>OY997274.1:596024892-597330517 GCA_963921465.1 Triticum timopheevii
GAAGTGGAGACATAACAATCAAAGAATGGAAAAAAATGTATGGACAGTCTTAAGGAGCTTCTTGGAAGCAATAAGCAGCGAAAGGCAAGAATTGGAGACAGGATGATCGCCATTCTTCATAATGGAGAGTCAGGGTCTATATTGTTTTATGCTATTTTACCTTAAGGGTGTTTAGGTCCTACCTGATACTGATGTTCATGTGCTAAGAACAATTATGTAGGGTTGGGTTCGATGACTATATATGAGGATGATGATCGTATGACTTATTATTAATAACGAGTATAAGTTGTATGATGATGCATGATTAGTAGGACTTGTTATTATATATATATATGATGATGTAATGATGCAAAGCATGCATGAGCATGTTATATTTGCGGGTGCAATGAACATAGCAGCAGCGTTGATAAACAAAGCATGCATGATGTATGATGCATAACGTGTACAATGTGTAGTATCATAAAATACCAGCAAACGAAAAAGAATTAAAATGGAAACACAAAATTAAATGAAAAAGAAATCATAAAATTAAAAACCCACCAAACCTTATAATACCGGTTGGTGTTACCAACCGGTACTAAAGGGCTCCAGGCCCCCGAAGCTGGCTCGTGCCACGTGGTTGCCCTTTAGCACCGGTTCGTGCTGAACCGGTACTAAAGGGGGGGGGGCCCTTAGTGACCACAAATTAGTGCCGGTTATGTAACCGGCACTATAGGGCCTTACGAACCGGTGCTATTGCTCGGTTCTGCACTAGTGTACATGGAGTGGATGTATCTGTTGGTTTGGCCCGGATGTTGCTCCCTGGTGTCCTTATGGGCAGACCTGACACAACCGGGTGGAGAGGTCCACTGGTCAAAGCCCGTCCCTGTGAAGTCAAAGGGCTAGATCTCATGGTCAACCGCTCCTGGGTTAGTCGGGACGGGGGCCCTAGGGGGTAGCAATGCCACCGGAGCGTCGTACCGGGCCCTCATACATGCGGGGTGGTGTTGTGGCATGTCCAAAGAGCCGGCACACATCTCCGGGGTGTGGCCCCCATCACGGACGGCGCCGCCGCCGGCACCTGGAGGGGGGAAACTGACGCGTCAGATCTACACGGAGTGGATGTAGCTGTGGGTTTGGCCCGGATGTTGCTCCCAGGTGTCCTTCTGGGCTAGCCTGACACAACCGGGTGGAGAGATCCACTGGTCAAAGCCCGTCCGTGTGAAGTCAAAGGGCTAGATCTCGTGGTCAACCGCTCCTGGGTTAGTCGGGACGGGGGCCCTGGGGGTAGCAATGCCACCGGAGCGTCGTACCGGGCCCTCATACATGCGGGATGGTATTGTGGCATGTCCGAAGAGGCGGCACGCGTCTCCGATGCGTGGCCCCCCTCACGGACGGCGCCCCCGCCGGCACCGGGAGGGGGGAAACAGACGCATCGAGTCTACACGGAGTGGATTTAGCTGTGGGTTTGGCCCGGATGTTGCTCCCCGGTGTCCCTCTGGGCCGACCTGACACAACCGGGTGGAGAGGTCCACTGGTCAAAGCCCGTCCGTGTTAAGTCAAAGGGCTAGGTCTCGTGGTCAACCGCTCCAGGGTTAATCGGGACGGGGGCCCTGGGGGTAGCAATGCCACCGGAGCGTCGTATCGGGCCCTCATACATGCGGGGTGGTGTTGTGGCATGTCCGAAAAGGCGGCACGCGTCTCCGGGGTGTGGCCCCCCTCACGGACGGCGCCGGCGCTGGCACCTGGAGGGGGGAAACGGACGCGTCGGGTGTACATGGAGTGGATGTAGTTGTGGGTTTGGCCCGGATGTTGCTCCCCGTTGTCCCTCTGGGCGGACTTGACACAACCGGGTGGAGAGATCCACTAGTCAAAGCCCGTCCGTGTGAAGTCAAAGGGCTAGATCTCGTGGTCAACCGCTCTAGGGTTAGTCGGGACGGGGGCCCTGGGGGTAGCAATGCCACCATTGCGTCGTACCGGGCCCTCATACATGCGGGGTGGTGTTGTGGCATGTCCGAAGAGGTGGCACGCATCTCCAGTGCGTGGCCTTCCTCACGGACGGTGCCGCCGCCGGCACCTGGAGGGGGGAAACTGACGCGTCGGGTCTACACGGAGTGGATATAGCTGTGGGTTTGGCCCGGATGTTGCTCCCCGGTATCCCTCTGGGCCAACCTGACACAACTGGGTGGAGAGATCCACTGGTCAAAGCCCGTCCGTGTGAAGTCAAAGGGCTAGATCTCGTGGTCAACCGCTCCTGGGTTAGTCGGGACGGCTGCCCTGGGGTAGCAATGCCACCGGAGCGTCGTACCGGGCCCTCATACATGCGGGGTGGTGTTGTGGCATGTCCGAAGAGGCGGCACGCGTCTCCGGTGCGTGGCCCCCCTCATAGACTGCGCCGCCGCCGGCACCTGCAGGGGGGAAACGGATGCGTCGGGTCTAAACGGAGTGGATTTAGCTGTGGGTTTTGGCCCGGATGTTGCTCCCTGGTGTCCCTCTGGGCCGACCTGACACAACCGGGTGGAGAGGTCCACTGGTTAAAGCCCGGCCGTGTGAAGTCAAAGGGCTAGATCTCGTGGTCAACCGCTCGAGGGTTAGTCGGGACGGGGGCCCTAGGGGGTAGCAATGCCACCGGAGCGTCGTACTGGGCCCTCATACATGCGGGGTGGTGTTGTGGCATGTTCGAAGAGGCAGCACGCATCTCCGGGGTGTGGCCCCCGTCACGGACGGCGCCGCCGCCGGCACCTGGAGGGGGGAAACTAACGCGCCTGGTCTACACGGAGTGGATGTAGCTGTGGGTTTGGCCCGGATGTTGCTCCCAGGTGTCCCTCTGGGCTGACACCTGCTCGAGGATTGGCCAGCGCTTTCCACAGACAACCCGAGGATGTGTAGATTGGGTACGTTGTTCATGCTCTACCCCGTTCCGAGACAGGATTTCGGCGGCGCCTCCCTGTTGTTCTCCGGATGCACATTCTCTCGGCATTTTGCCGAGACATGTATTTGGAGAATAGCGGGGAGGTGCTGCCGAAATGTTGTCTTGGAATGGGGTAGAGCATGGACCGTACTCAATCTACACACTCTCGGGTGGGATTAGGACCCATCTTTACCTATTAGAGATGTAGGTGGATTAAATGTCGTTTCTCGTCAACCTTGTAAAAAATAAAATATTTATGTGGGTAATTTAAATGAATCCTTAATTTTGTTGTGTGGCTTCCAATAAAGCAGAGATGGCAGATAATCAGTGGATGTATAGTGGGTTTTCCCGTCGGAATCAAGTAACAACAGAGTGGGTCGAGAAAACTGATGTGTTTTTGAAAGAGATATTCCGTAGTCCAATGAGGATGGTGCCAGAATGCCCGTGTGCCAAATGTAAGAGACGTATCCTCAGAGATAAGAGTGACCGATAAACTTTAATATGCCGATAAACTTTGCCCAGCGGGACCGTGGTAGAGAGGATGTGATACGACAGCGCGTCGCTGGTTATGAGGACGATGGGGTTAGAGACATGCTAGATGATGTCTTTGCTGCACAGCCGACACCTCCGTCCCATTCAGCGAATGAACCGGAGGAGCCGAAGGAAACCGCAAAGGCCTTCCTGGAAATCTTGGCCTCGTCAAAGAGACCTCTCTATGAGGGTGCCAAGCTGTCTGTGCTGGATGCCATCTCGCAACTGATGGCAGTCAAGGCTGAGTACGGCTGTAGCCGAGGTTGCTTCGAAGCATTTCTAGGAGTATGGGCTAACAGCCTGCCTGAGGGCCATGAACTGCCGAAAACCATGTATGGTACAAAGAAAATCATGAAGGCGTTCTCCATGGACTATGAGAAAATACATG
Organism: Triticum timopheevii; assembly: GCA_963921465.1. Lineage (NCBI taxonomy): Eukaryota > Viridiplantae > Streptophyta > Magnoliopsida > Poales > Poaceae > Triticum > Triticum timopheevii. The sequence continues at coordinate 596,028,702 of OY997274.1, forward strand.
TTTGTCCAAAGAATTGCCTTTTGTTTAGGCATGAGTATGCGGATGACAACTACTGTAGGAAGTGTGGTTCCTCTCGGTATATTGAGGTGGTCGATAAGCATGGTCAGAAGCAGCAGCTAAAAATCCCTGTGAAGGTTCTTCGGTATCTTGATTTTATAAAAAGACTGCAGCGCCTTTTCATCACCGAGGAGTCTGGCAAAATGATGAAGTGGCACAAGGAAGGGAAAAGGTACAATCCAAAAAAATTTGTACATCCATCAGATGGTGAAGCATGGAAGTCATTCGATATAGAGTACCCGGGGGAAGCAGCCGAGGCTGGGAATGTCAGAATTGCTATAACAGGTGATGGGTTTAATCCATATGGTATGTCGTCTAATCCATACAGTTGCTGGCCCGTATTTGTTATTCCGCTCAATCTCCCTCCCGGCGCCATAATGCAACGCAAGACCATGTTCCTGTCGCTTATAATTCCGGGGCCTGAATATCCGGGGAAGAATTTGAGTGTGTTTATGCAGCCGTTGGTGGATGATTTGCACCATTCTTGGTACTTCCCGAGGTTGACATACGACCGGCATCTGCAGAAAAATTTCTTGATGAAAGTTTGGCTACAGTATTGCAGCTTCTGAGTCTGAGGAGGAGGAGTATGTTCCTGATGCCGAGGAGGAGGAGGCCGAGGAGGAGGAGGGTGAGGAAGAGGGTGAGGAGGAGGGCGAGGAGGGTGAGGAGGAGGGCGAGGAGGGTGGAGGGGAGGTTGACCCCGAGTTGTGGGGTGACTTGCCACCGGGTGCTCCGCAGGGGTGGCTGCGTGGTAATGCCGGAGTACCTACACCACCTTCTATCGAGGCGCACAAGTGGCTCATTGAACCTGCGGGGACAGAGTAAGTGCATCTCAATCATATTTTCAACACATGACAACATTTTCTTATTGTACACATGGCAATCCTTTGATTCTGTTGCAGTAACTGGATTCTTCGCGGAAAGGGCCGTAAATCAAACGACCTTATCACTGCCCTGTTGAAGGAGTTTTGGCCTGGCCTATTCTGCCCGCGGCTAGACAGGGACCCACAGCTGCGTGTTTTGGCCACAAGCTGGGCCCACTACGAGGCTTGCAGCAACACGGAGTACGGGACGGCCGCTAAGGCCGTGATCACCAAATTTTGGGTAAGTTCTCTTCTGAATCACTTGTCTTTAGTTTTGTTCATAGTTTATCATTGAGTCACTCAACTCATGCCTTGTTTGCTTCTGGTTTATGCATGATTGCAGCAACTCTATAGAGTTCTTGACGAGCACAAGGCCAGAGCTGACGTGGTCTTACTTGCGTCTGCAAAGAAGGAAGCTCGTCAGTTGCAGTACGAGGTGCGTTGGGTTGCCATCTCGCAGTAGTACCACATCTACGTGCACCAAAAGATGACCAAAACTCAAGCACAGAAGCAAAAACTTACCATGAGCAGGGAGCAGTTCATGATGGTAACTATTACTGACTTTTTCATTGTTTCAAGCAGTCAACTATATGTTTCATGCTCACATGTCATGCTCCAAAATTTGCATAGGTTGTTCCTCGTTGGTGCTATGGAAGGCATGACGGATGGGCGAGTTTGGTGGATAGGTGGGTCGGTGACGATGCAGAGTTTGCTGCCAAGAGCATCAAGGCCCGGGCTAACCGTGGAAAAGACGGGACACACGGCCAAGGAAACAGGAACCACTGGGGCTTCAAGGCCATGAAGGTATATCTATATGCATGATGCATTTTTGTTCTTCTTTACCGTCATGTTCTTATGTATGGCTAACTTCTGTTTGACGTTGCAGGAGGACAAGTTGCAGAGGCCGCTCTCAGACATGGAGTCGTGGAAGCTGGCCCACGAGCGGAGTAATCGCAAGGAGGGCGAGAGCCAGTACTACGGCAACATCGAGCAGCACCTAGAGTCTTACACTCAGAACTATCAGTAGTTGCATCCGGATGTTCCCGTTCCTGAGGTCGCCCAGTCTCAGATCGACGACACGGCGGTGGTGGCCATCCAGGGTAAGTCCAATGGCCGGTATCCGTGTTTCGATGGCTTGATCACTCCGTCGATCTTGTACACACGGCTTCGAGCTACCAACCCGAGCCCGTTAGAGAGTACGGGGCGTTCACAGCCTCCCTTAGTCCGCCAGCGTGCTGTAAGTACTTCCCCTTATCTTCTTTGTCTCTATCTTTCTTAGTTTATTTTCAGCACTGCCCAGTTAGAAACAACCTCAATTTTGTAGGCATATCAGGCCTTTCTCGAGCATAGGCATATTGAGGTGAGGGAGTAGTTGCAACGAGTGAAGGCAAACGATGATTACAGTCGTCAAGTGATGGCGGTTAGTTTTGCCCTCTTAAAACCAAGCTCAAATTTGCACTTTCATTCCTTCTGACTTTCTAGTTTGCTTGTTTAACTAACATCCAGGCTATGTTGGCGTCTTGGACTAACCGCACGGAGCCACCACAAGTTGGACCCCCACCACCACCTGTGGGAGACGCCCCACACATTCCCACGTTCGAGGAATGGCTGGCACTAGGCGTTGATACTCCGGTTAGTACATTTGCCTAACTACTGACAAACTAGTTCTCGTTCATTCAACACTATCATGTCATATTTACCGTTAGAATCTTCTCTCAAACATGTAGGGGACCGGTGGCTCGACTCCTGCTCCGTCGACCCCAGTCACTCCGATCTGGCAGAGTGATGGTGGAGGTGGACTTAGCGGTGGCGGTTTTGGCGGAGGTGGACTTGGTGGTGGTGGTGGTTTTGGCGGAGGTGGACTCGGTGGTGGTGGTGGTTTTGGCGGAGGTGGACTCGGTGGTGGTGGTGGTTTTGGCGGAGGTGGACTCGGTGGTGGTGGTGGTTTTGGCGGAGGTGGACTCAGTGGTGCTTGATGTCGATGATGATTCCGTGTATGCGGCCGTTGTGCCATGCCTTACATGTTTCAACTTTTATGATGTTTCATGTCTTGCACTACTTTTATGTTCGTGAACTTTCGCCGGTGATCATCTTTAGATGATGAACTTGACTATGTTTAAATGATGATGATGAACTGTCATATTTCATATTATTCTGCTTTGAAATGATGTCAAATGAATTGAAAAAGAGAAAACAGGGGAAAAAAACTATGCCTACGGCAAAGCCGTCGGCATATATACGCTCAGGAGCCACCAGGAGGCGCCACGTGGCAGAGCTATGCCTACGGCAAAGCCCTGCCGCTAGGCCAAGCCAGGGGACGACACGTGGCAAAGGTATGCCGACGGCTTGGCCGTCGGCATAGATAGCCGTCGGCATACCTTTGCCACGTGTCTTCTCCTGAGTTGCCAGCGGTTTTGACGGCGCCGTCCGTTGCCGTCATACGAAAAACAACGCCGACGGCTAAACTATGCCGACGGCTGCCCCACGGCCGTGGGCATACGCTCCTATGCCGACGGCTATACTACGCCGACGGTCTGACACAACTACGCTGACGTGATCTACACCGACGGGGCTATGCCGACGGCAGCCGTAGGCATAGATCTATGCCGACGGCATATGACCTATGCCGACGGCCCTGGGCCGTAGGCATAGCCCGCGAGTCCGGTAGTGGGGGGTTGATGGGAGTCGGTAGCTAGACAATTTGATGGATGGAAGATTTAATGAAAGAAAATGATAAGAGAAAAAAATTAACAATCATTTATAATGTAAAAAATAGAGTTTGCAACACGAGACTATAGCTCATTGAACCAAGCCTCTACTCTCTCTCGACATAGGTTTTCACCCTGCTCTATAAATAAAGCAAAGATTCATATAAGCACCATTCAATCCGCAATAAGAACGACGGCTGGGGCACAAGCACAATCATTCCCAAGAAACATAAGAGAAAGGGGGGAAAAGCCACCTGGTGGCTCTACGATGAAGATAGACGACGCGCCGTAGCCAGGAATGCATCTACTCTACCCGAGACAATCTAATCGACGTACATCGCTTCGTATATCTAGCTGGTAGACGACTCCTAACCCTTAATTAGTTCCTCCTCCTATATTGTAATCTTCTTGAGGACAAGCTCCATGAGAGAAGAGGGACAACACGTCCTTACCTTCTCAAACCCATCCGATGCCATGAACGATTCCAGGTTCCCCGGACAGGAGAGGAACTGGATGCATGCCGCCCTCAGCGCCGAGCAATCATGCTTCTCCGCCAACGCTAGACTGACAGCCACGGAGCTCATGTCGACGTGCCAGCACAACGCGTCCTCGCAGACGAGCTTCAACTCTTCCAGCTTGTACCTGTCCGCCGCGACGAGCAGCCTCTCCGCCATCGACGCCGACAGGATCACGGGAGGTGAGTCCGTGTAGATGAACTGGAGCACGGCCTTGAACACCTCCGCGTCCATGTCATCGACGCGCAGTAGTAAGGCGGTGTTGCTGCTGTCTCCGGCGGTCGCCGAGGCGAGCGAGAGGTCCGCCTTGAAGACGGGTGACCCGGCCTCGAGTATCCCCCGGTGCGCGGGGAGCGTCTCCCCGCCGACCTCGATCTGCACGTCCACCCCCTTCTTGCTCCACACGGCTTCGGCGAGTTGCCCCGGCAATCCGAACGGAGGCGCCACCGGTGGGGCAGCCTCGATGTGGGCTTCTTCGGTACGTAGCTCGGCGACGGTGACGGTGACGTCGCACAGGATGGTCAGGCAGTCGTCCTTGAGATTGAGATGCTTCCTCGCTAGCGCATCCAGATCCTGGTGTTTCACGAAGCCCCGCGTGCCCCAACTGAGGTTACCCGAGAAGAAGCGGGTCTTGGCTATGTCTCGAGTGTAGCTCGGCTTCCAGGCCTGGTCGAGTATGCTCAGCTGGGCCTTGGCCGTGGCATCGCCGGTTCTCTCGTGGCTGGCATGCTCGAGGAAGAGGGACATGTACCCCTCGTACTCCTTCCCGTTGCCGTTTGGGTAGCATACGAGACGCCAGTCGTGGCCGCCGACCCGGAACGTGCCTGATCTCACCTTAGCGCCATTGGCCGACATCCTCCTGAGTTGCCCGTCGATCCAGAACATGTGGGAGCCGGTCGCCTGCCTCGCGGCGATGCTTGAAGCGGAGAGCTGCTGCCGGCCGGCGCCGCGCAGGGCGGAAAAGGCAGCAGCGGAGATCGACATGTATGACTGGAGCGCCTACGTGGACGTCAGACCAAGGAGACGGCCGCCGCTAGCTTGTGTAGATGGCCGGAGTTGGATGTGCGGCAAATCGCAAGGTGCATGCGCGTGTTATATACGTACGGTTATGTGTCGCTATTTCAAGAGTCCTAGCTAGACGGCATCGGTAGAGATAAACTAGATTTTTTAAAATTCTTTTTGTTGAGAATCAGGTAGAGATAGAGACTTGTGTTAACAGGGGAACTACGTATATTATACTAGTCGGCATGCAGCAGATCTGATCGTAATTCCTATCTCAACTTTAAAACATGTAAAACTCTAAATATAGTTACGACTCAACCACAATTATTCCTTGGGTGTGTCTATAGCTCATCTAGATGTGACATATTATGTCACATCTAAGATGACATCATCAACTCTTTTTTTTTTCTTTTTTTTCCTTGTCACGCGTGCACGAACCGGACTAGAGTAAAATTAATTTTCTGCACACTAGGCTGCGTTGAGTCGCTGATGTTGAGCCGCAGTGCTACAGTGTAGTCTACAGAGACACACGATTTGCTACAGGAATTTTGCGTCAACGACGTACTAGTGTGTTGACTTCCTTTCTCAGTGGACACAAACGTCCTATACTAGGGATCACTTAACACATTAACAAGCACGAGTGACAAAAAATCAATGAATAATTTGTAGAACGAGGTGAATATATTTTTAGAAAGAGGTGAATATATTTTTTAGGACGAGTGAATATATTGTTACTGGTTTTTGTCTGTTTGTCGCGCACGAAAAAAGTCACGCACCCACTGTGTCGCAACTCGGACAAAAAAGGGTCGGACCCCAGTTACAAGTTCACAATGGACTTGCAATTGGGACGAAAAAAGCCGTGCCCAGGTTGCGTGTTGAGGATGGACTTGCAACTGGGACAAAAAAAGTCGGGCACCAGTTGCGAGTGAAGGGCGAGATTGCAACTTAGACAAAAAAATGGTCGGGCTCCAGTTGCGAGTCGAGTGTAGACTTGCAACTGGAAAATAAGGTCGGACCCCAGTTGCGAGTCAAGAGTGAACTTGCAACTGGGACAAAAAAAGACTAGGGCCCAGTTGCGAGTCAAGGATGGACTTGTAACTGGGACAAAAAAAAGGTCGCGCTCGAGTTGCGAGTTCTTGGTGGACTTGCAACTAGTACAAAGAAAATGTTAGACCCAGTTGCGAGCCGATGATGGACTTATAACTGGGACATAAAAAAGGTCAGGCCCCCATTTGCGAGTTAAGGATGGACTTGCAACTGGGAAAAAAAAAGTTAAGCCCAGTTGCAAGTCGACGGTAGACTTGCAATTGGGACAATATGTTGACCCAGTTGCGAGTCAAGATTAGACTATCAACCAGGAAAAAATGTCGATTCTAGTTGTGAGTCGATGGTGGACTTGTAACAAGGACAAAAAAACTCAAGCCCCGGTTGCGAGTCGAGGGTCAACATGCAATTGAGACTAAAAAAGATCAGGCTCTAGTTGCGAGTTGAAGGGGAACTTGCAACTAGCGGAAAAAAAGTTGGGCCTCGGTTACAAGTCGAGGGTAGACTTAAAATTGGGACAAAAATATTTCGGGCTACAGTTGCGATTTGAGGATGGACTTGCAACGTGGACAAAAAAATGTTAAAGTCCAGTTGCGAGTCGAGGGTGGGATTGCAACTACGACAAAAGGTCAGACCCGAATTGCAAGTTGAGGATAGACTTGCAACTTAGAAAAAAAAAAGCCAACCCATGTTTTGTGGTGGACAGTCAACTAACAACGATGAAAACAATCATGAGTTTAAAAGAATTTGAAAATAAAAAATAACAAATCATGAATTAAAAAGTTAACAAATTTGGAAGAAATAAATAAAGAAGAAGAAAAAGGCAAAAGAAACAAAAATGAAAAATGAAAAAAAATCACTTGTAGCCACAACAGCCAAGGAGGCACGCACGAGGAACAAAATCAAATGGATCAACAGCGGCCTACTGCCACGACGGGCGCCCCACAAGTAATGCGTACAGGAAAAGGATCAGTCAATAAAAAATAAATAAATAAAGAATACTAATCTTGATGTCTAAATCATGTGGCTAGAAAAGTAGATGTGAGATACTATTTCACATCTAGATGTGAAATAGCAAATCTGTTATTCCTTTTACCGGATCTATCTATTGATCAAATCAGTCGGGCAATTAAACCCGCACATTTTGTAAACCTAGCAAGAAGCCCAGATCTATAGTGGTTCAACATCAATCTTGTCCGACATATACCTTACATCCACCATATTTTAGATTTTAGTGACATTTAATTTGATTTGAATATGGGTAAGAGAAGGCAAGGAAAGTTTCAGTTAGTAGAGATTTTGGTAATATTGATTTGATTCGATTCGATTGAGTTAATGCAGGACGTGGTTTTTGGAAATTATCAATTTTGTTTAGATTATTCCAATTTATTATATTTATGTTGGTTTTTATTTTATGCGGCATTGGTTGCGGTTGTCAAAAACCAACCGTAAATCAAAGGGGGACGGACCATTAGGAGGGAAAAACCATAAAAAGGGGGAGACGGCGAAACCAACTCTCCTATAATAATAGAGATAAAAAATACATCTCTCGGGGTATGATTGCCTTTTTTATTCTGAACTGATTGCTGACGAAAAGTCATCAAGGTATATGGGACCAGCATGCAAGAGACGAAACGATTGAGATCACCCCTGTTGGAAGATACACAAATTCAAAATCCTAACCTAAAAAAAAGTTCCCGGCCTCACGTCAGCACATGAGGCAGCACCAACATGACGAAAAGGAGGCTAAGGGACCAAATACCAAAGGAAAGCCGCCGCCACCACCACATCGATGAACTCTGCAAACACTACGGAAGTACTCTATGCCAATGAGCCATCGCCGCCCAGATCGAGATCGGGAGGCTCAAGGAAATTTTGTTGGCAAGATTGACAAGTTCTACAGGACGGTGCTGAGTGTTGGCCGACTAAAAGGTGACGCGTTCAACAGTTAGGCGTGGCAGAGATGCGTATGTTGAGATGGATGTGTGGTCACACGAGGAAGGATCGAGTCCAGAATGATGATATACGAGATAAAGTTGGGGTAGCACCAATTGAAGAGAAGCTTGTCCAACATCGTCTGAGATGGTTTGGGCATATTCAGCACATGCCTCCAGAAGCTCCAGTGCATAGCAGATAGCTAAAGCGTGCGGAGAATGTCAAGAGAGGTCGGGGTAGACCAGATTTGACATGGGAGGAGTCCGTTAAAAGAGACCTGAAGGATTGAAGTATCACAAAGAACTAGCTATGGACAGTGGTGCGTGGAAGCTTGTTGTCCATGTGCCAGAACCACGAGTTGGTCGCGAGATCTTATGAGTTTCACATCTAGCGTACCCAACTTATTTGGGACTAAAGGCTTTGTTGTTGTTGTTGTTGTTGTTGTTGTATCCTCGAACAAAGGGAAGGGTGCATCTATCCGGCAGTTTCCTGGAATAGCTCTATGGAGCAGTTGATATATTTTCACGGCTTACTACTCATCTTCCTCCAACGTGTGGCTACTGTTCATCTTCTTTCCCTCCCAGTGGACCCGCTCTGGCTCCCCTACTTAACTACCTGCTGCTGCCACGCGCCACATCGCCCTCTCCGAGCTACCTCCTCCGATGTGCCGCCGTCATCCCGATCATCCCTCCAAGCCTCACCCTTCTCCTACGCCGGCGAGCGTCAACCCTCTTCCTCTCACGTTGTCCCTGTTTCCAGTAATGTCCTTGCTCGTCCTCGTTGGGTGGCCGTGCGGCCACCCCGTTTTAGGCTTGGGCGCAGGGCGCGTGAGGGATCGGATGATCCAAGAAACAATTTTAGGCACCTGACAACTAGCACATCAACATTTTTTCTTTTCTTTTTCTGTAGTGTTTAGTGAGAGTGGAAGGTGACGTTCTTGTCAACAACAAGGTGAACATGGTGACTTCGCCAATCTTGAAGCTCCGCAACTCTGACCCGGTCTCCGGTAGGCGTCGTGTGAGTACGTGTTTATTGGTGTGAGTGTGTGTATTATGTCTATGTTGTGTTGTAATCGATGTTTTCTATTGAGATGTAGATTGCATGTGTATTTCTTGTACAACAAGTCCTCCTCCTTTCATGTATAGTTAAGGACGTGGCTCCCCTTTATACTTAGATATACGTGCATATTGCACCCGATCAATATATCGTGAGTTGCATAACCTTCCACATGGTATCAGGCTCCCTTCGATCCTCCTTGCCCTAGCCGCGTCGCCGCCGCTTCCTAAGCTGCCGCCGCTTCCTAAGCCGCCACCGCTACCTCCTCCGCTACGCCTGCGCCGCCGAGCCTCTCGCCGCCGCCGTAGCCCACCCCGCGCGTCGCCGGCTCCCCTGCCGCCGGCGCAACCACCCGCCCCTTGCCTCGCGATCTCCACCCCACCCCGCTGCCACCTAAACCCTAACCCACGCCGCTACCCAGCCGCCCGCTGCCACCACCAAACCCTAACCCTACCCTAGCCGCACCAGCGCTATGTCCGGCTCCGACCTATCCCACCGGTCCGCCGCCTCCACCCCTCCGGTTGTCCGCCCGCCGAACCCCTTCGACTCCTCCACCGGTTCCTCCGCCACCACCCTCCCGATCCTGCCTACATTCGTGATGTTCCCATCGAACGTCGCGTTCCGGTCATCCTCGCCGGCCTCTGCGGCTACCCAGTCGGCCTCGCCGGCCTCGTTCCCGGCTTCTTCACCGACTACGGCGGCATCTTCGCCGTCTTCTGCTCCTCCTGGAGCACCCGCCGGCCCCGTCACTCGGTCCCATATGGGAGTCTTCCGGCTGAGTACCCGGTACTCCAAGGAGGACTACACCTATGTGGCTTCGACGTCCGCGCCATCACCATCGCCTCTGCCGGCTTCCGCCCGTGCTGCGCTTCGTGACCCCTTGTGGTTTGCAGCCATGAAGGAGGAATTCAACACCTTGCAGCGCAATCACACTTGGCAGCTTGTCCCACGACACCCTCATGCCAACATTATTACCGGGAAGTGGGTCTTCGAGCACAAGTTTCATCCCGAAGGCACCCTCGACCGCCACAAAGCGTGTTGGGTTGTTCGCGGTTTTCGACAGTGCGCCAGTGTCGACTTCATCGGCACTTTTGCCCCAGTGGTTAAGCCCGGGTTGATTCGGACTGTCCTTCAGCTAGCGGTGTTCCGCTCTTGGCCTGTGCATCAGATGGACGTCTCTAGTGCTTTCCTTCATGGTCATCTTGAGGAACAGGTGTTCTGTCAGCAGCCCACGGGATTCGTTGATGAGTCCTCTCCGGATCATGTGTGCTTGCTCTCTCGGTCCTTGTACCAGCGCATCGCAGCGTTTCTCCACCAACTTAGCTTCCGCTCCACTCGCTTCGATGCTTCACTGTTTGTCTACCACCAGGGCGATGCTACTGCTTTCCTGCTGCTCTATGTCGACGACATCATCTTGATAGCATGCTCGACTGCCCTTCTTTGACAGCTCACTGATCGTCTTCGTGTTGAGTTTTCCATTAAGGACTTAGGTCCTCTGCACTATTTCCTCGAGATCGAGGTTATTCGTCGAGCATATGGCTTCTTTCTTCATCAGCGGAAGTATGCTCATGAGCTTTTGGACCGTGCCGGGATGCTTAACTGCAAACCGGCTGCCACGCCTGTCGACACGAAGGCCAAACTCTCTGCCACGGATGGTTCTCCTGCTTCAGATGCTCCATCCTACAGGTTGATTGTTGGCGCTCTTCAGTACCTCAGTCTTACTCGTCCGGAGCTCCAGTACGCTGTGCAGCAGGTGTGCCTCCATATGCATGCTCCTCGTGATGCTCACTGGACCGCGGTCAAGCGCATCCTACGCTATATCCGTGGCACCTTGGATCTTGGGTTGTCACTTCAGGCTTCGTCCTCTATGGACTTGACGGCTTATTCTAACGCTGATTGGGTCGGCTGCCCCGACACGCGCCGCTCGACCTCCAGCTACTGCGTCTACCTTGGACCATCACTCATCTCCTGATCGTCCAAACGGCAGCCCGTGGTCTCCCGCTCCAGTGCTGAAGCGGAGTACCGCGCCGTTGCCAACGTCGTCTCCGAGTGTTCCTGGCTTCGTCAACTTCTGCATGAGCTCTTGTCTCCGGTTGACAAGGCCACGATTGTTTACTGTGACAACGTTTCTGCGGTCTACCTCTCCGCCAACCCGGTTCATCATCGATGCACCAAGCACATTGAGATTGATATCCACTTTGTTCGGGAACAGGTAGCTCTTGGTCATGTACGCGTGCTACATGTCCCTACGTCCCAACAATTTGCTGACATCATGACCAAGGGCTTGTCTACCGCGTCCTTCGAGGAGTTCCGATCCAATCTTTGCGTCGACCATGGTGCCGCTTTGACTGCGGGGGGGTGTTGAGATGTAGATATTGCATGTGTATTTCTTGTACAACAAGCCCTCCTCCTTCCATGTATAGTTGAGGACATGGCTCTTCTTTGTACTTATATATACGTGCATATTGCACCCCATCAATATATCGTGAGTCGCATAACCTTCCACATTTTCGAAAAGAAAGAAGGAAAAATAGTGATTACAAAGGGAGATCACAGAAGATATTTCTTGATCTACAAGAAGCCGATCTGTTACAAACACAAACCCACGCACGCTCCTACGACGGAATAGTTTCTTTTGCTTAACTCAGATCGGATGCCATAGAAGAGTCGGAACCGAGTCCCAAAGGTTTTCTCAACGCACTCATAAAATCGGCGCGTCAACCTGTACTGTCTCGACGGATCACGAGAGAGAAGCCAATCGATCCACAGATCGACGACCGATTGCACGCGCACCATGGCATCACCAACATCGCCCTCCGGCCAGTGGGCGGATCTCCCGGCCAATCTGCTTCGCGACATCTCCGGCCGCCTCCACGCCACGTCCGACGCCGTCCGCTTCAACGCCGTCTGCAAATCATGGTGCAACACTCCTGAAAATAAAAGGGGCCTCCTGCCGTGGCTCGTCGCGCCGTCGGCCGCCGATGACTCTGTCTCCCTGGAGGACCAACGGTGCCGCTGCGTCTTCTCCAAGGCTAGCTACAACGCGCCGGGCGTCTGCATCCGGGACACGAGGGTCGCCCGCACCGGCGGCACCGCGGCGTGGCTGCTCAGCGCCGACCTCTCTCTCGTCAACCCTCTAAACGCCCAACCCCTGCCTTTCCCCCGCGAGCGTCTCGACCGTAAGTGGCTGGATCACAGGCATCGCGTCGTCTCCCACGACGGCGCCGTCCTTTTATACGACTTCCGGCCAGAGCAAGGCAATCCACGCCACAGGTTCCGGGCGTCCTTCCTGCGCCCAGACCACGGCGAGTGGCTGCGCGTGACTTCAAATCTCGGCACCGACCTCTGCTGCGCCGCCGCGTATTACTACGGCTACATCGTGTGCGTCGGCCTGGCTACCTGCCACGTCCTCTGGCCGCGCTGGGATCAAATCACCAATGAAGTGCAAGCGGCGCTGCCGGATGAGCCCGGGAAGGTACGCCGGTGCAGCTACCTCTTTGAGTCCGGAGGCGACCTGCTCCTGGCCAGCGTTCTTCAACATGACAGCGGCACCGACCTGTCAGTGTCACTGCACCAGCTGTGTCTGCGGAACGGCGGCGAGGGGGAGGAGGAGCGGGTGGTGGAGTGGGTGCGCGATGACGAATCAGACTTCCACGACTCCGTCCTCTTCTTGGGTTTCCCGGGCAGCTTCCCTGTGGATGCCGTGTGGTTCGGCGGGGAGCTGAGCGGTGGCACCGCCTACTTTGTCATCGACAACACGGCAGGCCACGACGGACGTTCCGGTCCTCCGGAGCCGTGCAGCGTGTATAGGTACAGCTTCAAGGACGGCGCCGCCACGCTGGTGGAGACGCTGCCGGCCGGATGGCACGACACGAGGTGCCTGTGGTTCCTACCCGATCCTCAGATACCTGTCTTTCGTGCGCCGACGACTCGGCACCGAAAAGGATCCCAAACAACCTGCAAGGACAGCACCACTCAGTCACAAGCGTAACAACTGACGATCTACGTCGGCGATCTGTCCCCGAAGGTGGATAGCTCCCGGCTGCGAGACATGTTCAGCAAGCACGGGAAGGTGGCTAGTGCAAGAGTCGTGTATGACAAGCGTGGGCGATCGCGAGGGTTCGGGTTTGTGACCATGGCAACGCAGAAGGGATTCAACAACGCCATGGCCGCTCGCAACGCCGTGGAGTAGCTAGCCACACCGCAGCAGCGTCATCAATCCAATAATTTCTTCTTGCGTAAGCTAAAGTACTTTACTTCGGTCGATGACAAGTATCACATGGTATTTGATAAACACCGCATACACTATTCGCACTAATGTTTGTATCTAGGGAAATTCTAATTAGCACACGTGTGCATCTTTGCTCTTCCATGGTGAGCCTTTCCAACGGGATTTCCCCCATACGTATGCATGCAGTATCTCTTACACATCTCCCGCAAAAAAAAAAAGATTATCTCTTACACATCATGCTGACATCATCATACTAGTTGCTAAATTCGATTTTCAAATGATGTACAGTACTCTCACCGTTTTTATTTAATTTGCATATTAGATTTGACTGAAGTCAAACTTTGCAAAGTTTGACCAGGTTTAGAGAAATAATATAAATATTTACCATAACAAATTTATATGATGTAAAAGTACATTTAATAATGAATCTAATAGTATTGATTTGTTATTGTATATGTTAATATTTTTGTCTCTAAACTTTGTCAAAGTTTACAAAGCTTAACTTTGACCAACCCTAATACGCGGAGTAAATAAAAACAATGGAGTATCTCACAAACAGTTAGTTGACTTTGTCTTGGCCAGGGCTTCAAAACAAGATCATATGTTAACATGTTTTGATGATTTTTTTTCATCTCCTCCAATTGCAAGATATGTTAACATAGATACCAGGCTAGCAGTGAATATTGTCACATCAATTGTGCATAGTTACCAGAAATCAGTTCAATATGTGTATAGGCATTGCAATGTTATGTAAATCTAGAGTGTTAACAATAGGGAAAGAGTGTCATCAATAGACACAACTGTCATGACGCAAGACTCAACCAAGTGGTCCATAATAAGGCTAGTAAGTGACATTAATCTGGCAAGTATAATGGGGGTAAAGTGGTTGAAACATACCAACACGTGATCTAGTCTCAAAGATCTCGCCAGAAGGAAGCCAATGATGAAAATGAATCATCAGTCGAGATAACAGTTTGTGAGAGAAACCTTTTTTTTTAAATTCAACATCAAGGGAATCATTGATGATGCCATGCCTACATGTTGTTGTATGCATGCAAGAAAGATAGGGTGGGTGCCGCCGCATGGGAAAGTAAGAATGCAGCACCGCTCCCTAGTGAGGTCCTTGTATCTATAGAAAAAAGCAATTCCACCCCGTTCCTGGATCCACTATCCATGGTTTCTTTGAGATTCGTGCTACTCTTTTGGTTGCTTTCAGAATTTGTCTTGTTTCAAAACGTTTCATTAGGTTTTGGCCAGTGTGAGCCGCTAGTCGACCGGCGGATCGGACTGATCGGTCACCACGCAACCACACGACTGAACAACAACCACCAGACGGATCTCAGCCCCCCCCCCCCCCCCCCCCCAGCCCGACGCCTTCAATCCATCATCGTCGTCCCATCCCCAACGGTCGACCCTTCCCTTTCGGGCATGGACGGTGAGTGGACTAAGGTCTCCTCGCGCAAAGGCCACAAGGCAGCTCTGGATCCGCTGGTTTCTTCGAAGAAGAGCGCGGCTCCGCGCTCGGACCGGAGGCCGGACTTCAATGCGGTGGGTGGCCGGGAGGCTTTCTTAAGCCGCTTCCGCGGCCGCTGCTTCCGCTGCCTCAGCAAGCACCACCGTAGAAAGGACTGCCGCGACCCTCTCCGCTGCGTGATCTGCGAGCTCTGCGGCCATTTTGCCAGAGAGTGCCCCCAAAATCCTCGAAACGGCCATGGCGGCCCTGCCTCCAGTAGGATAGGCCCGCTTGCTCCTCGCTCCTCTGTCCACGCTCGCCTTCGTTTCCCCACCCCGCCTCCGCCACCGCCAGCGCCTTCCTCCCAGACGGCTGACAACATGGCTGAGCTAAGCTTGGTCCACCCGGCCAGGAGCCCCCGCGCAAGCCACAAGGTCGGCGAATCCACCCCGGCCATCGAGCAGAGTGTTTTTTTCCTTCGACGCCACACAGTCACGCTGCGCGCGGCCGACGGAATCTGCGCCACCTCGCCCATGGCGGTGGGCCGTGCGCTCGAGGCGCAACTGTGCGTCCCCCCGCATCACCTGCGGGTGACGGCGCACAACCCGGAGGATCTCTTCGTCATCTTCACCCAGCCGGTCCACCACGACAACGCGGTGCGCCGCGGCACCCTGCGCGTCGACGGCGTCAACTTCAACATCGCGCCATGGGGCGAGAACGACCACACTGGCTACGGCACCTTCAACCTCCACGTTCGCTGCGTCATCGAGCACCTGCCTCACAGTACTGGTCGCTGGAGGGCGTCCACGAGGTGTTTGGCGACAAGGTGCACATCGATCGGCTCGACAGCCGCACGCTGGAGCGCGACCACACCAAGACTTTCGCCTGCTGGGTGTGGGTCTGTGGGTCTGGGACATGGCGTTCATCCCCATCCGGCACACCTACTGGAAGCTCCCTCAGGGCGCCGGCCGCGTCGAAGAGATGGAGGGCCACTCGCCGCCCGATCGGCACGTCGCCCTGCCGCCGGGCGCCGAGCGCTACGACCTCCTCATCCATGTCAACAGGGTGGAAGACTGGCCCCCCCGCTCTCCGCGCTCCTCACACTCAGCGCAGAGCGGCCTGCCCTCCTCCGACTCCGACCACAACGACAGCCTGCCGCGCACCTACACGGGCACTTGGGTCATGCATGTGGAGGACGGCCAGGTGGAGGAGCGCCACCGTCGCCTGCAGCGCGCGCCAGTGGTGGACACGGGCTGCCGTGGCATTCCCCGTGGCGGCCCGCGGCGCGACGACGAGGGGCCAGGAGGCGGCGGCGGCGGCGGCGGCTGGCGCTCCTGGAAGGACACGTTGCTGGGGCGCGGGCGCGGCTCCAACGCCTCGTTTGGAGCAGACGGGGCCACCAGTAAAGTGCGCCAGCGTAGTCGCTCCCCCCCACCCAGACGATCTGGAAGCTCAAAAAACCGCGGCCAGCAGGGTGGCCGCGCCCGTTCGTCCGGCAAGGCGTATCCAAGTAAGAAGAAGAGCGGCAACCAGCGGCTGGCAAGTCAGGTGCATGTGCCCACTCTGTCGGCCCCTGCACGTGTGCCGGCGCACGACGGCGTCGACGAGTTCTTCGCCACCGCTGACAAGACCATCCCCGCCCCCCTGCCCTCCGGAGACGCCGTCGCGGCCCAGCTGGATGAGATGATTGCGGCATCGACGGCCGTGCCCCTGGACTTCGAGGAGGAGAAACGCACGAGGCGGGACAAGGCAGCGGTGGAAATGTCGGACGCTTTCAGCCCCACTCTCTGGAGCGTGCCACAACCCGACCCTCCTCAGCTGCCTGACGCCGACGACCGCGGCCACGGTTTCTGTCCAGCTGGGTGAGGTGACGCAGCAAGTTCAGCACCAGGAGATCACGGAATCCTCAGCCGCCCCACGACGCCTCTTCTGCGACAAGCCGGCCCCTCTGCTCGGCCTTCCGCCGTCCAAGAGAAGCTCTGCTCCACCCAATGTCCATGCTACGTCAGTCCCCCCGCCGCGCCAGAGCGCTTGTCAGGCGGCTCAGAACTGCAAGGTGCCAGTGGCGCAGCGCGGCTCGCTCCGCCTGGTGCAGGGGCTGGGACTCCTTGGCCCGAAGGAGAAGATGACGAAGAAGGCTGCGGAGGCGCTGGTGCGTAGGTTCGACGAGCCTCTCTCCGACGAGGATATTGCCGTCATCGCCAAGCTCACCAGGCTGGGCAAGGACGCCCTACGCATCGCCGCCAGCCTCAACGGGCCGGAAGAAGTCGTCGAGGAGGCCATGGTCTAGTTATGTTAGGACCCTCCCAGTGTTGTAGTTGTAGTAGTAGTCTCCGGCGACGGCCAGCGATCGGCTGGCTGGAGTTAGGTTTATTTCAATCATGTAAAAGTGCTAGGCTGAGGCCGGTCCGGCGCCGTCGTGGTTTGGGGCCTATTGGTGGTCGATGGCGCCCCCCGGAGAGCTGGATGGTGTACCTGTTCGTCTTTAGTAAGTGTAGTCGCCGGAGAAAACGCTAGTGTCCACATGAATGCCGACCTACACTCCCCCCCGATCATGAGCTGGAATGTACGGGGCTTGAACTCGCCGGCAAAGAGAGAAGCGGTTAGAGAAGTAGTAGCTGCGCACCGTACTGCCATTCTGTGCATGCAAGAGACCAAGATAGATGCTTGGTCACTAGCCCTAGTCCGTGAAATTGGTGGCCAAACGCTGCAAGGTTGCGCCGTCATGCCCGCAATCGGCACCCGCGAGGGCATTGCCATTCTGTGGAACAAAGAGCTTGTAGATGTCGTCACACATGCCGTGGGCCAATTTGCAGTCACGACTAGAGTCACCGTAGCTAGAAGCCGCACTTCTTTCTGGCTGACCACGGTATATGGACCGACCGAAGACGCGAACAAGGAGGCTTTTCTCCTGGAGATCTCGAGCACGGCGCCGCCGATGTCTGAACCTTGGATAACTTGTGGCGATTTCAACCAAATATATGAGGCGAGAGAGAAGAACAATCTGAACCTCAACAGGAGGCTGATGGGCCGGTTCAGGGCGGCCATCGATAGAGCGGGGCTTTGTCAGCTAAAGTGCAGCAACCGCAAGTTCACCTGGAGCAATGAGCGCGACAATCCAACACTAGTGGGCATCGACAAATTCTTCTGCAACATGCCATGGGAAACCATCTTCCCCCTGACCATGCTCATGGTAGCCTCCACCGCCTGCTCCGACCATTGCCCGCTGGTGCTGTCTGACGCGGCCGGACCTCGAAGGCGCAAGTGCTTCAAGTTCGAGTCCTTCTGGCCGCGCTTCCCGCGCTTTGAAGAAACGGTGATCGCGGCCTGGGCACGGCCGGTGGCTGCCTCATGTGCGTTCACCCGTCTCCACGTCAAGCTCGCCCGTACGGCCAAGGATCTTCGCATCTGGAGCCAAGGTCTCTTCAGTGATGCAAGAGTGCAGTTCCATATGGCCGGTGAGGTCATCTTGCGCCTCGACGAGGCCCAGGAAAGGCGCCAGCTCTCTCCGGCAGAGCGCGATCTGCGGAAAAGCCTCAAGCTCAGATTGTTGGGACTGGCAGCAATCGAGAGATGCAGGAAGTGGCAGGCCTCACCTAGCTGCGCTCCGGAGATGCCCCAACAAAGTTCTTCATGGCAAAAATCTGCTCATGAAAGAGAAACAACTTCATTCACTCTCTGAAGGTCAATGATTCAGTCGCTACGGCACACAGCGAAAAAGAAGCAGCAATTCACAACCACTTCGCCAGCATACTGGGGACTACAAAGCAACGATCGTCTACGATCAACTGGGAGCAAATTCACATGCAAACAATTCAAAGTGCTGGTTTGGACAACCCTTTTTCAGAGGAAGAGGTGTGGGCGGCGATTCAGGCGTCTCTGACAGAGAAATCCCCCGGACCGGACGGCTTCAACGGCACCTTCTTCAAATCAAGCTGGCAGATAATCAAGGATGATGTCATGAAGGCCTTCTGACAGTTCTACAACCTGGCGGGCAACAATTTTGGCTTGCTCAACTCGGCAATTGTAGCCCTAATCCCCAAGAAAGACGGAGCCAACGGCATCAACGACTACCGTCCGATTAGCCTGATTCACTCCATCGCCAAGCTAGTCTCCAAGGTGCCATCGATCAGGCTAGCCCCGATCGTCCAACGCATCATTTCGCCGGCCCAGACAGCTTTTCTGAAAACTAGATGCTTACACGACAGTTTTGTCTACGTCCAAAATTGCGTCAAAGCTCTACATCGAAAAAGACGCCGGCTGTTCTTCTTAAGTTAGATATCTCCAGGGCCTTCGATAATGTATCATGGGAGTACCTTCTTGAGCTAATGGTGAAACTAGGGTTTAGCGCGAGGTGGAGGGATTGGATCACCTTACTGCTCACCACCTCATCGTCGGCCTTCCTCCTCAACGGCGTCCCTGGCCAAGCCATCATGCATCGATGTGGCCTGCGGCAGGGTGACCCCCTGTCGCCGCTTTTGTTCATCCTTGCGATCGATCCCATCCATCGCCTTCTTAAAGCGGCCAAGGAAGAGCTCCTCATTACGCCGGTGCCAGGCAGGGATATCAAATTTAGGGTTAGCTTATATGCGGCCGCCGCCGTCATCTTTGCAAACCCCATTAGGGAAGAGATCGACTACCTTATGAATTTGCTCGAGAGCTTCGGAGATGCCACGGGCCTGAAGATAAACAATGTCAAATCAACGGCAACTCCGATCTGCTGTCAAGACATTGATCTCAGCACGGTACTCCAGTCTTTTGGAGGACCGATCATGCAATTCCCGATCAAATACCCCGGGCTTCCTCTCACAACTGGACGACTTAGGCTAGTGCACCTTCAGTTCATCCTCGATAGAATTAGGGCTAGATTAGCAGGCTGGAAAGGGAAAATGCTCTCCATGGCCGGGCGCAGGGTGCTCGTCCAATGTGTCCTCACAGCTGTGCCAACGTTTGCCCTGACAGCTCTGAGAATCCCAGTAAAGCTGTTGAAAGGGATAGACAAGTGTAGACATCGATTCCTCTAGGGCCACCGGCGGCAGCTGCAAGGTGAACTGGGCGCGGGTTTGCTCCCCGATCAATCATGGTGGCTTTGGCATCCTCGATCTGACCAAGTTCAGCCGCGCCCTCCGCCTACGCTGGCTCTGGCATGCATGGAAAAGCCCGGAGCGCCCATGGGCAGGAACAGAGCTGCCATGTGATGCCTCCGACCATGCCCTTTTTAGTGCGGCCACTTCGGTATCTATTGGCAATGGCAAGACGGCCAGCTTCTGGCACTCGGCTTGGATCGATTCATCTCTGCTGAAGCTGCTCCACCCCAACCTCTTCAAGCACTCCAGAAGGAAGAACAGATCAGTGGCGCAGGCACTACTCGAGGACCGCTGGGTTTCTGACCTTGCGCACGGCGACACTGGCTCTATAGCATAGGAGGTGCTCGCTTTGCACCGCCGGCTGTAGTCGTACCACCTCCAGGAAGACAGCCATGACCAGATCGCCTGGAAGATGGAGGCATCCGGGAAGTACACGACGCACTCAGCCTACTGCGCCCAATTCCAGGGCTCCGTGCAGAATCAGTTTCGCGAGCTCATATGGAGCACCAATGCGCCTGCAAAGCTCAAGATATTCGCCTGGCTGCTGCACCAAAACCGGCTCTGGTGCAATGACAGGTTGCAGCGCCGAGGATGGACAAACAATTATTTCTGCCAGCTTTGCCTCCGCAACCTCGAAAGCTCGGAGCACTTGTTCTGGCATTGCCCCATTGCAAAGGAAACCTGGAATTCTATTGCAACATGGACGGGCTGCCGCGCGCTAAGGCAGGAAGCATGGATCGGCAACGCAGGATCCCTGGACAGGTTCAGAGCTATGACTGACGCAACGTCGCCTGCTCATAGGAAAGCGATCAAGTCACTGGCAATCCTTGCCCTTTGGCACATATGGCAGGAGAGAAATCACTGCACGTTTAGGGCAAAAGAAGCCAATGTGGAGGACATCATCAACGCGATCAGGAGAGGACTAAGCCTCTGGCAACAAGCCGGCATCAAGTCGGTTCAGAGCCCCTTCGGGGATCAGTTGGGAGAGTAGGCTAGCGTCTTGTGCCTTGGGGCACTTGGCTCTTTTTCTGTCATTCTTCTTCTTACTTTCCTTGATCTTCGGATCTCCACCTTATCGATTTGTCATCTGCTCCCTGCTTATGCTCAATGAAACACCAGCCTTGGCTGGTCCTTCAAAAAAAAAAAAGCCTGGGTCATTGGATCATTTCTTCGTTCCCTCCACAAGCGCGGAAAACACGTCTCAGTGATGCTTGCGGAGCACTCGCCGCGCTACCACCAGCCCACCACCCACTGGCTCGCCGTCCTCAGAACTGACAGTCGCTGTCCCATCTCCCCTTGACATGGCTCATTCGAGTTTGGCGGAGATGGAGCGCACGCAGCTCATTGCTACTCTTGCCTTGCAGCAACTCGTCATGCACCGGGAACGGCGAGCATCAGCGAGCACGCCGCCGCGACACATCGTTGCGCCAGAGAGCACCGATAGAGGGCTCTACATCACTGTAGCTTTCATGCGTGCCGCTCTGGCATTTCCGTCAACCGCTCTATGCTCCCGACGTAGTCGTTACAGTCGCCGGAGCTCTTGCGTCGCTGGAGGTTTTGCAGTAGTGCTGTAATTCTCCCGTCTTAGCACCACACATACCTCGGTCATAGATTCACCACGCCTTGGTTGCAGCATGCACCCGCCAGCAAGTTCTATGATCTGCTAGCTGCTAGATAGAGCAACCCTTCAACAAATATATTGTGGTGACGTGCCCCCACAAATATAAGTTGGGGGAGCGAGTCAAGCCCGCATAATTCTAAACTAGTAGGCGGAAGGCGCGACGGCACGTCTCATCCGTGTGTGTGCCTCTCTTGCTTGTTTCTATAAGAGTGTTAATTGATTTTTCTGTATATCGGCTTATCGAGCTGATTTGTCTTGTTTTCTGGTTTTAACTAAACGGGTAATATAGATTTGAGGGATTCATATGTTCTTGATGCGGAAGAAAATAAAAAGAGTACATATTGAAATGCAAACATTATCTAATACGTGATCACTCCAACACTTTCCGTCAACTTGGACGCAATGCAATGAATGTCATGCTATTTGGAACTGTCTCAACTGTCATAAAAATCAATATCCAGTCTATGCCAGGGCAAGAATTTAATCCTGATGTGAAGAAACTGACTTTAGTATAGTTATTGCTACAACCCAGAAAAGTATCATAATTTAGAAGTTTCTTCAAAATTGAAGCTTCCGAAAGGCATGTTGACTCACCGTTGGACATGTACATATGAATATTTATGAACATGGTATAAGACAATACGCAATAAGCATGGACTGTTTTATATTTGCTTTTCATAGACTTAATAGAGAGACAGAACAAATAGTTCTAGAATAGTAGAACATAGTAACAATGTACAGTTTCAACTTTGTGCATTATCACCTGTTAGCATCTTCAGCTCTCTCTCTTTTGCAAGGGTAGCCTGTCAACAGTTCAAAGAACAATATAAATTGTAATGGCTTCTCCATCTACAGGTTTCTTGCTTATTTCAGAAAATTCCAACATAACCTTCAACTTATATCAATGCTTGCCTGTCAAGAGTTGAAAGAATAGTATAAATCGCAACGGAAAAAGGGATTAAAAGTTATACGTCCTTGCCAACAATATCGTTCTTTCTCACAAGTTTTAAGAAAAAGTTATACTGAATTTATGTAGTTGTGTTTATGATCATAGGAGAAGATAGTACTCTGAATAAGGTTCGATAACGATGAGTTATAGCAGATTTTTTTTCTTGGTAAAGTGATAATGGGTACATACCTTTGCAAAACTACAATGTTGTTGTAATAAGACACATCACATATACGTACATTATGTTAATTCCAGTTCCAACTTTTGTACTTTAGATTCCATTTCTTGCAGCTTAGACAATTGTGGTTCGGCTCGTTTCCTTCGATCCTGCTACTCCAATAGCTTTTCACTTAGCGACTCAACGTTTCTGAAGGAAGATTTGAGTCTTCTAGCAGCATGCACTTCTTTTATTTTGAAATTTACACTCTAGATTTAGGGGGAGTATGTTAGGAGTAAACCACGACTCCGCTGCGGTGATCAGCGCGTGTGTGTGCATGCGTTCGGGTATAAAATCCTCCTTTGTACTCTCCGAACGTGTGCCAGCTAGTTGGATAATGGAAAACGCGCCGAGGCGTTTGAGCGCCGGGAAAGTCCAATAATGTCTCCTCTTTCTTCTACCTTCGTTCGCGCAAGAGCGAGAGAGAGTGAGAGTGAGTTGGGCACCGGCTCAAAGAGCAAGCTAGGGCTCAGCGCCAACACACCGGTCTGTCGGTGTCACTACACCAACTGTGTCTGTGGAACGGCGGCAAGGGGGAGGAGGAGTGTGTGCGCGATGACGAAACAGACTTCCACGACGCTGTCCTCTTCTTGGGTTTCCCGGGCAGCTTCCCTCAGGTCTTCGGGGTTCGGTTTCCTCATCGAATAGATCCTTGCGTTTTCTCCACGCGTCGTCGTGGCGAAGCCACCTTTGATGTCCCATGAACACGGTTTTCGAAGACCCGGGATCTCTATCTAGCTGGCGATACGCTGTGTCATCCATGCACCTGACGCATGCACAAAATCCGTGGACCACCTGCCCCGTGACATATCCGTAACCGAGATAGCCGTGCACCGTCGTAAGCAGCGCAGCTCTCATAGGGAAATATTGTTTCGCTATGGCGTCCCACGTATTGGCTGGCATTTTCCACAACGTGTCTAGCTCCTCTTTCAGCAGCCCCAGATACAGATTGATGTCGTTCCCTAGTTGTTTCGGCCCTTAAATTAGCATACTCATGTGAATGTACTTCCTCTTCATGCACATCCAGCGGGGAAGGTTGTACATCCACACAAACACATGCCAGGTACTATGTGTGCTTCTCTGGCTGCCAAACGGATTGACTCCATCAGTGCTCGCGCCCAGCATGATGTTCCTTGGATCGTCCCCAAATTCTGGGTGTTCAAAGTTCAACGCTTGCCACTGGCTCGCATCCTTAGGGTGACTCAGCATCTTGTCTTTTTTATTTATCTCCGGATCATTTCCATCATCTTCTCGCTTCTTCTTCTCCCTATCCGCGTGCCAACGCAGGAGCTTTGCTAGCTTAGGGTCCGGATGTTGCAGACGGGGAGTGATCGGAAAGTACCACACCACTTTTCGAGGAGCTTTCTTTCTCTCTTGTATCGAGTGACACCGCACACTGGACATATGGTAGACTCCGCGTGCTCATCCCGATAAATGATGCAACCGTTCATGCACACATGGTATTTCACGTGTGGTAAATCCAGAGGACACACGATTTTCTTCGCCTCCTCGAAACTGGTCGGACACTTGTTCCCCTTGGGAAGACGTTCATGCCAGAATGACATGTTCTCATCGAAGCATGCGTCGATCATTTTGTGTTTTACCTTCATATCCAGAGCCATGAGAGTTACTTTCAGGCGGGTATCCTCGCGCCTGCATCCTGAATACAATAGAGTAACCGCGTCTATCTCCAGTTGATCAAGTTTGGCTTTCTCTCGGGCGGCAGCTCTTGTGTTACCCGTCTGCTTGAGAAGCAGCTCTTGAATATGAGGGTCCTGCACCTAGCCCATCGATGGTCCATCGTCATCTGCTCCGGCATCTTCATCTTCATGATTAAGCCCTTCGTCTTGATCTTCCTCATCATCATATCCGGCATATTCTACATGATGACTGTGTCCTGCATCTACTTCGTGATCATGTCCTCGAGATTCTTCGTCTTCTCGCCCGCCCTCACCGTTATTGTCTTGCTGCCCTTCCTTATTTCTTGCCCGGCCCCCATGGACGACTTCATAATCATCTTCATCACCTTGCCACCGATAGCCATCCATGAAACCACGCACGAGCAGGTGGTCCCGCACCTGTCTGGAATCCGGGTCCATAAGGCTCTTCAGCTTGCATCTTCGACACGGACATCTTATCTCCCTCGTTCTTTTGAAGCATCTTGGCCTTCGCGGGGCTCAAAAACCTATTCACGATGCCTTTGGTCCTCGTGCGGACCATGGTCGCCTGCGAGGTAGTGCAAAACGATATTTTAGAACAAAAAAAATTGGCATGACTAGTAATGGTGCACCGCAGCCACGGTGCAGTCCAGGACAAAACCAATAATGGCGCACCACACACCAGGTGCGCCATTAGTAATATGGCCATTAATGACACACCTATATAGCAGTGGCGCAGCACATATATGGTGCGCCATTAATGTTCATATTAGCTATAGCCTTTTTTCTAGTATTGGCAGGTGCACCAACCTACACACACTTGGTTTTCTTAGTTTTGTTATTTTTACTTTCTATTTTTTCACCGTGGACACAACATCAACAGTCATTCAACCATTTTCCTTAAATTTTTCCATCAGTTGCACACCGGCGCAAGGTGCACCCCGAGCGCAAAAGCATCAGTTTATGTTCAGCCACGACTCTGAAATGTTCAAACGGAGAAAATGCACATGGGCAGAGATCAGCCCGACCAGAACATGTAGTTGTACGTTCAGAGCCAGCTAGCGGCGCCCTTTCCTTGCCCTCCGCCGCAAGTTTCCTCTATCATAGTCGGTTGTCTTCCTTCCTCGGCACACCAAGCACTCTTCCCCATAAATACACCGAGCCGCTGCCTCCGCTGAGTCAATAGGCACCTCTGCTCTATCACTCCAAGACTCGTTTCTTGTGCGTGCTCGCCAAGCCGAGCAAGTCACCGGCGGCAGCAAGCCAATGGAGGTATGCATTGCTTCCGTACCCAGAGCTGATGTTGCTTGCCGTCGTTCGTTTGACTTGCCATGGCTGATGTATGTGGTTTTCGCAGGATGCGAGGGGGTACCGGGGGATACCGGCGTTCGGGGAATGGAACTACGGCGACGGCGACGACTGGCCCGTGCTCGCCCAGCGCTTCGAGTCTGCGATGCACGTCCCGTTCCCCGTTCACAAACCCTGCAAGGTACGTATTCACTCGATCCACACACTACTGAACTATACTTAACCGGAGTAGTAGAGTTCAGATGTAAGGCTCCATTCCATTTCCATTCGAGCAGTCATTTGTTAGACGACTCCAAATTCATTTGCATCCACGGCCATGGCCGGCAAATCCTGAACCCAGTGGATCCTTGATTTGGAAGCTAACCAAGTCAGAGCAGGGTCAACACCAAGTCTGAGCAGGGTCAACCCAGTGTAGAATCCAGTCGATATGATCCTTGCTCTAGAAGCTAAAATGGCTGGTAGGCTTGCAGCACACGACACGTTCTCTAGTCAACCATGCCCACGCTCGGTCAACAGTCAGCTGTCCTCTGGCTGACTAGTGCACACCAGTCCATGCATATAGTAGTACTACAAAGCTACTCTCTTCGTCCCATAATGTAAGGCGTTTTTTTTTACACTACACTTTTGTGCAGCCCCAAATTGCATTCCTTACCAAGCACACCACACTGGACATTGCTCTCCTGCGTGCGCATCACCAATGCGACGTGGCGTACATATCCTCTGTCCTCTGTGTTGGCTAGCTTTGCATGGTCTCTAGCTTGACGACAGCTTATCTACGTGTGTGCAGAGAGTGAGGGCGTGTCGCAGGAGGCGCTTCCCAGCGTTCGGAGAGTGGAGTAACCTCGGTGATGGCGACGCCGGTGGCTGGACGGCGGCCGTCGTCAACCAGTACTTCGAGCCTGTTACGGCACACAAATCACTCAACAAGGAATTCAATGGTTACGATAGTGGCGTCGTCGCCATAGGGAAGCAGCAGCACAAGGTGGCGAGGCAAACGTGGGTGGATGACTCAGGGACCCACGACGCAATGGAACTCTTCTCCTTTGCGGCGGTCAAGGCTGTTGACGACGACCTGTATGAGGTCCCATCGGACATGCCCTGTGCCAAGCCAATACGGGTATGTCATTAATTTTCTGCGTGGTATATGGTTGCATTGCATGTTTCAGGAAGTTTTCAACACAAGAAAGAAATTGTTTTGTTTCAATAAAATGATACTCCCTCCGTCTGGAAATACTTGTCGTAGGAATGGATGTATCTAGATGTATTTTAGCTCTAGATACATCGATATTTATCCATTTCTCCGACAAGTATTTCCGGACGGAGGGAGTAGATCGTTATATATGCACTTCAGGATTGTAACTTTCACAACAGAAGAACTCCAATCCTACATAGACATTTTTTTGCTGAAAAGAATAAAAAACTACGGCCCCTACTGAAGTGATGAGCGTATGGCTTCAGTTTTGCAACAAATTAACTGAAAATACTCCTTCGCTCATCAGTTTCTCTGTCAGTAAATAGTACTCCATCCGATCCAAAATAAGGTAAACCATATGACACTTATTTTGGGTCGATGTGAGTAGTATGGAATAAATTTCAGTTAACTACTTGAAATTTGCTCCATCTTTATGAGTTTTCTGGTCATTGCAGAAGGGTAGGACGTGGCTGAGGAGCATGCTGATGAGGTGTTGCGGCCTCAACTGCCTCGCCTACTGAATGTCTCTGATGGCTCACATTGGTACAAGTTTTGATGGAACGAGAGATGAACTACACGATGTGGTTCCCTGTCCTAGAGAATGTAACTATGTAAGATGGTAGTAGTGAGTTGATGACTTGTATATTGGTTATGTATTTTCATTCATTTATGTTATGTACTATGAGCAACACTACCAAGCTGACCAATTTGATTTATGAAGTTAATCTACAAATGCATGCCGTATTTGCTGAAATGAAGAAGGGAACATGCCCATAGTACTAGCATTGTCATCTCCTCTTCATGAGCAGAAATATGGAAGTCTTGTGCATAAATGCTATCAGCTCAGCTCTTTTGCACATGCGGCTCTAGTCATAGTAGGCAAAGCATTGAAGTCCGAGTTACTCCCTTATCTGAATCATGTATATATACTGCTAGCTAGAACCATCCATTCAAATGGTTGTGAAGAGAAACAAAAGTGTCATTATTTGAGGGAGAAGTAGCACAGAAATGCATGATGTCAAAATAGTAGCAAGATGCGATCTATAGGAATAGGATGCATCAGGAATTCGTTTGGGAGTTCTACCCGACGTACTTGTACACTTTTCCAATGTGAGTGGACTTGCATTGTTGTCCTTCCCATGTCAGCGGACTTGCATCGTTGTCCTTCCAATGTCGGTTGCACACTCTACCAGGCGAGTCTCCATCCATGACACTAGTCCTCACTCCTGATAAATGGGCAAGGTGTGTCGAGCCAAATCCTCATCGCTGGTAACAAATGGGTCAGGTGTCAAGCCAAATCCTTCATCCTAGACCCTCACATGAGTTATGTGAACTTGGAAAACCACACACGGTGTCATACCTGATGCGGATGCACACAATTTTGTGTATTGGAGATGGACAACTGACGGCGTATTCATGGCAAGATCTGCACATTATTCGAGGAGTAGGTCCATAGCGAGGATGTTTCTTTGATCTAAATGGCCAATGAGGCTTCTTTGAACTAAGATTTTTACATAGCTTGTTGTGTGTGGCTGGTGTCTGACATCTCACAAGACTAAAAAACATATTCTTTGCAATCCAAAATGTGCGCTCTGTGGACACCAAGAAGAAGCTGACGATCACTTGTTGGCGGAATGCTTTTTCTCCTAGACCGTATGGAGAAATGTGACTGTAAATATGCTCTCTACTTTTCGTAATATGCCACTGATGGCGTTTGGCTCTCTGAGGCAACAATGGCAACATAAGGCGGCTTTGTCGCAGCTGCATGACAAGGCGGTTCGGAGGACTGCCACTATTTCCGTTTGGTTGACCTAACGAAAGGAAAGGAACAAGCTCATCTTCTTGAAGAAACGATGCACCATGGACCAAGTGATGGCTCGGCTGCAACACAAGGACGCGTTCTGGAGCTCGGCTCTAATCCCAGCGCTGGGACAAGATGTATTAAAAAAATTATGTAGTGATGTAAAGCTCTTGCGTGTGAGTAACGACGTTTGTACAACTGATGACACCGCTATTTTTTCGTTCTAATTTCCTTTTTTCCGCTGCTGGAAAACTCGGAGATTGCCATTTTTAGAGCACCTACAGCACCACCTAGATACCCCCCCCCCCCCCCCCCCCCGCCGCCGCCCTAACGTCTGCGGACGCGCCCAGGTGTGTCCGTAGACAGTAACCGGTCACCCCACAAATGTACCAGTCCACAACCGGATACCATTTTAAAAAGGGAAATATATTAATATCGTGCAGATACCAATGACACCCAGCCTCTACATGTACAACATGTCGCAATGACATCCAGGATGCACACAGCCAAAGAAGAGAAAAAAAAGCAAAGGTCCCGCCATAGCGATCGACTTCTATCAGCAGCCGCACAGAAACCACCACCAACTACAATACTCGAAAAACATAAAAGGTCTCCAAAAGCAACGCCTCCAAGAAGGAAATAGTGCACGAGCACCATCGTTGCCCGATCCAAGGTCTTAGGTTTTCACCCTGGAGAAGTCCGAGCTATCAAAACAATTCCATCAGCAAGGCAATTGCCAGGCACAACCAATGAAGGCCAGACCTTCGATTTTCACCCTGAAAGTCACAGCTCGGTACCCGAGGAGCACCACCAAGAATGAATTCCCCCAATGCTGCCACCCCTACTTGACACTGCTACTACTGAGTGTTACAAACACCTGGCTGACTCTATCGCCTCGAAGGCTCCATCCGATCCTCCAATCTCAGCCGTCATGACCTTCTCCACAAGTGCCTACACCATAGAAATCGAGAAGCCGACACGTCCCGGGGTGTCAAGAAACAATAGAGCTTCGCGCCACGCCGTCATGGAACCTCGTGGGCTGATATTAGGGACGTAAATGGCAAATAAATGGTGTCCGCATGTCCCATTTGGTTAGCTTTACCTAGCTCCATAGTTTATTTTACCGGAAAGAAAAACAAAATTTTAAACGGTTAGATTACATAGTGGGTTTAAACGGGATTAAACGGGACCCGGTTGACATCCCTAGCTGATATGGCATGCATGAACGAATACTATCCGATCGAGATATATTGGGCAGGATCTCCGGCAGCAGTTCCGGAACACGTCGATGACCAAATCGGGGAGGACCGATCATGTAGGACACTGCCATGATGCGAAAAGAGCACGGGGACAACCACCATTATTTTCAGGGTAGCAGGCCCCCACGCCGCCCCGACCCAGCCCGTCGCCTCATGTCTGCAGACATCCATGGCCTGAAACCTGTCGACTAGAACCCCAGGCCGCATCAGCCGACGAGGCACATGGCCGACCGCAGCTTTGGGCCGAGTTCGACCAACCCACCTAGATCAGATCGGAGGGATCAACAGCCCAGGCCATCACTGCAAGCCAGGGCACACCACCGGGCGGAGCGCCCTACCACACCCGTCACCGAGTAGCGCCGCCGCCACCGGATTGGAGCCGCACCGCCACCAGATCGGAGCCGCGCCTCTGCCGGATTGGAGCAGTGCCGCCGCCAGGGAAGGAGAGGATCTGCGCCCATGGAAGGCCCCGTCGCCGCTGGCACTGCCTGGGCTTCGCCCGGCAGAGACCCCCAACTGCAGCGAGGGAGAGGTGCTGGACGGGAGGGCCGGCGGCCGGCGGGACTAGGTTCCCCCGAACCGCCAGTACGAGCGACGCGGGGGTCTGGTTTGTTATGAGCGACGGACAATCGGGTACTTCATTAACAAGTCCTCAAATCCATACAATGTGATGCAACGTCAACTAAACTCCGCATACTACATGTCGATATGCCCACATGCAAACAACTCGGTGTTCATTTTGTTAAATAATGCATGGAACAGCTCGATATGCCTTTTCTTTCGTCAGAATAAGACTAATGCTTCACCCTAAAAGAAATATCACGGTGAGCCTAGGATCCCGGTCACTAGAGGTGCCCTAGTTATGATACCAACATGCAATTAGCTCTTTGTTTATGTGGCGGATTGTGGCTATGTTCTCTTAAGAAGGAGGGTAAATGATTAATTGTGTCGGGTAAACTTTACCCTTGAGTTTAATTTTCTGCCATTTTCTCGTTGAAGGTCATAGATCATCTGTTTCATCCTTCGGCAAAACATTGTGTAGCCTTTCAACGTTCTTGCAAAACTAGTTCCAATAGTTTGGAGTTTGGACACACTTGTTGGTTGTCATATGCTTTCAACTTGCATGTTTTTGAATACTTGAATGTATCTGCTAATAAGATATGTCTGCAAAGCAGTTTGATCGGATAACTTGATACAATTTTCTAGCCATTTTTTCACCAAAAAATCCGGATGTTATTTTTTTAGAAACAAGATATTTCAAAAATGTATTAAAAATAGGAAAATGTATTTTAGAAAATTTTCTAGTAGGAGTATGTGTTTTACAAAAAATTCAATATATATTTTAAAAAGTTCATCGTATATTTAAAAATGTTTATTATCGTATAATTAAAAAAGATCATTGTATATTAAAAAATGTTCAATGTATATAACCAAACTGCTCATCGTATATTATAATAATATTTAGTTTGTATTTACAAAAACAAATTGCATACTAAAAAGTTCATTGTGTATACCAAAAAAATGTTCACCCCAATTTTAAAAAGTTCGACAATATTGAAAAAAGTACACCGGTTATTACAAAACCTATATAAACAATAAATGTCCAAAACAAATCCAGAGAATACCCAAGATCTGAAAAGGAAATAAAAAATAGATAAAGAAACAAAACAGTCCTAAAAAGCCCCAGAATTGGTATAGCGGGCCACACTGATCAGTTTCCTTGTCAAAAGGCGTTTAAATGCAGATCAACTCAATTTGTCGCCGCATGCCACAGGCTGGGTACGGATCTGCAAAAAAAGAAGATAAAGTGGTATAGTTTGTTGCCCTAGCCCCAATATGGTTCAACGTGCAATTAACTCCTAGACCAAAAGAGCCAAGCTAAGAGCATCTATTGCCGGGTGCCTCAAACACGCGGGTGGAAGACCCGGTCACTGACCGGTCAAAAGTAGCTGACCCAGACGGGCATCTCAAATAAGCCTCAAACACCCGGGTTGCACCCCTCGTATCTAGCCCAAATATGGGGTGGATATGGGGAGGCCAGGCGCTAGCGGGCCCATCCGCCATGTCGACTCCAGCCCACGCTCGTCCACCCGATCCCACAGATATTTGTCCTTATCCTCTTGTCGGATCAAACCCTAGCCACTCCACTCTAGTCCACTTCCTTCGCTCCGCCCCCAAGCTCACTTACGACGCTCTCCGACCTTCTCCGGCATGGCGGACAACGGATCTGATCCGACCACTCCGGATACGTCGAGCGAGTTGTCGTCCCTTCCAGGTTGGAGGAGGACATGGCCGTCTGCATTGCCCTACGCCGTTCACGGGGGACTGCGCCCGACCCATGACGGGATTAGTCCGACACAAATCCATTGTGTCGGCACAACGAGTGCTCGGATCCGCCTATGCTAGAGCATCGCAGTTCGTTAGGCTCCCCATCTCCAGTCCCTCGGCATATGAATGCTACACTAACCGGTGTGGCCATCGTACGAAGGAGAGGATAAGGGTGGCCGAGTCGCGCCTCGCTGCAGACATGGCAGAGGTGGAGGCAGCGGCGTGTGCTGCCACATAGGAGGAAGTCATATATGCCTGCATCCTAAAGAAGTGGTAGAGGAAGAAGCGTGCGCCCTCGCCCGATGGCAAAATCGAGCGGTTTGTGCCATGACCAGACAACCCCTCAAAGAGGAGAAGGAGGACAACGACGGGTCGGAGCTTTGGCAAAGAGCATATCTGGCTTGATCCATTTTGTGTTTTCGAACGCTACTTCCACGAGAAAGAAGGCGAGGGCACTGGGAAGGGAAAGTGCAAGGCTAGTCGTGGATGATCCATAGTAGTATGTAGGTAGAACATGCCAAATTTTGGTACTCCGATGGCATGCGCTCATGTAGTAGCCGAACGGTTTGTGTTGCATCGTTTACGCTGCATGTGTTTGTATAGATTTGAGATTTGCCAATTGAGGTGTGTGGTTGTGTGAAGAAAAACTTGAAGTCTGACTAGTCACTATCTGAGGACGCTCTCAGACGCGTCCGCATGCGTTTGAGATTTAATGCCCGTGGTGGTAGATGCTCTAATGGTACTCCCAAATATAAATCAGACTACAAGTGGACCAACAGTGAGGAATGTTTTTTTTGTTTTTTTACATAATAACAGTGAAGAGTTTTGGCCAATTATCCAATTAAATGGTTCTGGGATGCCGCTCTCTTTTGCATGTGTTGCTCTAGTCATAATAGGTGAAGCATTGAAGTCCTAG
This sequence comes from Triticum timopheevii, assembly GCA_963921465.1. Lineage (NCBI taxonomy): Eukaryota > Viridiplantae > Streptophyta > Magnoliopsida > Poales > Poaceae > Triticum > Triticum timopheevii. Next base: position 596,061,902 of record OY997274.1, read on the forward strand.
CTAGTACCCACTAATCTGAAACCTGTATATATATATTGGCACAACCATCCATTGAAATGGCCGCAAGGGGATACAAAAGTGAGACATTATTTTGATGAGGAGCAGCGTTGAGATCATGCATGATGTGCCACAATAGTAGCAAGATGTCTATAGGAATCACGCTTGATAGAAATGGGGTGCAACAGGAACACACGTACAGTACTGGCAACCACATCTCTTCTTCAAATTAAATTAACCTTATCTTCAACTTCATTTGCATCTTTGGCCACTAGTAGCAGTAACAGGTTTAACCCACTTGACTAGAATCCCGTCGATATGATCCTTGCCCTGTAAGCTAAAATGAATGGCTGGTAGGCTTGCAGCCCACGCATGCTCTCTAGGTCGCAGGAGGCGCGTCCCCGCGTTCGGCGAGTGGAACAACCACGGCGATGGCGACACCGGTGGCTGGACGGCGGCCGTCGTCAACCACTGCTTCGAGCCTGTGAGGGCAAGCAAATACTCAACCAAGAATTCACTGGTCACGACAGCGGCGTCATCGCCGCCATGGGCAAGCAGCACAAGGTGGCGAGGCAAACCTGGGTGGATGACTCTGGGCCCCGTGCGGCATTGGAACCCTTCTCCTTCATGGCGGTCAAAGCTGTTGACGATGACCTCTATGAGGTCCCACCGGACATGCTCTGCGCCAAGCCACTACGGGTATGTATGCAAATTTCCGCGTAGTATGATGGTTGCATCGCATGTTTTAGGAAGTTTACACTTTCTTTTTCATGAAATACACAAAGATTGTGTATCTATTCAGGAAGTTTATACCACATGAAAGACATTGATTGATTGTTGCCCATTTCATTATTATTACTTTTACCCCCCCGCAAAAAAAAGGATTATAACTTTTACAACACAAGAAAACTCCAATCCTGTAGACTTTTTTCTGAGAAAAAAAAAAGAAATATGGGCTTGTGGCTTCGGTTTTGCAACAAATAAGCCGAGGAACAAAAATTATCTTTTACAGGTTGGTTTCTCTGTCAATAAATTGTAGTGTGGAATACAGTTTCTGTTTACGGCTAGAAATTTCTTGCACATGTTTTACGAGCTTTCAACTGCCACTAATGTTTAACTGTAGTTCTTATCAATGCCGAATTATCTTTTGTTTCAAATTGCAGAAGGGTAGGATGTGGCTGAGGAGCCTACTGATGAGTGTCGTGGCCTCAACTGCTTTGCCTAATCTTTAAAGGACCATGACAACCGAAGTACCCATGGAAGCAGAGGTGCTCACATCCTGTTTGCTTGTGCATGCACCTAGGGCTCATATTGGTACATGTTTTGATGTATCAATGGATGAACTACACAATGTAGTTCGCTGTCCTTGAGAATGTAACTATATAGTAAGACGGAAGTGGGGGTTGATGACATAATGTTATGTAATTTTATTTTTATTTTTATGAGCCAAACTCCCAAGCCAATCAATTGATTTTAGAAAAATTATATCGTACTAATGTGTGCCATATTTTCTGAAATGAAGAAAGGCACGTGCGGCCCATAATACTAGATATTGTGATCTCCTCTTTAGGAGCAGAAATATGAAAGTCCCATGCCCAAATGCCAACAGCTCGGTGTCCATTTAAAATAACAGAGCAGCTCAATAAGCCTTTTCTTTTGCTGGAATAAGACTAATGCTTCACCCCTAAAAGGAACATCATCTAAAAGAAACATCACGGTGAGCCTAGGATCCTGGCCGCTTGACCAAAAGAGCCAAGCTAAGAGCATCTACAGTCAGACTTGGCAAATCCAGCCCCCTATATGTCCATAGACGCGCCCGGGCACGCCCGCGGACACTGACCAGGCACTTCCTATATCCGCGCCTCCACACCCGTGTATCTCATATTTCGTCTCCTATATGCATACTAAACCATGCAACATTGATAAAAACTAAGTAGATCATAAGTGGACATAGAAATGCACAATCAATTTATCAAAAGATCACAGTCGGATCTTCAAAAGTTAGCCAAAGTTCATATAATACACATAATACGGCGGACAAGTTCAAACTACATCTATTACTTGAAATTAAGACGGATGTTCACCACTTCCTCACCGGCCCTTTGCCCTTTCGGTCGCAACAGCTGTAGGACTTCGAGGCAGCAGGTGGGTCCACGTCAGATCTGTCGGACCCATCATCGGAGGAGGAATCAGAGATGACGATGTAGTCTTGCAAGCGTCAGACGATGCGGTCTTGCTTGCGCTTGAGCTTGTCCACCCTCGCCACCTCTGACACAGCCTCCGCCGCCTCCTGCTCGGATTTCTCAATGCAAGGCCGGAGCTGCTTGGCGGTGATCCTCCAGAGCCATCGTCCTTTGTCTCTGTCTCAGTCAGTGACCGACAGTAGACCCACTAGAGGGGACGGTCATCCTCGTTGGGCACCCGACGGCGGCGGGCGGAATGTGCAGACGCGTCAGACCCGCCCGCCATCACACTCGCCCTTTGCCTCTTGCGGGGGCGGCACGTGCCTCCACCTCCAGAGTCCGCATCCACGGCTATGGCGGAGCGCGCACTAGAACCCAGTGTTGCCCGCACGGATCAGCGGCAGGAGGTGGGGGAGGCCCTCGGGCGGGAGGAGCAGATCGTGCAGGCCTCACAGAGCCGCGCACGAGACGGGAAGGGCCTGCGCCAGTGTCGGTGTTGCGGCGACGGGCGACAGGTGGCATCGCACCGGACCCGGAGCTGCCGCCCGTATCGACCCGCGAGCGCTCGAGCATGATACGGAGTGCCAGTTCCTCATTGTCTCCGGAGCTGCCGTCGGAGTGGCTGCCGGTGCTGGACATGCTCGCCGGCACTAGGGATTTGGCGGATTGGGGAAATGGGAGCGTCGGAAAGGGAAGGAGAGCGTTGCGGAGTGAGCAAGGGTTTCTGCTGGACGGTGGTTTTTGTGGGGTCGGTGTGGGCCAGCGGTGGGCCAGGCTGATGTGGCAGGCGCGCCTGGGCCGCCTCATATCCGCCCTACATTTGGGACGGATATGAGGGGTGTCGGTCAACCTGGGCGTATGAGACGGATATAGAGCGCCCGGATATAGACGTTCTAATGGTACTCCCCAATATGAATCAGACTGCAAGTGGACCAGAAGTGGGGAGTTTTGGGCCTATGATCCTGTTAAATGGTTCTGCGTGCCGCTCTCATTTGCATGTGCTACTCTAGTCATAATAGGTGAAGCATTGAAGTTCCTTAAAAAAAGGTGAAGTACTGAAGTCCGAACTACATGCTCATCTGAAAATGTATATATATAGTGGCGGAACTATCTGTTGAAATGGCCGCGAGGGGTAGCATACAGATGCATGATGTGTAAAGATACTAGTAAGATGTTCATTGGAATCAAAGCTTGGTAGGAATGGAGTGCAGCAGGAATTCACATGGAAGCTTTGCACGAAGTGCCTGTACATCAGCGCAGTTGAAGCCGACTGGCATTTTAGTCCCACCAAAACAATGTCCGCTGCTTTGTACAAACGGGATCAGCTACACAATCTCTCACTTCGCATGGGCATCCACTACCTCGAACCAGATATTCATCGTCCAGTTCTCATGGAGTAACAGCCTAGTAATCTTAGTTTCATGTACGAGCAACACTCCCAAGCCAATCAATTTAACTTCTAAAAGATTAATGTACTCTACTGCCCACCATATATGGATCGGGGTGCAAATGGACTAGCAATGGTGAGTGCTGGAGCAACAATCCACAGTTCTGAAGCGCCGCTCTTTTGAATGTTTTGCAGTCTGCACTAGTTTTTTTCTTCGAAACGGTGGCAAAAGATTTATCTTATCCATTAAACAAGCAGAAAAGAGTTGTCATCACAAACCACCGAGCGGCACACAAATGATACTCTGTGCCATACAGACCTCAACAAGGATGACCTCATCAAGATACACTCGGATGTCATCACTATCACTTCTCCCCAACATGCGTCTAGTTTTTAACTTTTTAGGTGAAGCACTGAGTTCGAGTCTCACTCATCTGAAACATGCCCTATAGAACACCACATCGCAAACGTTGAAAAGGCTCATTGCACATGGATTCTGGACCCATTGCTACCGACTTCTCATTAACATGGACAACACATCGGACATATCGGCAGCTCGAGGCCCTCATTGCACATGAGTTTTATTGCTTAACCATGTGCAACGTATGCCACATTGCACACGGGCTTATTTGCAATGGCTGCAATAATAACAAAACGAGGGCCTCAATCCTTGCCACATTGCACACGGGTTATGCTATATAGATATGACCTTGTCAATGTGATGTGAGGTCATATCTATATAGCATAACCCACATGCATATGACGAAGTTCTAGATGACATCCATATGTATGACAAAGTTCAAAGCCAACATAACACTTCCATACCATTAATCACAGATCATAGTCATGCATCAAATTGCAAAACAATCGAAATCTAATTTACAAAGTGCTAGAAATCTAATGGGTATAAACAAGGTATATGCAGGACAGGTGATATGATTTGGAATTATATGACAGGGGATCTACTATAGATGCCCTAAGTACTAGTAGGTGCCTTCTGGCTTCGAAGATCTTCTTTTGGGTGACAGAGCTTGGTCTGACATCTCGTTGCACCAACTAACATTGGAGGAGGAGCAACAACTTCTTCCTGAATGTGTTGTCTTGGAGTGTTGCGCCCTTTGTCCACTAATTAGTATGTCATCATAGCTTCGGTGGTACGCTTTGGGAATGCTATCGTGATGCATGTCCTATGTGGATGACCTCAAGTTTTTTACTTTTCCTTGTAAGCTGATTTTTTTAATATTAATAATAATTAATAATATATGGTTGTCTGTATCACTCGATGCAAGGCCTAGGGTCTTTCCCTCTTTCTGAGAATGAAAAAGATCAGTAGGTACCACTTGATGCTTCATGGCCTAGCAACCCCAAAATCCTGGATGGAGGGAGTAGGTTATATCTTCCACTTTTTATTTATTTATATATATGAGGAAAACTCTCAAGCTGATTAATTTGACTTTAGAAAGACTAATATACTAATGTCTGCCATATTTGTTGAAATGAAGAAGGGAACATGTCCATAGTACTAGCTATTGTAGTCTCTTCATGACCGAAAATATGGAAGTCATATGAATAAATGTCATCAACTTGGTGTTGTATCAGCTCTTTTGCACACGCCGCTCTATTCATAGTAGGTAAAGCACTAAAGTCCAAACTACTCACTCGTGTGAAACATGTATATATGGTGGCGGAACCATCCATTGAAATGGTCGTGAGGAGACACAAGAGTGGCATTATTTGAGTGAGGCACAGCACAAAGATGCATGATGTCAAAATATTAGCAGGATGTGATCTGTAGGAATAGGATGCAGCAGGAATTCGTATGGAAGTTCTACAACAAGAACTGGTACATTTGTCTATTGAAGATCTACTTGAATTCTACTCCCATCAATTGCACAATCTTACATCTTTCATGGGTGTCGGTGTCAAAACCGGCGGATCTCGGGTAGGGGGTCCCGAACTGTGCGTCTAGGCGGATGGTAACAGGAGACGAGGGACACGATGTTTTACCCAGGTTCGGGCCCTCTGATGGAGGTAAAAACCCTACGTCCTGCTTGATTAATATTGATGATATGGGTAGTACAAGAGTGGATCTACCACGAGATCAAGGAGGCTAAACCCTAGAAGCTAGCCTATGGTATGATTGTTGTAATGGAGGTTATGTCCTACGGACTAAAGCCCTCCGGTTTATATAGACACTAGAGAGGGCTAGGGTTACACAGAGTCGGTTATAATGGTAGGAGATCTACATATCCGTATCGCCAAGCTTGCCTTCCACGCCAAGGAAAGTCCCATCCGGACACGGGACGGAGTCTTCAATCTTGTATCTTCGTAATCTTGGAGTCCGGCGGACGATGATAGTCCGGCTGTCCGGACACCCCCTAGTCCAGGACTCCCTCAGTAGCCCCCGAACCAGGCTTCAATGACGATAAGTCCAGCGCGTATATAGTCTTCGGCGTTGCAAGGCGGGTTCTCCTTTTAAGTTCCACGTACCTGCCGAACAGTGTCCGGCTTCCTCATCAATGTTGTGCTTCTTGGCTTCCACGCCCAATAATGGCCTTCTTCCACGCGTCGCACGAATGCGAAATGCCAGGGTATCTTTTATGTTTCACCCCCCGGCCATGCAAATAATCTTCCTATAAGAGAGGCAAAAATCCAGATCCAAATCACACCATCTTCCTTCCGCGAATACTCATCGGAGCGCCTTTGACCCAGAATCCATTCCATCATGGACCGTCGACGCGGCTCCTCTTCTCGCGCTCCCAGCCCTCTGCCAGGAGATTGGAGGAGATGCTCTGTTCCGCACGGTGAGCTGGTGAAGCTCCAAGCGGGGGGATATCTCCCACCGGCCTTCATGGTTCCGGTTCGAGCCGGGCTGGCCACCTACCAAGGTGGGAAGCAAGCAGAGGCTACCCCAAGTCCCAACAAAGGGGAGCGGGTATGCTTCGTCCCCTATCTGATAAGGGGACTCGGATTTCCTGTACATCCATTCCTCCGCGGGCTCCTGGAGTTCTACGGACTCCAGCTCCATCACCTTACACCCGCCTCTATCCTGCATATCGCGGGTTACGCAGCTCTTTGCGAGCTATTTCTGGGCATCGAGCCCCATTTTGCACTGTGGAAGAGGTTGTTTTGCCTCGTACCCCGTTCTCACGAGGGGTCCATATATCAAGTGGGCGGCGCCGAAATATGGCGCATTGCCGGGACCGGATATCCATCCGGAACCCCTAAGAAGGCGTCCGAAGACTGGCCTTCGGAATGGTTTTACATAGAAGACGCTCCGCTGCCGGACCCAGTCCAGGTCGGCCTCCCGGAGTTCAGTACTGCTCCTCTGAAGAAACGCCTTAGTTGGCGCCCGCGGAGCCCCCAACTGGAGGAAGACAAGAGCGTCCATTATCTGATGGGCCGAATAAGATTACTAGCCCATTCTGGGTTGACCATGATTGGAGTCATGGCAACATGCATCATGCGGGGAGTGCAGCCACTGCAATACAGGGGCCACCCCATGTGGGATTTCAACGGGGAAGACGATGCCACCCGCCATGGCCGTAAAGGGTCGGATTCGACCGAGGATCTGGTGCAGATCCTGTCCGGCCTGTACAAGGAGGAGAAGGAGGACTTCCTTCGGACGAACCCCTTGAATGGGTTTTCCATGAATAACCCTCGGCGTTGGGTAAGCAAACACTTTAAGGGCCCGACCCATGCTTTCAAAGTTTAAGCTTCTTAGATTATGTCTTCGACGCAGGAACTGCGCCGGATTGTGGAGGACATGGTAAGTCCAGCTCCGCAACCCGAGGATCCAGAGAGATCCCAGGATCCGGCCTCTGAAGAGGATCCGGATATCAAGGTGGAGCTAATTGACGGGGTGTTCCACCAGCTCAGCATGGATAATGCTTTAGTCGCCATTACGACGGACTATGCCGGATTATATCCGGCTTTCCAAGTGATTGTGACCGAGGTCCGGATACCATTATCTCTTCCTTGCCCATTTCTGACCTTCGCGTACGATGGTGTTTTGCAGGAAGCGCCTTCAAGGCGGGAAGCCGAGCCCGCGGCGGCTGACCCACAAAGGCCAGTCCAGACCAGTAGGCGGAAAAGGAGCGCGGTGCGGACTGAAACGTCGCTGCAAAGGTATAGCTCGTAATTAATTATTTGGAGCAACATTCCTAGGAAGCGTTTGAGTGCTCATGATCTTTGTAGGAGGAAAAGAGCCCGCTGGACTGCGGGCGTATAGGTTGCCGATCCGACCCATACCAGCCAGGCTCCAGCGCCCGGTCGGGAGGGGGAGGCAAGCGCAAGGCGCGGGCTGGATACTCCTCCAACGGAGGATGCCGACAGACTGTCCGCCACCAAGTCTGAGGTGGAGAGCGCCATGAACCACAGGCGCCGCCGGACAGTATTTCGTGAAGCGTGCTTCTCCCTTGAGGCGTTGAGCGCCTTTAACGCGGGGGACGCGCACCTCCGTGCTGCTCAAGATGGTTTTACCAGAGCCACGGAGCAGTATGTAAAAGACATACGGGTAAGGGAATTTAATAGTTATATATGCCAGTAGCCCCCGAGACTTAAAGTAGTTATGTTAACTGATTTAAGGATCATTTGAAATGCAGGATCTTACTGAGAAGAATACCCAACTGTCTCAGGAGCTGCAAGAGTGCAAGGCCCAACTTGAGGCCGCACTTGCTGCCGCAGGAGGAAACACAGAGGCCCCTCCTGGTAACACATTTGCTTTTAAATATAAGCGCTGTGCAGCGTGCGCGCAAGTCTAATAATGACATTGCAGGTGCTGCCGGACAAGATCCGGACAGGAAGGAACTGCTGTGCTAGCTGAAGGCCGGCGAGAGGGTGTTGAATAGAGTGCAGCAGGAAAGGAACAAGCTCCAAGATGCCCACGCCCAGCTTGGAGAAGAGCTGAAAGGCGTTCGGATCGAGCTGTCCGGCTCCGTTAAGGAGAATCAGCGGCTTCGTCGCGGCATCTATAGTAAGTGCTTGAGCGAACTCCTTTGAAAAGAAGAGTTCGGCGAGGAAGTCAATTGACAAAATATGTCTTGTAGGTATACTCACAGGTTGCCCTGCGGAGGATATGCCCGTATCAACGGGTGATCAACTTCCCGAGCTGTTGCAACTGCTCGAACGAGTTCGACAGGCGTCGTCCAGGCTTTATGGCCAGCCTTCTCCGTACCCGAGGGCCTTGGGGAGCTTGCGGAGAAGCTTCAGGGAGTGCGGCAGCGCTTCCGTTTATGGAAGATTTCGGCCTGCCGCCAAGGTGCCAGGGAGGCTTGGGCCATGGTGAAGACGCGGTACAAGAAGGCGGATCCCAACCACATGGCCAAGGTCGGACCGGTGGGGCCCGATGGGAAGGAGATCCCTGTGAGTTTAGTATACAGCCAAGTAGAGTTGGCTGCGAAATTTTCCCAACGGGACTGTAAGTTAGACAGCCTGTTAGACGGGATTGAGGAGGAATACAGTCACTAAATTTGACAATGTATTTTGAAATGACATGTGAAATGCCTTCTAGCCGGATTGTAGATCGTTTGTCTTTGCCGACCTTTTCGCTTCAACCTCGGGACCCTAGAGTCCGGAGTGTGTCCAAATACCTTCTTGGTTAAGAAACAACCGGGGTATGCATGGAGACCAGGCGTAGGGGTCATTAGTGCTTTGTCAGACAAGTGCCCAACTAGTTATGTTATATTACATGGTTAGTAAGAAACATCTTCCAGGGAGAATAGTTCCGTTAAGGGTTCCTTTCCCTGGGAGGCATGCCCTAAAGTGCATGTCCGGACTGCGAAAAAAGCAGAAAAACATTTGGGGGCAGATAAATAAGTAGGTAAAAAATCATCTTTCAAGTCACCGACCGAATATTCCCTTAAGAATGCTAGCTTTCGGCTTCACCCAGTCTGAGGTACACATCCGGCTGACCCGGTGGTAACAATCGCAGAGGTGCTCCCTTTACCTCCTAGCCGAACAATCGGGAATGTAGGGGTAAGCACAGGAGCCAGGCAACCCAGCTTGGCCAAAACTTAAGTCATATCGATGCATATAATGGTGAGTAAAAGGTACATGTGGAAGCTTGACACATGTGTTGGGCATAAAGCCCTTATAATTGAGCTTCTGGAAAGGGAGCCCCCAGGTATAATGAGTGCGGATAGCACATCAAGTATGTGCGAACAATGCGCAAGTAGGCCCTTAAGGGCTTTTAAGGAAAAAGGTTAAGAGAAGAAAGAGAAACAAAAGACAGCTGAAGTGTAAAAATTTGGACGGGGGAAGGGGACGAACTCTTAGGCCAGCGCTAGGCATAGAATCTTCGGAGGTGGGCTGCGTTCCATGGGTTCGGCTCGAGTCGGTTGTCCGATGCATTTCGTAGATGGTACGCTCCGCCGGTCAGGACTTGATCGATGATGAAGGGGACCTCCCATTTGGGCTTGGAGGCGTAGAACCAGTTCGCCAACGTTGTAAGTCTTGGCCCGTACTTCTCTGCTTTGATATCTTCGAGCCTGCTGCTGATAGAATGCGGAACGAGCCTTGGCGACGTCGCGTTCTTCCTCCAATGCGTCCAAACTGTCCTGCCGATCCAACTCGGCTTCTCTTTCTTCATACATGCGTACTCGAGGTGAGTCATGAATAATGTCGCAGGGCAGAACTGCCTCTGCGCCGTATACCATAAAAAATGGTGTGAATCCGGTAGTACGGTTGGGCGTTGTCCGCAGCCCCCAGAGCACGAAGTCGAGCTCCTCTACCCAGTGCGTGTCAGATTTTGTAAGTGACCGCACTAGTCTGGGTTTAATGCCGCTCATTATTAGACTATTTGCTCGTTCCACTTGACCGTTGGTTTGAGGATGATAGACTGAAGCGTAATCGAGCTTAATGCCCATGTTTTTGCACCATGACTTAACCTCGTCGGCTGTGAAGTTCGTGCTGTTATCGGTGATGATGCTGTGGGGGACACCATAACAGTGAACTACCCCGGATATAAAGTCTATCACTGGTCCGGACTCTGCTGTTTTGACTGGTTTGTCCTCTATCCATTTGGTGAATTTGTCCACCATGACCAATAGGTACCTTTGCTTGTGGGTTCCCCTTTTAAGGGGTCCAACCATGTCAAGCCTGAAGGAAATATGCCCTAGAGGCAATAATAAAGTTATTATTTATTTACTTATTTCATGATAAATGTTTATTATTCATGCTAGAATTGTATTAACCGGAAACATAATACATGTGTGAATACATAGACAAACGTAGTGTCACTAGTATGCCTCTACTTGACTAGCTCGTTTATCAAAGATGGTTATGTTTCCTAGCCATGGACAAAAGAGTTGTCATTTGATTAACGGGATCAAATCATTAGGAGAATGATGTGATTGACATGACCCATTCCGTTAGCCTAGCACTTGATCGTTTAGTATGTTGCTATTGCTTTCTTCATGACTTATACATGTTCCTGTAACTATGAGATTATGCAACTCCCGTTTACCGGGACTTTGGGTACTACCAAACATCACAACATAACTGGGTGATTATAAAGGAGTACTACAGGTGTCTCCAAAGGTACATGTTGGGTTGGCGTATTTCGAGATTAGGTTTTGTCACTCCGATTGTCTTGGAGGTATCTCTGGGCCCTCTCGGTAATGCACATCACTATAAGCCTTGCAAGCAATGTAGCTAATGAGTTAGTTACGGGATGATGCATTATGTAACGAGTAAAGAGACTTGCCGGTAACGAGATTGAACTAGGTATTGGATACCGACGATCAAATCTCGGGCAAGTAACATACCAATGACAAAGGGAACAAAGTATGTTGTTATGCGGTTTGACCGATAAAGATCTTCGTAGAATATGTAGGAGCCAATATGAGCATCCAGGTTCCGCTATTGGTTATTGACCGAGAATAGTTCTAGGTCATGTCTACATAGTTCTCGAACCCGTAGGGTCCGCACGCTTAAGGTTTCAATGACAGTTATATTATGAGTTTATGAGTTTTGATGTACCGAAGGAGTTCGGAGTCCCGGATGAGATCGGGGACATGACGAGGAGTCTCGAAATGGTCAAGACGTAAAGATTGATATATTGGACGACTATATTCGGAGTTCAGAAAGGTTCCGAGTCATTCGGGTATTTTTCGGAGTACCGGAGAGTTACGGGAATTCGCCGGGGAGTATATGGGCCTTATTGGGCCATACGGGAATAGAGGAGAGAGGCCGAAAGGAAGGAGGGCGCAGCCCCCCTCTGGTCCGAATTGGACAAGGGGTGCAGCCCCCTTTTCCTTCCTCCTCTCCCCCTCTTTCCTTCTCTCCTACTCCAACAAGGAAGAGGGGGGGTCCTACTCCCGGTGGGAGGAGGACTCCTCCTGGCCCGCCCCTCCTGGCCGGCCGAACCCCTCCCCCTGGCTCCTTTATATACGGGAGCAGGGGGGCACCTCTAGAAACAACAACAATTGATCCCTTGGATCTCTTAGCCGTGTGCGGTGCCCCCTTCCACCATAATCCACCTCGATAATATCGTAGCTGTGCTTAGGCGAAGCCCTGCGTCGGTAGTACATCAAGATCGTCACCACGCCGTCGTGCTGACGGAACTCTCCCTCGACACTCGGCTGGATCGGAGTTCGAGGGACGTTATCGAGTTGAACGTGTGCTAGAACTCGGAGGTGCCGTAGTTTCGGTGCTTGATCGGTCGGGCCGTGAAGACGTACGACTACATCAACCGCGTTGTTCTAACGCTTCCGCTTTCGGTCTACGAGGGTACGTGGACACACTCTCCCCTCTCGTTGCTATACCATCACCATGATCTTGCGTGTGCGTAGGAATTTTTTTGAAATTACTACGTTCCCCAACTGTGGCATCCGAGCCTAGGTTTTATGCGTTGATGTTATATGCACGAGTAGAACACAAGTGAGTTGTGGGCGATACAAGTCATACTGCTTACCAGCATGTCATACTTTGGTTCAACGGTATTGTTGGATGAAGCGGCCCGGACCGACATTACGCGTACGCTTACGCGAGACTGGTTTTACCGCCGTGCTTTGCACACAGGTGACTAGCGGGTGTCTGTTTCTCCAACTTTAGTTGAACCGAGTGTGGCTACGCCCGGTCCTTGCGAAGGTTAAAACAGCACCAACTTGACGAACTATGGTTGTGGTTTTGATGCGTAGGTAAGAACGGTTCTTGCTCAGCCCGTAGCAGCCACGTAAAACTTGCAACAGCAAAGTAGCGGACGTCTAACTTGTATTTGCAGGGCATGTTGTGATGTGATATGGTCAAGGCGTGATGAGATATAAGTTGTTGTAGGAGATGATCATGTTTTGTTGAAGTTATCGGCAACTGGCAGAAGCCCTATGGTTGTCTCTTTGTTGCATAAGATGCAAGTGCCAAATAATTTCTTTACTTTATCGCTATGCGATAGCAATAGTTGCAAGAGCAATAGTTGGCAAGACAACCATGTGACGACACATTGATATAGATCAAGATGATGAAGATCATGGTGTCGTGCCGGTGACGATAGAGATCATGACAGTACTTTGGAGATGGAGATCAAAGGCGCAAGATGATCATGGCCATATCATGTCACATATTTTTGATTGCATATGATGTTTATCTGTGATACATCTTATTCTGTTTTGATTGACGGTAGCATTTTAAGATGATCTCTCACTAATTATCAAGAAGTGTTCTCCCTGAGTATGCACCGTTGCGAAAGTTCTTCGTGCTGAGACACCACGTGATGATCGGGTGTGATAGGCTCTACGTTCAAATACAACGGGTGCAAAACAGTTGCACACGCGCAATACTCAGGTTATACTTGACGAGCCTAGCATATATAGATATGGCCTCGGAACACGGAGACCGAAAGATCGAGCATGAATCATATAGTAGATATGATCAACATAGTGATGTTCACCATTGAAAACTACTCCATCTCACGTGATGATCGGATATGGTTTAGTTGATTTGGATCACGTGATCACTTAGATGACTAGAGAGATGTCTGTCTAAGTGGGAGTTCTTAAGTAATATGATTAATTGAACTTTAATTTATCATGAACTTAGTCCTGGTAGTATTTTGCAAATTATGTTGTAGATCAATAGCTCGCATTGTTGCTTTCATATGTTTATTTTGATATGTTCCTAGAGAAAACTGTGTTGAAAGATCTTAGTAGCAATGATGCGGATTGGATCCGTGATCTAAGGTTTATCCTCATTGCTGCACAGAAGAATTATGTCCTTGATGCACCGCTAGGTGACAAACCTATTGCAGGAGCAGATGCAGACGTTATGAACGTTTGGCTAGCTCAATATGATGACTACTTGATAGTTTAGTGCACCATGCTTAACGGCTTTAGAATCAGGACTTCAAAGACGTTTTGAACATCATGGACCATATGAGATGTTCCAAGAATTGAAGTTAATATTTCAAGAAAATACCCGAGTTGAGAGATATGAAGTCTCCAACAAGTTCTATAGCTAAAAGATGAAGGAGAATCGCTCAACTAGTGAGCATGTGCTTAGATTGTCTGGGTACTTCAATCGCTTGAATCAAGTGGGAGTTTATCTTCCAGACAAGATAGTGATTGACAGAGTTCTCTATTCACCATCACCAAGTTATAGAACTTCGCGATGAACTATAATATGCAAGGGATGACGAAAGTGATGCCCAAGCTCTTCGTGATGTTGAAATCGACGAAGGTAGAAATCAAGAAAGAGCATCAAGTGTTGATGATTGACAAGACCACTAGTTTCAAGAAAAAGGGAATGAAATGGGAAGCTTCAAGTAGAATGGCAAACAAGTTATCACTCCCGTGAAGAAGCCCAAAGCTGAACCTAAGCCTGAAACTGAGTGCTTACACTGCAAAGGAAATAGTCACTGGAAGCGGAAATGCCCTGAATATTTGGTAGATAAGAAGGATGGCAAAGTGAACAAGGGTATATTTGATATACAGGTTATTAATGTGTGCCTTGCTAGTGTTTATAGTAGCCCCTGAGTATTTGATACTTGTTCGGTTGCTAAGATTAGTAACTCGAAACAGGAGTTACAGAATAAACAGAGACTAGTTGAAGGGGAAGTGACGATGAGTGTTGGAAGTAGTTCCAAGATTGATATTATCATCATCGCACACTCCCTATACTTTCGGGATTAGTGTTAAACCTAAATAAATGTTATTTGGCGTTTGCGTTGAGCATGAATATGATTTGATCATGTTTATTGCAATACGATTATTCATTTAAAATCAGAGAATAATTGTTGTTCTGTTTACATGAATAAAATCTTCAATGGTCATACACCCAATGAAAATAGTTTGTTGGATCTCGATCATGATGATCCACATATTCATAATATTGAAGCCAAAAGATACAAAATTAATAATGATAGTGCAACTTATTTGTGGCACTGCCGTTTGGGTCATATCGGTGTAAAGCGCATGAAGAAACTCCATAAAAGATGGATTTTTTGGAATCACTTGGTTATGAATCATTTAATGCTTGCGAACCGTGCTTTTTGGGCAAGATGACTAAAAAACTCCGTTCTCCGGAACAATGGAACGAGCTACTAACTTGTTGGAAATAATACATACTGATGTATGCGATCCAATGAGTATTGATGCTCGTGGCAAGTATCATTATTTTCTGACCTTCACAAGATGATTTGAGAAGATATGGGTATATCTACTTGATGAAACATAAGTCTGAAATAGTTGAAAGGTTCAAAGAATTTCAGAGTGAAGTGGAAAAATCATCTTAACAAGAAAATAAAGTTTCTGCGATCTGATCGCGGAGACGAATATTTGAGTTACGAGTTTGGTCTTCAATTAAAACAATGTGGAATAGTTTCACAGCTCACGCCACCTGGAACACCACAACGTTATGGTGTGTCCGAACGTCGTAACCGCACTTTATTGGATATGGTGCAATCTATGATGTCTCTTACTGATTTACCAATATAGTTTTGGGGTTATGCATTAGAGACAGCTGCATTCACATTAAAAGGGCACCATCTAAATCCGTTGAGATGACAACATATGAATTGTGGTTTAGCAAAGAAACTCAAGTTGTCATTTCTTAAAGTTTGGGGCTGCGATGCTTGTGTGAAAAAGTTTCAACCTGATAAGCTCGAACCCAAATCGGAGAAGTGCGTCTTCATAGAATACCCAAAGGAAACTGTTGGGTACTCCTTCTATCACAGATCCGAAGGCAAAACATTCGTTGCTAAGAATGGATCCTTTCTAGAGAAGGAGTTTCTCTCGAAAGAAGTGAGTGGGAGGAAAGTAGAACTTGATGAGGTAACTGTACCTTCTCCCTAATTGGAAAATAGTTCATCACTGAAATCAGTTCTAGTGATTCCTACACCAATTAGTGAGGAAGTTAATGATGATGATCATGAAACTTCAGATCAAGCTGCTACCAAACCTCGTAGGTCTTCCAGAGTAAGATCCGCAGCAGAGTGGTACGGTAATCCTGTTCTGAAAGTCATGTTACTAGACCATGATAAACCTACGAACTATGAGGAAGCGATGATGAGCCCAGATTCCGCAAAATGGCTGGAGGCCATGAAATCTGAGATAAGATCCATGTATGAGAACAAAGTGTGGACTTTGGAGGACTTGCCCGATGATCGGCAAGCCATAGAAAATAAATGGATCTTCAAGAGGAAGACGGACGTTGATAGTAGTGTTACTATCTACATAGCTCGACTTGTCGCAAAAAGGTTTTTGACAAGTTCAAGGTGTTGACTACAATGAGATTTTCTCAACTAGAGCGATGCTTAAGTCTGTCCGAATCATGTTAGCAATTGCCACATTTTATGAAATTTGGCAAATGGATGTCAAAACTGCATTCCTTAATGGATTTATTAAAGAAGAGTTGTATATGATGCAATCAGAAGGTTTTGTCAATCCTAAAGATGCTAACAAAGTGTGCAAGCTCCAGCAATCCGTCAATGGACTGGTGCAAGCATCTCGGAGTTGGAATATACGCTTTGATGAGTGGATCAAAGCATATGGTTTTATACAGACTTTTGGAAAGGCCTGTATTTACAAGAAAGTGAGTGGAAGCACTACAACATTTCTGATAAGTATATGTGAATGACATATTGTTGATCGGAAACATTGTAGAATTATTCTGCAAAGCATAAAGGAGTGTTTTAAAGGAGTTCTTTAAAAGAAAGACCTCAGTAAAAGCTACTTACATATTGAGCATGAAGATCTATTGAGATAGATCAAGACGCTTGATAAGATTTTCAATGAGTACATACCTTGGCAAGATTTTGAAATAGTTCAAGATGGAACAGTCAAAGAAAGAGTTCTTGCCTGTGTTGCAAAGGTGTGAAATTGAGTAAGACTCAAATCCCGACCACGGCAGAAAATAGAAAAGAGAATGAAAGTCATTCCCTATGCCTCAGTCATAGGTTCTATAAAGTATGCTATGTTATGTACCAGACCTATTGTATACCTTGCTCTGATTTTGGCAAGGGAGTACAATAGTGATCTAAGAGTAGATCACTGGACATTGGTCAAGAATATCCTTAGTGAGGACTAAGGAAATATTTCTCGATTATGGAGGTGATAAAAGAGCCCGTCGTAAAGAGTTACATCGGTGCAAGCTTTCACACCGATCCAGATGACTCTAAGTCTCAATCTGGATACATATTGAAAGTGGGAGCAATTAGCTAGAGTAGCTCCGCGCAGAGCATTGCAGACATAGAATATTTGCAAAGTATATACGGCTCTGAATGTGACAGACCCGTTGACTAAGCTACTCTCACGAGCAAAACATGATCACACCTTAGTACTCTTTGGGTGTTAATCACATAGCAATGTGAACTAGATTATTGACTCTAGTAAACCCTTTGGGTGTTGGTCACATAACGATGTGAACAATGGGTGTTAATCATATACAGATATGAATATTGATGTTAAATCACATGGCGATGTGAACTAGATTATTGACTCTAGTGCAAGTGGGAGACTGAAGGAAATATGCCCTAGAGGCAATAATAAAGTTATTATTTATTTCCTTATTTCATGATAAATGTTTATTATTCATGCTAGAATTGTATTAACCGGAAACATAATACATGTGTGAATACATAGACAAACATAGTGTCACTAGTATGCCTCTACTTGACTAGCTCGTTTATCAAAGATGGTTATGTTTCCTAGCCATGGACAAAAGAGTTGTCATTTGATTAACGGGATCACATCATTAGGAGAATGATGTGATTGACATGACCCATTCCGTTAGCCTAGCACTTGATCGTTTAGTATGTTGCTATTGCTTTCTTCATGACTTATACATGTTCCTGTAACTATGAGATTATGCAACTCCCGTTTACCGGAGGAACACTTTGGGTACTACCAAACGTCACAATGTAACTGGGTGATTATAAAGGAGTACTACAGGTGTCTCCAAAGGTACATGTTGGGTTGGCGTATTTCGAGATTAGGTTTTGTCACTTCGATTGTCGGGGAGGTATCTCTGGGCCCTCTCGGTAATGCACATCACTATAAGCCTTGCAAGCAATGTAGCTAATGAGTTAGTTACGGGATGATGCATTACGTAACGAGTAAAGAGACTTGCCGGTAACGAGATTGAACTAGGTATTGGATACCGACGATCAAATCTCGGGCAAGTAACATACCGATGACAAAGGGAACAAAGTATGTTGTTATGCGGTTTGACCGATAAAGATCTTCGTAGAATATGTAGGAGCCAATATGAGCATCCAGGTTCCGCTATTGGTTATTGACCGAGAATAGTTCTAGGTCATGACTACATAGTTCTCGAACCCGTAGGGTCCGCACGCTTAAGGTTTCGATGACAGTTATATTATGAGTTTATGAGTTTTGATGTACCGAAGGAGTTCAGAGTCCTGGATGAGATTGCGGACATGACGAGGAGTCTCGAAATGGTCGAGACGTAAAGATCGATATATTGGACGACTATATTTGGAGTTCGGAAAGGTTCCGAGTCATTCGGGCATTTTTCGGAGTACCGGAGAGTTACGGGAATTCGCCGGGGAGTATATGGGCCTTATTGGGCCATACGGGAATAGAGGAGAGAGGCCGAAAGGAAGGAGGGGCGCAGCCCCCCTCTGGTCCGAATTGGACAAGGGGTGCAGCCCCCTTTTCCTTCCTCCTCTCCCCCTCTTTCCTTCTCTCCTACTCCAACAAGGAAGAGGGGGAGTCCTACTCCCGGTGGGAGGAGGACTCCTCCTGGCGCGCCCCTCCTGGCCAGCCGAACCCCTCCCCCTGGCTCCTTTATATACGGGGGCAGGGGGGCACCTCTAGACACAACAACAATTGATCCCTTGGATCTCTTAGCCGTGTGCGGTGCCCCCTTCCACCATAATCCACCTTGATAATATCGTAGTTGTGCTTAGGCGAAGCCCTGCGTCGGTAGTACATCAAGATCGTCACCACGCCGTCGTGCTGACGGAACTCTCCCTCGACACTCGGCTGGATCGGAGTACGAGGGACGTCATCGAGCTGAACGTGTGCTAGAACTCGGAGGTGCCGTAGTTTCGGTGCTTGATCGGTCGGGCCGTGAAGACGTACGACTGCATCAACCGCGTTGTTCTAACGCTTCCGCTTTCGGTCTACGAGGGTACGTGGACACACTCTCCCCTCTCGTTGCTATACCATCACCATGATCTTGCGTGTGCGTAGGAAATTTTTTGAAATTACTACGTTCCCCAACAAAGCCCCCAGACCGCGAACGGCCAGGTAATGGGTATAGTTTTGAGGGCGGTGGGTGGCATATGGCTCTGATTAGCAAAGAGATGACAACCGACGCATCTCTGGACTAAGTCCTGGGCATCTGCCCGGGCCGTCGGCCAATAAAATCCTGTACGGAATGCCTTTCCTACAAGGGCCCGGGCTGCTGCATGGTGTCCGCCTAGTCTGGCATGAATTTCAGGCAGGAGGTTTCGCCCTTCCTCTTCGGAGATACACCTTTGAAGGACTCCGGTTGTACTTTTCTTATAAAGTTCTCCCTCATGGACCTTGTAGGCTTTCGATCGCCGGACTATGCAGCGGGCCTCATTTCGGTCTTCGGGAAGTTCCTGCCTAAGCAACTAGGCTAGGAATGGTTCTGTCCACCAGGCGATTACTGCCATTATGTCGTGGGATGAAGGTGTTATATCATCGGCTGAGTCGCCGGTTGGCGCGGTTTTTTCCGGTTTGTCGTTTCCGGACTCCTCTTCCCATAGTACGGATGGCTTGAAGAGCCGTTCCAGGAAGATATTTGGAGGGACAGCATCACGTTTTGCGCCGATGCGTGCCAGTACGTCGGCTGCTTGGTTATTATCTCGGGCTATGTGATGGAATTCAAGTCCTTCAAACCGAACTGACATTTTTAGGACAGCGTTGCGATATGCTGCCATTTTCGGATCTTTGGCGTCAAAGTCTCCATTTATTTGGGATATTGCAAGGTTTGAATTCCCGCGGACCTCTAGGCGTTGAATGCCCATGGAGATTGCCATCCGGAGACCATGTAGAAGGGCCTCGTATTCGGCTACGTTGTTGGAGTCCGTGTACATTATTTGAAGTACGTATTGGACTGTGTCCCCGGTCGGGGACGTCAATACGATGCCAGCCCCCAGTCCGGCCAACATTTTGGAGCCGTCGAAGTGCATAGTCCAATTGGAGTATGCGCCGTACTCTTTAGGGAGTTCGGCTTCAGTCCATTCAGCGACAAAGTCAGCCAAGACTTGTGACTTTATAGCTCGCCGAGGTTTGTAAGTTATGTCGAATGGTAAGAGCTCGATGGCCCATTTTGCAATCCTACCCGACGCGTCGCGGTTGTTTATAATGTCGTTGAGTGGTACTTCGGAGGCCACCGTTATCGAACACTCTTGAAAATAGTGTCGGAGCTTCCGGGATGCCATGAACACCGCATACGCTATCTTTTGATAGTGCGGGTAACGGGACTTGCAAGGGGTTAACACAGAGACGTAGTACACTGGTTTTTGAAGAGGGAATTTATGCCCTTCTGTCTCTCGTTCGACGATGAGTACCGCGCTTACAACTTGATGTGTTGCTGCGATGTATAACAACATTGGTTCGCCCAAGTTGGGCGCAGCCAGGACCGGATTTGTTGCCAGTATGGCCTTTATTTCTTCGAGTCCGGCAGTGGCAGCATCCATCCACTCGAAGTGTTCAGTGCGCCTAAGGAGGCGATAGAGGGGCAATGCCTTTTCTCCCAAGCGGGAGATGAAGCAGCTTAAAGCCGCCACGCATCCAGTCAATTTTTGTATCTGTTTGAGGTCTTTTGGAATATCCAGCTGTGACAGAGCTCGGATCTTGGCCGGGTTTGCTTCAATTCCTCTACCAGATACAATGAAGCCCAGCAGCTTTCCGGCTGGTACGCCGAAAACGCATTTTTCCGGATTCAGCTTGATGTCATATGCTCTGATGTTGTCGAATGTGAGCCTCAAATCGTCTACTAGAGTTTTGACGTGTTTGGTTTTGACGACTACGTCGTCTACGTATGCCTCAACTGTTTTGCCGATCTGGGTGGCCAGACATGTTTGAATCATGCGCTGATATGTTGCGCCGGCGTTTTTAAGTCCGAAGGGCATCGTGTTGAAGCAGAATGGTCCATATAGAGTGATGAATGTCGTTGCGGCTTGGTCTGCTTCCGCCATCTTGATTTGATGGTAGCCAGAGTATGCGTCGAGGAAGTACAATGAATCGTGCCCTGCGGTAGCATCGATTATTTGGTCGATGCGGGGGAGGGGGAAGGGATCCTTTGGGCAAGCCTTATTGAGGTCTTTAAAATCGACGCATAGGCGCCAGGATCTGTCCTTCTTTGGTACCATAACCAGGTTTGCTAGCCAATCCGGATGTTTAATTTCTCTGATGAATCTGGCTTCCAATAGTTTGGCTAGCTCTTCTCCCATTGCCTGTCTTTTGGGTTCGGAAAATCGTCGAAGAGCCTGTTTGACTGGCTTGAATCCTTTTAGGATGTTTAGGCTGTGTTCTGCCAATCTGCGTGGGATTCCGGGCATATCCGAGGGGTGCCAGGCGAAAATGTCCCAATTTTCCCGAAGGAATTCTCGCAGTGCGGCGTCTACATCAGGGTTCAATTGTGCCCCGATGGAGGCCGTCTTTGTTGGGTCCGTTGGATGGACCTGGAATTTTACTATTTCATCTGCTGGTTTAAAGGAGGTGGACTTGGATCCTTTATCGAGCATCACATCGTCCATATTCACCGTAGAGTGCAGCATGGTGAGTTCTTCTGCCGCTAAGGCTTCGGATAGTGCCTCCAGGGCTAGTGCGGCTGTCTTGTTTTTGGCGCGGAGTGCTATGTCCGGATCACTAACGAGAGTGATTATTCCGACGGGCCCAGGCATTTTGAGCTTCATGTACCTGTAATGGGGTACGGCTTGAAACATTGTGAATGCCTCTCGTCCTAATATAGCGTGATATCCGCTGTTGAACGGGGCCACTTGGAACGTGACTTCTTCGGATCTGTAATTGTCCGGCGAGCCGAACACCACATCGAGTGTGATTTTTCCGGTGCAGCGCGCTTCCCGGCTAGGGATTATTCCTCTGAAGGTTGTGCTGCTTCGCTCAATACGGCTCCAGTCTATTTCCATTTTTTGAAGAGTTTCCTCGTAAATGAGGTTTAGTCCGATGCCGCCATCCATGAGGACCTTTGCATGCCGAAAGCCGTCCACTATGGGACTAAGTACCAGTGCGGCTGGTGCTCGGGCTGTTCGGAATTTAGGTTCGTCGCTGGCATTGAAGGTGATGGCTGTGTCGCTCCATGGATTTGCTGTTGCTACTTGGTAGACTTCGGCGAGGCCGCGGATTGTTCGTTTTCGCATATTATTTGATGCGAAGGTCTCGAAGACTGTTGATACCGTACCGGTATTGTTGGAGTGGTTTTCCGGGGCTAGAAGCTCCTCGCCACTTTTGGCCACCTGCCGTAATATCCAACATGCTCGAAGGCTATGTGTTGGGACGTCGCCCTCTGTACTGTGAAGTTTACAGGATCCGTTGAGCCATCCCTCCAGTACGGTTCCGTGCCCTCTATGGGGTTTTTGCTTTTTGGTTTTTGATCTGGGGCCTGAGTATGATGCACCCTTTTGTTGCGGACTAGGTTGTATTCGGGGCCGGATTGTCCCAAAACTGGTTTTCGGTTTTCCGGAAACTCTCCATCGCACAATACTTTCGTACTATGGACGCCAGATCGGCGAAGCGTGTAATTTTACGACGGCTGATGGCGTTCAATATTCCCTTGTCCGTGCAATTATTGCAAAAGCTTGAGATTGCGTTTTCCTCTCGGCAGTCCTTTATCCTGTCCATAACCAGGAGGAATCTGGCCCAGTAGTGATGTACTGTTTCAGCGGGCTCTTGCCGTATTAGAGATAGATCGCATATGTCTGGGCAGGTGGGTGGGATAAAGTCCGGAACCCTACCCATCTCAAGGCTTGAAGGCCGTGAAGTTTCCAAATTTGGAAGCTTGGATTGCTGGACGTTGTCCAATGAGTCCGGTCCGATGCTTGACTTTAAGTTTAGTGCTTGATCGAAGTCCGTCCCTCCGCGGAAATCCGGCATGGAGGGTTCGGGAGCCCGGACATGGCTAATTTTCAATACAGGAGAAGAGTCGCCGCATTGTTCCTCTACCACTGCGGCGTGGTGGGTAACCTGGGGAGAGGTAATCTCTCTCAGATCGGTTTTAAGCCCAATCTGATTGTAGTCCGTAGTGACTCCCAGGGCGGCGATGCGATCCAAGAGCTCGTTGACAGACGAGAGCTCTATTGGATCCAGCTGCTCGGCAAGTTCCGAGCTGACGTGAAGATTGCTTTTGACGACTTGAGAAGTCATTGTCGAAGCAGTGGCCGGACAGGCGGTCATAAGAAAACCACCTAGCCGGATAGTTTGGCCGGCGGCCAAGGCCCCTTTGGCGAAAATACCATCCTTGAAGACGGGTGGAGGCATCCTTCCTATCGGCGACGGCACAGAGGAACTCTCAATGAAAGCACCAATGTCGGTGTCAAAACCGGCGGATCTCGGGTAGGGGGTCCCGAACTGTGCGTCTAGGCGGATGGTAACAGGAGACGAGGGACACGATGTTTTACCCAGGTTCGGGCCCTCTCGATGGAGGTAAAAACCCTACGTCCTGCTTGATTAATATGATGATATGGGTAGTACAAGAGTGGATCTACCACGAGATCAAGGAGGCTAAACCCTAGAAGCTAGCCTATGGTATGATTGTTGTAATGGAGGTTATGTCCTACGGACTAAAGCCCTCCGGTTTATATAGACACTGGAGAGGGCTAGGGTTACACAGAGTCGGTTACAATGGTAGGAGATCTACATATCCGTATCGCCAAGCTTGCCTTCCACGCCAAGGAAAGTCCCACCCGGACACGGGACGGAGTCTTCAATCTTGTATCTTCGTAATCTTGGAGTCCGGCGGACGATGATAGTCCGGCTGTCCGGACACCCCCTAGTCCAGGACTCCCTCAATGGGGATTCGCTACTTCTAGCCAGCTGATCATCTGGATTTCCTGGACGAAGGCTGTGTGAGCATCAATGCTTGATGTCTATGGGGGAGAAAATTTTATGATGTGGATAGTGTAGGTGGAATTCCCCTGTGTATAGGCCACGCCTTCTAATTTTCTTCAATGAGCAGAACTCGTAGTTGTAATAGGTGCACTAGGTTCCACTTATCTGAAAGCTTGCCGTAGTAGCTGTGAGACAACACAATATTGCTTTGGAGCATTGCTACCTCTTGAGCATGCGTTGGTTTTCCCTTGAAGAGGAAAGGGTGATGCAGCAAAGTAGCGTAAGTATTTCCCTTAGTTTTTGAGAACCAAGGTATCAATCCAGTAGGAGACTACATGCAAGTCCCTCGTACCTGCACAAACAAATAAGAAGCTTGAAACCAACGCGATAAAGGGGTTTTCAATCCCTTCATGGCCACTTGCAAAAGTGAGATCTGATAAAGGTAATAAGATAAATATTTTTGGTACTTTTGTTGTATAGATTAAAAATTAAAGATTGCAAAATAAACGGTGACAGAAATAGCTAGTTGATGAAAGATTAATATGATGAAAAATAGACCCGGGGGCCATAGTTTTCACTAGTGGCTTCTCTCAAGACAGCATAAGTATTACGGTGGGTGAACAAATTACTGTCGAGCAATTGATAGAAAAGCGCATAGTTATGAGAATATCTAGGCATGATCATGTATATAGGCATCACGTCCGTGACAAGTAGACCAAAACAATTCTGCATCCACTACTATTACTCCACACATCGACCTCTATCCAACATGCATCTAGAGTATTAAGTTCATAAGAACAGAGTAACACACATTAGGCAAGATGACATGATGTAGAGGGATAAACTCAAGCAATATGATATAAACCCCAACTTTTTATCCTCGATGGCAACAATACAATATGTGCCTTGCTGCCCCTGTTGTGACTGGGAAAGGACACCGCAAGATTGAACCCAAAGCTAAGCACTTCTCCCATTGCAAAAAAGATCAATCTAGTAGGCCAAACCAAACTGATAATTCGAAGAGACTTGCAATGATATTTAAATCATGCATATAAGAATTCAGAGAAGAATCAAATATTGTTCATGGATAATCTTGATCATAAACCCACATTTCATCGGATCTCGACAAACACACCGCAAAAACAATTACATCAAATAAATCTCCAAGAAGATCGAGGAGAACTTTGTATCGAGATCCAAAGAGAGAGAAGAAGCCATCTAGCTAATAACTATGGACCCGAAGGTCTGTGGTAAACTACTCACACATCATCGAAGATGTTGTGGTGTTGATGTAGAAGCCCTCTGTGATCGATCCCCCCTCCGGCGGAGCACCGGAAAAGGTCCCAAGATGGGATCTCACGGGTACAGAAGGTTGCGGCGGTGAAAATAGGGTTTCGTGGTGCTCTCGGATGTTTTCCGGGTATCTGAGTATATACTAGTACAAATGCCCGTGTGTCGCAACGGGCCAGAAAATCATAAAACATGAGCTGTGTGATAGCGCGCGTCATTTTTTATATCCATGTCTAATATACATCGGTACAAGTTTATAATGTTATCGATTTTCAGAGTATGACGCGTGGATGTAAATAAGTCACCCTAACATCTTTCATCTACGAAAGAGTAGTGGTGCATGGAATAGTCTAGTAATCGGTTCTATTTTTTACTTTCCAAACAACACAAATATTTCTTTATTTTAAAATAACTAGACAATTTTCAAAATTTTAATCTTTTTATATAACAGAAACATCTTTTGTAGATGAACATTTTTTTAAACACATGTTTTTTAGATATGAATTTTGAAAATTTTGTGATCAATTTAAAATGGTTTAGTTGAAATAAATTGGAACATTTTTTGGGAGTTTTGTGCATCTTTAAACAAGCGTGAACATATTTAACAGCATGATTTTTTTTTAAGTAAGAAGAATTTGAAACACTATTTATCTTAAAAACACACACACACGCTTGGTGTCCGGAATTAAAAAAAGAATTGTTGGTGTCCAGACCATGTAGTGTAAAGTTGGGAAAGTCATTGGCATGTCCTTTGATGGCTCCTCCTTCATCTTAGCGCTATCATCTGGTGGAAGAGCAATGGTGTAAGTGTTTTTAGCGGGATATACAGATGATGAAATTGTTGTATACTATTCGAGAGTTTAATAACTAATCAAAAAAATGTACTTAGAATTTTCAAAAGATTTAATTGCAATCGAATTTATTTTGAATGGAAGAGTAGTGGTGCCTTGAAGTGGGATTGTTTATATACGTTTTTTGTTAATATTCGAAAGCAAACTGGTTTTTACTATGTTAATATATTTTTTAAGAAAATTTTGTTGCTTGGTTTGCTAGATTATATAAAGTTCATTTTCTTTTGCACTACTTGAACTTGGCCCAAAGACCAAACCGCACTCAGTCCCCATCATCACCATGAAAAAGGCAAATATGTTTTGGTAAATTTCATGTGGAGGCCACGTACACCATCCATCACGTGTACACTTCTTGGAACATTTCACTCACTTTTAATGATTGTATCTGATAATGTGTTCTGGTAGGCATGAACATTAAACTATGATAGTTGCAAACAAACAACACCAGGTAATTATAATAGGTCTTCCTTCAGGAAACAATTTGCAATGGATAGCACACATAGCAATATCCCGTAGCTTCTCTGGTCGGTGCAGCCATTTAAATAAGCAATGGAGCACAAAAAATCCCCACCGAGTTATCCCTGCGACCGACGCCGCTACCCTCTTTTCCTCCCGCCGTTGGCGGGAAGGATCTGATGATATGCGTGGATTGTAACCTCCTATATTATTGGGGAGTATTCCTTTGCTTCCTCTTCCCACTTCTGTGATTAATGCCTCTATTCCATCACGCCCTCTGCTTGTTGACTTGCAAGTGCGACTCCGGCGACGTATAAACGTTGATGGTATTGGGTGCGAAGTAGCAAGGTGGGACTATTATTACCATAACAGGGCCTAAATCATCCGTTTTTTAAAGAAAAGGTTGGCAACTGGGCCCCATGTGGGTGACAGGGGACGGCACCAGGGCCCCATGTTTCGTTCGCTTGGCCTTTTTATGGATGGGCTGTTTTGTAAAATTGGGGGTAAGAAGCGAACGAACGGTTTTAGTACCACCTCGCGTATATGTTTTAAATTCAAACTGAAAGTGTAAAATCACGGAAAGAAGCGTATTGTGACGGTGAACCCGACAAACTCAATCCGTACTTTATTATTAGGGAGAGATAGGCGAAAGAAGTAGGTCAGTAGAGCCACGAGGGGCCCACGAGGGTGGGGGCGCGCCTACCCCCTGGGCGCACCCTCCTACCTCGTGGCCGCCTCGTTGCTTCCTTGACGTCCACTCCAAGTCTCCTAGATTGCCTTTGTTTCAAAAATGATCCTCGCGAAGGTTTCATTCCGTTTGGATTTCGTTTGATATTCTTTTTTGTGAAACACTGAAATAGGCAAAAAAACAACAACAATTTGCACTGGCCTTCGGTTAATAGGTTAGTCCCAAAAATAATATTAAAAGATATATTAAAGTCCATTAAACATCCAAAACAGATAATATAATAACATGGAACAATCAAAAATTATAGATACGTTGGAGACGTATCAAGCATGGACACTGAGCCTATTCTCATTTTTTAAGTTAAAAAAACTTATTTTTATGGCTCATCAAACTTAGATTTTAATAATAGTGCACTCCCTGGCATATTCTTATTTGAAGTGTGATGTCATGGGTACATGTGCATACGTTGATGATAGAGTTATGGTCTGAAAGTCTCATAGCAATGAGAAACACACATCCGAGCAGACAAAAAGGAGCATGGACAAAGTACCTTCTCAATGTTGTTTAGGCTCAACTCCGTTAAACATCCTCCAGATTCTTCCACAAACCGAGACAACGCTTCACCACTGCAAAATTGATTAGGTTGATTGCGACCCGAGGAACATTTTTTGCACGACCTCATTAGACAAAGATCATGTGCAGATCAATAAAAAGAAGACTATGAAAACAATATATTCATAAACTGAAGCATCCTAAAAATGTAAAACATGTTAAATATTCATAAGTGTTAAGCCGTGCGGATGCGTTGCTTGAGACAGCAAATATTCCAGGAGAATAATAATGTATGAATATGAAATGATCAGGGGATGGTATCTTGTACACATAACTAAAACATGGATCCTTTTCTTCTGGTTTGAATGTCCATGAGAACTTTTAGGAAACAGGAAACCAGTCAAGAGTCCTAGTGGTGTTTGCTTTTCTTATCTCTTTGAATTTTACATTTTGGTGTTTCCAAATCCTAATATAAACAGTAGCAATCAAATCTATTAAAACAGGACATTATGACCACCAAACAGGTTGCCTACACATGCCATCCAACAGAACATAAGACCTTGACAAGCAGTGGGCCGGGTAAGAATCATGAATTCGCTTCTCATAATTAGTTGACATTACTAAAACACTCATTAAATCTATTGAAACATGACATCATGACCACCAAACAGGTTGCCTACTCATGCCATCCATCAACACATAAGACCTTGACAAGTAGTGGAGTAAGAATCATAAATTCGCTTCTCATGATTAGTTGATATTATTAAAACACTCATTAAAGTCGGGCCACACCATATTGGCACTTCTACAAATCTACAAATAACCTCATGTGTAAATTAGCTTACTAAAAAAATTATGTAACTAGATATCCATGGGTGTTAAGAAAAATCATTTGACTAGATTATTGACTCTAGTGCAAGTGGGAGACTGTTGAAAATATGCCCTAAAGGCAATAATATTGTATTATTATATTTCCATATTCATAATTAAGAGTTTATATTCATGCGATAACTGCTATGATCCTGGAATACACGATTCAGTGGAAAATTCATATGCATGTGTGGAATGATAATCAGTATAATAAGATTTCTAGTCTCGCCTCTAAGACTAGGTCAAGTGTTGTTTGTGATCATTTTTTCCAGATTTTAGAATATCTTAAGTGTAAAGATAGTCCTAAAATAACTTTAAGAGTATCACGTTAGAAGAACGATCGTATTGAATCGGCTCAAACTTGTTTGTTATACTAGCTTTGACATACAATCTTCAGAAGTCAATTGTTATAACGCGAAGTGCTAACATGTAATTTAGTTCCTTACACCAAAAGAGTATTGTAGTAACATCTTACCGTACGATGAACTTTGGGGTTGCTCAAACGTCATCTATAATACAGTGATCATAACAACAACTTATAGGTTCATCGGAAAGTTTGGCAAGGGACTAGATAGCTTGCTACTTCTTGAGCTTGCGTTGGTTTTTCCTTGAAGAGGAAAGGGTGATGCAAAACGGTAGAGATAAGTATTTCCCTCACTTAAGAACCAAGGTATCAATACAGTAGAAGAAACGCACAAGTCCCCAATAGATGCACCTACACAAACAACCAAACACTTGCACCCAACGCTCCGGCCATTCTGCGCCATCCACCTGCTCGCCCTTCTCATCCCTGGCGGCCAAAATAGGCAGCAAAACACATTCGTCGTTGCTACCGGATTTGAAGATCCATGATCCTCGGTTTTGTCTCAGCACTTACTTGCAGATGGGATAGTGACCACCGACGTGTCACCAAGAGAGACCGCCGACCCAGCCAAAAAATCCATTGTGGCCACTGCACATCCAAACCCTCTGCCTCAAGTCACCGCCAGTAGATCCAACTCTAGAGCAACCCTGTCAAACGTCAGATTAGGACCAAAACGTATCGGTGCACCACCAAGTGCCTCCTTGGTCTCTCAGAACCACCAGCTGCAGACGACCCTGGCCATGGCACTGGGATGTGATTCCCGCCCAACCAAATCTGGGCAGGGTCGGCACCAGACTACGCTCCTGGCCCCGTCCATGGAAGGACGAGATGGCCTTTGAACCACCTGGACTCGTCCACCCCGTCCAGGCCGGCAAGCAGACTAGTGACAGCGGCAGACCGACGCTCGATGGTGGCTCATCTAGCAAAGGTTGAAGGATTCCGATGGAAACCGGGGGTGGATGAAGAAGATGACCCCTGTTGCCGCCAGCAGCCGCATGGGGCTTTGCCTGGCGACTCTGGCTGGCGGCGGCCGGGAAGAGGGACGGGGAGGAGGGCTGCTTGCGGTGGAGGCGGAGGCACTGCACGTGGTCATTGGCTGACAAATCTAGAATCCAGTTGATCCTTGCTCAGGAAGCTAAGATGGCTCGTAGGTTTGCAACATACGACACACTCTCTAGTCAACCATGTCCCCACTGCATCAACAGTGAGTCATGCACTGAGCTCTCGTTTTTGTGCGGGCCCCATCTTGCATTTGTGTTGCATCGTTTACATTGCATGTGTCTGTATGAATTTGAGGTTTGTATTGAGGTGTACCGTTGTATGGATTTGAGGTTTGTGTTGCATCATTTATATTGCATGTGTTTGTATGGATTTGATGTGTCCGGTTGTGTGAAGGAAAAAAATATGAAATCTGACCGGTCACTGTCTGTGGACGCGTCCGCGGGCGTTTGAGGACCCGGATGTGATGTCAGTGGCTGTAGATGCTCTAATGATACTCCCAAATATGACTCGGACTGCAAGTGGGCCAATAGTGAGGAGTGTTTTTTTGCAAAATAACATGGGAATGTTTTGGGCCCACTAGTAGAAAAGGGGGCATTAGCCCCGGTTCGTAAGGGCCTTTAGTCCCGGTTCATGAACCGGGACTAATGGGTCGTTACTAATACCTCCACCCATTAGTCCCGGTTCAAACATGAACCGAGACCAATGTGCCTCCACGTGGCCCTGTGCGCCGAGCCCAGTCAGGGGGCCTTTGGTCCCGGTTGGTGGCTCCAACCGTGACCAAAAGGCATCCACGCGTCTGCATTCCAGTGGCTGGGGGTTTTTTTTAAAGGAGGGGGGGTTGGGGGTTTTGGGGGGTTAATTTAGGTGTTTCATATATTGTGTTAGCTAGCTAATTAATAGAGAGAAGTGTCCTCTGTTATGTCCGTGCTTGGTCGACGCTACGTACTATATATACATAAGTGATCGAGAGAACCATTCAGTACAGAAGTTCGTCATGCATACCGAGAGAAGTGATCGATCGACCTCTCCTTCTCCGAGAGATTGGTCGAACAACAAGTTTTCGTATCATGTATCCGACGCTACTGGCTACATACATGTACAATATGTATAAGATCTCTTAATTACAAACCCCTAGCATTTGAAATCAATTTCCACATGGTATTCTCCGGCTTTACTGATGACGTGTTCAAGAAAGAATCCAGCCAATTCCTCTTGAATTGCTTTCATGCGATCTGGTTCTAGGAGTTCATCCCGCATCTGCCACGTCTAATTTGAAGAAGGGGGTTAATTAATACATATATATGAATGAAATTCAACAGAAATGATGGTGTAATAAAATGAAATTGTGAATATTATTGCTTACGCACTTCATATTGTCTTCTAGAGTAGCCCCGCTTGTTTTTCAAAGTCGCGGTGTGGATGAATTCGCACACGTAGTATCCACAGAAATCATTTCCTTCCTCCTGCCACAAGCACTTTACGAGAAATAGAGGTCAATCAAACTGATAATGAAGCATTATAAATGGCATTGATGAAAGTATAGCTATAGAATCAACGGGAGATGCGCGCAACTAGCTAGCCAGTAGTACTTACTTTCGGGTATGTATATCGCAGCTCCTTCGGCAGTCCTGGAGCTTCTGCGGTGAACTGTTTCCAAACCCTGCAAGACAAAGAAAATAATTATTATTACTTGAGATATCAGGAAATGAACAAAAAGTTGCCGATATGGTGTGATAATGATTGATTGAACTTACTTGCTAAGCATTTCAGTCATGTCCGCATAGGTTTCGGGATCTTTCCGTCTCGAGTCTAAGACGGTTACTAGTCCACGCACAAGCTTAATCTCCAGAAGAATATAGTGGTACCTGCGCATGCATGCATAACTCATCAATTACAATACTATAACCTCGCTCGAGTAATAAGGGAAACCGAATATGCACACGACAGTAACACTCACGGGCCGTTGTAAGGAAAGAGTATGGTATCTTTGTTTTGATTTTTGATCAACGATTGTAGCAAGTTGTCCTCGGCCTCTTTGATGTTCTTTTCAACCAGAAATACATCTATGATATTTGTGTTAATGAACCCAATATCATAAATTTCTTGTTTTTTGCACTCGACGATCTTCAATCTGCATAATATATTGAGGATAATTAATTATAAATACATGCAATGAAAGAGCCGAGCTATATATAGAGACTTAATGACAGAAATAGTACTTACAGGCAGTAGCAAAAGACCATTAATTTATCGAGGGCCTTTTGATTGAAGAACACGAAGAACTCCTGAAATGGAACACACAACAGATCATTTGAAACAAGGTCGTGCTCCTCTTTAATGTTTAGATACAAACTGTTCTTCCCCTCAGACTCTCTGCAGGTTTTCATGTACCAACTATGGAATCTTCGCATCATTGTTGTCAGAGATTTTTCATCTTTGACGAGAGGCTTCCCGCACTCGTATCTGTGTTCGTCCACCTCCATGAAATTAGGAAGTGCATCGTCAGGCAGGTAATCATCAAGATTGCCATCACCGGCCACCGTCCCCGGAGCATTAGACACATTGAGCGAGGGGCACGATTGCTGTGCTTGTTCGCCGAGCTGGGCAATTTTTTCCCCTTTGCTCGTTCTTTTAACCTTTTATCACGGATAGTAGTTCCCGACCGCTTGGCTTGGGGATATGTCTGTTCAGTAATGCGCTCATAGTTGGTTCTCGGCGGAGACTTTGGTGGTTTCCTCAGGGCATCGAGAGTGCGCCTTGCTTTCACCGGATCTACCTTCTCCTCCGGAGGTGGATGTCTCTTTGCTTTCACCCCTTCAAAGAACTCCTTCACGTGGGCCTGCACGATTGTATTGTTTTCCTCGGTCCTCTCGTACGGTAACTTCTCTAGAGGCTTTAGAGGTGGACCGTATTTGTATTGCCTCTCTCCTCTTCTTGTGCTGCTAGACGCCGGAGCAGACGGAGCGGCTGCCGCGTCTATCTTCTTTCGTGCTTGCTTACGAGGCAGAGGAGAAGGACCACGACGCGTCGGAGCAGCCGGGGCGGCGGCGGGTCTCTTCCGCCCTTGCTGGCGAGGCGGAGAAGGAGGAGGCGGAGTGCCGCCACGCGCCGGAGAAGGAGGCGGAGTGCCACCACGCGTGCCCTGATCGTCACTCGTCGGAGAAGGAGGCGGTGGAGGAGGCGGAGTGCCGCCACGCGTGCCATGTTCGTCACTCGCCGGAGGAGGAGGCGGAGTGCCCTGACTTGCCGGACGAGGAGGAGGAGGCGGAGGCGTCCAGTTCAGAAGGTTGATGAGCTCCTTCCGCCATAGGCATGGAGTCTTCAGAGCAGAACCCAGCCTAGTCTCCCCTTCACCGGAGGGTGCTCAAGCACGAGGTCCTCAAATCCCTCCGGTATTTCATCCACCATCACCTTAGCATATCCTTCTGGAATCGGCTGGCAGTGATAAGTTGTGCCGGGTCCACTAGGATAAACTTGGCCAACAGCCGCCTTGACCTTCAAATTCATCCATCGCGCCATAATGTGGCTATTTTGAGACTCCGTGATACCATCCACGGGATAGCTGGCAGGAGCCGTCAAGACATGCTCCGGCTGAAGCAGCTCGGTGGAAGCCACGTTGCTTCTCCGCTGAGATGGCGGGGTAGCTTCGGGGGAAGCTTCGGCAGGTCATTTGTTGCGATCTACTGCTTCTCGTACCTCTTCTCGTTCCTCTAGCCCCATTACCCTTTCGTGCCACGCCTGCATTTGGTCCTGCTCCAGTTTCTTCCTCCTCTCGTGGGTTTTGTAACCCCCTGCATCCGGAAAACCAACCTTCCACGGAATGGAGCCTGGCGTGCCTCGTGTCCGTCCAGGGTGCTCAGGATTCCCAAGGGCCATTGTGAGCTCGTCCTTCTCCCTGTTTGGAAGAAACGTCCCTCGCTGCGCTGCATCGATATAGTGTCGAAGGTTCTTGACTGGTGTTTGCAGTTGCTCGTCCGTCCACTGACACTTCCCTGTTACAGGGTCCAAGGTTCCGCCAGCCCCGAAGAACCATGTCCGGCAACGGTCTGGCCAGTGCATTGTCTCTGGTTCGATCCCTTTTTCAAGCAGATCATGCTCAGCCCTGGACCACTTAGGCCGGGCTTTGAGGTAGCCACCTGACCCCGTGCGATGGTGAAGCTTCTTCCTCACAGCATTTTGCTTGTTTGTCGTCGACATCTTCTTACTCTTTTCCGATGTCTTGTGGGCCACAAATGCGGGCCAGTGATCTTTGATCTTCTCATATTTGCCGATGAATTCTGGTGTCTTTTTTTTCGACAAACTGGTTCAGCTCTTTCCTCCACCTCCTCATTAGGGTTGCCATCTTCTTAAGAGCACAAGACTTGATTAATTGCTCTTTACCAGGCTTCTCCGGATCCTCCTCTGGCGGTAGGGTGAAATTTTCCTTCAGCTCAGTCCAAAGATCTTCTTTCTGCATATCATTGACATAAGACTCCTGAGGGTCTTCCTCCTTAGCAGGCTTATACCATTGCTGGATGCTGATCGAGATCTTGTCCCTAACAAGAACCCCCCACTGAGCAGAAAATGCCTTCCTTGTCCGGATGGGTTCAATTGGTTCGCCGTCGGGCGCGATTTCTATGATCTCAAACTTTTCATCCGAGCTCAACTTTTTCTTCGGGCGTCGTCTCCTTACTGAAGTTGTGCTCGATCCGGAGGGCTAGAAATTATAAGGAAGAAAGACGAGAGTAATTAATATGTGTACATATACCGAAACAATGGATGCATCAATTAACTAGTCAGCATGGGCTTAACTAATATATATATACCTGGCCGGACTCGGTTCGGTGACCGGAGCAATCAGCATGGTCTCCTTCTTGTACCTCCATCGTGTCACCGGAGCCATCATGAACATAGTCCTCTTCTTGTACCGGCATTAATGGGTCGAAGCCATCATGAACATAGCCCTCTTCTTCACCCAGTCCTTCCTGACCATCGGTCTCGTTGAGAAATGACGCAACTTCATCACTTCCTTGTGCGATTATGTCCCCTAACATCGCTTCTGTTTCTTCGTCTCGGGAGTGCTCCATAGTTTCTGCAAATATTTACAACATGTCAATTATTATTCAAACATGGTACAAATGGATATATATATATATATATATATATATATATATATATATATATATACATATATATTAGTGGCAAACGTAGAACTAGCTAGCTAATCACAATAAGGAATCATGTTAGTGGCCTCGACGCTGCTTCTCTAGGGTTTGGGGTCGCCTCGACACAATGCTTCAAGGGTTTGGGGTGGCCTCGACGACAACGCTCCTTTAACTTGATAAATTTGGGTGGCCTCGAGAGAGTTAATTTGTCAGGTAGGGGCGCGGCGGGAGGGGGTAGGAGACCAACATCATTTTCTCTCTAGGGTTTGGGTGTCTTCGAGAGTTTCGGTCGAGCGAGAGGGCCGAGGGGGGTGCTGCAGTTGTATAAGTTATCACGGTCGAGAGGGGGTATATATATCGACCACCCCTCATGTCGAAGTTATCTAGAGGGGGTTATATCGACAACGACTCGACATACATATACATGGGAAAATAATGTTATCGGGGAGGGGGTATCGGTACCACCCCCTAGCTCGTGTTGAAGTTTCTTCTTTCTCCTCTATTCCTTTCTTTCTTCTTCTCCTCTTCTTTTTCTTCTTCTCCCTCGAGAAAGGAAAATAATTAAGGAAAAGGAAGAAAAGATAAAGAAGGAAGAAGGAAGAAGAAGAAGAAAAAAAGAAGAAAAAAAAGAGGAGAAGAAGAAAAAATAGAATCTTTTTCTTCTATTTTTTCTTCTTTCTCCTCTATTCCTTTCTTCTTCTCCTCTTCTTTTTCTTCTTTTTTCCTCTTCTTATTTATTTCTCCTCTTCTTCCTCTCCTCTTTTTCTCCTTTCTTCCTCTTCTTATTTTCCTTTTTCCTCTCATTCTTTTTCTTCTTCTTCTTCCTTCTTCCTTCTTCCTCTTTTCTTCCTTTTCCTTATTTTACTTTCTCCTCTACACTAACCTAAAATGCACTAACCTAAAATTGATATCTACTAACAACCTAAATATAAAATTAATACATATATAAAAAAACATATATAAACAAAAAAATGCTATGAACATTATATTCATACATACATATATAGCCACATCCATTAATCATATATATAGCTACCACATACATATATACATTATATATATGAAAAAAATGCAATGAACAAAAAAAATACACTTATGAAAAAAATACATATATACTTGCATATATGTATAAATTTTTGCATATATAAATTTTTGCATATATAAACTTCTGCATATATAAAAAAAAAGAGGAAAGGGCGCCGGCGGCCGGACCGAAGGCGGCGGCGTGTGGTCGGGGTGACGGTGTCGGGGTTGGGGAAGGGGCGGCGCGCGGCGACGGCGACGGGGTCGGGGAAGGGGCGGCGTGCGCGGCGACGGCGACGGGGTCGGGGAACGGCCGGTGGCGCGCGCGGCGACGATGATGGTGTCGGGGCCGGCAGGGGCGGCAGGTGCAGCGACGGTGTCGGGGAAGTGGCTCGGCGGCAGCGACGGCGAGCTGGACCAGCCTGACGGCGTCGGGGCAGGGCTCGACGGCGACGGGGACGAGGAGCAGAGGCGTCGGGGCGAGAAGAAAGAGATGGATTTTGGCGAAAACTGCTAAGTCCTGTATATATAGCAAGAGCATTGGTCCCGGTTCGTGGCACCAACCGGAACCAATGCCCCCTTTAGTCCCAGTTGGTGCCACCAACCGGGACCAAAGGCCTCTTTTTCGGCAGCCCAAAGGGTGGGAAGCGGCGACCTTTGGTACCGGTTGGTGGCACCAACCGGGACCAATGCCCCCCCCCCCTTTAGTCCCGGTTGGTGCCACCAACCGGGACCAAAGGTCCCACCTCGCTACTTGAGAGGGGCGCGAAGTGGTTTATAAGCCCCACTGTCACACCCCTCTCGAACTCCTCTCGACCGCAGGCTTTCGGGCCTACATGCTAAACTTTGCCTGGTGGGCCTACTGGGCCTTCCGCGGGCCTGAATCCTGGCCCATAGTAGGGTTTCATGCCGTATTCAGGCCGTGGGGGCCCAGTAGGAGGCATTTTTTTTCTTTACTTATTGTTGCTATTTTTATTTTTTTCCTGTTTTTTGTTTTATTTTCTGCATTATTTATTTTCTTTTGTTTTTTTTGCTTTATTTTTGAATTCTTTTTGCTTATAGTTTTAGGAAAATTATAAACTTTCTGTTAGTGCCATTACTTTTCAAATTTGAAAACACTTTTTTTTGTTTTTTTGTTTTCTTTCTTGCTTTATTTATTTTATTTTGTTTCTAGTTACAACAAAATACTTATTGTTGCTATTTCTAATTATTACGAGGGCCGAACCATTAGACATTAAAGCATTTCAAATGAACTCTGAAAAAGTTGAAAGTTGGCATGGTATCATAAATTGACCCACACATAGCATGTGCATGTACAAAACGGACAATGGTATCATACCCGTCAGTTACAAAGTTGGCATGGTATCATCATAATAGTTGCGGGAGAAAGTCTTCACTTTTCCTTCGCTTGTGTCATTTGCTTATTGTGCCGTAACCATGGATAATCTTCATCGTTTATCAGGATGTTGGGGTCAGCCTTGACTTTAAAGGGAGGAATTTCATGAAACTTTTCATAATCTTCAGACATGTCTGTCTTGTCCTCCACTCCCACGATGTCCCTTTTTCCTGAAAGAACTATGTGGCGCTTTGGTTCATCGTATGATGTATTGGCTTCCTTATCTTTTCTCTTTCTCGGTCTGGTAGACATGTCCTTCACATAGATAACCTGTGCCACATCATTGGCTAGGACGAACGGTTCGTTAGTGTACCCAAGATTTTTCAGATCCACTGTTGTCATTCCGTACTATGGGTCTACCTGTACCCCGCCTCCTGACAGATTGACCCATTTGCACTTAAACAAAGGGACCTTAAAATCATGTCCGCAGTCAAGTTCCCATATGTCCACTATGTAACCATAATATGTGTCATTTCCCCTCTCGGTTGTTGCATCAAAGCGGACACCGCTATTTTGGTTGGTGCTCTTTTGATCTTGGTTAATCGTGTAAAATGTATTCCCATTTATCTCGTATCCTTTCCAAATCAATACAGTCAAAGATGGTCCCCTGGACAACAAGTACAGCTCATCACAAACAGTGTTGTCACCTCTGATACGTGCTTCCAACCAACTGCTGAAAGTCCTGATGTGTTCACATGTAATCCAGTCGCCGCACTGCTCCGGATGTTTGGAGCGCAGATTGTTCTTGTGTTCATCGACATACGGGGTCACCAAGGTAGAGTTCTGTAGAACTGTGTAGTGTTCTTGAGACCAAGAATATCCGTCCCTGGATATTATTGAGTCCCTTCCAAGCGTGCCTTTTCCAGTCAGTCTTCCCTCATACCGCGATTTAGGGAGACCTATCTTCTTAAGGCCGGGAATGAAGTCAACACAAAACCCGATGACATCCTCTGTTTGATGGCCCATGGAGATGCTTCCTTCTAGCCTAGCGCGATTATGGACATATTTATTTAGGACTCCCATGAACCTCTCAAAGGGGTACATATTGTGTAGAAATACGGGGCCCAGAATGACAATCTCGTCAACTAGATGAACTAGGACGTGCGTCATGATATTGAAGAAGGATGGTGGGAACACCAGCTCGAAACTGACAAGACATTGAACCACATCACTCCTTAGCCTTGGTATGATTTCTGGATCGATCACCTTATGAGAGATTGCATTGAGGAATGCACATAGCTTCACAATGGCTAATCGGACGTTTTCCGGTAGAAGCCCCCTCAATGCAACCGGAAGCAGTTGTGTCATAATCACGTGGCAGTCATGAGACTTTAGGTTCTGAAACTTTTTCTCTGCCATATTTATTATTCCTTTTATATTCGATGAGAAGCCAGTCGGGACCTTCATACTAAGCAGGCATTCAAAGAAGATTTCCTTCTCTTCTTTGGTAAGAGCATAGCTGGCAGCACCTTCATACTGCTTTGGAGGCATGCCGTCTTTTTCGTGCAAACGTTGCAGGTCCTCCCGTGCCTCAGCTGTATCTTTTGTCTTCCCATACACGCCCAAGAAGCCTAGCAGGTTCACGCAAAGGTTCTTCGTCACGTGCATCACGTCGATCGAAGAGCGGACCTCTAGGTCTTTCCAGTAGGGTAAGTCCCAAAGTATAGATTTCTTCTTCCACATGGGTGTGTGTCCCCCAGCGTCACTCGGAACAGCTAGTCCGCCGAGACCCTTTCCAAAGATTACGTGTAAATCATTGACCATAGCAAGTACGTGATCACCGGTACGCATGGCGGGCTTCTTCCGGTGATCTGCCTCGCCTTTGAAAT
Organism: Triticum timopheevii; assembly: GCA_963921465.1. Classification (NCBI taxonomy): domain Eukaryota; kingdom Viridiplantae; phylum Streptophyta; class Magnoliopsida; order Poales; family Poaceae; genus Triticum; species Triticum timopheevii. Next base: position 596,101,432 of record OY997274.1, read on the forward strand.
GCTTGCCTTTCTTTCGACATTGATGGTTGGTCGGAAGAAATCGACGATGGCCCAGGTACACATTCTTCCTGCAGCTTGCCAGGTATATACTATCGGTGTCAAGTAAACAGTGCGTGCATGCATGGTATCCCTTGTTTGTCTGTCCTGAAAGGTTACTGAGAGCGGGCCAATCGTTGATGGTCACGAACAGCAACGCCTTTAGGTTAAATTCCTCCTGTTTGTGCTCATCCCACGTACGTAAACCGTTTCCAATCCACAGCTGTAAAAGTTCTTCAACTAATGGCCTTAGGTACACATCAATGTCGTTACCGGGTTGCTTAGGGCCTTGGATGAGAACTGGCATCATAATGAACTTCTGCTTCATGCACATCCAAGGAGGAAGGTTATATATACATAGATTCACGGGCCAGGTGCTGTGATTGCTGCTCTGCTCCCCGAAAGGATTAATGCCATCCGCGCTTAAAGCAAACCATACGTTCCTTGGCTCACTTGCAAACTCATCCCAGTACTTTCTCTCGATTTTTCTCCACTGCGACCCGTCAGCGGGTGCTCTCAACTTCCCGTCTTTCTTACGGTCCTCACTGTGCCATCGCATCAACTTGGCATGCTCTCCGTTTCTGAACAGACGTTTCAGCCGTGGTATTATAGGAGCATACCACATCACCTTCGCAGGAACCCTCTTCCTGGGGGGCTCGCCGTCAACATCACCAGGGTCATCTCGTCTGATCTTATACCGTAATGCACCGCATACCGGGCATGCGTTCAGATCCTTGTACACACCGCGGTAGAGGATGAAGTCATTAGGGCATGCATGTATCTTCTGCACCTCCAATCCTAGAGGGCATACGACCTTCTTTGCTGCGTATGTATTGTCGGGCAATTCGTTATCCTTTGGAAGCTTCTTCTTCAATATTTTCAGTAGCTTCTCAAATCCTTTGTCAGGCACAACATTCTCTGCCTTCCACTCCAGCAATTCCAGTATGGTACCGAGCTTTGTGTTGCCATCTTCGCAATTGGGGTACAACCCTTTTTTGTGGTCCTCTAGCATGCGATCGAACTTCAGCTTCTCCTTTTGACTTTCGCATTGCGTCCTTGCATCGACAATGACCCGGCGGAGATCATCATCATCGGGCACATCGTCGGGTTCCTCTTGATCTTCAGCAGCTTCGCCCGTTGCAGCATCATCGTGCACATCGTCTGGTTCCTCTTGATCTTCAGGAGCATCACCGTATTCAGGGGGCACATAGTTGTCATCGTACTCTTCTTCTTCGCCGTCTTCCATCATAACCCCTATTTCTCCGTGCCTCATCCAAACATTATAGTGTAGCATGAAACCCTTGTAAAGCAGGTGGGTGTGGAGGATTTTCCGGTCAGAGTAAGACTTCGTATTCCCACATATAGGGCATGGAAAACACATAAAACCATTCTGCTTGTTTGCCTCAGCCACTTCGAGAAAATCATGCACGCCCTTAATGTACTCGGAGGTGTGTCTTGAACCGTACATCCATTGCTGGTTCATCTGCGTGCATTATATATAATTAAGTGTGTCAAAAATCATTAGAGAACATCATGAATAGATAATTAAGTGACCAAATTAATAGAAGTTCATCATCACATTAAAACCAAAGTACATACATAGTTCTCATCTAACAAAATAAAGCTCTGCAGAGCATCTAAATTAATTAAACCATACACTGAAACTATGTAAAACATTTCAATGCGAAAACAAATGCGATCATAATCGCAACCAATGTAACAACTGATCCAATGGCATAATGATACCAAGCCTCGGTATGAATGGCATATTTTCTAATATTTCTAATCTTCAAGCGCATTGCATCCATCTTGATCTTGTGATCATCGACGACATCCGCAACATGCAACTCCAATATCATCTTCTCCACCTAAATTTTTCTAATTTTTTCCTTCAACAAATTGTTTTCTTCTTCAACTAAATTTAACCTCTCGACAATAGGGTCGGTTGGAATTTCCGGTTCAACAACCTCCTAGATAAATAAAATCTATGTCACGTTGGTCGGCATAATTGTCATAAACAATAAATGAACTAATAGTTATGAAAAGATAATATATACCACATCCGAATCATACAGGACAAGGACCGACGGGGGCGGATACCAAAACCATCGCACTATATAAGATGCAATAATAAAAGTAAAAAAATTATACAAGTATCTATATAAACATACAAGTAAGAGGCTCACCACGGTGGTGCCGGCGATGAGATCGGCGCGGGCGATCGACGGCGGTGAAGACGGGGATGGGACGTGACGGACCGCTAAACCTAGACAAATATTGAGGAAAATGGAGCTTGGAGGTGGAGCTTGGAGAGGAGAAATCTTAAGTAGTGTGGCTCGGGCATTCCATCGAACACCTCGTGTGCATAGGAGGTCAGCTAGAGCACCACAAAGCTCCCTCCTCGCATGCCACGAAAAACAGAGCAGTGAGAGTGCTCTGCTCGCGGGGTATATATAGGCAACTAATTGGTCCCGATTCGTGGCTTGAACCGGGATTAAAGGGAAGCCTTTGGTCCCGGTTCAGGCGACCAACCGGGACCAATGGTGGTGGGCCAGGAGCAAGGCACATTGGTCCCGGTTCGTCCCACCAACCGGGACCAAAAGGTCCAGACGAACCGGGAGCAATGGCCCACGTGGCCCGGCCGGCCCCCGGGGCTCACGAACCGGGTCCAATGCCCCCATTGGTCCCGGTTCTGGATTGAACCGGGACTAATGGGCTGACCCGGCCTGGACCATTGCCTCCTTTTCTACTAGTGGCCAATAATCCAATTAAATGGTTCTCGGATGTGCTCTCTTTTGCAAGTGCTGCTCTAGCCATAAGGTGAAGCACTGAATTCCCAGCTACCCACTCATTCGAAACCTGTATGTATATATTGATAGAACCATCGACGGGAACGGCCGCAAGGGGACACAATAGTGAGACATTATCTGGGTGAGGAGCAGTGCAGAGATGCATGATATGTCAAAATAGTAGCAAAATGTCTATAGAAATCAAGCTTCATAGGAATGAGGTGCAGCAGGAATTCGCATGGAACCCGAAGATGAAGTGACTGTATATTAGTCCAACGAAAGTCTACTTGAATCTTATTAGTACCACCAACATAATGTTTGTCCCTTTGTATACGCAAGGCAAGATGATATGGGTACACAATGTCAACATGTATAAGGTGTCATAGCCGGACTGCCTGCCCGAGTAGGAAAAAATTTCAGCTCAAAGTAACTGCAAGTGTATAATATGCAAGTCTGGATCGTTTCACGGAGGCGGCGGCCGTCTGTGAGCGGCCTTTCTCGACCTTCGATTCCTTCCCTCGTCGTCCGGGTTCTACCCTGGACATAGGGCTGGACCGCTCCCAGTTGCGGTCCATTGCTCGTCTCGCGCCTGGCAGTAGGGCCGAGCTCGTCTCGTGCCCGGCAGCAGGATCGAGCCCATCTCGCGCCCGATAGCAGGACCGGGCCCGTCTCGTGCCCGGCAGCAGGACCGAGCTCGTCTAGCGCCCGGTGCAGCAGGACGGGTGATGGAGGCCATTTTTGGCCGGCCCTTTGGGTCCCGACACGGGGGCCGCCCAGGGGTGTGAAAAGGAGCAGCCTTTCCACTCGTCTCTTTTCTTGGGGTAGCGACGGGTCTCGGGTGAGTTAGTGTCAAGATCTTGGATGTCGGGGCGGTGGCCTGGTGGTGGTAGCGCGGTGCTCATGGGCAGAGCCCGTGGCTTGGTGCTGCCCGATGATCATGGTCGTGTGGGTGGCATGGTGGCAGGGGTGTGCCGTTCGGTGGCGGTGAGTGTTTGCTGGGGTGAAAACCTATTCTATCTTCGGACGGACCGGCGGCGGTGTAGCACGTTACCTTCTTGAAGGCATCGTCGCGGCTCTCACCGATCATTGTATCGCTCAAGGGGAAACTCTGACCCCCGGGTCGGGCGGTGGCGGCGCGTTGGCGTCGTAACCTTATTGGAGGCGCCGCCTTGGAGCTCATGGTTCGTCATATGCGGCTTCATCTCTTTGCGGTGGAGGTCCCCGATTGCTCTTGTAGTGTTAGGGGTGGTGTTGCTGCGCTCAACACCTATGCAACCCGCTTTGGGTGTGTGCGTGTGTTGTATGAAAAAGGGTTTCCCCCCGCTTTATATTATAAAGCATCCATCACCAATTACAACCGCGAGCCGATACAAACACACACCCCACTACACAGATCACACACCCAAGGCTACAACACACACTCAAGGCTAGATACAAGGGTGCCGGGCACCGACACATGACTCCAACGACTACAATGCACCCAAAAGATGAGCAAAGAAGCGTCTCCTTGAGCCGGCGGAGATCACCAAGAGCAATCCACCGATCAGAAATGAGATGGCCGACGACGGAGCGAGGACTCCAAAACGATGCCTCCAACAAGGGAACGACCAAAGACGCCACCGTCCGATCCCGCGGATCAAGTTTTCACCCGGAGTAACCCGAAGGGAGAGGGAGCTCCGCGACGGAGCCTGCAGGAAGGAAATGACGTCCACGGACGCCGCCACCGTCGGCCAGTATAGAGAATGGGCAAGTGATGTACCCCGATGCACCGACCCCTCCGACGCAACCCCGCTCCGCCAACCACCTGCCTCCATGCCGCCCGAGTGGCCATGTCTGACCGCCAGCACCCAAGCAGCGCAATCTGCCCAAGATCAACGCGCCTCCCACTTGCATCCAGACCATATTGGAATCATCCAAGGAGCAAGCTTTGGACAGTGCAAACCCCACCCATCACCGGAAACCGCAACGACTGTCCCTCCTCAGAGAACACCGAGTCAGCAACCAACAAGTACCAGGCTGGGGAAGTGGGAAGGGAGGAGCGGCACACGGCTCCGACCGGCGATGGGCGGCTCGACCTCATCGAAGCCCCCATCCTACCGGCCTTCACCCGAAGCACTTTGCTTCACCCCACCACGGCCAATGGCACCGACCATCGAGAGGCCACTGTCGGCGCGCGCCCGTCAAAGAGGGGGAGAGAACCGCCGCCACCACATCCAAAGAAGAGCCCACGGACAGCCCGCCCGCGCCGCACGCCGTCGCCCAAGCCGGGAAGGAGGCCCGGCCAGACCCCAGGACGCACACGCCCCGCCACCGCCACAGCCACGCCACCAGCACTGCCACCCCTAAGCACTGCACCGCCGGCCGCCCGCGGCTCCTGCTGGACCCAGTCCTCGCCGCCGGATGGATCCCCAGCGCCAGATCCCGCAGGGTCCGACTGGGGCCAGCCCGCACGATCCGCCCGATGCCGCTGCCCCATGGACGAGCAACTCTTCCACGCCAGGGGCCGGCCCAGCCAAGCCGTCAGCCGCCCCCAGCCCGCGCCGCCGCAGCCCTCGTCGCCGGCCACCGGATCTGACGAAGCAGCCAAGCCTGCTGCCCCGCAGCCCCCAACGCGCCAGCACGCCCCGCCACCAGCTCCACGCAGCCGCCGCCGTGCCATCGTACCGCTGCGCCCGACGCACAGCAGCCCGCGCCGCCTTGCGCAAGCGCCGCGCACCTCGCCTGACCTTGCGTCTCGCGCCACAAGGCACCAGGGGAGGCGGGAGAGAGACCCCGCCGCCACCGATGCCAGCCGGGCTTCGCCCGGTGGCGCCCTCCGGCGGCGACGGGGAGGAGGGAAGGCGGGGAGGGAGAGCTGGTGGGCGGCGGCTAGGGTTTCGCCCTGCCGCCCGCGAGAGCGGCCCAGGCGAGACAGGTTACGAGAGGTCAAGTCCGAATTTTGACTAAAAAACCCCAATTCTTCCTGCGTGTGCTGTCGTGGGATGCCTTTGTACTTGAGTTGTGGTTGATCTTTGCTTTATATATAAAACGGGGCGGAAGCCTTTTTCGGCAATATCCAAGTAGAATTGTTTTCTTGATAGAAGCTACTATTTTCCGCAACTTTTGCATTCTTTCAAAAAAAAATCATAGACTAGACTCTGTTCTAGTGCAAGCACGGGCTTCAATGTACCGTTGACCCATATGCTCACCCCTACCATGCCATCGCCACCTTATTCTAGTCAACTGCTCCGCTGCCTACTCTCTCTACCTCCTCCGTTACCTGACACACCACCTTATTCACATCGCCCGAGATGGCCCGAGATCAGCACGGTCCAGAACACGTACAGTACGTTCAGAGCCAGCTAACGTGTCCTTACCTTGCCCTCCGCCCCAAATTTTCCCTCTCAAAGTCGGTTGTCTTCCTTCCTAAGCACACCACACACTTCCATATAAATTCACCGAACCGGCCACCGCCCTTACCTGTGTCAGTACTCAGTACCTCTCTTCTATCAAAGTCTTGTGTCCTTGCCAAGCCCAGCAAGTCACCGGAGGCAGCATCTCACAATTGCTGGCCAAGCCAAGCCAAGCCAATGGAGGTATGCATGGCTTCCGTATCAAGAGCTGATCATGGTGATGTTGCTTGCCGTTGCGATTCGTTTGACTTGCCATGGCCGAGCGGAGCTGATGTATCTGTATTTCGCATGATGCGAGGGGGTTCCCGGGGATACCGGCGTTCCGGGAATGGAACTACAGCGACGGCGACTGGTCTGTGCTCTCCCAGCGCTTCGAGTCTGCGATGCACACCTAGTTCCCCGTACACAAACCCTGCAAGGTATGTATACTTCGTGCAGTCATGTCTTAGATAGCTCCAAATTCATGTGCACCCGTGGTCATGGCATGTACGTTCTGGCTTGCAAATCTAGAATCCTTGCTCTGGAAGCTAAGATGGCTGGTAGGCTTGGAGCACACGGCACACTCTCTAGTCAACCATGTCCCCGCCGGGTCAACAGTGAGTCAGCAGTACATGGGAGGGACCCATTCATGCACAGAGCTCTTATTTTGTGCAGGCCATCTTGCATTCCTTGGCAAGCACACCACAGCCACCCATATATTCTCTGTATCCACGACTTATCTTCAGTTTTTATGGTATCTAGCTTGATGACAACGTATGTGTGCATGTAGAGAGCGAGGGCAGGTCACAGGAGGTGCGTCCCGGCCTTCGGAGAGTGGAACAACTACAGCAGCGGCGATGGCGATGCCTGGACGGCGGCCGCCAACCAGTGCTTTGAGCCTGTCACGGCACACAAACCAGTGTTACGACAGTGGCGGCGCCGCCATGGGGAAGCAGCACAAGGTGGCGACGCGAACCTGGGTGGAACCAAACGTGGCAATGGAACCCTTCTCCTTCACGGCGGTCAAGGCTGATGATGACCTGTATGAGGTCCCACCGGACATGCCCTGCGCCAAGCCACTACACGGGTACGTAATTAATTTTCTGCATAGTTTGACGATGGTTGAATTGCATGTTTCAGGAAGTTTACAACACGTATTTCCTTCAAACAAATGATTATATATGCAATTTAGGATTGTAACTTTCACAACACAAGAACTGCAATCCTATATAGACATTATTTTGCTGAAAAGAATATAAAACCACGACGCTTAACTGAAGTACTCCCTCCATTCCCTTATACAAGGCCACTATGAAAAATACATTTTGCATCTATACAAGGCCACTAACAGTAACCGAGGCAAAATTTAATGATGTTTTCTCGTAGTAGCAACTTGTTTAATACTTGCATGCATGTAGTCATAATGACACTGTGCTACTTCCTTCCCATTCCTTCCTTGCATGCATGCGGGCGTATTAATGATTCGAGTTAAACAAGAAGAAAAGTTAGCTTGCAAAATAGTCATTAAATTTTACCTAGGTACCTGTAATTTGAGTTTGTGGCCTTGTATAAGGGAATGGAGGGAGTAATGGGAGTATGGCTTCAGTTTTGGGGAAATTCACTTGGGAACCTGGTTGTATATACTCCCTATAAGAGGAGTTTTTTTAATAATTAAACAGAAAGTCAAAATAGTTTAGAAGTTTTTTTTAGAATAAACTTGACTTTCTTTTGTACTAGTATATAAATTTCCACGAAAAAAAACAATGTTGACTTCAGGGCAAAAAGACAAATTTTATTTGCTATTCATACTATTTTAGATAAAAATTTGTCCTTTTTGAAAAGAAGTCAAAGGCGGATTTTCTTTTTGTGGACTTTCTTTTGCTCAAGTACAATGGAAAGTCAAGTTTATTTCAAAAATATTTTCAGAGTTTTTTTTTTGAATTACTACTTTTTTGCATATAGTGTGTACATACACCCAGGAACCAGACATCCGCGGCCTTCAGTTTTGCAACAAATTAACGGAAAATAGGTCTCTTTGCAAGTAAATAGTACCCCCTCCAATCCAAAATAAGTTAAACCACAACACTTATTTTGGATCGGTGGGAGCAGTATGGAATGCATTTCAAGTTAACAACTAGAAATTTGCTCCACTGCTTTATGAACTTTCTAATACTACTAATGTTTATAGTTTTTTATCAACACCTAATTATCTTGTTTCGTTGCAGAAGGGTAGGACGTGGCTGAGGAGCCTGCTGATGAGGTGTTGCGGCATCAACCGCTTCGCCTACTGAATGCCGCCTAGGGCTCACATTGGTACATGTTTTGATGGATCAATGGATGAACTGCATGATGTGGCTCCCCGTCCTTGAGAATGTAACTATGTAGCCCCCGTCCTGGTGGTGCGTCTAGTATCGTCGGTGGGCATGTGAAGGCGTGTCTCCGGTGGGTCTATCTTTGATGGATTTTCTCGGATTTTGTTGTCATTCGTCTACGTTCGTTTGTTTTCAGGTTGGATCCTTTCGATCTACGCTACACTTCATCAGCGGCGGTAGCTGTTGGTGCGTTGGTCTTACGGCACTAATGCAGAACCGGGCTTTAGCACCGGTTCGTAAGGGCCTTTAGTGCCGGTTATGTAACCGGCACTAAAGGTGGGGACTAAAGGTCCCCCCTTTGGTAGCGGTTCAGCACGACGACTTTCCGACTGTCTACTACATCAAGTTTTGTCCAGCTCCAGCGAGGGAGGGGCAATGACGGCGTCGCGCCTTCGGCTCGCTTCAGTGCTTGTAGTCGTCGCTAGGTGGTCTACGAGTCTAGTTGTTATTTTTATTATTTTCGGTGTTTGTTGTACTGCCATTATTGAACATGAATAGATCAAAAGTTTTCTCAAAAAAAAAAACTATGTAAGAAGGTAGTAGTAGGTTGATGACTTATATATAGGTTATGTATTTTCATTCATTTATGTTATGTATGAGCAAAACTCCCAAGCTGATCAATTTCATTTGTGAAGATTAATGTACTAAGAGAGTCTACTGACCGGTCATGATTTTTTGACCGAGACGGACGCCTCAAACGGACCTCAAATGCCCGGGCTGACCGGCACCCCTCATATCCAACCCAAATATGGGGCGGATATGGGGTGGCCCGAGCACGCCCGGGCGCGTCCACCTGACAAGGCCGGCCCACCACCGACCCCATGGATGTCACACAAAAAACCCCATCCGGCTCATCGCTCTGAAACCCAAGCTCACTCACTATCCTCTCTCGCTCCATCCTCTACTCTCCCCGCAGCGATTCCGATCGAATCCGGCGCAATGTCGAGCTCCGAAAGCCGCTCCGACTCCAAGCTGGATCCGGGCTATGAGCTTGCCCTCCGCATCCTCCTTGGAGCGGTCCAAGGTGGACACCGGTGGCAACTTCGGATCTGCAGCCTCGTCGTAGCTTCCCTATCAGCGCTGCTCGGATGCCAGCGTTGGCCCCTCTCGGCCCCCGCGCAGCTCCGACACGCGGCCTACGCAATCTGCGCCTCCCCTACACTGTGCCCTGCCCCCACCGGCTACTACTCCCCCATGTGGGCAGAGATGGATGCTTGTGCTCGCCCCGCCGGCTCGGACGCACACGCCGGAATCAGAGGCGCGTGCCGCCCGCTACGAGCGGCAACGAGAAAGGAAGAGGGGGGAGGCGGAGCAGTCCGTGCTCCACCGTAGCAGGATGCAGGCAAAACCCGACGAGGACGAGCGCGGCTCCTCGAATGGGTCTACCGCCGGTCGCTTACGACCGCGGAGATGGATGCGCGGCGGCTCCGCCGGAAAAACGCCAAGGCGCTCCGAATTGCCATTGGGCAATCTGAGTGTCAGGCGGCGGAGGCGGCTCGGCTCACAAAGCTAAAGCGGCAGCTAGAGAGGGAGGTTCGGCGGCTAAAAGGGCTCGTCATCCTCTCCGATGATAATCCCCAAGTGCAGTGAATCATCGTAGCAATTTCCAAAGGTGGAAGCGATAAGTATGGATTGTCGAACCCACAAGGAGCTAAAGGTAAGATCAATATTCTCTCAAGTCCTATCTGCCACTGATACTACGTACACCGAACGTTTGCTTCCAACTAGATACGAGAAATAAAACTACGTTGTGGGTATGAAGAGGATAACTTTGCATGATATCGGAGAGCTAAAATATAAAAGTAGTTGCTGTTATCATAAAGTTAGAATATATTACTAAATATTATAAATAGCGAGTGTGGAATAATGATGGATCGGTGTGCGGAATTATCCTAAGCAATTGTTAACAAGACCGGTAGTCGTGATTGCAATTTCATATGAGGGAGAGGCATAAGCTAACATACTTTCTCTTCTTGGATCATATGCACCTCTGATTGGAACTCTAGCAAGCATACGCAACTACTAAAGATCATTAATGCAAAACCCAACCATAGCATTAAAGCATGAAGTCCCCTTTATCCCATACGCCACAACCCCCTTACTCGGGTTTATACTTCTGTCACTCAAGCAACCCACTATAAGCGAATCATGAACGTATTGCAACACCCTACAGCGGGAATCCCTCACGCTTGCGCGACACGGAGGGCACAATAGGACAACACCAAAATAAAACATACAACTCGTACCAATCTAGATCATCAATCAACCAAAAGACAAAACATATCTACTCAAAACATCATAGGATGGCAACACATCATTGGATCATAAAATGTGGCATAAAGCACCATGTTCAAGTAGGGATTACAGCGGGGTGCGGGAGAGTGGATCGCGTAAAAGAGATGAGGATGGTGATGATGATGGTGATGTTGATGAATACGATCACCGCGGCGATGATTCCCCCCCCCCCCGATGGCACTCCTGCGCCACCTAGAGAGAGGAGGAGAGGTCCTCCCCCTTGTGTTTCCTCCTCCATGGCCTCCCCCCTCGATGGGGAGAGGTTCTCCCTCTAGTCCTTGGCCTTCATGGCGATGATGGCCCCTTCGGGATCCTCCTCCATGGACTCCGGTGATGATGGCCCCCTCCGGCAGGGTGCCAGAGAGTGCCTAGATTGATTTCTCGTGGCTACAGAGGCTTGCGGCGGCGGAACTTCCGATCTAGGTTGTTTTCTGGAGGTTTCTGCATTTATAGGAATTTTTGGCGTCGGTCTCATGTCAGGGGGGTCTCGAATCGTCCACGAGATAGGGGCCCATGCCCAGGGGGGATGGGCGTGCCCCCCACCCTCATGGACAGCCCGAGACTCTTCTGGCCCAACTCTTTTACTCTAGGGGCTTCTTTTGGTCCATAAAAAATCATCAAAAATTGGCACGTCAATTGGACTCCGTTTGGTATTCCTTTTCTGTATAACTCAAAAACAAGGAAAAAAATAGAAACTGGCACTGGGCTCTAGGTTAATAGGTTACTCCCAAAAATCATATAAAATAGCATATAAATGCATATAAAACATCTGCGATGGATAATATAATAGCATGAATACTTCATAAATTACAGATACGTTGGAGACGTATCAGCATCCCCAAGCTTAATTCCTGCTCGTCCTCGAGTAGGTAGATGATAAAAGAAATAATTTATGAAGTGTGAATGCTAGCAGGTGCACAAGTTTGATCAATGATAATTTCAATCACCTTTTCTAGCATCATTATATGTCATAACAATAGCTCATCTCATAAAACTTTTCATGATCAAGTAACAAGTTATTCACATGTTAAAGTATAGATCATAAACTTTCTTGATAACTAACAAACAATGCTCTTAGTCATCAAACAATTGCAATTCATCTTATTTTTAGGAAGGGTCTATGTAAGAGCTTTGATTTAGCAAATCCCACATACTCAACTATCATATACTCTTTCACAATTTCTAACACTCATGTGATATTTATGGGTTCAAAGTTTTAATCGGACACAGAAAGATAGGGGCTTATAGTTTTGCCTCCCAACCTTTTACGTCAAGGGTAATGTCAACAATAATACTTTCTGAAAACCTACATCCAAGTGGATATATATATCCGGATCCCTCCAACACAAAGTGCTTGCCAATGGAAAAAAGTGTAAAAAGGAAAGGTGATGATCACCATGACTCTTGTAAAAGGGTAGAAGATAAAAGTAAAAGATAGGCCCTTCGCAGAGGGAAGCAGAGGTTGTCATGCTATTTTAAGGTTGGATTCACAAAATCTTAATGCAAAAGAACGTCACTTTATATTGCCTCTTGTGATAGAGACCTTTATTATGCAGTCCGTCGCTTTTATTTCTTCCCTATCACAAGTTCGTATAAAGCTTATTTTCTTTGCACTAATAGATCATACATATTTGGAGAGCAATTTTTATTGCATGCACCGATGACAACTTACTTGAAGAATCTTACTCAATCCATAGGTAGGTATGGTGGACTCTCATGGCAAAACTAGTTTAAGGGATGTTTGGAAGCACAAGTAGTATTTCTACTTGGTGCAAAGAATTTAGCTAGCATGAGAGGGAAAGGCAAGCTCAACATGTTGGATGATCCAAGACAATATAACGTTTCGGATATAGGAAAACATATCCCATTAAGTTGTCTTCCTTGTCCAACATCAGCCTTTTAGCATGTCATATTTTAATGAGTGCTCACAATTACAAAAGATGTCCAAGATAGTATATTTATTATATGTGAAATCTCTCTTCCTTCAACATTCTTTCATGAATTGTTCAAGTGACCAATTCTGCATTTGCTAATTTTCAATAAGTTTACTACCTATACTTATTCTGTGTGAAGTCATTACTCCCCATGGTATAAGCATATGAAACATATATAAATTCAGATTTATGATATTCAATTCATTCAACCATGTACTCATAGGATATACGTGAAGCGCGTGAGTAAATGACAAACTACTCCAAAAAGATATAAGTGAAGAACACTGAGTAGGAAAATAATAACTAGCCATGGGAGGAATATTTTTCATTCAAGATTTCAGATCCAATGAATATAGCTCCGAGTAAAGTATACCGATAGTTTTGAAGACGAAAGAGGGGATGCCTTCCTGGGCATCCCCAAGCTTAGGTGCTTGAGTCTTCCTTGAATATTACCTTGGGGTGCCTTGGGCATCCCAAGCTTAGTGTCTTTCCGCTCGTTATTCTCCGCATATCAATATCTCACCCAAATCTTGAAAACTTCAATCACACAAAACTTAACAGAACTTCGTGAGATAGGTTAGTATGATAAAGAGTAAACCATTCACTTTGGTACTATCAAAGGCAAGGTTCATAATTGTTCTCACAAAATTCCTACTGTACCATATCATTTCTACAATTTATATTGAGAAATATAAGCCATAGAAACTAGAAAACAAGCAAACTATGCAATTAAAACAGAATCTGTCAGAAACAGAACAGTCTGTAATGATCTGAACAACAAACATACTTCTGCTACTCCAAAAATTATGAAATAAATTGGTGGACGTGAGGAATTTGTCTATTAATCTTATGCAAAAAGAATCAACTCAAAAGAACTCTTCTGTAAAACAATGGCAGCTAATCCCGTGAGTGCAAAGTTTCTGTTTTTTACAGCAAGATCACATTAACTTTCACCCAAGTCTTCCCAAAGGTCTTACTTGGCAATTTATTGAAACAAAGGCTATAAAACATGATTACTACAGTATCTGAATCATCTAAACACACAAAGACAGCAAGGGTAGATATTGGGTTGTCTCCCAACAAGCGCTTTTCTTTAATGCCTTTTAGCTAGGCATGATGATTTCAATGATGCTCACATAAAAGAAAAGAATTGAAACATAGAGAGAGCATCATGAAGAATATGACTAGCACATTTAAATCTAACCCACTTCCTATTACTAGGAATTTTGTGAGCACATAATTTATAGGAACAAGAATCAACTAGCATAGGAAGGCAAAACAAGTATAACTTCAAAACTTTAAGCACATAGAGAGGAAACTTGGTATTATTGCAACTCCTACAAGCATAAATTACTCCCTCATAATAATTTCTAGTAGCATCATGAATGAGTTTAACAACCATCACATAAAGCATTCTTTTCATGATCTACAAGCATAGAAATTTTACTACTCTCCACATAAGCAAAAATTCTTCTCATTCGGAATAGTGGGAGCAAACTCAACAAAATAACCGTCATGCGAGGCATAATCTAATTGAAAATTAAAATTATGATGACAAGTTTCATGGTTAACATTATTCTTTAAAACATACATGTCATCACATTAATCATCATAGATAGCAACTTTGTTCTCATAATCAATTGGAACCTCTTCCGAAATAGTGGAATCATTACTAACTAAAGTTGACACTCTTCTAAATCTACTTTCATAAATATCACACCTAAGATTCAACACCCTCCAAAATAGTGGGATCACTAATTCCTAAAGTTGACGCTCTTCCAAAACCACTTTAGATGATAGTATTATTGATACTCCAAAAGATATAAGTGAAGATCATGGAGCATTCTACAATTAATATATACTAACCAATATCCAAGCTCAAAATATATAAGTGAAGCACAGGAAGCATTCTGTAAAACCATACTCAAAAGATATAAGTGAAGCACATGAATAATTCTATAAATCAATGAAGGGCTATCTCATACTAGCATTTTTCCTAAAGAAAAAGAAAAACACAAGGTACACAAATCATGTGAACAAAACAAAAACCGAGGTATACCGATAATTGTTGAAGAAGAAAGATGGGATGCCAACCGGGGAATCTCCATGCTTAGATGCTTGAGTATCCTTGAAGTATTTACTTGGGATGCCTTGGGAATCCCCAAGCTTGAACTCTTGCCTCTCTTTATTCTTCTCACATCGGTAACTCCTCGTTCTTCGAACACTTCATCCACACAAAACTTAACAAAAACTTTGTGAGATCCGTTAGTATAATAAAGAAAATCACTACCTTTAGGTATTGTTGCAAAATCATTTCAATTTAATATTAGCACTTTATCTACTATATTCCAACTGTACCATGGTTCATACCCCCCCCCCCCCCCCCGATTCTACCCATGGATTCATCAAAATAAGCAAACAACACATAGAAAACAGAATCTGTCAAAAACAGGACAGTCTGTAGTAATCTGGAAATTTAGTAAACTTCTGTAACTCCAAAAATTCTAAATAAAATATGAAAATTTTTAAAAAATTGTACATAAGTAATGTGCGAAAAGTTTCAGACCCATTTGACTTTCCAGTAAAAAATGTAAATTCAGGCGCTACAGCCAAAGTTTCTTTTTTTGTACTGCACATAGTAAACAAGCAATCTAATTATCCTAAAACCAAAGCTTGGCACATTATTTTTACAATAGAAAGGATATATACAAGGGGATAATTATTTACAGAGAAACTTCCATGAAAAATTCTACATTGTTTCCATGAGCATGAACACAAGTGCCCAAGGTCGACCCTCACTTCTTCAATGCATAACTTTCCAATCACTTCTCTTCTTGAAACACTTTTTAGGCATATGAGGCAAGTGCATATTTTTATATTTTCATTTTTTTGATTTTTTTGTATGTTTCACCCACAACTAAGCAAATCAAAAAGGAAAAACAAAAACTACTTAGTGAAGAAAGCAAACAAGCACACACGAGAATATCAACCCCACGCTATTGCTCCCCGGCAACGGCGCCAAAAAAGAGCTTGATAATCCCAAGTGCAGGGAATCATCATAGCAATTTCCAAATGTGGAAGTGATAAGTATGGAGTGTCGAACCCACAAGGAGCTAAAGGTCAGATCAATATTCTCTCAAGTCCTATCTGCCACTGATACGACTCTACGTACACCGAACGTTTGCTTCCAACTAGATACGAGAAATAAAACTACGTTGTGGGTATGAAGAGGATAACTTTGCATGAGATTGGAGAGCTAAAATATAAAAATAGGTGCTGTTATCATAAAGTTAGAATATATTACTAAATATTATAAATAGCGAGTGTGGAATAATGATGGATCAGTGTGCGGAATTATCCTAAGCAATTGTTAACAAGACCGGTAGTCGTCATTGCAATTTCATATGAGGGAGAGGCATAAGCTAACAAATTTCTCTTCTTGGATTATATGCACTTATGATTGGAACTCTAGCAAGCATCCGCAACTACTAAAGATCATTAAGGTAAAACCCAACCATAGCATTAAAGCATCAAGTCCCCTTTATCCCATGCGCCACAACCCTCTTACTCGCGTTTATGCTTCTGTCACTCAAGCAACCCACTAAAAGCGAATCATGAACGTATTGCAACACCCTACAGCGGGAATCCCTCACGCTTGCTCGACACGGAGGGCACAATAGGACAGCACCAAAATAAACCATGCAACTCGTACCAATCTAGATCATCAATCAACCCAAAGACAAAAGATATCTACTCAAAACATCATAGGATGGCAACACATCGTTGGATCATAATATGTGGCACAAAGCACCATGTTCAAGTAGGGATTACAGAGGGATGCGGGAAAGTGGACCGCGAAAAATAGATGAGGATGGTGATGATGATGGTGATATTGATGAAGACGATCACTGCGGCGACAATTCCCCTCCCGATGGAACTTCGGCGCCACCGAGAGAGAGGAGGAGAGGTCCTCCCCCTTGTGCTTCCTCTTCCATGGCCTCCCCCTGGATGGGGAGAGGTTCTCCCTTTGGTCCTTGGCCTTCATGGCGATGATGGCCCCTCTGGGATCCTCCTCCATGGCCTCCAGTGACGATGGCCCCCTCCGGCAGGGTGCCAGAGAGTGCCTAGATTGATTTCTCGTGGCTACAGAGGGTTGCGGCAGCGGAACTTCCGATCTAGGTTGTTTTCTGGAGGTTTATGTTTTTATAGGAATTTTTGGCGCCCGTCTCATGTCAGGTGGGTCTCCGAATCGTCCACGAGATAGGGGCCCACGTCCAGGGGGGTGGGTGCGCCCCCCACCCTCGTGGATAGCCCGAGACTGTTCTGGCCCAACTCTTTTACTCCAGGGGCTTCTTTTGGTCCATAAAAAATCATCAAAAATTGGCACGTCAATTGGACTCCGTTTGGTATTTCTTTTCTATAAAACTCAAAAATAAGGAAAAAAACAGAAACTGGCGCTGGGCTCTAGGTTAATAGGTTAGTCCCAAAAATCATACAAAATAGCATATAAATGCATATAAATCATTTACGATGGATAATATAATAGCATGAATGCTTTATAAATTACAGATACATTGTAGACGTATCATCCGACTCCGACGAAGAGGACTCAGACGATCCGCCAGTAGCCTCTGACACCTACAGCTGCGCCGACGATCGGAAAGGCAAAGAGCCGGCGAGGAAGTGGTGAATCTTTGTCGTGTCCGTATTTAGTTTCTAGTTTTTAGTAACATAGTTTAAATTCGTACGTCCGTCGTTTATGTGAATTATGTGAACTTTGGCGATCTTTTGGGCATCCGTCGGTGATCTTCTGGTGATTGGAATGTGCATTACCCTGTCCGATTCTATGTTTGTGTGATGATCTACGTTCTTTTGTTCTATGTTGCATGTTATGGATATGAGGAACCGGATATGTGATACACGGATGCGGATGACAGGATTTGAGGGTTGCCCGGTCAGTGCCTGTGGACGTGTCTGGTCGCGTTCGCGGGCGTTTGAGGGGCCGGATTTGCAAAGTCCGGCTGTAGATACTCTAATGCTTGCCGTATTTGCTGACATGAAGAAGGGAATGTGCCCATAGTACTAGCATTGTGATCTCCTCTTCATAAGCATAAATATGGAAGTAATGTGCATAAATGCCATCAACTTAGCTCATTTGCACATGCCGCTCTAGTCATGGTAGGTAAAGCAATGAAGCCTAAGCTACCCAGTCATCTGAAACTAGTATATATACCATCAAAATAGCCATGAGGAGACACAAAAGTTACATTATTTGTGTGAGGCCAAGGACAAAGATGCACGATGTCCAAATAGTAGTAAAATGTGATCTATAGGAATAAGAATAGGATGCATCAGAAATTCGTATGGAGGTCATACACGACGTACCTAACATTTGTCCAATGATACTGGACTTGGAGCATTTGCCTTCCAGTGTCATTTGCACACCACACAGACGGCGACGCCGACGGGGGCTAGATGGTGGGAGTTGTCAATCAATGCTTCGAGTTCGTCATGACGCATAAACCGACTAGCTATGACTGTGGCATCTTCTCCCTGGGCCCCGGCGTGAATCAGCACAAGCTGGAGAAGTAAACTGGGATGGATGACCCAGGCCCCACGTGACGATGGAACCCTTCTCCTTCACGGCAGTCAAAGCTGTTGAAGATGACCTGTTTGAGGTCCCACCGGATAAGCTACTATGTAGTGGCGGATCCAGGAATTGAAGTTAGCCGGGGCAAAATATTTAAGGTCTAATGTTTTCTTGGACAAATGCAAGTCCACTCAACCAGAAATCATAAAATTCAAATATGAAGCAAGATGCACTAAAAAAATTCAACATAACTAGATTCAGAATAGTTAAAGATTCTCAACCAATAGGTGATTTAACCACCAAAAATCACAAAATACAACATAAACGTCACGGAGAACTACTACAATGGAATCCTGCCGCTTGAATCATTCATTCCA
This sequence comes from Triticum timopheevii, assembly GCA_963921465.1. NCBI lineage: Eukaryota > Viridiplantae > Streptophyta > Magnoliopsida > Poales > Poaceae > Triticum > Triticum timopheevii. Next base: position 596,120,196 of record OY997274.1, read on the forward strand.
TGGACCAAAATGTCCAGCTCTATGAATAAAGATATGCACAATAGGTGAACAAGCGGCATATCAATATACTCCCTCCGTCCTACTAACATGGAACATGCTTCAATGGTCACTTGAGATTCAGTAGTTGGGGGTATTCTAGAAGAAAAAAAGATTCAGTAGTTTGGGGAGTTCCAAAATAACCAGCAATTGGTTACATTTTTTTATAGATTCCATACATTACAACATCACCATGTTCAATAATTGGCTACAAACGAAGGTCAATATCAGTAAGAAAATGAGTTGGAAGGAAGAAAGGGTTGAAATATGATGACTGACTTTGAATGGTCCATACTAAACGCACAAAAAGTCTGGAGTTGTAATAAGTTTTAAAAAAATGAGAAGTGCCTTTGTAACAGATGAGTTTTCATCTGAAACCCTGATATTTCGAAAGAGATTGTCCAGTTTGTACAGAAAGTGCATCCAGATTTTTTTCGTAACCCTCTCAACCTTTTTGCACATGCTATGTGGGTAAAATGATGACACCATGCCAACTTTCAACCTTTTCAGAGGTCACTTGTAGTGCTTTTCAATATAAGGGCCATTTAGTTCAAAAAATCTGTATATGCATAAAAAATAGAAAATGAAGGCAGAAAGGATTGGAAGTTGATGACTTGGCTTTGAATGGTCCATACTGAACGCACAAAAATTCTAGAGTTGTAATAAGTTTAAAAAAATAGAAGTGCCTTTGTAACAGATGAGTTTTCGTCCGAAACCCTAATACTTCGAAAGAGATTGTCCAGTTTGTACACCAAGTGCATCCAGTTTTGTCGTAACCCTCTCAACTTTTTTGCAGATGCTATGTGGGTGAAATAATGACACCATGCCAACATTCAACCTTTTCAGAGTTCATTTGTAGTGTTTTTCAATGTCAGGGCCATTTAGCTCAAAAAAATCAGTATATGCATGAAAAATAGAAAATGAAGGCAGAAACGGTTGAAAGTTGATGACGTGGCTTTGAATGGTCCATACTGAATGCACAGAAAGTCTGGAGTTGTAATAAGTTAAAAAAATGGGAAGGGCCTTTGTAACAGATGAGTTTTCGTCCGGAACCCTGATACTTCGAAAGAGATTGTCCATCTTGTACACAAAGTGCATCCAGTTTTTTCCGTAACCCTCTCAATTCCTTTGCACATGCTACGTGGATGAAATGATGACACCATGCCAACTTTCAACCTTTTCAGAGATCATTTGTAGTGCTTTTCAATGTCAGGGCCATTTAGCTAAAAAAAATCAGTATATGCATGAAAAATAGAAAATGATGGTAGAAAGAGTTAAAAGTTGATGAGGTGGCTTTGAATGGTCCATACTGAATGCACAAAAAGTCTGGAGTTGTAATAAGTTAAAAAAATAAGAAGTGCCTTTGTAACAGATGAGTTTTCGTCTGAAACCCTGATACTTTGAAAGAGATTGTCCAGTTTGTACAGAAAGTGCATCCTGCTTTTGCCGTAACCCTCTCAACTTTTTTGCACATGCTATGTGGGTGAAATGATGACACCATGCCAACTTTCAACTTTTCCAGAGTTCATTTGTAGTGCTTTTCAATATCAGGGCCATTTAGCTCAAACAAATCAGTATATGCATGAAAAATAGAAAATGAAGGCAGAAAGGGTTGAAAGTTGATGACGTGGCTTTGAATGGTGCATAGTGAACGCACAAAAAGTCTGGAGGAATCTTTATGTGTAAACATGTAAAAATATATATCAAAAATACATTGATCGTCCATTATCTTTTTGTGTAGAATTTGAATTGTCAATAGGAATCTTCACCGGTTTAAGAACCGGTGAACATTCCTATTGCGGCCACAGGTCCTACACATAGAGTTCAATGAAGAGCAAGTTCTTGTGATAGTTTGAGAAGTAACATATTTAAGGTGGTAAAAACCCTGTTATCGAAGCGAGGTGGGACTAAAAAACTGCTGCAGAAAGAATGAACTAAGAAACTCTAGTACCGGTTTATGGCATGAACCGGTACTATAGGTCATGGTGGGGCCGCAGCCTCACACAAGCCTGCCACCACCTCTTTAGTACCGGTTTGTGGCACGAACCGGTACTAAAGGTTCGCCACAAACCGGTACTAATGAGAGCCGCCTGTCTAGCCGTTGGAACCGGCACTAATGGTCACATTAGTGCCGGTTCTATTACAAACCGAGACTAAAGAGTTGAACATAAGGCCCTTTTTCTACAAGTGGTTGAAAAGGCTCATCGCACATGGATTTTGGACCCATTGCTACCTATTTTTCACTAATGCGGACAACACATCGGACATATCAATAGCTCGAAACCCTCGTTGTACATGCGTTTTATTATTTAACCATGTGTAATGTATGCCGCATTGCAAACGGGCTTATTTGCAATGTGTGTAGTAATAACAAAAACACATGATTTCAGATGTAAACATCACGTCACATTAGCAAGGTCACATCCATATAGCATAACCAGCATGCATATGACGAAGTTCTAGATGGCATCCATATGTGTCACAAAGTTCAAAGCCAACATAACACATCCATACCATGAATCACAGATCACAGTCATGCATCAAAATGCAAAACAATCAAAATCTAATTAACAAAGTTCTAGAAATCTACCAGTTATCAACAAGGTATATGTAGGATAGGGGATACAATTTGGAATTATATGATAGGGGGTCTGCTAGAGATGCCTGAACTACTAGTAGCTGTCTTCGGACTTCGATGATCTTCTTTGGGATGATAGACCTTGGTCTGACATCTCATTGAGCCAACCAACATTGGAGCACGAGAAAACAATTCCTTCTTGAAGGGGTTGTCTTGGAGTGTTGCACCTTTTGTCTGCCTATTAGTATGTGGCAGAAATCACATATTTGACCTGAGGACGAAATCAAATCACAAACTGACCTGGTCACAAAAAAAATTCACTCTGCTGACCCTTTGGTGTGGCGCTCGATAGCTGGGCTCCGCACCCTACTGTGCAGCGCCCTTCCCTTAGGCGTCACACATCCTGCCAGCGTGGCAGCCCTGGTCCAGTTGCGGCCCCACACGCATCTATGTAGCGCCTAAGGGATAGGCGCCACATTGTGACGTGCAGCGCCTAGACGTTAGGCGCTGCACAGTGACTTAAGCGCGGCCGCCCCAGCCCGACCAGGCAGTTTATTCATCTCTCCGCTCTCTGGACAGAGAGCAGCGGCGGCGCCCCCATCTAATCCCCCCCTCATCCCTCTCTGATCTGAAGATTTGATCCGTGGATTCGATCCCCAATCCATCCTACTAGGTAAACTCTTCCGTTCTCTTTCTTTTGCTCCGTAAATTTGATGCCATTTTAGAGATTTGTCCAAGATTTGATGGAACCCTTGATTTGTTTAATTTGCTCGATTTAGGATGTGTATTCATATTGGTAGTACCGTAGTGTTATTTATTAGTTCACAATATATGATTCTTGTTAGTGAAACCCTAGATTTTTTAGTTTTTATAGATATATATGAGATGCCTATTTTTATAGATAACTATAAGATGTTGATTTTTGTAGACATATATGAGATGTTTGTTTAGATATATATTAGATGTTGAGTTTATTTCAAATATTAGATGTTGAGTTTATTTGAAATATTAGATGTTTAGTTTATTTGAACACATATGACATATTCATTGTGTGAGAAGGAGATGTTGAGATTCTTGTAGTTGAACACATGTTATATGTTTAGTGTATACCGATATTTGAGATGAAGATGAACTCATATATGTTTATTGTTTGAAATTGTAAGGATGGTTTGGCTTCTGGACGATGTCTACGACGTGCAACACCGGTCCTACATGATGCGCGAGAAGGATAAGGTAATAATGAGTAATCTAAATCTTTTGCAAAAATTTGCCTTTAGTTGAAATTTACATGCCCTAAGATTTGTCATTACTTGTTTTTTGCAGAAGCTTGAACCTCTGAAGATTCGGTATCACGGGGTCTCTGGTCCTGCCATGCCTTACGACGAGCGGTACACACCATACATCAAGTAGGCAGGACTACTCCCGTGGATTCTGTTGGTCAGCCGGTCCACGCCGAATCTGAACGCTCCACTGGTGTCCGCTCTTGTTGATCGATGGAGGCCGGAGACGCACAGTTTCCATCTTCGGACTGGGGATATGACCGTGACGCTCGAGGATGTCTCGTTGATCACCGGTCTTGCTATCGACGGGAGGCCTCTCTGTATGAGCACCGATTCTGATGGGTGGCGCGAGCAGATGATTGCTCTTATCGGTATGGCTCCTACCGAGGTTGAGGTTGATGTAGAGGAGGGAGAAGAGAAGAAGAAGAGGGAAAGGAAAGCAGCCGGAGCTGCTTTCACGTGGATTCAAAATAACTTTGCGACGTGCCCTCCGGATGCCACTGATGATGTGATCCAGACACATGCTCGTGTGTATATGTGGTACGTTGTGTCGAGGACTTTGTTTCCTGACTCCACTGGCAAGAACGCTCCATGGATGTGGCTGAAGGCATTGACCGTCTTCGATAGCAAATGGAGCTGGGGTTCGGCGACTCTTGCCTACTTGTACCAACAGGTAGTTGGTCTGTTTTGTGATCAACTCATTTCTTCATTAGCAATGCAAGCTTGTTGTCAAGTTAACATTGTTTTTCTTTCATATGTAGCTGGATGATGCGTGTTGCAGGATCACAGATAGTGCAGGCATTGGTGGTAATCTGCTTCTACTTTCTGTATGGAGCTGGGAGCGTCTGCCTGTTGGACGACCGAAGACGTCAGGTCCAGAAAGGCGCCACACTGCACAGTGCAGCGCCTTGCCCTTAGGCGCTGCACACCTGGACATGCCAGTCCAGAGAGCACCAGGAGTGTTCCAGTAGTTTTTCCACCCCAAAATTTGCTAAGTCAGTGTACAGTGCCCAAGGGCAAGGCGCTGCACCCTACTGTGCAGCGCCCAAGAGCTAGGCGCTGCACTATATAGTGTGGCGCCTTGCCCGTAGGCGCTGCACACGGACATAGCAAATTTTGGGGTGCAAAACCTACTGGAATGCTTCTGTTGCTCTCTGGATTGGCATGTCCAGGTGTGCAGCGCCTATGGGCGAGGCGCCACACTACACAGTGCAGCTCCTTGGCCTTGGGCGCTGCACACCTGGACATGCTAGTCCAGAGAGCAACAGAAGCATTCCAGTAGGTTTTGCACAGTGCAGCGCCTAGCCCTTGGGCGCCACACTACACAGTGCAGCGCCTTGGCCTTGGGCGCTGCACTAACTGCTGTTTTCAAATACCTACTGGTTTTTTTGTTTTGTGATTCATAAAAATGCCACATAATCGTATCCAAATTACATGTACTAGTCCAAAACACAGAAATAGTAGTCCAAATCACATAGTCATACACACGTAGCACATATACTTGTCCAAATCACATAGTCATACACACATAGGGATCTCACATAGTCATACATATAAATATTAGTCCCCTCACATAGTCATACACACATAGCACATATACTTGTATAAATTACGGTCCATGTAGTTTCTTCTTCTTCCTCTCTTCTTCTTCTTATTCTTCTCCCTCCTCCCACCACCAAGGGATCTCACCTTCCCCCTCCGTGTCCTCCACCCCCTTCATTGTTTCCATACCTATGAAAATGGAAATATAATAGTTAGTCACACAATACAAATGACAACCACCACGGCCAAGACCATCACCACGGCCAAGACCTTCACCATGACCAACACCATCACCACGACCTCTACCACCACCACGGCCAAGACCATCACCACGGCCTCTACCACCACCACGGCCTCTTCTAAGACCAAGTTGACTCCCTCTTTGTTGCCTAGTTCCTCGTTGGCTTGTTTGATTTGAGTGGTTTGGCACTCCACCACTTGTTTGACTTGGTTGGCTACCCCTTGGTTCACGTGGTTGGCTATCATTTGCTTGGCTTGTGCTTGCACCATTTTTCTTTGATCTCTTTCTTGGTTTGGGACAAGTTCTTGTGTTGTGTCCCCCATTACTGCAGCCCCCACAACGGGATTGCTCACGAGGCTCTTGGAATTGGCTGGTGCCGTATTCTCCACCGCCACCACGGCCCCATCCGTCCATGTCACCTCTAAGATGCTTTGTATTACGTCTTCCCCGTCTAACGACCTTCAATTCCGGGTCCGGCCATAGTTGAACTCCATGATACTCCGGCCATTGTGATTGGTCCAAGTATGGCTGGAACCGTGGAGTCCATGTGTTCTTTACCGTCATGATTGAGAACTCGGACTCCCTCACGGTAAGAGGTTGATTGACGTCCACATTCCTAACCCGGGATGCATTTAACAAGTGTGAGCATGGGAGATGAAGCAAAGACGGCCTCATGCAGCTGCAATCACACCGTGTTAGGGAGACCTTGAAAGCCCGGCCTCCGTGTTGGCGGCCATCGTTGTGGTTCCTTCGGGCTCTTTCACCTCATACTTCCACTCGTTGTCGTCATATAGTACAGCTTCTTCGGAGTCTACCTTTCGTGATTGAAATTCCAACCATTCTTCAACCTTTGGTGGGAAATTGTACTTGTGCTTATCCTTGTTCTCACCAGTAATCTGCTTATCAGTCTCCATTGAGTTCTTTAAAAAGTATTCATTCATCTTGTCAAATGTGTATTGAACTATGCACGTACACCCTTGAGCACCTTATTGAAGCATTTTGCCATATTGCTTGTCATTTGACCGTACCTCCGGCCATCTTCATCGAAAGCACGTGCCCACATATTCCTTTCGGCAATGTTCCTATTGAGAAACTCCTGACTGCCGGGGTCAAGTTTCTTGTGTCTGAGCAATGCATTGAGCAATGTGGAAAACCGCTTATTGGTGAAAGCGAGACAACAATCCTGAAGATCATCAGCCAACTCCTTGATACCACATGCCCTATAGAAGTTTGCACAAAAGTGCCTCATGCACCATCGATGATGCAACTTTGTATGTCTGGGAATGTCAACCACCACCGCATTTAGAATTCCAGGATGGCGATCCGATATGACACAAATTTCCCTTTCAGCCGGTAATACCCTTGTTCTCAGTTGACGCAAGAACCACTCCCAGTTATCATTGTTCTCCACCTCAACCAAAGCAAAAGCCAAAGGCAACACCCGGTTATTGGCATCACTTGCTATTGCAATCAATAAAGTGCCCTTGTATTGTCTGGTCAAGAACGTGCCATCAATGGCGATGACGGGCCGACAATGCTCAAAAGCCCTCACGCATTGCTCAAAGGCCCAAAATGCACGGCCAAATACTTGGACGGTCCTCCCGTTATGAATCAATGTTTGGTGCCCATGAGGCTCAACCACGTAAACCATGCCTGGGTTTGTGGCGGCCATAGCTAACAACAACCTAGGGAGTCGGTTGTATGCTTCCTCCCAATTGCCATACAACATCTTGAATGTGGCTTGCTTCGCCTTCCATGCCTTGCCGTACTTCACCTTCTAATGAAAGATGGCTTTCACAAGGTCAATGACACTCTTGATGCTCATTATTGGAAGTGTGGATATTTGGTTGGACAGCCTGTAAGCAATGAACTCGGACGTGAGTTGTCTGTGTTGTTGGTACACAAGCTTCCCATCCGCATTCTTGTGCCGGCACATGTGAGTTGGTAGACAACTCACTATGCGCCAAGTGGGACCTCCTTTCCATGGCCTTGCACGCACAATCCATGGACATGTTGGCACTTCACATTTGACCGTGTAACGCACATTCACGTCCGAGTTGGCCACTTTATGTGGACGATAATGTGTAACCGAGTAGTTGTCGAGCCACATCTTCAATTCCAAGAAGGATTGAAACTCACAACCGGGATATATCCTGTTCTTGCCGTCTTCCAAATCACGGTGAGAACTTGGCCTAGCTCCAAGAGATATGCATTTGCCACCATCCACAACGGCTTCATCCGCGAGACTAAGATCCTTGAACAATGGTGTCTTGTGATCCCGCCCGAATACCTTCTTGAATGCTTCGGCCTCCTTCGGCGTGAACCCCTCCTCATCAACTTCTTCATCGGGACCATCGTCATCCGAGTCCGATGCATATGCACGAGAAAAAGGGATGGATTGGTCCATTGTCTCTTGCACATGATATTGGTCGAGATCACCCACATTGTTGTCACGGAGGTCAACTTCGTTGTCATCCTCCTCGTACTCATCATTCTTCTCTTCAAAACCTTCATTTTGGTTGTTTGGAGTTGGGCTCAATGTTGGCCAATCTTGTTGCGTGAATTGTGGTTCACTCATTTGATCTTGGTTCATGGGTGGGGGAGTGCTAGCAACCAACGGGGAGGGGTTCCGGTTCAAGTATAAATTCAAAGTAGACTCAACCTTCTTGGAGGCAAATAACTCAAGAGCCTTGTCTAGAGATTCGGCAACCGTCTCCTTGTATGCAACCCAACGTTGCTCGGAGTTCACACGCATTGTCTTCCAACGGATGTGCATTCCAAAACCAACATTATGCCTTCCCTCGAACTCAACAACGTCACTTGGGTCCATCCAATTCAAATCTTTCCTCACTTGTTCCAAAAGCTCCGCATAGCTAGGACTACTCTCAAACACCATGTCAAGCTCATCCGAGTCCGTCTCAACATTGCCTTTCAAAAAGGCCTCTTTATCCACATGATGAACATAAACACATGTTCTCCCCATCCCTACAATAATCAAAAACACACATATATCAAGTAAATACTTAAGAAAAATATTTGCACACATATGCCCTAACATATATATGAATTAATAACCCTAACCCCCACATAACAACCATAACCATAGCATAACCCTAACACCAAAATCAAACACACATAACCCTAACACCAACATCAAACACACATAACCCTAACCCTAGCATACTATGGAAGCCTAACCAACCCAAGTTAGCAAAGAAACATAACATCATTCAACACAAATTTGCAAATCCAAGTCAAAACTAGGGTTTTCCCAAAGTAGCAAGATTTCAGAAAATGTGACAATTCCTATGAATGAAAACAAGGAGATCGGAGGAGATTACCTTAAGGGAGGGGTTGGCTTCGAAATCCACGGTCAAATACTCCGGATTTGCAAGATTGAGAAGGATTTGAGAGGGGGGTAGAGGGGAAGAGAGGAGGGCCGCAAGTCTAAGGGTTTGGGTGGGGTGGGGGTGTGTGGGGTGGGGTGGGAGGGGAGAGAGGGTGGGGCCAGCCCAAGTGGAACACAGACTGTGCAGCACCCAGGAGCTAGGCGCTGCACGTTACAGGTGTGGCGCCTAAGCCTTAGGCGCTGCAGTGCTGTCTGTGGGGCCGCAACTGGACCAGGGCTGCCATGCTGGCAGGATGCGCGACGCCTAAGGGAAGGGCGCTGCACAGTAGGGTGCGGCCCCCAGCTGTCGGGCGCCACACCAAAGGGTCAGCAGAGTGAAATTTTTTCGTGACCAGGTCAGTTTGTGATTTGATTTCTGCCTCAGGTCAAATATGTCATTTCTGACTTAGTATGTCATCATAGCTTCGGTGGTACACTTTGGGAAAGCTGTCGTGAGGCATGTCCTATGTGGATGACCTCAAGTTTTTTATTTTTCCTTTTTGTAAGTTGATTTGTTTAACATTAATAATAATTAATAATATTTGTGTATATCACTCGATGCATAGGCCGAGGGTCTTTCCCTCTTTCAGAAAAAGAAAAAAAGATCAGTAGGTACCACTCGATGCTTCGTGACCCGTCGGGCCCAAAATCCACGATGGAGTAGGTTATGTCTTCTTATTTTTATTTATTTATATGTATGAGCTAACTGTCAAGCTGATTAATTTGACTTTAGAAAGACTAATGTACTAATGTCTGCCATATTTAATGAAATGAAGAAGGGAACGTGCCCATAGTACCAGCTACTGTGATCTCTTCATGACCAATGATATGGAAGTCCTATTCATAAATGCCATCATCTCGGTGTTGTACCAGCTCTTTTGTACATGATGATCTAGTCATAATAGGTAAAGCACTAAAGTCCAAGCTACTCACTCATGTGAAACATGTATATATAGTGGTGGAACCATGCACTGAAATGGCCGAAAGGAAGAGACATAAAAGTGGCATTATATGAGGGAGGAGGAGAACAAAGATGCATGATGCCAAAATAGTAGCATGATGTGATCTATAGGGAATAGGATGCAGCAGAAATTCGTACGGAAGTTCTGCATCACTAGCTCGTACATTTGCGTATTGCTGGTCGACTTGAATTTACTCCCATCAATTGCACAATCTCACTTCTTGCATGGGATTCACTACTTCTAGCCAGATGCTCATCATCCGGATCTCCTGGACGGAGGCCGTGTGAGCATCAATGCACGATATGTCCCTGTGGGGGAGAAATTGTTACAATATGGATGGTGTAGGTGGAGTTCTCTTGTGTCAACACAATGGCGTCAACTTTAATTTGGCGATCCTTCGCGTACGCATTGCCTATCGCACAGCCAGGGGCCAAGACAGTACCCTCCCTTCCTATCAGTCTTAGCCTCCCACATGGACCTTGTATAAAAAAAATTAGACTGTAATTAATTTCTTATGTTTTTTTACTATACACAGTAGGGCAAAACCCCACTGCAACTTCCACGCAAAGAAAATGCTTCACCCTTAAAAGAAACATCATGATGAATATGAACTTGAGTGCAACAGAAACAACTGGAAGCTCTGATGGGGATGAGGCAACTTGGTGATCACTGTGGAATATTAATGTTCTCCCCAAGATTAGGGTTTTCTGGTGGCCTGTGCTTAAAGGATTTCTACCCTGCTACGGTGAGCTTCGGCCACGACATATCAAGCAGTTGTCAAACTGCCCAATGTGTGGGCATGATAATGAAACGAAGTTTCATGGTCTCATGGAATGTAACCATGCTCAGGGTTCCTGGGAGGCGCCCACTCCTTTATCTGGAATAAAAATGCCTAGACTCAATCCTCTGACCTGGGCACGGGATATACTTGACCATTGTCTCATAGAGAAGGATGATGCTGCTATCATGATCACTGCGATGTCGGCTATATGGCATTCATGAAGCAAATATTGGTAGAAGGAATGCCAACCATTACAGTCAATGATTATCATAGAGGAGATAGTGCAGGCGGCTGAAGTGCCGCTGAAAGAGAAGGTTCAGAGTAACCCCACGCCAAAGTGGCAAACTCCAGATGCAGGGTGGATCAAGCTGAATACAGATGGGGCTACGTGCTCCGGGCGTGCTCATGGTGGTGCGGGGATCATCGCCCGTGATGACCATGGGTCTTGCTTGAGAACATGATGTGTTCAATATGAGGGTGTCACTGACCCTCTGTCGATCAAACTACTCGCCTCTCAAGATGCACTGGTGCTGGCACGTGATATGGGGCTCCGGAGGATGCTGCTCGAAACAGACTGTCAAGAATAGAAATCTACCTGCATCCATATTCTACGAGAGATGAACGAAGTTAGTGATTTTTTCCAGGGATTTAAGCCACAGTTCTCTAGTCGTCGCACTAATTGGGCGGACCACGGAGGCTTTAGATATTTCTGTTATTTCTCAGTTTTTTCTATGTAATCGCTAGCTGGCTGACTAAATTTGTGCAGTCAGACATGCTTTCACCTACGAAATAAAGTGCGGAGGGCGTCATCTTGAAAAAGAAAGTGAATTACATCTACGATACATGAACTTGCGCGGTGAGTATAGATTCATACATAAAATTAAAAAATGACACAAATTAGCCCCACAACTTGTGTTTGAAGAACATTTGGATACATTTTCGTTAACACTATTAATTCTGACTATGGTACGTCAGGGTGGCAGGCCACGCTCTATTTATGTGTGGGTTCCATCTATCAGTGCACAAAGAAAAAAAAATAGAACTATAAAATTACGCGCAGAAAAAAGATAAAATTAGGCGTTGAGGGGCGTGGTGGTCAGCACGCTCGTACCACGTACTGCTGGCTCGGGTTCGGATCCTGGTGAAATTTTTTCCAGGGGCCTTTTCCATAAACAAGGGATATTTACATGATTAAATATAACGCAAGAGTTTTTTCATAAAAAGACATGTCACGTCGGCCCATGACAAACGGTCCCACCGGTCAATTTCAGCATCAATACGGGTTTATACGGAGTTTTGATTGTTTTGTAGCTGCGCAGCCGAGAGTTGGTACTTACACGTAAAAATTAAAGAAAGTGGTACCAATCTACTTGCACTACTCCGTACTTCTATGCGATTAACTCATACAAGTGGACCAACAGTGGGGAGCGTACGTCTTTATTTTTATTTTTTGCAAAGTCGTAACAGTGGGGAAGTTTGGCCAAATGATCTAAGTTAAATTGTTTTGGGGTGTCGCTCTCTTTTGCACTGGTCATAATTAGTAAATCGCTGAAGTCCCAGCTACCCATTCATCTGAAACGTGTATGTATACTAACGGAACTATGCATTGAAATGGCAAGGGGACACAAAAGTAAGACATTACTTGGGTGAGGAGTAGCGTAGAGATGCATGATGTGTGAAAATAGTAGTAAGATGTCCACTGGAATAAAGCTTGATAGGAATGGGGTGCAGCAGGAGTTCGCATGGAAGCTTCGTACGAAGTGCCTGTACATCAGTCAAGTTGCGGCCGACTGGCATTTTAGTCCCATCAAAATAATGTCCACCACTTTGTACAAACGGGATCAGCTACACAATCTCACACTTCGCACGGGCATGCAGTACTTCTAACCAGATGTTCATCGTCCGGTTCTCATGGACTAACAATGTAGGTATTTCATTTTCGTGTGCAAGCAAGACTCACAGGCCAATCAATTTAACTTCAAAATGATTAATGTACTCTACTGCCCACCATATATGGAGCGGGGTGCAAATGGACCAACAATGGTGAGTGCTGGAGCAATAATCCACGTGTTCCGCAGTCTGTACTAGTTTTTTTTTCCCGAAACAAAGGCAAAAGATTTGCCTCATCCATTAAATAAACAGAAGAGAGTTGTCTGGTTAATTAACACAAAACCGGGCTAAAATTGTCACAAACCGCCGAGTGGCACACAAATGATACCCCACACAAACTTCAACAAGGAGGACCTTATCAACACACTCAGACGTCATCTCATAACTTCTCCCCAGCAGGCTTCTAGTTTTTAACTTTTTAGATGAAGCACTGAGTTCGAGTCTCACTCATCTGGAACCTCCCCTATAGGACACCACATCACAAACGTTGAAAAGGCTCATCGCACATGGATTCTGGACCAATTGCTACCAATTTTTCGCTAATGCGGACGACACATCGGACATATCAACAGCTCAAAGCCCTTGCTGTAAGTGAGTTTTATTGCTTAACCATGTGCAATGTATGCCGCATTGCACACGGGCTTATTTGCAATGCGTGAAGTAATAACAAAAACGCATGATTTCAGACGTAAACATCAGAGTTAACCTTGTTGTTTTTTAGTTTTCATCATGTTTAGTTAATTAGAATGTGCACGAGCAGTTAGTCATGCCAAGTTGTGAGCCCTGCGTGACACCGTGTGACACCATGTGTGGCACTAAATTGTGGATGTGCCGTTGCATAGTAGCCTGCACGTGGTAGTTCTGCGTGGAGAAAGAATAGGAAGCAATTAGTTTTTTTTTTGAGAATCAACGGGGAGGGGGGGGGGGGGGTGGAATTTCTCCACCTGAATATATCACTTAAAGTGGCCAAAATGCCAGAGTGGTGATCCAGTTTATAAGAAAAACCGGATCGAAAAGCTTAACAAATCGACCCCATTTATAAGGGAAACCAGGCCGAAAACCGTACAAGGCACGACCTAGCAGGCAGACATAAGACCATCACTATGAGAGACACAAGTAGATGTGGGGTGTCCTCGGGAGATCACAATACCAGGACTTTGCAAACAGCCAAACGCATCGGCGGGCATACCGGCCCCATGGCACAACTCAGGAGCATCCACAATCAACGAGTGTCATCCCATATACACGAACCTTGACTGGGGCTCCGCCACAGAAGAACAGAACGGATAGCAGTTTGAGAGCATCTTGCGCTATCCTTGAGCAAAGATGAGTCGAGACAATACCAAGAGCACCAAGCTCGCCGCAACACAACAGTAACCATGAGAGGGTCTTGAGCAACCATTACCAACCTGAGCCGCACAAGAACGCCACCACCGTAGACGAAGAACTCCAATCAACCGAGACGATCCATGATGCCTCAAGGCTATTGGAGTAGCCGAAAGGCAACGAGCAACCGAGTTCACACCAGGACGAAGAGTCACACGCAGCCGAGTCTACATCACAACAGCGGCACCGCCGGCGAAGCCGAAGGGCATCAAGGAGCCGAGTCTACACCCGGATCGCTTCTTCGAGCACACCAGCGGGCAGGTCGCGCCACCGCCACCGTCCAACCCGCAGGGAGCAGCCACCACACAATCCACCAAGCTGATGCCTTCAGGAAGGAATGCGACGCGAAAAGCGCCGCCATCGGCCGTTCTGGACGGACCAGGAACATGGGTTTCCCCAGGAGCCTCGAAAGGGAAAGTCACCATGACAGTGATGCCTCCAAGGAGGTAAGTGGCACCCGCGGGCATCACCATCGCCGACTTCGGCAGGAGCAGTGGCTTTCGCCCAAGTGAGCAGACCACCTCCGAGGAGCACAGGTAGACTGTGAATCGCTGCTCCCTGCACCACCACAGAGCAAGGGTCACTGCAGCCCGCCGCCGCACGTGACCAAATCCGGTCCACCGCAGACCAGATCCACCGCAGTCAACCGCACCTCGCGGAGACCACCGGCAACCAACCACCAGAACGATGCGACAGATCCATCAATGGCCTTCCGGACGCATACCCACCAGACGCAGCGCAAGCCACCGTGCACTGCCAAGCACCATGCCGACAGGAACGGAGGACCGCTGCCTGAAGCCAAAAACCACCGTGGTTCCGAGCCGCGGCCAAGCACCGGAAACACCAGCACGCCCCATGCACGCCAGCACAGCCGCCGGAGACTGGATCCGCATCACTCGCAGCTGGGGCGCCCTTTGTCACGCGCCGGCACACCGGCTGAGCTCCACGCCGCCCCTGCGCACACACGTTGTAGGCCCTGCACGGCCCATATCGGGCCCGCAGCACCGCCGCACGCGCCCCGCGCCTTGCCTGGCATGCTGCCACCCCACGTTGCACCGGAGAACCACGAAGCAGGAGCCACCTCGCCACAGCCCGCAGGAGCGCCGCCCGAGACCAGCCGCCACCGCGCCACGCAGGTCCAGAGCAAGTTAACCATCGGGAGGGGCACTCCTCCCCGCCGCGAGTGCACGAGGGCCAGGTCCCACCGCTGCCGGCCGCCAGCGAGCTTTGCCCGGTGGCGTGCACCGACGGCGGTGAGGGGATGAGGGTGGAAGGGGACCGGCGGCGGTGGATGGGTTTCCGCCCGAGCCGCCCCTAGGAGGCGACGCGGGGGCAGTCCGAGCTCCCCCGACCAGCTATTAGCTTGCTCAACTAAGTGTCCATTTAGGAAGCAATTAGTTGAGGCTTGGTCCTATACGTGTGTATCCAAAGATTCTGCAGACATGGATATTACCCAAGCGTGTGTGTAGCTAGTCCAGGGAGTACTAATCGGATCAAGCAACCGTGAGCTTGACCATGCATGTGTATGACGTGTGTGGGTTAGTGGGTGCGTGTGCGAGTCTTGTACTTGGCTATTTAGTTGAGCAAGTGAATTGAAAAATGAGGTCGTGAGGGCTGAGGCAACAATGTAGCCACAGTGTGCATCAGGGAGGTGTCAACTGGCAAAGCCATGTGTTCTTCTTCCTTGGTGCTTGTGTGTGTGTGTGTGTGGGGGGGGGGGGGTGTTCTTGTGTGTTTGAGAGAAACAAAGAAAGAAGAGAGAGTTCAGAGGTAGAAGAAGAAGCACCGCCGTGATAGGCGGTCACATTGGCAAGGTCACATCCATATAGCATAACTAGCATGCATATGACGAAGTTCTAGATGGCATCCATATGTATCACCAAGTTCAAAGCCAACATAACACATCCATACCATGAATCACAGATCACAGTCATGCATGAAAATGCAAAACAATCAAAATCTAATTAACAAAGTTCTAGAAATCTACCGGTTATCAACAAGGTATATGTAGGATAGGGGATACAATTTGGAATTATATGATAGGGGATCTGCTAGAGATGCCTGAACAACTAGTAGCTACCTTTGGACTTCGATGATCTTCTTTGGGGTGATAGACCTTGGTCTGACATCTCATTGCACCAACCAACATTGGAGCACGAGCAAACAATTCCTTCTTGAAGTGGTTGTCTTGGAGTGTTGCACCTTTTGTCTGCCAATTAATTAGTATGTCATCATAGCTTCAGTGCTACACTTTGGGAGCGTTGTCGCGAGGCATGTCCTATGTGGATGACCTCAAGTTTTTTATTTTTCCTTTTTGTAAGTTGATTTTTTAACATTAATAATAATTAATAATATTTGTGTATATCACTCGATGCATAGGCCGAGGGTCTTTCCCTCTTTCGGAAAAAGGAAAAATTATCAGTAGGTACCACTCGATGTTTCGTGACCCGCCGCCCCAAAATCCACGATGGAGGGAGTAGGTTATGTATTCTTATTTTTATTTATTTATATGTATGAGCTAACTGTCAAGCTGATTAATTTGACTTTAGAAAGACTAATGTACTAATGTCTGCCATATTTAATGAAATGAAGAAGGGAACGTGCCCATAGTACTAGCTACTGTGATCTCTTCATGACCAATGATATTGGAGTCCTATTCATAAATGCCATCATCTCGATGTTGTACCAGCTCTTTTGTACATGACGATCTAGTCATAATAAGTAAAGCACTAAAGTCCAAGCTACTCACTCATGTGAAACATGTATATATAGTGGTGGAACCATCCATTGAAATGGCCGAAAGGAAGAGACACAAAAGTGGCATTATATGAGGGAGGAGGAGAACAAAGATGCATGATGCGAAAATAGTAGCAAGATGTGATCTATAGGGACTAGGATGCATCAGAAATTCGTACGGAAGTTCTGCATCACTAGCTCGTACATTTGTGTATTGCTAGTCGACTTGAATTTACTCCGGCCATCAATTGCACAATCTCACTTCTTGGATGGGATTCACTGCTTCTAGCCAGATGCTCATCATCCGGATCTCCTGAATTAATGTCGTGTGAGCATCAATGCACGATGTGTCCATGTGGAGTAGAAATCGTTACAATATGGACGGTGTAGGTGGAGTTCTCCTGTGTCAACACAATGCCGTGAACTTTAATTTGGCGATCCTTCGCGTACGCATTGCCTATTGCACAACCACGGGCCAAGACAGTACCCTCCCTTCCTACCAATATTAGCCTCCCACATGGACCTTGTATAAAAAAAAATTAGACTGTAATTAGTTTCTTATGTTTTTTACTATACACAGGGCAAAACCCCACTGCAACTTTTTCATTAATTAAAAGCAAAAGAACAGTGTGCATACATGGCTTCAGATGAGCCCAAAAAAACTAGAAAAACTAAACAAAATATAAATAAATAAGTAAAAAAAGGAAAAGAAGGAAATTAAAAAATTACTGAAAGAGGGGAAAGAAAAAAAATACAGGCTAAATACAATAATTACAAAGGAAGGTTATCCAGCATAGCTCTTTTTGATCCTGTATTTGAGGAGATGAAGTTCCTCTTTGTATATATCCTTCCATCTCTAAATGTTGGGAGATGAGATTGTTTCTTGTAATCCAGATAGCCCAGGAAGCCAATATGATTATTTCCATAAAAAAGGTCACATGTAGTTTCTGTTTGAGATCAGCAAAAGCTTCCAAAATTGAGACATTGGTTTGCCTAGTAGAGCAGACTAAGTCCCAACATTGTGAAGCAAATGGGCATGCCCATAAAAGGTGCTGAAGTGTTTCTTCTTGTGGGCAATTGTGAATGGCACAGTTGTAATTATCCAAATGGAAAGTTTTCCTTCTTAACAGATTCCTTATATTTAGTTTGTCATGCAGAAGTCTCCAAAAGAACACCTTGTGTTTTGGCTGGCAAGAACTACTCCAAATCCATTGAGATTGTTGTGGCACCACTTTGATTCCCAGCATGATTCTATATGCCTTGGCTACTGAAAATTGTTCATTGCCCTAGATATAGCTCCATGTATCAATGCATTCAGTGAATTCAGATGTTATTAATGTAGCACAAATTTCCTCCATAGCTTCAAATTCCTCAAATGCTTGTATTGACAGTGGCAGATGAAAGAGATCCTCAAGGTATTCAAGTTGCATGACGTACTGTATGCATAGAAGTTTCCTTGTTTTTAGCAAAGGAGAAAAGGTTTGGAAACATATTTTGCAAACATGCAGAGTGCCAAAGATCAGACCAAAAAATTGCACTTTTTCCATCACCCACATTGCATCTGGCCATGGACTTGTAGTGGTCAATGAGCTTGAGCTTGGCTTTCCACCAAAAGGATCCCATCCAGTTGTTGCCAGGCAATGATCCATTACTATAATATGATTCCCAAATTAATTTCTTATGCTTTAATTATATTAGGCTTTTACGGGCATGGAAGCGGACTCCTTTTTCTTCAGAAGCAAACTTTTGTTTGTTTGGAAACAATCAGTTGCTACCATAGTTTTAAATAGCCGGCTATAGCGAAGCTATAGCCTTTACAGATGGGTGCCGCTAAATGGTCGCCTTCACAAATAGCCCGGTATAGCTGATTTGGAGGTCCGCGGCTATTTTCCATAGCCCGCTATTTAAAACATTGGTTGCTACCCTGGAAACCATTTTATGTTTGAGTGGAAGCAAATTTAGTTGTTGCCCATTGGGGATACAAAGTAAACATTTATAATATAACTTTTAGTGGATGCAAATGTAACTTTTAGTGGAAGCAAATTTTCTGGTCGCTAGAAACAAATTATTTCTTCATTGGCGATACAAAGTAAATATGTATAATTTGCACATATTTCCATATGAATTTCTGTTAGATCGAACCTACTTTGGCTATGTGTTGAAGCAAATTATTGATTTGATGGAAGCATATATGTGAGAAATAAATCATGTGAAGAAAAAAAGTATCAATTCTGGAGGGTCTCATAAATGTAGCAAACTTTTTTTTACGTGAATTGGAATCAAACTCTTTTTAGGTTGAATCAGGATCAAACTTCTCTCCTGAACAACCGGAATCAAACTTTGAGTGCATGTAGTCTGATGGCTTCAAGTTTTAGGATATACTCCCTCCGTCCCATGATGTAAGACGTTTTTTAACATTAGTGTGATTAGCAAGGGTGCCGCGCATGCTAAGCGGAAACAGTAATTAGGAAGCAATCAAACAACCATGCACGGTCTAGTAGTAGATCCAACAGCCATTTCACGTAAGCAGGTATCAGTAGTCTGTTCCCTAGTGCTTAAAAACTTATGGGTACAAGATGTGAATATTCACAAGGTGTCGTAGCCAGACTACCGGAATAGAATAAACTGCAGCTCGAAGTAAATGCAAGTGTATAATTTCCTATAATTGTTTTCTTGACAGAGCTACTATTTGACGTAAATTTTACATTTTTTGGATTTTTTTCCTAGACTCGGTTCTAGTGCAAGCACCGGCTTCAGTGTACCGTTGACCCTTATGGTCACCCCTACTATGCCACCGCGACCTTATTCTAGTCCACAGTTATCTGACACACCATCTTATACACATGGCCCGAGATCAGGCTGACCAGAACACACAGTAGTACTCTCTCCGTTTCTTTTTAGTTTTCACCATCTTATACACATGGCCCGAGATCAGGCTGACCAGAACACACAGTAGTACTCCCTCCGTTTCTTTTTAGTTTGCATATAAGGTTTGGTCAAAGTCAAACTTTGTAAGTTTTATCCACTTTGTAGGAAAACATATCAACATCTACAATACTAAAGCTATATGGTATGAAAGTTAATTTCATGATGCATCTAACAATAATGATTTCATATTATGAATCTCGACATTTTTTTTATAAACTTAGTCAAAGTTAACAAAGTTTGATTTTGACCATCTTATATGCAGGCTAAAAAATGGAGGGAGTACGTTCAGAGCCTTGAGAGCCAGCTAGCGCGCCCTTGCCTTGCCCTCCGCCCCATGTTTTTCCTCTCAAAGTCGGTTGTCTTCCTTCCTCAGCACATCACACACTTCCATATAAATTCACCGAACCGGCACCTGTGTCAATACCTCTCTTCTATTCTATTACTCGGACATTCATCACTCTTGTCTTGTGTCCTTAGTCCTTACCAAGCGGAGCAAGTCACATTCCTCTCTCGGGCTCCATCTCACGATCGCAGGCCAAGCCAGGCCAAGCTATGCCAATGGAGGTATGGCTTCCGTATCATACTGATTTTTCCTGCCGTTGCGTTCGTTTGACTTGCCATGGCCGAGCAAAGCTGATGTATGTGTTTCTCGCAGGATATGATGGGGTACCGGGGGATACCGGCGTTCGGGGAATGGAACTACGGCGACGGCGACGGATGGTCCGTGCTAGCCCAGCGTTTAGAGTCTGCGATGCACATCCCGTTCCCCGTACACAAACCCTGCAAGGTGAGTACACAAACCCTGTAGTAGAGTTCAGATGTAAGGCTCCATTCCACTTGAGCAGTCATGTCTTGGCCGACTCCAAATTCATCTGCATCCACGGCCATGGTGGCAAATCTTGAATCTAGTGGATCCTTGCTTTGGAAGCTAAGATAGCTCGTGAGCTTGCAGCACACGGCACGCTCTCTTGTCAAGCAAGTCCGCGCAGAGTCAACACTCGGTCAGCAGTCATGTGATTCATTTGCATCTCTGGTCATGGCGTGTGCGTTTTGGGTGACAAGTCCCTGTATCGAGTTTAACACATTTACTCTAGAATCCAGCCGATATGATCCGTACTCTGGAGGCTAAAATGGCTGGTAGGCTTGCAGTACACGGCACGCTTTCTAGTCAACCATGTCCATGCTGCGTCAACAGTCAGTTAGCTGTACTCTGACTAGTGCACCCCAGTGCATGCATACTACAGAGCTCTAGCTTTTGTGCGGGCCCCACGTTGCATTCCTTGCCAAGCACGTCACATTGGACACGGCCCTTCTCTCCTGCGTGCGCATGTCCTGCATCGAGGCATACCGCGTATATATGTTCTTCTCCCTTTTTTTGACAAACGCGTATATGTCTTCTGTGTTGGCTAGCTTTTCATGGTCTCTAGCTTGACGACAACTTACGTACGCGTGTGCAGAGAAGGAGGGCAGGTCGCAGCAGGCGCGTCCCAGCGTTCGGAGAGTGGAACAACCACATCAACGGCGACGACGGGGACTGGACGGCGGCCGTCGTCAACCATTGCTTCGAGCCTGTCACGCGACACAAATCACTCAACGAGGAATTCATTGGTTACGACAGTGGCGTCGTCGCCATGGGGAAGCAGCAGTACAAGGTGGCGAGGGAAACCTGGTTGGATGACTCTTGGACCCACACAGCAATGGAACCCTTCTCTTTCGCGGCGGTCAAGGCTATTGACGATGACCTGTATGAGGTCCCACCGGACATGCCCCGCGCTAAGCAAATACAGGTTTGTAATTAATTTTTTGCGGAGTATGATGGCTGCATCGCATGTTTCAGAAAGTTTTTTTTAACTGATTTCATGAAGTTTCCAACACAAGAAAGAAATTTATTTGTTTCAAGAAAATGACTGGTCGTTATATATGCAGTCCACGATTGCAACTTTCACAACACAAGAACTCCAATCCTACACATACATTTTTTTGATGAAAAAAATATAAAAAAACAATTGGCGTATGGCTTCAGTTTTGCAACAAATTAACTGAAAATACTCCTTCACTAGTCGATTTCTCTGCCAGTAAAAGTATGGAATACATTTTCAGTTAAAGACTGGAAATTTGCCCCACAGCTTTACGAGTTGTCAAATACCGCTAATGTTTATAATTTTTATCAACGCCTAATTATCTTGTTTCACTGCAGAAGGGTAGGACGTGGCTGAGGAGCCTGCTAATGAGGTGTTGCAGCCTCAACTGTTTCGCCTACTGAATGTCGCCTAGGGTTCACATTGGCACATGTTTTGGTGGATTAATAGATAAACTGCATGATGTGGTTCTCCGTACTTGAGAATGTAACTATGTAAGATGGTATGGTGGTGGGTTGATGACTTATATATAGGTTATTTATTTTCATTCATTTATGTTATCTATGAGACAAACTCCCCGGCTGATCAATTTGATTTATGAAGATTTATGTGCTAATGCCTGCCGTATTTGTTGAAATGAAGAAGGGAACATGCCCATAGTACTAGCATTGTGATCTCCTCTTCATGAGCGGAAATATGAAAGTCCTATGCATAAATGCCATCAACTCAGCTCTTTTGCACATGCCGCTCTAGTCATGATAGGTAAGCACTGAAGCCCAAGCTACCCAGTCATCTGAAACCAGTATATACTGGCAGAACCATCCATCAAAATGGTCGTGAGGAGACACACAAGTGACATTATTTGAGTGAGGACCAGGACAAAGATGCACAATGTCAAAATAGTAGCAAAATGTGATCTATAGAAATAGGAATAGGGTGCATCAGGAATTCATATGGGAGTCATACACTGCATACCTGTACATTTGTCCAATATCACTAGACTTGCATCATTGGCCTTCCAATGTCATTTGCACACTCGGGCTCTGTCTGTGACACTAGTCGCCACTGGTGACAAATGGGTCTGCTGTGTCAAGTGAAATCCTCATCGTTGGACACTGGTGACCAATGAGTCAGGTGAGTCAAGGCAAGTCCTTCATCCTGGACCCCTGCATGAGTTATGTGAATTTTGGAAACCACACATGATGGACGACCGATGGCATATTCATGGGTATGCACATAGGATGTTGTTTGAGTTGTAGATCCATAGCAAGGACGTTTCGTTGATCTAGATGGCCAATTAGGCTCTTAGAACTAAGATTTTTACATGGCTTGTTGTGCGTGGCCAGTGTGTGACCTTTCACAAGACTAAGAAACACATTCTTGCAATCCAAAATGTGGGCTTTGCTGCCACCAAAAAAAAGGTTGGCGATCACTTGTTGGCGGAATGCTCTTTCTCCTAGACCGTACGGAGAAATGTGACTGTAAATATGCTCGGTAGTTTTCGTAATATGCCACTGATGGCGTTTGGCTCTCTGAGGCAACGGTGGCAACATAAGATGGCATTGTTGTAGCTGTATGTCAAGGCGGTTTGGAGGACTGCCACTATTTTCGTTTGGTTGACCTAACCAAAGGAAAGGAACAAGCTCATCTTGTTGAAGAAATGGTGCACCATTGACTAGTGATGGCTCAGGCTGCAGAGCAAGGACGCGATTTAGAACTTGGCTCTAATCCCAGGGTTGCGACAAGATGTATTTAAAAAACCGGATGTAGTGATGTAAAGCTCTTGCTGTGAGTGAGGACGTAGGGCGCCCTTGCCTTGCACTCCGCCCCAAGTTTCCCTCTCAAAGTCGGTTGTCTTCCTTCCTAAGCACACCACACACCCTTCCATCCAGAAATATGAGAGGGATGGATGCCGGAGGCTCCTCAGCGATTAGAGCTTCTCGGCCGTCCGATCAAAAGTCCCTCGCGATACTGACCGTCCGATCTCGGGCCCGACCGCCGTGAGCCGTGCGATCTTGAACCCGATCGACCTGGGCCGTTGGATAAAATTTCAATGGCAAAAAAACGTAAATACTTTGCCCCACCAGGGTATTTCCATCTTTTCGCATCCGAGGAGAGGGGTGCCGATAGGGCACCCAGTGCGTCGTCCTCTCTGGTCCTCTCCTCACTTCCCCCTCCTCCTCTGTGCTCACCAACGAGCCCCCGCGCCGCCTCTCCTCCCCCTCCAAACCCTAGCCCGCGCCCGTCTCCTTGCCCCGCCGCCGGCCGCCGCCGCTTGCCCGGGCACCCATCCGCGACCTCACGCCGCCCTCCTCCTCTTCCTTCTCGGCCTTCTTGCGCTCACGGAGGACGACGCGGCCGCGCTGCTCTGGGTGGCGCGCCACCTCCGCCGCCGGCAGGAGGGGGGCGGGGCGGCCGCCGCACAGCCCAGCGACCAGGAGCTCCTCGGAGAGAAGTCGTTCCCCTAGGAGAAGAAGGTGAGGAGGACACGCCCCTCCATCAAGGGATGGCCGAGGTGGCCGCGCTGCTTTGGGTGGCGGGTCGCCTCCGTCGTCAACAGGAGGGGGTCGCGGCAGCCTCCCGGCGACCAAGAGCTCCCCGGGGAGCGGCCGTTCCCCTACGAGAAGACGTCCCTCCGTCAAGAGATGCTCGCGCGTCGGGAGAGGACGTGGAGATCGAGGGACGTCTGCTCCTGCTCCTGCTCGACCGATTCCAGATCGAGGGATGTCTGCTTCAGTCTATTTTTCTTGAGGGATGAGGCATCAAGTCCCACCTATTTTTCCAGTGTAGATTCAGTACAACTTGTTGGGATGTCTTGCATATATAGTGGGACACTTCCCTGGGCATTCAAAAAATGATTGTACAATCTGGTAGAGCATGGAACCAAACTCTAATCTCTGGAAACTAATGAACAAACACTGGTTTGATAAGGATAGACCCACAATCATTAGGTGGAAAAAGGGGTTGCTGGCTGATTTAGAAATCCTAAAATACAGGATCAAGACTGATCAAGACTGGTTTGATAAGGATAGACCCACAATCCCTGTTGTAGTTTGCTCTATTTTTCTTTTCTTTCCTCGGCCGTTTTTTAGGGCCCAAAATATCCAGAAAGGGTGTTGGGGGAGGAAGAGGAGATCACGGTCGGCAGCTCTGCGTCCATTCATCCAGGTTTCGTAACCTCCTCCCCCCCCCCCCCCCCCCCCCCCCCTCTGCCCTTCTCGATCTGCTCTCTTTCTCTCTGGGCTACATCTGGATATATTACATCAGGTCATTAAAAGTCAGATTGCCCTGAACAGATTATGTGGTTTCGAAAGTGCACATTTTTTCTGGTTTATAATTCTCTGCAATAAAAGTACTCAACGACAAATGATCATGTGCATCTATTTTCTGAGAATGAAATACGTATCTCTCTGGATAGGTGCCTATGAACAGATGGGACCAGTTGATTTATGTATTAAAAGGGTAACTACAATGTCAAGAGACCTTCACAATTGTTGGGTAGAAACATTCGTTTGTTACTCGTGGCTGTGATGTATGCATATGTGTATTTTGATGGCCGTTATTTGCTTGCTCCATCCGTTCTATGTTATAAATCGATTGTATCGGCTGCTGCAGCGATAATGGATTTTATTCTATCAACCCTTGTGATTAACTAACATCTGAACAATGGCATAAATGCCATCATCCAGTCAGGATTTACTTACAACACTAACAGTGGAAGCATTATCTTTGTTCAGTTATGTACCTAAGAAAGCTCATGTAGGAATCTGATTTGGATATGTAGGTGCAGTCTCACGCAAAGGAACAGAGAAGATAATTTGATGTCAATGACTCATGGATGGAAATTAAAACAACAACAACAACAACAACAACAACAAAGCCTTTAGTCCCAAACAAGTTGGGGTAGGCTAGAGGTGAAACCCGTAAGATCTCGCAACCAACTCATGGCTCTGGCACATGGATAGCAAGCTTCCACGCACCCCTGTCCATAGCTCGCTCTTTGTCGATACTCCAATCCTTCAGGTCTCTCTTAACGGACTCCTCCCATGTCAAATTCGGTCGACCCCGCCCTCTTTGACATTCTCCGCACGCTTTAGCCGTCCGCTATGCACTGGAGCTTCTGGAGGCCTGCGCTGAATATGCCCAAACCATCTCAGACGATGTTGGACAAGCTTCTCCTCAATTGGTGCTACCCCAACTCTATCTCGTATATCATCACTCCGGACTCGATCCTTCCTCGTGTGGCCACACATCCATCTCAACATACGCATCTCCGCCACACCTAACTGTTGAACATGTCGCCTTTTAGTCGGCCAACACTCCGCGCCATACAACATTGCGGGTCGAACCGCCGTCCTGTAGAACTTGCCTTTTAGCTTTTGTGGCACTCTCTTGTCACAGAGAATGCCAGAAGCTTGGCGCCACTTCATCCATCCGGCTTTGATTCGATGGTTCACATCTTCATCAATACCCCCATCCTCCTGCAACATTGACCCCAAATACCGAAAGGTGTCCTTCCGAGGTACCACCTGGCCGTCAAGGCTAACCTCCTCCTCCTCACACCTAGTAGTACTGAAACCGCACATCATGTACTCGGTTTTAGTTCTACTAAGCCTAAACCCTTTTGATTCCAAGGTTTGTCTCCATAACTCTAACTTCCTATTTACCCCCGTCCGACTATTGTCAACTAGCACCACATCATCCGCAAAGAGCATACACCATGGGATATCTCCTTGTATATCCCTTGTGACCTCATCCATCACCAATGCAAAAAGATAAGGGCTCAAGGCTGACCCCTGATGCAGTCCTATCTTAATCGGGAAGTCATCGGTGTCGACATCACTTGTTCGAACACTTGTCACAGCATTATCGTACATGTCCTTGATGAGGGTAATGTACTTTGCTGAAACTTTGTGTTTCTCCAAGGCCCACCACATGACATTCCGCGGTATCTTATCATAGGCCTTCTCCAAGTCAATGAACACCATATGCAAGTCCTTCCTTTACTCCCTATATCTCTCCATAAGTTGTCGTACCAAGAAAATGACTTCCATGGTCGACCTCCCAGGCATGAAACCAAACTGATTTTTGGTCACACTTGTCATTCTTCTTAAGCGGTGCTCAATGACTCTCTCCCATAGCTTCATTGTATGGCTCATCAGCTTAATTCCACGGTAATTAGTACAACTCTGAACATCCCCCTTGTTCTTGAAGATTGGTACTAATATACTCCGTCTTCATTCTTCTGGCATCTTGTTTGCCCGAAAAATGAGGTTGAAAAGCTTGGTTAGCCATACTATCGCAATGTCCCCGAGACCTTTCCACACCTCAATGGGGATACAATCAGGGCCCATCGCCTTGCCTCCTATCATCCTTTTTAAAGCCTCCTTCACCTCAGACTCCTGGATGCGCCGCACAAAACGCATGCTGGTCTCATCAAAGGAGTCGTCTAGTTCAATGGTAGAACTCTCATTCTCCCCATTGAACAGCTTGTCGAAGTACTCCCGCCATCTATGCTTAATCTCCTCGTCCTTCACCAAGAGTTGGCCTGCTCCGTCCTTGATGCATTTGACTTGGCCAATATCCCTCGTCTTCCTCTCCCGGATCTTAGCCATCTTATAGATGTCCCTTTCACCTTCCTTCGTGCCTAACCGTTGGTAGAGGTCCTCATATGCCCGACCCCTTGCTTCACCAACAGCTCGCTTTGCGGCCTTCTTCGCCATCTTGTACTTCTCTATGTTGTCTGCACTCCTATCCAGGTATAGGCGTCTAAAGCAATCTTTCTTCTCTTTAATCGCCTTCTGGACATCATCATTCCACCACCAGGTATCCTTATCTTCGCTTCTCCTTCCCCTGGACACTCCAAACTCCTCCGAGGCCACCTTACGAATGCAAGTCGCCATCTTCATCCACACATTGTCCGCATCCCCTCCTTCCTCCCAAGGGCCCTCCTTAATTACCCTCTCCTTGAACACCTAAGCTACCTCCCCCTTGAGCTTCCACCACTTTGTTCTAGCGACTTTGGCACGCTTATCCCGCTGGACACGAATCCGAAAGCGGAAGTCAGCAACCACCAGCTTATGATGGGGTACAACACTCTCTCCAGGTATCACCTTACAGTCTAGGCACGCACGCCTATCTTCTCTTCTCGAGAGGATGAAATCAATCTGGCTAGAGTGTTGGCCACTACTAAAAGTCACCAGATGTGATTCTCTCTTTCTAAAGAGGGTGTTAGCTACAATCATGTTGTAGGCTAGAGCAAAGCTTAAGACATCTTCTCCTTCTTGATTCCTGATGCCATAGCCAAAGCCCCCATGCGCCCCTTCAAAACCTGTGTTAGATGTGCCCACGTGGCCATTGAGGTCTCCTCCTATGAAGAGCTTCTCACCAATCGGTACACTCCTAACCATGTCTTCCAAGCCTTCCCAGAACTCCCTCTTGATGTTCTCATTGTGGCCTACTTGCAGGGCATACGCGCTGATAACATTGAGAACCAAGTCCTCAACTACCAGCTTGACCAGGATAATTCGGTCCCCACGTCTCTTGACGTCTACCACTCCATACTTGAGGCTCTTGTTGATCAAGATTCCTACGCCATTTCTATTTGCAGCTGTCCCCGTGTACCACAGCTTGAAGCCGGTATCCTCCACCTCCTTCGCCTTCTGTCCTCTCCATTTGGTTTCTTGGACGCAAAGGATATCAACACCTCTCCTCACCGCTGCATCAACTAGCTCCCGAAGCTTCCCTGTCAGAGACCCTACGTTCCAGCTACCTAAGCGAATCCTCCTAGGCTCGGCTAGCTTCCTTACCCTTCGCACTCGTCGAGTCAAATGCGAAGACCCTTGCTCATTTTCCACTACATCCGGGCGCCGATGTAGCGCGCCACTAAGGATGCGACGACCCGATCCTCGCTCACTTGCCACCGTATCCGGATCAAGATACGGCGCGCCACTTGAGGGGTGACGGCCCGGCCCTTGCCCATTTTCCACCACACCCGGGTTCCAATGTGGCGCGTCGCTGAGAGGGTTACGCCCCAACGAAAATCTTTTGGGTTTCATCTCCATAAGAGTGGCTGAGTTTTTACGTTGGCTCGCCAAGCCTATCACAACCCTCCTCCTTTACCCGGGCTTGGGACCGGCTATGTTGAGACAACATAGGCGGAGTTGGATGGAAATTAAAACGCAAGCGGAAATTATTTACTCTTTTACTTAGTATAAGTTATTGATTGAGATGTCATTTCATCCTGCTATTCTAATTTTATACCCCTATGTTCTTGGCAAAAAAATAGATTATTTGGTTCTTAGCTTGCTTAAACCCGGGGTGCTTTATCTTGCTCATACATTTTAAATGATTTTGTGCAGGCCGATATAATAACGATGCCCAATCCGGATTTGGACGCCTCATCTCTGAACATTAGAAACACTGAGCAGTTAATGTAAGCTTGCCCATGCTGCTTCCGCACGACGTTATATCTCTGGTCGTTTGTGCTTCCATAGCTCTAGACATGAACTTCCTGATATGGTAATAAACTCACGGTGGAGAATCCTCTCATATTTATTAAACTTGCTTGCTTGCGCAGGTTACTTGCTATAAATTTTGATATAGGATATTCTTGAGATTGAGATGTAATTTTAGGATCTGTGTGAAGCCCCCTGAGGTAAATACTGAGCGCGGTTTAGCTTTATTTGCGGTTATATATGCCTGTGAGCTGCAGAAATTATCTTGTCCTGTAAATTGTTTCTTTGCCATGCTAATTACTTTATCATTCATATGTTTGTTTGCTACTTCCATGCCTTGCTCCAGTAATTAGCAAGACTGCTCCTAATTTGACACTTTTTAGAATAGATACAGCTGCTTCGAATTATGAGGAATCTTTAGTTAATGTTAAAGAAACTAAGTAAAAATTTAGGTTGATGTTAATTCCTAAGTTTTTGTAGGATATTGGCTCACTAAATTACTTACCTTGAATATACTAATAAATATAACATGTTTGTAGTTGTTAGTAATTAATTTCACCCATGTAATAATCCATTTTCCAAAGGCTAAATGTTTTATCTTTCATACTGTTGGTGTGTGACAGCTTCAGACGGCATGGGCGAGCTTTCATTTATTCATGGATCTAGCACAAATGTTTGAGGTTGTTCTGCTCTTGGGGTTTCTAGCTTCTTATGTAGATAGGTCGTATTATGGCCCTTTGGAGTTTAGGTGCGGGTATGCATGTATTATGTATGTATATATTTTTGGATCACGTGCTCTATTTTGGCATTGTTGATTGCTTATGAGGGTGCTGCTTTCCAGGTAATTAGATACCTGCAGCAATTGTATGGGTTTGTCGTTCTAGATTACAACTACACGACCATGATGACCTATCGAGAACTTGCTCGCTCTGCGGTTATTCTTGCCGCGTCCGTCTGCTGCTACCGCTGGCTGCTGCGCCGCTGCTGGTTGCCTTGCCTGCAGCTGCTCAGCTGTTCTGCTAGGCGCTGCTACTGTTGCCCCTGTTTTTTCAGTTTAGTCATGTAACACCCATGTGCTGGTATATTTCATTCCCTTGTGAAATTAATCGTTTATGTGTATGAAAGTTTTTAGAATATCACAAAAATGTTCAGTTTTAGTGTCCAGTTCACTGCCAATTCCCTTCCTGCTTTTGTCGTGACCATGCAAATCAATTATCTTGTGGATTGACTATGCCTTGCTTACCTTGCATTGGGTTTATTTTGCTATTTGTGATATAGTAAACTCATCTATCATGGATGGTTACTTTGATTTTTTAGATGTAAACAGTTTCTCAAACCTTCCTACTAACTTGACTATTACCTGCTTAATTACTACGTTTGGACCGGCACCTTCGCACCAAGGCGCACAACCGGCTCACCGCAAGTACACCTACGCCGCCGCCTCCCGGGGGGCTGCAAGGTGAAGTGGACGGCCAAGGAGAAGCCGCACGGGGCTGGGCTCTCAAGTGGGAGGCGGAGCTCGCCTCCCCCCAATGACGTCAGCTTTGATCACAAGTGGAAGTTGGAGCCCAAGTCCAAGCCCGGTGCCGCCAGCAAGGCCAAGACCAAGCTCGAGGAAGCCAGCGAGGATGACAAGAATAAGCCGGCGATGAAGTGCACGCACATCGAGGAGGTTGTCGCCGGTTGCGACGCCATCCGCAAGGTACTCAGTACAAAAGATGAACTTCTTTGAGGGGTTTCCAGTAGATTTCCGACTGGTTATAGTAGTTTAAAGACTGTAGCGGAATTTCAATATAATGCCAAGTCAACTTACTCAAAGTTTGCATATTGCCAAGTTAATTTACTCCATTCTTAAATGAGTACTGCTAAGTTTGCATGAGTAGATTTAAGAGAAAGATTGCAGTAGCTTAAAATGGAACTTCACTTCACTGTTTTGTAATATTCAGTAGCTTAAATATTGCAGTAGATTTTGACTTGGTGCAGTACAGAAACTTGCCTTGTTAGATTGTTAACTTGCTTTTATATTTTCTTGATTGTGTTAATTTTTTGGAGTATTGTATCTCATGCTTAGTGCTGCACCAAGATTCAGTATCTTGAACTACTCCAGTATTGCTTGAACTACTCCAGGAGATCATCTTAATTCTGTAAATTCTATGGAGTAGTTTCAGTAGTTTTACAGCAACAGTACTCTTGCCTGCATACCCTTTCGTAAAACAATTATTTTATCCTTAACTTTCCTCTACAAGATGATGACTATCTAATGGTGATTCCCTATTCCCACATTTTTTGCCCTCATGTTGCAAGCTCTAAAGCTGTCCCTGCAATTTACCATCACAAGACATGTCTGGGCAGCAAGTCTCCTGTGGCGATTACTCTTAATTCGTCGTTATAATTGTTTGATGGTTTGCTTGTTCCAACCTTGATATCTGCCTTTAGATTCCCGTTGTTGTCTTTGTAGTGGAAGGTACCACTTGGTGGTATGTTGCTATTTTCACTTTGTTCTGAACAAGGCATGTATAGGTTTCAGATTTTAATTCCTATGTCCTGTGTTTTATCTTGGTCGTATGAAAGCACCGAGCTTGATTCTGTCTTATAACCTGATGTCATCTTCAGTCCCATTATATTTTGCTTCTAATACAATTGGTTGTCTACACATGCTATTCCTGGGCTCTTACCGGCAAATTGTTACATGTTTTGTCTAAACGTTCTGACCGGCACCCTCGCGCCACGGCGCGAACCCGATCTAGTATAAATTCAGCGAACCGACCACCGCCCTTCCCTGTGCCAATACCTCTCTTCTATCACTTGGAGAGTCTTTACTCTTGTCTTGTGTCCTTGCCAAGCCGAGCAAGTCACCGGGGGCTCCTCTCACAATCGCAGGCCAAGCCAAGGCCAAGCCAATGGGGGTACGGCTTCCGTATCAAGAGCTGCTCATGCTGATGTTGCTTGCCGTTGCGTTCGTTTGACTTACCAATTTGCCATGGCTGAGCGAAGGTGTATGTGTTTTTCGCAGGATGCGAGGGGGTACCGGGGGATACTGGCGTTCGGGGAATGGAACTACGGCGACGGAGACGACTGGTCCGTGTTCGCCCAGCGCTTCGAGTCTGCGATGCACACCCAGTTCCCCGTATACAAACCCTGCAAGGTCAGTATTCACTTTCCACATACTACGGTGCTAGTAGAGTTCAGATGTAAGGCTCCACTCCACTCGAGCAGTCATTTCTAGCCGACTCCAAATTCATTTGCATGTTTCAAAAAAAAAATTCATTTGCATCCACGGCCATGGCAAATCTTGAATCCAGTGGATCCTTGCTCTTGAAGCTAAGATGGCACTACAGTGTGGGTTGGGCGACATTTGTCTTCGGAGAAGTCAGAGTCGCTTTCTCGAAGATTAGGGAGGGCGATGACGCCTGTTGGGGAGAAGTGATGACGATGACACCGGTGGGTGATGTTGACGAAACCCTCTATATGAGGTGTATGTGGTATTATGTGTGTGCCGCTCAGCGGTTTGTTACGGTTTTCGTCCGGTTTTCCGTTTATTAACCGGACAACTCTCTTCTGCTTTATTAGTGAGATGAGGCAAAGCTTTTGCCTCCGTTTCAAAAAAAAAAAAACATGGCACTATCTCTTGTGTCCGCGCAGCCACGCAGGGTCAACACTGAGTCAGCAGTCCTATGACTAATTTGCATCTCTGGTTATGGCGTGATTCATACTACTCCCTCCGTTCCCAAATAATTGTCTTTCTAGCCATCTCAAATGGACTATAACATACAGATGTATATAGACATGTTTTAGAATGTAGATTCACTCATTTTGCTCTGTATGTAGTCACTTGTTGAAATCTCTAAAAAGACAACTATTTAGGAACGGAGGGAGTAGTATCCAGTCCATATAATCCTTGCTCTGGCCTCTCGAAGCTAAACTATCTGGTAGGCTTGCAGTACACGACACGCTCTCTAGCCAACCAAGTCCACGCAGCATCAACAGTCAGCTGTCCTCTGACTAGTGCACACCGGTTCATGCACAGTACAGAGCATTAGCTTTTGCGCGGACCCCACATTGCATTCCTTACAAGCACAGCACGCGTACTGGGGACGGCCCTGCTCTCCTCCATGCGCAGTCCTGCATCAACGCATGTGCTTCTGCCGGTTGCTATAATGCGAACGAGTTGCCAAGCGGGTGTACATTATTTTAAAACACATTATGATGAGAGCTACCCAAAAAAGTCAAATCACGTTAACATGAATGTATTTTACATGTGTATAATTTTTGAAGATGAAATACATTATGATGACAGCTACACAAAAAGGACAAATCGAGTTTTTCAAACATATGAACAGTGCAAACACTGTTCACTGTTAGAAATGTAGGATTTCCTCTTTTTGTGTAGCTCTCGCCATAATGTATTTCGTTGTCAGATTTTACACACACGTAGAATACGTCCATATGAATGTGTAATTTTTTTTTCAGAATTCTTTGAAACTCCAAAATGTAATTATTGAATTTTTTTAAATATCCACCTTCATGGAGGTCGCCCGCCGAAAGCCCTCACTCTGTACCCGTGGCCGCATATATATCTTCTGGGGTTAATTAGATAAATGTCACTTCAATCATGAAGGTACGTATGGTGACTGTTTTGAGGAAGGTGTATGGTGGGTGTATTGTAACAGCAAAAATTGCGCGGCACTAGAGAGGCTAGCAATGGTGAAAGGGTGAGAGTGCGTATAATCCATGGACTCAACATTAGTCATAAAGAACTCACATACTTATTGCAAAATCTATTAGTTATCGAAACGAAGTACTACGCGCATGCTCATAGGGGGATAGATTGGTAGGAAAAGACCATCGCTCGTCCCCGACTGCCACTTATAAGGAAGACAATCAATAAATAAATCGTGCTCCAACTTCATCACATAACGGTTCACCATACGTGCATGCTACGAGAATCACAAATTTTAACACAAGTATCTCTCAAATTCACAACTACTCTACTAGCATGACTCTAATATCACCATATTCATATTTCAAAACAATCATAAAGAATCAAATTTCTCATAGTATTCAATGCACTTCATATGAAAGTTTTTATTATATCCATCTTGGATGCCCATCATATTAGGACAAATTTTATAACCCAAGCAAATTACCATGCTATTCTAAAGGACTCTCAAAATAATATAAGTGAAGCATGAGAGATCAACATTTTCTATAAAATGAAATCACCGCCGTGCTTTAAAATGATATAAGTGAAGCACTAGAGCAATATTTTCTAGCTCAAAAGATATAAGTGAAGCACATAGAGTATTCTAATAAATCACGATTCATGCGTGTCTCTCCCAAAATGTGTGTACAGCAAGGATGATTGTGATAAACTAAAAAGCAAAGACTCAAATCATACAAGACGCTCCAAGCAAAACACATATCATGTGGTAAACAAAAATATAGCCTCAAGTAAAGTTACAGATGAACGAAGACGAAAGGCATCCCCAAGCATAGGCTTTTGGTTGTCCTTGAATTTTACCTTGGGGTGCCTTGGGGCTCTTGCCACTCTTTATTCCAAAGTCCATCAAATCCTTACCCAAAACTTAAAAACTTCACAACACAAAACTCGACATAAAATCTCATGAGCTCCGTTAGTACACGAAAATAAATCATCACTTTAAGGTACTGTTGTGAACTTCTTATGTATTTATATTGTTGTAATATCTACTGTATTCCAACTTCTCCATGGTTCATACCCCCGATACTACTCATAGATTCATCAAAATAAACAAACAACACACGAAAAACAGAATCTGTCAAAAACAGAACAGTCTGTAGTAATCTGTAACTATCGAATACTTCTGTAACTCTAAAACTCCTACCAAATTAGGAAAACCTGAGAAATTTGTGTACCAATCCAGAGTAAAACGAATCATATCAAAAGCACGTTTCTGTGAATTTTCAAAACTAATTTACTAGGTGCAAAAGTTTCTGATTTTCAGCAGGATCAACACAACTATCACCGTAAGCTCTCCTACAGGTTTAACTTGGCACAAGCACTAATTAAAACATAGTCCACATCTAAACAGAGGCTAGATGAATTATTTAGTACTAAAAAGGAGCAAAAAGCAAAGAACAAAAATAAAATTGGGTTGCCTCCCAATAAGCGCTATGGTTTAACGCCCCTAGCTAGGCATAAAAACACGAATAGATCTAGGTATTGACATCTTTGGTATGCAATCCATAAATGGCTCTCATAATAGATTCGTAAGGCAATTTAATCTTCTTTTTAGGAAAGTGTTCCATCCCTTTCCTTAACGGAAATTGGAATCTAATGTTTCCTTCTTTCATATCAATAATTGCACCAATCGTTCTAAGGAAAGGTCTACCAAGAATAATAGGAAATGTAGGATTGCAATCTATATCAAGAAGAATAAAATCTGAGGGCACATAACTCCTACTTGCAACAATAAGAACATCATTAATCCTTCCCATAGGTTTCTTAATGGTGGAATCCGCAAGATGCAAATTTAAAGAACAATCATCAAATTCACGGAAACCTAACACATCACACAAAGTTTTTGGAATCGTGGAAACGCTAGCACCCAAATCACACAAAGCATGCATTAATAATCTTTAATCTTAATCTTAATAATAGGTTCCCACTCATCATAAAGATTTCTAGGGATAGAAACTTCTAGTTCAAGCTTTTCTTCAAAAGATTGCATCATAGCATCAACGATATGTTTAGTAAAAGCTTTTTTTTTATTATAAGCATGAGGAGAATTTAACACGGATTGCAATAAGGAAATACAATCTATTAAAGAAAAATTATCATAATTAAATTCCTTGAAATCCAAAATAGTGGGTTCATTGCTACTTAAAGGTTTGACCTCTCCAATCCCACTTTTATCAATTTTTGCATCTAGATCTAAAAACTCTGAATCATTGGGACGCCTTTTAACTAAAGTTGACTCATCTCCAGTCCCATCTTTATCTAGATTCATATTAGAAAACAAAGATTTAATAGGAGTCACATCAGTCACTTTTAGATCTTCATCATTATTATTTAGAGCCTCAGGTTTAGCAGCCATCTTATTAACTAAGGTGGCTTGTTTAGCAGAAATTTGGCCTACTAAAATTTCAAGATGAGCAAAATGAGATTTCAAACCGTAAAATTCTTTAGACATATCGTCGAGCTCTTTATTCATATACTCCAAAAAACTTTTTTGTTCTTTAAGCTCGTTTCTAAAGAAATTATTATGCTTAAATTGTAAAGACATAAAGCTTCTAACATTATTTTCAATCTCTTCCAACCTCCTAAGGTGAGGATCAACATTTTTTGATTGAGACATCAAAGCGAACAGGCACACCAACACACAAGCATCCAAGAAGCAAGCGAAAAGAGATGAACGGAAGAGGGGCAAAGAAAAGGCAAAGGTTTTCGAAAATTGTTTTACAAGTGGGGAGAGGAAACCGAGTTTATGATGGGTACTTGGTATGGCTTGACTTGACGTAGATCTCCCCGACTATGGCGCCAGAAATCCTTCTTGCTACCTCTTGAGCTTGTGTTGGTTTTCCCTTGAAGAGGAAAGGGTGATGCAGCACAGTAGTGTAAGTATTTCCCTCAGTTTTGAGAACCAAGGTATCAATCCAGTAGGAGACAACGTACAAGACACCAAATACGTGCACAAACAATCAACAACTTGTACCCAACGCGATAAAGGGGTTGTCAATCCCTTCACGGTCACTTGCAAAAGTGAGATCTGATAGAGATAGATAAATGGTAAAGTAAATATTTTTGGTATTTTTGGTTTATAGATCGGAAAGTAAAGATTGCAAAATAGTAGATCGGAAACTAGCAAGATGTAAACGAGATTCAATAATATGGAAAAGAGACCCGGGGCCCATAGATTTCACTAGTGGCTTCTCTCAAGATAGCAAATATTACGGTGGGTGAACAAATTACTGCCGATCAATTGATAGAAAAGCGCATAGTTATGACGATATCTAAGGCAATGATCATGAACATAGGCATCACGTCCGTGTCAAGTAGACCGACTCCTGCCTGCATCTACTACTATTACTCCACACATCGACCGATACCCATCATGCATCTAGAGTATTGAGTTCATAAAGAACGGAGTAATGATTAAGCAAGATGACATGATGTAGAGGAATTAACTCAAGCAATATGACGAAAACCCCATCGTGTTATCCTCGATGACAACAATACAATATGTGCCTTGCTGCCCCTACTGTCATTGGGAAAGGACACCGCAAGATTGAACCCAAAGCTAAGCACTTCTTCCGTTGCAAGAAAGATCAATCTAGTAGGCCAAACTAAACCGATAATTTGAAGAGACTTGCAAAGATATCAAATCATGCATATAAGAATTCAGAGAAGAACCAAATAATATTCATAGATAATCTTGATCATAAATCCACAATTCATCGGATCTCGGCAAACACACTGCAACAGAATATTACATTGAATAGATATCCAAGAACATCGAGGAGAACATGGTATTGAGAATCAAAGAGAGAGAAGAAGCCATCTAGGTAATAACTATGGACCCAACGGTCTGTGGTAAATGATACGTCTCCAACGTATCTATAATTTCAGATTATTCCGTGCTATTATATTACCTATTTTGGATGTTTATGGGCTTTACTTTACACTTTTATATCATTTTTGGGACTAACCTACTAACCGGAGGCCCAGCCCATATTAGTGTTCTCTTGCCTATTTCAGTGTTTCGAAGAAAAGGAATATCAAACGGAGTCCAAATGGAATGAAACCTTCGAAAAAGTTATTTTTGGAACAGAAGCAATCCCGGGAACTTGGAGTGCAAGCCAGGGAAGCATCGAGGAGGCCACGAGATAGGGGGGCGCGCCCACCCCCCTGGGCGCGCCCTCCACCATCGTGGGCCCCTCGAGGCTCCCCCGGCCGACTTCTTTCATCTATATATTCCCATATATCCTAAAAACATCGAAGGACACAATAGATCGGGAGTTCCGCCGCCGCAAGCCTCTGTAGCCACCAAAAACCTCTCGGGAGCCCGTTCCGGCATCCTGCCAGAGGGGGGATCCCACACCGATGGCCATCTTCATCATCCCGGCGCTCTCCATGACGAGGAGGGAGTAGTTCGCCCTCGAGGCTGAGGGTATGTAACAGTAGCTATGTGTTTGATCTCTCTCTCTCTTCCTCTCTCGTGTTCTCTCTATGGCACGATCTTGATATATTGCGAGCTTTGCTATTATAGTTGGATCTTATGATGTTTCTCCCCCCCTACTCTCTTGTGATGAATTGAGTTTGCTCTTGAAGTTATCTTATCGGATTGAGTCTTTAAGGATTTGAGAACACTTGATGTATGTCTTGCCGTGCTTATCTGTGGTGACAATGGGATATCACGTGATCCACTTGATGTATGTTTTGCTGATCAACTTGTGGGTTCCGCCCATGAACCTATGCATAGGGGTTGGCACACATTTTCGTCTTGACTCTCTGGTAGAAACTTTGGGGCACTCTTTGAAGTACTTTGTGTTGGTCGAATAGATGAATCTGAGATTGTGTGATGCATATCGTATAATCATGCCCACAGATACTTGAGGTGACAACGGAGTATCTAGGTGACATTAGGGTTTTGGTTGATTTGTGTCTTAAGGTGTTATTCTAGTATGAACTCTATGATAGATCGAACGGAAAGAATAGCTTCGTGTTATTTTACTACGGACTCTTGAATAGATCGAGCAGAAAGGATAACTTTGAGGTGGTTTCATACCCTACCATAATCTCTTCGTTTGTTCTCCGCTATTAGTGGCTTTGGAATGACTCTTTGTTGCATGTTGAGGGATAGTTATATGATCCAATTATGTTATTATTGTTGAGAGAACTTGCACTAGTGAAAGTATGAACCTTGGGCCTTGTTTCCTACCATTGCAATACCGTTTACGCTCATTTTTATCATTAGTTACCTTGCTGTTTTTATATTTTCAGATTACAAAAACCTATATCTACCATCCATATTGCACTTTTATCATCATCTCTTCGCCGAACTAGTGCACCTATACAATTTGCCATTGTATTGAGTGTGTTGGGGATACAAGAGACTCTTTGTTATTTGGTTGCAGGGTTGTTTGAGAGAGACCATCTTCATCCTACGCCTCCCACGGATTGATAAACCTTAGGTCATCCACTTGAGGGAAATTTGCTACTGTCCTACAAACCTCTGCACTTGGAGGCCCAACAACGTCTACAAGAAGAAGGTTGTGTAGTAGACATCAAGCTCTTTTCTGGCGCCGTAGCCGAGGAGGTGAGTGCTTGAAGTTATATCTTTAGATCTTGCAATCGAATCTTTTTGTTTCTTGTTTTATTAATAGTTTAGTTTATAAAAGAAAAACTACAAAAAAATGGAATTGAGTTTGCCTCTTACGCTTCATCTTTTTAATATCTTTCGTGAGAATGATGGAAAGGAAAATTGTGCTCAATTGCTAGAAGAAGAATGCATTAAAATGTTTGGTACTAGATCTT
Organism: Triticum timopheevii; assembly: GCA_963921465.1. Classification (NCBI taxonomy): domain Eukaryota; kingdom Viridiplantae; phylum Streptophyta; class Magnoliopsida; order Poales; family Poaceae; genus Triticum; species Triticum timopheevii. The sequence continues at coordinate 596,159,776 of OY997274.1, forward strand.
TGTATGATGAGCATGATTGCAATGTTGTTAGTATGAATTCCTTGAATATCCATGATGCTAATGATATGCAAAGCCACAAGCTTGGGGAAGCTATGTTTGATGAAGATGATATTTTTAGCCTCCCAAGTTTTGATATGCAAATTTGGTATGATGATAGCATGCCTCCTACTTATGATGGTTATATTAATGAAAGTGGGTTTGGAAGAGTGTCAACTTTAGGAAGTAGTGATCCCACTATTTTGGAGGATGTTGAATTTTATTGTGATGAATATGAAAGTGGATTTGGAGAGGTCATGACTTTATTTAGTGATGAATCCACTATTTCGGAAGAGGTTCCAATTGATTATGAGAACAAAGTTGCTATCTATCCCTGTTCAAGAATTCATCCGATTAACCAGTTAACTTGCCGATTAATCCCTACTCGTAGGGTCCCCGAGTAGCCTATAAACCGATAAATCATCTGATTAATTGATTAAATGTCTGATTAACTTGCCGATTAGCCGATTAATCCCCTACTCACCAGCCAACCGAGCAGCTACCAGTTAACGATTTCCTCAACAATGCTATCTATGATGATTATTGTGATGAATTGTATGCTATTAAGAATAATGATAACCAAGAAACTTGTCATCATGATTTTAGTTTTCAATTGGATTATGCCTCACATGATAATTATTTTGTTTAGTTTGCTCCCACTACTATTCATGAGAAGAAGTTTGCTTATGTGGAGAGTAATAAAACTTCTATGCAAGTAGAACATGAAAAGAATGCTTTAGGTGCTGGCTATATTGTTGAATTCATTCATGATGCTACTGAAAATTATTATGAGGGAGGAACATATGCTTGTAGGAATTGCAATAATGTCAAGTTTCCTCTCTATGTGTTGAAAATCTTGAAGTTATGCTTGTTTTGCCTTCCTATGCTAGTTGATTATTGTTCCCATAAGTTGTTTGCTCACAAAATCCCTATGCATAGGAAGTGAGTTAGGCTTAAATGTGCTAGTCATATGCTTCATGATGCTCCATTTATGTTTCAATTCTTATCTTTTATGTGAGCATCATTGTCATCATCATGCCTAGCTAGAAAGGCATTAAAGAAAAGCGCTTGTTGGGAGACAACCCAATCTTTATCCTTAATGTTTTTGTGTGTTCACATGATTATGCTACTGTAATAATAATGTTTTATAGCTTTTGTTTCAATAAAGTGCCAAGTAAGACCTTTAGGATAGCTTACGGTGATGGTTGTGTTGATCCTGCTGAAAATCAGAAACTTTTGCACCCAGTAAATTAGTTTTGATAATTCACAGAAACGTGCTTATGATATGATTCTTTTTGCTCTGGATTGGTACACAAATTTATCAGGACTCCCTATTTGGTAGGATTTTTGGAGTTCCATAAGTATATGTTTGATACAGATTACTACAGACTGTTCCGTTTTTGACAGATTCAGTCTTCTATGTGTTGTTTGCTTATTTTGATGAATCTGTGAGTAGTATCGGAGGGTATGGACCATAGAGAAGTTGGAATACAGCAGATATTACACCAATATAAATTTATAATGAGTTCATTACAGTACCTAAGTGGTGGTTTTATTTCCTTATACTAATGGAGCTTACGAGTTTTCTGTTGAGTTTTGTGTTGTGGAGTTTTCAAGTTTTGGGTAAAAATTCGATGGGTTACGGAATAAGGATTGGAAAGAGCCTAATCTTGGGGATGCCCAAGGCACCCCAAGGTAATATTCAAGGACAACCAAGAGCCTAAGCTTGGGGATGCCCCGGAAGGCATCCCCTCTTTCGTCTTCGTTCATCGGTAACTTTACTTGGAGCTATATTTTTATTCACCACATGATATGTGTTTTGCTTGGAGCGTCATTTTCTTTTTTTAGTATTTGTTTGATGTTATTTAGAATAATGTTTTTCATCTATATTTTCAATAAAAATGTCAATGATAGCCTTTACCATGCTTATTTTGCTAGTATACATGTTGCTGTTTGAAAACAGAAAGTTTACCGCTGTTGCAAAAATTCCCTAGAAAAGTCAGAGAATGATATAATGTTGAAACTTTTTGCATAACGAGATCTTATAAATCTTCTACAGCATAGTATTTTTCTCATAATTGTTGGAGTTAGGGAAGTATGATGAATCTTGCATTCTTTACAGACTATACTGTTTTGGCAGATTGCTGTTATGGTTGCATTGTTTGCATATGTTTGCTTGTTTAGTGATTCTATTTGAGGATAGGAGTGTTAAATATGCAGAGGCATTTAGTATGCAATGTTGAATAATAATTTTAGTGATTTGTTACAGTAGAAAATGATAAGGTTTTGCATTGGTTTATACTAACCTATCTCACGAGTTCTTGTTGAGTTTGGTGTGGATGAAGCTTTTGATAAAAAGAGAAACCATGATACGAGAGGAATGAAGGAGACACAAAAGTTCAAGCTTGGGGATGCCCAAGGCACCCCAAGATAATATTTCAAGAAGTCTCAAGCATCTAAGCTTGGGGATGCCCCGTTAGGCATCCCACCTTTCTTCTTCAACAACTATCGGTTAGTATCGGTTGAACCTAAGTTTTTGCTTCTTCACATGAATTGTGCTATCCTTGCAATGTTATTTTATTTTGCTTTGCTTGATGTTTGAATAAAATACCAAGATCTGAAATTCTTAAATGAGAGAGAGTTTTCACATAGTTTCATAATTATTTAGCTACTCATTGATCTTCACTTATATCTTTTGGAGTAGTTTGTCATTTGCTCTAGTGCTTCACTTATATCTTTTAGAGCACGGTGGTGGCTTAATTTTGTAGAAATTGTTAGTCTCTAATGCTTCACTTATATTATTTTGAGAGTCTCTTAGAATAACATGGTATTTTCTATGGTTATAAAATTGGTCCTAGAATGATGGGCATCCAAGTTGGGTATAATAAAAACTATCATGGGAAGTGAATTTGATGCTATGATCAATTTGATGCTTGATAATTGTTTTGAGATACAGAAGTGGTGATATTAGAGTCATGCTAGTTGGGTGATTATGAATTTAAAGAATGCTTGTGTTGAAGTTTGTGATTCCCGTAGCATGCACGTATGGTGAACCGCTTTGTGATGAAGTTGGAGCACAATTTTATTTATTGATTGTCTTCCTTATGAGTGGCGGTCGGGGACGAGCGATGGTCTATCCCCCTAGGAGCATGCGCGTAGTACTTTGTTTTCAATGACTTGTAGATTTTTGCAATAAGTACATGAGTTCTTATGATTAATGTTGAATCCATGGATTATACGCATTCTCACGCTTCCACCATTGCTAGCCCCTCTTGTGCCGCGCAACTTTCGCCGGTACCATACACCCACCATATACCTTCCTCAAAACAGCCACCATACCTACCTATTATGGCATTTCCATAGCCATTCCGAGATATATTGCCATGCAACTTTCCACCATTTCATTTATATGACACGCATCATCATTGTCATATTGCTTTTGCATGATCATGTAGTTGACATCGTATATGTGGCAAGGCCACCTTCATAATCTTCATACATGTCACTCTTGATTCATTGCATATCCCGGTACACCGCCGGAGGCATTCATATAGAGTCATATCTTGTTTAAGTATTGAGTTGTAATATTGAGTTGTAAGTTAATAAAAGTGTGATGATCTTCATTATTAGAGCATTGTCCCAGTGAGGAAAGGATGATGGAGACTATGATTCCCCCACAAGTCGGGATGAGACTTCGGACTTTATAAAAAAAGAAAAAAAGAGAAAGGCCAAAAGAAATAAAAAAGAAGAGGCCCAAAAAAATAGAAAAAAAAGTAAAAAAAGGAAAAGAAAAAAATGAGAGAAAAAGAGAGAAGGGACAATGCTACTATCCTTTTTACCACACTTGTGCTTCAAAGTAGCACCATGATCTTCATGATAGAGAGTCTCCTATGTTGTCACTTTCATATACTAGTGGGGATTTTTCGTTATAGAACTTGGCTTGTATATTCCAATGATGGGCTTCCTCAAAATGCCCTAGGTCTTCGTAAGCAAGCGGGTTGGATGCACACCCACTTAGTTTCTTTTGTTGAGCTTTCATACATTTATAGCTCTAGTGCATCCGTTGCATGGCAATCCCTACTCACTCACATTGATATCTATTATTGGGCATCTCCATAGCCCGTTGATACGCCTAGTTGATGTGAGACTATCTTCTCCTTTTTGTCTTCTCCACAACCACCATTCTATTCCACATATAGTGCTATGTCCATGGCTCACGCTCATGTACTGTGTGAAAGTTGAACAAGTTTGAGATTACTAAAGTATGAAACAATTGCTTGGCTTGTCATTGGGGTTGTGCATGATTAAATATTTTGTGTGATGAAGATAGAGCAATAGCCAGACTATATGATTTTGTAGGTATAACTTTCTTTGGCCATGTTATTTTGAGAAGACACGATTGCTTGATTAGTATGCTTGAAGTATTACTATTTCTTATGTCAATTTGAACTTTTATTTTGAATCATTTGGATCTGAACATTCATGCCACAATAAAGAAAATTACATTGAGAATTATGCTAGGTAGCATTCCACATCAAAAATTCTGTTTTTATCATTTACCTACTCGAGGACGAGCATGAATTAAGCTTGGGGATGCTTGATATGTCTCCAACGTATCTATAATTTTTGATTGTTCCATGCTATTGTATTACCTATTTTGGATGTTTATGGGCTTTACTTTACACTTTTATATCATTTTTGGGACTAACCTACTAACCGGTGGCCCAACCCATATTGTTGTTTTCTTGTCTATTTCAATGTTTCAAAGAAAAGGAATATCAAATGGAGTCCAAACGGAATGAAACCTTCGGAAAAGTTATTTTTGGAACAGAAGCAATCCCGAGAACTTGGAGTGCAAGCCAGGGAAGTGTCGAGGAGGCCACGAGATAGGGGGGGCGCCACCCTCCCTGGGCGCGCCCTCCACCCTCGTGGGCCCCTCGAGGCTCCCCCGATCGACTTCTTTCACCTATATATTCCCATATACCCTAAAAACATCGAAGGACACAATAGATCGGGAGTTCCGCCGCCGCAAGCCTCTGTAGCCACCAAAATCCTCTCGAGAGCCCGTTCTGGCATCCTGCCGGAGGGCGGATCCCTCACCGGTTGCCATCTTCATCATCCTGGCGCTCTCCATGACGAGGAGGGAGTAGTTCGCCCTCGAGGCTGAGGGTATGTACTAGTAGCTATGTGTTTGATCTCTCTCTCTCGTGTTCCCTCTATGGCACGATCTTGATGTATCGCGAGCTTTGCTATTGTAGTTGGATCTTGTTGGGGAACGTAGTAATTTCAAAATTTTCCTACGCACAAGCAAGATCATGGTGATGGCATAGCAACGAGAGGGGAGAGTGTTGTCCACGTGCCCTCGTAGACCGTAAGCGGAAGCGTTAGCACAACGCGGTTGATATAGTCGTACGTCTTCACGATCCGACCGATCCAAGCACCGAACGTACGGCACCTCCGAGTTCAGCACACGTTCAGCTCGATGACGATCCCCGGGCTCCGATCCAGCAAAGCTTCGGGGATGAGTTCCATCAGCACGACGGCGTGGTGACGATGATGATGTTCTACCGGCGCAGGGCTTCGCCTAAACTCCGCGACGATATGACCGAGGTGGAATATGGTGGAGGGGGCCACCGCACACGGCTAAGGAACGATCCGTAGATCAACTTGTGTGTCATGGGGTGCCCCCCTGCCCCCGTATATAAAGGAGCAAAGGGAAGGGGGCGGACGGCCAAGGGAGGGCGCGCCAGGGAGGAGTCCTACTCCCACCGGGAGTAGGACTCCCTCCTTTCCTAGTCCAACTAGGAGAGGGGAAGGAAGGGAAGGAGAAGGAGAAGGAAGGAGAGGGAGGAAGAGTAGGAAAGGGGGGCCGGCCCCTTAGTCCAATTCAGTTTGGGCTACGGGGGCCGCGCGCCCTGCCTCCTCTCTTCCACCACTTGGCCCATGAGGCCCATTGCTTCTTCCTTGTATTCCCGTAACTCCCCGGTACCCCCGAAAATACCCGAATCACTCGGAACCTTTCCGAACTCCGAATATAGTCGTCCAATATATCGATCTTTACGTCTCGAGCATTTCGAGACTCCTCGTCATGTCCCCAATCTCATCTGGGACTCCGAACTCCTTCGGTACATCAAAACTCATAAACTCATAATATAACTGTCATCGTAACGTTAAGCTTGCGGACCCTACGGGTTCGAGAACTATGTAGACATGATCGAAACACGTTTCCGGTCAATAACCAATAGCGGGACCTGGATGCCCATATTGGCTCCCACATATTCTACGAAGATCTTTATCGGTCAAACCGCATAACAACATATGTTGTTCCCTTTGTCATTGGTATGTTACTTGCCCGAGATTCAATCATCGGTATCTCAATACCTAGTTCAATCTCGTTACCGGCAAGTCTCTTTACTCGTTCCGTAATACATCATCCCGCAACTAACTCATTAGTTACAATGCTTGCAAGGCTTAAGTGATGTGCATTACCGAGAGGGCCCAGAGATACCTCTCCGAAAATCAGAGTGACAAAACCTAATCTCGAAATACGCCAACCCAACATGTACCTTTGGAGACACCTGTTGTACTCCTTTATAATCACCCAGTTACGTTGTGACGTTTGGTAGCACCCAAAGTGTTCCTCCGGTAAACGGGAGTTGCATAATCTCATAGTTACAGGAACATGTATAAGTCATGAAGAAAGCAATAGCAACATACTAAACGATCAAGTGCTAGGCTAACGGAATGGGTCATGTCAATCACATCATTCTCCTAATGATGTGATCCCGTTAATCAAATGACAACTCTTTTGTCCATGGCTAGGAAACATAACCATCTTTGATAAACGAGCTAGTCAAGTAGAGGCATACTAGTGACACTATGTTTGTCTATGTATTCACACATGTATTATGTTTCCGGTTAATACAATTCTAGCATGAATAATAAACATTTATCATGAAATAGTAAATAAATAATAACTTTATTATTGCCTCTAGGGCATATTTCCTTCAGATCTTATGATGTTTCTCCCCCTCTACTCTCTTGTGATGAATTGAGTTTTCCTCTTGAAGTTATCTTATCGGATTGAGTCTTTAAGGATTTGAGAACACTTGATGTATGCCTTGCCATGCTTATCTGTGGTGACAATGGGATATCATGTGATCCACTTGATGTATGTTTTGGTGATCAACTTGTGGGTTCCGCCCATGAACCTATGCATAGGGGTTGGCACACGTTTTCGTCTTGACTCTCCGGTAGAAACTTTGGGGCACTCTTTGAAGTACTTTGTGTTGGTTGAATAGATGAATCTAAGATTGTGTGATGCATATCGTATAATCATGCCCATGGATACTTGAGGTGACAATGGAGTATCTAGGTGACATTAGGTTTTGGTTGATTTGTGTCTTAAGGTGTTATTCTAGTATGAACTCTATGATAGATCGAATGAAAAGAATAGCTTCGTGTTATTTTACTACAGACTCTTGAATAGATCAAGGAGAAAGGATAACTTTGAGGTGGTTTCGTACCCTACCATAATCTCTTCATTTGTTCTCCGCTATTAGTGGCTTTGGAGTGACTCTTTGTTGCATGTTGAGGGATAGTTATATGATCCAATTATGTTATTATTGTTGAGAGAACTTGCACTAGTGAAAGTATGAACCTTAGGCCTTGTTTCCTACCATTGCAATACCGTTTATGCACACTTTTATCATTAGTTACCTTTCTATTTTTATATTTTTAGATTACAAAACCCTATATCTACCATCCATATTCCACTTGTATCATCATCTCTTCACCGAACTAGTGCAGCTATACAATTTGCCATTGTATTGGGTGTGTTGAGGATACAAGAGACTCCTTGTTATTTGGTTGCAGGGTTGTTTGAGAGAGACCATCTTCATCCTATGCCTCCCACGGATTGATAAACCTTAGGTCATCCACTTGAGAGAAATTTGCTATTGTCCTACAAACCTCCACACTTGGAGGCCCAACAACGTCTACAAGTAGAAGGTTGTGTAGTAGACATCAGTAAACTACTCACACTTCATCGGAGAGGTAATGGTGTTGATGTAGAAACCCTCCATGATCGAATGCCCCTCCGGCAGGACGCCGGAAAAGGCCCCTAGATGGGATCTCACGGGTACAGAAGGTTGCAGCAGTGGAAAAGTGGTTTCGTGGCTCTCCTGGATGTTTTCAGGGTATAAGAGTATATATAGGCGAAGGAACTAGGTCAGGGGAGCCATGAGGGGCACACGAGGGTGGGGGCACGCCCTCCTGCCTCGTGGCTTTCTCATTGCGTCTCCAACTTCATCTCCAAGTCTTCTGGTTTGCTTTCGGTCCAAGAAAGATCTTCGCGAAGGTTTCATTCCGTTTGGACTCCCTTTGGTATTTCTTTTCTGCGAAACTCTAAAATAGGCACAAAAAAAATAGAAATTGGCACTGGGCCCTCCATTAATAGGTTAGCGCCAAAAATAATATAAAATAGCATATAAATGCCTATTAAACATCCAAAACAGATAATATAATAGCATGGAACAATCAAAAATTATAGTTACGTTGGAGACGTATCACTCACATCAACTAGGCGTATAAACGGGCTATGGAGATGCCCATCAATAGATATCAATGTGAGTGAGTAGGGATTGCCATGCACCGGATGCACTAGAGCAATAAGTGTATGAAAGCTCAAAAAGAAACTAAGTGGGTGTGCATCCAACTTGCTTGCTCATGAAGATCTAGGGCATTTTGAGGAAGACCATCATTGGAATATACAAGCCAAGTTCTATAATGAAAAATTCCCACTATTATATGAAAGTGACAACATATGAGACTCTCTATCATGAAGATCATGGTGCTACTTTGAAGCACAAGTGTGGAAAAAGGATAGTAACATTGCTCCTTCTCTCTTTTTCTCCCATTGTTATTTTTTTATTTGGGCCTTCCTTTTTTTATGGACTGTTTTTTCTCCTTTTTTTTAATTTTTTTTTGTCCGGAGTCTCATCCCGACTTGTGGGGGAAACATAGTCTCCATTATCCTTACAACTCACTACTTAGAAAAAAAAATGACTCTATGTGAATGCCTCCGATGGTGTACCGGGATGTGCAATGATTCAAGACTGACATGTATGAAAGAATTATGAACAGTGGCTTTGCCACAAATACAATGTCAACTACATGATCATGCAAAGAAATATGACAATGATGGAGTGTGTCATAATAAACGGAATGGTGGAAAGTTGCATGGCAATATATCTCGGAATGGCTATAGAAATGCCATAATAGGTAGGTATGGTGGTTGTTTTGAGGAAGGTAATGGTGGGTGTATGGTATCGGCAAAAGTTGCACGACACAAGAGAGGCTAGCAATGATGAAAGGGCGGGAGTGTGTATAATCCATGGACTCAATATTAATCATAAAGTACCCACATACTTATTGCAAAAATCTATTAGTTATCGAAACAAAGCACTACCCACATGTTCCTAGGGGGATAGATTGGTAGGAAAAGACCATCGCTTGTCCCCAACCGCCACTCATAAGGAAGGCAATAAATAAATAAATCATGCTCCAACTTCATCACATAACGGTTCACCATACGTGCATGCTACGGGAATCACAAACTTTAACACAAGTATCTCTCGAATTCACAATTACTCCTCTAGCATAACTCTAATATCGCCATCTTCATATCTCAAAACAATCATAAAGAATCAAACTTCTCATAGTATTCAATGCACTTTATATGAAAGTTTTTATTATATCCATCTTGGAGGCCCATCATATTAGGACTAGTTTTATAACCAAAGCAAATTACCATGCTGTTCTAAAGGACTCTCAAAATAATATAATTGAAGCATGAGAGTTCAACAATTTCTATAAAATAAAACCACAGCCGTGCTCTAAAAAGATATAATTGAAGCACTAGAGCAATATTGCCTAGCTCAAAAGATATAAGTGAAGCACATAGAGTATTCTCATAAATTACGATTCATGTGTGTCTCTCCCAAAAGGTGTGTTGTGATAGCCTAGATTTTCCCTTCTCTCTCTTTCCGGACTTGCCTTCTCTCTCTTTCCGGACTTGGTTTTTATCGAGGTTTTTGCCCTGATTTGAATTGGAGTTTGAATCATTTCAAATGGACTTGGCACTTGGGCATATCCTTGGCTTTCACCCAAGTGACCTATCTTATTTATTCCTATGATCAATCCTCAAAATAATCAAATGAATATTTTTCATAAAAGAAAAATATTCATTTCTCTCTCTCTGAAACTCACATCAGAAGCTTGTGCTCCAAAGAAACCTCAATTTTTCTTGCTCAGAAAAATATAAGATAATTCCCAAATATTCTTAGAACCATGGCACAACTTCCGATGTAAAAATATTGCATCACTTTTTGCAATATTTTTGCTGTAGAAAATCTTTTCACTTCTGGACCAGAAAGCACTTTGTAGAGCAAGTACATTTTTCCTTGAGCTTTTAGCCTTGATCTTTCTTGAGCTTAAACACCCTCCTAAGAAACCCTAAACCCCAGGAGATCAGCCCTAATGGCCTTCTAGAAGGTGGCCAAACTTGGCGACCAAGTTTCTGGACAGAAACTTGTCAGCTTAGTGAAGTCAAATCTGGTCGGCCTGGGCATGAGCCATCAACTCCCCTAGACTAAACACTGCACGGTCGAGCGCGTAGAGAAGGTTTGGATGCTCCTGGGCGTCGTTTTGACCATGCCAGCTTGGTGAGCGCGCGTGGACACGGTGCCTGGCATGCGTCTCGGCGCACTTTGGCTGGCGCCTTGCGTTCTGTTTCGCGCGTGCTCGTTCCAGCGCTCGCCGCAGACTGCCGCACCGCGCCACAAGCCTCGACCCATCACCTTTGACCGCTCCCTAGTGCTCGCCGACGCCGGTGCCGCCGCAGCAATCACGGGCGCGTCACGGCCAAAAGGACATAGTGCGCGTGTGCACTTGTCCGCTTCTCCAACCGCCTCCTGTGCTCGTCCGCGAGCGTGGGCAAGCTTCTGCGTTGACGCTCAGTGTTTGCTCCCTCTTGTTGGAGCTTCTCGTTGCCGTTCGCCGCGTGTATCGAAAGCTCCGGCGGCGACACGTCCCCCTCCCCCCCCCCCCTTCGCTCCGGCTATATATAGCGCTCCCCTCCTCGATTCCTGGCCACGCACCACTCCACACCACCTCCACGAACACGTAGACGAGCAGAAGCCCGATCAGGTAGGCCTCTGGTTGTCGCCCCGACCAAAGGACTCCAGCGATCCCCGCAGTCCAGTCGCCGCGCTCCGGTGCCTCTCGAGCTCAAGCAGCTGCTTGGGCGGGGCATTGGGGGTCTGCTGGTGCTGCCTGGACCCTGCTGAGCCCTCGGAGCCGCATCTAGCCGTCGTCTTCATCCTCTCCGACGAAACCCGTCCGCCATCGTAGCTTGCGAGCTCAACTGCGAGCAGCTCCGTCCACCTCTTGCCAAGCCACGGGTACGGGCAGGTGCGCCTCGATCCCCGCTTCAATCCCATCCCTCTAGCCTAGCCCCAAACCCCCTCGTCACCGGCGTGAGCTCTGGCAAAGCCCCGCCTCCCTCTGATCTCGCCCCCTCTCTCTCTCTCCTAACACGCGGGACCCAGCTGTTGGTCTCACAACTCGCGCCCGAAGCTGTACGAGTGGAGGCGTATTTCTGCTATACACTTTCGACATCACCCCCCCCCCCCAGAAATTCTGTTTAATTCAAATTTTATTTAGAAATTTGACTGAACTTTGACCAGCCACCATTTCTAAACCATAAGTCCAAATGATTTGATTCTTTTTTGCATTGTCTTTGTTGCAGAAAGCTCTAGCAGCACCCCTGAAGGTGGATTTTTCCTTCCTGCCTAGAATTTCTGGTGATTTTCATAATGTGTTTTGATAATTCTTTTTGTGGTTTAAATTCTTTTTCCTAAGGAGATGCTTGTCTTGAAGCAAACCAAGAGGGGTGTGATCCTCCTCTACATTAAGGCAAGCCACACCAGCATTTGGATGGTGTTATTTCAATATCTATGATTTTCTACTTGAATATGAGTTATTATTTGCATTTAAAATTTGATAAATAACTTTGGTTAATTTCTAGTTACTTTACCATGCTTGATATGCTTGTTTTAGCTACTAGTTGAATGCATGAACTTGTTTGGCTAAGTAGAGTAATATTTTGCACTATGCTTATTGCTATGGAAATTATGGTAGTTCTTTTACTAGTGATAGTTTCATTTAAATAAAGACTGATAAAAATATTGCTTGATAAATAAAAATGAGTTATAACCAGAGAAGTTTTGATTCTAAGTATTGCAAGATGCATATGTTGTTAAGTTTGATCCATGAATATGAGTTGTTTGTTTTGCATAAAGAGTAGTTGCATGATTCTTTTGGGTTATATCATGTTGATGATAAAAAGTTTTTATCAAAGATAAACTTGATTAAGTTCAACTTGAATATGGTGTTGATCACATCATGGTGCCACTGAATCGGGTTTTAATTTAGTGCGACCACATTTACCTTATGGGAAGGTCTTGATCCGGTCCTTTGTTGTGGCTCTCACCGGTGCCTCCCGCGAGGGAAGGTTATGTGCGTGCATACCCTGACCCGGTAGGCAGACATAACCTTGTGTGCTTGTTTTTGTTTTTATGGTACCTTGTCCCTGTTTGGGACCGTTTTGCAACGACGGTGGCCGTTGGTGTCTTTGGTAGACACGGGGCTACCCAAGACCTAGCCCTGAGGGGGAGTTGGTCGGAGTGGCCGGGGAGAGTGCATGACAAAGGGAGGGTTTCGTCGGAATGCTTTGGTCCACCCGAATGGGAAAGCGAGGCCAACTATTCCGTAGTGTGGGTAAAGTGCGCTACCTCTGCAGAGTGTAATTAATATATTGATAGCCATGTCCTCGGTTATGGGCATAACTCGGAAGTAAGTCACACCATGGATCAACTTTTCTAATAATCTTGCAAACTAACTGATTGCTGTGATGCATTGGTTTGTGGTGAAGCATGAACACTTGAGGTGTTCATGAGTGATTGGTTTCAGGTGTGACCCAGGTATGGTCACCGTTTGGTTACGAGGTAACCGTCTGGTAAGCGAGTCTGTGGGACTCATTGCATGAAACGTTTGTTTCCTTCGGTAGTTGTTTCGCATTGAATTAATATATTAAATATCATGATATTGATTGTCATCGTGTGTATGTTTGTTGTGAGCTTGCAAGTACATTCAATGTACTGACCTGGCGTGTTATGCCAGATTTCAGGCAAGTCAGTATGCATCGGAGCGCATCTCATGTCTAGGCCGTGTTCACATCGGTGTCCCTGTGCTATGGAGTTCCACTACGTCGTTCTTCCGTTGCCGCGTAGCTCGTGTGATTCAGGCCCCGTCATGTTCATTAAATAATGTACATACTGTCCAGAAGCACCGTGTGTGCCGCTTGGCCTCGAATCTCGATGTAATATCAGACCTATGTAATCCGCTAGCATCAATAAAGCGGTTGTTTCTGTACCATGTTGTTGTGTATTGATAGAAGACTTGATCTCTCGGCTGGCAATGCAAGGTAAACCGGTTTCTCTGAGCCGGGGTGCCACATGTGTACAGCAAGGATGATTGTGATAAACTAAAAAGCAAATACTCAAATCATACAAGACGCTCCAAGCAAAACACATATCATGTGGTGAATAAAAATATAGTCTCCAATAAAGTTACCGATAAACGAAGACGAAAGGGGGGATGCCTTCCGAGGCATCCCCAAGCTTAGGCTTTTGATTGTCCTTGAATTTTACCTTGGGGTGCCTTGGGTATCCCCAAGTCTAGGCTCTTTCCACTCCTTATTCCAAAGTCCATCAAATCCTTACCCAAAACATGAAAACTTCACAACACAAAACTCAACAGAAAATCTCACGAGCTCCATTAATATAACAAAATAAATCACCACTTTAAGGTACTGTTGCAAACTCATTCTTTACTTATATTGGTGTAATATCTACTGTATTCCGACTTCTCCATGGTTCATACCCCCCGATACTACTCATAGATTCATCAAAATAAGCAAACAACACGCGAAAAACAGAATCTGTCAAAAACAGAACAGTCTGTAGTAATCTGTAACTATTGAATACTTATGTAACTCCAAAAATCCATCCAAATTAGGAAAACATGAGAAATTTGTGTACCAATCCAGATCAAAAAGAATAAGATCAGAAGAACTTTACTTTTAATTTTCAAAACTAATTTACTAAGCGCAAAAGTTCTGATTTTCAGCAGGATCAACACAACTATCACCGTAAGCTATCCTAAAGGTTCTATTGGCACAAACACTAATTAAAACATAAAACCACATCTAACTAGAGGCTAGACGAATTATTTATTACTAAACATTAACAAAAATGAAAGAACAAAAATAAAATTGGGTTGCCTCCCAACAAGCGCTATCGTTTATAGCTAGGCTTAGATAATTTCAATGATGCTCACATAAAAGAGAAGAATTGTAGAACGAAGAGAGGATCATAGAACATGTGAAAAACACATCTAAGTCTAACATACTTCCTATGCATAGGCATTTTATAAGCAAACAAATTATCAAGGCAAGCAAAAACTAGCATATCCAAGGAAGAAGAAAGAGATGATAGCAATCTCAACATGAAGATAGGTAATTTAGTAACATGAAAATTTCTAAAACCATATTTTCCTCTCTCATAATAATTACACGTGGGATCATAAGCAAATTCAATAATATAGCTATCACATAACATATTCTCAACACGATCCACATGCATGCAAAGTTGACACTCTTCCAAAATAGTGGGATTAACATTAACTAAAGTCATGGCCTCTCCAAACCCACTTTTATCAAAAATTTCATAATATTGAACATTCTCCAAATATGTGGGATGTAAAGTTGACACTCTTCCAAATCCACTTTCAATATTGCAAACATTATTATCAATCTCATACTCATCATGGGGCTTAAATAAATTTTCAAGATCATAAGAAGAATCACCCCAATCATGATCATTGCAACAATTAGTAGACATAGCAAAATTAGCATCCCAAGATTAGGGTTTTGCATATCATTAACACAATTGACCTTAATAGAATTTATAATAGCATCATTGCAATCATGCTTTTCATCGAAGGAACTATCAAGTATGGGTGCAATAGCAACAATCTCATGTTTGACATAAGGGACTATAGCAAATTCATCTCCATAAATATTGGCATCATGGCCACAAGAATAGAAAGCATCATGTTCATCAAGGGATATTTCAATCAAATCATCAGAATCATAATTATCTATATATTCATGCATATCATTTTTTTTCTTCCAAACCAACGGTCATTCTCTTAATAAATTCTTGGACATTGATATTATGAGCATAGTTTTCATAGCAATATTTAAGTATGTCGAAATTTTCAGATTTGTAGAGAGTAATATCATACTTTTCAATCAAAGAAGCAACTCCATAAGCACCCTTGAAAGCAACAAATTCTTCAATTTGGTCGATATCATAGTAACTATAAACACCCTTTGCATAAGAAGATAAGATTTCATTATCATTAAACTCACATAGGTAGGGGAGGTGTATTTTAGGGTTCTTAGAGCAACAAGTAAAATCAAAATTTCACAAAGATTCCAAGCATAACACAGGAAACCGTTTATTTGATTCCATAAGAGTCTCCCTTTTTCAGACAAACGGTGACGCACAAAATGAGCATGATCATCTAAAGATTTACCCTCAACTAAACTAGTTGGGTTTTCAGCACGAGCACATATAGATCGAAGATGATCCAAGTAGAACAATTTAAGTGGATCCATAACAATAGATTTTTAGCAAGCAAATAGAAGGCACATGGAAACACAAACAAAAAGACATACAGGAAGAAGGCGAAGAAAAGGCAAATCTTTTCAAAAATCGCTTTAGAGGTGGGGGAGGAAAACGAGAGGCGAATGGCGAATAATGTAATGCAAGAGAGGAGAGTTTATGATGGGTACTCGGTATGGCTTGACTTGACGTAGATCACCCCGGCAACGGCGCCAGAAATCCTTCTTGCTACCTCTTGAGCTTGCGTTGGTTTTCCCTTGAAGAGGAAAGGGTGATACAGCAAATTAGCGTAAGTATTTCCCTCAGTTTTGAGAACCAAGGTATCAATCCGTAGGAGAAAACGCACAAGTCACCGAATACCTGCACAAACAATCAACAACTTGCACCAAACACGATAAAGGGGTTGTCAATCCCTTCACGGTCACTTGCAAAAGTGAGATCTGATAGAGATAGATAAACAGTAAAGTAAATATTTTTGGTATTTTTGGTTTATAGATCGGAAAGTAAAAGATTGCAAAATAGTAGATCGAGAACTAGCAAGATGTAAATGAGATTAAATAATATGGAAAAGAGACCCGAAGGCCATAGGTTTCACTAGTGGCTTCTCTCAAGATAGAAAATATTACGGTGGGTGAACAAATTGCTGCCGAGCAATTGATAGAAAAACGCATAGTTATGATGATACCTAGGCCAATGATCATGAACATAGGCATCATGTCCGTGTCAAGTAGACCGACTCCTACCTGCATCTACTACTATTACTCCACACATTGACCGCTATCCAGCATGCATCTAGAGTATTAAGTTCATAAAGAGCGGAGTAATGCGTTAAGTAAGATGACATGACATAGAGGAATTACCTCAACGAATATGACGAAAACCCCATCTTTTTTTCCTCGATGGCAACAATACAATATGTGCCTTGCTGCCCCTACTGTCACTGGGAAAGGACACCGCAAGATTGAACCCAAAGCTAAGCACTTCTCCCATTGCAAGAAAGATCAATCTAGTAGGCCAAACTAAACCGATAATTCAAAGAGACTTGCAAAGATATCAAATCATGCATATAAGAATTCAGAGAAGAGCCAAATAATATTCATAGATAATCTTGATCATAAATCCACAATTCACCGGATCTCAGCAAACACACCACAAAAGAATATTACATTGAATAGATCTCCAAGAACATCGAGGAGAACATGGTATTGAGAATCAAAGAGAGAGAAGAAGTCATCTAGCTAATAATTATGGACCCGAAGGTCAGTGGTAAACTACTCACGCTTCATTAGAGTTAATGGTGTTGATGTAGAAGCCCTCCATGATCGAATCCCCCTCCGGCAGGACGCCGGAAAAGATCCCTAGATGGGATCTCATGGGTATAGAAGGTTGCGGTGGTGCAAAAGTGGTTTTGTGGCTCTCCTAGATGTTTTCAGGGTATAAGAGTATATATAGGCGAAGGAACTAGGTAAGGGGAGCTACGAGGGGCCCACGAGGGTGGGGACGCCTACCCCCCTGGGCGCGCCCTCCTTCCTCGTGGCTGCCTCGTTGCGTCTCCGACTTCATCTCCAAGTCTCCTGGTTTGCTTTCGGTCCAAGAAAGATCATCGTGAAGGTTTCATTCCGTTTGGACTCCATTTGGTATTCCTTTTCTGCGAAACTCTAAAATAGGCAAAAAAAACATAGAAACTGGCACTAGGCCCTCGGTTAATAGGTTAGTCCCAAAAATAATATAAATCAACATATAAATGCCTATTAAACATCCAAAATTATAGATACGTTGGAGACGTATCACACTTCACAAAAATTTGTCGTTTTATTTGTCCTCTTTTCCGTTTGCCGTTTTTTTCGTCAGATCTGTTTTTGTGTGCAATCTTGTTTATCACTTTTTGTCGTTATGGATTTTTCTTCTTCTACTGCATGCACCCCCGAGAACGAGGTTCTCAACTTTAAACAAAGAGGAGGAGACAATTTAAAAGATGCTTGGTATAGGATTTGCAATGCTCATAATAGATCGGTCGTAAGCAATCTACCGTTGTTCTTCTTCGTTGTTTTTATGTGGGCATTACCACTTGTTATATATTCGTCCTTGATACAATTACCGGTGGGAATTTCTTGATGTGTCCTTCTCTTGATGCTTTTAATGCTTTGGGAAATTTAGTGGGTTCACCACCACTCGTGATCAATGAAGCAATATTGACTCTCGAACATGTGATTGAAAGACTAGATGCTATTGAAAAGAAAATGCTTACCGTAGAAAAATGCAAAGTTATGCTACTAAAGTTGGGTCAAAAGCGGCAGATGTTTTTAAGTTGATAAAAGAAAAGGGGACTATACCATGAAAGATTCGAAGAGAGCCCGTCTAGGATTGATAAACTGGAAGAAATTTTTTCAAATCTATGTATAGCTTTTGCTTCCGTTAAAACTCCCGTGAAAATTAATAAGACTACTCAAGTCACTAAAAAAAGGTGCACCTTCTAGCAATGATAAAGGAGATCTTAAGATGATTAGTATCCATCACAACTTTATTGAAGTCATAACAGACCCTTTTTGCGAAAATAAGTTTTTCAATATCATTCCTAGAAGTATTGTCACTGAGAATTTATATGCAAAATCCTTGAAAAATCTGAAGTGTTTGATCAAAGAATTGGACAAGGATGACAAAACTTAGATCCTACGCGTTATGACTAGCTAGGGGCGTAAAACGATAGCGCTTGTTGGGAGGCAACCCAATGAATAAAATTTATTTTTGCTTTTTGTTTTATGTTCTTGTGTGTTAGCACAATTATGCTACTGTTATGATTGTTCTTTTCATGTATTAATAAGTGTTTGTGCCAAGCAAGGCCTTTGGGAAGATTTGGGTGAAAGTTGATTTGATCTTGCTGAAAAACACAAACTTTTGCGCTCACAAGATTATTTTTCATTTTTAACAGAATAGTGAAATTTGAGTTGATTCTTTTTGAATAAGATTAATATACAATTTTCTCACGTCCACCAATTTATTTCAGAATTTTTGGAGTTACAGAAGTATTCGAAATATTTAGATTCCTACAAACTATTCTGTTTTTGACAGATTCTGTTTTCTTTGCTTTGTGTGCTTGTTTTGATGATTCTATGGTTTTCTTTGATGAGTTTTGGCCATAGAAAAGTTGGAATACAGTATATATAATGCAAAACAAAATATTAATAGGTTTGCAACAGTACTTATAGTAGTTGTTTGCTTTCTTATACTAACGGATCTCACGAAGGTTTTGTTGAGTTTTGTGTGATTGAAGTTTCCAAGTTTTGGGTGATCTTACGATGGATGAAGGAATAAGGATTAGCAAAAGGCTAAGCTTGGGGATGCCCGAGGTACCCCAAGATAATATTCAAAGAAGTAGCAAGCAACTAAGCTTGGGGATGCCCCCGAGTGGCATCGCCGCTTTCTTCTAACAACCATCGGTATTTTACTTGAAACTATATTTTTTATTCATCACATACTATGAGTTTTGCTTGGAGCGTCTTGTATGATATGAGTCTTTCCTTGTTTTGCTTTGTATTCTAAGTCTTGAATCCTTGCTGGACACACCTTTTTGAGAGAGCCAAAAATTATGCTATGCTTGCTCCTATGCTTCACTTAAATTTTTGAAGAAATGCTCTCATGCTTCACTTACATTTATTTGGGAGTTAGTAAATTTTCAGAAATTCTTTCTTGCTTCACTTAGATTATTTTGAGAGAAAGAAAAAAATATGCTCATGATCTTCACTTATATTTGTTTGAGCTTATCAAAAAGCAACATATGAAAATAGTCCCAAAGTGATAGATATCCAAGGAGGATATAATAAAAACTTTCATGAAGATCATTGGACAAAATAAACTTGACTCTTAGTAATGGTTTTGAGATATGACGATATGATATGTGAGTCATGTTGATGAGTAATTGTGCTTTAGTCAGAATATTGATATTAAGGTTTGTGATTCCCTATGCAAGCACGAAAGTCAATAGTTACGCGATGAAACTTATATCCTACTTATGGTGCATTGTTCGGTGTTACTTATGCTTAATGCTTGGGTACGAGATTTTTCGCTTTTTGGTTGGTCGCTTCTCAATCTTTTTGCTAGCCTTCATTTTGCACTAAGTATGATCACTACTTGTGCATCCAAATCCTTTAAACCAGTTTTTCCTTATGAGTCCACTATACCTCCCTATATGCGGTATTTCCATGCCGTTCTAAGCAAATTTGCATGTGCCATCTCTAATTTTCAAAATAAATTTCTCTTTTGTGTGCTCTACCACTCGCGAGGCGGTGAAGGGTGACCAATATTTTCCATGCTAGATGTGTTATTCTCATGATGAGTGTTTATTCACTTGTCATTGCACGAGAGTATGGCAAAGGTATTAGGGATGCCCAGTCCCGAAATGAATAATGAATTTACTTTATGTTTTCAAGTAATAAATTCCTTGGAAAGTTTTGGTATGGAGGGCACCTGTGGATACGGTTAGCCATGGAAAGTGAAAGTTATGGTGGAAAAAGGAATAAACTTTATTTCTGTTTGAGAACCACCTATGATGTATCTAGCATGGAAAGTGTTGGGATCTCTAAGTCGTTTTCGTTGGTGGGAAAAGTATGCTCTCAAAAATATTTTTATCTCTCACTTTAAGCTTTGAGGTCTAGCACCTCTACAAATCCCTACTTCCCTCTGGGAAGGGCCTTTCTTCTACATATGCAATTTTTATTTTGAATTTGAGTCTCCATCTTATCTTATAAAGCACCAACTAAGGGGCACTATGATCGTATTTGAGCATTGGGTGTAGCTAATATTCGAGTGTGTTTCATGAATGGATCAATGATTGAGCATAATGGGGTAGGGATAACTTGCTTTAGTGTTGATATTTTGAAAGACATGGTTGCTTGTTGATATGCTTTAGTATTAAAATCTTCATGTCAAAGCTAGACTATTGCTTTGAATCATATAAAAGTCCATATGTCGGTGTCAAAACCGGCGGATCTCGGGTAGGGGGTCCCTAACTGTGCGTCTAGGCGGATGGTAACAGGAGACAAGGGACACGATGTTTTTACCCAGGTTCGGGCCCTCTCGATGGAGGTAAAACCCTACTCCTGCTTGATTGATATTGATGATATGGGTAGTACAAGAGTGGATCTACCACGAGATCAAGGAGGCTAAACCCTAGAAGCTAGCCTATGGTATGATTGTTGTAATGGTTGTTGTGTCCTAGGGACTAAAAACCCTCCGGTTTATATAGACACGGAGAGGGCTAGGGTTACAAAGAGTCGGTTACAATGGTAGGAGATCTACATATCCGTATCGCCAAGCTTGCCTTCCACGCCAAGGAAAGTCCCATCCGGACACGGGACGAAGTCTTCAATCTTGTATCTTCATAGTCTTGGAGTCCGGCTGACGATGATAGTCCGGCTATCCGGATACCCCCTAGTCCAGGACTCCCTCAGTAGCCCCCGAACCAGGCTTCAATGACGATAAGTCCAGCGCGTATGTAATCTTCGGCGTTGCAAGGCGGGTTCTCCTTTAAGTTCCATGTACCTGCCGAATAGTGTCCGGCTTCATTATCAATGCTGCGCTTCTTGGCTTCCACACCCAATAATGGCCTTCTTCCACGTGTCGCACGAATGCGAAAAGCCAGGGTATCTTTTGTGTTTTACCCCCTAGCTGCGCAAATAATCTGCCTATAAGAGAGGCATGAATCCAGATCCAAATCACACCATCTTCCTTCCGTGAGTACTCATCGGAGCGCCTCTGACCAAAAATCCATTCCATCATGGACCATCGACACGGCTCCTCCTCTCGCGCTCCCAGCCCTCTGCCGGGAGATTGGCGGAGATGTTCTGTCCCGCACAACGAGCTGGTGAGGCTCCAAGCGGAGGGATATCTCCCTCCGGCATTCATGGTCCCGGTTCGAGACGGGCTGGCCACCTACCAAGGTGGGAAGCAAGCGGAGGCTACCCCGAGTCCCAACAAAGGGGAGCGGGTATGCTTCGTCCCCTATCTGATAAGGGGGCTCGGATTTCCTATACATCCGTTCCTCCGCGAGCTCCTGGAGTTCTACGGACTCCAGCTCCATCACCTTACGCCCGCCTCTATCCTGCATATCGCGGGTTACGTAGCTCTTTGCGAGCTGTTCCTGGGCGTTGAGCCCCATTTTGCACTGTGGAAGAGGTTGTTCTGCCTTGTGCCCCGCTCTCACGAGGGGTCCATATATCAAGTGGGCTGTGCCGAAATTTGGCGAATCGCCGGGACCGGGTATCTATCCGGAACCCCTAAGAAGGCGTCCGAAGACTGGCCTTCAGAATGGTTTTATATAGAAGACGCTCCACTGCCGGACCCTGTTCGGATCGGCCTCCCGGAGTTCAGTAATGCTCCTTTGAAGAAGCGCCTCAGCTGGCGCCCACGGAGCCCCCAACTGGAGGAAGACAAGAGTGTCCATTATTTGATGGGCTGGATAAGGTTACTAGCCCATTCCGGGTTGACCATGATTGGAGTCATGGCAACATGCATTATGCGGGGGGTGCAGCCGCTGCAATACAGGGGCCACCCTATGTGGGATTCCAACGGGGAGGACGATGCCACCCGTCACGGCCGCAAAGGGCCGGGTTCGGCCGAGGACCTAGCGAAGATCCTGCCCGGCCTATACAAGGGGGAGAAGGAGGACTTCCTTCAGACGAACCCGTTGAATGGGTTCTCCATGAATAATCCCCGACGTTGGGTAAGCGAACACTCTGTGTGTCTGACCCATGCTTTCGAAGTTTAAGCTTCTTATATTATATCTTCGACGCAGGAACTGCGTCGGATTGTGGAGGGCATGCTCAGCCCAGCTCCGCAGCCCGAGGATCCGGAAAGATCCCAGGATCCGGCCTCCGAAGAGGACCCGGACATAAAGGTGGAGATAATCGACGGGGTGTTCCACCAGCTCAGCATGGATAATGCTTTAGTCGCCATTACGGCTGACTACCCCGGACTATATCCGGCTTCCCATGTGATTGTGACCTAGGTCCTGACACCATTATTCCTTCCTTGCTCATTTCTGACCACCGTATACGATGGCACTTCGCAGGAGGCGCCTCCAAGGCGGGAAGCCGAGTCCGCGGCGGCTGACCAACAGGGGTCAGTCCGGCCCAGTAGGCGGAAGAGGAGTGCGGCGCGGACCGAAACGTCGCCGCAAAGGTATAGCTCACAGTTTGTTATTTAGAGCAACGTTCCTAGGAAGCGTTTGAGTTCTCATGACTTCTTTGCAGAAGAAAAGGCGCCCGCCGAACTGCGGGCGTAGAGGTTGCCAATCCAACCTCTACCAGCCAGGCTCCAGCACCTGGTCTGGAGGGGGAGGCGAGCGCAAGGCGTAGGCCGGACATTCCTCCAATGGAGGATGCCGACAGACTGTCCGCCACCAAGTCTGAGGTGGAGAGCGCCATGAACCACAGGCGCCGCCGGATAGTTTTTCGTGACGCATGTTTCTCCCCTGAGGCGTTGAATGCCTTTAACGCGGTGACGCGCATCTCCGTGCTGCTCAAGATGGTTTAACCAGAGCCACGGAGCAGTATGTAAAAGACATACGGGTAAAAGAATTTAATAGTTGTATATGCCAGTAGCCCCCGAGACTTAAAGTAGTTATATTAACTGATTTAAGGATCACTTGAAACGCAGGATCTTACGGAGAAGAATACCCAACTGTCTCAGGAGCTGCAAGAGTGCAAGGCCCAACTCGAGGCCGCACTTGCTGCCGCAGGAGGAAACACAGAGACCCCCCCTGGTAACACATTATTTTAAAAAGATAAGTGGTGTGCGGCGTGCGCGCAAGTCTAATAATGACATTGCAGGTGCTGCCGGACAAGATCCGGATAGGCAAGAACTACTGCGCCAGCTAAAGGCCGGTGAGAGGGTGCTGAATAAGGTGCAGCAGGAAAGGAACAAGCTCCAAGATGCCCACGCCCAGCTCGGAGAAGAGCTGAAAGGTGTTCGGGCCGAGCTGTCTGGCTCCGTTAAGGAGAATCAGCGGCTTCGTCGCGGCATCTATAGTAAGTGCTTGAGCGAACTCCTTTGAAAAGAAGAGTTCGGCGAGGAAGTCAATTGACAAAATATGTCTGTAGGTATACTCACAGGTTGCCCTGCGGAGGAGATGCCCATATCAACAGGTCATCAACTTCTCGAGTTGTTGCAAATGCTCGAACGAGTTCGGCAGGCAATGAGCGGCGTCGTCCAGGCGTTTTGGCCAGCCCTCTCCCTACCCGAGGGCCTTGGGGAGCTTGCGGAGAAGCTTCAGGGAGTGCGGCAGCGCTTCCGTTTATGGAAGATTTCCGCCTGCCGCCAAGGTGCCAGGGAGGCATGGGCCATGGTGAAGACGCGGTATAAGAAGGCGGATCCCAACCACATGGCCGAGGTCGGACCTGTGGGGCCTGATGGGAAGGAGATCCCTGTGAGTTTAGTATACGGCCAAGTAGAGTTGGCCGCTAAATTTTCCCAACGGGACTGTAAATTAGACAGCCTGTTAGACGGGATTGAGGAGGAATACAGTCAGTAGATTTGACAATGTATTTTAAAGTGACATGTGAAATGCCTTCTAGCCGGATTGTAGATCGTTTGTCTTTGCCGACCTTTTCGCTTCAACCTCGGAACCCTAGAGTCTGGAGTGTGTCCGAATACCTTCTCGGTTAAGAAACAACCGGGGCATGCATGGAGACCAGGCGTAGGGGTCATTAGTGCTTTATCAGACAAGTGCCCAACTAGTTATGTTATATTACATGGTTAGTAAGAAACATCTTCCAGGGAGAATAGTTCCGTTAAGGGTTCCTTCCCTGGGAGGCATGCCCTAAAGTGCATGTCCGGACTGCGAAAAGAGCAGAAAAGCATCTGGGGGCAGATAAATAAGTAGGTAAAAAATCATCTTTCAAGTCACCGACCGAATATTCCCTTAAGAACGCTAGCTTTCGGCTTCACCCAGTCTGAGGTACACATCCGGCTGACCCGGCAGTAACAATGGCAGAGGTGCTCCCTTTACCTCCTAGCCGAACAATCGGGAACGTAGGGGTAAGCACAGGAGCCAGGCAACCTAGCTTGGCCAAAACTTAAGTCATATCGATGCATATAATGGTGAATAAAAGGTACATGTGGAAGTTTGACACATGTGTCGGGCATGAAGCCCTTATAATTGAGCTTCTGGTAAAAAAGCCCCCAGGTATAATGAGTGCGGATGGCACATCAAGTGTGTGCGAACAATGCGCAAGTAGGCCTTTAAGGGCTTTTTAGGAAAAGGGGTGAGAGAAGAAAGAGAAACAAAGACAGATGAAATGTAAAAATTTGGACGGGGGAAGGGGACGAACTCTTAGTCCGGCGCTAGGCATAGAATCTTCGGAGGCGGGCTGCGTTCCATGGGTTTGGCTCGAGTCGGTTGTCCGACGCATTTCGTAGACGGTACGCTCCACCGGTCAGGACTTGATCGATAATGAATGGGCCCTCCCATTTGGGCTTGAGCTTGTCTTTTTTCTTGTCTGGCAGGTGTAGAACTAGTTCGCCAACGTTGTAAGTCTTGGCCCGTACTTCTCTGCTTTGATATCTTCGAGCCTGCTGCTGATTGAATGCGGAACGAGCCTTGGCGACGTCGCGTTCTTCCTCCAATGCGTCCAAGCTGTCCTGCCGATCCAGCTCGGCTTCTCTTTCTTCGTACATGCGCACTCGAGGTGAGTCATGAATGATGTCGCAGGGCAGAACTGCCTCTGCGTCGTATACCATAAAAAATGGTGTGAATCCGGTAGCACGGTTGGGCGTTGTCCGCAGCCCCCAGAGTATGGAGTCAAGCTCCTCTACCCAGTGCGTGTCAGATTTTGTAAGTGACCGCACTAGTCTGGGTTTGATGCCGCTCATTATTAGACCATTTGCTCGTTCCACTTGACCGTTGGTTTGAGGATGATAGACTGAAGCGTAATCGAGCTTAATGCCCATATTTTTGCACCATGACTTAACCTCGTCGGCCGTGAAGTTCGTGCCGTTATCGGTGATGATGCTGTGGGAGACACCATAACGGTGTACTACCCCGGATATGAAGTCTATCACTGGTCCGGACTCTGCCGTTTTAACTGGCTCAGCCCAGAAGATGTTTGGAGGGACAGCGTCACGTTTTGCGCCGATGCGTGCCAATACGTCAACTGCTTGGTTATTATCCCTGGCTACGTGGTGGAATTCGAGTCCTTCGAACCGAGCTGACATTTTAAGGACAACATTACGATAGGCTGCCATTTTCGGATGCTTGGCATCAAAGTCTCCATTTATTTGGGATATTGCAAGGTTTGAGTCCCCGCGCACCTCTAGGCGTTGAATGCCCATGGAGATTGCCATCCGGAGGCCATGTAAGAGGGCCTCGTATTCGGCTGCGTTGTTGGAGTCCGTGTACATTATCTGAAGTACGTATTGGACTGTGTCCCCGGTTGGGGACGTCAATACGACGCCAGCCCCCAATCCGGCCAACATTTTAGAGCCGTCGAAGTGCATAATCCAATTGGTGTATGCGCCGTACTATTTAGGGAGTTCAGCTTCGGTCCATTCAGCAACAAAGTTGGCTAAAACTTGTGACTTTATGGCTCATCGAGGTTTGTAAGTTATATCGAATGGTAAGAGCTCAATGGCCCATTTTGCAATCCTGCCCATCGCGTCGCGGTTGTTTATAATGTCGTTGAGGGGTACTTCGGAGGCCACTGTTATCGAACATTCTTGAAAGTAGTGTCGGAGCTTCCGGGATGCCATGAACACCGCATACGCTATCTTTTGATAGTGCGGGTAACGGGACTTGCAGGGGGTTAACACAATGGATACGTAGTACACTGGTTTTTGAAGAGGGAATTTATGCCCTTCTGTCTCTCGTTCGACGACGAGTACCGCGCTTACAACTTGATGTGTTGCCGCAATGTATAACAACATTGGTTCGCCCAGGTTGGGCGCAGCCAGGACCGGATTTGTTGCCAATATGGCTTTTATTTCTTCGAGTCCGGCAGTGGCAGCATCCGTCCACTCAAAGTGTTCGGTGCGTCTAAGGAGGCGATAAAGGGGCAATGCCTTTTCTCCTAGGCGGGAGATAAAGCGGCTTAGAGACGCCACGCATCCTGTCAATTTTTGTATTTGTTTGAGGTCTTTTGGAATATCTAGTTGTGACAGAGCTCGGATCTTAGCTGGCTTTGCTTCAATTCCTCTACCGGATACAATGAAGCCCAGGAGCTTTCCGGCCGGTACTCCGAAAACGCATTTTTCCGGATTCAGCTTGATGTCATATGCTCCAAGGTTGTCGAATGTGAGCCTCAAGTCGTCTACTAGAGTTTCGACGTGTTTGGTTTTGACGACTACGTCGTCTACGTATGCCTCTACTATTTTGCCGATCTGGGTGGCCAGACATGTTTGAATCATGCGCTGATATGTTGCATCGGTGTTTTTAAGTCCGAAGGGCATCGTGTTGAAGCAGAATGGTCCATATGGAGTGATGAATGCTGTTGCGGCTTGGTCCGCTTCCGCCATCTTGATTTGATGGTAGCCGGAGTATGCGTTAAGGAAGCACAATCAATCGTGTCCTGTGGTAGCATCGATTATCTGGTCGATGCGGGGGAGGGGGAAGGGATCCTTTGGACAGACCTTGTTGAGGTCTTTAAAATCGACACATAGGCGCCAGGATTTGTCTTTCTTTGGTACCATTACCAGGTTTGCTAGCCAATCCGGATGTTTGATGTCTCTGATGAATCCGGCTTCCAATAGTTTGGCTAGCTCCTCTCCCATTGCTTGTCTTTTGGGTTCGGAAAATTGTCGAAGAGCCTGTTTGACTGGCTTGAATCCTTTTAGGATGTTTAGGCTGTGTTCGGCCAATCTGCGTGGGATTCCGGGCATATCTGAAGGGTGCCAGGCGAAAATGTCCCAATTCTCCCGAAGGAATTCTCGTAGTGCGGCGTCTACATCAGGGTTCAACTGTGCCCCGATGGAAGCCGTCTTTGTCGGGTCCGTTGGATGGACCTGGAATTTTACTATTTCGTCCGTTGGTTTAAAGGAGGTGGACTTGGATCTCTTATCAAGTATCACATCGTCCCTATTTACAGTAGAGCGCAGCGCGGTGAGTTCTTCTACCGCTAGGGCTTCGGATAGTGCCTCCAGGGCTAATGCGGCTGTCTTGTTTTCGGCGCGGAGTGCTATGTCCGGATCACTAACGAGAGTGATTATTCCGCCGGGCCCAGGCATTTTGAGCTTCATGTACCCGTAATGGGGTACGGCTTGAAAAATTGTGAAGGCCTCTCGTCCTAATATAGCGTGATATCCGCTGTTGAACGGGGCCACTTGGAACGTGACTTCTTCGGATCTGTAATTGTCCGGCGAGCCGAACACCACATCAAGTGTGATTTTTCCGGCGCAGCGCGCTTCCCGGCTAGGGATTATTCTTCTGAAGGTTGTGCTGCTTCGCTCAATGCGGCTCCAGTCTATTTCCATTTTTTGAAGAGTTTCCTCGTAGATGAGGTTTAATCCGCTGCCGCCATCCATGAGGACCTTGGTAAGTCGAAAGCCGTCCACTATTGGACTAAGCACCAGTGCGGCTAGTGCCCGGGCTGTTCGGAATTTAGGTTCATCGCTGGCGTTGAAGGTGATGGCTGTGTCGCTCCATGGATTTGTT
Organism: Triticum timopheevii; assembly: GCA_963921465.1. Classification (NCBI taxonomy): domain Eukaryota; kingdom Viridiplantae; phylum Streptophyta; class Magnoliopsida; order Poales; family Poaceae; genus Triticum; species Triticum timopheevii. Next base: position 596,188,264 of record OY997274.1, read on the forward strand.
GTTGCTACTTGGTAGACTTCGGCGAGGCTGCGGATTGTTCGTTTCCGCATATTATTTGATGCGAAAGTCTCGAAGACTGTTGATACCATACCGGTATTGTTGGAGTGGTTTTCCGGGGATAGAAGCTCCTCGCCACTTTTGGCCACCTGCCGTAATATCCAACATGCTCGAAGGCTATGTGTTGGGATGGCGCCCTCTGTACTGTGAATTTTACAGGGTCCTCTAAGCCATCCCTCCAGTACGGTTCCGTGCCCTTTATGGGGTTTTTGCTTTTTGGTTTTTGTACCTGGTGCCTTAGTGCAATGCACCCTTTTGTTGCGGACTAGGGTTGTATTCGGGGCCGGATTGTCCCAAAACTTATTTTCGGTTTTCCGGAAACTCTCCATCGCACAGTACTTTCCTACTATGGACGCCAGGTCGGCGAAGCGTGTAATTTCACGACGGCTGACGGTGTTCAAGATTCCCTCGTCCGTGCAATTATTGCAAAAAATTGAGATTGCGTTTTCCTCTCGGCAGTCCTTTTATCCTGTCCATAACCAGGAGGAATCTGGCCCAGTAGTGATGTACTGTTTCAGCGGGCTCTTGCCGGATTAGAGATAGATCGCATATGTCTGGGCGGGTGGGTGGAACTAAGTCCGGAACCCCACCCATCTCGAGGCTCAAGGGCCGAGAAGTTTCCAAATTTGGAAGCTTGGATTGCTGGACGCTGTCCAACGAGTCCGGTCCGATGCCTGACTTTAGGTTCAGTGCTTGATCGAAGTCCATCCCTCCGCGGAAATCCGGCATGGAGGGTCCGGGAGTCCGGACATGAATAGTTCTTAATACAGGAGAAGAGTCGCCGCATTGTTCCTCTACCACTGCAACGTGGTGGGTGACCTGGGGAGAGTTAATCTCTCTCAGATCGGTTTTAAGCCCAATCTGATTGTAGTCCGTAGCGACTCCCAGGGCGGCGATGCGATCCAAGAGCTCGTTTACGGACGAGAGCTCTATTGGATCCAGCCGCTCGGCGAATTCCGAGATGACGTGAAGATTGCCTTTGACGACCTGAGAGGTCATTGTCGAAGCGATGGCCGGACAGGCGGTCATAAGAAAACCACCTAGCCGGATAGTTTGGCCGGTGGCCAAGGCTCCTTTGGCGAAAATACCGTCTTTGAAGACGGGAGGAGGCATCCTTCCTATCGGTGATGGCACAGAGGAACTCTCAATGAAAGCACCAATGTCGGTGTCAAAACCAGCGGATCTCGGGAAGGGGTCCCGAACTGTGCGTCTAGGCGGATGGTAACAGGAGACAAGGGACACGATGTTTTTACCCAGGTTCGGGCCCTCTCGATGGAGGTAAAACCCTACTCCTGCTTGATTTATATTGATGATATGGGTAGTACAAGAGTGGATCTACCACGAGATCAAGGAGGCTAAACCCTAGAATCTAGCCTATGGTATGATTGTTGTAATGGTTGTTGTGTCCTACGGACTAAAAACCCTCCGGTTTATATAGACACTGGAGAGGGCTAGGGTTACAAAGAGTCGGTTACAATGGTAGGAGATCTACATATCTGTATCGCCAAGCTTGCCTTCCACGCCAAGGAAAGTCCCATCCGGACACGGGACAAAGTCTTCAATCTTGTATCTTCATAGTCTTGGAGTCCGGCTGACGATGATAGTCCGGCTATCCGGACACCCCCTAGTCCAGGACTCCCTCACCATATATCCATGCTATAAAGAAAAGAAATGTGATGAACATGTTAGGCAGCATTCCACATCAAAAATTCTGTTTTTATCATTTACCTACTCGAGGACGAGGAGGAATTAAGCTTGGAGATGCTGATATCTATAATTTTTTATAGTTCCATGCTGTTATATTATCATTCTGGGATGTTTACAATCATTTTATAGTCATTTTATATCATTTTTTGGTACTAACCTATTGACATAGTGCCCAGTGCCAGTTGCTGTTTTCTGCATGTTTTTTACATCGCCGGAAATCAATATCAAACGGAGTCCAAACGTAGCGAAATTTCTTGAGGACTTTTTGGGGCTAGAAGACATCCAGTGGACCAAGGAAGCACCTGCGGGATGCCTCGAGGGGGGTAGCACCCCCAGGGCGCGCCAGGAGGCCCAGGCGCGCCCTGGTGGGTTGTGCCCACCTCGGGTGCCCCCTGAACCGCCTCTTTGCTCTATAAATACCCCAACATTCTAGAAACCCTAGGGGAGTCTACAAAAATCAATTCCATCCGCCGCAAAGTCCAGAACCACCAGATCCAATCTAGACACCATCATGGAGGGGTTCACCACTTTCATTGGTGCCTCTCTGATGATGCGTGAGTAGTTCTTTGTAGACCTACGTGTCTGTAGTTAGTAGCTAGATGGCTTCCTCTCTCTCTTTTGATTATCAATACAATGGTCTCTTGGAGATCCATATAATGTAAGCCTTTTTGCGGTGTGTTTGTTGGGATCGATGAACTTTGAGTTTATGACCAGATCTATGTTTTTATCCATGAAAGTTATTTGAGTCTTCTTTGATCTCTTATATGCATGATTGCTTATAGCCTCATATTTCTTCTCCGATATTTGGGTTTTTTTGGCCAACTTGATCTATTTATCTTGCAATGGGAAGAGGTGCTTTGTAGTTGGTTCGATCTTACGGTGCTTGATCCCAGTGACAGAAGGGGAACCAACAGGTATGTATCGTTGCTACTAAGGATAAAACGATGGGGTCTATCTCTACATAGATAGATCTTGTCTACATCATGTCATCGTTCTTATTGCATTACTCCGTTTCTCCATGAACTTAATACACTAGATGCATGCTGGATTGCGGTCGATGTGTGGAGTAATAGTAGTAGATGCAGGCAGGGGTCGGTCTACTAATCTTGGACGTGATACCTATATAATGATCATTGCCTGGATATCGTCATGATTATTTGAAGTTCTATCAATTGCCCAACAGTAATTGTTTTCCCACCATTTGATATTTTTCTCGAGAGAAGCCACTAGTGAAACCTACGGCCCCCAGGTATCGTCTCGTCATATTTTCCTTTGTGGTTTATTTTCCTTTGCATTTATTTTCAGATCTATTAAACCAAAAATACAAAAATACCTTGCTGGAATTTATTTGTTCCGCGATCTATTTATCCTATCTATCACTTTTACCTCACGTCATTTGCCTATCTTGAGGCGTCATACCCGAAAGGGATTGACAACCCCTTTAACACGTCGGGTTGCGAGTATTTGTTATTTGTGTGTAGGTGTTGTTTACGTGGTTTGAGGAGGTTCTCCTACTGGTTCATAACTTTGATCTCATCACTGAGGGAAATACCTACCGTCGCTATACTGCATCATCCCTTCCTCTTTGGGGAAATACCGACGTAGTTCTAGCAGACAGGGGGCTACTATCGGCGTTCTGGGAACGGGGGTACCCAGACCTGCCTGCCTGCGGCCCAGGACGTGGCTCCATTGACGGCCTGGTACGGCCCAACTTCGACATCGACAAGTCAAGACCCTCGCGAGGGGCTAAGCCTCGCGAGGCGGCTGACACCAAGACCTCTAAGGGGATCAGCCTCCTCTGGCTGGCTCCCGAGGAGCAGAGATTTCTATGCAAGGCTCACGTCGTGAGGTTCTAGTGACGTGAGCCATGACTACCAAGGCCAGGCGGGCGCCAGCGGGTGCTGTGTACCAGTTTCCTCTTTGGTGCAAAGGAGGCGAGCAGCAGGCGCGGAGTGCCGAGGAAGCAACCAAAGGTTTCCATTCCCGTGCAACAAGACCAAGACCGTCAGGACGGCAGGACGGAGGTCATCACCAAGCCCACCATGGCGTCACGACCAGAGGCTTTTGCAGGCGAAGACCACTTTAGTCGGGATAAGATGTACTAGTTGTCTCCCTTCAAATTTGGCCGTTGTGGGATCCCTTCCCGCCTTCATTTGGAAAGAGGACCAAGGACACTATAAATAGGACCTAGCCACCACCATGGAGAGGGGTCGACCGAATCCATTCCACCCTCACCAGCTCACTTGAGCTCAAGAACACACCTCCTGAGGTTGTTCGCCTTTGTACTAGTTCATCCTCAGCCCCAGGAGGCAAATGCACAACAAAGCAGGAGTAGGGTTTTACACCGCAAGGCGGCCCGGGCCTGGGTAAACTGTTGTGTCCCCTTTCCTTCGAGTCCGTCGCGCTAGGCTGTGAGATTTGCGAGCAGGCAGACTGGGGAGGTTGAGATCTTCACATGTATCCCAGAGTTCGAACCTCTCAAGGGTTTGCGGAACCCGAAATCCGAACTGCTCCTTGCGGATGCACCGCCACTCGTCGTCCTTCTCCTTGGCGACAAGGTTCGCCGCGACCGCCTGCTGGAACACGAGGTCTTCGAGCTCCTCGTGGTGGCACCGGCGCTCCGCCTCCTCGTGCAAGCTGCGTTCGGCAATGGCGGCCGTGACCGCATTGACATCGGTGACGAAGTCCTCGGGCCCGACGTCGCGCGGCGCACAATCTCCTCGGGCTTCTGCTTGACGGCGACGACCTCGATCTCCTCCGGCTGCTCCGACCACTCCCTCTTCACGGGGAGAAGGATCCCTCCGGAAGAGGAAGAGCTCGCGCTGGAGGACGAGCCCATGGCGGAGGAGGGTGTACGCCCGTGCCGACGGTCGTATTCGTCCGTCTCACGGACGAGGAAGCTCGGCGGCGGCGAGAGGCCCCTGTTCGTCCACTTCCTTGTGCCGTCCGAGCGGACACGCCACTTGCGCTCGGGGTCGCCGCCTCCACCGGAGCTGTTCCCGGAGCCGCCGCTGGAGCTCCACATGCGGCCCCACATGGCGGCTAGAGGTGGAAGGGGCTCACTGGCGGCGAGAAATGTGAGGAGGGAAGTGGGGAATTGCGGAGAGACGCGGCGGCGGGGGGATAAGGTTTCGACCGGCAAATGACTGCGGTAAAAAAATTTACGAGCCGGGCGAGTATATGGGCTCTGTTCTGGCCAGAAAATTAGGCCGAGCCCATATACTCGCCGGAATTTTGCGGGTTTGTGACTTTTGCGGGGTCTCTAGAGGTTCTCTTACGACAGTGGCGTCGTCGCCATGGGGAAGTAGCACAAGATTGCGAGGCAAACCTGGGTGGATGGCTCAGGGCGCCATGTGGCAATTGAGCCCTTCTTCACGACGGTCAAAGCTGTTGACGATGACCTGTATGAGGTCCCACCGGACATGCCCTGCGCCAAGCCATTGTGGGTATGTAATTAATTTTCTGCATTGTATGATGGTTGCATCGCATGTTTCAGGAAGTTTTCAACACAAGAAAGAAATTGACTTTTTTCAATAAAATGATATATCGTTATATAGGCCTTCAAGATTGTAACTTTCACAACACAAGAACTTCAATCCTACATAGACATTATTTTGCTGAAAAGAATATAAAACCACGGCGAAGTAATGGGAGTATGGCTTCAGTTTTGGGGAAATAAACTTCGGAACCTGGTTGTATGTACTCCCTAATATGGGGAGTCTTTTTAATAATTAAACTAAAAGTTAAAATAGTTTAGAAGTTTTTTTAGAATAAACTTGACTTTCTTTCGCACTAGTATATAAATTTTCACGAGAAGAACCAACGTCGACTTCAGGGCAAAAAGACTAATTTTATTTGCTATTCACACTATTTTAGATAAAAATTTGTCTTTTTAAAAAAGAAGTCAAAGGGGGGTTTTCTTTTTGTGGATTTTTTCTCTCAAGTACAATGAAAAGTCAAGTTTATTTCAAAAATATTTTCAGAATTATTTCACCATTTCTTGAATTACATACACCCAGGAACCAAACGACCGCGGCCTTTAGTTTTGCCACAAATTAACTGAAAATACTCATTCACTAGTCGGTCTCTCTGTGAGTAAATAGTACTCCCTCCAATCCAAAATAAGTTAAGCCACGGCACTTATTTTGGATCGGTGTGAGCAGTATGGAATGCATTTTCAGTTAACAACTAGAAATTTGCTAACTGCTTTATGAGTTTTCTAATACCGCCAATGTTTATAGTTTTTTATGGACACCTAATTATCTTGTTTCATTGCAGAAGGGTAGGACGTGGCTGAGGAGCCTGCTGATGAGGTGTTGTGGCATCAACTGCTTCACCTACTGAATGCCGCCTAGGGCTCACATTGGTACATGTTTTGATGGATTGATGGATGAACTGCACGACGTGGCTCCCCGTCCTTGAGAATGTAACTATGTAAGATGGTAGTAGTGGGTTGATGACTTATATATTATGTATTTTCATTCATTTATGTTTTGTATGAGCAAAACTCCCAAGCTGATCAATTTCATTTGTGAAGATTAATGTACTAAGAGCATCTACAGCCGGGCGCCACAAACCGGCCTCAAACGCCCAGGCGGCCTGCCCGGGTACTGACCGATCATGATTTTTTGACCCAGACGAACGCCACAAACGGGCCTCAAAAGCCCGGGCTAACCGGCACCCCTCATATCCAGCCCAAATATAGGGCGGATATGCATGGGGTGGCCCGGGCACGCCCAGGCGCGTCCGCATGATAAGGCGGGCCCACTACCGACCCCATGGATGTCCCACAAAAAGCCCCATCCGGCTGATCGCTCCGAAATCCTATCTCAGTCACTCTCGTCTCTCGCTTCGTCCTCTCCTCCTCCCATAGTGATTCCGATCGAATCCGGTGCAATGTCGAGCTCCGGCAGCCGCTCCGACTCCGAGATGGATCTGGACTATGAGCTTGCCCTCCTCATTGCCTTGGAGCGGTACAAGGTGTAGACCGGGGGCAGCTCCGGGTCTGCAGCCTCGCCACAGCTTCCCCGTCAGCGCAGCTCGGGCGCCGACGTTGGCTCGTCCCAGCCCGGGCGCAGCTCCGACAAGTGGCCTACGCAATCCGCACGTCCCTACGCCATCCCCTGCCCCCCGCCGGCTGCTGCTCCCCCCACGTGGGCAGAGGTGGGTGCTTGTGCCGGCCCCGCCGGCCCGGGCGCGCACGCCGAAATCAGAGGCGCGCACCCTCCGTCGCAAGCGGCAACGGGAAAGGGAGAGAAGGGAGGTGGAGCAGTCCGAGCGCCGCCGCCGCGAGATGCAAGCGGAGCACGATGAGGACGATGCGCGGCTCCACGAATGGGTCTACCGACGGTCGCTTATGACCGCGGAGATGGACGCGTACTGGCTCCGCCAGAAGAACGCCAGGGTGCTCCAGATTGCCATTGAGAAATCTGAGCTCGAGGCGGCGGAGGCGGCTATGCTCGCGAAGCTAAAGCGGCAGCCGGACAGGGAGGTCCGGCGGCTAAAAGGGATCGTCGTCCTCTCTGACTCTAGCCATGACGACTCGGACGATCCGCCACCAGCCGCCGACGCCTACAGCTACGTCGGCGACCGGGCGGGGCCAGCGAGGAAGTGGTGAATCTCTACCATCTCCGTCTTCAGTTTCTAGTTTTTAGTAATGTAGTTTAAATTTGTCCGTCGTTTATGTGAATTATGTGAACTTTGATGATCTTTTGGACATCCGTCGGTGATCTTCTGGTGATTGGGATGTGCATTGCCCTGTCCGATTCTATGTTTGTGTGATGATCTACTTCTTTTTTCTATGTTGTATGCTAGTATGGATATGAGGGACCGGATATGTGATACCCCGTGGACGCGCCCTGTCGCGTCCGCGGGCGTTTGAGGGGCTGGATTTGCAAAGCCCGGCTGTAGATGCTCTAGTGCTTGCCGTATTTGCTGAAATGAAGAAGGGAATGTGCCCATAGTACTAGCATTGTGATCTCTTCTTCATGAGAAGAAATATGGAAGTCTTGTGCATAAATGCCATAAACTCAGCTCTTTTGCACATGCCGCTCTAGTCATGGTAGGTAGAGCACCGAAGCCCAAGGCACTCAGTCATCTGAAACTAGTATATATACCATCCAACGGCCAAGAGGAGACACAAAAGTGACATTATTTAAGTGAGGACTAGGACGAAGATGCACGATGTGAAAATAGTAGTAAAATGTGATGATAGGAATAAGAATAGGATGCATCAGTAATTCGTATGGGGGTCATACACGACGTACCTAACATTTGTCCAATGATACTGGACTTGTAGCATTGGCCTTCCAATGTCATTTGCACACCACACAGACGGCGACGCCGCCGGGGGCTGGACGGTGGGCGTTGTCAATCAGTGCTTCGAGTCTGTCACGACGCATAAACCGACCGACTAGCTATGACAGTGGCATCTTCACCCTGGGCCCCGGCGGGAATCAGCACAAGCTGGAGAAGTAAACCGGGATGGATGACCCAGGCCCCACGTGACGATGGACCCTTCTCCTCTGCATCTCCTTCACGGCAGTCAAAGCTGTTGAAGATGACCTGTATGAGGTCCCACCGGATAAGCCACTATGCATATCATTTTTTGCGTACGACGCTGCATTGCATGCTTCAGGAAGTTTAATTACTCCCTACCTCCTAAATATCATATATGTTATTACAACAATTGTACTCGTACATTGGTCCTAATAACATTTTATATTATGCGACCGAGAGAGTACAACACAAAAAAGAAATTGATTGATCGTTGCACATGCACTTCAGGATTATAGTAACTTTTACAAGTTAAGAACCGCAATCCTACATAGACAGTCTTTTTTGGTTGAGAAAAATAAAAGGTTATGGGAGGCTTCTAGCTTCAGTTTTGCAACAAATTAACTGAAAATACATTTCACTAGTCGGTTTCTCTGTCAGTAAATTCTATAGTATGGAATGTCTTCTGTTAACGACCAAAAATACCTTGCATCCGCTTTATGAGTTCGCAAATAATACTTATGTTCAATTATATTTTATCACCACCTAATTACCATTCATGTCATTGCAGAAGGGTACAACTTGGCTTAGGAGCCTGCTGGTGAGGTTTTGTGCCCCCAACAGCTTTGCATAATAATTAAAGGATTGTGATGATCAAAGTACTGATCGAAGCAGAGGTACTCACATCATGTTTGTTTGTGCATGTGCCTAGGGCTCACACTGGTAGATGTTTTGCTACGTCGATCGATGAACTGCATGGTGCCGTTCGCCATTCTTGAGAATGTAGCTATGTAGTTAGATGGAAGTGGTGGGTTGATGATATCTAGGTTATGCAATTTTTTTGTATGAGCAAAACTTCCAAGCCAATCAATTTGATTTTAGAAAGATTATCGTACTAGTGTGTGCCATATTTGCTCAAAGAAGAAAGGGATGTGGGACCCATAATACTAGCTATTGTGATCTCCTCTTTAGTAGCAGAAATATGGAAGTCCTATGCCCAAATGCCAACAGCTCGGTGTTCATTTTTTCAAATAACAGAGCAGCTCAATATGCATTTTTCTTTCGTAGCAATAAGACTAATGCTTCACCACTAAAAGAAACATCACGGTGAGCCTAGTGTTGCATAATAACGAGAAATAAACGAGACAAAGAGACACAGGGATTTAACGTGGAAACCCTTGTGGGAGAAAACCACGGACGCACGAAGGCGCAATCACTATGATGGAGGAGTATTACAAGCACGAGACGACATGCCGTCTGAGGTGCGACTACATGGGGTATATAAGAGGGCAATACATGAGAGTCCTTGGAGGACAAGTAAACGAGTTGTACTCGTAAGCGTCGACGTCAACGCAAAGGCCCACACTGGTTGTACTACGTCAAGTCCAACACAGTATAATTTGGATCACAATTTAACAATCTCCACCTTGATCCAAATTCCCTCCAGTAGTCGAAGAAAGTAGATAACTCCATCCAAATCAGCATAAACACCTTGTGCGTCAAAGTCCATAGGACTAGTGAGAAATACCAACTAAGCCTGAGCAAAGCTCAAACTTATTGGTAGGAACTGGCTTTGTCATCATATTAGCAGGATTATCATGAGTACTTATCTTGCATACCTTCAAATCACCTTCAGCAACAACATCTCGAATATAGTGAAATCTGACATCAATGTGCTTTGTCCTCTCATGATACATTGGATTCTTTGTAAGATATATGGCACTTTGACTGTCAGAAAATATGGTAGGGCAAGATGAATCTCCACAAAGCTCAGTGTACAAACATCTCAACCAGATAGCTTCTTTGCAAGCCTCAGAAATAGCCATATACTCGGCATCAGTAGTGGAACAAGCCACAATAGACTGCAAAGTTGCTCTCCAACTCACAGCACAACCACCAATGGTGAAAACATAACCTGTGAGTGATCTTCTCTTATCCAAATCACCAGCAAAATCAGAATCAACGAAACCAAGAAGTCCATCTCCAATTTTCCCAAACTGTAAATAAGCATTAGAAGTACCTCGCAGGTATCTGAAAATCCACTGAACTGCTCTCCAATGCTCTTTTCCAGGATTAGCCATGTATCTACTGACAACACTCAATGCATATGATAAGTCAGGACGAGAACAAACCATGGCATACATAAGTGAACCAACTGCACTTGAATAGGGAACTCTAGACATGTACTCAATATCTGCATCTGACTTAGGACATAAAGCTGATGACAATTTGAAGTGTGCAGCTAACGGAGTACTCACCGGCTTGGCATTATGCATATTAAAACGACGAAGAACTTTATCAATATATCCCTTCTGACTTAGATATACTTTTGCAGACGGTCTATCTCTGGATATTTCCATGCCAAGAATTTTCTTTGCTGCACCCAAATCCTTCATCTCAAATTCATTACTCAATTGCTTCTTTAGTTCATTAATCTCTGACATACTCTTTGCAGCAATAAGCATATCATAAACATAAAGGAGCAAATAAATAGTTGAACCTTTGACAGTTTTCAAATAAACACAACTATCATAATTAGACCTTTTGAAACCTTGAGAGAGCATAAAGGTGTCAAATCTCTTGTACCACTGTCTCGGGGATTGCTTCAATCCATAAAGAGATTTCTTTAACTTGCAGACAAGCTTTTCTTTTCCAGGAATAACAAAACCTTCAGGTTGTTCCATATAAATATCCTCTTCTAATTCTTCATGTAAGAATGCAGTTTTAACATCCAATTGTTCAAGCTCAAGATCATGCATGGCAACAATACTGAGTAAAGTGCGAATAGAGCTATGCTTCACAACAGGAGAAAAGACTTCGTTATAGTCAATAACTGGAATCTGGCTATAACCTTTAGCAACTAACCTTGCTTTATATCTTGTCTCATCATTACGAGAAACACCTTCTTTCCTCTTGAAAACCCACTTGCAACAAATAGGTTTCTTCTCTCTAGGCAATTTTACTAAATCCCAAGTGCCATTCTTTTCAAGTGATTCCATCTCATCATGCATAGCGGTCATCCACTTATTACTATCACCAGAAATAATAGCCTCAGAATAGGAAGAAGGCTCAGAATTACCTTCAATTTCTTATGCAACAGATAAAGCAAAAGAAACAATATTGCACTCTTCAATTAACCTGTCAGGTTTATTAATACCCCGTCTAACTCTGTCACGTGCGAGATTCCAACTGGGTGGAACAATATGCTGATTTGGAGTAGGAGTGACATGTTCATCATTAACGACGGGTTCATCCTGTGCATCAACAATTTCATAACCAGATGTATCACCTGAGTCAATAACATGCTCCACCTGAACAGTAGGCTCCTGAACAATAGACTGCTGTTCACTCTCAACGGGAACATTAGTAGATGAAACATCATGTAACATAGCAGATTCATTAAAGACAACATTTCTACTAATAACAACCTTCTGGGTTTCAGGATTCCACAATTTAAAACCTTTAACACCAGACTTATAACCAAGAAAGATGCACTTAACAGCCGTAGGCTCCAACTTTCCATTATCAACATGAGCATAAGCAGTGCAACCAAAAACTCTCAACTGTGAATAATCAGCAGGTGAACTAGACCATACCTTAATTGGAGTTTTCTTATTAAGAGCAATAGATGGTGAACGATTAATGAGATAACAAGCAGTGGAAGCGGCCTCAGCCCAAAAACGCCTATGCAAACCTGCATTGAACAACATGCAACGGGCTCTGGAAATAATGGTCCTGTTCATACGCTCAGCAACACCGTTTTGTTGAGGAGTATAAGGAACGGTGTAGTGTCTGACAATGCCTTCAGACTTGCAATAATTCTTAAATTGCTTAGAACAGAATTCCATACCATTATCAGTGTGAAGTATCTTTACCTTCCTTTCAGTTTGTCTTTCAATCATAATCTTCCACTCCTTAAAAGCTGAGAATGCTTCATATTTATGCTTCAAGAAATAAGGCCAAACTTTTCTTGAATAATCATCAATAATAGTCAGCATGTAACTTGCACCACCTAATGACTTCTTGCGAGATGGTCCCCATAAATCAGAATGCACATAATCAACAATACCTTCAGTTGTATGGGTCGAAGTATTGAACTTCACCCTCTTGTGCTTGCCGAAGATACAATGCTCGCAAAATTTCAATTTACCAGGTTCATATCCATCAAGAAGACCTCTTTTATTTAACTCTGCTAAACCAAGTTCACTCATATGTCCAAGACGCATATGCCAAAGGTTAGCAGCATCACAATCAGAATTCTTTGAAACAACTGGAATAGCGTTACCTGAAACTGTAGAACCTCGAAGGTAATAAAGACCATTGGTCGAACTTAAATCACCTTTCTTCACAATAAGGGAACCTTTGGTGACTTTCAGAACACTATCTCCACCTGAATACTTGTACCCCTTTGCATCAAGGGCACTCATAGAAATAAGATTTCTCTTCATCTTCGGAATATACCGAACATCTGTCAAAGTTCTGATTATGCCATCAAACATCTTGATTCGAATAGAACCTATGCCTTCAATCTTGCAAGGTGAATTATCAAAACCCAAAACAGAACCAGCAGCAGTAGTGGAATCAAAAGTATTAAACCAATCTTTATGTGGACACATATGAAAAGTGCATGCGGTGTCAAGTACCCACTCATCATTGGTCTCAGCACATCCAGCAATAATGACAAGAGCATCATCGGAACTATCATCACGAGCAACGTTAGCAGAATTTTCACCTGGTTTGTTACCTTTCCTCTTTTCCTTGTTCTGCAACTTGAAACACTCAGAGATGTCATGCCCGTCTCTCTTGCAATGTCTGTAATACTTCTTGTCTCTGGATTGCGACCGGCCCCTGTAGCCGTTTTTACTTTTGCCTCTGTTTCCATTATTGGAGTTCTTCTCCTTTGTCCTGCCACGAACAGATAATCCCTCGGCTTGGGATGAACTTGAACCATCATGAGGCACCATTAATTTCATCTTCTCCTTGGAGTTCAAAGCTTCATAAACTTCATTAAGCGTGAGAGTATCACGACTGTATAATATGGTGTCTCGAAAATTGGTATAAGAACTCGGCAGTGAACAAAGTAACATTAAAGCAGTATCTTCCTCTTCATACTTAACCTCCATTGCAGCTAGATCAGATATGATCTCTTTAAATTCTGAAATATGATTCAAAACATTACCTCCCTCGGGTAATCTGTGCAGGAATAATTTTTGCTTCAGATGCATCTTGCTGGTGAGATCTTTAGTCATGCAAATCCCTTCCAGCTTTAACCATAGAGCGGCGGCAGTTTTCTCGCTCAAAACTTCCTGCAAAATATTATTACGCAAATGGAGTTGAATTTGTGACAAAGCCTTACAATCAATTATTTTCTCCTCATCAGTCCAGTCCTGAATTCGGTTATTCCCAAAACTATCCAGTGCTTCATCATAGTCAGACTGTGCCAACAACGCCCGCATCTTGACTTGCCATAGGGTAAACCTTGTGTCACGGTCCAGCAGCGGAAGATCGTACTTCATGGATGCCATGAGTCGATAAAACTGTGTACACAAAGTAGTACAAGGCAGTAGAAAAATTCTTGACAGAATTTAATATGCGGACAAAGAAGGAATAGCACCTGGTAGTTCGCTGGTGGCCGTAGCAATTGATGCCAGAGAACAAAAAACTGAGCTAGTACTCCCTCCATTCCAAAATATAGTGCGCCCACGCTTTCCGAGGTTGAACTTTGACCATAAATTTAGCGAACGAGACCGACTGCGGCGGGAGAAAAAATTACATAATTAAAAACTTCTTTCGAATACGAATTCACTGATATAACTTTTGCCCCCGCCGCAATCGGTTTTGATAGTTAAATTTACGGTCAAAGTTGAAGCACGTAGATAGAGGAAGCATTACATTGTGGAATGGAGGGAGTACTAATTAACTAGCACAACCTCACGGGAGAGATAATTAGAGATCAATTAGATCTGTACTGTAGCACAAGTACTAGTACCACCGATGGACCAGCTTTGTCTTGATGTGAAAAGTAGAAGCAGCAACACCCGTGGATGCCCTCGGGACTAGAGGCACCGCACGGCACCAGCGTCAACTCGCCTGATTTCTTTCGCCTTGGGACTTGAACGAGCAGCTTGTACGCAGCAGCAACAACTAGCGGATCAGACAAGACGGCTGCAACTTAGAGCGATTTATACGCGTGCGTACGAACAGAGATTCGGTCGGTCTCGGCTTCCTGCGGCGGCACGCTGAAAATCGATCCGGCTTCGAATTGACGGATCGCCTGAGACGCGTGCGGGAACGCTAATCTCCTGTCTCAAACTCGTATCTAAACCATAGCTCTGTATACCACTTGTTGCATAATAACGAGAAATAAACGAGACAAAGAGACACAGGGATTTAACGTGGAAACCCTTGCGGGAGAAAACCACGGACGCACGAAGGCGCAATCACTATGATGGAGGAGTATTACAAGCACGAGACGACAGGCCGTCTGAGGTGCGACTACATGGGGTATATAAGAGGGCAATACATGAGAGTCCTTGGAGGACAAGTAAACAAGTTGTACTCGTACGCGTCGACGTCAATGCAAAGGCCCACACCGGTTGTACTATGTCAAGTCCAACACAGTATAATTTGGATCACAATTTAACACCTAGGATCCTGGTCGCTAGACCAAAAGGGCCAAGCTAATGATACTCCCAACTATGGATTGGGCTGCAAATGGACAAACAGTGGAGTGTGTTTTTTGTTTTTGTTTATTGCGAAGTCGTAGCACTGGGAGTTTTGGGCGAATGATCCGGTTAAATGGTTCTGGGGTGCCGCTTTCTGTTGCACGTGCTTCTCTAGTCATAATAGGTGAAACACTAAAGTCCCAGCATCTGAAATCTGTATATATACTGGGGGAACTATCCCCTGAAATGGCCGCGAGGGGACACAAAAGTGAGACATTATTTGAGTGAGGAGTAGCGCAGAGATGCATGACGTGTCAAAACAGTAGCAAGATGTCCATAGGAATCAAGCTTGATAGGAATGGGATGCAGCAGGAATTAGCATGGAAGCTGTAAACGAAGTACCTGTACATTAGTACAGTGACGCCGGGCTCGCATTTTAATCCGACCAAAATAATGTGCGCCCCTTTGTACAAACAAGAACAGGTGGACAATCTCACACCATGGGGATTAGGAACTTCTAGCCAGATGCTCATCGTCCAGTTCTCCTGGACAAACAGCTTGCAATCACCGACACGCAATGCCTCCGTGAGAGAGAAAAAATGTTGTCGCATGATGGAGGTGGAATTCCCATGTAGTATATAGGTTATGTATACGAGAGACTAATGTAATAGCTAACCAATTTAATTTCTGAAAGACTAATGTATTTTACTGCCCACCATATTTTTTCACGGCGAGCCTAGGGATAGCCAAGCTAATTAATGGTACTCCCAAATATGGAGCGGGGTGCAAATGGACCAACAATGCTGAGTGTTGGAGCAACAATCGGTTCTGAGGTGCCGCTCGTTTGCATGTTCCGTAGTCTACACTAGTCACAGTAGATTCCATTGAACAGGCTCGCTCACTCGGAAAATCACATCGCAAACGTTGAATTAGGCTCATCACACATGGATTTTGGACTCATTGCTACCAACTTGTCACTAATGCGGACGACACATTAGAAACATCAACAGCTCGGGGCCCTCATCACACACGATTTTCATTGCTCCACCATGTGCAAAGTATGCCATATTGCACATAGGCCTATTTGCAATGTGTGCAGTATAACAAAAGCACATGATTTCAGATATAAACATCACATCACATAGGCAAGATCACATCCATATAGCATAACTAACATGCATATGACAAAGTTCTTCATGACATCGATATGTATGAAGAAGTTCAAAGCCAACATAACACATCCATACCATGAATCATAGATCACCGTCATGCATCAAATTGCAAAATGATGAAAATCTAACTAACAAAGTTCTAGAAATCGAACTGGTATCAACAAGGTATATATAGGATACGGGATATGATTTGGAAATATATGACAGGGAATGTACTAGAGATGCGCTAAGTATTAATAGGTGCCTTCTGGCTTCGAAAATCTTCTTTGGGGTGATAGTCCTTGGTCTGACATATGGTTGGACCAACCAACATTGGCGCACGAGCAATAATTCCTTCCCGAAGGCGTTGTTTTGGAGCATTGCGACCTTTGTCTGCTAATATGTCATTGTAAGTTCGATGGTACGATGTGGGAATGTTGTCGCAAGACATGTGCTATGTGGATTGCCTCAAGTTTTTTTCCCTCTTTATAAGCTGATTTGTTTGACATTCTTAATAATTACTCCCTCCGTCCCAAAATAAGTGTAAAGTTGTAATAAAGTTGAGACACTTAATTTAGGACGGAGGGAGTATTAATATATGATTGTGTGTATGTCCCTCTTTCCGAAAAAGAAAAAGATCCAATAGGTACCACTCGATGCTTCGTGACCTGCCACCCTATAGTCATGGACGCATGGAGTAGGTTACGTCTTATTTTTATTTTATGTATGAGCAAAACTCTCCAGTTTGTTGATTTGATTTTAGAGAGCTTAATGTACTAATGTATAGAGAGCTTAATGTACTAATGTATGGCATTTTTGTTGAAATGAAGAAGGGAACGTGCCCATAATACTAGCTATTGTGACCTCTTCATGACCGGAGATATGGAAGTCCTATGCATAAACGCCATCAACTCGGTGTTATACCAGCTCTTTCGTCCAAGCCGCTCTAGTCATAGTAGGTAAAGCACTGAAGTCCAAGCTACTCACTCATGTATATATAGTGGCGGGACCATCCATTGAAATGGCCGTGAGTAGACATCTCACACAACAGTGACATTATTTGAGTGAGCACAAAGATGCATGATGTCAAAATAGTAGCAAGATATGATCTATAGGAATAGGATGCAGCAGGAATTCATATAGAAGGTCAACAACACGAGTTCGTACATCTATGTATTGCTAGTCGACTTGAATTTGCCTCCCGCAATTGCACAATCTCACATCTTGCATGCGGATTTGCTACTTCTAGCTAGAAGCTAATCGTCTGGATCTCCTGAACGAAGGCCGTGTGAGCATCGATGCATGATGTCTCCGTGGGGGAGAAATTGTTACGATATGGACAGTGTAGGTGGGATCCTCCTGTGTATAGGCCACGCCTTCTATTTTCTTGTACGAGCAGAGATCTTAGGTGTAGCAGGTACACTAGGTTCCCACTCATCTGAAACCTGGCCGTAATAGCCATGAGAGTAAAATATCGCTTTGGAGCACCGACACTATGAGCCTGTTCATTTTTTCTCAAGTTTTTTTTCAGAAGAAAAAGGGAGGCTCCTCCCCGGTTCCATTACTCGAATGAAACCACAAAGTCGTTTCATACAATCAGCTCACTGAGAGGAGCAGTTCAAAATGGAAGGAAAGGAAATTGCAACAAGTTTAATAAACGCTACAGACATATAGTACACCCGCTGAGGCTACATACATCGATTCTAGGAGCAGAGCAAATCCTGGGAGGCCTTGCGAGTCTTCAACGGGGTGCCGCCGCAGCTTGAGGTGACTAGTTTGCTATCAGGGTCGAAATCGGACTGACTTTTTATGGCTCAGAAAAATCTGAAATTTTGTGTATGGCGATTTTTATTTTGTCCCTACTCACATATATACACGCCTGCATGCAACAAATGGGTCTGTTTTTCTGTTGATTTTGGGCTGAAATATTGTCCTTTAGGTGCAGCGTATATCATAACATATTTTTGGACGAAGATCAACAGATACGGAATATTTGTGTAACAACTATTTTTTAAACTTATAAACAACATTTTTGAGTTACTTCAAGAAACATGCTTAGAACACCAGATCACAAAATGTTGAAAAGGCTCATCGCACATGGATTTTGTATCCATTGCAGGCAAAATTTCGTGTTTTGACCCTTTTGGAAAACCAAATCGAGATCTGACCCCAGTCTGAAAATATTTCAGGATTTGACCCTTTTGCCTACCGCCGAGAGGCCCGGCGGTAGGATCGTATAGCCTACCGCCGAGCCCTGCGGCGGTAGCAAACTTTTCCACGTCAGCAACAATAACTGTCGTCGTTCCCCCTCCGTCACACCCTACCGCCGCCCTGCCTGGCGGTAGGTTGTCTGAACCTACCGCCGCCCTGCCTGGCGGTAGGGTGTGGGCATATATAAACCGCAGGCCGGCCGCCCCCACCCCCTTCTCCCCCACCCAGCCGCCCCCCACCACGAAGAACAGAGCAGTTTTGCTCACAGTCGCCTCTCTCATCCCCTCCACTCCCCCCCTTCGATCTTCCTCGTTTCTTGACGGATTTTGCGGATCGAGATGGCCCCGAAGAAAGAAAACTAAGCTCTTTCAATCCCTCCAACTAGTTTTAATCAAACACCTTCTGATTCGTCGCATTATTCGTTTGAAATCACTCCTATTTGAAAAAAGAAATTAACCCTAGGATTGATTTAGGTTGATTCTAGATGTTATATTGTGTTAGATTTGAACTATATGATGGATGATGCGTGTTCCTATGCTATGGTTGTGTTAAGATGAACCCTAGTTCATAATTGATTTGAATGGTTTTTTTATATGATGGATGATGCATGTTCCTATGCTATGATGGATGATGCATGTTCCTATGCTCCTCCAATCCCCCAATTACTTTGAGTCAATCATTCCGCTTTCTTATAGCCATATGAGGACCCTATCTAGTTGTTATGATGAACCCTAAACCTAGATGATTGCAATGTGATAAACCTTGTTGATGAACCCTAGGTTTAGTCTTTCTTATAGCAATACGAGGAACCCTATCTAGTTGATATGATGAACCCTAGAACCTAGATGAACCCTAGAACCCTAGAACCTAGATGAACCCTACAACCTAGATGAACCCTAGAGCCTAGATGAATCCTAGAAACTAGATGAACCCTAGAACCTAGATGAACCCTAGGTTTAGTCTTTCTTATAGCCACCACCACCACCATATGTGATGATTTATTGTGTGAATATTGTAGATATTTGTTTTGCTTGCATTAGAACAAATATTCATGTTTAATTAACTTTATCCAATCAATGCTTATATAAGGAACATGGCGCCACCACCACCACTTGATGAGGACTATGAAGATGAAGACCCACTTGAGGAAGCCATCTGTGCTCAAAGAGTGAGGCTGAGCGAACAGGAGGTGTGCAACCTATGGGACAACTTTCTGCCACGTGCTGAGTTGATCGGGGCACCATTCGTGACCCGTCTGACAAGTACCATGATTGATCGACATGTCATGGTATGTTATTAGTGTAGAATCCAAGGAATTGTTAATGGTTTAGATAATCCATACTTATTAATTAATATGTTTTTCTTATTCAGAAATTGCCAAAGAGCCTATCTGAGAGTTGTGGCATCGAGGCTGATGAAGAAGGCTATGTTGGAATACGCCTGACGCAAGGGGCCCCGTCACTACTTGTGCGTACGGCGTGGAAACGGACGGTCGCGCATATTTAAGCACAGATGGGTGGAAGAGCTCCTGAAGGAAATATGCCCTAGAGGCAATAATAAAGTTATTATTTATTTCCTCATATCATGATAAATGTTTATTATTCATGCTAGAATTGTATTAACCGGAAACATGATACATGTGTGAATACATAGACAAACATAACGTCACTAGTATGTCTCTACTTGACTAGCTCATTAATCAAAGATGGTTATGTTTCCTAACCATAGACATGTGTTGTCATTTGATTAATGGGATCACATCATTAGGAGAATGATGTGATTGACATGACCCATTCCGTTAGCCTAGCACATGATCGTTTAGTATATTGCTATTGCTTTCTTCATGACTTATACATGTTCTTGTAACTATGAGATTATGCAACTCCCGTTTACCGGAGGAACACTTTGGGTGCTACCAAACGTCACAACGTAACTGGGTGATTATAAAGGAGTACTACAGGTGTCTCCGAAGGTACATGTTGGGTTAGCGTATTTCGAGATTAGGTTTTGTCACTCCGATTGTCGGAGAGGTATCTCTGGGCCCTCTCGGTAATGCACATCACTATAAGCCTTGCCGCAACGGGGCCCGTCACTACTTGTGCGTACGGCGTGGACACGGACGGCCGCACAAATTTAAGCACACATTGGTGGAAGAGCTTCCTCGTTGACAAGAATCTTCATGTTGGACAGGCCATTCTTATTACTATCAGGAAGACCACACGTCAAGGCTTGAAGATGATGATCGTCATCGATATCATCTAAACTATGTATGTGTGTGGCTGCTGATGATCGTCATGTTTGATTTCTACCTATGGATGAAACCTTTTATGTGATCAATGACCGTTGAACTTGTTAAACTTCTTATGTTGCCTTCGTACTATGTTATGTGATCAAACTATGTTATTTGGTACTTGTTTCTTAATCCATAATGGCAAAATTTTGTGGATGTGATCAAACTATGTTATGTCTATAAAATTGTGTTTATGTCATGTTTCTTATGTCTATGTTATGTTTCTTATGTTATGTCTTATGGCGAAAAAAAATTGAAGACAAAATCAAAGTAGTTAAGTTTAGTGCCAACCTACCGCCAGGGAACTCGGCGGTAGGTTTGTGTGGGCTACCGCCGTGGTCCTGGCGGTAGGTACGTCAGCAGCCGTTAACGGATTGACAGCCGTCAGGCACACCTACCGCCGGAACCTGCGGCAGTAGGCTGTGCAACCCTACTGCCTGAGGGTCTGGCGGTAGCAAAAGGGTCAGATTTCGAAAAAAATTCAGACTGGGATCAGATCTCGATTTTGTTTCACAAAAGGGTCAAATCACGAAATTTGGCCTCCATTGCAACCGACACATCGCAAACATGGACAACCCATGTGCAATGTGCCACCACATCATCCTGTTTTGACGTTTCCGTTTTTTGACATCGCATACAGGCTCCAGCAGACGTTCATCAATGCCCTCACTGCACACAATTTCATTGATTAACCGTGCGCACAGTATGCCACATTGCACACAGGCCCATTTGCAATGCGTGCAGTATAACAAAAGCAGATGATTTCAGGTGTAAACATCAGATCACGTCACATTGCACACAGGCCCTCACATCCATATAGCATAACCAACATGCATATATCAAAGTTCTAGACGACATCGAAGCCAAAATAAAACTTCCATCAGGAATCATATGATCAGTCATGCACCTAATAGCCAAAATAGCACTTCCATCACGAATCATATAATAAAAGTTCTAGATGACATCCATATGATTAGTGTCATGCACCTATAGCAAAATGCTATAAATCTAGCTGACAAAGTTCTAGAAATCAAACAGACAAAGTTCTAGACAAATCTATAACTGGTATCAGCAAGGTAGGTTCTAGAAGAGTTTCCCTGCCCAAGCTGGACCGCTGACTGGTCAGACAAATGTAGCATCATTCTGGGGCAGACTAACAACGACCCAATTGCTCCAGTATGCTCCCTTCTATCCCAATAATTTTCACCAATGAGTTCGAGTGGCCCTCGAGGAAAATATCCGTGATCTGCAATCAAATGATTCGCACACTTAGTATGGTCCCACAAAATGAAGTCTCAAACTTATGCTATCAAATGACTCATGACATGACATCGAACAGCTATGAATTATGAAAGTTCACGATGTTGCTCTCTACAAAGCTGCTTTCACGGGAAGAATGGGCCAGCAAAAATGTCTGACATTATACATTAACAGCTAATACTTGGTACGATCTACGCATATCAACATACCTGGGTACACCCAAATAGCTTGAGAGTTCTCAGTGATGAGCAACTGTCAACAATCAGCCCCAAAGCTTCATTGGTCAGACCACGGCAGAAGGAAACATCCAGAATTTCCAAGCGCAAGGAGCACTTGCTAGCAATCGCCCGTGCAGTAAGATTTCCAACCTAAAGTAAGAGCAGTAAATTATAGATAAATGTGCATAAATGTTGGCCACATACAAAAAAACAGAGAAGCATCGCAAAAATACAGTGAAACAAAGTAGACAGGAACGGTACAGTAAATGTGAGGCCAAAAGCAAGATGCATTTTCCGTTCCGCATCAGTATCAGATCTAAAGAAAGCAGGAGCCCCAGGGATTGGTGTCATCTGTGTAAGGGGGTTCTTTGTTCCATGATATAGGAGTTCGATGTTTGTCAGAACTGTGTGCATGACTTTTGTATGTGTTATATACTTATATGTCGGCATGTGAGAGTTGGGGTATAATGTGAAAGTGTGTTTGCCCAATAGAAGATTAGTACTACAACCCTAATGTCTATTTATTTCATGACTAGCTTGAAATTTTATGGATCATCAAACTTAGATTTTAATAACAGTGCACCCACTAGCATATTCTTATTTCAAGTACGATGTCGTGGATACAGGTGCATACACTGGATGATAGAGTTATGTTTAGGAGGTTTCATATCAATGAGAAACACACATCCGAGCAAACAAAAAGGAGCATGGACAAAGTACCTTCTCAATGTTGTTTAGGCTCAACTCAGTTAAGCATCCTCCAGATTCTTCCAAATACTGAGACAGCGCTACATCACTGCAAAATTGATTAGGTTGATTGCAGCATGAGGAAATTTTTTTGCACTATCTCATTACACAAAAATCATGTGCAGATCAATACAAAAGAAGACTACAAAAAAACAATATATTCATAAAGTGAAGCATCCTAAAAATGGAAAACATGTCAAATATTCACAAGTGTTAAGCTGTGCTGATGCATTTGTTGAGACAGCAAATATCCCAGGAGAATAATAAAGTGTGAATATGAAATGATCAGGGGATGGCATATTGTACACATAACTAAAGCATGAATCCTTTTCTTCTGGTTTGAATGTCCATGAGAAGTTGAGAACTTTTGGGAAACAGGAAACCAGTCAAGAGTCCTAGTGGTGTGTGTTCTTTTCTTATCTCTTTGAATTTTACATTTTGATGTTTCCAACATCCTAATATAAACAGTAGCAATCAAATCTATTGAAACAGGACATCATGATAACCAAACAGGTTGCCTACACATGCCATCCAGCAGCACATAAGACCTTGACAAGTAGTGGAGCAAGAATCGTGAATTCGCTTCTCATAATCAATTGACGTTATTAAAACACTCATTAAAGTCAGACCAAGCCATATTGGCACTTCTACAAATGTACAAATAACCCCATGTGTAAATTAGCTTACTGAAAATCATGGATAGATTGCTAATTGAAAGGGAAAGCTAGTCCATATTCAATTATTATATACACCACAAAATTTTGAGGGCCTTAATATGCAAAATTTCAGCAGATATAAAATGAATATGAATGGAAAAATGGGAATACCTGAATGTATTCTTTTGAAGCTTTAATTTCTTTATAAGCCGACAGCCATCACGAAGATATCTCGTTGCTGAGTCACGCAACCTACTCAAGTTTCGTATATCTAAAGATGATAACTGGGGGCAGTTCACCCCAATAGTCTTAATGGAGGATGAGGTCAGTTTCCTGCAAATTAGACAGCGCGATGACAAAAAAAGTCAGAATGTACCCTCATATCACTTCTCTTTATCTGCATAATAAACATGTCATAGTTAACTTAAGAAACATGACTCGTCATAATTACTGATAAGTGGACACATTATAGTTGCAAGCGACCATGAAGAACACGGTTGGTTAGCATATAGCACAGGGGGCTCCTTAACTTACTCCACAATATAGGATACAGATATGCAATATTATTTAGATAGATAGGGCAGGCATTTAAACAGGAAAGAGATCGGATTGGGTTTTGCAAGATTAGAGTTAGGAGGGTCAATGAACAAGAGAATATTTATCAATCAAGAAAGAAGAATTTTAGCAATCCATTTATGCCATTGTTCATCCTCTCTAACCTACTCCACAATCCCCTACAGGTCCAGCCATCTTCACAGCAGTAGAAACCTAGTATGTTCCATAAGAATATTATAAAGTCCTCCCAGGTGTGAAGAACAAAGTTGCAAATGACCAGTGACTCCATCTATAACTGAATTAAGACTAAAGATCTAATCTGAAAGACAAGATGAAAGTAAGGTACCAATGCCATTAGTAGCATGGAGAATCATGCTACACTTTCAGCTTCTGTCTCATATCATAGAAAATCTATGAAATGACCAGTGATGTTTGATAGTTTTCATAATAAAATATATTTTAACAGGCTTCCTATTCAGTAACAACTTTCAACTAGTGACTTCAGTTACAGAATGAAATTCTACGGGAAAAATGCTCCTGGCATTGAAGTAAAAGGCAAATAGGTAAAGTAGAAATCTGTAATCTTCTAAGAGAACTACAAGATATAATATACACTGAAGAAACTACAGCTATAAGTAGGAATACTTACAGGCAACCAGCAAACGCTAACTCCCTTATATTAGAGCCGTGTACAGGAATGAGCTCATTCACAAACTTGTCACAGACAGACTGTATGCCAGACATTGATAAAACCTCCAGTTGTTTAATTTTCTTTAGAGCAGGAAGAATCATCATGGCATCCACATTTAGGCAGTCATTAATATATAGTTCTCTCAATACAGATTGCAGCCTATTAGCAAGATTCTCAATTCCAGTTGATGTGAGAAGAGAACACTCGCTTAAATTTAGCGAACTCAGAGAAGGTGCTGCTGAGATGAGTTTGTCTAACCCATCATCAGAAAGACGGTAATTTCCCATCAAAGATATTTTTCTTAATAATGGCATGCAATTTGGAACCTTTGCCAAGGTAGTAGGCAAAATATAGTCAGGCATGCATCGCCCAGATAAGTCAAGCTGCAGAATCTTCACAAAAGAAAAGAAAAGAGAAAATAAGTCCTTGAAAGATGACTTGCCCAGAAACAGGGCAGCAAAGTCTGCTGGTCAAACACTCAAAATCAACAGAAGCAATGATGTCTTAGTTTCTCAATAACAAACTCATATGTTCAGCAAAAGCAGTAGATGATGTGATCATGAAACATGAATTGCATAAGTGAAAAGCAGTACCTCTAAGGATTCAGTCATGCATTTCCCAAAAACAGCCTCAAAGTCATCCTCATTCAACCACGAACACTCCCTAAGCTGCAGTGCCACAGGATTGTCACACAAGATTTCAGTAAGAAGATGGGTATTCATCTTCCTAGAACAGCACAGTTCCGTGAGAAGTTTATGTTTTAACTCCTCGGGTATGCCTCCAAGTGATTCAATACCTTCAGCATGGCTTGCAAGAGTTTGCATGCATAAGCTTGCAAGTGATGGGACGGGTCGCAGCAGAGCTTTCTTGTTTTTCAAAGGTGTCCACAAAATGACATCATCAGCATCATTAGCTAGTTTAGACGACGGATTCAACTCCCGGGCTCTCAATTTAGCATCTCTATCATCCATGATCCTCAATGCAGTAGAATATGGACCTGGCCAATCCTGAGCATCAGCCGCAGGCTCCAACTCTTCTTCATCATCTTCGTCACTATGTACATCTTCATCTGCTTTGAAGAATGCAAATTTTGGGGCCAGCTTAATAGCTCTCTCTCTTGCCGCTTGCCTCCAAAGCGGCTCCACATCAGCATCAGCTGCTCCTGAGACACTCTGATTCTCTTGTAAAACCACAGGTTCCCAATCGATGTCATCATCACTTAACTTCTGGGGCAATAAAACCTCTTCCGCAACCATCTTCCCCTTTCCTTTATCATCACGACTGAACTTCCTGGTCCTGGTACCAGATCGAATACCCACACTGACAGCAGAACCAGAATCGTTGTTCCCAAGAACCAGCTTTGCGCTTCCTTCACCTCTATTTCCAGACTCATGCCTGAGAACCTCCTCACTGAAATCAATATCTGCAGCTGCCTTCTCTGCCGAATCATGCATGACCATAGACTCCTCACTGAAGAGCTGTTCATTCCTGTCATTAACTTGACCAATTCCCCCTCTACGAGCCCTCACAGAACCACCACTCCCCTGGCCGGTCATATGCGAACCCATAGCCACCACATTCGGTTCAGTCAGATTAAAAGGAGTGAACAAGTTTGCCGGTACCTTCATGCCACAATCCCCCGGCAGCACAAAATCCTCCCTGTCGCTCTCCGAATCAGGCACGTAATCGGCCGCCGCTCCGGCCATCGTGCTCGCGCTCCCTTTCGCCGGCAGCACAAAGTCATCATCACTGTCGCTCTCTGAATCAGCCGCGTAGTCGGCCAGCCGAGCCGATACGCCCTTACGCCGCTTCGCCGACCCGTCGGAGTCCTGGTGCAGCATTTCGTCGTGCACCTTGTCTCCAGACCCGGACCCTCCTCCATCCGGTCCAGGCCCCATCTCCGCCTGAACGTCTGGCTCCACGGGCCGCTTCCCGAGCCGAGACCCTGACCGCAAGCCCATGCGCGTCCCCTGACCACTGGAGCCGCCGCCGGTGCCGCCCGAGGCCCTAGCCTCGCCGCCGCCGCCATCGCTCCCCAACTCACCAACCACCGGGGAAGCATCCGGAGCAATAGCGGCAGCACGGGCGGAGACTCGGGGCCTCCCCTTCCTCCTCCCGCGAGCGCCCGACGAAGCGCCGTCGCGGTCGGAAGAGGCGGCCGCGGGGGTGCCCGGGCTGGCGGCGCCGGCCAGGCGCAGGCTGCGGCGGGGCGCCTCGACGGCGGGGGACTTGAGGGAGCCGTCGCCGGAGGGGGAGCCGAGGCCGAGGGAGACGGAGGTGGACGGGGACGGCGCCGGCGTGCTCAGCAGGCCGCCCATCGCCGCCGGCGGCGACTGCGGGGCGGGGGCGGGCGCGATGGCGGCCCTGGCGCGCGCGGGCCGGCGGCGCATCGGGTGGGCCGGGGGTGGGGTTGGGGCTGGAGGTGGAGCGGCGCGCTGGGTGGATGGGGTGGGAGGCGGAGGGAGGGAGGGAGGTATATGGGAGGGGAAGGGGAAGGGGGCAGGCTTGCCGAGGAAGGAGGCGGCGGGGATTCGGCGGAGGTTTTTTAATAGGTTTCCTTCCCGCGCGATGGAGCGGGGCGGACGGTCGCCGATTGCGGCGGGCGGCGGTTGGGTTGGGTTGGGTCGTGGGACGGCGCGAGGCCCGATGCGGCGGTGGGCGTTGGTTCGTGGGTGGGTGGGCTAGGCGCAAACCGTACGCGCGGCGCGCGGGTCGTGTCGCGCGTGTCGTGCTGGGCTTTCGTGCGTTGTGGCCTTCTAGGGGCTGTGGCGTTTTTTCTTAGAAGTGCGTGTACATGTTCCATGTTGCTAAAAGACTTGTAGGTGTTCCGTTCCATTCATCTCAGCCAAAACAAAAAGAGGTCACAAGAGAACGCCACGCACACGGAGACTACAAAGGATTGGGAAATGGAGGTCCGGAGGAAACGCCACGCACAAGATGTTGTTATAAAACCAAAAGCCACGCACACACGCATAGGCCGAGGAGTATTCAGTATTCCCAAATTCGTCTAGTTGCGTGGAGCTCGCACGTCTAACAAACCTGTCATAAGGGCATCCCGAACACCGATCCGCATATTCGCTTCCGCATTCATCGGTGGACAGCGGGACCAGTTCACGGATGGGGATGCGGCCGGGAGGGGCCATCCAAAGCTATCTGCATGTGCCCGGTGACATTTCAAATGAACTTTAACAAGAATGAACAAATTTGATTCAAACTTGTTGTGGAAAGGTCACGGCAGATGTCCTAGCAAAAGGACTTAGTTGTGGAGCCATCGCAACTAGGTAGCATAAAAGGGGTTAAACGGGACAAAGGACACGAAAGTTTATACTAGTTCGCCCCCTTGTAGTGAAGGTAAAGACCTAATCCAGTTTGAGGTGGCACTAGTAGAAAAGGGGTCATTTATCCCAGTTCGTAAGGGCCTTCTGTCCCGGATTCGGAACCGGGACTAAAAGGTCGTTACTAATGCCCTTGGCCTTTAGTCCTGGTTCTTACACGAACCGGGACAGATGGGCCTCCACGTGGCCGCTGCGGCCAGCCCAGGCAGGGGGGGGGGGCTTTGGTCCCGGTTGGTGACATAAACAGGACCAAAAGGCATCCACGCGTCAGCAGCTAGCTGGAGCTGAGGTTTTTGGTTTTTTTAAAGGGGCTGGTTTAGGGGGGGTTTAATTTAGGTTGTTATTAGCTAGCTAATAGAGAGAAGTGTCCTCTCTTATATCTCCGTGCTTGGTTTACCAACGCTACTGCTATGCCTAAACATGTCTTAGATTGAAGTGAAGGCAACATGTGGTGCATGTCGAAAGTAATACTAATCCTAACTTGATCAAGTTTGGATTGTACTACTTTCGACATGCACCACATGCATGTTGCCTTCACTTCAATCCAATCCATGTTCATTCCACCCGCTGATATATAATAACTTTCATGCTCGCATCATGCATCATCATATATAATAACAAGTCCTACTAATCGTCATCATACAACTTCTACTCGTTATTAATAACAAGTCATACGATCATCATCCTCATAGTCATCGAACCAACCCTACTTAATTGTTCTTAGCACATGATCATCAGTATTATGTAGGACCTAAATACCCTCTTTAAGGTAAAATAGCATAAAACAATATAGACCCTGACTCTCCATTATGGAGAATGGAGATCATCATGTCTTCAATTCTTGCGCTTCGCTTCCTTTTGCTTCCAAGAACCTCCTTACGATTGTCCATACATTTTTTCCATTCTTTGATTGTCATGTCTCCACTTCTTTTAGAAATCTGATATGGACAGTTGAGATTCGTGGGATGACCTGGTTGTATGTTCAAAACATCAAGGCGACCATGCTGATACATCAGATGAGGCACACAATCATTCAGGATTATCTGTTGAAAAATATAGTAATAACTTCGTAGTTAGCAATGATGTACTAGTTTTAGAAGTATGCAAAAGATGCACGGATGTCGTAATAGTAAAAAATCTTACTAGGGTATCTCCATGGTAGTTACCGTAGTTCAACACGTGCACTAGTGGCACGTATTGACCATAAAGTTGAGGAGTTCAATTTTAGATATTGTAATTCTTAAGATCAGTACAAAATGCGATCAGATGATTTTTCTCCTGATAAGTTAATTCAGAGCCATCGGTATAGTGGGTTTTGTCTACCATCTTCCGCACATTCTTTAAAGAATGAAAATAAGTTGTCAATGGAAATAAACTGTCAACTATTTTGAAATAAACAATATAAATTACTTAATAACTATGTTTGAGAAGCTCACATAGGGGAAGAATTGGAAGCGTATCAACAAGGACCCAAATGTCCATATTGTCTTGCTCGATTTTAAGATCACCAAGATCCATGGTGACAAGCATACCCTCATCAAAATCATACATCTTGCAAAGTGCTTCCCAATTTTTGCAACCAAAATGGGTTACACTCTCAGAATTATACAGCTTTACTTCAAAATCCACACCATGATGGGTCCTTAGGTGAATTTTCTTTGTTTCCATAATTTCATTGTCTTCAAAACCCATCCTCTCCAAGACATAGCGTCTTGCATAGCATGGAATAAAGCTAGTCGAATTGGAAAAGATGAAAAATACACGTTGAAATAGTTGAAATCGTGCTTAATTATGAAAAAAAACTCTTGTCGTCGTTGCGTACCGTTTCAAGATCGAAGGTCTCCTCGAGCTTAATGTCGAAGCGCCAATCTTCGTCCAGTTCAAGGAACCTGTCACACATACCTCGGTCGTCGTGGCACCAGTCGCACTCCCCAGGCGGTTTTCTTTGTCTGAGTACGACATTTCCTATGTTCATAATTCAAATATTAAAATTGTACAATTAAATATATGTACTAAAAAACCTAAATTAGATCATTATTATTCATCACGGGTTGACTACCGGTCTGTCGATCCTTTTCTTGAAAACTCTCAGCTCACGTGGTGTACATATTCGACCGTCGGTGATGGTAGCTCCTCCTTTCATTCCCGAGTGCATTACACCAAATTGTCTAGCACACGGGAATGAAGGAGAAGCTACCCCGCGACAACAGTCGGGATTCTTCGTCCTTTCATATATATATGGTTGGAGACTCTCCCTCACTGATTGCTCTCTGACATTTGCGACCGTCGGTGATGGTAGCTCCTCCTTTCGTTCCCGAGTGCATTACACCAAATTGTGTCTAGCACACGGGAACGAAGGAGAAGCTACCCCCACGACAACAGTCGGGATACTTCGTCCTCTCATATATGGTGGAGACTCGACAGACATAAAGTCAACCCGAGGACTCATATTAACACGAAGATTTGGCTGGTCTCACCTCGAGGTCGGAGGGGGGTCGGTGATGGGGACGTCGGCGCGGATGATGGAGGGGGCTCCTAGATTTCTGTAAAAACAAAAACCCTATAAGCTATCAAGTAATCAAATGCATACGCATTGCATAGTGCTCTCCAATTTTAGCATTCAAAGTAGGAGTACTTTTCCAATTTGAGCATTGAATAAGCAAAACCAAATCGTAAAATAAAGTATATTCAAATTAGCATGCATTCAATTATAAGCAAAACTACATCATCTCTTGTGTCCGTACATCGTCGAATATTATCACTAATACTCCTCGAATACTATCATACATATAGCATCGCTAATACAGCTAGAACCATAACGCCCGATGGGTATCGTCGCGGGTGGTGGACACCCAAAGAGAAGGAACCATCACAGGATCATAGCTCTAGTGAGATCCCTGAAGAACCTGCCAGGTATTTGTCGAACATGTCCTCCAACGCAACCATGTAGCGATGGACGTGCTCGTCCTCCTCGCTGACACGGTGACGTACCACCTCCACGGTGTCCGGAAGCCTTGGCACCGTCACTGGCCCACGCGACCGCCACCAAACAAGGATCGGGTCAACGACGGGCTGGCTCCTCACCAACCTACGCCCCCCGGAAGGTAGCACCTCCCAATACCAGCCCGGCAGAGCCCAGTCCCGAACATGGCCCCTCTGATCAAGCCGGCCTCCTCCGCCGAGTCGACGACTAGGATGCGGGATAGGCATCGTCGACGCCGATGCGGGAATAATTGCTTGAACTAAAAAAAATAAACTATTTCTTTTAATTTTCTTGCTAAAAATAAACTACTTCTATAGTAAAATAAAGTAGTTTTACTAAATCAACTAGTTCAACTACTTAGAACTTATTATAAATAAAATAAAGTAGCACTTACTAAAAATAAACTATGTACTTCTATATATAGTAAAATAATCTAGTTTTATTTAACCAACTAGTTCAACTACTAAGCACTTACTATAAATAAAATAAAGTAGTACTTACTAAAAATAAACTAGTTTAACTAGTTCTATTATTTTTCTAACTAATTATATTAAACACTTTCTCTTCTTATTTTTCTTTTTCCTCTCCTGCTTTTTCTTATACATACACAATATGAACATATACATAAATTGACAAAGAAAATTCTATGAACAAAAAAAGTCAATAAAATTCTATGAACAAAATTACAACAGAAAAAAAAATCATAAAAATTCTATGAACAGAAAAAATCATAAAAAATTGACATATTCTTTGCATATATATGAACATACAAACATTTACATATTCAACAATAATATCACCAAAAAAACTATGAACAGAAAAAATTTCTAACACAATATGAACAAATTACAACAACTCAATTAACTACACATCTAAACTACACATCTAAATTAACTACACGTCTAAATTAGGAAAATTCATATATATGAGCTCACTGCGCAAGGGGGCGGCGACGAGGAGGCAGGGCACGAGGATGGCGACGGTGAGGGGCGCGGCAACGGGCGACGATGAAGCAGGGCACGGCGACAGCGACGGTGAGGGGCGCGGCGATGGGCGACGAGGAGGCAGGGCCGGCGGCGTCGGGGTAGGGGGGCGCGGGGCAGCGACGGTGTCTGGGCGGGGCCGGCGGCATCGGGGCAAGGGGCGCGGGGCGACGATGGTGACGGCGAGGCGCAGAGGGGCAGCCTGGCGGCGGCGTCGGGGTGGGGAAGGCAAACTGAATGAAAATTTTCACGAGTGCTAGTTATATAGACGAAGCATTGGTCCCGGTTCGTGACAGCAACCGGGATGAATGCCTCCTTTAGTCCCAGTTGGTGCCACCAACCGGGACCAAAGGCCTCTTTTCAGCAGCCCAAAGGGTGGGAAGCAGAGGCCTTTGGTACCGGTTGGTGGCACCAACCGGGACTAAAGAAGGGCATTGGTCTCGGTTGGTGCTACAAACCAGTACCAATGCTCCCCTTTAGTCTCGGTTGGTGCCACCAACCGGGACCAAAGGCCTTGCACAACGGCGTGGTGGTAGGAGTTTAGTCCCACCTCACTAGCTGACAGAGAGCCGCACCTGTTTATAAGGTGCGGTGCGCCTGAGCTGTCGAGCTCCTCTCTAAAGCAGGCTTACGGGCCTAACCTCTCTGTACATGCCTGTGGGCCTACTCGGCCTTCTGCGGGCCTGAATGCTGGCCCATGGATGGGTTTCTAGCCGTATTCAGGCCGTGGTGGCCCGGTAGGTGGCATAATTTTTATTTTTCCCCTGTTTTTTGTTTTCTTTTTTGCTTTATTTATTTTGTTTTGTTTCTACTTACAACAAAAAACTTATTTATTTTATTTTATTTTGTTTCTAATTACTTATGTATTTTACTTTATGATAATTCTTTTTGCTATTAAAGTTTCTTACAAAAAAAGTTCTTTATGAAAATTCTTTTTGCTTTTAATGATTTTGAACAGAAAATACTTTGATAATTTTAGTTGCATCAATTTTATATAATTTTAGTTTCAATAATACTAGAGGTTGCTTATAATGTTTTGAACAGAAAATACTTTGATAATTTTAGTTTCATAAATTTTATTTATGTTATTAAAGTTTATTTTATTTTATTTCTACTTATAGTGTGGCTCGGGCATTTCATCGAACACCTCATGAGCATAGGAGGTGAGCTAGAGCACCGAAATGCCCTCCCCTCGCCGGCCAGAAAAAACACAGAACTGTCGAGTGCTCTGCCGCAGCGATGGGTATATATAGGCAACTTATTTGTCCTGGTTCGTGGCAGGAACCGGGACTGAATTCCCCCTTCTATACCGGTTCAAGGCACGAACCGGTACCAATGGCCGTGGGCCAGGAGCGCGGCCCATTGGTCCCGGTTTGTGCCTAGAACCGAGACAAATGGATCTAGACGAACCGGGACCAATGCCCACGAGGCCCCGACCGCCCCCCTGAGCTCATGAACCGGGACTAATGCCGCCCATGGGTCCCGGTTCGTGAAGAACCGGGACTAATGGGCTGGCCAGGCCCGAACCAAAGCCCTGTTTTCTACTAGTGTGGTATTGCTTATGTCTTGATTACCAGGGAGCGAATCCGCTTGACCTAGCTTTCGATCTGTTGTTTCTTGTCCTGAACCATCATCGGGTCGTCCCTTTATATACACATGTTGACGCCCAGCGGCTCACGGAGTCCCGACCGGCTCATAGATAACGTGTCCGACTCGGTGACTATCTTTACATGCCTTGCAATACAAGTCTTTACATATATGGCGGTTTACCCCTACGGGCCTTAAGTCGCCTTTGGGCCTTGGGCCCTTAACTAAACCGTCATCTCTAATATCCTCGTGGGCTTCATATGATGAATCGCCATAGGTATAACCCGGCCCCTCCTGGGCGGGTCATACCTAATAGTTATATCCCCAACATTAGGCCCCAGATTGACTTGAACTAGTTCATGTCAATCTTCAATACTTAGAAAAAAATATTCCCTTCTTCATTTGTACGAGAATTCATAACCCGGCATGACGTCATCTTCTGGATTTGTGATAACCCGTCATGACGTCACCTGCCATTAATTCACACAATCTCCAACATATCTCAACGGATCTTTACCTTAATAACCGTCCCGAGAATCGAGGCGCCTGGGCAGTTGGATAACCATGTTTTGGCCTTCTCTTTTTTGCGCCCACTTATTAGCCTTCTCCTTATAAATAGTCACGACCGACCTCTTCTCATTCCCCCCTTTCCATCGTCTTCCTCCTCTCGCGACTTTCTGCCACTCGAGCTCCGCCGCCACCGCGAAGCACCTCGTCCTCCTCGTCCTTGGCCGCTACATCAACCTGTGTCAGACCAGAGTACACCGGCGCTCCACCGCAATCGGATCTACATCTGTAAGTGCTCCTCCTCCAACGCTTGAGATCGCATTAGGGTTTTGGCTGTTCTTTGTGTTCTTCATAGTTCTTTGTTAGTTCTTCCACCGTAGCACCCTTTGATCTAAAAACGGCATAGAACTTTGTGCGATAGTAGTTTTGCCTTTGCCTTCAATACCAGCGGACCCCTTTTCCTTGAAAAGAGATCATATTAGAGCTTATGAATTCTCCTGTAGTGGTTTTAGGTCTTGATTTATCTTCTTTTTCTGAACTGCCGTTGATTCGAAGTAATAATTGTAATCTGTGAACCTGTTTGTACGGTACTTAGCAAAAAACTGCATTTTGTTAGATCCACCTAGTCATGGCGGCTCATATCACCGGCTGTAGTTAATTGCAATGCTCAGTAGATTTCTCTTTTGATAGACATCAAACTGCTCATGGCAGCTTATATAACCTGTTGTAACTAGCCATATACCATTAGGCCCCTTTTTAAGCCGCCATTTTGAATATGTGTTGTAATACTTTCCGTCTGGCTTAATTTGAACCGGAAAACTTTGTTCTTTTTCCTTTTAGGCTTCCTTCATAATGCCACCTAAAACAATCACTTCCTATAACTGGGTTCCTTCCATTGTCACGGAAAACACTCTTCAAGACTTTGTGAAAACCGGTTACTTGCCGAAGAAGTCTGTCATGTCTTACCGCGCCCCCAAGCCGAAAGAAGAGAAACCTCAGTCCAAGGAAGGTGAAGTCATTGTCTTCACTGATCATATGAACTGGGGCTTCTCACCGCCCGGCTCTAAATTTATCCGGGACGTTCTGCACTTTTTCAACCTTCATCCTCAAGACATCGAACCCAATTCCTTGTCCAACATATGCAATTTCCAAGTGTTCTGCGAAGTCTACCTTCAAGAGGAGCCCACTGCGGAGTTATTCAGAGAGTACTTCTATTTCAACAGGCAAAATGAGTATTCAAACGGACCCAGTGTGGAGCTTGGTGGAATGTCAATTCAGCGCAGGAGGGATGTTATCTTCCCTTACGCCCGCCTGCCGAGTCACCCGAAAGACTAGAACCAGACCTAGTTCTACTACAAGGATACCTCTCCGGCTGATGAGAACCAGTTGCCCGGCTTTCGCGCCCTGCGTCTTGAATCAAACCATCCTCTTCCTGACAAGCTCTCAGCTGCTGAACGCAAGAAACTCGCCCTACCTTTGCCAAGGTCAAGGCTTTGTTGGGAAATGGCCTAACTGGTATTGACTTGGTTCAATGTTGGGTTTCATGGCGGGTCATTCCCTTAAGCCGCCGCTCTGGCTTAATGTGTGCCTACACTGGTGAGAAAAAGGATCCATTGCGCCATAGCTCTGAGGACTTAACCGACGACGCCATAAGCGAGATGACAAAGTCTCTTCTACATAAATCCTGGTAGACTGCAGCAAGGCAGGTCTAATCCCTTTCTGCAAATCTAACCCAACACAAAAGTAAGCCGCCAAATTACTTATTTTACCTTCATCCTTAAATACCTTGTTATAACTCATCCTTGATGATTTTCACAAGCTGATGATGATTTCTGGAAGAAAGAGTATGATCATGAAGCTGCCAAGAGTGCCAGGAAGGCTAAGAAAGCCGCCAAGAGAGATACCAAAAAGAGGGGAAAGAAGCCCAACGCTTTTGAATTGCTTCAACTGGATGACACCTCTGAGTCGGAGGTAGCCCTTGATTCTCTTGGCTCCTTTTTCAACCATCTTATTGACACTGATTATCATCAAGATGACACGGGAACGAGTCAGGCAGTTGAAGAAGAGGTAACTATCGTTTCCTCCGACTCCGAGCCTTTGCCAAGACAAAAAATTCAAAGAGTAACCCGGAAATTAAGCTTTTCACACCCCTTAGCTCATCTGGATCCTCACTTTCTTTTGAAGCAACAGCAGCACGAGAGCCGGCGACAGACTCGGACCAGCAAGGATGCAGAACTATCCTCCGGCTTACCGAACACTCCAAGGAAGCGTCGAAATGAGGTCACCCCCGACTTAAACTCTTTTTATCCTTTGGCCGGTCTCACTCGTGAACCACTCAATTCTTCCGACTCAAATTATCAGAAAACATCTCATTCCTCTTCCGGCGACTTAATTCTATCTAATCTGCCGGCTTTGAAGACCGCTCCTGGGTAACAGCGATTTATTTACCATTTACTCATTATGATCCTTTTATACTTATACTGACTTTTATGACTCATGCAGTGGAAAAGCCAAGCCCAGCAAGAGGGCAAAGATGAATAAGCCGGTCGAAGATCCTAAAGTCAATGAATCGGAGCAGCAAACCCCAGCGCCTGAAATCTTCGTCCCTCAATCATCTGAGCCGGTTCTTGATATTCCATCAACAACTCCTGCACCTCCTGTTGATCAAGTCTGTGACGACACTTTGAACCCTGAAGCACCAAGCCCTGTCAAGATGGCCGACACACAAGGCGATGATGTAGTGATCACCAAGACCGGCTTTACAGAGCCGGGAAGACCTACTGTCCTGGCCAAGCACTCCACCAAGGAAGAACATTTTGAGCAGCGCAAAGTGTGATTTGTTGTTGCCAATTATTCTCAACTGAGCATTGGTGAAATATACTCTGGGTTTCTCAGTCAAGTACACAACAACCGTGAGCTTGAAGTTGACATGGTGAAGCAGATGCACCAAAAATTTGAGGTATAGGCCCCACCATTCTTTAAGTTATGCATATCCTGCTAGCCCCCAAGTTTACTGCTTATTTTGAATATGCTGTAGACTTGATCACCATGAACATGAATAACAACCTATGAAACAATCCTTTCAAAATTCGGCTTAAGCTTCCGGTTTAAAATAAATATGTCTTGATTAGTAGTTCTTTCTTAGTTCTTCCATCATAGCACCCTTTGATCTAAAAACGGCATAGAACTTTGTGCGGTAGTAGCTTTGCCTTTGCCTTCAATACTAGAGGACCCTTTTTCCTTGAAAAGAAATCTCTAGAGCTTATGAACTCCCTTGTACTGGTTTTATGTCTTGATTTATCTTCTTTTTCTGAATTGCTGCTGATCCGAAATAATAATTGTAATCTGTGAACCTATTTGTACGGTACTTAGCAAAAACCTGCATTTTGTTAGATCCACCTAGTCATGGCGGCTCATATCACCGGTTGTAGTTAATTGCAATGCTCAACAGATTTCTCTTTTGATAGACATCAAACTGCTCATGGCAGCTTATATAACCTGTTGTTACTAGCCATATACCATTAGGCCCCTTTTTAATCCGCCAATTTGAATATGTGCTATAATACTTTTCGTCCGGCTTAATTTGAACCGACAATTTTTGTTCTTTTTCCTTTTAGGCTTCCTTCATAATGCCGCCTAAAACAACCATTTCCTGTAACTGGGTTCCTTCCATTGTCACGGAAAACACTCTTAAAGACTTTGTGAAAACTGATTACTTGCCGAAGAAGTCTGTCATGTCTTACCGCGCCCCCAAGCCGGAAGAAGAGAAACCTCAGCCCAAGGAAGGCGAAGTCATTGTCTTCACTGATCATATGAACCGGGGCTTCTCACTGCCTGGCTCTAAATTTTTCCGGGACGTTCTGCACTTTTTCAACCTTGATCCTCAAGACATCGGACCCAATTTCGTGTCCAACATATGCAATTTCCAAGTGTTCTGCGAAGTCTACCTTCAAGAGGAGCCCACTATGGAGTTATTCAGAGAGTACTTCTATTTGAACCGGCAAAATGAGTATTCAAACGGACCCAATCTGGAGGTTGGTGGAATCTCAATTCAGCGCAGGAGGGATGTTATCTTCCCTTACGCCCGCCTGCCGAGTCACCCCAAAGACTGCAACCAGACCTGGTTCTACTACAAGGATACCTCTCCAGCTGACGAGAATCAACTGCCCGGCTTTCGTGCCCTGCGTCTTGAATCAAACCATCCTCTTCCTGACAAGTTGTCAGCTGCTGAACACAAGAAACTCGCCCTACCTTTGCCAAGGTCAAGGCTTTGTTGGGAAACGGCCTAACTGGCATTGACTTGGTTCGATGCTGGGTTTCATGGCGGGTCATTCCCTTAAGCCACCGCTTTGGCTTAATGTGTGCCTACACGGGAGAGAAAAAGGATCCACTGCGCCATAGCTTTGAGGACTTAAGCGACGACACCATCAACGAGATGACAAAGTCTCTTCTACATGAAAGCCTGGTAGACTGCAGCAAGGCGGGTCTAAGCCCTTTCTGCAAATCTAACCCAGCACCAGAAGTAAGCCGCCAAATTACTTATTTTACCTTCATCCCTAAATACCTTGTTATAACTCATCCTTGATGATTTTCATAGGCTGATGATAATTTCTGGAAGAAAGAGTATGATCATGAAGCTGCCAAGAGTGCCAGAAAGGCTAAGAAAGCCGCCAAGAGAGCCACCAAAAAGAGGGGAAAGAAGCCCAGCGCTTCTAAATTGCTTCAACTGGATGACACCTCTGAGTCGGAGGTATCCCTTGATTCTCTTGGCTCCTCTTTCAACCATCTTATTGACACTGATTATCATCTGGATGACACGGGAACGAGTCAGGCGGTTGAAGAAGAGGTGACTTATAACCCACAAGTATAGGGGATCGCAACAGTTTTCGAGGGTAGAGTATTGAACCCAAATTTATTGATTCGACACAAGGGGAGCCAAAGAATATTCTCAAGTATTAGCAGCTGAGTTGTCAATTCAACCACACCTGGAAACTTAGTATCTGCAGCAAAGTGTTTAGTAGCAAAGTAATATGATAATGGTGGTAACGGTAACAAAAGTAAAGATAGCAAAAGTAATGTTTTTGGTATTTTGTAGTGTTTTGTAATAGTAGCAACGGAAAAGTAAATAAGTGAGAACCAGTATATGGAAAACTCGTAGGCACCGGATTAGTGATGGATAATTATGCCGGATGCGGTTCGTCATGTAACAGTCATAACATAGGGTGACACAGAACTAGCTCCAGTTCATCAATGTAATGTAGGCATGTATTTCGTATATAGTCATACGTGCTTATGGAACTTGCATGACATCTTTTGTCCTACCCTCCCGTGGCAGCGGGGTCCTATTGGAAACTAAGGGATATTAAGGCCTCCTTTTAATAGAGAACCAGAACAAAGCATTAGCACATAGTGAATACATGAACTCCTCAAACCATGGTCATCACCGGGAGTGGTCCCGATTATTGTCACTTCGGGGTTGCCGGATCATAACACATAGTAGGTGACTATAGACTTGCAAGATAGGATCAAGAACACACATATATTCATGAAAACATAATAGGTTCAGATCTGAAATCATGGCACACGGGCCCTAGTGACAAGCATTAAGCATAGCAAAGTCATAGCAACATCAATCTCAGAACATAATGGATACTAGGGATCAAACCCTAACAAAACTAACTCGATTACATGATAAATTTCATCCAACCCATCACCGTCCAGCAAGCCTACGATGCAATTACTCACGCACGGCGGTGAGCATCATGAATTTGGTGATGGAGGATGGTTGATGATGATGACGTCGATGAATCCCCCTCTCCGGAGCCCCGAACGGACTCCAGATCAGCCCTCTCGAGAGAGATTAGGGCTTGGCGGCGGCTCCGTATCGTAAAACGCGATTATTTCTTCTCTCTGATTTTTTCTCCCTGAAAGCCAATATATGGAGTTGGAGTTGGCGTCGGAGGGCCACCAGGGGGCCCATGAGGTAGGGGGGCGCGCCCAGGGGGGAGCCCCCCACCCTCGTGGACAGGGTGTGGGCCCCCTGGTCTTCATCTTTGGCGAGGATTTTTTATTGTTTTTTCTAAGGTGTTCCGTGGAGTTTCAGGTCATTCCGAGAACTTTTATTTTCTGCACATTAAACAACACCATGGCAATTCTGCTAAAAACAACGTTAGTCTGGGTTAGTTCCATTCAAATCATACAAGTTAGAGTCCAAAACAAGGGCAAAAGTGTTTGGAAAAGTAGATACGACGGAGATGTATCAACTCCCCCAAGCTTAAACCCTTGCTTGTCCTCAAGCAATTCAGTTGACAAACTGAAAGAGAAAAAGAAAAACTTTTACAAACTCTGTTTGCTCTTGTTGTTGTAAACATGATAAGCCAGCATCCAAGTTTCAGCAAATATTATGAACTAACCATACTCACAATAACACGTAGGTCTCACAATTACTCATATCAATAGCATAATCAGCTAGCGAGCCATAATAATAGAACTCGGATGACAACACTTTCTCAAAATAATCATAACATGATATAACAAAATGGTATCTCGCTAGCCCTTTCTGAGACCGCAAAACATAAATGCAGAGCACCTTTAAAGATTAAGGACTGACTAAACATTGTAATTCATGGTAAAAGAGATCCAGTCAAGTCATACCCAATATAAACCAATTATAATGAATGCAAACGACAGTGTGCTCTCCAAAGGGTGCTTTTTAATAAGAAGGGTGATGACTCAACATAAAAGTAAATGGATAGGCCCTTCGCAGAGGGAAGCAGGGATTTGTAGAGGTGCGAGAGCTCGGTTTTGAAATAGAGATAAATTATATTTTGAGCAGCATACTTTCATTGTCAACATAACAACTAAAAGACGACGATATCTTCCATGCTAAACAGATTATAGGCGGTTCCCAAACAGAACGGTAAAGTTTATACTCCCCCTCCTCCATAAGCATCAATCCATGGCTTGCTCGAAACAATGAGTGCCTCCAACATTCAACGGGTCCCAGGGGGAGTTTTGTTTGCAGTTATTTTGATTTAGTTTGCATAAAGCATGGGACTGGGCATCCCGGTTACCAGCTATTTTCTCATGAATGAGGAGCGGAGTCCACTCCTCTTGAGAATAACCCGCCTAACACGAAAGATAAGGGCAGCTCTAGTTGACATATGAGCTATTCGAGCATGCAAAACAAAATGTTTATTTGAAGGTTTAGAGTTTCGCACATACAAATTTACTTGGAACGGCAGGTAAATACCGCATATAGGTAGGTATAGTGGACTCATATGGAACAACTTTGGGGTTTAAGGAGTTTGGATGCACAAGCAGTATTCCCGCTTAGTACAGGTGAAGGTTAGCAAAAGACTGGGAAGCGACCAACTGAGAGAGCGACAAAAGTCGTAAACATGCATTAGAATTAATTCACACCGAATACAAGCATGAGTAGGATATAATCCACCATGAACATAAATATCATGAATGCTATGTTGATTTGATTCAACTACATGCGTGAACATGTGCCAAGTCGAGTCACTCAATTCATTTAAAGGAGGATACCATCCCATCATACCACATCATAATCATTCTAATGGCATGTTGGCATGCAAGGTAAACCATTATAACTCATAGCTAATCAAGCATGGCACAAGCAACTATAATCTCTAAATGTCATTGCTAATATGTTTACTTCATAATAGCCGACTCAGGAACGATGAATCATCATATTTACAAAAACAAGAGAGGTCGAGTTCATACCAGCTTTTCTCATCCCAATAAGTCCACCATATATCATCATTATTGCCTTTCACTTGCACAACCGAACGGTGTGTATAATAATAAGAGTGCACGTGCATTGGACTAAGCTGGAATCTGCAAGCATTCAACTCAAGAGAGAAGACAAGTAATATGGCCTCTAAGTTAAATAAACAATCATGCATATAAGAGTCACTAAGCATTTTCAACATGGTCTTCTCGACCCCCAAAGAAAGGAAAAGAAATAAAAACTATTTACACGGGAAAGCTCCGAACAAGTAAAAGAAGAACGGGAAAATATTTTGGGTTTTAAATTTAATTCTACTACAAGCATGGAAAGTAAACTAACTAATTTTTTGGTTTTTCTTAAAGTTTATTAAACACACAAGAAGAAAGCAGGAAAAGGAAAAGAAACTAGCATGGATATTACAGTGACAGAGTATGAGCACCGACATCTAGCAATGAGTGTGAACATGAATGTAAAGTCAGTGAGAAATACATACTCCCCCAAGCTTAGGCTTTTGGCCTAAGTTGGTCTATTGCCAGGGATAGCCTGGCGGATACCCGTAGGTGTAGCTGGGGTCGTACTGTGATGCAGCGGCTATCGCCGCCTGAGCTGTAGCGTGGCGTTGAGCAGCCTCCGCTCTCCTCTCGTACTCATCTGCCTCCTCTTTGGTATTAATATATCTTCCTTTTGTCTGAAAATCAAAGAAGGCAGGAGCAGGAAGAGCAATATGGACTACATGATGTTTGTTAAAGATTAGTCGATACTGAGAGGTGGTTCAGTCCTCTCAACAAACTAGTGGGAAACCATAGAATCAAAATCTAAATAAGAAGGGGGTAACTCCATATCACCCTCACGAATGTCTATCTCAAGAAAATTAGCTAAGCGGGTTGCATAAATTCCTCCAAAGAAATCTCCGCTATGTCTATTCTGATGCAACCTGCGAGCTACAATGGCTCCCATATGATAAGATTGGTCTCCTAACACAGCACTCCTGAGAATACTGAGATCAGGGACACACATGTGACATGCTTCATCCTTAGCATTTATGCATCTACCTATGAAGAGAGCAAAATAATGTATAGCAGGAAAGTGAACGCTCCCTATAGTGGCTTGTGTTATATCTCTAGATTCCCCCACAGTTATTCTAGCAAGAAAGTCTCTATATTCAGATTTAGGGGGATCCCTGACATTACCCCAAGATGGAAGTTTGCAAGCGGAAGTGAAATCCTCTAAGTCCATGGTATAAGATTTGTCATAAAGGTCAAACATGACTGAAGGAGAATTACGCGAAGATGAAAACTCAAACCTCCTCACAAATGAACTTCTGAGATCATGATATTGGGGGCATTTGTCAGCTTCAAAGTCCTCTAGACCGGCGTTACTTAAATATGTGCTAAATTCTTCTTTGATTCCCACTTGATTCATAAAATTTTCCGAAGGCCATTCACAGGGCCTCACAGGAGCGTCTCTTGGTGGTTCCTCGTCAGCATCACGTATTGCAAGCCTGGGACCTTGCTTCCTTGAAGGACC
Organism: Triticum timopheevii; assembly: GCA_963921465.1. NCBI lineage: Eukaryota > Viridiplantae > Streptophyta > Magnoliopsida > Poales > Poaceae > Triticum > Triticum timopheevii. Next base: position 596,231,645 of record OY997274.1, read on the forward strand.
ACCTTGGAACATCCTCCTAAACATATTGTTTCCTCTGAAAAATTTCAGAAATTTTTAGTAACTTCAAATAAAAGTGAACCAACTTCAATAAAATTGATAGCAACAACTCCCATAAGTGCCTAGAGCCTATATAAAGCATTGGAACTACTTGGAACCATGTAAATTTGACATGCAAGCTCAAGAACATGGTCACCTATGCAGCACAAATTTGCAATGAATAAAGCACTAGAACAAAAACTAATTGGACCAATGGAGGAGTCACATACCAAGGAACAATCTCCCCAAGCAGTTTTGCGAGAGGTGCTTTGAGCAAGGAGATCGAAAATCACAGCAACTTGGGCTGGAACTCGTGCTTGAGTTGGTTTTTCGTGTTTGTGTGAGGTAGAGGAAGAAGATGGGTGCAGGGATAAGTGGACGAGGGCCACCATGGGCCCATGAGGCAGGGGGGCGCGCCCTCCACCCTCGTGGCCAGGTGGCAGCTCCCCCCGCGGTAATTTTTGCATAGTAAATTCTTAAATATTCCCGAAAAAATCATATTAAATTGGCATGGCATTCTGAGGACTTTTATTTTTGGGGTATTTTTATATTGCACGGATAAGTCAGGAAACAGACAGAAAGATACTATTTTACTTAATTTCTACTAAATAACAGAAAATATAAAGAGGGTACAGAAGGTTGTGCTTCTAGTTTCATCCATCTCGTGATCATCAAAATGAACCCACTAACAAGGTTGATCAAGTCTTGTTAACAAACTCATTCCGAATAATCACGGAACCGGAGAAATTTCGGATAACACTAAGTTACCTCAACGGGGATATGAAAATCCCCAACAATAAGAATATCATACTTTTTCTTGACAGTAGGGAGAGGAAATTCAAAATCTCCAAATATAATCGATGGAATTTTTCCAATAGAGTTGATACTATAAACTTGAGGTTGTTTCCTCGGAAAATGTACGGTGTGCTCATTGCCATTAACATGAAAAGTGACATTGCCATTGGTGCAATCAATAACACCCCTGCAGTATTAAGGAAAGGTCTTCCAAGAATAATAGACATACTATTATCCTCGGGAATATCAAGAATAACAAAGTCCGTTAAAATAGTAACGTTTGCAACCACAACATGCACATCCTCACAAATACCAACAGGTATAGCAGTTGATTTATCAGCCATTTGCAAAGACATTTCAGTAGGTGTCAACTTATTCAAGTCAAGTCTATGATATAAAGAGAGAGGCATAACACTGACACCGGCTCCAAGATCACATAAAGCACGAGTTAATGATGTAGACTTGACTTACGGAGATCTTGATAACCCACAAGTATAGGGGATCGCAACAGTTTTCGAGGGTAGAGTATTCGACCCAAATTTATTGATTCGACACCAGGGGAGCCAAAGAATATTCTCAAGTATTAGCAGCTGAGTTGTCAATTCAACCACACCTGGAAACTTAGTATCTGCAGCAAAGTGTTCAGTAGTAAAGCAATATGATAATGGTGGTAACGGTAACAAAACTAAAGACAGCAAAAGTAATGTTTTTGGTATTTTGTAGTGATTGTAACAGTAGCAACGGAAAAGTAAATACGCGAGAACCAGTATATGGAAAACTCGTAGGCACCGGATTAGTGATGGATAATTATGCCGGATGCGGTTCGTCATGTAACAGTCATAACATAGGGTGACACAGAACTAGCTCCAGTTCATCAATGTAATGTAGGCATGTATTCTGTATATAGTCATACGTGCTTATGGAAAAGAACTTGCATGACATCTTTTGTCCTACCCTCCCGTGGCAGCGGGGTCCTATTGGAAACTAAGGGATATTAAGGCCTCCTTTTAATAGAGAACCGGAACAAAGCATTAGCACATAGTGAATACATGAACTCAAACTATGGTCATCACCGGGAGTGGTCCCGATTATTGTCACTTTGGGGTTGCCAGATCATAACACATAGTAGGTGACTATAGACTTGCAAGATAGTATCAAGAACACACACATATTCATGAAAACATAATAGGTTCAGATCTGAAATCATGGCACTCGGGCGCTAGTGACAAGCATTAAGCATAGCAAAGTCATAGCAACATTAATCTCAGAACATAATGGATACTAGGGATCAAACCCTAACAAAACTAACTCGATTACATGATAAATCTCATCCAACCCATCACCGTCTAGCAAGCCTATGATGCAATTACTCACGCACGGCGGCGAGCATCATGAAATTGGTGATGGAGGATTGTTGATGATGACGACGACAACGAATCCCCCTCTCCGGAGCCCCGAACGGACTCTAGATCAGCCCTCCCAAGAGAGATTAGGGCTTGGCGGTGGCTCTGTATCGTAAAATGCGATTATTTCTTCTCTCTGATTTTTTTCTCCCCGAAAGCCAATATATGGAGTTGGAGTTGGCATCGTAGGGCCACTAGGGGGCCCATGAGGTAGGGGGGCGTGCCCGGGGGGGCCCACCCTCGTGGACAGGGTGTGGGCCCCGTGGTCTTCATCTTTGGCGAGGATTTTTTATTGTTTTTTCTAAGGTGTTCCGTGGAGTTTCAGGTCATTCTGAGAACTTTTATTTTCTGCACATAAAACAACACCATCGCAATTCTGCTGAAAACAGCGTCAGTCCGGGTTAGTTCCATTCAAATCATACAAGTTAGAGTCCAAAACAAGGGCAAAAGTGTTTGGAAAAGTAGATACGACGGAGACGTATCAGTGACTATCGTTTGCTCTGACTCCGAGCCTTTGCCAAGACAAAAAATTCAAAGAGTAACCCAGAAAGTAAGCTTTTCACACCACTTAGCTCATCTGGATCCTCACTTTGTTTCGAAGCAACAACAACACGAGAGCCGGTGACAGACTCGGACTAGCAAGGATGCAGAACTATCCTCCGGCTTACCGAACACTCTGAGGAAGAATTGAAATGAGGTCACCCTCGACTTAAACTCTTTTTATCCTTTGGCAGGTCTCACTCGTCAACCACTCAATTCTTCCGACTCAAATTATCAGGAAACATCTCATTCCTCTTACGGCGACTCAATTCAATCTAATCTGCCGGCTTTCAAGACCGCTCCTGGGTAATGGCGATTTATTTACCATTTACTCATTATGATCCTTTTATACTTATACTGACTTTTATGACTCATGAAGTGTAAAAGCCAAGCCCAGCAAGAGGGCTAAGCTGAATAAGTCGGTCGAAGATCCGAAAGTCAATGAACCGGAGCAGTAGACCCCAGCGCCTGAAATCTCCGTCCCTCAATCATCTGAGCCGGTTCTTGATATTCCATCAACAACTCCAGCACCTCCTGTTGATCAATTCTGTGACGACACTTTGTACCCTAAAGCTCCAAGCCCTGTCAAGACAGCCGGCACACAAGGCGATGATGTAGTGATCACCAAGACTGGCTTTATAGAGTCGAGAAGACCTACTATCCTCGCCAAGCACTCCGCCAAGGAAGAACATTTTGAGCAGTGCAAAGTGCGATTTGATGTCGCCAATTATTCTCAACTGAGCATTGGTGAAATATACTCTGGGTTTCTCAGTCAAGTACACAACAACCGTCAGCTTGAAGTTGACATGGTGAAGCAGATGCACCAAAAAGTTGAGGTATAGGCCCCACCATTCTTTAAGTTATGCATATCCTGCTAGCCCCCAAGTTTACTGCTTATTTTGAATATGATGTAGACTTGATCACCATGAACATGAATAACAACCTATGAAACAATCCTTTCAAAATCCGTCTTAAAGCTTCCGGTTTAAAATAGATATGTCTTGATTAGTACTGGTTTAATCTGTATGAATGAGCCGGTCCTTCGTACTCTTGAACACAGTACTTACTTGTGTAGTTCTCATGAGCCGGCTATGGCCGGTTGTAGCACCAAGGGGTCATCGTAGAATTGCAACAAGACAAGCAATATGCATTAACCCCCAAGTGCCAAGTACTCTTACTCCCAAAGTGCTTGGGACTTATTCACATAAGCCGCCACATAAATAGAACTTTCTGATAAACATTAGCCCCCAAGTGCCAAGTGTTGTTCTTGCAAAAGGCTTGGGACTTAATGTTTTGAACCAACATTGAATTATGATTTTGATCCGGTGTATGAACAGACCACCACTCCTCAACTTCCATCAGAGCTGTCTGACTTGAAGACTCGTCTGGAGCTGCGAGAGGCTGAGACCCAAAAGGCGAATTCAAAGTTTGAATTTAGTGTGGCTGAAGCAGAAAAAGTGAAGACCGGCTTTGAAGTTGAGAAAAACATCTGGGCTGAAGAGAAAATAGCCTTAACACAACGGGCTCAGAAGGCGAAGGCGGCTCTCCAGGAAGCGACCACTGAACTCACCGGCTTAAAACACCAGGTGTCTCAGATGGTTTCTGCTATCTTTGGTAAGTCACCTTATGATTATCAAATTTGAAATCCTTCCTTGATGATATGAACCACTTTTAACCCATCCTATGATTATTTTGCAGGCCCCAGAAGCACCAATCTCAACCAAGATATGCTTGTGAAGCTGAAGGCGGTTTACACATTGGTGGAGTAGCTTTACATTGGTGCTCAACGCGCATTGGCCACAATTTCTTCATCTAATGAAGCCCCCACACTCTTGGTTGATGTGTTAAGGAAACTTTCCGTCTTGCCCGAGAGGTTTAATGAAATGAAGTGATCATCTGCGAGAGACGGAGCTGTCACTGCCTTAAGCCGGGGCAAAGCATGGTTAACAGAGTTTGACTCGACTGATATCTCTATCGGGTATCCAAGCTTCAAGGAAGGCGACACTCCGTTTGACCAGAAGGACTTTGCTACTTGCGTGAAGGATATGCGTCCCCTGGCCAGTATGATTGCCAATGAGACAGACCTCACTAAGTATCAACTGGCTTATGACATGGGAAATCAGAACATGCCAACGCCGTCTTACAAAGTGAAAGACCTGATCCCCCCAATCCATAAGCACACTTTTGCTCCTGAAGTTGACCCGTCCAAGCTAATTGATGATGAAGCTGAATTCCAAGCTTTGAGTGGCATTGATTGGTCGTCACCAACCTTCCAGGACGTAGAACATGACGAAGAAGCGGAGAGGGATGATCCGGAAGCGTCATGCCATCAAGAAGATTGATCCGCTGGGCGGTTCATATTTGTGACCTTCTGAAAACAGTTAATCATTTGGACTCCGGGAGTCATGTAATAGGGTAGCAATAACTTTGCTCTGCCGTGCCATCGTGCACGTTTGTGTTATGCTCAACGCTGTTAAGATGCCACTTTATAATTATCCTCTTTACACTTATCATATTGTTTGACTCGTGCAATGAAAATTCTGAATTATCCTGCACACAAAATAGATCACAAGATACCTTGGCGGTTTACCGCAGGGCGTGTCATAATACCTCGCATATAACTACTGATGTTTTAACATAGTTATAGATAAGGATGGCTGAACCCGAATTGAAATATAATAATAACAATATCACACCTGTGATATGGAATTGTACTGCCGGTTTACGATACTTTGTGCAGTAAACGTGAGGACCCAAAACTTCAGAAGCCAATATTTCCAAGTACTGGATATCATCATGTAAGGGCGAGTTGTCGCCTCTCATTAAACCGGGTAATAAAAACCACGGGTAAGCTTCAAATATGAGCTGCGAAAGTAAAGGTTGCATGGCCGGAATTACTTTAAACCAGAAAGGCAAAATATTATCAAGAAGAACCGAAAAAACTTCAAGAAATCAAGCCAAATGTCAAAAGCAAGGCTATGCTTCAAATACGAGCAGGAAGCCGGACCATAAGGGTTAATAGCTATGATCCAAATACGATCAGGAAGCCCCCAAATGGTTTTTGGCATTGCACTGATCAAAGGGGTACTGACAGCTATGATTCGAATACGATCAGGAAGTCCCCCAGTGACCAAAGTATTTAACGGCTATGATTTGAATACGATCATGAGCTGTCAGTACCCCTTTGATCAGTGACCAAGAGGGGTTAATAGCTTTGATTCAAATACGATCCATCCCCCATGTGATCTTAGTGTTTACGGATATGGTTAAAATACGACTAGGAAGCCAGACTAATGGGGTTAATAGCCATGATTCGAATATGATCAAGCCCCCAATGATCAAATTGTTTAACGCTATGATTTGAATACGATCAATAAGCCAGACCAAAAGGGTTTAATAGCTGTGATTTGAATACAACCAAGCCTGCAGATGATCAAAATGTTTACGGCTATGGTTCGAATACGATCAGGAAGCCGGCCAAAAGGGGTTAATAGCTACGATTCGAAAACGATCCAGCCCCCATTTGGTCTTTTGAACTTATGATGACGAAGACACATGATTGTTGAAGATGAAACAACAGAGACCCTGCTTTATTATAATCATCATAATATATACATCTTCAAAAAATATGTACATCATAAGAGCCGGTGGCTCAAGTGTAGTAAGGCTGAAGATGAGCAATATTCCACGGCCGACGGGTCTCCTCTTCCGACTTACGTGAGTCCTTGTGCTCTCGAATATTGATAAGGTTGTATGACCCGTTGTTCAAGTTCTTGTTGACCACAAAGGGTCCTTCCCAAGGTGAGGATAACTTATGCATATCAGTTTGATCCTGGATGAGCCAAAGCACCAAATCACCTTCTTGAAAGGTTTCTGGAGTTAACCCGACGGTTGTGGTAACGGCAGGTCATGTTGGTAAATCGCTGAGCGGTCCACCGCAAGGTCACGCTCCTCGTCTAACAGGTCAAGTGCATCCTGACGTGCTTGTTCATTATCAGCTTCAACGTAAGCCGCCATGTGGGGCGAGTCATGACGGATGTCACTAGGGAGAACCGCCTCTGCTCCGTAAACCATGAAGAAATGCGTGTAACCCATAGATTTGTTGGGAGTAGTATTGATACTCCATATCACAGAAGGTAACTCTTCCACCCAACAACCCGGCGTCCTCTGCAATGGAACCATAAACCGGGGCTTGATGCCTTTTAGAATTTCTTGATTGGCTCTTTCAGCTTGGTCATTGGACTGAGGGTGAGCTACTGACGAAACATCAAGTCGAATATGCTCAGGTTGACAAAACTCTTTCATAGCACCCTTGGACAGATTAGTTCCATTATCAGTTATGATGTTGTGGGGAAAGCCAAAGCGAAAAATCACCTTTTTAATGAATGGAACCGTTGTTGCCGCGTCACACTTACTGATCGGCTCTGCTTCAACCCACTTTGTGAATTTGTCAACTGCCACCAAGAGGTGGGTCTTTTTATCTTTGTACCTTTTGAAAGGCCCAACCATATCAAGTCCCCAGACTGCAAATGGCCAAGTAATTGGAATCATCCTCAACTCTTGAGCCGACACATGAGCTCGCCGTGAAAATTTCTAACAACCATCACATTTACAGACAAAACCTCTGCATCAGCATGAGCCGTCAACTAATAAAACCCGTGACAAAAAGCATTGGCCACAAGGGATTTTGAGCCGGCATGATGACCACAATCTCCCTCATGGATCTCACAAAGAATCTCATGACCTTCCTCAGGAGAGACACAACGCTGAAATGCCCTAGTGACACTGCAATGGTGAAACTCGCCGTTGGCTATTGTCATTGACTTAGACCGCCGGGTTATCTGCCTGGCCAAAGTTTCATCCTCGGGTAACTCGCCCCAGGTCATGTATGCCAAATATGGTACTGTCCAATCTGGGATAGCGTGAAGAGCCGCCACCAATTGTGCCTCCGGGTCAGGGACAACCAGATCTTACTCTGTAGGTAACTTGACAGAAGGGTTATGCAGAATATCCAAGAAAGTCTTAGGTGGCACCGGCTTATACTAATATCCCAACCGGCTTAGAGCATCAGCCGCCTCATTTTTCCTGCGATCAATGTGCTCCACTTGATAACCCTTGAAGTACCCAGCAATAGCATCAACTTCGCTGCGATAAGCCGCCATGCGTGGATCCTTGGAATCCCATGTGCCTGAGACTTGTTGAGCCACCAAGTCTGAGTCGCCGAAACATCTCACCGGCTTAAATCCATCTCTTTAGCCATCCGAAGACCATGGAGCAAGACTTCATACTTAGCTGCATTGTTAGTATAGGGGAACATCAACCTTAGAACATAACAAAACTTGTCACCTCGAGGGGAAGCTAAGACAACTCCAGCCCCCGAGCCATCCAATTGCATGGGCCCATCAAAGTGAATAGTCCAATATGTGTTATCTAGCTTCTCTTCAGGCATCTGCAGCTCTGTCCAGTCGTTGATGAAATGCACCAGTGCTTGAGACTTGATGGCAGTGCAAGGCATATATTTTAAACCATGAGGCCCAAGTTCAATGGCCCACTTGGCGACTCGTCCTGTGGCTTCTCTGTTTTGAATAATATCTCCTAATGGAGCAGAGCTGACCACAATGATGGGATGACCTAGAAAATATTGCTTAAGCTTCTGGCTGGCCATGAACACCCCATAAACGAGCTTCTGCCAATGTGGATATCTCTGTTTGGACTCAATAGGCACTTCACTAATATAATAAACTGGCCGCTGAACCGGATACTCCTTGCTAGCCTCCTTCCGTTCCATCATAATAGCTACACTGACGGCTGATAACCCGCAAGTATACGGGATCAATTATAGCCTCTTTCGATAAGTAAGAGTGTCGAACCCAACGAGGAGCTAAAGGTAGAACAAATATTCCCTCAAGTTCTATCGACCACCGATACAACTCTACGCACGCTTAGTGTTCGCTTTACCTAGAACAAGTATGAAATTAGAAGTACTTTGTAGGTGTTGTTGGATAGGTTTAAGATAATAAAGAGCACGTAAATAAAAAGTAGGGGCTGTTTAGATAAAGAAGCAATTGACTACATTACTAGACCGGTAATCACTATTGCAATTCTATTTGAGTGAGAGGCATAATCTAACATACTTTCTCTTCTTGGATCGTATGCACTTATGATTGGAACTCTAGCAAGCATCCGCAACTACTAAAGATCATTAAGATAAAACCGAACCATAGCATTAAAGTATCAAGTCCCCTTTATCCATACGCAAACAACCTACTTACTCGGGTTTGTGCTTCTGTCACTCACGCCACCCACCATAAGCAAATCATAAACATATTGCAAACCCTACAGCGGGAATCCCTCACGCTTGCGCTACATGGAGGGCACCATAGGACAGCACCAATAATAAAACATGAAACTCAAACCAACTATAGCAATTCATCAATCACCGATAGGACAACGAAAATCTACTTAGACATCATAGGATGGCAACACATCATTGGATAATAATATGAAGCATAAAGCACCATGTTCAAGTAGAGGGTACAACGGGTTGCGAGAGAGTGGACCGCTGAATATAGTGGGGGAAGGTGATGGAGATGTTGGTGAAGAAGATGGAGGTGTTGGTGAAGATCGCGGTGATGATGATGGCCCCCGGCGGCGTTCCGGCGCCACCGGAAGCAAGGGGGAGAGAGCCCCCCTTCTTATTATTCTTCCTTGACCTTCTCTCTAGATGGGAGAAGGGTTTCCCCTCTGGTCCTTGGCTCCCATGGCGTGGGAGGGGAGAGAGCCCCTCCGAGATTGGATTTATCTCTCTGTCTCTCTCTGTTTCTACGTTCCCAGATCCTTCCCCTTCACCGTTTCTTTTATATCCGGAGATCCGTAACTCCGATTGGGGTAAATCTTTCGCCCAGATTTTTCTCATAAAATTATCTTTCTCGCGGAAAAAGAAGAGCGTCAACCACCTTACGGGTAGCCCACGAGGGCACCCAGGGGGGTGGGCGCACCCCCTGTCTCGTGGCCACCTCGGGCACCGTTTCGCGTTGATTCTTCCTCCGGAAAATCACAAATATTCCAAAACAATTGTCCGTCCGTTTTTATCCCATTTGGATTCTGTTTGATATTGGTTTCTGCGAAACATAAAACATGCAACAAACAGGAATTGGCACTAGGCACTGGATCAATATGTTAGTCCCAAAAATAGTATAAAAAGTTGCCAAAAATATATGAAAGTTGAAGAATATTGGCATGGAAGATTCAAAAATTATAGATACGATGGAGACGTATCAGCATCCCCACGCTTAATTCCCGCTCGTCCTCGAGTAGGTAAATGATAAAAAAGATAATTTTTGATGTGGAATGCTACCTAGCATAATCTTGATCATATGTCTAATCATGGCATGAATGTGATTCAAAGCAATAGTGTATCATTTGACATAAAAAACAATAATACTTCGAGCGTACCAATAAAACAGTCATGTCTTTTCAAAACAACAAGGCCAAAGCAAGCTTATCCCTACAAAAACATATAGTTTGGCCATGCTTCATTTTCGTCACACAAAATGCTCCCATCATGCACAACCCCGATGACAAGCCAAGCAATTGGTTCATACTTTTTAACGTGCTTTAGCTTTTTCAACCCTCACGCAATATATGAGCGCAAGCCACAGATATAGCACTATAGGTGGAATAGAATATGATGGTGGGGTTTAAGTGGAGAATACAAAAACGGAGAAAGTCTCACATCGACGCGGCTAATCAACGGGCTATGGAGATGCCCATCAATTGATGTCAATGCGAGGAGTAGGGATTGCCATGCAACGGATGCACTAAGAGCTATAAGTGTATGAAAGCTCAACAAAACAAACTAAGTGGGTGTGCATCCAACTTGCTTTCCCATGAAGACCTAAGGCATTTGAGGAAGCCCATCGTTGGAATATACAAGCCAAGTTCTATAATGAAAATTCCCACTAGTATATGAAAGTGACAACATAAGAGACTCTCTATATGAAGAACATGGTGCTACTCTGAAGCACAAGTGTGGTAAAAGGATAGTAACATTGCACCTTTTCCCTTTTTTTTTTTTCTTTTTTTTCTTTTTTTTTCGGTGGGCTTATTTGGCCCCCTTTTTATTTAGGTTTCTTTGGCCTTTCCCTTTTTTTTCATGGGGCAATGCTCTATAAGGATGATCATCACACTTTATTTACTTACAAGTCAATATTACAACTCGATACTAGAACAAAGATATGACTCTATATGAATGCCTCCGGTGGTGTACCGGGATGTGCAATGATGTAGCGTAGCAGTGACATCAAAAAATGGACAAGCCATGAAAACATCATGCTAGCTATCTTACGATCATGCAAGGCAATATGACAATGAATGCTCAAGTCATGTATATGATGATGATGGAAGTTGCATGGCAATATATCTCGGAATGGCTATGGAAATGCCATAATATGTAGGTATGGTGACTATTTTGAGGAAGATATAAGGAGGCTTATGTGCGATAGAGCGTATCATATCACGGGGTTTGGATGCACCGGCGAAGTTTGCACCAACTCTCGAGGTAAGAAAGGGCAATGCACGGTACTGAAGAGGCTAGCAATGATGGAAAGGTAAAAGTGCGTATAATCCGTGGACTCACATTAGTCATAAAGAACTCATATACTTATTGCAAAAGTCTATTAGCCCTCGAAGCAAAGTACTACTACGCATGCCCCTAGGGGGATAGATTGGTAGGAAAAGACCATCACTCGTCCCCGATCGCCACTCATAAGGAAGACAATCAAAGAAACACCCCATGCTTCAAATTTGTCACACAACGGTTACCATACGTGCATGCTACGGGACTTGCAAACCTCAACACAAGTGTCTCTACAATCCACAAGCACCCACTAGCATGACTCTAATATCACCATCTTTATATCGCAAAACTATTGCAAGGAATCAAACATATCATATTCAGCGATCTACAAGTTTATGTAGGATTTTATGACTAACCATGTGAATGGCCATTTCCTGTCATCTCTCTAAATAGATATAAGTCAAGCAAGAGAGTTTAATTCTTTCTATAAAAGATATGCCCACGCTCTAACAAATATAAGTGAAGCAAAAGAGCATTCTACAAATGGCGGTCTTCTATGTGAAGAGAAACAGGCAATCCAGACTTCAACTGATATAAGTGAAGCAACTGAAGCATTTTATAAAGCCATACTCAAAAAGATTTAAGTGAAGTTCAATGAGCATTCTATAAATCAATCAAGGACTATCTCATACCATCATGGTGCATAAAATAAAAGTGAAAACTAAATGCAAAACACGCTCCAAGACCTGCACATATCGCATGAACGAAACGAATCCGAAAACATACCGATACTTGTTGAAGAAAGAGGGGATGCCTTCCGGGGCATCCCCAAGCTTAGACGATTGAGTCTTCTTGAATATTTACTTGGGGTGCCTCGGGCATCCCCAAGCTTGAGCTCTTGCCTCTCTTCCTTTTCCGCATATCGAGACATCCTCGATTAGACACTTCATCCACACAAAACTTCAACAGAAAACTCGGTAAGATCCGTTAGTATAATAAAGCAAATCACTACTCTAAGTACTGTTGCAGACCAATTCATATTTTGTTTTTGCATTGTGTCTACTGTAATATAGCTTTTACATGGCTTAATACACTGATATAAATTGATAGATTCATCAAAACAAGCAAACTATGCATCAGAAACAGAATCTGTCAAAAAATAGAACAGTCTGTAGCAATCTGAACATCCACCATACTTCTGGTACCCCAAAAATTCTACCAAAATTAGAAAACATAAACAAGTTGTATAGCAATACAATGCAAAAAGAATCAGAACCAATTGACGTTCCAGTTAAAAAATTTCAAATCATGCACTACAGCCAAAGTTCCTGTCCTGCACTGTACAAACCTACAAGCATTGTAAACATCCTAAAGGCAAACCTTGTCACATTATTTTTATAATACAATGGAATTATACAAGGGGATAATTATTTTTGATGAAAAGTTTCTGTAATCAAGATTCACAAAGTTTCCATGAGCATGAACAAAGTTCAAGGCTAGCTCCCACTTCAACAATGCTTGTCTTTCTCACTTTCACTTCCCTTTTTGAAAAGTTTTAGGTTCCCCTCTTTATTTTTTTTGTGTTTTTAAACTATATAAAAGCACTCAACAGAAATAAATGTCTCTCTAAAACTTCCGGGTTGTCTCCCTGACAGTGGTTTCTTTAAAGCCATTAAGCTAGGCATTTAGTGCTCAAGTAACGAATCCACCTGGATCCCAAGGTATATCAAAGCCAATTTTAATTAACAATGATTTGTAATTTAGTAGTGAGAACAAAGTAACATATATCAAGCAATGTCGAAGTCTAACTCTCTTCCTATGCATCGGCATGTCATAAAAGAACAATTCATGCACACATAGTAAAGGCCAATGCATAGTATAGGCAGATTCTTGCAATTCTATCATGTTGGAAACATAAAGAGGCGGAGATGTAGTTCCTCTCTCATAATAATTGCAAGTAGGAGCAGCAAGCACATGCATATTATATCTATCAAAATTATGATGTGCAACGGTAAAAGGCAACCCATTAATATAATCCTTAATAAGCACAAACTTCTCCGATATAGTGTGGTTCGGAGGATTCAAAGAGATAATAGGACTATCATATGTGGGTGCAATAACAATAATTTCATGTTTAACATAAGGAACTATAGCAAGTTCATCTCCATAAGCATAATTCATATTGGCATCTTGGCCACAAGCATAGCAAGCATCATCAAAAAGGGATATTTCAAGAGAATCAACGGGATCATAGCAATCATCCTTCGGTAAGCACGAAGGCGAATTAAACAATGTATGAGTTGAAGAGTTACTCTCATTAGAAGGTGGGTACGGGTGATCAATCCGCTCTTCCTCCTTTTTTTTCTTCGCTCTCCTCATCATCTTTTTCATCCAATGAGCTCACAGTTTCATCAATTTCTTCTTCCATAGCTTCCTGCAAAATATTAGTCTCTTCTTGGACAGCGGAGACGTTCTCAATAAATGCATCAATATTGGCATTATATTCATAATTCTCATAGCAATATTTCAATATAGCAAAATTTTCAGGCCTATAAACATCATCATCAAAAGCTTCATACTTTTCAAACAAAGATTCAATTTGATAAGCAGCCTTAAAAGCAACAAATTCTTCAATTTGTTCAACATCATAGTAATCATATACACCATTAGCATAAGAAGCTAAGGTTTTATTATCATTAAATTTGCACGAAAAGGGAAGGTGTGGAGCCTTCATCCTACGCTACAAGAAATATGTCAACTTGTGACCCTCACTATTGGCCATTGAACGGTCATAGTTTTTCATTTGCGACCTTTTTGTGACCAAAAACAGAAGGTCAAAAGCTGGCGGTCGTAAACTGAAATTAACGACCTTCTGTAAAATGTTGTTGGTTCTTCGACCAAAATTTTGGTCACTAGCAGCCTCCCCAGACCACGTAGGATCCAGCGTGGCAAGCTGACGTGGATAAGAATCAGCCCGGTCCAATTCAGTGTTTTACATGGGCCGAGCCCAACAATTCAGCCTTTTTATATTTTTTTTCCTATTAATTTTAGTCAGCCACATGGGCCAGGCCCAACATTTCGGCCTTTTTATCTTTTTTTCTGCCAAATTATGTTTAACCAAATAAGTCCAGCCCGATGTTTTTTAGGCTTTTTCTTTCCTGGGCCTTGGCCTTTCCACATTCATTTATTTTCGTTTCATTTTTTACCCAAAATATTTGTCCAATATAATTTGATCCTTGGCCTCTTTAAGGTCCAACTCCAGCCCATTTAACGAACATTTTCAAACCAGTTTGAATAACAATATGAATCACCACCAATTAGCTGAATATTACAGAAATATCTCAAAACTCACATTCTACAAATTTCCATCACATCCGTATTTTATACAGATCCAAGCAACCTACAACATTACGTATTCAAGCATTCAGCTACTACTCTAGAACAGAAAAGAATAAATAGAACTATCTAGTGCTTCACAACAAGAAAACATGTAGTCTGCTTCTTCAAGTACTGCTTCTTCCTTAGCAATGACAAGCTGATGCAAAACATCTGGGCATTCAAAAGAGAACAAAAAGTATGTCACTGATATAAGAAATATTACACGAATACTTCTAAAATAAAAACTAAAGGCACATGAGATGGGAACAAGTAATTTGATATGGAAAGTTAGCCAACAGAATTTATATAAAAGATCTTTTTGCAATGCAATTATCTTATGTACATATGAATGACACCCAAGTAATTTGAGATGGAAACAAGTACATCTAGCAATCTAACATGTATAGTGGCACCAGTAAAAGAGCAAGACACGGAAGAATTTTAGCTTTACATGTTTACAAGAACAGGACCCTGGCTCCGGCCACTCAATCGGCTGTGATCATTGAGGAAATTTCTGACAGCCCGCCAAACTCTGTTGGACAGAACATGCAGGAGATTCAGGCTTCCATGGAAGTTTCTGGAGCTGAGGGCTCTAATACTGCTGATGGCTCTGCTATTGTCACTGTCACTACTGATTCCCTCCATTTGAGGTCTGCTGCGGATACTGAACCACCTCTCACTGACCTGGCTGCTTACCACTCTGAAACTCAGACCGGTCTGCTTCAGATTGCGTCAGGTGCAATCTCTGAACCTTTAATCTCTGCTGTTGGTTCCTCAGCTCACAAACGCAAAGGGAAAGTGCCAGCTCCCATTGACACCTCAACTCTCCGTCGCAGCAACCGTACCAATAAGTATGATGGCTTCCGCACCAATTCTCTTTCTGAAGCTAAGGCCTCCAAATCCAAAGTGAAGCCGCATACTGTTCCTTTGGCTGCTTCCCTGGACTCTGCAGTTTCTTCTTCCACTCAGATGCAGAATGAAGAACTCCCTCCCCGAACTGACATTGCCACAATACAAGCCATTGGCACAAATCTATGTGCCATCCCGGAGGAGGAGCTCACTATTGCTGCACTCACTGAAGACCCGATGGGGACTTCTTCATCGACCTAAGCTTCGTTTCTCTCTTTATTCCATTGTTTAATGGTTCTTTTGCAGTCGTGCAATGTTCTATGTTGGAATATTCGCGGTCTTAATTCGGACAAAAAACGCTTAGCTCTATCTAATGCGATCCAGTCCAGTGGGTGTGCGATTATCTGTCTCCAAGAAACTAAAATGTCGACGTTTGATGCTACCACTCTCAAATCCCTCTGCCCTAAAATTTTTGATAGATACGCGTATATCCCGTCCGTTGGTGCGTCGAGGGGCATTGTCACGATCTGGAATATTGCTCTTTTCACTGATACAATCACTTTTGAGGAGCAATTTGCGTTAGGCATCACTTTCACTTCCACCCAAAATGCGCATACCTGGACTCTGATTAATATCTATTGCCCGTGTCAAGGGGAGCAGCGTAATGCATACACTCAATGGTTGTTTGACCTCTCCATCCCGTCTTCTGAAGACTGGCTTCTGCTGGGTGATTTCAACTTCATTCGCTCGCCTGAAAATCGTAATCTACCGGGAGGGAACGTTCAGGATATGTTTACATTCAATGACTTCATCCGAGAGCAAGATCTAACTGAACTTCCCATTAAAGGTCGTGCTTTCACTTGGTCTAATATGCAGCTTAATCCTCTGCTCGAATAACTAGATTGGTTCTTCACCTCGCTAAATTGGACGACGTCTTTTCCTAATACTATGGTAAACCCATTGGGCCGCCCAGTCTCTGACCATATACCCTGTTCTGTGGTCATCCAATCAACGATCCCCAAGAGCAGAATCTTCAGATTTGAAACCTATTGGATTGCTCACCCAGGTTTCCTGCATGTTGTTGAGGAAGCTTGGAATAAGCCTCTTAAATTTGGCAAAGATAAAAATTCCGCTTCTATCCTCTGCCAAAAACTTAAATCTGTATGTTATGCTTTAACCCACTGGAGCAAAAAGATTTCCTGCCTCAAGATTGCACTCGAAAATTCAAACAAAGCCCTGCTTGAGCTTGATAGTATTGAAGAGCGTCGTGACCTCTCGGTTCCTGAACGTAACTTCAGAAACATTCTCAAAAAGCACCTCCTGCGTCTTCTTAGTTACCAAAAGGAATACTGGAAGAAGAGATGCACAATCCATTGGATCAAGTTTGGAGATGAAAACGCAAAATTTTTCCAATCTGTAGCCACGGAAAGATTCAGAAGAAACTGCATTGCTACCTTGAAAACTGAGCAAGGGACTGTTGTTGAGGATCATGCTGGCAAAGAAGCTATTCTGTTCCAAGCCTTCAAACAAAGGTTGGGTTCATGCTTGGAACCAAACATGAAGTTTAATCTCTCATCTTTGCTCCGACAGCAAGTTGATTTTGATAGCCTCACTACCCCGTTCACACATGATGAGATCGATGCTGTGGTTAAGGAGATGCCCCCGGACAGAGCACCGGGGCCTGATGGCTTTAATGGCGCCTTCTTCAAAGCATGCTGACCTATCATTAAAAATGACATCTACAACCTGTGCAATGAATTTCATAGAGGGGATTTGAATCTTGATTGCTTAAACTATGGCTATATCACCTTGATCCCAAAGAACTCCTCTCAAGAGACGGTCAATGACTTCAGCCCGATCACTTTGTTAAACTGTTGCCTTAAAATGAGCACAAAACTGCTGGCCAATCATCTTCAAAAGATCATTTTGCAGATAGTCCACCGTAATCAGTACGAATTCTTACGTGGTCACTCCATACATGACTGTCTTGCGTGGGCTTTCGAATACATTCACCAGTGTCAATCTTCGCAAAAGGAGATAATCTTGCTATAGTTGGATTTCGCCAAAGCCATTGATACTATCCAACACTCTGCTATATGCTCCACATTATGAAAAAGGTGGGTTTCAATGACAAATGGCTTCAATGGATTCAATGTATCTTCACTTCCGGTAAACCTTCGGTCTTGCTCAATGGTACTCCGGGGAAATCTTTCCTATGCAAATGTGGCGTACGACAAGGTGACCCTCTTTCGCCCTTGATCTTTGTCATCGCAATGAGGCACTTAGAGATAACCACCTGGAATTACCCATTCGACGCAACACTAATGGAGACTACCCCGTTATCCAGTATGCGGATGACACGCTCATCATCATGCTAGCCTGCAACCGTCAAACTGCCAAGATTAAGGAAATCTTGGAGGATTATGCCACGTCCGTAGGACTCAAGATCAACTTCCATAAATCCACACTTGTGCCAATTAACATGCCTCCTGGGAAATGCAAAGAACTGGCTAATCTGTTAGGTTGCACTTTGGGCTCCATGCCGTTCACATACCTTGGCCTGCCCCTAGGCACCACTCGTCCAAACGTCCAAGATTTGGCTCCTCTTGTTTGCAAAGCAGAAAGAAACATTACGGCTGCTATGTCTCTAATGTCGTATGCGGGGAAACTTGCTCTCATGAACTCGATGATCACCTCCCTTATCATGTTCACAATGGGCACCATTCGTCTCCCACCCAAAATTCTTGCTCAACTTGACAAGATCAGAAGACACTGCCTATGGCAAAAACGGACTGACAATGGGATTAAGAGTAACTCTCTTGCTACTTGGAATATGGTTTGCACGCCAAAGAAAAATGGTGGCCTGGGTGTTATTAACCTCCGAATACAAAATGATGCCATTCTACTCAAGTTTCTCCACAAGTTTTATAACAAGCATGATATCCCTTGGGTCCATCTAATCTGGGAATCGTACTACGGTGACACCATTCCACATGCTCATGATTTGTGTGGCTCCTTCTGGTGGAAGGATTTAACTAATCTAATGCCCACGTATCGGGGTGTGACACGCATAAAAATTGGTAATGGATCTTCTGCACTGTTCTGGAAAGATAATTGGAGTCAGTCCATATATGCTGAAACTTGCCCGAGGGCCTACTCGTATGCCATTCTTGAAGACATCTCAGTCAAACAACTCCTGACATCCACCGACTTGCATGAAACCTTCCAACTCCCACTCTCTATTCAAGCAAGGGACGAGCTGCGATCCATCCAAGCTGAGGTGGCCGGACTCACTCTTACGGAGGATCATGACACTTGGCAATGTGTATGGGGGAAAAATTCTTTCAAGACATCCTCATATTACAAATTTTATTTCAGAGATGTGACTGCCCATGAAGCTTTCGGCTGGCTATGGAAAGCAAAATGCACTCCCAAGATTAAGACCTTTGGGTGGCTCCTACTCGTTTATCGTCTCAACACCAGAAACATGCTCAAGAGGAGACACTACAACATTGGAACAAATTTTGACTGCCTCTTGGGTGGCCAACATATAGAAGAAATGGTGGAACACCTATTCTCTCACTGCACCTTCAGTCAGGAGTGCTGGAGATCTTTGGGTTTCACCTGGACCACGCATCATGACAGACTCAATATGATCAAACATCAAAAAACCACGCAGCCCAGAAAAATGTGGATGGATATCTTCTTGACGTCGGCCTGGAGTCTCTGGAAGGAGCGCAACAACAACCACTTCAAGAAGATCAAGCCTTCGGTCACATCCTGGAAACAGAGATTTAAGTTGGATTTCTCCAATCTTAGATATAGAGTGAACCCCTCCAAAGAGTAAATTATTACTGCTTTACTTGACTCCATACAGTAGGTAATTTGCACCTTCTGGTGCATTTGTGTGGTGCCCTAACCACCCCCCCTGTATGTAACACAAACATGTAATTATACCCCCTGGTTTTGGTAATATATATGCAGTAGGAACCTTTCCTACTGTCTTCATATTAAAAAAAAGAACAGGACCCTGATACAGGATTTAGCTTGTCCTCAACACTGTTAATAAGGTACTGAAAGTAGCTATGTGCATCAGCCTCACCAAGTCTTATCATGAATTGGTTGCTTTTAAAAACTATACTATATTTCTGGACAGCAAACTAAATAGACGGCTGCTCTCAAGCCATACATCCAAACAAAGCAAATAAGTACTCTACGGAAACCTTAGAACATGCTTTACAACTCATGTGTAGAGGCCAACTTGAAATTATGAGCATAACGAACTCGTTTTCCAGTTAGAAGCTCGCTGTCCAAAACTGTCAGGTAGTGCAGTTTTTTAGCTGAACCAAATTTAGTTTACACAGAGGTAAGGAACCACTTCAAAAAGTGAGGTAAGTAAGGAACTACTTCAAAAACATAGGTGCTAACTATGTTTACACCGAAAAACTGTACTATATTTCTGGACAGCAAACTAAAATAGACGGCTGCTCTCAAACCGTACATCCAAACGAAGCAAATAAGTACTCTACGGAAACCTTAGAACATGCTTTACAACTCATATGTAGAGGTCAACTTGAAATTATGAGCATAACGAACTCGTTTTTCAGTTAGAAGCTCGCTGCCCAAAACTGTCAGAAAAGCGTATAAATAGATTCAGACCAATTGGTAAAGCGTATAAAATGAAATTTCCGCCAATTCAGTAAAGCATATAAATAGATTCAGACCAATTGGTAAAATGAAATCTACTCCATGAGATTTAGTCAACTTTAGGGAGCATCGCAGATTCAGACCAATATTTGCAAGCATGTAAATACTGGTTCAACACTAGGGAGTACTGACTTTTTGTGGCAGCAAGAAAGCAACTCAATTTGGCAAGCAGTGCAATGCCAAGTGAATTTAGTCAAACATGCAAGTGAATTTAGAGTAGTAGCACTAGGGACTAGGGACTGACAGCAGTAGCACTAGATTCAATCAAGTGAAAGTGAATTTAGAGCAACAGCAAAATCAGGGAATGTGAGAGAGGTAGAGGGAGGCTCAACCATGAATTGCTGCTGCCCCATGGTTGGGTATGTAATTGTCGCCGCTCCTCCTTGTGGATGCCGAGGTCGGAGATGCCGGATCCGTGCGGGCATCCACCTCCCATCCACACAAGCTGAAGCAAACCATAGCAGATGAACATCATTTAAACAGCAATGAACATCATTGAGATGCTTTAGAAGCATAACCGAGTGAACATCATTCGCATGCTCTTCAGTACGATATCTCAGATTTTTCAACTAAGCAAAACATGCATACTATAACACTTCAGTACGAATGTAAGTAATGTCTCTTCCATCATCACCTTCTTGCGTCACAACAAACAGAGGATGCACACATTTTAGTCTCACCAATCAGTCTGGTTATCTTCTATGCTAACATACAAATAACCAGACTCCTCTTTACTGATAAACATGACATAGCTGTCAGCCATGTGGAAAAGACAAACTTATGATGTTACATGCCGATTACAGAGGAGTATTTTCGTGGAACCTGAGCCTAGAGAAGAGAATAAAGGATAAGCAGTGGTTCTATAGCAGCCTGGAATATGTGGACGCATATGCATACTGAACAAATGGTACAAGCAGTAGGGGACAAAACATCACAATGGGTCATGCTATCGCCAGGCTTAAATTGTATCCTCATTAGATACTTCGATGTTGATGGTTCCTGATAAGTATGTGCAACCTTGTACCGAGCGACAAATTAATGAGATGCTTGATGTCGATGGTTTATACAACCTTGCACCCATCGACAAATTAATGAGACACTTGATCTAGATGGTTGCTACACAACCTTGTGCCTATCGGCAAAATTTTGGTACTGTAGAGTACAACCAACTATCTACGACGGAGCAGAGGGAATGGTTGCACGGGTCGATTCCTCGATCGCGGTGTCCCTAGAGATCCCAAACCGCTATCTGATACGTCTCCAACGTATCTACAATTTATGAAGCATTCATGCTATTTTATTATCTGTTATGAATGATTACGGGCTTTATTATACACTTTTATATTACTTTTGGGACTAACCTATTAACCAGAGGCCCAGCCCATATTGTTGTTTTATTGCCTATTTCAGTATTACGAGGAAAAGGAATATCAAACGGAGTCGAAACGGAACGAAGTCAACTGGAGAAGTTATTTTTGGAAGGAAAGCTACCGGATGGACTTGGACCCCACGTCAGGAACTAAGGGAGGTGCTCACGAGGATGGGGGGCGTGCCCCCCCTAGGGCGCGCCCCCTGCCTCGTGGGCCCCCCGGAGCTCCACCGACGTACTTCCTGCACCCATATATACCTACGTACCCTAAAACTTCCAGAACAGAAGATAGATCGGGAGTTCCGCCGCCGCAAGCCTCTATAGCCACCAAAAACATCTCGGGAGCCCGTTCTGGCACCCTGCCGGAGGGGGAACCCATCACCGGTGGCCATCTTCATCATCCCGGCGCTCTCCATGACGAGGAGGGAGTTGTTCACCCTCAGGGCTGAGGGTATGTACCCGTAGCTATGTGTTTGATCTCTCTCTCTATCTCTCGTGTTCTTGATTTGGCACGATCTTGATGTATCGCGAGCTTTGCTATTATAGTTGGATCTTATGTTTCTTCTCCCCCTCTACTCTCTTGTAATGGATTGAGTTTTCCCTTTGAAGTAATTTTATCGGATTGAGTTTTTAAAGATTTGAGAACACTTGATGTATGTCTTGCCGTGCGTATCTGTGGTGACAATGGGATATCACGTGATTCACTTGATGTATGTTTTGGTGATCAACTTGCAGGTTCCTCCCATGAACCTATGCATAGGGGTTGGCACACGTTTTCGTCGTGATTCTCCGGTAGAAACTTTGGGCACTCTTTGATGTACTTTGTGTTGGTTGGATGAATTTGAGATTGTGTGACGCATATCGTATAATCATGCCCACGGATACTTGAGGTGATAATGGAGTATCTAGGTGACATTAGGGTTTTGGTTGATTTGTGTCTTAAGGTGTTATTCTAGTATGAACTCTATGATAGATTGAGCGGAAAGAATAGCTTCATGTTATTTTACTACGAACTCTTGAATAGATAGAACAGAAAGGATAACTTTGAGGTGGTTTCGTACCCTACCATAATCTCTATGTTTCTTCTTCGCTATTAGTGGCTTTGGAGTGACTCTTTGTTGCATGTTGAGGGATTGTTATATGATCTATCTATGTTATTATTGTTGAGAGAACTTGCACTAGTGAAAGTATGAACCCTAGGCCTTGTTTCCTACCATTACAATACCGTTTACGCTCACTTTTATCATTAGTTACCTTGCTGTTTTTATTATTTCAGATTACAAAAACCTTTATCTACCATCCATATTGCACTTGTATCACCATCTCTTCGCCAAACTAGTGCACCTATACAATTTACCATTGTATTGGGTGTGTTGGGGACACAAGAGACTCTTTGTTATTTGGTTGCAGGGTTGTTTGAGAGAGACCATCTTCATCCTACGCCTCCTACGGATTGATAAACCTTAGGTCATCCACTTGAGGGAAATTTGCTACTGTCCTACAAACCTGTGCACTTGCAGGCCCAACAACATCTACAAGAAGAAGGTTGTGTGGTAGACATCAAGCTCTTTTCTAGCGCCGTTGCCAGGGAGGTTAGTGCTTGAAGGTATATCTTTAGATCTTGCAATCGAATCTTTTTGTTTCTTGTTTTATCACTAGTTTAGTCTATAAAAAAATTACAACAAAAAAAATGGAGTTAAGTTGTGCTCAAGTGCTAGAAGAAGAAATCTATAAAATTCTTGGTACTAAATCTATGAATGATGGGCATGATTGCAATGTTGTTAGTATGAATTCCTTGAATATCCATGATGCTAATGATATGCAAAGCCACAAGCTTGGGGAAGCTATGTTTGATGAAGATGATATTTTTTGTCCCCCAAGCTTTGATGAGAAAATTTACACTACTAGGGAAAAGCCTATACACAGAATCTTATCAGCAGTGCGCTTTAAAATAACTCGTTGCTGCTAACTAGCAGTAGCGCGTACAGACAAAACTCGCTGCCGAGACAAATATAGCAGTAGCGCGTCACCTGAAAGACGCGCTGCTGCTATAATTCCTACGAGGCCGCCGCGAGGCTAGTTATAGTAGCAACGCGTTAGCGTGATGCGCGCTACTGCTACGTGGCATAGTAGCAGCGCATTTCTCGGATAAGCACTACTGCTAAGTTTCCTACAAAAATTTAGTCCCACCTCGCTCCGTGAAGAAAGTTTCTACCACCTTAAATATGTTACTTCTCACACTTTGACAAGCACTTGATCTTCATTGAACTCTATATGTAGAATTTGTGGATGCAATATGAGTCTTCACCTGTTCCTAAACCGGTGAGGACTCATATTGTCAAATCAGATTGTACACAAAAAGATCGTTGATGATCAATGTGTTTTTGATATATTGAACAAAGTCTATTTTTGCATGCTGACACATAGCAGTAGCGCTTTACTGTGAAAGGCGTTGCTGCTAGATAGCTTAGCAGTAGCATCTTTTCCTGAAGAGCACTACTACTAAGCCATCCATCTCCCTCATCTCCTTCCTTCGGATCCACTCACACACAGCCACTCAAAATCCTCTCCGACCTGTCTGCGCCGCGCGCCCCCGTCGCCCCTCCTCCGTCTGCACCGCGCGCCATCACCTCCTCCTCCTTTCTGGACTCGGTACCGGCCTCCTCCTCCGTCCTCCCTCTCCACTCGCCGCTGGCCGGCCCCTCCTCGCTCCGCCTTCCTCCTCCGTCCTCCATCAACTGGCCGCGCCGGCCGGCCCCTCCTCGCTCCGCCTTCCTCCTCCGTCCTCCCTCAACTGGCCGCGCCGGCCGACCCCTCCTCGCTTCGCCTTCCTCCTCCATCCTACTCTCTTCTCCCTCCTCGAGTCGCCCTCCTTCTCCCTCCTGCTCATATGCAACATTTTGATTTAGTTGATATAATTTAGTTGACTTAGTAGGCTAGTTGATTTAGTTGATTTAGTAGGCTAATTCATTTAGTTAATTTAGTTGACTTAGAACATTTTGATTTAGTTGATTTAGTAGGCTAGTTGATTTAGTTGACTTAGAACATTTTGATTTAGTTGACTTAGTAGGCTAGTTGATTTAGTTGACTTAGAACATTTTGATTTAGTTGATTTAGTAGGCTAGTTGATTTAGTTGACTTAGAACATTTTGATTTAGTTGATTTAGTAGGCTAATTCATTTAGTTAATTTAGTTGACTTAGAACATTTTGATTTAGTTGATTTAGTAGGCTAGTTGATTTAGTTGACTTAGAACATTTTGATTTAGTTGACTTAGTAGGCTAGTTGATTTAATTGACTTAGAACATTTTGATTTAGTTGATTTAGTAGGCTAGTTGATTTAGTTGACTTAGAACATTTTGATTTAGTTGATTTAGTAATCCTTTGCTCATATTGCTTTAGGAAGAATGGCGCCACCACCACCACCACTATGTCAACTGTGCAAGTCAAGATGCGCCAGCAGCCCTGCAACTGGCAAGCTGTTCTGCATCTACTTCCAGCCGATTTTTCGTCATGCGGCGGTAAGAAATTAGATGAAATGTAATAACTATTTTATTTTTAGTGTTGGTATTACTGCATTGTGTCATTTTGCTTATTTTACACAGATCGCCCCATGCAATGTGAGGTTGAAATTCAACAAGCTGACAGGAGACACTGTGACATTTGAGGCTCCTGGGGGGCCGTACACTATGGAGGTCGAGAAAGGACGCAATATGTCGCAGATTGGAGGAGATGGATGGGCCCGTTTCGTCGCTCGCATGCATCTTACTGGTGGTGAGTTGATCAGCTTCAACTTCCGAGCAGAAAGACCCAAGCTAGCTGTCATTTATCTCAACCTGGTGGAAGATGATGAAGATGACGAAGATGATGAAGATGATGAAGATAATGAGGACCCACTCGATGAAGATGATGAGGACCCACTTCATGAAGCCATCGTAGCTCAAAGAACAAGGCTGAGTGAGGAGGAGGTGTCCAACCTGTGGGACATAATTCCGCCACGTGCTGACTTTGTCGGGGTGCCATTCATGACCCGCTTGACAAATACCATGGTTGATCGACATGATATGGTATGTTATACTTACAAATGCAAATTAATAGTGTGAATTACTTAGTGTACAGTCCAATGATATGGTATGTTGTGTGGAATCTAGTCGATGATATATATGTTTTAATGTAGAGTTCGATCACATGCTTATTAATTGATATGTTTTTCTTATTCAGAAATTGGCAAAGAGCATATCTGTGAGTTATGGTATCGAGCCTGATGAAGAAGGCTCAGCTGGACTACGCCTTACTGCAAGGGGCTCCGTCACAACCTGTACTTACCGCGTGGACACGGACGATCGCACACACTTAAACTCGGTTGGGTGGAAGAAATTCCTCGATGGCAAGAATCTTCGTGTTGGACAGGCCATCCTAATTACTATCAGGAACACCAACCGCCCAGGCTTGAGGATGATGATTGTCTTCGATATCATCTAGAACTACATATGTGTGTGTGTGGCTATATCATCTAGAACTACATATGTGTGTGTGGCTATATCATCTAGAACTACATATGTGTGTGTGGCTATATCATCTAGAACTACATATGATGATCGTTGTCGATATCATCTAGAACCACATATGATGATGGCCGTTGATATGACCTTGTACTGCTTGAGGATGCATGTTGGCTATGCATGAAATTGTTATCTAGTACTCCCTTCGTTCCAAATTACTCGTCGTGGTTTAAACTAAAACCACGACGAGTAATTTGGAATGAAGGGAGTACTACCGTACCTAGTAATGGTTTATGAATTTGATATCTACTAGCAGTACCTAGTATCTAGTATCTGAAAGGAGAACTGAAAGGGAATGGGGCAGTGGGAAAATGATGAAAGATATAGCAGTAGCGAGGGATGGCGAAATCGCTATAGCTAGTTAATAGTAGCGCGTTCACAAAAAGCGCTGCTGATATCGTCAACAGTAGTAGCGCGGGTTGGGGCCGCGCTACTACTATGAGTTAGCTGTAGCGCCTTATTAGTAGCGCGGCCACCCGCGCTGCTGCTAGCCTTTTCCCTAGTAGTGTTACTATGATGAAACCATGCCTCCTATCTTTGATGATTATTGTGATGACACGTATGCTTTAAAGAATAATGATAACCATGAAACTTATCATCTTGATCTTAATTTTCAATCTTATGATAGTTATTTTGTTGAGTTTGCTCCCACTACTATTCCAAATGAGAAGAATTTTGCTTATGTGGAGAGTAGTAAATTTTCTATTCTTATGCATCATGAAAAGAATGCTTTAGGTGCTGGTTATATTGTTGAATTCATTCATGATGCTACTGAAAATTATTATGAGAGAGAATCATATGCTTCTACATATTGCAATAATATCAAGTTTCCTCTCTATGTGCTTAAAGTTTTGAAGTTATGCTTGTTTTACCTTCCTATGTTAGTTGATTATTGTTCCCATAAGTTGTCTGCTCACAAAATCCTTGTGCATAGGAAGTGGGTTAGGCTTAAATGTGCTAGTCATATGCTTCATGATGCTCCCGTTATGTTTCAATTCTTATCTTTTATGTGAGCATCATTGTCATCATCATGCCTAGCTAGAAAGGCATTAAAGAAAAGCGCTTGTTGGGAGACAACCCAATATTTACCCTTACTGTTTTTGTGTGTTCACATGATTATGATACTGTAGTAATAATTTTTTATAGCTTTTGTTTCAATAAAGTGCCAAGTAAGACCTTTAGGATAGCTTACGGTGATAGTTGTGTTGATCCTGCTGAAAATCAGAAACTTTTGCACCCAGTAAATTAGTTTTTTTAATTCACAGAAACGTGATCTTAATCTGATTCTTTATGCTCTGGATCGGTACACGAATTGCTTAGGACTTCCTAATTTGGAAGAATTTTTGGAGTTCCAGAAGTATACGTTTGATACAGATTACTACAGACTGTTCTGTTTTTGATAGATTCTGTTTCCGATGTGTTATTTGCTTATTTTGATGAATCTATGAGTAGTATCGAAGGGTATGAGCCATAGATAAGTTGGATTACAGTAGATATTACACCAATATGAATTTAGAATTAGTTCATTACAGTACCTAAGTGGTGGTTTTATTTTCTTATATTAACAGAGCTTACGAGTTTTCTGTTGAGTTTTGTGTTGTGAAGTTTTCAAGTTTTGGGTAAAGATTCGATGGACTATGGAATAAGGAGTGGCAAGAGCCTAAGCTTGGGGATTCCCAAGGCACCCCAAGGTAATATTCAAAGGACAACCAAGAGCCTAAGCTTGGGGATGCCCTGGAAAGCATCCCCTCTTTCGTCTTCGTTCATCGTTGGTTGTGGATGAAGCTTTTGATAAAAAGAGAAACCATGATATGAAAGGAATTAAGGAGACACAAAAGCTCAAGCTTGGGGAAGCCCAAGGCACCCCAAGATAATATTTCAAGAAGTATCAAGCATCTAAGCTTAGGGATGCCCCGGTAGGCATCCCACCTTTCTTCTTCAACAACTATCGGTTAGTATCGGTTGAGCCTAAGTTTTTGCTTTTTCACATGAGTTGTGCTATCCTTGCAATGTCATTTTATTTTGTTTTGCTTGTTGTTTGATTAGAGTATCAAGATCTGAAATTCTTTAATGAGAGAGAGTCTTCGCATAGTTACATAATTATTTAGCTACTCATTGATCTTCACTTATATCTTTTTGGAGTAGTTTGTCATTTACTCGTGTGCTTCACTTATATCCTATGAGTAAATGGTTGATTGAGTTGATTGTCATAAATCTGAAATTATGTATGCCTCATTTGCTTATCCCATGGGGAGTAATGACTTCACGTCTAAGAAGTAGAGGTTGTAAATTTATTGAAGGTTAGCAAGCATTGTATTGGTCATTTGAACAATTTCATGAAAGAATATTGAAGGAAGAGAGATTTCATATATAAATATATTATCGTAGACATCTTTTATAGTTGGGAACACTCATTAAGTATGACATGCTAAAGAGTTGATGTTGGACAAGGAAGACAACGTAATGGGTTATGTTTTCCGACATCTCAGTTAAAGTATATTGTCATGGATCATTTAAACATGTTGAGCTTGCCTTTCCCCCTCATGCTAGCCAAAATTCCTGGACTAAGTAGAGATACTACTTGTGCTTCCAAATATCCTTAAACCCAGTCTTGCCATGAGAGTCCACCATACCTACCTATGGATTGAGTAAGATCCTTCAAGTAAGTTGTCATCGGTGCAAGCAATAAAAATTGCTCTTTAAATATGTATGATCTTTTGGTGTGAAGAAAATAGCTTTATACGGATCTTGTTATGGAAGCAATAAAAGCAACGGACTACATAATAAAGGTCCATATACAAGTGGCAATATAAAGTGACGTTCATTCACATTAAGATTTTGTGCATCCAACCCTAAAAGCGCATGACAACCTCTGCTTCCCTCTGCGAAGGGCCTATCTTTTAATTTATGCAAGAGTCAAGGTGATCTTCACCTTTCCCTTTTTCATTTTAGCCTTTGGCAAGCACCTCGTGTTGGAAAGATCCTGATATATATATATATATATATATATATATATATATATATATATATATATATATATATATATATATATATATATATCCAATTGGATGTAAGTTAGCATGAACTATTATTGTTGACATCACCCAAAGGTGAATACGTTGGGAGGCAACACTATAAGCCCCTATCTTTCTCAGTGTCCGATTGAAACTCCATAACCATTAGTATTGCGTTAGTGTTAGCAATTATAGAAGACTATATGATAGTTGAGTATGTGGAGTTTGCTATTTCTGAAAATAAGATGAATTGCAATTGTTTGAATGATTGAGAATGAAGTTTGCTAGTTTTCCAGAAAGTTTATGGTCTATGCTTTGACATGTGAATTGCTTGTTACTTTATCGTGAGAAGTTTTATGAGATGAACTACTGTTATGACATATTATCATGCTAGAAAAGGTGATTGAAATTATCATTGATCAAACTTGTGAACCCTCTAGCATTCACACTTCTTTATCATTTACCTACTCGAGGACGAGCAGGAATTAAGCTTGGGGATGCTGATACATCTCCAACGTATCTACAATTTATGAAGCATTCATGCTATTTTATTATCTGTTTTGAATGATTACGGGCTTTATTATACACTTTTATATTACTTTTGGTACTAACCTTTTAACCGGAGGCCCAGCCCATATTGCTGTTTTATTGCCTATTTCAATATTTTGAGGAAAAGGAATATCAAACGGAGTCGAAATGGAACGAAATCAACTGGAGAAGTTATTTTTGGAAGGAAAGCTACCGGATGGACTTGGACCCCACGTCAGGAGCTAAGGGAGGGGCTCACGAGGGTGGGGGGGCGCCCCCCTAGGGCGCGCCCCTGCCTCGTGGCCCCCCTGGAGCTCCAGTGACGTACTTCCTGCACCCATATATACCTACGTACCCTAAAACTTCCAAAACAGAAGATAGATCGGGAGTTCCGCCGCCGCAAGCCTCTGTAGCCACCAAAAACCTCTCGGGAGCCCGTTCCGGCACCCTGCCGGAGGGGGAACCCATCATCGGTGGCCATCTTCCTCATCCTGGTGCTCTCCATGACTAGGAGGGAGTAGTTCACCCTCGGGGATGAGGGTATGTACCAGTAGCTATGTGTTTGATCTCTCTCTCTCTCGTGTTCTTGATTTGGCACGATCTTGATGTATCGCGAGCTTTGCTATTATAGTTGGATCTTATGTTTCTTCTCCCCCTCTACTCTCTTGTAATGGATTGAGTTTTCCCTTTGAAGTAATTTTATCGGATTGAGTCTTTAAAGATTTGAGAACACTTGATGTATGTCTTGCCGTGCGTATCTGTGGTGACAATGGGATATCACATGATTCACTTGATGTATGTTTTGGTGATCAACTTGCGGGTTCCGCCCATGAACCTATGCATAGGGGTTGACACATGTTTTCGTCGTGATTCTCCGATAGAAACTTTGGGCACTCTTTGAAGTACTTTGTGTTGGTTGGATGAATTTGAGATTGTGTGACGCATATCATATAATCATGCCCATGGATACTTGAGGTGACAATGGAGTATCTAGGTGACATTAGGGTTTTGGTTGATTTGTGTCTTAAGGTGTTATTCTAGTATGAACTCTATGATAGATTGAGCGGAAAGAATAGCTTCATGTTATTTTACTAGGAACTCTTGAATAGATAGAACAAAAAGGATAACTTTGAGGTGGTTTCGTACCCTACCATAATCTCTTCGTTTGTTCTCTGCTATTAGTGGCTTTGGAGTGACTCTTTGTTGCATGTTAAGGGATTGTTATATGATCTATCTATGTTATTATTATTGGGAGAACTTGCACTAGTGAAAGTATGAACCCTAGGCCTTGTTTCCTACCATTGCAATACCGTTTACGCTCACTTTTATCATTAGTTACCTTGCTGTTTTTATTATTTCAGATTACAAAAACCTTTATCTACCATCCATATTGCACTTGTATCACCATCTCTTCGCCGAACTAGTGCACCTATACAATTTACCATTGTATTGGGTGTGTTGTGGACAAAAGAGACTCTTTGTTATTTGGTTGCAGGGTTGTTTGAGAGAGACCATCTTCATCCTACGCCTCCGACGGATTGATAAACCTTAGGTCATCCACTCTAGGGAAATTTGCTACTGTCCTACAAACCTGTGCACTTGCAGGCCCAACAACGTCTACAAGAAGAAGGTTGTGTAGTAGACATCACTATCCTGTGTAGGACACGTTTCCAAATTCTGAAGGCAGTAGGAAGCATAGCAAAACGATTTTATTTACTTGGAAGCGGCTTTGTATGTTCAGTTAGCATAGCAGATAACATTTGCGTAACACTTCAGTACGAATGTAATCTCACCAATCAGTCTGGAACCGCAGGAATCTTGGCATGCACACATTTAAGCAATCGTCTTCCCTGCGATGGAAACAGCACCGACGAGAGATGTCAAACACAAGCCTCACGAAAATTTAGAACCGCAAGGGACGAGTACCGGACGACAGCAGGAAGAAACCACACCTGAGATGTAAGGCCGCAAAACACCGGCACCACAGACGCCTGTCCATCCAGCCAGCCAGCCTTCGGCAATGGCATGACGCGAGGTCACCAACCACGGATGCATGCCTGAGATGAATGTAATCAGTCTAGGTACCGCCGTACATGAGAGGAGATTGAAGACTTGGCAAGGACAGCATACATACCTTGGGCATCTAGGTCCCGCCGGAGATGCGTCCTCGTCGACGGCCACTGCAGTAGCAATCTCTGGTGTGGTCCGGTGTGCCGCACCAGATCGAGAGCAGGCGGTGGATCCTGATGCGGCCGGCCTCCATCACGCAGGTGGGTGCGGATCAGGCGCCGCCGTCGCCGGAACTGGTGCGCCCCATCCATCCATCCATGGGTGGGCGTGGGTGGGTGGGTGGATGGACGGGATGAGGAGGGAGGTCGGCCGAAGGTGGGGATGGGGCCGTAGATGGGGAGACGAGGTCGCCGGTGGGGGTGGGAATCAGCGGCGGCGGCGGAGATTGGAGAGGAATCGGCGGTGGGAAAGAGGAGCAATTTGCGGGCAGCTTCGCGGGGCTCCACTCGTGAATCTGGGCATGGGCTCGATCTTGGGTCAGCCTCGACCTTGTCTACGGTGAGGGTCGTCGACGGTGAGGGTCGTCGACGGTGGCGGTGGGGGTGGGGTTGGGGGCGACGGCGGATCGAGATCTGAGGGAGGGAGATGGTTGGAGGCGGCGGCTGTGGATGCGTAGGAGTGGAGCTCTAGGGTTCGCGCAAGAGGGAGACAGGCTGGATGAATGGATCGATGGACGGATGTTTACTGCGGTGGGCTGCATGAATGGATGGATGGATGTTTGCCATGTCACTGATCCATGCCACAACAGATTGCACCAATCATAATTCAGCTAGTGTAATTTTGTTTTTTCCTTTTGTTTTCTTATATTCTGTATCCTCTTATACTGGATAAACATTCAACATATTACCTGTTTATATAAAATTTTCAAATGGCTCAATATTTTGCACATTTGCGTATCTGGGACGACAAACAATGTTGATTTGAGGGGTTTTCATTTTGTTTGCACAAAAAATGATTTTTCAATTTTTGGAGTACCAATAATCGGTTTTTTGTGAAGAACCTACCATATATTTGTTGCAAAATGGTACCAAATCATTTTTCTAAAATATTAGGCTATATTTTACGCACAATTGACCAAATGGTTTGGTGTTAATAGATTTGGTCCATCTCTAGTGAATAAGACAAATTTCCACCGATTCAATAGGAAGCGGCTAAAATTTGAACTGCAACTGCCTCATAGTTTGCTCTTTATTTTTTTCCAAAAATCATTTCTAGGTACATAAGTATCTATTTAATCAGAGAAACACCAATTTTTTTTCAAGATTCAACCACTAGCTAGGAACAGCCATGCCCGCCGTTTTGACTGCATTTTGAAACGGGCATAAAAAATTTAAAAAGAATCAAAAAATTGGAAAAACTTCGCATTGTGTCATTATATGTGACAAATTACCAGGAAAAATAATAAACTTGTGATACGGCAATTCTTTTAAAAAAGTGTTCTCAGAAATAAGCTACTGTGTGTGAAGATTCATGGCTTTCAACCCAAATTATCAATCTTATGGCCACATTCATGGCGTAGTTTGTTCAAATGATCTCATATTGTGCACAAGGGTGCATATTGGAATGGCAAACAATGTTGCCTAAGGTATTTTTCATTTTCTTTGGACGAAAAAAATCATTTTCCATTTTCCGAGTGCCCGAAATGAGTTTTTTTTGTGAAGTACCTACCAAATAATTGTTGCAAAATTGGACCAAATCATTTTTATAAAATACTAGGTCATATTTAATGCATAATTGACCAAATGGTTGGGTGTCAAAAGTTTTGATCCACCTCTCGTGAAAAAGACAAATTTCCGCCGATTTAGTAGGAAGCGGGTCAAATTTGAACTGCGTCTGCCTCATAGTTTGCTCTTTATTTTTTCCAAAAATCATTTCTAGGTACATAAGTATCTATTTAATAAGAGAAACATCAAAAGTTTTCCAAGATTCAACCACTAGCTAGGAACAGTCATTCCCGCCGTTTTGACCTCATTTTGAAACGGGCATAAAAAATTCAAAAAAATCAAAAAATTGGGAAACCTTCGCATTGTGTCATTATATGTGGCCAAGTTCCCAAGAAAATAACAAACTTGTAAGACGGCAATTATTTTTAAAAAGTGTTCTCAGAAACGAGCTATCATGCGTGAAGATTCATGGCTTTCAAGCCAAATGATCAATCTTATGGCCACATTCATGGCATAGTTTGTTAAAATGATCTCATACTATGCACAACACTACTAGGAAAAGGCCTACTAATGGCGCACCGGTTTTGCCTACTAATGGCGCACTACTGGTGCGCCATTAGTAGCACGCCATTAGAATTTTTTACTAATGGCGCACCACCGGTGCGCCATTAGTATCTGGTATACTAATGGCGCACCAAGCAGTGCGCCATTAGTATGTAACTCCATGCGCCATTAGTATGCCTCCCGGGGGGCCATATGTAACCATGTGCTTTGTCACACTAATGGCGCACTCTGCCTTGATGCGCCATTAGTATCCTTTGGCATACTAATGGCGCACTCTGCCTTGATGCGCCATTAGTATGAATATTTGATTTTTTTTGCTTTTCTGATTTTTGCACAGGTTACAAAATATATTATTGGACAGAATATAGACAGCAGCACACAGCAACATCAGATTCAAGGAATACAATAGAAGATTAGTCTCCGAATACAATTCATCATATTAGTCTCTGAATTCAAAAGACCGAACAAAGATAAAACATTACAAGTCTCAAGACCGCGAGTATCGAGTTTGTCTTCACATTACAAGTCGATATCGATCATCTAAACTACCATCACATAAAAGAGAGTTGTGGTCATCACGATGAGCATCATCGCAATCAAACTGGTCCTCATCCGGTTCCTCCAACGCTCCCTCCTCTCTCCCGCTAGATAGCGGGCATATCTAGATTCGGCCTCCGCCCTAGTGGTGTACCCTTTGTAACTGTTACCGCTGAAATGGTGAACCTGTCTCTGACACTCCTCCCAGTCGTCGTAGACTCAAGGAACCTTACCCTTGTACTTGAGTGAATTCCTCCTTGACGGTGCGGAGCGCATTCGGACGCCGGTCCTTCCTTTGCTTCTTCGATTGGCTGCCATCTGTGTGTGCGCCGCCTTCATCAGTGGTGGCATCCTCGGCGGCACCATCAGTGGTGTCATCCCCGACGCCACTAGGGGTTGTGTAATCAGGATCAGTGTCTTCCGCGGCGTCCTCATAGCGGTGAGGTTGTTCCTCCATCTCCCGGGATAGCTCCCAGAATTGCTTGCCGCCCGAACCACCGGCCTCATTGTTGTGGGCCATGTTTCGCTCTAAATAGGAAAAAAGTTTGGTCAAAAAGTTGGTTATTGTCAAGGAACAAGATCATGGTCTCATCATTTAGGGTTTGTCGACACCGAGGCACCCTAAAAGCCTAATCTTTCATCATTTAGGGTTTGTCGACGCCGAGGCACCCTAAAAGTCTAAGCGTACATCATTTAGGTTCTCATCGACACCGAGGCATCCGGGGCAGCCAAGTTAAGTTTTCATCATTTAGGGTTTATCGATGCCGAGGCACCCTAGGTTGGGCCTAATCACTTAGCACTAATCACTTGGCTCTATTGCCACCTATGTTGGGTTTATCATCTAGGGTTTATCGATGCTAAGGAGAATTCTAAGTTGGGCCTAATCACTTGGCTCTATTGCCACCTATGGTTTAATGCAGCAAGAATGGCGGGGCAGTTGATCCTACTTAACTAAGTACTAAGATACCCCGGCCCATGCATTAGTCGCAAGTACCCCATATGTCCTCTTTTTAGCAAAGTCATGCTAAAATTCACAGAAAATTTCAGCATGACCTTTGCTGAAAATAGGACATATGGAGTACCGAATTTGCCGGAACGGAAGTTAATCAACATTCTGACAAACTCAAGGGCCTCTCAGGGTACCTGCAAATTCATCATGACACGATGGTCGGAGACATGACCTTTGCAAAATGGTCGGAGACACGATGGTCTTTCTCAATGTGATCAATTGATGGATCAACACATAAAACATGTCCAATAAGTATGATTTATAGAGTCAACATCAGTATGAATATATATAAAGTTTTTCTTCAGGAAATAAAAATACAATGCATACATACATACTTAAGCAGGTAGATAGATAGATAGATAGATGAGCATGTTCAGTTTACAAGAATGAACATAAACAAGCAAAGAATGCATGCAAGTTTAAAGTAAAACGTTTCAGTTAATGCAAGTACTCCTCTTGCTCTCTACTTTCTCTCTTCTCTTCTTCTGTTAATTAACTGAATTTTACTGATGTTGTTGTTAACTGAATTTTAATCAGCTGCTGAAGAACACCTTCAGTTTGGTCAGATATAGGTGTAGTTTTCAGTCTCTGTCAGTTTCATCAGAGAAGTTTGCTTTCAGTTTCAAATAATCCGAGCTGCGCCTCGGTCGTAGTTTGTTAGGTTTCTCCGCGGCCCTGACCCGACCATGGGATGGCACGAACTAGACGGTCATGGCTGCATCGCGGGTGACGCGCGGGGAGCGCTGGGATGGCAGTGCTCATGACCCGGAAGTGGCCTAGTTTCTCATTTTCTGTTAACTATGTAATCGCTGAATAAGAAGAGAAGTAGAGAGCAGAAAAGCTGCGAAGTTGAACGCGAGACAAACACATTATAACTGAATTTTACCACATCTCCCCTCCTGGATGTTTCAGAAACAGGAGGGCGCACGTCTCCCCTCCAGAGTTTTTGAGGGCCCACGTCTCCCCTCCAAAGGGCAAGACGTTTGAGTTTTCGAGGCAACTCCCCATGTCTCCCCTCCACTGGCAACTCCCCACGACGCAGAGGGGGTTTTCTTCCCACGTCCAGGTAACTCCCCTCCTATTCCATTGCCGCTCCATCCTCCTCCCTCTGCCTCCCTCCTCATTCCATTGCCGCTCCATCTTCCACCCTCTACCTCCCTCTGCCTCCAGCATCAAGCAACTCCCCTCTGCCTCCACCATCGCTGTCCAGGAGGGCAATGGCGGAGGAATCATGGAGCAACTCCCCTCCGTCTGCCAAGAGAATGGCGGAGGCATCGTGGAGCAACTCCCCTCCGCCTGTCAAGCATCACCGTGGTGAGGCGTCTGGCAAGGAGCCGCTGGTGGTCGACGATGATGTTCCGGTCCCCGGGCAGAAGCGGGACTACACCGTGCCACTCAAGGTTGATATCCACCTGAAGGAGCCGCTGGATGTCGTATCCACCAGCAATCCAGACGAAGCCGACAAGATGATCCGCAAGATGAGGAGGAGGCTCGGCGGCATGCTTCCTCGGAATATCGGTGTTGATGTCGAGTATACCAGGGAAGACAAACCTCCGCAAATTGCTGCAGTTCTGAAGTTATGCGTGGAGGATCTCGTCCTGGTATACCACATCACCGCGGCAACCAAATGGTAAAAACATCCAGTTCTGAAGTTTCTGTCTAATTAGTAGATTCTGAAGTAGATGCAATAGTTATGAAGTTCTGAAGTAGATGCAATACTAGTTCTGAAGTTATGAAGTTTCTGTCAAATTAGTAGTTTTTTGGTGATCATACATAATGTTGTCTAGAAGTTTTTGTGATCATTTAGTAGCTGTTATGAATGTTGCCTTGTAATGCAAAAGATTGCAAAAAAGATACATCATTGAGATGTTATGCTTGCTGTTTTGATCATACAGAATGTTGTCTTGTAGTTGTTGTGATCATTTAGTAGTTGTTGTGATCATACTATTTTAACTGAATTTTGGTCAGAACTGAAGATGCTATTTTAACTGAATTTTGCTTCAACTGAACCCATTTTAATTCTGTAGTTTCTGAAGTTTTTGAAGTAGATGAATTTGATGCACCAGATTAATTTGATGCAGGCCCAAGGAACTCCGCCCGCTCCTGCAGGAGAAGAAGCTGTACACCTTTGTTGGCTTCTGCATTGGAGGCGACAAGGAGAAGCTGAAGTTGTCTGGTTTAGAGATCAACCCCGACAAGTACGTTGACTTGCAGCGCAAATGGAGAGTTCCAAACAATGGAAAGAAGTGGCAGTCTTTGGCTGAGTTTGCAGGCAGCCTCATCCACCCATCCTACATGGAAATGAAGCAGAAGATCGATAGGAAATCGGACCACCTACTATGGGGGGACAGCCCACTGCCAAACAACCTCATCGAGTACGCCGCGAAAGATGCGTACGTCACCTACGAGGCATGGAAGAAAATCGAAATCACCAAAGAAGGTTTGGAGCTCTGGCAAGAGGCGGAGGATCATTGGGATGACCCCTACTACTAGGGATATTGAGTTGTTTGTGGTATTGGGATGACCCCTACTACTGTGTCTCAGTTTGTAGTTATGTGGTTGAACAAGTTTGCTTTTGTTATGTTGAACAAGTTTGCTTTTTTAATGATGAAAAGTTTGCTTTGGTTGTCAGTTGACATCACTCATCGCCGAGCATGGTTTAGTTTTACCTTTATCTATTTATTATTTAGGCAGAGCTATTCAGGCATGGAAGATATAATCATCCTTATGGTGAGGATCGCAATGTTTTTAGCTTCCAAGTTTCTAATGACACATGATCTTTCCAACCACATAACTTAATTGCAAACATTTCCCCTATAAATTGTAGTTACACATTCCAACCAATACCCGCAGGTTGTAATTTCATACTGAATGACCATCAATGACTAAGTGAAGCAAATAATTGCTATGCATTTCTTGGCACGCGAGAAGGAAAAGGGGAGAGGAGGCGGAGCTCACCGGGGAGGCGCAAGGAGGCCCTGCGACAGCTTAGTAGCAACAGAGGTGGTCAAAGTTGAGGAAGACAGCGGCGACCCGAGGAAGAAGAGGTGGAGGGGGGGGGGGGGGGTGGAGGGGTCGAGCACCGTCGCGCCCTGGTTCCGCGGCTCGCCGGCCCGGTGTTGAAGCAGATTCTGCCCGCCGCCTTGCCTATCGCCTCGCACGGTGAAGCTCGAGGGCTGGGAAGGCGAGGGAGGGCGTGGGTGGGTGCGGTGAAGGCAAGGGAGGGGGTGGATTGGGAGCGGACGACGATGGGGCAGGGCAGGGGCTGACTGGGGGCGGCGACGCAGACGGAGGCGCGGGGGCGGCGGCGGCGTGGGTCAGGGCAGCACGCGGGTGCATCTGGTGGCGAGGGAGAGAGTGTCGAAGGGGATCTGGCGAGAGGGAGAGAGGATAGCTAGGGGGAGGGTTCTAATAGCGCACCGTCCAGTCGTGCGCCATAAGTATGACTATTGTAATGGCGCACCACCCCCTCGGTGCGCCATTAGAATTTTGTTTTAATCTAGCCCACTAACCATATCTACAACCCAACCCTATCTACAACAGAACCCACCCACTAGCCCGACTGGTCAGCACGCAGCACACACACCAGGAGGTCCTGGGTTCGATTCCCAGGCTCCCCAATATTTTTTTATGCACTTTAAATGCTGTTTTTTATATTTATTTGTGTTTAAATATGTTCAAACTTGTTTAAATCATATCAGTAATTTTTTTTTATAAAAACAGTATAATTTTTTAAAAAATATGTTCAAATTTCTTACTTGAAAATATCATCGGCGGTGGCGGTGGAGCGGGGGAGGGTGCGGGGATCGAGATCGAGATGGAGGGGGAATCGAGATCGAGATGGAGGGGGATCGATATCAAGTGTCCTCATGAATTCAAAAAGTGCCCATGAAATTTAAAAATATTCATGATATCAAAATGTTCCCATGAAATACAATCGAGAAATGAAGACTACGATTTAAATATCATCGATCTTAGCTAGCTATCTGTTCACAATCTTCTTGCCCTTCTTTTTCGCAAATGGAGTTCTTCTATGGAACGGACGTCCTTTAGGTAGGGTAGTCCTGCTTCTTCTTGTGGTGTGTGCTGCTACTTCATCGTCGTCGTCATGTTCGATCTTTGGGTCGCCGTACTTGTCGAAGTCTTGCTCATTGGCTACTCCATCCATTCCGATGATCTTCCTTTTGCCTCTCCCCACGACAACACGACTGGGCTTTGGCCGGTCGGTAATGAAGAAGCATTGGTCCACTTGGGAAGCCAGTACCCATGGCTCATTTTTCGCGGTGATGTTTGCGCCCGCGGTCTTGGATTTGGCTTCGGGTATAAACACGACTGGGCTTTGGCATAGTGCGCCATTAGTAGGTTTGCAAAAAAATAAAAAAAAATTATATACTAATGGCGCACTGTCTAGGTCATGCGCCATTACTAGTTCTAACTAGTAATGGCGCACTTTGCCATCCCTGCGCCATTAGTTTGTATGGAAAAATGGGAATAAAAAATCAATAGTAGTGGCGCACCGCGAGCACGGTGCGCCATTAGTGTCTTCCACACTAATGGCGCACGAGCAACCGGTGCGCCATTACTATATAGTAGTGGCGCACTACTTACCTGGTGCGCCATTAGAATCAGTCCTATCTATAGCCCTTTTCCTAGTAGTGCAAGGGTGCATCTTGGAATTCCAAACAACTAGTGGGGTGACCCGCGCATTTGCGCGGCTAGATTTTTACCAGTTATTATACATATCATTTAAGATTTTTACCAGTTATTATACAGATGCTCCAATAGACAATTTTGACAATATTTTCTGTATACACATCATTGCGCAATGCAAAATTTCTTTTAACATTTTACTTGAGCCATCTAAATATATTCATCTTCACCAATTGGTGGTGATTGTCGTTTGACTTGACTCTGATCCGACCTTCCGACTTGTTAAGATTTAGTTGAAATTGCTGACTACCTACCTAAATGTTTCACATAAATCGATTGATCTATGGTGAATCTGCGATATGCTTGATCAATACCTCAATTCAATAAACAATTACTATTGTAATAATGTCGAAATGATTATTTTTGTTTAGTCCATTACATAGCTTATGTTTTTAATTCCTTATATATATATTAATAACAAAAATTAGTAAAGTTGAGTAGAGAAACTTTCGTCGGATGACTTAATCTTTAAAACGAAATACAACCAATAGTTAAATCAAGACTGAAGACTAATAGGTAAACCTTCTATTGTTTTCTTCCCGCACATCTCATTTATTTTATAAGTAAAATATCACACATCCACACAATTCCAAATTATTTCATAGGTTTTCAATTTCCACTTGTGCACGTGAAGTTTGCATCATGTTTTAATGCAATTTACAAAAAAATGATTATCACATAGCTGCCATAGTATTGTGTTGTTTTTCTTTAGGTGATACACATGCACACCCACAATGCATATTAACACACACACAAAACGCATTAACATCAGCTTGCAATTATTCTTACACGATGTCATGCATGCTCAGAAATCAAATTTTCACATGTTCATCACTTCCATTATTTTGCGGGAAGTTCATCACATCCGTTAGTTGCCAACCTTGATAATGAGAACCGGTACATGAATCCAGGGATGCCTGCATTCTACTCAGGATGATCTTATTTCTTGTACTACAAACCCAATCATGTTGATACATCTTATCTATATTTCATGTTTTTTCCTTTGGCATACCTACGTAAGCGACACTTGCTTGTTAACAAATATACTCCCCCTCCTAGGTACATGTGCACCAACTTCAAAAAACAAATTTTAGAATGCCAAAAAATTCTGAAATAAAGTTCCACATGTACATCTCCATGTTCTATCTACGCGCAAAAAGTTTATGTGAAAAACAACTTCTTTTGGCATGTGTGCAAAATAGACATCGTGGAATGCTATTTAGAAGTACTGAAATTTGCCTTTTTCGCTAATGGAAAATAGAAAACATTTATTCACAAAAATTTGTGCCGCGCATATATTTTACGCAAACGTAAGCGTGATTTTTTGAATTTCTTGGCATTTTGAAACGCGTTTAAAACGCATTAAAAAAGTGGGTGTAGATGTACCCAGGCTCAGGCCGTCCTCACTCATGTTTCTTAGCTATGTAGTTTGTATGGAACATACTTTAAAATATATATATTTAGCTATGTGAAAAGTCAGAATTTTCTTTATCCACCTAATAATACTTTTATGCATAACTTATTCTGTATTTAGCAATTTAAGTTATATATGGAGTTTGCACTAAGTTTTTCCATTGCTATACTTATTTCTTATCCTAATTGTGTACCATCATATATACATATAGTTTTTCCTATAAATCAAAAGTTAATTTATTTAGAAAGATATTTTTCAGTTGAGGCCAATCAGCTTACCAAATGGATCCTTTACGGATTTGTTTCTTTAGAAAACTTACGGATATGTATACATGCTGATATCAACATGACACCCATGCATGCACTTTTGAACATTATGGGCCTACACACTCTGCCAACCTCGAGCATGTATTTTTGACTACATCTTATGTATTGTAGAAAAATTGGATTTTTGGTAAAGTGAAAAATATTTGGTGCTATGATAGCAATTGTGCTTAATTTTTTAATCATAGTAGAACCTATGTAACTTAGTATGATACTTTTTTACACTGTTATAGACTCTAAAAATGTTTTATAAAAAGTTACAGAGAGTACTAAGCAATTGTGCCAATATTTTCTTAATGTATACATGTATCATTATTTGTCTATCACCAGCGTAGCTATCAAATTTTCTAATTTTAGTGTCTACATAGCAGCTGGATGTGCCAATGTTATAAATAGACGCAAATAGTTGCTTCTGTATATTTTTATATTTTTTCATACGCTAGACAGTCTACGCTTTTCTTAGAACAGACAGTCTATATGCAGTGCATCGCTGTGTCCAGTCCATAGGCCGGCACATGTGTTTTTAATTGGCTGGCCGGGCTTTTTAATGGGCATGGGCAGGGGCATGTATAATCTATCTCCATATTCGACTCTTTGACTTTTTGTTGATCGGACTCTTACTATCAATAGGATTGCCTTAATTTTTTGTGTCAGATCGATTAGCACTCCAACTCCAGTATTTTCCCCGACTCTAGATGCGAGCGTGGATGCATCCATCTAGACTTTTTTTAAGGTCATCCATCTAGACTTTTTTTACCATATATATGTTTGCACGTGACGGTTCAACATGCTGATATGCCAACAATAGCATGTTACGTAAAATCTTTTAAATCTCAGCCATTAATATTCTAATCAAACGGTCGAAATAATATTATCATATGTGGACGAACGTGATGGCTTATTTGTCTTCTGTCTTAATTATGTAATAGATGTTGCCTAAGGGAGTTTTCATTTTCTTTGCACGGAAAATTCCTTTTCTATTTTTCAAGTGCCCAACAGGAGGTTTTTTTGTGAAGGACTCCCAAATAATTGTTGCAAAATTGTACCAAATCAATTTTCTAAAATACTAGGACATATTTGATGCACAATTGACCAAATGGTTGGGTGTAAAAAGTTTTGATCCACCTCTCGTGAAAAAGACAAATTTCCGCCGATTCAGTTGGAAGCGGGTCAAATTTGAACTGCGGCTGCCTCATAGTCTGCTATTTATTTTTTCCAAAAATCATTTCTAGGTACATAAGTATCTATTTAATCAGAGAAATATCAGAAGTTTTCCAAGATTCAACCACTAGCTAGGAACGGTCATTCCTGCCGTTTTGTCCGCATTTTGAAACAGACATAAAAAATTCAAAAAAATCAAAAAATTAGGAAACCTTCGCATTGTGTCATTATATGTGGCCAAGTTCCCAGGTAAAATAAAAAACTTGTAATATGGCAATTATTTTAAAAAAGTGTTTTCAGAAACGAGCTATCACGTGTGGAGATCAATGGCTTTCAAGCCAAATGATCAATCTCATGGCCACATTTATGGCATAGTTTGTTATAATGATCTCATATTGTGCACAAGGGTGCATATTGGAATGACAAACAATGTTGCGTAAGGAAGTTCTCATTTTCTTTGGACTTAAAAACCATTTTCCATTTTTCGAGTGCCCAAAAGAAGGTTTTTTTGTGAAGGACCTCCCAAATAATTGTTGCAAAATTGGACCAAATCAATTTTCTAAAATACTAGGACATATTTAATGCACAATTGACAAAATGGTTGGGTGTAAAAAGTTTTGATCCACCTCTCGTGAAAAAGACAATTTTCCGCCGATTCAGCTGGAAGCGGGTCAAATTTGAACTGCGGCCGCCGATTCAGTTTTGCCTATTTATTTTTTCAAAAAATCATTTATAGTTATATAAGTACCTATTTAACCATAAATACATGGTTTGGTGACGATACATCGAAGTTTGGGCGGTGGCCGAGGGCCCCAACTCTAGAGCGCGTAAACTCGCATGCCGCCGCATGGTCACCGCGTGACCGTGGCGTTGCCATGTGTTTTGGGCGGCCTAGGCATGTCTAGTGGGTTGGGCACTCCCCAGGTAGGTGCTAGGAAGAAAACTACAACAAAAGATTCTCACAAGGAGACCCATCGATGCTCAAACATGAATTAGCAGCCAAGTGTTTGATTAGCGGTACGGGAAATGTACATGGCTAATGGGCATGAGTTTTGGCTGAAGATGATCAGTTAGTAAGAAGACCGTCTTCACAAATTTTTAGCTCAAAAGGAGGAGCCTAGGTGGTACTTGCTTTGCAAAGTACCACACTGGACATAAATACGAATGTTGAAGCTAGGCTCAAAATAATGAATGGATTGAGGTGGCATTTGGTGGAGGATGGTTATTTGGGCATAGGAAAGCACTGTAGAAAAAGGATACTATTTGGACATGCCAAAGTGGTACTTCCACTAGTAGAAAACGGAGCTTTAGCGCCGGTTCATAAGGGCCTTTAGTGCCGGTTCCATAACCGGCACTAAAAGGTGGTCACTAAAGGCCCCCCCCTTTAGTACCGGTTCAGCACGAACCGGCGCTAAAGTGCCACCACGTGGCGTGAGC
The DNA here is from genome assembly GCA_963921465.1 of Triticum timopheevii. NCBI lineage: Eukaryota > Viridiplantae > Streptophyta > Magnoliopsida > Poales > Poaceae > Triticum > Triticum timopheevii. The sequence goes on from OY997274.1 coordinate 596,276,292, forward strand.
TCGCGCCCCGGTATGGGGGACCTTTAGTACCGGTTCGTGTTACCAACCGGCACTAAAGGTTTTCTTTTTTCTGATTTTTTTTTTGAAAATTTTGGAAAAAAAATTTGACTTTTTTTTCGATTTTTAATTTTTCTGAATTATTTGATGATTTAGTCTCTAATCACCTCTCTTAATTGCTCAAGTGTGGATCACTCATTCCAAATCATCTAACTTCCCGACCGGTCACCCATCCCTCTCACTACTCTAGCCCGAGCACGCTTAACTGTCGGGTTCTATTCTCCTTCGTTTCCGAGTCTGCACTTGTTGTTTTCCTGGCAATAGTAAGATGTTAATCCTATTAACCCTCAGGAGTTTAGCTTGAGCATGAAGTCACACATTTCTCCGTTTGAGTTTGAAACTATTATACTAAAAAACAGTAATTATTTAGTAACGCTAATATTTCTTGAATAAGTTTGACCATAGCTTGACCACAGTTTGACCATAGTTTGACCAGATTTGACCAAAATTCAAAAAATTGAAATAATTATTTAGTAACACTAATATTCTTGAATAATTATGTAATAACATTAATACTTCTTGAATAAGTAGTTTGACTAGATTTAACCAATTTTTTTTAAAAAAACTGAAATTATTTGACCATATCTTTTTTTCCTTTTGGAATTTTAGGATTCTAAATAATTCCAAATAGGCCGTAGGCTATCTCCATTGGATGCGCATTTTCGTGCTGAATTTTTTGATATATTATACTTTTTTTCCGACATCGTATGCAAAAGTTATAGCCGTTTTACATTTTCCCATCGGATGCGAAAATTGCCCTATAGTGCCGGTTTGTGGCACGAACCGGCACTATAGGTCAGACCCCTTTAGTACCGGTTCGTGGCACGAACCGGTACTAAAGGTCTAACCTTTAGTACCGGTTCGTGCCACGAACCGGTACTAAAGGTGATCGTGGGGCCCCGGCCTGACGCCAGCCTGCCACCACCCCTTTAGTACCGGTTCGTGCCACGAACCGGTACTAAAGGTTCAACACGAACCGGCATTAATGCAAATCCGTTCGAACCGGCACTAATGTATACATTAGTGCCGGCTCTAATACAAACCGGCACTAATGTGCTGCACGTTTGACCCTTTTTCTACTAGTGTTCCTTCACAAAGTGTTGTTCTAAACAGAATAGGAAAATGAATATTGTTGAATTATTTTTGAACTAGGCAAGGAAGGTTTTTTACATATTTGACGAAGACATGACCCAAAGAATTTATGAGATTTTTTGGGAATTTTGGGAATGACAAAAATATAGGTTGCTTCACAACCTGGGGCAAAAAATGCCACATGGACATGACGCATAGGCAAAACTGATGAGGTGGCGCCTAGTCATAGCAACCCACCACAATTTACAAGGTTGTGACCATCTATATTGGTCATGATCAGCTAGAAATAAGGCAGCGGACCAGTGCTATCTACTTTATGACCATTTCGTGTAAGGAAATTATGACCTTTCTGACGAAAATGGTCGTTATAGTTTAGGGTTTGGAGCCCCCCGAATAGCTTTTGACCAATTGGTCTCAAATGGTCATAGATCTATGACTAATTCATCTAGGGTCACTTACAGAAGGTCACTAGTTGACATATTTCTTTTAGTGCTAGAGCAACAATTATAATCATATCTCAAGCATGGATCCCGAGCGTACCAATGCAACATATTAATTTGATCCCATAATAGTTTCCCTTTTTTTGTCAATCGATAATCCCTAAAGTATTCACGTTGATCCAACGTGTCTCCCATAACATAATTGAATGGGGTTTTCTAAGGATTATCAAAGCAGTAAATAATATTTTGTACATAGCAAGCATCAAGGGTTTTAGGAGGTTCCCCATGTCCATGAGTAGCAAGTACACCTAATTTTTTTGTATTTCGTGTTCCATATCCATAACTAAAGATAGACAACAACATAGAACATCAAATAAAAATTACTTAGTGATAAAGCAAACAAGCACACACAAGAATATTCACCCCACGCTATGACTCCCCGGCAGCGGAGCCAGAAAAAGGTCTTGATAACCTGCAAGTATACGGGATCAATTGTAGCATTTTTCGATAAGTAAGAGTGTCAAACCCAACGAGGAGCTAAAGGTAGAACAAATATTCCCTCAAGTTCTACCGACCACTGATACAACTCTACGCACGCTTAGTGTTCGCTTTACCTAGAACAAGTATGAAACTAGAAGTACTTTGTAGGTGTTGTTGGATAGGTTTGAAGATAATAAAGAGCACGTAAATAAAAAGTAGGGGCTGTTTAGATAAAGAAGCAATAAAGTAAATATAGCGAGTGTGGAAAAGTGGTGGTAGGAGTTGTGAAATTGTCCCTAAGCAATTGACTACATTACTAGACCGGTAATCACTATTGCAATTTTATTTGAGGGAGAGGCATAAGCTAACATACTTTCTCTTCTTAGATCGTATGCACTTATGATTGGAACTCTAGCAAGCATCCGCAACTACTAAAGATCATTAAGGTAAAACCCAACCATAGAATTAAAGTATCAAGTCCCCTTTATCCCATATGCAAACAACCTACTTACTCCATTGGATAATAATATGCAACTCAAACCAATCATAGCAATTCATCAATCACCAATAGGACAATGAAAATCTACTCAGACATCATAGGATGGCAACACATCATTGGATAATAATATGAAGCATAACGCACCATGTTCAAGTAGAGGCTACAGCGGGTTGCGGGAGAGTGGACCGCTGAATATAGATGGGGGAAGGTGATGGAGATGTTGGTGAAGATGATGGAGGTGTTGGTGAAGATCGCGGTGATGACAATGGCCCCCGGCGGCGTTCCGGCGCCACCGGAAGCAAGGGGGGAGAGAGCCCCCCTTCTTCTTCTTCCTTGACCTTCTCCCTAGATGGTAGAAGGGTTTCCCCTCTGGTCCTTGGCTCCCATGGCGTGGAAGGGGTGAGAGCCCCTCCGAGATTAGATCCATCTCTCTGTCTCTCTCTGTTTCTGCGTTCCCAGATCCTTCCCCTTCACCGTTTCTTTTATATCCAGAGATCTGTAACTCCGATTAGTGTGAATCTTTCGCCCAGATTTTTCTCATAAAATTAGCTTTCCTGTCGCAAAAGAAGAGCGTCAACCGCCTTACGGGTGGCCCACGAAGGTGCCAGGCACACCCAGGGGGTGGGCGCGCCCCCTGTCTCATGGCCACCTCGGGCACCATTTCGCATTGATTCTTCCTCCAGAAAATCCCAAATATTCAAAAATAATTCTCCATCCGTTTTTATCCTGTTTGGATTCCGTTTGATATTGGGTTTCTGCGAAACATAAAACATGCAACAAACAGGAACTGGCACTGGGCACTGGATCAATATGTTAGTCCCAAAAATAGTATAAAAAGTTGCCAAAAGTATATGAAAGTTGAAGAATATTGGCATGGAACAATAAAAAATTATAGATATGACGAAGACGTATCAACGACATGGGTGTTAGCAGCCACATATAACAATAATGGATCCTTATCAATGGGAGCAGCAAGGACCGGCTCAGCTAGCTGCCCCTTCAAGTCTTCAAACGCGTCATTAGCAGCATCACTCCAGACAAAGTTATTTGTTTTCTTCATCATCTGATATAGCGGTATGGCCTTCTCACCTAACCGGCATATGAACCGGCTTAAGGAAGCAATACGACCCGCCAGATGCCGCACATCATTGATACATGCCGGCTTTGCCAGGGAGGTGATGGCCTTGATCTTATCCAGGTTAGCCTCAATACCTCTGTTAGAAACCAGAAAACCCCAAAGCTTGCCTGCTGGCACACCAAAAACGCACTTGGCCGGGTTAAGCATCATCTTGTAGACCCAGAGATTATCGAAGGTCATCTATCAAAGTTTCATTCTCTCTAGATTTCACCACAATGTCGTCCACATAAGCATGAACATTTCGCCCAATCTGACTGTGAAGACAATTCTACACACATCGCTGATAAGTCGCCTGGGCACTCTTGAGCCCAAAAGGCATAAGCACATAGCAGAAGGATCCAAAGGGAGTAATGAAAGTTGTCTTCTCCTGGTCCTTAACTGCCATCTTCATCTGATGATAACCAGAATAAGCATCCAAAAAACTCAAACACTCACAACCCGCCGTAGCATCAATGATTTGATCAATACGAGGGAGAGCAAAAGGATCAGTCGGACAATCCTTGTTTAAGTCCGTATAATCCACACACATGCGCCAAGTGCCATTCTTCTTAAGCACCAGCACCGGGTTAGCCAAACACTCTCGATGAAAAACTTCAACAATGAACCCAGCCGCCAAGAGCCGGACCACTTCTTCACCAATGGCCTTATGCCTCTCCTCGTTGAAACGATGAAGGAATTGCTTGACTGGTTTAAATTTCGGATCAATATTGAGAGTGTGCTCAGCGAGTTCCCTCGGTGCACTCGGCATGTCAGAAGGTTTCCATGCAAAGACGTCCCAGCTCTCACGGATGAACTCGATGAGCGTGCTTTCCTATTTTGGATCCAAATTAGCACTGATACTGAACTGCTTGGATGAGTCGCCAGGAACAAAATCAACCAGCTTGGTGTCATCGACTGACTTAAACTTCAGCACCGGATCATGCTCTGTAGTTGGCTTTTTCAAAGATGTCATATCCGCCGGGTCAACATTGTCCTTGTAAAACTTCAATTCCTCTGTTGCACAGATAGACTGAGCATAAGCAGCATCACCTTCTTCACACTCCAGGGCTATCTTCCGACTCCCATGCACTGTGATGGTCCCTTTATAACCCGGCATCTTGAGCTGTAAATAAACATAACACGGTCATGCCATGAACTTGGCATAAGCCGACCGTCCAAATAGAGCGTGGTATGGGCTCCTGATTTTGACTACTTCAAAGGTTAACTTCTCAGCCCTGGAATCATGCTCATCTCCAAAGGCCACCTCCAGCTCAATCTTGCCCACCGGGTACGCCGACTTACCAGGCACCACTCCATGGGAAATAGTATTGGATGTCTTAAGATTTCTATCAGTTAACCCCATGCGACGGAAAGTCTCATAACAAAGGATGTTAATGCTACTACCTCCATCCATGAGTACCTTAGTGAATTTGTATCCACCAACTTGAGGCGCCACCACCAAGGCTAAGTGACCCGGATTGTCAACCCGGGGAGGGTGATCCGCTCTACTCCACATAATGGGCTGCTCAGATCATCGCAAGTAATGAGGAACTGCCGGCTCAACGACGTTCACGGTCCGCTTGTGGAGCTTCTGGTCCCGCTTGCATAAACTTGTGGTGAAAACATGATACTGCCCACTATTTAGCTGCTTCAGATTACTTTGATATCCGGATTGCTGCTGCGGCTGACCCCTCTGGCCGGATTGCTGATTATAACCACCCAGATTACGTGGATTATAACCACCCTGATTCACTTGGTGGCCTTGGAAGCCGGAATTAGAACCACCACCTCCATAACCCAGATCATGAGAACCGCCGCCGCCTGAGCCGCCGCCTGGCCCATGATTGTTGTGGAACGAGTCAGAATTTTTAAAAGCCCTCATAATGGAACAATCCTTCCAAAGGTGAGTAGCTGGTTTCTCCTGCGTGCCATGCTTTGGACAGGGCTCATTAAGCAACTGCTCAAGAGTAGGACCTGGTCCACTGTTCTGAGGAGGCGGCCTCCCCTTACGACGCTGATTATTGCCCTGTGCACTGGTGTTAGCCACAAACTCCGAGCTACCATCAGCCTTGCGTTTACCGTTGCCCCCTTGATTCACCGGGTTATGCTGCTGACCCTTGGTGTTGCCGTTCTTCTTTCCCTTCCATGTCTTTTCATCGTCAGACTCGGGGTCCTTGGTACTATCAGAGTCGGCATATTTGATTAGAGCCACCATCAGCTGCCCCATATAATTACAATCACACTTGAGCCGCCCCAGCTTCTTTTTAAGAGGCAAAAAGGGCAATTTTTCTCCAACACTAAGACTGCAGAGCCAGCATTCATGTTATCAGATGAATGTATGATAGCTTTGACCTGGTGAACCCAATGGGTCGTTGATTCACCCTTCTCTTGGGCGCAAGTAGCCAAGTACACAATCGACATAAGCTGCTTGCATCTATCCTTAAAGTTCTGAATAAACCGGGCCTTTAACTCACCCCATGACCAATGGAATTAGCCGGCAGCTGAGAGAGTCCTGGATTAGGGGGTATCCGGACTACCAGACTATATGCTCCGGCTAGACTATTGAAGCGTGAAGATACAAGACTCAAGACTTCATCTCGTGTCTGGATGGGACTCTCCTTTGTGTGGAAGACAAGCTTGGCGATCCGGATAATAGATTTCCTTCTTTGTAACCGACTCTGTGTAAACCCTAGCCCCCTCCGGTGTCTATATAAACCGGAGGGTTTAGTCCTTAGAGACAGAATCATAATCACCATAGGCTAGCTTCTAGGGTTTAGCCTCTACGATCTCGTGGTAGATCAACTCTTGTAATACTCATATCATCAGGATCAATCAAGCAGGAAGTAGGGTTTTACCTCCATCGAGAGGTCCCAAACCCGGGTAATACATCCTGTCCCTTGCCTCATGTTACCATTAGCCTTAGATGCACAGATCGGGACCCCCTACCCGAGATCCGCCGGTTTTGACACCAACATTGGTGCTTTCATTGAGAGTTCCTCTGTGTCGTCGCTTTAAGGCTCGATGGCTCCTTCAATCATCAACAACAACGCGGTCCAGGGTGAGACTTTTCTCCCCCAACAGATCTACGTGTTCAGCGGCTTCGCACTATGGGCCAATTCGCTTGGCCATCTGGAGCAGATCGACAGCTACGCCCCTGGCCATCAGGTCAGGTTCGGAAACTTGAACTACACGACCGATATCCATGGAGACTTGATCTTCAACGGGTTCGGGCGTGTGCCAGGAGCGCCGAACAGCCACGATGAGCACGGCTTAGACCTGCCGTCGGACAATACTCGGGATATCGCGCCCGCAGGAGCCCTGGAGCTAAATTCATGGCAGATTGCATCGTCCGAGGACGGGTGGATGGACCCCGCCCTGGAGGCCGCACAGTCATCGACGGTATAGCCGAACACAGACTTCGCCCCCAAGGAAGCCTGACCCCCGGACTCGTGTCCGGCCAAAGGTTCTAGTTTCCGCATCCCTGAGCCCGCCAAATCTGGTTGGGCTCCCGTAATGGAGTTCACCGCTGCGGACATCTTCCAGCACTCGCCCTTTGGCGACATGCTGAACTCGTTAAAGTCTCTCTCTTTGTCAGGAGACTCTTGGCCGAACTATGTCCGGCTCGAGTGGGAAGTAGGCGACGAGGGAATTCGTTGCCCACCCACCACCCACTTTATTGCCACGGTCGATGATTTGACCGACGTGTTTGATTTCGACTCTGAAGACATTGACGGTGTGGACAACGATGTAGGAGAAGAACAGGAACCACCGTCAACAGGGCGGTGGACAACCACCTCCGCATATGATATATATATATATATATATGGTGGACTCTCCGAAAGAAACCAACGGCGACGATGCAATGGAGGATAACCCCTCAAGGAAGAAAGCAAAGCATGGGCGTCGTCGGCGCCACTCCAAGCCCCGCCATAGCAATACCGACACAGGAGACGAGAACAGTCCGGATGGTGCCGAAGATGAATACATCCCTGATCAGCCTGCCTTCGAGCAGGCCGAACAAGAAGATGGGCATGTTAGCCCAGACGAACAGGCAACGAACGGATACCCGGAGGAGGACAACTACATGCCCCCTCCGAAGACGAGATTAGCCTCGGTGACGACGAATTCGGTGTGCCTGAGGACCCCGTAGAGCAGGAGCGCTTCAAGCGCAGGCTTATAGCCACTGCAAGGAGCCTGAAAAAGAAGCAGCGGCAGCTCCAAGCTGATCAAGACCTGCTCATAGACAGATGGACTGAAGTCCTGGCAGCCGAGGAATATGGACTCGAGCGCCACGTGGCTGACCGGCCACCTCGTGGCCGGGATAAAACAGCGTATCAGCCCGAATACCAGCCCGCACCCCCACGCCAATACACTATGGCCCGGGGCAATAGGCAGGACCTACAAGATACACTGAAAGCAGGACAGCCAAGATCGATCACCGGATCACGAGGGCGTGCCCTAACACGTGACAACGATCGTCACGTTGGACACACTATTGACAAGTCCGGCCGGGCCGATCATTGCCAACCAGACCGATTCGAATAGCGTAGCCACATAGCCCGGCACAGAGGCGCATCACACCCCCTCTGCTTCACTGACGAAGTAATGAACCATGAATTCCCAGAAGGGTTTAAACCTGTAAATATCGAATCATAAGATGGCACCACAGACCCCGTAGTATGGATCGAAGATTTCCTTCTCCACATTCACATGGCCCGCGGCGACGATCTGCACGCCATCAAGTATCTTCCCCTTAAGCTCAATGGACCAGACCTGCACTGGCTAAATAGCCTACCTGCAAATTCAATCGGCAGTTGGTAAAACCTGAAGGATGCATTCCTTGACAACTTCTAGGGCACGTACATGCGACCACCGGATGCTGATGACTTGAGTCACATTACCCAACAGCCCGGAGAGTCAGCCAGGAAATTCTGCACTCGGTTCCTAACTAAAAAGAACCAAATTGTCGACTGTCCGGACGCTGAAGCCCTGACGGCATTTAAGCGTAATATCCGTGACGAGTGGCTCGCCCGACACGTCAGCCAGGAAAAACCAAAGTCCATGGCGGCCCTCACGACACTCATGACCCGCTTTTGCGCGGGCGAGGACAGCTGGCTGGCTCGCAGTAGCACCACGCCAATGAACTCCGACACTTCAGAAGTTCGCGACAATAACGGCAAGCCACGGCGCAACAGGCATAAGCGATAGAACAATGGCGACAACACTGAGGACACGGCAGTCAATGCCGGATTCAGTGGCTCAAAATCGGGTCAGTGGAAAAGGCGTTCAAAAGGAACAATCAGGGACCGTCCAGTCTGGACCGCATACTTGATCGCTCGTGCCAAATTCACGGCTGCCCGGATAAGCCAGCAAACCACACTAACAGAGATTGCTGGGTATTCAAATAGGCCGGTAAAATAAATAGCGAAAACAAGGACAAGGGGCTTCACAGCAACGATGACGAGGAGCCCCGGCGTCCGAACACGAGGGGACAGAAGAAATTTCCTCCCCAGGTCAAAACGGTCAATATGATCTATGCCACCCACATTCCCAAACGGGAACGGAAGCGAGCACTACGAGACGTCTATGCGATGGAGCCAGTCGCCCCAAAATTCAACCCATGGTCAGCCTGTCGGATCACCTTTGAACGTAGGGACCACCCTACCAGTATCCGTCATGGCGGTTCAGCCACATTGGTCCTAGACCCAATCATCGACGGATTCCATCTCACGCGAGTCCTTATGGATGGCGGCAGCAGCCTGAACCTGCTTTATCAGGACACAGTGTGCAAAATGGGCATCAACCCTTCAAGGATCAAGCCCACCAAAACCACCTTTAAAGGTGTAATTCCAGGAGTAGAGGCCCGTTGCACGGGATCCATAAAACTGGAAGTGGTCTTCGGATCTCCGGATAACTTCCGAAGCGAGGATTTAATCTTTGATATCGTCCCTTTCCGTAGTGGCTATCATGCACTTCTCGGACGAACCGCATTCGCTCGGTTCAATGCAGTACCACACTATGCATACCTCAAGCTCAAGATGCCTTGACCTCGCGGGGTCATAACAGTTAACGGAAACATGGACCTCTCTCTTCGTACAAAAGAGCATACTGCAGCCCTCGCGGCAGAAGTACAAAGCAGCCTTTTCCGGCAAACCACCAATCCGGCAACAACAACGCCGAACACCATCAAGCGAGTCCGGAGTACCCCGCAACATGATCGCCAGGCACGCTAGGAGCGCGACTAGCAGTACGGCCTCCGCTCCAGCCCCATCAAGGCAGCATTCGTGCCGCGCGTACACAATTACGCACTCAAAATACCATACGCATAGGCGGAGGCGCAATAGTGACTCAGTCAATAGTGCGGTACATCCGCAACGTACTTTAATAAACCCCTTTATCTTTTAGGACCCTGCTTTCGGGCAGCCTCTCCGGAAGAGCCGGATTGTCGGACTTTCTCAGGAGAGAGAACCAAGGAGGCAAAAAGTTCTGCGCACAAAGGGAATACACATGTGGAATCTATTCACGATCATTATACCTGTTTCATATACCTACATGCGGCCTGCCCTTCGATAGGACATGTCAAATAGTCCTATTTTTTTCTGATTTAATGCGTTCATTGTAAATATACGCTCAAACGTATCATTTATCAGTGGGAGATAATACATAGTGTCAGCTTATTACTCATATCGGCACATTTTTCCTATAGATGTTTATTTCATATTGCATCCGTACACCTTGGTACGTTCTGTTTGCCAGGGGCTCCTTATGGCGCCCCTTAATACGACAAGATAAGTCCGAACACTTTCGACAGTGCGGCACCCCGAACTTATAGCATTATATGCATCAGCTCCGAATCATGTCTTGGGTCAATAGTTGGGTTAGCCCGGCTCCCTTGTTTTGGTACCTTACGTTCCGTTATATCGGCTAAGGTAGCGCAGGGAGAACTACTGTGATTGTGTCCCAGTTCTTCCGGATGAGCACCTCAGTAGAGAAAGCCGAAAACTGACTGTCATGATGCGTCGAGAGATGGTCGTTGTTCGAGAGGTCTTAAAATCCTTAAATATTTTTTCCGCTTTAGGCGAGGAGTCAGCCTCGTCCGATTTAGGCGTGTATAGCGCCCCAATTCGGCCTTCCGTATTCTAGGGGCTTCGCCGCAATTTAAAATTATAGACTTCTATGGCTAAGTGAGAGCTATAAAGCCACATAGTCCGATTGCCTTGTTCGATGTGCCAAACACCTCCTTCACGGACGAAAAATTTGGATAAAACAGTGTTTTGGGTTTTCCACGAACACCCCAGTACTAGTTATGTGGGGGCGGAAGCCGACGACTGGCCTACTTTCAGAATTTTATAAACAGCTGCACAGAAGGTAATATTTCGCTATATAGTGCAAACACATTCGTTTTCGTATTCCAAAAACAACATTAGTACATTTACTCAAAGATGGTGTCCTTGGTAGATTCTTCGGCCACGAGACGAGCGCCTTTCATAATGCCATCATAATATTTTTTGGGACAGCGATGCGCCTTGCCCTCCGGCGGTCCATCCATCACCAGCCTCTCCGCATCCAGCTTGCCCCAATGCACCTTCGCACAGGCAAAAGCCCGGCGGGCACCCTCAATGCAAACGAATCGCTTGATCACTTCAAGCCACGGACAGGCATTCACCATCCGCTTTATCAGGCCAAAGTAGCTGGCGGGCAGGGGCTCACCAGGCCACATCCGGACTATGAAATCCTTCATAGCCACTTTGGCCGCTCTGTGGAGTTCCACCAATTGCTTCAATTGGTCACTCAGAGGCATCGGGTGTTCGGCTCCAGCATACTGGGACCAGAATAGCTTCTCCATTGAGCTCCCATCTTTAGCACGGTAGAACTCCGCGGCATCTGATATGCTGCGTGGAAGATCTGCAAATGCCCCTGGAGAGCTCCGAATTCGGGTAAGTAAAAGGAATGTCTCCTCCACATGCTTGCTCTGCATAAAGAATGTCTTACCCGCCGCTATCTTCTTGGCCGCCTGGATTTCCTGCTGGGCCTTTTCGGCTTCGGTCTTGGCGTCTTTCATGCTCGAAAGGGCCTTCGCAAGCTCAGACTCTTTTGTCTTGAGATCACGCTCCAAGGACTCGAACTTCTTGCCGAGCTTCTGTACCTCACCCACCCTAGCGTCTTGCTTTTCACGCTCAATGCGCTCCGTGGCCGCCTTATCTTCGGCCTTGGATAGCGCTTTCTTCAGGGCCGCCACTTCGGTCGTGGCCCCTATTACAAAGTCATGATGCTTTTTAGCGTCACCAATTTTTTCTTCTCTGTATGATATGAGAACGGGGTATCACTCACCTTCGTTCTCTTCGATCCACCTCTTTGTGAGGCTGATCTTCTGTTCGGCCAGCTGCAGGTCCCATTTGAGTCCGGTGACCTTGGCCGTGCTGGCGGCAACGGCAAGCAGCACTGCCTGCTTTTTCACATAGACACCTATCATTAGACTCCTGTGGATTAAAATTGACCCTCCGTCTAGCTTTTCTTTCCGAACACCAAACAGAGTATTAGGGGCTACTGTCTATCGGGTGATAACTTCACACACTTTTTACTTACCTCAAAGCCTGGCAGGAGGCTGGTGCAGGTTCCGTCAATCCACTCTTGGCGGACCGAACCTTCTGAATCACCGCACTCATAAGAGTACGGTGGTCTTCATCCATGGAAGCGCCGCGTAGCACTTCCAGCAGACTATCCGGCGCTTCTGCCACGACGGAAGTCATTGGCATGCCCAAATCCGGAACCCTCAGAGGTTCCGGTACAGTGTCCGTCTGAGAGCCCAACTTGCTGCGGCTCTCGTCGGCATAATCAGTGGGGATCTTATGCCCCGCGTCTGGAATTTCGCCTTGGGGTGTCTCCAATGTCGCCTCCCCCTGCTCGGGGACCCTTTGGGATAACACCTCCGTGTCATCCGCAGGCCGATGGGAGGTGGCCGTCGGGAGCGAATTCATTTCTGAATCGCTCAAAGACCCATCCGAAGAAGATACCTCGGGATGGGCCCTGGCCGGACTGCATATACGTGTTCGGCGTTATAACAGACTATGAAGCAAAGTCGCACTAAAATACAAGAGAGTGCGGATACTTACGATCATACTAGGGGCTTTCCCCTGGGTAGCCACTCCTCCTCGCTGTAGGCGGCCGTGGCGGAGTAGTCCGGAAGGGATGCCTTTCCCTTCTTGGGCGTCCTAGCCTCCCACTCTGGGGCGGCTTTCCTTTTCTTCTCCTCCCCAGTGCAGGGAGGCGGAGTTTCCACGTGTTTCCCCCCACCCCCGCAGAGGAATCTGCCTCGTCGTCTTCAGACGACGAGCTTATTTCGGCCTTGCGCCGGGGACCTTTCCTGCTCCCCTGGGTTGCCCTCTTGGGCCCTTCGGCCTCCTCAGGTGGGGCTAGCATCTCCGTCCGGAGAGCGTTTGCTGGACCTTCTGGCAGTGGAGCCGGAGAGTCAATCCGCTCCGCCGTCTCCACATACTCCTGAGTAAATACACACAATGACTTAAGGTCCTCCCATGAGTATGCTGGGGAAAACTACATCTGGTGATGGTTACAAAACTCACTGGACGGGGAGGCCGTGCGGCGTGAAGTCCGTGGTCTTCGGACGTGGGAGGAGGTATTTCAGAGGCCTTGAACATCACCTTCCATGCGTCCTTGTGTGTCATGCCGTAGAGCTCTTGAAGTGTCTGGTGTTCGGCCGGAGCGAACTCCCACAGAGTAAATGCCCGTCTTTGGCACGGAAGGATTCGGCGAACGAGCATGACCTGGACCACATTGACAAGCTTGATTTTCTTGTCCATCATACTCTTGATGCAGTTTTGAAGTCCTGTCAGCTCCTCAGGTTCACCCCAGGCCAGGCCCTTCTTTTCCCAGGAAGTGAGCCGCAGGGGAATTCCGGATCGGAATTCGGGGGCCGCCACCCAGTTGGCGTCACATGGCTCGGTGATGTAGAACCATCCTGATTGCCACCCCTTTACGGTCTCCGCGAAGGAGCCGTCGAGCCAGGTAATGTTGGCCATCCTACCCACCATGGCGCCTCCGCACTCCGCTTGCTGGCTGCTGATGATCTTCGGCTTCACGCAGAAGGTTCGAAGCCACAAGCCGAAGTGAGGATTGATGCGAAGGAAGGCGTCGCACACGACGATAAACACCGAGATGTTGAGGACGAAATTTGGGGCTAGATCATGGAAATCTAGCCTGTAGTAAAACATGAGCCCGCAAACCAAGGGATGAATTGGAAATCCCAGTCCACGGATGAAGTGGGTGAGGAACACACCCCTCTCGTGGGGTCCCAGAGTTGGAATGATCTGCCCTGCATCCGGTAGCCAGTTCGCGATATCTGCGGCCAAGTATCCGGCTGTCCGGAGCTTCGTAATGTGCTCCTCCTTCACGGTGGAGGCTACCCACTTGCCTCCTGCTCCGGACATGTTTGGCTGTGCGGAGAAGGTGTGAACTAGGGCGCAGGAGCTCGAGGGTGTGAGAATGGATAAGCAGAGCAGGAAGAAGGCGTGGGTAAAAAGGAGGAATTCTTATCCCTTTATAGAGGCGACGAAAACGGTGCGTCTCCCCACTTGCCTGTTGAAAATCGCTTATTTCCCAAGCGCCACGATTGATGGCGCAGTTGGGTTACCCGTGCCCGCATTGATGAGAATCCCGTGATAAGGAGACATGATCTCTTCTTTGACAAGATGTGCCGAGGAAACCGCCTCGATATGTGCGGTAGCTGGCTGTGGGAAGACGATTCAATAATGACTCGACCATTTTGTCATGTCACGTCATCTAAAGGTTGCTAGCAGAGTATATTTGTAAAATATCATTCTCTCTACGGTGGTATGTGAAGATCGTCTTACAAATCTAGACATGATTGAAGTGTTCGATAATTAATTTGGAGTATTCGGAAATGGAACCCGCCTTGCAATGCCGAAGACAAACTGCATGCCGGACTCGTCATCATTGAAGCCTGGTTCAGGGGCTACTGAGGGAGTCCTGGATTAGACGGTATCCGGACAGCCAGACTATATGCTCTGGCCGGACTATTGAAGCGTGAAGATACAAGACTCAAGACTTCGTCCGGTGTCCGGATGGGACTCTCCTTTGCGTGGAAGACAAGCTTGGCGATCCGGATAATAGATTTCCTTCTTTGTAACCGACTCTGTGTAAACCCTAGCCTCCTCAGGTGTCTATATAAACCGGAGGATTTAGTCCTTAGAGACAGAATCATAATCATCATAGGCTAGCTTCTAGGGTTTAGCCTCTACGATCTCGTGGTAGATCAACTCTTGTAATACTCATATCATCAAGATCAATCAAGTAGGAAGTAGGGTTTTACCTCCATCGAGAGGGCCTGAACCTGGGTAAAACATCATGTCCCTTGCCTCCTGTTACCATTAGCCTTAGACGCACAGATCGGGACCCCCTACCCGAGATCCGCCGGTTTTGACACCGACAGTAACCCCTTCAACCAAGTACGAGCCGTTCCATCCAGCATCATGGTGAAGTACTTGGCACACGCAGCATCACTGACTTCCAATAATTCCATGGCCATCTCATAACTTTCAACCCACGCCTCAGGGGGTAAGTCGGCTGTGTAATTAGGCACCTTTCGAGGTCCTTTGAAATCCTTGGGCAAACGCTCATTACGCAGAGCCGGCACCAGACAGGGTACACCTGTAGATCTAGAGGTCACGCCTGCCTCAATCGAAGCCGTTGGATAAACCGGAAGGGGCTGGTGAGCCGCCCGCTGAGCCGCTTGCTCAGCTTCTTGACGCACTCTGTCCTGATCAACCAAGTTAAGAGCTCCATCACGCGCCGGGTCATGCCCACGCTACTGGTCACGGCGCTGGGCGTTGCTTGAAAAGGCTAGTGAGTCCGTGTGCCTGCTATAACTCCGGCTTGGGCGAGGGGTCGAGTGAATCCTATGTTGACTGTAAGAATATGCCTCCTGCTGCGCCAACGCTGTCTGAAGAAGTTCTCTGACCCTTCGTGTTTCAACCGCCGTTGGAGAGTCGCCATCCACCGTGAGAGCCGCCAATCATGCTGCCGCAGCAATCATGTTCTCCAAAGGATTAGAATAATGACCCGGTTGTGTCGGTACATGCTGAGGCGCAGCGGTATTCAGATGAGGGGGTTCCTGTTGGGGAACATAGTAATTTCAAAAAAATTCCTACGCACACGAAAGATCATGGTGATGTATAGCAACGAGAGGGGAGAGTGTCGTCCACGTACCCTCGTAGACCGAAAGCGGAAGCATTAGCACAACGCAGTTGATGTAGTCGTACGTCTTCACGATCAGACCGATCAAGTACTGATCGTACAGCACCTTCGAGTTCAGCACACGTCCAACTCGATGACGTCCCACGAACTCCGATCCAGCAGAGCTTTACGGGAGAGTTCCATCAGCACGACGGCATGTTGACGATGTTGATGATGCTACCGACGCAGGGCTTTGCCTAAGCACCACTACGATATTACCAAGGTGGAATCTTGTGGAGGGGGGCACCGCATAGGGCTAAGAGATCAAGAGATCAATTGTTGTGTCTAGAGGTGCCGGGCAGGAGATCAAGGGGGAGGGGGCGGCCGGCCAGGAGGAGGCGCGCCAGGGAGGAGTACTACTCCCATCGGCAGTAGGACTCCCTCTCTTTCCTAGTTGGAGTAGGGGGGAGAAGGAAGGGAGAGAGGAGAGGAAGGAAAGGGGGGGCGCCGCCCCCCCTCCTTGTCCTATTCGGACTAGAGGCGGAGGGGGCACGCGGCCTACCCTGGCTACCCCTCCTCTTCTCCACTAGGGACCATGAGGCCCAATAAACCCCTCGGGGGGTTCCGGTAGCCCCCTGGTAATCCGGTATATGCCCGAAACTGTCCGAAACCATTCCGGTGTCCGAACATAGTCATCCAATATATCGATATTTACGTCTCGACCATTTCGAGACTCATCGTCATGTCCGTGATCATATCTGGGACTCCGAACTACCTTAGGTACATCAAAACACAAAAACTCATAATACCGATCGTCACCAAACTTTAAGCGTGCGGACCCTACGGGTTCGAGAACTATGTAGACATGACTGAGACTCGTTTCCGGTCAATAACCAATAGCAGAACCTGGATGCTCATATTTGTTCCCACATATTCTACGAATATCTTTATCGGTCAAACCGCATAACTACATACGTTGTTCCCTTTGTCATCGATATGTTACTTGCCTGAGATTCGATCGTCGGTATCTCAATACCTAGTTCAATCACGTTACCGGGAAGTCTCTTTACTCGTTATGTAATGCATCATTCCACAACTAACTCATTAGTCACATTGCTTGCAAGGCTTATAGTGATGTGCATTACCGAGAGGGCCTAGAGATACCTCTCCGACAATCGGAGTGACAAATCCTAATCTCGAAATATGCCAACTCAACAAGTACCTTCAGAGACACCTCTAGAGCACCTTTATAATCACCCAGTTACGTTGTGATGTTTGGTAGCACACAAAGTGTTCCTTCGTTAAACGGGAGTTGCATAATCTCATAGTCATAGGAACATGTATAAGTCATGAAGAAAGCAATAGCAACATACTAAACAATCAAGTGCTAAGCTAACGGAATGGGTCAAGTCAATCACATCATTCTCCTAATGATGTGACCCTGTTAATCAAATGAAAACTCATGTCTATGGCTAGGAAACTTAACCATCTTTGATTAATGAGCTAGTCAAGTAGAGGCATACTAGTGACACTATGTTTGTCTATGTATTCACACATGTACTAAGTTTCCGGTTAATACAATTCTAGCATGAATAATAAACATTTATCATGAAGTAAGGAAATAAATAGTAACTTTATTATTGCCTCTAGGGCATATTTCCTTCAGTCAATAATCTAGTTCACATCATCATGTGATTTAACACCAATATTCATATTTGTATATGATTAACACCCATAGTTCACATCGTCATGTGACCAACACCCAAAGGGTTTACTAGAGTCAATAATCTAGTTCACATCGCTATGTGATTAACACCCAAAGAGTACTAAGGTATGATCATGTTTTGCTCGTGAGAGAAGTTTAGTCAACGGGTCTGTCACATTCAGAGCCGTATGTACTTTGCAAATATTCTATGTCTACAATGCTTTGCGCAGAGCTACTCTAGCTAATTGCTCCCACTTTCAATATGTATCCAGATTGAGACTTAGAGTCATCTGGATTGGTGTAAAATCTTGCACCAATGTAACTCTTTATGATGAACTCTTTTATCACCTCCATAATCGAGAAACATTTCCTTAGTCCCCACTAAGGATATTCTTGACCGCTGTCCAGTGATCTACTCCTAGATCAAAATTGTACTCCCTTGCCAAATTCAGAGCAAGGTATACAATAGGTCTGGTACACAGCATAGCATACTTTATAGAACCTATGACTGAGGCATAGGGAATGAATTTTCATTCTCTTTCTATTTTCTGCCATGGTCGGGTTTTGAGTCTTACTCAACTTCACACCTTGCAACACAGGCAAGAACTCCTTATTAGACTGTTCCATTTTGAACTACTTCAAAATCTTATCAAGGTATGTACTTATTGAAAAAACTTATCAAGCGTCTTGATCTATCTCTATAGATCTTGATGCTCAATGTGTAAGCATCTTCACCGAGTTCTTTGTTTGAAAAACTTTTATTCATGTATCCTTTTATGCAATCTAGAAATTCTATATCATTTCCAATCAACAATATGTCATCTACATATAGTATTAGAAATGCTACAGAGCTCCCACTCACTTTGTTTTAAATACAGGCTTCTCCAAAAGTTTGTATAAAACTATATGCTTTGATCAACTCATCAAAGCATATATTCCAACTCTGAGATGCTTGCACCAGTCCATAGATGGATCACTGGAGCTTGCACACTTTGTTAGCACTTTTAGGATTGACAAAACCTTCTGGTTGCATCATATACAACTCTTCTTTAATAAATCCATTAAGGAATGCAGTTTTGACATCCATTTGCCAGATTTCATAAAATGTGGCAATTGCTAACATGATTCAGATAGACTTAAGCAACGATACGAGTGAGAAAATCTCATCGTATTCAACACCTTGAACTTGTCAAAAAACCTTTTGCGACAAGTCGAGCTTTGTATATAGTAACACTACTATCAGCGTCTGTCTTCCTCTTGAAAATCCATTTATACAATATGGCTTGCCGATCATCGGGCAACTCCACCAAAGTCCACACTTTGTTCTCATATGTGGATTCCATCTCAGATTTCATGGCCTCAAGCCATTTCGTGGAATCTGGGCTCATCATCGCTTCCTCATAGTTCGTAGGTTCATTATGGTCTAGTAACATGACTTCCAGAATAGGATTACCATACCACACTGGTGTGGACCGTACTCTGGAAGACCTACAAAGTTCTGTAGTAACTTGATTTGAAGTTTCATGATCATCATCATTAGCTTCCTCACTAATTGGTGTAGCAATCACTGGAACTGATTTCTGTGATGAACTACATTCCAATTCGGGAGAAGGTATAATAACCTTATCAAGCTCTACTTTCCTCCCACTCACTTCTTTCGAGAGAAACTCCTTCTCTAGAAAGGATCCATCTCAGCAACGAATATTTTGCCTTCGGATCTGTGATAGAAGGTGTACCCAACAGTTTTCTTTGGGTAGTATATGAAGACGCACTTCTTCGATTTGGGTTCGAGCTTATTAGGTTGAAACTTTTTTACATAAGCATCGTAGCCCCAAACTTTAAGAAATGACAACTTTGGTTTCTTGCCAAAGCATAGTTCATAAGGCGTCGTCTCAACGGATTTTGATGGTGCCCTATTTAAAGTGAATGCAGATGCCTCTAATGCATAACCCCAAAACGATAGTGGTAAATTGGTAAGATACATCATAGATCGCACCATATCCAATAAAGTGTGGTTACGATGTTCGGACACACCATTACGCTGTGGTGTCACATGCGGCGTGAGCTGTGAAACTATTCCATATTGTATTATATGAAGGCCAAACTCGTAACTCAAATATTTTCCACTACGATCAGATTGTAGAAACTTTTATTTTCTTGTTACGATGATTCTCCACTTCACTCTGAAATTCTTTGAACTTTTCAAATTTTTCAGACTTGTGCTTCATTAAGTAGATATTCTCATATCTGCTCAAATCATCTGTGAAGGTCAGAAAATAATGATACCCGCTACAAGCATCAACACTCATTGAACCGCATACATCGGTATGTATTATTTCCAACAAGTCAGTAGCTTGTTCCATTGTTCTGGAGAACGGAGTTTTAGTCATCTTGCACAAAAGGCATGGTTCGCAAGCATCAAATGATTCATAACCAAGTGATTCCAAAAATCCATCTTTATGGAGTTTCTTCATGCGCTTTACACCGATATGACCCAAACGGCAGTGCCACAAATAAGTTGCACTATCATTATTAACTTTGCATCTTTTGGCTTCAATATTATTAATATGTGTATCACTACGATCGAGATTCAATAAACCATTATTGAGTGTTTGACCATAGAAGGTTTTATTCATGTAAATAGAATAACAATTATTCTTTGACTTAAATGAATAACCGCATTGCAATAAACATGACCCAATCATATTTATGCTCAACGCAAACACCAAATAACATTTATTTTAGGTTTAACACTAATCCCGAAAGTATAGGGAGTGTGCGATGATGATCATATCAATCTTGGAAACACTTCCAACACACATCGTCACTTCACCCTCAACTAGACTTTGTTTATACTGTAACTCCTGTTTCGAGTTACTAATTTTTAGCAACCGAACAAGTATCAAATACTCAGGGGCTACTATAAACACTAGTAAGGTACACATCAATAACCTGTATATCAAATATACCCTTGTTGACTTTGCCATCCTTCTTATCTACCAAATATTCAGGGCATTTCCGCTTCCAGTGAGCATTCCCTTTGCAGTGTTAGCACTCAGTTTCAGGCTTTGGTCCAGCTTTAGTCTTCTTCACAGGAGTGACAACTTGTTTTCCATTCTACTTGAAGTTTACCTTTCTTTCCATTTGCCCTTTTCTTGAAACTAGTGGTCTTGTCAATCATCAACACTTGATGCTCTTTCTTGATTTCTACCTTCGTTGATTTCAACATCACGAAGAGCTCGGGAATCGTTTTCGTCATCCCTTGCATACTATAGTTCATCACGAAGTTCTAGTAACTTAGTGATGGTGACTAGAGAATTCTGTCAATCACTATCTTATCTGGAAGATTAACTCCCACTTGATTCAAGCGATTGAAGTACCCAGACAGTCTGAGCACATGCTCACTAGTTGAGCGATTCTCCTCCATCTTTTAGCTATAGAACTTGTTGGAGACTTCATATCTCTCAACTCGGGTATTTGCTTGAAATATTAACTTCAACTCCTGGAACATCTCATATGGTCCATGACGTTCAAAACGTCTTTGAAGTCCCGATTCTAGGCCGTTAAGCATGGTGCACTAAACTATCCAGTAGTCATCATATTGAGCTAGCCAAACGTTCATAACGTCTGCATCTGCTCCTGCAATAGGTCTGTCATCTAGCGGTGCATCAAGGACATAAGTCTTCTGTGCAGCAATGAGGATAATCCTCAGATCACGGATCCAATCCGTGATCATTGCTACTAACATCTTTCAACATAGTTTTTCTCTAGGGACATATCAAAATAAACATAGGGAATCAACAACACGAGCTATTGATCTACAACATAATTTGCAAAATACTATCATGACTAAATTCATGATAAATTAAAGTTCAATTAATCATATTACTTAAGAACTCCCACTTAGATGGACATCCCTCTAATCATCTAAGTGATCACGTGATCCAAATCAACTAAACCATGTCCGATCATCACATGAGATGGAGTAGTTTTCAATGGTGAACATCACTATGTTGATCATATCTACTATATGATTCACGCTCGACCTTTCGGTCTTAGTGTTCCGAGGCCATATATGTATATGCTAGGCTCGTCAAGTTTAACCTGAGTATTCCGCGTGTGCAACTGTTTTGCACCCGTTGTATTTGAATGTAGAGCCTATCACACCCGATCATCACGTGGTGTCTGATGACCCACAAGTGTAGGGGATCTATCATAGTCCTTTCGATAAGTAAGAGTGTCGAACCCAACGAGGAGCAGAAGGAAATGATAAGCGGTTTTCAGTAAGGTTTTCTCTACAAGCACTGAAATTGTAGGTAACAAATAGTTTTGTGATAACATAAATTGTAATGAGTAACAAGTAAATAAAGTGCAGCAAGGTGGCCCAATCCTTTTTGTAGCAAAGGATAAGCCTGGACAATTTCTTATAATGAGAAAGGAGCTCCCGAGGACACATGGGAATTATCGTCAAGCTAGTTTTCATCACGCTCATATGATTCGCATTCTGTACTTTGATAATTTGATATGTGGGTGGACCGGTGCTTGGGTACTGCCCTTACTTGGACAAGCATCCCGCTTATTATTAACCCCTATTGCAAGCATCCGCAACTACAAAAGAAGTATTAAGGTAAACCCAACCACAACATTGAACATATGGATCCAAATCAGCCCCTAATGAAGCAACGCATAAACTAGGGTTTAAGCTTTGTTACTCTAGCAACCCATCATCTACTTATTACTTCCCCATGCCTTCCTCTAGGCCCAAATAATGGTGAAGTGTCATGTAGTCGACGTTCACATAACACCACTAGAGGAAAGATAACATACATCTCATCAAAATATCGAACAAATACCAAATTCACATGACTACTAATAGCAAGACTTCACCCATGTCCTCAGGAACAAACATAACTACTCACAAAGGATATTCATGTTCATAATCAGAGGAGTAATAATATGCATTAAGGATCTGAACATATGATCTTCCACCAAGTAAACCAATTAGTATCAACTACAAGGAGTAATCAACACTACTAGCAACCCACAGGTACCAATTTGTGGTTTTGATACAAGATTGGATACAAGAGGTGAACTAGGGTTTTGAGAGGAGATGGTGCTGGTGAAGATGTTGATGGAGATTGACCCCCTCCCGATGAGAGGATCGTTGGTGATGATGATGGTGATGATTTCCCCCTCCTGGAGGGAAGTGTCCCCGACAGAACAGCTCTGCCGGAGCTCTAGATTGGTTCCGCCAAGGTTCCGCCTCGTGGCGACGGAGTTTCGTCCCGTAAGCTTGCCCATGATTTTTTCCAGGGTAAAAGCCTTCATATAGCAGAAGATGGACATCGGAGGGCCACCAGGGGGCCCAGGAGATAGGGGGCGCGCCCAGTAGGGGTGGGCGCGCCCCCCACCCTCCTCACCAGGGTGTGGGCCCCCTCTGGTGTTTCTTCCACTCAATAATTCTTATTAATTCCAAAAATAAGTTTCATGGAGTTTCAGGATTTTTGGAGCAGTGCAGAATAGGTTTCCAATGTTTGCTTCTTTTCTAGCCAGAATTCCAGCTGCCGACATCCCCCCTCTTCATGGTAAACCTTGTAAAATAAGAGAGAATAGCCGTAAGTATTGAGATATAATGTGTAATAACCGCCCAAAATGCAATAAATATTGATATAAAAGCATGATGCAAAATGGACGTATCAACTCCCCCAAGCTTAGACCTCGCTTGTCCTCAAGCGGAAGCCGAAATCGAAAAATATGTCCACATGTTTAGAGATAGAGGTGTCGATAAAAATAAAATACGGACATGAGGGCATCATGATGATTCTTATAACAGCAACATAAATAAATTTTATCATATGATTTCTTATGCTCAAGTAACGATCAATTCACAATGTCAAGCATGGTTCAAAAACTTCATTGGGAACTAGCAAACTGTAATCTCAGTCATTGAAGCAATTGCAATTTATCATAACATCAGAAAGAGTCAAGAATAGAGCTTTTCAGCAAGTCCACACACTCAACTATCATGCAGTCTTCTACAACTGCTAACACTCACGCAGTACTTGTGGTTATAGAGTTTCAAACGGACACTGAGAAAGATAGGGGCTTATTGTGTTGCCTCCCAATGTATTCACCTTTAGGTGATGTCAACAATAACAATCCATGCTAACTTAAATCCAATTGGATATATATATCATGATCTTTCAAACACGAGGAGCTTGCCAAAGGATAAAATGAAAAAGGGAAAAGGTGAAGATCACCTTGACTCAAGCAAAAAGTAAAAACATAAAGTAAAAGATAGGCCCTTCGCAGAGTGAAGCAGAGGTTGTGATGTGTGTTTAGGGTTGGATGCAAGAAATCTTAATGCAAAAGAACGTCACTTTATACTGCCACTTGTATGTGGACCTTTATTATGGAGTCCGTCGCTTTTATTGCTTCCACAACAAGATCGTATAAAACTTATTTTCTCTGCACTAATAAGTCATACATATTTAGAGAGCAATTTTTATTGCTTGCAACATGACAACTTACTTGAAGGATCTTACTCAATCCATAGGTAGGTGTGGTGGACTCTCATGGCAAAACTGGTCTAAGGATATTTGGAAGCACAAGTAGTATCTCTATTTGGTGCAAGGAATTTGGCTAGCATGAGGGGGAATGGCAAGCTCAACATGTTGGGAAGGTCTATGACAATATACTTTAACTGAGATGTGAGAAAACATAAACCATTACGTTGTCTTCCTTGTCCAATATCAACTCTTTTAGCATGTCATACTTAATGGGTGCTTCACAATCATAAAAGATGTCCAAGATAATATATTTTTATGTGAAACCTCTCTTTCCTTATTACTTCCTATTAATTGCAATGATGACCAAAACTACGTTTGTCAACTCTCAACAACTTTTATGCCTCATACTTTCTATGTGTGAAGTCATTACTATCCATAAAGATCAATATGAACTCTTTTATTCTTTCTACTTTCTCAAGATCATAGCAAGATAGCAAATCCCTTGACTCAACACTAATCTTTATTATACATAGCTCACGGACAAGATTACATAAAGAGATCACAAAGCAAAACTCAAAACTACTTGATATCAAAACTTCAATCTACTAGATCAAGATACTACTAAAAGCATCGAACTAAATAAAACGGTAAAGATAGGACTGTGATGGTGATACGATACCGGAGCACCTCCCCCAAGCTTGGCAGTTGCCAAGGGGAGTGCCCATACCCATGTAATTATGTCCTCGGAGGTGGTGAAGTATGAGTTGTTGATGATGTAGGCTTGTCGTCCATCTTCCAAGGCATAGGCTCACCATCATAGAAGGATGATCGAGTCTCCGGGATCCTTAACTCTGCAGCCAAACTCATCCTCTTGAATCTATATTCATACTCACAGTTCTGGTTTTGTAGGTCATAGATCTGGGCTTGGAGGTGCTCGATTTTCTCTTGAAGCTTGAAGATGGTCTCCCCAATGACTTTGGCATCTAACTTGTGGTTGTTGGTGAACTCCGTGATCATCATCTGGTTGGCGTTGAGTCCACGCTCCACCATCCCTTGGCACTTGAAGACTTGCTGCTCCACGGCTTCGAGCTTTGTCTCCATGCTTCCAGTACACCTTGGTCCCTCCACATCATGGATGTGCAGCACCCCCTCACGCATCTCAATGGTTTGAGGGTGTTGCAGCAGCTCCGCGAGATAGGGGTTGATAACCCTCTCGAAAAACTTGTCCTTGGGAGCGCTTGGAGACGCCATGATGCTCTAGATCTGTAACAGAAAAGAGCTTGAAACGAAGACAGAGGATATTTGCATGACACGGTGGTCAAAACCTTCGGGAGTTTATATAATAAATTTCTACCGACCAAAATACATAACATGCAAGAAAACGGAGTCCGGGAGGCACACAAGATGGCCACGAGACAGGGGGCGCGCCCAGTAAGGGTGGGCGTGCCCTCCACCCTCGTGGAGGCCTCGTGTCCTTCCCGGACTACTTCTTTCATCCTAAAATTCTTAAATATTCCAAAACTGATAAAAATTGCCATTAGAATTGTTTTGGAGTCGGTTTACTTACCGTACCACATACCTATTCCTTTTCGGAGTCTGGAACGTTCTGGAAAGTGTCCCTTATGTAACCAAGTAGCCAAGTAGCCAAATCTAGTAGCCAAGTAGCCTACTTTCATCAAATCTTGTAGCATATGAAGAAAATAAAGTGATTTGTGGCTTCCGCGAACTTCAGACATGTTATCCGCCATAGCCAAGCATGCCACTCATCTTCTGCCAAACCCAAATAACAATGCATCCTAGCAGCGGCCTTCCGCCAAACCCAAATAGCAACGCATCCCCAGCAGTGGAGAGAGGGGTACGTGGTGGCTGTTGATTGGCCAGGAGGATGTTCGGACTCTCCCAAAACTTCCCCGGGTTTGCTTCCGGTTTGGGAGAATTTGGAAGAGCGGTCGCGTCGACGAACGAATACTGATCCATGTTGGATGGCCAATTACGACAGCTCTATCCAAACATATGCTAGCATTTTAGGGTTGCCGTTGGAGATTTTTTTTGCATAGAGGTTGCTGTTGGAGATGCGACCTTATAGAATGAGGTATCATGCCAAAATCCCCGTAGGTCTATGACATCCTCTCCATGGATCTAGGATATTCACATCCTAAAAGTACTACGAAGAAAATTGTCTGTCCTTTTATTGCCTTTGATGTGCGTCTGGAGGAAAAAAATTGGCAAAAAAAGTTGACAAAGCATGTCTTTGGCAAATATTTTTTGTAAGAGACTTGCCAAAGAATAAAATAAAAATAAAAAAATGCATGTGTTAATCTGGATTTTCAGTAGCAACATGTTGAATTTTGCTTTTATTTACAAAGCTGGAAATATATATGAGTATCAAAATATAGTTTTTTTCTTGAAGTTATAGCCCAACTTTTATGTACATGTAGTTCAAAATTGAATATTGCCCCGTAAATAGCTAAAAATACAATTAATGTCTTAAAATTAGCAAATGGTTCCACAAAATGTCAGTAGTAATCTAATTAATATGTTTAATGGGGAAAAATTAGGGATGTTTTACATTAAAAATCCTGATATTTTAAGGCTTTAACTGCATTTATGGGCATTTTATGGACATAGAGATATAGGGATTCCACTTTATTTATCCATGTTAAAAAAAGAATAAAGTGGCCAGCTTGATAAGCTACCAATAAAAAAAGAAACCGAAAATTAAGAATAAAAATGATTTTTATGACACAGATTGATGACATCTTCAAGCTGGCAGTTGACTGGCAGCTAGAAAACTGCTCAATTCCTATAGATAAGACATGTGTCCAAGGATTGATGGCATGGTGTTTGGTTAGAGCATCTACGGCCGGGCGCCCCAAACCATCGCTCATATACCCGCGGACGCGCCCGGTCAGTGACCGGACAGGAGGGAGAAGGAAAAATATGACCCAACCGGAACCCTCGCGTCATCCCTATATGTCCGGGTTGTCTGCGAACCCTCATATCCATCTCAAATATGGGAAGGATATGAGGGCTCGCGGACCCGCCTGGGCAGTCCGCCACGTACGACGCGGCCCCACCCCGGACCACATTTTCTCTTTCTTTATTCATTCTTTTATTTCTCTCTCGTCGTTTCCACTAATCACATGCAAGTGACCGGACATATGAGAAGAAAAATGAAAAGTATGACTGCGCGAATGAATATATGATGGCTCAAAACGGAGAATGAATATATGATGGCTCAAAACGGAGACACCCTGTCACTGACCGAGCGCGTCCGCAAGCGTTTGAGGGATTATATTTTCTACGTCCGGTTGTAGACCTGTACGACCGCCTCCTTTTCTCAAGGCAAGGCTAGCGCTAGGCACGCGCCAGCCGGTCCAAACTTTTAGCAGGTCAGCGTCCTAGCCGCCAGATACGATGATTCCAAGCAGCTCGATAAGGCTCTGCCTCTGCCCCACTAACAGCTTTGCCCTCCAAACCATGAGAGCGCGCACCGATGAGAGAGTGGCCAATCGAGTGCCGCTGACCCACCAAGGACGAGCACCGCTAACCTTGCTGCAGAATAGCTTGCTGGCCTTGCTGTCTGGTATCAGCAAACTCACTATCCATCAGCACGGTCAGTTGTGAATTTGCAAAAAAATCACCTCGCGCAGCACACCCTCGCTACCGGTCGTCATTGCAGCATACCCAATTTTGGCCATTGCCGCTGCCAGCTGCTGAACGCCCCCTTCCTCCCTCTTCATTACCGCGCGCTCCCCCTGGCAACCATGGTTGTAGCATATCATAGCCGGCTCCAGTAAAAAAAAGGTCGTGGTCGTAGCTGTTCGGAAACGTAGTAATTTCAAAAAACTTTCTACGCACACGCAAGATCATGGTGATGCATAGCAACGAGTGGGGAGAGTGTGTCCACGTACCCTCGTACACCAAAAGATGAAGCGTTAGCACAACATGGTTGATGTAGTCGTACGTCTTCACGATCCGGCCGATCAAGTACCGAACGCACGGTACCTCCAAGTTCTGCAGACGTTCAACTCGATGACGTCCCTCGAACTCCAATCCAGTCGAGCTTTGAGGGAGAGTTCTGTCAGCACGATGGCGTGGTGACGATGATGACGTTCTACCGACGCAGGGCTTCGCCTAAGCACCGGTACGATATTATCGAGGTGGATTATCGTGGAGGGGGCACCGCACACGGCTAAGAGATCCAAGGGATCAATTGTTGTGTCTCCAAGGGGTGCCTCCCTCCCCGTATATAAAGGAGTAGAGGAGGGGCAGGGCGCCGGCCAACCTAGGCGCGCCCCATGAGGAGTCCGGGAGTAGGACTCCTCCCTTCCAAGTGGGAGTAGGAGAGGAGAGGGAAGGAGAGAGAGGGGGAAAGGAAAGGGGGCGCCCCCTCCTTGTCCAATTCGGACTGGGGGGGAGGGGGCGCGCGGCAGCCCTTGGCCGCCCCTCCTCTTCTCCACTAGGGCCCAATAGGCCCATTAGTCTCCCCAGGGGGTTCGGTAACCCCCCGGTACTCCAGTATATGCCCGATACTCCCCGAAACCATTCCGGTGTCCGAACATAGTCGTCCAATATATCCATCTTTACGTCTCGACCATTTCGAGACTCCTCGTCATGTCCGTGATCACATCCGGGACTCTGAACTACCTTCGGTACATCAAAACACATAAACTCATAATATAACCGTCATCGAACTTTAAGCGTGTGGACCCTACGGGTTCGAGAACTATGTAGACATGACCGAGACACGTCTCCGGTCAATAACCAATAGCGGAACCTAGATGCTCATATTGGCTCCCACATATTCTATGAAGATATTTATCAGTCAAACCGCATAACAACATACATTGTTCCCTTTGTTATTTGTATGTTACTTGCCCGAGATTCGATCGTCGGTATCTCAATACCTAGTTCAATCTCGTTACCGGTAAGTCTCTTTACTCGTTGCGTAATGCATCATCCCGTAACTAACTCATTAGCTACATTGCTTGCAAGGCTTATAGTGATGTGCATTACCTAGAGGGCCCAGAGATACCTCTCCGACAAACGGAGTGACAAATCCTAATCTCGAAATACGTCAACTCAACAAGTACCTTCGGAGACACCTGTAGAGCACCTTTATAACCACCCAGTTACGTTGTGATGTTTGGTAGCACACAAAGTGTTCCTCCGATAAGCGGGAGTTACATAATCTCATAGCCATAGGAACATGTATAAGTCATGAAGAAAGCAATAGCAACATACTAAACGATCAAGTGCTAAGCTAACAGAATGGGTCAAGTCAATCACATCATTCTCCTAATGATGTGATCCCGTTAATCAAATGAAAACTCATGTCTATGGTTAGGAAACTTAACCATCTTTGATTAACAAGCTAGTCAAGTAGAGGCATAGTAGTGACACTATGTTTGTCTATGTATTCACACATGTATTATGTTTCCGGTTAATACAATTCTAGCATGAATAATAAACATTTATCATGAAATAAGAAAATAAATAATAACTTTATTATTGCCTCTAGGGCTTATTTCCTTCAGTCTCCCACTTGCACTAGAGTCAATAATCTAGATTACACAGTAATGATTCTAACACCCATGGAGCCTTGGTACTGATCATGTTTTGCTCGTGGAAGAGGCTTAGTCAACGGGTCTGCAACATTCAGATCCATATGTATCTTGCAAATCTCTCTCTCTCTCACCTGGACTTGGTCCTAGATGGAATTGAAGCGTCTCTTGATGTGCTTGGTTCTCTTGTGAAATATGGATTCCTTTGCTAACGCAAGTGCACCAGTATTGTCACAAAAAATTCATTGGACCCGATGCACTAGGTATGACACCTAGATCGGATATGAACTCCTTCATCCAAACTCCTTCATTTGCTGCTCCTGAAGCACCTATGTACTCCGCTTCACATGTAGATCCCGCCATGATGCTTTGTTTAGAACTGCACCAACTGACAGCTCTACCGTTCAATATAAATACGTATCCGGTGTGCGATTTAGAATCGTCCGGATCAGTGTCAAAGCGTGCATCCATGCAACCATTTACGACTAGCTCTTTGTCACCGCCATAAACGAGAAAAATATCCTTAGTCCTTTTTGTTGGGGAACGTAGCAGAAATTCAAAATTTTCTACGCAACACCAAGATCAATCTATGGAGTATTCTAGCAACGAAGGGAAGGAGAGTGCATCTACATACCCTTGTAGATCGCTAAGCGGAAGCGTTCAAGTGAACAGGGTTGATGGAGTCGTACTCGTCGTGATCCAAATCACCGATGATCCTAGTGCCGAACGGACGGCACCTCCGCGTTCAACACACATGCAGCCCGATGACGTCTCCCATGCCTTGATCCACCAAGGAGAGAGGGAGAAGTTGGGGAAGATTCTGTCCAGCAGCAGCACGGCGGTGTGGTGGTGGAGGAGGAGCGTGGCAATCCTGCAGGGCTTCGACAAGCACCGCGGGGGAGGAGTACTTGGGAGAGGCGGAGGGCTGCGCCAGAACTTGGGTGCGGCTGCCCTCCCACCCCTCCACTATTTATAGGTGGGGAGAGAGGGGGCCGTCCCCCCTAGATCTCATCTAGGGTTGGGGGCGGCGGCCAAAGGGGGGAGGAGTGCCTCCCAAGTCAAGTGGAGGCCCTCCCCCTTAGGGTTTCCCCTCTCCCATGCGCATGGGCCTTGGGGGGGGGGGCTGGTGCCCCTGGCCCATTAAGGCTAGGGCGCCCCCTTACAGCCCATGCTGCTATATTGGACGTGGTGGAACATTTTCCGGACCTCCGGACCCCTCCGGAATCCTCCAGAACCTTCTGGAAGCTTCCCGGTACAATACCGAAAAAAACCGAACATTTACCGGAACCCGAACAACAACTTTCCATATATAAATCTTTACCTCCGGACCATTCCGAAACTCCTCGTGACGTCCGGGATCTCATCCGGGACTCCGAACAACATTCGGTAACCACATACAAACTTCCTTTATAACCCTAGAGTCATCGAACCTTAAGTGTGTAGACCCTACGGGTTCGGGAGACACGTAGACATGACCGAGGCAACTCTCCGGCCAATAACCAACAACGGGATCTGGATACCCATGTTGGCTCCCAGATGTTCCACGATGATCTCATTGGATGAACCACGATGTCAAGGATTCAATCAATCCCGTATTCAATTCCCTTTGTCTAGCGGTATAGTACTTGCCCGAGATTCGATCGTCGGTATCCCGATACCTTGTTCAATCTCGTTACCGGCAACTTTCTTTACTTGTTCCGTAACACATCATCCCGTGATCAACCCCTTGGTCACATTGTGCACATTATGATGATGTCCTATCGAGTGGGCCCAGAGATACCTCTCCGTCACACGGAGTGACAAATCCCAGTCTCGATTCGTGCCAACCCAACAGATACTTTCGAAGATACCCGTAGTGTACCTTTATAGCCACCCAGTTACGTTGTGACGTTTGGTACACCCAAAGAATTCCTACGGTATCTGGGAGTTGCACAATCTCATGGTCTAAGGAAATGATACTTGACATTAGAAAAGCTTTAGCATACGAACTACACGATCTTTGTGCTAGGCTTAGGATTGGGTCTTGTCCATCACATCATTCTCCTAATGATGTAATCCCGTTATCAACGACATCCAATGTCCATGGTCAGGAAACCGTAACCATCTATTGATCAACGAGCTAGTCAACTAGAGGCTTACTAGGGACATGGTGTTGTCTATGTATCCACACATGTATCTGAGTTTCCTATCAATACAATTATAGCATGGATAATAAACGATTATCATGAACAAGGAAATATAATAATAACTAATTTATTATTGCCTCTAGGGCATATTTCCAACACTTTTCAGGTATTTCAGGATGTTCTTGACCGCTGTCCAGTGATCCACTCCTGGATTACTTTGGTACCTCCCTGCTAAACTAATAGCAAGGCACACATCAAGTCTGGTGCACAGCATTGCATACATGATAGAGCCTATGACTGAAGCATAGGGAACATCTTTCATTTTCTCTCTATCTTATGCAGTGGTCGGGCATTGAGTCTGACTCAATTTCGCACCTTGTATTACAGGCAAGAACCCTTTCTTTGCTTGATCCATTTTGAACTTTTTCAAAACTTTATCAAGGTATGTACTTTGTGAAAGTCCAATTAAGCGTCTTGATCTATCTCTATAGATCTTGATGCCCAATATATAAGCAGTTTCACCGAGGTCTTTCATTGAAAAACTTTTATTCAAGTATCCTTTTATGCTATCCAGAAATTCTATATCATTTCCAATCAACAATATGTCTTCCACATATAATATTAGAAATGCTACAGAGCTCCCACTCACATTCTTGTAAATACAGGCTTCTCCAAAAGTCTATATAAAACCATATGCTTTGATCACACTATCAAAGCGTTTATTCCAACTCCGAGAGGCTTGCACCAGTCCATAAATGGATCGCTGGAGCTTGCACACTTTGTTAGCTCTTTTTGGTTCGACAAAACCTTCTGGTTTTATCATATACAACTCTTCTTCCAGAAATCCATTCAGGAATGCAGTTTTGACATCCATTTGCCATATTCCATAATCATAAAATGCGGCAATTGCTAGCATGATTCGGACAGACTTAAGCATCGCTACGGGTGAGAAAGCCTCATCGTAGTCAACCCCTTGAACTTGTCAAAAACCTTTCGCAACAAGTCGAGCTTTGTAGACAGTAACATTACCATCAGCGTCAGTCTTCTTCTTGAAGATCCATTTATTCTCGATGGCTTGCCGATCATCGAGCAAGTCAACCAAAGTCCATACTTTGTTCTCATACATGGATCCCATCTCAGATTTCATGGCCTCAAGTCATTTTGCGGAATCTGGGCTCATCATCACTTCCTCATAGTTCATAGGTTCACCAATTGTCAAGTAACATGACCTCCAGAATAGGATTACCATACCACTCTGGTGCGGATCTTACTCTGGTTGACCTACGAGGTTCGGTAGTAACTTGATCTGAACTTTCATGATCAATATCAATAGCTTCCTCACTAATTGGTGTAGTCATCACAGGAACCGGTTTCTGTGATGAATTATTTTCCAATAAGGGAGCAGGTACACCTCATCAAGTTCTACTTTCCTCCCACTCACTTCTTTCAAGAGAAATTCCTTCTCTAGAAAGGATCCATTCTTGGCAACGAATGTCTTGCCTTCGGATCTGTGATAGAAGGTGTACCCAATAGTTTCCTTTGGGTATCCTATGAAGACACATTTCTCTGATTTGGGTTCGAGCTTATCAGGTTGAAGCCTTTTCACATCAGCATCGCAGTCCCAAACTTTAAGAAATGACAACTTTGGTTTCTTGAAAAACCACAGTTCATAAGGCGTCATCTCAACGGATTTTGATTGTGTCCTATTTAACGTGAATGCATCCGTCTCTAAAGCATAACCCCAAAATGGTAGCGGTAAATCAGTAAGAGACATTATAGATCGCACCATATCTAGTAATGTACGACTACGACGTTCGGACACACCATTACGTTGTGGTGTTCCGGGTGGCGTGAGTTGCGAAACTATTCCGCATTGTTTCAAATGTAGACCAAACTCGTAACTCAAATATTCTTCTCCACGAACAGATCGTAGAAACTTTATTTTCTTGTTACGATGATTTTCCACTTCACTCTGAAATTCTTTGAACTTTTCAAATGTTTCATACTTATGTTTTATTAAGTAGATATACCCATATCTGCTCAAATCATCTGTGAAGGTGAGAAAATAACGATACCCGCCGCGAGCCTCAACATTCATTGGACCACATACATCAGTATTTATTATCTCCAACAAATCAGTTGCTCGCTCCATAGTTCTGGAGAACGGCGTTTTAGTCATCTTGCCCATGAGGCATGGTTCGCAAGTACCAAGTGATTCCAAAAGTCCATCAGTATGGAGTTTCTTCATGCGCTTTACACCAATATGACCCAAACGGCAGTGCCACAAATAAGTTGCACTATCATTATTAACTCTGCATCTTTTGGCTTCAACATTATGAATATGTGTATCACTACTATAGAGATTCAACAGAAATAGACCACTCTTCAAGGGTGCATGACCATAAAAGATATTACTCATATAAATAGAACAACCATTATTCTCAGATTTAAATGAATAACCGTCTCGCATCAAACAAGATCCAGATATAATGTTCATGCTCAACGCTGGCACGAAATAACAATTATTTAGGTCTAAAACTAATCCCGAAGGAAGATGTAGAGGTAGCGTACCGACGGCGATCACATCGACTTTGGAACCATTTCCCATGCGCATCGTCACCTTGTCCTTAGCCAGTGTCCGCTTAATCCGTAGTCCCTGTTTCGAGTTGCAAATATTAGTAACAGAACCAGTATCAAATACCCAGGTGCTACTGCGAGCTCTGGTAAGGTACACATTAATAACATGTATATCACATATACCTTTGTTCACCTTGCCATCCTTCTTATCCGCCAAATACTTGGGGCAGTTCCGCTTCCAGTGACCAGTCTGCTTGCAGTAGAAGCACTCAGTCTCAGGCTTAGTTCCGGACTTGGGTTTCTTCTCTTGAGCAGCAACTTGTTTGCCGTTCTTTTTGAAGTTCCCCTTCTTCTTCCCTTTGCCCTTTTTCTTGAAACTGGTGGTATTGTTGACCATCAACACTTGATGCTCCTTCTTGATTTCTACGTCCGCAGCTTTTAGCATTGCGAAGAGCTCGGGAATTGTCTTGTTCATCCCTTGTATATTATAGTTCATCGCGAAGCTCTTGTAGCTTGGTGGCAGTGATTGAAGAATTCTGTCAATGACACTATCATCAGGAAGATTAACTCCTAGTTGAATCAAGTGATTGTTATACCCAGACATTTTGAGTATATGTTCACTAGCAGAACTATTCTCCTCCATCTTGCAGCTATAGAACTTATTGGAGACTTCATATCTCTCAATCCAGGCATTTGCTTGAAATATTAACTTAAACTCCTGGAACATTGCATATGCTCCATGACATTCAAAACATCGTTGAAGTCCCGGTTCTAAGCCGTAAAGCATGGCACACTGAACTATAGAGTAGTCATCAGCTTTGCTCTGCCAGACATTCTTAACGTCGTCAGTTGCATCTACAGCAGGCCTGGCACCTAGCGGTGCTTTCAGGACGTAATTCTTCTATGCAGCAATGAGGATAATCCTCAAGTTACGGACCCAGTCCGTGTAATTGCTACCATCATCTTTCAACTTTGCTTTCTCAAGGAACGCATTAAAATTCGACGGAACAATACCACGAGCCATCTATCTACAACAACATAGACATGCAAAATAGTATCAGGTACTAAGTTCATGATAAATTTAAGTTCAATTAATCATATTACTAAAGAACTCCCACTTAGATAGACATCCCTCTAATCATCTAAGTGATCACGTGATCCAAATCAACTAAACCATAACCGATCATCACGTGAAATGGAGTAGTTTTCAATGGTGAACATCACTATGTTGATCATATCTACTATATGATTCACGCTCGACCTTTCGGTCTCAGTGTTCCGAGGCCATATCTGCATATGCTAGGCTCGTCAAGTTTAACCTGAGTATTATGCGTGTGAAAAACTGGCTTGCACCCATTGTAGATGGACGTAGAGCTTATCACACCTCATCATCACGTGGTGTCTGGGCACGACGAACTTTGGCAACGGTGCATACTCAGGGAGAACACTATTATTTTGAAATTTAGTGAGAGATCATCTTATAATGCTACCATCAATCAAAGCAAGATAAGATGCATAAAAGATAAACATCATATGCAATCAATATAAGTGATATGATATGGCCATCATCATCTTGTGCTTGTGCTCTCCATCTCCGAAGCACCGTCATGATCACCATCGTCATCGGCGCAACACCTTGATCTCCATCGTAGCATCGTTGTCGTCTCGCCAACTATTGCTTCTACGACTATCGCTACCGCTTAGTGATAAAGTAAAGCAATTACAGGGCGATTGCATTGCATACAATAAAGCGACAACCATATGGCTCCTGCCAGTTGCCGATAACTCAGTTACAAAACATGATCATCTCATACAATAAAATATAGCATCACGTCTTGACCATATCACATCACAACATGCCCTGCAAAAATAAGTTAGACGTCCTCTACTTTGTTGTTGCAAGTTTGATGTGGCTGCTACTAACTGAGCAAGAACCGTTCTTACCTACGCAACAAAACCAGAACGATAGTTTGTCAAGTTAGTGTTGTTTTAACCTTCTCAAGGACCGGGCGTAGCCACACTCTGTTCAATTAAAGTTGGAGAAACTGACACCCGCCAGCCACCTGTGTGCAAAGCACGTCGGTAGAACCAGTCTCGCGTAAGCGTACGCGTAATGTCGGTCCGGGCCGCTTCATCCAACAATACCGCCGAACCAAAGTATGACATGCTGGTAAGCAGTATGACTTGTATCGCCCACAACTCACTTGTGTTCTACTCGTGCATATAACATCTACGCATAAAACCTGGCTCGGATGCCACTGTTGGGGAACATAGTAATTTCAAAAAATTTCCTACGCACACGCAAGATTATGGTGATGCATAGCAACGAGTGGGGAGAGTGTGTCCACGTATCCTCGTAGACCGAAAGCGGAAGCGTTAGCACAACGCGGTTGATTAGTCGTACGTCTTCACGATCCGACCGATCAAGTACCGAACGCACGGTACCTCCGAGTTCTGCACACATTCAACTCGATGACGTCCCTCGAACTCCGATCCAGCCGAGCTTTGAGGGAGAGTTCCATCAGCACGACGGTGTGGTGACGATGATGATGTTCTACCGATGCAGGGCTTCGCCTAAGCACCACTACGATATTACCAAGGTGGAATCTGGTGGAGGGGGGCACCGCACACGGCTAAGAGATCCACGGGATGAATTGTTGTGTCTCCAAGGGGCGCCTCCCTCCCCGTATATAAAGGAGTGCAGGAGGGGGAGGGGCCGGCCACCCTAGGCGCGCCCCATGAGGAGTCCTACTCCCATCAGGAGTAGGACTCCCCCCTTCCAAGTGGGAGTAGGAGAGGAGAGGGAAGGAGAGAGAGGGGGAAAGGAAAGGGGGGCGCCGCCCCCCTCCTTGTCCAATTCGGACTGGGGGGAAGGGGTCCGCGGCAGCCCTTGGCCGCCCCTCCCCTTCTCCATTAGGGCCCAATAGGCCCATTAGTCTCTCCGGGGGGTTCCGGTAACCCCTCGGTACTCCGGTATATGCCCGATACTCCCCGAAACAATTCCGGTGTCTGAACATAGTTGTCCAATATATCGATCTTGACGTCTCGACCATTTCGAGACTCCTCGTCATGTCCGTGATCACATCCGGGACTCCGAACTTCCTTCGGTACATCAAAACACATAAACTCATAATATAACCGTCATCAAACTTTAAGCGTGCAGACCCTACGGGTTCGAGAACTATGTAGACATGACCGAGACACGTCTCTGGTCAATAACCAATAGTGGAACCTGGATGCTCATATTGGCTCCCACATATTCTACAAAGATCTTTATCGGTCAAACCGCATAAGAACATACGTTGTTCCCTTTGTCATCGGTATGTTACTAGCCCGAGATTCGATCGTCGGTATCTCAATACCTAGTTCAATCTCGTTACCGGTAAGTCTCTTTACTCGTTACGTAATGCATCATCCCGTAACTAACTCATTAGCTACATTGCTTGCAAGGCTTATAGTGATGTGCATTACCGAGAGGGCCCAGAGATACCTCTCGGACAATCGGAGTGACAAATCCTAATCTCGAAATACGTCAACTCAACTAGTACCTTCGGAGACACCTGTAGAGCACCTTTATAATCACCCAGTTACGTTGTGACGTTTGGTAGCACACATGGTGTTCCTCCGGTAAGCGGGAGTTACATAATCTCATAATCATAGGAACATGTATAAGTCATGAAGAAAGGAATAGCAACATACTAAACGATCAAGGGCTAAGCTAACGGAATGGGTCAAGTCAATCCCATCATTCTCCTAATGATGTGATCCCATTAATTAAATGACAACTCATGTCTATGCTTAGGAAACTTAACCATCTTTGATTAACGAGCTAGTCAAGTAGAGGCATACTAGTGACACTATATTTGTCTATGTATTTACACATGTATTATATTTTCGGTTAATACAATTCTAGCATGAATAATAAACATTTATCATGAAATAAGGAAATAAATAATAACTTTATTATTGCCTCTAGGGCATATTTCCTTCAGTAGCATCCCGCACAATGGTTGAGACCGTTGAAGGCCACCGCGACAGAGACCCTCCTCCATGTACCCATTCCTGAGCTCATCCCTTTGAGTGTTCCCTTCCATTTCACCATCCCGGCCACTCTCAACACCCGTCCAGCCGCCGTGGATGTGACGCCCCCGCCACGACAAACGCGGCTTCCCGCCACCATCCAATGGCGGATGGCTATAGGGCGGATGATGGAGTCCCCGTATGAGGTGCTCAACATGGAAGCCTTTGGCGCTTGCTCCGGTGAGGCGGTGACCAGGAATGATCCGACTCCGACGACCTCGTGCATGTTGTATTCTCATGGCAGGGGCTATCGGCCTCCCCAAATTGCATCGATGGCAACTGGTTGATTGGGGCAATGCGCGCTCTTCTTTATTGTTCATGCTCAACCGTTTTGCCAAGTGTTTACACTCAGCAAAGCGTCAACCCTTGCCGAGTGTTTACACTCGGCAAACCGGCCAGTACCATCATTTCCGGTCAGCCCTGAGTTTTTCTTATTGAGCTCAATTTGTTGTTGAGTATCTAGGAAAACACATGGCAAATTCTTAGCCGAAGTGTCTATAAAAGAACATTCGGGAAAAGGCTTTGCTTTGCTTGAAGGGTGTATGCCGAGTGTTGTTTCTTGAGTATAACACTCGGTGAAGGCTTTGCCGAGTGTTTTTCGTCCTTTGCCTAGTGTATTTGATACTCGACAAACAATGTTTCCAATAGTGACGTTTAAAATCTGACAAAACAAGACCGGTAACCTGAGTTGCGATGAAATAGCTATGGTTTCACACATGAGACAATGGATAACATATATCCTAATTTGCTTTGTTTATTTATGGCTTTCTCCATATTTCTTAATGGTGTGAAACTAAACAGAATGACGCGCACAAAGCGTCAACCTTTTCAGGTGGCTCAACAACCATATCATCCTTCGCATACTATCTCGTGAAACCCACTTCACCTACAATATTAATCATAAATGTTAGGTGCCGCACCAAACAAGGACAGACTAAGCTTGACAATTGTTCGACTATATATGTGTTTGTATAATTTTGTGAGTCAATCTAAAATGTCAAATCTTATTTTGCCCATCTGGAAGAGAAACATATCTTTTGGGAATATCGCTTTGTCTGGCTCATCGTCTCACTCTTATGTATAGAGTCGAGTGGGAATATTTAGGTGTAAATGACAAGACAGTAGCTAGGAAATACCTATCCCTAAACCTCCTTGATCCCCGCCATGAAAAGATTGAAGAACGAGGTGCTCCCTCTATCCATCTATACAGAGCTTAATGCTTTTTTCGAGGCTAATTTTGACCACATGTTAGAGCAATAATACATGGCATGCAAGTTACACAAAGCATACCAAATTCATACGTGAAAGGAGCTTTCATTGATATAATTTTCACATTATACATCTCATATTATTAATCTTATCAATAGTAAAAGGCAATTCCGAAAAATGCATTATGACGATGATTACTTCAGACTACTTTCTGTCTCAATCCTTCTCTTCCTTCTTCCACGGCCCATGGGACCCTTAGAACCAAACCCTGTTTCTACCCCGACACCAGGCCCACACCATAAAACCCTAGACCAAGCCTTTCTGGTTAAGGATGCAGGGCGGTGTCCCCCACATAAGCTCACGGAACACAGAGTTAGTTTAAACTGAACTACATCACTAAGAAAATTCTATTACTAAACTGATTTGTTTTAACTAGTGAGCGGGCTGGGTCGGATGCCGCTCTGCATCCCTACTTGCGGTGCCACCATGGCCGCCTTTGATAATACTCTCAAATTACAAGATGTACGTCGACACGTCAAGACAAACTTTCCTCATAAAATATGAAACTATGTCTTATATATAATGAATCTGATGATATATTTTTGACATTTTAGATGTAAATGTTTTTTCCCACAAACATGGACAAATTTTGTGAGGTTTGGTTTTCAAAAATTATATATGCACTACATTATGAAATGGAGGCAGTAGTAAGATAGATTCGGCAACACGTTTCTTCACCACAAAGTTTCTTTGTAGCTCGTCCTACATGAAACCTCTTATCTTCAGCCCTTCAATATTGCTTTTGAGATCCGTATTAAACCTCTTATCTTTCACAGCAAGTAGACTTATACCACATTAAGTCAAGCTGTTTTCTATTATCTCAAACAAACTAGTCGACACACCTTCATTTTTTTTTGGAAAAGGGGGTTTACCCCGGCCTCTGCATCAGATCGATGCATACGGCCTCTCTTATTAATGAAATAAAGAGGTTCAGAACATAAGTCTTACAAACAAATGAAAAAAGGTAGCACGTAGCTCACACAGAGCAACGACTAAAAGACACAAACGGGAAAAGCCACAAACCGGCTGGCATAATATGAGGTAGGTAAACTAGATGCCTATCCTATTACATGATCGCCATCCAAACCGGTTGAAGATATCCCGCGCAACCGTCTCCCACCGGACAGATCCAGTAACCAAACGCTCCCTGGCCTCCGTCGGAGTGAGTAAGGACCAAGTACGGATCAGCGCCGTAGCCCGGAACAACACCTGCAAAAAATGAGTATTTGATGTCCTGTTAAAAACCAAGTCATTCCTGCAGTTCCAAATTGCCCATAATAACGCACATACTCCTACACGAATTTGTCTGGCTGTTTCGGGCTCCGTCCCGAGCAACCACGCCCCAAAAAGCGTGTTTACCGATCTCGGTGGAGTAATATTAAAGGCAATTTGCACGGTGCGCCACAACCCTTGTGCCAACGGGCAATCAAAAAATAAATGTTTGATAGACTCATCCCGATCACAGAAGCTACACCTAGTAGATCCTGTCCAGTTGCGCTTAACTAGATTGTCCTTTGTAAGAATTACCTGTTTATGCACAAACCACATAAACACTTTAATCTTGGAACCTTAACGTTCCAGACTACATTGGACGTAGGTATCACGGATGAATTAATGATATCAAGATACATAGACTTGACCGTGAACACCCCAGTTCTAGTTAGCTTCCAATACAACTGGTCGGGCTGAGGATTTAGCTGCACCTCCATCAGCCTACGGACCAAGTGAAGCCATGCTTCCCATCTCGGTCCAGCAAGCACTCTTCTAAACTGGATGTTAAGGGGAATCGTCTGCATTACTGTGGCCACAAGGGCATCCCTATGCTGAACAATACGATACAGCGCTGGATACTGAGAAGCCAGAGGCGTGTCACCCAGCCACGTATCCTCCCAGAATCGCGTATCAGCTCCATTACCAACAATACATTTCGTTCTATTAAAGAAAGCGGATTTAGCCCTCATTAGCCCTTTCCAGAACGGCGAGTCTGAAGGTCTCATAGTGACTTGGGATAAAGTCTTTGAGTACAGATATTTACTCCGTAAAATCTGCGCCCATGTTGCCTCTGTCTCAGAAGACAGCTTAAACAGCCACTTACTCAGGAGGCACTTATTTTTAACTTCAAGATTTTCAATGCCAAGTCCTCCTTGGTCCTTTGGTCTGCAAATAATATCCCATTTGGCCAATCTATACTTCCTCTTAGATTCATCACTCTGCCAGAAGAAGCGAGACCGATAAAAGTCTAGTCTCTTCCTCACCCCAACTGGTACTTCGAAGAAAGATAGCAGAAACATAGGTAAACTCGTGAGCACCGAGTTAATGAGAATCAACCGGCCTCCATAAGACATGAGTTTTCCCTTCCAACAACTTAGTTTTTTCTCAAATCTATCCTCGATGCTCTTCCACTCAGCATTCGTTAACTTACGATGGTGTATTGGAATACCGAGATAAGAGAAAGGAAGAGACCCACTCTCACATCCGAACAATTGTGTATAAGCTTCCTGTTCGTCTTTGGCTCTACCAAAACAGAACAACTCACTTTTATGAAAATTAATCTTCAGCCCAGACAATTGTTCAAAAAGGCATAATACTAGTTTCATGTTCCTCGCCTTGGCCAAATCATGTTCCATAAAAATGATTGTATCGTCAGCGTATTGCAGGATGGATAAACCACCATCAACCAGATGAGGCACCACTCCCTCCACCTGACCAGCCTCTTTGGCCCTCCCAATCAGGATCGCTAACACATCAACCACAATATTGAACAGAATAGGTGACATAGGATCGCCCTGTCGCAGACCCTTGTGTGTTCGAAAATAGTGGCCTATGTCATCATTGACCTTAATGCCAACGCTACCTTTTTGCGTGAACGTTTCCACCTGATGCCTCCAGCGCTCATCAAAACCCTTCATTCTTAAAGCTTGCTGGAGGAACGGCCATTTGACTTTATCATAAGCCTTCTCGAAATCCACTTTGAAAATAACCCCATCTATTTTTTTCGTATGAATTTCATGAAGCGTTTCATGTAGGACCACAACCCCCTCTAGGATGTTTCTATCCGGCATGAAAGCCGTTTGCGAAGGTTGAACAACAGCGTGCGCTATCTGAGTCAGCCTTATCGTACCAACCTTGGTAAAAATTTTGAAGCTGACATTGAGCAGGCAGATCGGCCGAAATTGTTCAATTTTGACGGCATCAGATTTCTTAGGCAACAACGTTATCGTGCCAAAATTCAGTTGGAACAGCTGCAAGTGTCCCGAGAACAAATCATGGAACATTGGCATCAGGTCCCCTTTGATAATATGCCAACACTTCTTGTAAAACTCAGCCGGGAAACCATCCGGCCCCGGCGCCTTATTACATTTCATCTTGGCAATAGCCTCGAAAACTTCCTTTTCCGAGAAAGGGGCTGTTAACACATCGTTCTCCACTGAAGAAAGTTGAGGGATATCGCTGACCCTAGACTCATCCAGGGATACACTACTCTCCTCTGGTGGTCCAAACAACCTTTTGTAATATTCAGTAATGTATGTTTTCAGGTTGTCTTGGCCAACTATTGTACCCTCCTCTTGCTCCAGCTGGAAGATCCTCTTCTTCCTATGCTTGCCATTAGCAATCATGTGGAAGAACTGTGTGTTCGCATCCCCCTGGACAACTTTTCTCACCTTTGCCCTTAATGCCCACTTCAATTCTTCCTCCCGGAGCAATTCCTTCAGCCTCATCTCAGCCTCATGCTTAATATGAAGCTCAGTGGGTACCAGAACCGTAGTTTCTGCTTTTACATCTAAGGTTTTTATAAGTGAAAGGAGCCGTTCCTTCTCAACCTTATACATTCCACCTAGATGTTTAGTCGACACACCTTCATATAACTAATTATTGAATCTATATATGTTCTAACATGTGTAAATACTACTAAGTATCCTGCCTAATATGGGGATTAACTAATTATACGTAGCTATAGCTTGTACTCGATGCCTACCCTCTCATTGCTGTTCATGCATCATCTTCTTCACGAGGAGCTCCAACAGAGCAGCGGGGCAACCCGTCTTTAGCTGTGCAAATCCACCCGATGCCATGAATGCTTCCAGGTTACGGGGAGAAGAGAGGAACTGCACGCATGCGGTCCTCAGCACGGAGCAATGATGCCGCTCCGCCAACGCTAGAGCAGCAGCCACGGAGCTCAGATCGACGTGCCGCAACAATGCTGCCTCGCAGATGAGCTTCAACTTCTCCAGCTCATATCTTTCCGCCGCGACGAGCAGCCTCTCTGCCATCGTCTTCTCCAGGGGCCGGGGATGCGAGTCCAAGTATATAAACTGGAGCAGGGCCTTGAACACCTCGGCGTCCATGTCGTCGACGCGTAGTAAGGCGGTGTTGCAGCCGCCGCCGCCGCCGGTGGTTGCCGAGGCGACCGAGAGGTGCGTCTTGAAGACGGGTGATGCGGCCTCGAGTATACGCCGGTGCGCGGGGAGCGTCTCACCGCCGACCTCGATGTGCA
This sequence comes from Triticum timopheevii, assembly GCA_963921465.1. Classification (NCBI taxonomy): domain Eukaryota; kingdom Viridiplantae; phylum Streptophyta; class Magnoliopsida; order Poales; family Poaceae; genus Triticum; species Triticum timopheevii. Next base: position 596,320,515 of record OY997274.1, read on the forward strand.
CGTCCACTTCCTTCTTGTTCCAGATGAATTCCGCGAGTTGCCCGCGCATGCCGAACGGAGGCTCCACGACAGTAGGCTCCGGTGCGGCAGCCTCGACGTGGTCTTCGGTGTCCAGCCCGGTGACGGTGACGTCGCAGAGGATGGTGAGGCAATCGTCCTTGAGATGCTTCTCCGCGTCCAGATCCTCGTGCTTGATGAAGTCTCTCCAGCCCCAGTTGAGGGAAGTGGCGTTGGAGAAGCGGTAATCTGCTTTGGTTTGTGTGTGCCATGGCTTGGAGGCGTGGTCGAGTATGCTCAGCTCCACCTTTGCCGTGGTATCCCCGGTCTTTGCGTGGCTGGCATGCTCCAGGAAGAAGGAGAGGGAGCCCTTGTGCTGCTCGAAGCAGCCGTTTGGATAGTGCAAAATATGCCAGTCGTGGCCGCCGACGCTGAACGTGCCTGACCTCGTCGCCTGCCCGGTGGCCAGTATCTTGCTGATTCGTGAGTACCCGTCGATCCGGAGCACGTGGGAGGCGGACACCTGCCTTGCGGCGACGATTGAAGCGGAGAGCTGCTGCCTGCCGGCGGCGCGCACGGCGGACAGGACAGCGGCCATCGACATGATGAGATCGGATCGCTGACCAAGGAGACGACGAACTAAAACTAGGCTTGCGATCGCTTTGCAGATGCAGATGTATTTATGTGCGGCAAATCAGGAGGCGCATGGGTGTACGTTTTACACATGGCTATTTAAACGACGCTGGTATGAGCAAAGATAGAGATTTTGTGAATATAAATGGGAAGCGGTCGACATGAAAAACAGATCTCACAGCATCTCTGTAACCGATTCCTTAGAGGAACTCCAACAGCTCCTGTATCTCCACAAAAAAACTACTACTACCGTTTATGGAAGTTTGGCAAAAAAGTCCTTCAGCAAGTATTATAAACCTGTTGTCTTTATAGGATCCCGTATAATCACCTCCATCATCCCTCACATTTACGGAAAGCTGGTCTTTCTGTAAAAATTGACTGGTAGAGAAACCGCCTGAACTTTCACGATGCGCCAAGCCGCTGAGTGGGGAAGGGAAGGGAATGGGGTTTCTCTACCAGTCAATTTTTAGGGTCGAGACCAAGGTCGGTTTGCCACTCCGGGTGTGCCTCCGGACAACATCGAGTGCGGCATCTCCGGGGTAGGGATGACAACTGAACAGGGAGGCAAGTCGCAGTAGGTCGAGGGTGATGTCTCCCTCGCAGGGGGACACACTTTCGAGCCAGCACTCGTTCGTTCCATCACACAGTTGTAGCATCGACGCATTGTCACCACAGCCAAAGCGCACATGCATGCCGATGCATCATCAACTACCAATTTGCTCCCTTGTGGTGGAGCTAGAGCAACTCTAGTAGACCCTGCATCACGCCGGCCCGCAAAACGCGTTTTCAGTTCGCGCAAAACAGTTTTTACGGGCTGGCTCTGGCTGGCACAGATGAAGACCCCCAAACGGATCCGTAAAAAAGTATATTCGCGGAATATACTTTTTTACGGGTCGGCTTTGCGGGGTCTGCTCTTTGTGCTGCTGCATCCCGCATATCATCAGCCCGCGAATATCAAATACAACATAATTCAACAATCGAAAACCAACTGAATTATTCCAATCAAACATAATACAATAATCATCCGCATTATATAATTATTCAAATAACCATAGCAAACTTAAATAGTGCAATACAAAATTTGTCATGAATACAAATACAAATGAATACAAAAATAAGTCACTGTCCAGCCCTTTGCCAATGGTGCTCAATGAGATCTTTCTGAAGTTGAAAGTGGGTGTCTGCATTTTCAATCTCCTTGTATGTCTGAAGAAAAGTTCTAATGCGGTTTGGGTCTCTTGCTGGTTTGACACGGCTACCCACATTGTCATAAAAGAATCCTAAGTACAATCCTCTGTCATCTTCAAGAATCATATTATGCAGGATAACACAGCATGTCATTATGTTCTTCAAGGTTTTCTTATCCCAAAAACAAGCAGGACCACGGACAATGGCAAACCTAGATTGCAAAACACCGAATGCTCTTTCAATGTCTTTTCGTGCTGCCTCTTGCACCCCTTGCAAATTCACATTGTTTTTTCGTTTTGGGTTTTTTGATGCTCTTGACAAATGTGCACCATGGAGGGTATATACCATCTGCAAGATAGTACCCCTTTGTGTATTCATGCCCATTGATAGTGTAGTTGCAAGCAGGAGCATCACCACCAGCAAGCCTAGCAAACAAATGAGACGGTTGCAACACATTGATATCATTGAGAGTGCCCGGCATACAAAAAAAGCAATGCCAAATCCATAAATCCTCGGATGCTACGGCCTCTAGCACAATTGTTGCATCACGAGACTTGCCACAATACATTGCTTGCCAAGCCTTGGGGCAGTTTTTCCAATTCCAATGCATACAACCAATGCTACCTAGCATGCCAGGCCAACCTCTCCTCTCATTTGATGCCATCAATTTCTTTGTGTCATCTTCATTGGGTGCCCGAAGATACTCAGGACCAAAGACACGGATGATCACTTTCGCAAATCTACGCACTGACTCAATTGTGCTATCTTCACCAATGCGAAGATACTCATCGGCATAGTCAGCCGGAACGCCATATGCAATCACCCGCATAGCTGCGGAGATTTTTTGATATGCACTAGATCCCTTTAAGCCCACGACATTTCTTCTTTGGGTAAAATACCGGCAATTTGCCTCGCAAGCTTCAACAATTTTCACAAAAAGGGATCGACGCATTCGGTACCTTCTCCGGAAGAGGTGCGGAGGATATGTTGGATTCTCCGCGAAATAGTCTTGCATCAGCATCTCGTTCCCAAGATGGCGATTCCGAGGAATGCACAAATGACCGACAGTCAATCCTCGCCTCCTCTTCCGGTGCTCGTCTTCATGCTCCTTCACGGCAAGCGCCATGACTAATGTTTGCTGCCGGAAGTTCGCAAGCATGCTCTCAACATCCGGGTCGTCCGAATCAGACGAATCGGATAGCAAGAACTTCTCGCACGGGGTCAACTCCATCTACACGCACACCGGCGCGTCAATCTACTACGTAGCTCGCAAAAATCACAAAAAAGGGACTAACTGGTGGCGGGTGATCCCGGGCGGCGACGAGGGGGTGCGCTCGACGGTAGTAGATCCCCGGCGGCGGCGACGACGGGGGGCGGCTCTTCTCGCCGGATCCGGAGGGGCGGTGCAGCGACTCGGCGCGGGAGGGTGTGGGGCGGCCCCGGGGCGCGATTCCGCCCGCGGATATGACCGGAATCGCCGGCGGCAGGCGAGCGGAAGCAAAGGGCGGGCGGCGGCGAAGGAGGGGGAAAGCGCGCGGGCTGAAATGTCCCTCCCCCCAACTGCTTCTCTCCGATGCAGGGCACCGCAGCCGCAAGGGGGAACCCCGCGTTTTCCCGGGTTGGGGCGGAGAAGTTGCCGCGCCCTCCAAAATTTTTTGCGGGCCGAGGCGGGATGCGGGGTCTGGTCGGGCAGGCTTTCCGGCCCGTACCCGCATTTTGGCGGTTATTTTGCGGGTCGGGAGCGGATGCGGGGTCTGCTAGAGGTGCTCTTACAAGTACCTCGACACTCGGCATTGACCCTTGGAAGTAGGTGGAGAGAATTGGTGGGGCTCGCAAAGGGGCTAGGGCTTGGTCACACCACTATCAGCTTCTCAGTTGTTCGATCGAATGCCAAGTGATGAGGATGTCATGACGAGAAGTTTAAACTTGGGTAGGCATCGGCATTAGAGGTGTAGGGGAATGCCAATTAATTTGAGCTATGTTGGATTAGGGGAAAACAGATTTCGATAGGAGTTGGGAGTTTTAGATAGAAACTAGGGTTGGGGTTCTTTCTCAAAGTTGCACCAATTAATCCTATTTTCTTGGACATATACACCTTCCGTTCCTAAATGTAAGTCTTTGTAGAGATTTCACTATAAACCACATACGGATGTATATATATAGATGCATTTTAATTTTAGATTAATTCATTTTGCTCCGTATGTAGTCCACCTAGTGAAATTTCTACAAAGACTTATATTTAGGAACGGAGGGAGTATGATATATGGCTCACATAGCAAGAACTTGCTACCATGAATTTACAGAGATTTTAAGAGCAATGGAAACGGCACTTGCTCTGTGAAAGGAAAATGAAATCCCGCAAACAAAAGGCAATTTTACGAAGGAAAACGTTTGATATAGGTGGGCCGATGAGCTCTCGCGTCTACCACATCCCACGGTTACCCCATGCCACTGCATGTTACTTCTGCAACCTTATTGCGACCTACAGAAATTTATCCACCGGGCATCCTTGTCTGGCGCCGCACCTCACATGATTTCACATCACTCACCTTGCATGCTCCATGGCCGCTAAAAACTAGTCCAGGAAAGGTCGTTGATGTCTCCTCACTCAATGTGTGCCACTACTGGTGCAAAGAGGTCGGTCGGGAAACCCGTAACTAGCCAAGGCTCCCGCTGTCGCGTGCCGCAAGCCATCGTCCAGGTTGCTTGTCATTGTTGCACTCGAAGAACCACGCACAAGACCGCCAATGCAGGTGGTACAATTGCTGCCACCCGCCATGTTGTGAGCCGCTACAGGCGAGGCCACGTTTCCTGAGCCATGGGCGCTCAGCTGTGACCGGTGACGCGCGAGCCGTCCGTCAACGGGGTGAGGCATAGATGTGTGTGGCCTATGATCTCACGAGTCGCCTCCAGCTGCCGCGTGTTGCAAGCCATTGGCTAGGCTGCTTGTCATTGGTGTAGCATTGAACGACCACACACAAAGCTGCCAACGCTTGTGTTGTTGTTGATGCCACCACGTGATGTGGGCCGCTACGGGAGAGGCCGTGTTGCTCGAGCAATGGGGTGGTCGACTAGAGACCGGCGACCGGAAAGTCGGCCGGCAACTGGATGAGGCAGGCGTGGCCGACGATGCTGCGAACCTGCCAGTGATGGGACACAGTTGGCCAATCCATGCCTCATATGGGCCGGCCGACCCATGGTGTTATCCTTTGACAAAGGGGTAAATAGGAACAATTTTTTTGGTGGATGGAGTTTGGATAATCATGATCTATGAGAAAAACTTGGACATCACTAGAATTACTAAGCTCCCAAAAAATGAAGCGTTGTGAGCGATCTGGGCTAATTTTACGCGTTGGACCCCGCATGTCAGCCGGTAACAGCGATGGTCTCTAGGATGAGGTTGGACGATATATAGGTGTACGTGTGTCGTTTCTGTAGGACTTTGCTCGTGTCAGTTTCACGGCCCAGCAAAAGGCAGGCTCGGTCCTCCTCCTCCCCAGTCTCTTCGTCGCCGGTGCGGCCGCCTCCATCAAATCCTCCTCTCCTGCTATCTAGCTCTACAGGAGTGCTTGAGCAGAAGCACCTTGCTATCGTTGAGGCCACCACGGCCGCCTGCGGGTGTGATGAGGAGGAGGAGGATCTCCTGGTGGAGCTTGGCAGCGGGAAGGAGTCGGGAGGAGGAGATTTCACGGAGTCTGCACTTAATCATGGATTCACCAGACCTGCAGGTTAGGCGATTGTACCCAAGATGTCTTCTTGGGCTCTTTAGGTTCAGGTTATATGAGAAAGGAAATACTTTTTGTGCCTGCTGTTATTCATCAAGAAATATTCCAACAATTGAAAATATGCCCAATGTGTACTATCGTTTGATGCAGGTTTGGAGGACAAAGCCTCGATGTTGTGGCCAAACAAAGCCTGATAGTAAACTTGCAGCCAGCAAGTTGCTTTGATAAATATGTTCGCTTCTACAAACTGTAGTAGCAGCAAGTGTTTAAACTTACAACCGTTTTTTTTTTCAGCCTTAAATAAATTTGTGTTAGCCTATTTTTTTCATTCATTTACAAGCTTCAAGAAAACAAGCATAGCAAATCTGGCATTTGACAGGGTCTCTGTTGCTTTCTTCCTTGATCAGAGTCCCCTCCTACCTTCATGATACATCCTCGACCAACAACGAGGTTGATCCAGTTTGCTGCTGGTTCATGTAGTATGGTTTCTAACCCAGACTAGAGAGTTTTTTTTTTTTTGAGAAAAGGCTAGAGAGTTATTTGGGGTGCTTTCGAAAATCAGATTCACGGTCCTTGACAACACTTCTCTTAATTCATGATGTTCAGGTGAGCAACAAGCAAGTTGGCTGTAACATATAACTGACAGTAGGCAAGTAGACTGCAATACTGATGTTTACCTTACCTTCTTCTGTAGCTGAGACGTCTTCCGGATAAGGAACTATAATCACATCTACATGACAATGGTTTCTTCATAACTCCTCGATTCGGGAGATGCAACATCAATGAGACAAAATAACGGTAATTAGTATGGTTTGACCGCACCAGTTTCAACCAGATAATTTTCAAAATTGCAGGTCTAAACTAAGGAGAGGCTCAAGTAAGATAAGTGGAGTAGAAAGTAACACAACGGAAAATTACATGAAGCATTTCTGAATTTGAATTGTGTGCAATATATTATTCTATTTGCTTGGGTTGGATGAAATTCAGTTTTCATGTGACTTTGTTTGGCCTGTACAAATCCTCCACTAATTGAAGTGCAGTCTATTTAGTGGTATTTCTATATTTTTTGGATGTTCTGTTTAGGCTTTAGCTATTGTCATAGTAATATTTTATTATTGTTTTGGACTGAGCCATGTCGATTATGATGGGTCTACCAGTGCTCTACAGTTCATTCTTTTTCTTCCCATCAAAAAACAAATGTTCATTCTTTATGCTTTCTTTATCCTGCACTCTCTAGAGGCAAGATGGATGTATCAAGTAGTTAATTAGATGACACCCTTTTTTTTTGCGGAAAGTTAGATGACACCCATGTAGTAGCAGATTAGTGTTTTGGTGTATCTGTGCAAGTATGGTGTCGTTTCAGGTGTTGAAGGCTCTATTTGCCGAGTAGATGAAGGTGCTTCGTATATCAAAAGTTTAGACGAGGTATTCCATATATTTGTGCAATTCATGTTCATAACAAAAAATTCCTCATGCTTCAAGTTTTGATGGTAATATACCATGTTCGTTACATGTTTAACACATATTTTACTTAATTTGGGTTAGTGTAAAGTGTGTTGCCCGAGCGTACTAACAAGATTTTCCGATGACATGCTTTCACAAGACACTAGGATCGTGCTTTCATTTTATTTGTATCAATCACAATGTGTCTTCATAAGCAATAAATGAATATTATTTTTTATTATTGGTGTCTCCCTTTAGCAGCGTAAATCTCAGAAACGGAATAATGAATTTAATAAACATTTTTTACATTACACATAGTACATGATTAGTAGTGTTCAAAAAAAAAAGACAGGGACCAAGCCCATCAAAGCAAACAACGCAAAAAAAAGACAGGAGTACCGAGAGGCTCTATCTTTCTGCGAACTCCAAGATTTAGGTTTTGAAGGTGACATGTTTACTTGGCGGAACCATAGCGAAGATAGTGCAAATTACATCTGCGAGAGGCTGGACCGGGCAGTGGCAAATGATGCATGGTGTACTCAGTTTCCTGAGTTTCGGGTTGTTAATGGAGACCCGAGGCACTCCGATCACAGGCCGGTGGTCGTGTCAACTGAGCAAGGAGATGCAGAGACGGGGACCCGTGACACCACCTTCCGTTTCGAGGCACGGTGGCTGCAGGAGGATGGATATGATGAAGTTATTAAGACTGCATGGGAGGAAAGCTGGGCGGAAGGGGCGGGAGAGGTGTCAAGGGCGCTGGCGGGAGTGGCACAAAGACTAACAAAATGGAATAAGGAGGTTGTGGGCGATCTAGGAGTGAGGCTGAAGAAGGCAAACTGTGAGCTGGAGAAATGGCGACGGCGTGGGATATCAGAGGAGAAAGTGAAGGAGGAGGCGTGGTGGAGAGGAGAGGTAGCACACCTAGAGGAAATAATCCATATAAAGTCGAGGCAGAGGGCGCACGTATGGTGGTTGAAGGAGTGGGGGCGGAACACTAAATTTCTGCATAAGTGTGCTACCGCGAGGAAGAAGAATAACAAAATTAAGGAGTTACGGAGGGATGATGGCTCGGTGGTGGCGGAGGGACCCGAGATGTCTAACTATGTGCGTTCCTTTTTTCAGGATTTGTTTACCTCAAAACAAAGCACCAGATCGCTGGAGCTGTTGCAGAGTGTCCAACCGCGGGTTACACCGCAAATGAATGAGTGCCTTATGAAAGAGTTCATAAAAGAGGAGATAAAAGTAGCCCTCGATCAGATTGGCGATTTGAAGGCACCTGGACCTGATGGTACGCCATCGTTGGTGTATAAAAAACACTGGAGCATGATGGGAGGAAAGATTGTGGAGGAGGTGATGCATGTGTTGAATGGTGGACAACTGCCAGAAGGGTGGAACGATACATATGTGGTGTTGATACCAAAGGTGAAGAACCCCAGCAGGATAAAGGACTTGAGGCCTATAAGTTTGTGCAATGTTCTGTACAAGATCGTCTCAAAGGTGATGGCTAACCGACTAAAGATCATCTTGCCCAAGGTGATCCCAGACAACCAAAGTGCGTTTGTGCCAGGGCGCCTGATAACAAACAATGTGCTTATTGCATACGAGCTGACCCACATGCTGCTGAACAAAAGGAAAGGGAAGGAGGGCTACGTAGCGATCAAGGCTGATATGAGCAAGGCGTACGATCGTGTTGAATGGAGTTTTCTCAAGATGATGATGGAGAGGCTGAGTTTCTGCAATGCATGGGTTGGGCTGATAATGAAATGCGTCACTACCGTTTGGTACCAAATAAAGGTTAATGGCCGCATCACGGAGCAGTTCGCGCCTATCCGGGGGCTGCGCCAAGGGGACCCTCTCACCGTACCTGTTCTTCATTTGTGCAGAGGGCCTATCTGCGCTACTGCAAGCGGCTGAGAGAGAAGGGAGGCTGGGGGGGCGTTCGAGTATGCCAGGGGGCGCCAGCCATTTCCCACCTATTTTTTGCTGACGACTCGGTCCTAATGATCAAGGCCAATAGTACTGAGGCTAACGAACTGAAGCGAATACTTGACTTGTATGAAGAATGCTTGGGACAATGCATCAACAAGGAGAAGAGTGCCATCATGTTCAGTGCAAACACTCGAGCGGAACAAAAGGAAGATGTGAAGAGGGGTGTTGGCATTTCATGTGAAACCTGGAATGAACGCTACCTCGGACTACCTGTGTACGTGGGACGATCTCGCAAGCAAGTATTTACATACTTGAAGGATGCAGTTTGGCGACGCATGCAAGGATGGAAGGAACGGCTCCTGGACAAGGTGGGAAAGGAAGTGCTTGTAAAGGCCGTGTCCCAAGCCATCCCAACTTATGCTATGTCTTACTTCTTCCTGACAAAAACTCTTTGTGATGAGATAAGCTTGCTTCTTGCAAAATTTTGGTGGAGTCAGCAAGATAACGAGTCCAAAATACACTGGATGGGATGGCCAAAACTGACGAAAGCCAAGGCGCATGGAGGTCTAGGCTTCAGAGACATACACTCCTTCAATTTAGCGATGCTATCCAGGCAGATATGGAGGCTGATCCAGAAACCAGAGAGCCTGTGTGCCCAAGTGTTGAGGGCCAAGTATTACCCGGACGGCAATATCCTGAGTGCGGCACCGAGGGACGGCATTTCCTATACCTGGAGGAGTCTACTTCATGGACTGGAGCTGGTCAGACACGGCTACATATGGCGCATTGGCGATGGGCAGCAGGTCGATATCTGGGAGGACCCATGGCTCCCAAAAGCTTGGACGCGGCTGGTGCAAACACCATGGAACGGAGTCCTGCTCAACAAAGTGCATGAACTTATAAACCCCACCAATGGGAACTGGGATGAGCAGATTGTACGGGATATCTTTCTCCCAGAATATGCCAATCTGATCCTTGCGATTCCTTTGCGGGAAGGCATGCAGGATTTTATCGCGTGGCACTATGATGAGAAGGGCATGCATTCAGTAAAGCAAGCGTATAAACTTCAGGTGAAGATGCAGGAGATAGCAAGTGGAGTTGAGGCAAGCCGGAGTGGAGAAGTGCATGGCTCTCTCAATGCGTGTGAGAATACATACTGGAGCCGGATATGGAAGATGTTGTGCCAGAGCAAGATCAGAATGTTCACATGGCGTTTGGCCCACAACTCGCTAGCCACACGCGCCAATCTAGAGACAAGAGGGATGGTTATCGAAGACACTCGTTGTCTTCTGTGTGCGCGCAACGTCGAGGATGGTGGCCACCTTTTTTATTCGGTGCAAGGAAGATAAAGAGGTGTGGCGAGCGATGGGGAAGGAAGCTGTCAGGATGGAATTGGGGAGATATAACTCGATTGGGGATGTAATGGATCACCTGTGGTCACTGAAAATGGAGGATAGAGTGCAGATTTTGTACTTCTGGTGGGAGTGGTGGAACGATAGGAACCGTGTCAGGAAGAATGAAGGCAGAACACGGGCAGCGGAGATAGTGCACCGGACGAAGATAGCCACCATGGAGTACTGGGATATTCTGGGGAAGAAGGAGAAGCACTCGCCAAGGGAGAAGACCAAGTGGCAGGCACCGGAAGCGGACATACTGAAGTTTAACATTGATGGTGCCTTCGTGCCAGGAAGCTCACATTCCGCGTGGGGAGTGGTGGCCCGGGATCATACTGGAGATGCAGTAGCTTGCATGGCAGGGAGGAATGAGCATGTCCATGATGCATTCGCAGCTGAGCTTCGAGCGGCCGAGGGGGCGGTGGAACTGGCTCGATCCGGATCAGCATCGAAATTGATTCACAGCTTCTCCAGGCGGCCCTTACCCAGAAGGAGCCAAGCTTTTCAGCGTATGCCTCGGCCCTGGACGACCTGAAAATCCAAATGAGACTATGGTTTTCCAAGTGTGATGTAATTGCATGCAAACGGGAGGCCAACGGCGCTGCGCATGAGCTCGCTAAGCTAGGATATGCATGTAACGTGGATGAACCCATCATATGGGATGTCAATGTTCCGCCGTCTGTGGCTGGAATTGCTTTAGGCAATATGCCTAACCTGGTTGCGTAATAAAGCGTTTTGCTTTGACCCTAAAAAAAATGCAAAAATACAAAATACGCTGCCCAACTAACATCGATGGTTTTTTTTTAAAACATATGTGAAACAACTATAAAAACACACAACAAACGTAATAGTGAAAAGCGGCGCGGCGAAGCGCGCGTCACCTTCTAGTTCAGGTGAATTAGTCATGAAATCCTATTTTGCGACCACCAGTTGTCCTTTTTATTTTTATTTTCGTATGCAAACTTGTTGAAAGCCTAGACATTTTGATGAATGAAGTGAATATGTGCATTACAAATCACAATGATGCAGAGACTAGGGTTAATCCCCTTTTGGATTTTTCAAATTAAATCACCAAGGGAAAGCAAGAATGAGAGTTGCTTTCAGCTAAAAAATCATAAAATCGAAAAGAAAGCAAGAACATAGAAAGATGAGTATATCGTAGTTTTATACAAAAAAGATGGAACCCGGTGAATTTCGACCTAGTTGACCTCAAAAGCGGCGCTCTTCTTTCTCTAATGATGGCTACAATTACACCAATATTCCGTACCAGAGAACACACGAGGGACTCCCAAACTTTTTTTATGAAAAATGATCAGATATATTATAAAAATTCACCAAAAGTATAATAAAACATCTCAAACACTTTAATGGACGATGACTCGAATCAAGTAATACTAACGGGTACGACATAGCCCGGTGAGGCTGACGTCGCACCGGAGGGTGAGGCAGTCGTCCTTCACATGCTTCACCGGTGCCGCTTCCAGACCGTCCTGGAATTTGACGATGAAGTTTGTCCACCAGTCGGCGGAAGTGTCCTTGGTCTTGGAGGTGGCAATCTGTTTCTGCTTTGGCTCCCCGTCCAGCTCCGCGTGGCTGATGAAGTCGTTCCAGCCCCAGGTGTCGCCGTACTTCTTGAAGCGGTACTCCTCTCTGGTTAGACTGTGCGTGGGGTTGTTGGAGTACTTATCGGGCAGTATGCTCATCTGGACCTTTGCCGTGGGCGTGATATCCTCGCGGCTGAGATACTCGAGGAAGACGGAGAGGAAGCCCGCGTACATCGGGCTGGACCCATTTGGGCAGCACACAATACGAAAGGCGTAGCCGCCGACGAAGAAGTATTTTGATGTAGTGTCCTGCCCGCAGGCCAAAATCCTCTTGACGTCCGTGTAGTCCTTGATCTGGAACACGCAGGAGCCACTCGCGCTCGAGGCGATGGTTGAAGTGTAGAGCTGCCGCCGGCCGGCGCCGTGCAGGGTCGACGGGGCGGTGGTGGAAGTGGAGAGCTGCCGCCGTGCGCCGCGCAGCGCGGAAAGGGCGGCGGTGGAAGTGAAGAGCTGCCGGCTAGCGCCGCGCAGGGCGGACACGACGCACATGAGATGACCAACGGGGCTTGTCCTTGCAGCAGACCCAATGTGCTGCAAATCAGGAGGCACAATCGAGGCAATAGGTATGCAACAGATCTCGGACAGTAACGTGTAAACCCTGGACAATGCATGCACGAATACAATCCTGACATGGCTACTGCTGTCACACATCATATTTTATGTGCACGCCACAAACCTTGAACTTGTAGATCAAAGCTAAATCAAACCCCGAACTTCAAATCCCTGAAATCAGCACACCGAACTATCTAATCCCAGTCTATATTAAACCTTGGACGTTTTTTCGGAGGGATTGTCGACGTGGCAGCTGGTCGAACCGGGATCGCGACTGGGACGGCCCACCAAGCGCGAAACATGTTTTTCTTTTGACTTATAAAAATACCAAAAAGAAAAATACTCGTCAGGAATCGAACTTAAGATCTGCCACTGCTAAACTCATTGTGCTGCCAGTCCACCTAATGACCGTTAGTGAAAGATAAAAGCAGCGAACATATTAAACCAGACTAATTAGCATCCAGATTCTAAAACATTTTAGATTTTTTAAAACATTTTCTTGAAAATAATCAACGATTTTTAAATCCGGATATCCTTAAAAGCAAAAACATTTTTTTAAAATTGCGAAGATGTTTGCAAAAGTGTAAAGAAATTTTGGAAATATGGTTTTTTAAAAACACAAACAAAGTTTCAAACGTGGCCATTTTGAAATCCCTGAATATATTTTATACATGAACCATTTTTAAACGTGATTTTTCAGTAACAATTTTTAAACCCGAACAAAACTTTGAATTGAGAACAATTTTCGAAAAGATGAACATTTTAAGAAACAAATCATATTTTGAAAAATAGGAACAAAATTTGAATCCTGAACAATATTTTAGAATGTGAACATTTTCTAAAAAACTTAATAATGGGGAAAGAATCGTACTTTAATTATTTTTACAGGTTTCAAAATTGTTTGTGTTTTCAACAATTTGTCCTTTTTTTTGCCAAAAAGGGTTCTCACTTTAAAGAATGTTCGGGGCTTTAAAAAAAGGTTCATGTTTAAAAAGTCATGTTTCTCAAAAACTGTTCGTAAAACAGAAAATGTTCAAATTTTTAAAAAACGTTTGGAATTTTAAAAATTGGCTGTTTCTTCGAGAATATTCGGATTTTGAAATTGTTGACAATTTTCAAGAAAATGTTTCAAACAATTGTAGAAAATGTTTTCAAATCTCAACGATGTGTTGGTTTTAATATTTTCGCGCTTTCCTTATCTCAGCAACGGCAATCAGTTAGAGAGGCTAGCAGGACGTCTGTACTAGCGTTAGGTTGGAAGTCCGATTCACAAGGTTCTTTTTTTTTCAACGTTTTTATGTGGTGCGGTTTTGGAAAAAATATTACAAAAAAAACACGCTTCGCCCTGCCTGATGGGCCGGCCCAGTCTGGCCGCAGCCACCATCCCTGGTTCCATCTGCAACGTCGACGATCCCTGTTTGGGAACGCACTTAAGGTTTAAAATAAACCGGGATTAGATAGTTCGGTGTGCTAATTTCAGGGATTTGAAGTTCAGGGTTCAATTTAGCTTTGTTTTGGACTTTTTTCGGAAATTTTGTTTCACAAAATAGATATCTCTTCCCGATTTGCAACATCGACCCATTATAAATGCAGATTTTTTTTGTCGATCCGTTTCTTGTTCCTGCGTTGCTTTCGAAATCCGTAACCACTTAAAGATCGGGAAACATGCAGCCAATGCCTGCCACGGCATGCAGGACAGGCCCATTGACCTTTTGCAAAGATCGACCGGTTCGGCAGCCGTTCGATCTCGTGTTTAGAGCCGTTGGATCGTATTGATGCCTTTGGGATCCCAGAGAGCTTCCGTGCCTCTCCCGACGTTGCAACCCAGCAATGTGTGCCCGAATCACCGGCGTGGTTGCGAGAGGCAGGTCTGATTTCTGGACACGACTGAATCAATCGTGTGTCCAAGAAAGGATGCGGTCACTGGACACGGCTGATTTCTGAAAAGATCAATTGGTAGAGAATCATTTCCCCAAGAACAAAAGATGCTTTCAGCTAAAAGCATAAAATCAGCTCAAAAATAGATGGGTGCGGGTGTAGATGAGTCCGGATATCAAATTGAATTTTCGGGGGTATATCACAGTTTCATCATACGAAAACGACGAAATCAAACCTAGTGTTTTTTTTTTTTTGCAAATTTAACCGCAACCGAAGTGCTTCTACTATCCCTTACATTTAGGACGGGTGCGGCTAGTATAAGTTACTCCCCACTATGACCAGCCTCAAGCAGGGCCGGCTTTGGACCAATGCGAGAGGTGCGACGGCCCGGGGCCTATACTAAAAGGGGGCCCATAGTATATACGCAGTATATTACGGAGTAGTGAAAAAAAAGAATGACTAACGTCCAGCCCTGGTAGCTCTGAGCCCACCCAGCAAGCAGCACGCAACCATCACTAGGGCCTGCCCAACCAAGCCCAGGCAACACACGTTGCCTTGTCGTTCTCCTATCCAGGGAGACGCACCGACACAGGAGCACGGAGACGCATCGATACAGCAGCACGCCGCCTGACGCCGACACCAGCGCACCGCGCCTAACCTAGAGCTGAGTTTGGGGTCAAATCGGCAAGAATTCGGGGAAGAGATCAACTGATCAAGATCATCATTCAGAAGGTAATAATTCTCAGATCAATCTATTCATAAATCATAATCTATAGGCGAATATTTTCCGGTGGTCTCAATTCTGAAACTTCTCATCTAAAAACATAACATCTTCAATCTCTGATACTATATTCGTGTTTCTCACTTGCAGCATAATCATGTTACCTAAAAAACATCTATCTGGCTGTGAGAAAAGAAACAACAAGAAAAGAGTAGACAAGTTGATTAAATCTCAGGAAGGCGCTATGGATATGTTTGTCATGAGGACGGGTGCTGCTACAATTTCAGAGCAATTATATATCACAAATGGTGAAGAAAAACCTGATGATACTAAGAATGCCGTTGAGGAAAATCATGTCGAGGAAAATCATGTTGAGGAAAATAATGTTGCGGAAAATGATGCCGATCAGCACACTATAAATATTGCTGCGGAAAATAATGCTGCGGAAAGTGACCATGAGAATCTTGGAAATGCAGATGAGCAGGGTTCTTCTTTTGATATATATGATCCTAGAACTTGGAATATTCTTGACAATAAATCAAGAGATATTCTCATTGAAAAAGGACCTATAAGGGAATACAATCTTGAGTTTCCCGAAGATGAAATTAGTGGCAGACATTTTTCATATGATTACTACACAAGAAAGTTAAGGAATGGCGAGTTCAGTGATCGGAGGTGGTTAGTGTACTCTAAACACGTGAATAAAGTCTACTGCTTTTGTTGCAAATTGTTTAAATCTGGAAAAAGCAAAAGTCTGCTAGCATCCGAGGGATTGAAGGATTGGAGACATCTTAAAGCTCAAATTGCATGAGAATAGTGTTGAGCATATCACTAACATGAATACTTGGAATGAGGTAAGGCTGAGGCTAAGTAAGAAGGAAACAATAGATAAAGACATGCAACAAGAGATTGCAAGGGAGAAGGAGCGATGGAGACTTGTTTTAATTAGAATTGTTGCTGCTGTGAAATTTCTTGCTAAACATAGTCTGGCTTTTCGAGGATCGAATGAGAAATTATATCAAGATAACAACAGATTTTTTTTGGGAGTAATTGAAATGATGGCAGAATTTGATCCTGTAATGCAAGAGCATCTTCGGCGCATTCAGAATAGTGAAATCCATCATCATTATCTTGGCCATAATATTCAGAATGAGTTAATTTCCCTTCTTGGTCGCATTGTTAAATATTCTCTGTTGAGGATAATTAAGGATGCAAGGTATTTCTCTGTCATCTTGGACTGTACACCTGACGTGAGCCATCAAGAACAAATGACTCTAATTGTGAGGTGCGTAAACATGTCAAGTACTACTACAAAAATAGAGGAGTTTTTTCTGGAGTTCTTGAAGGTGGATGATACATCCGGACTTGGACTTTATAATGTGTTAATAGATTCACTTAAATCTGTTGGTTTGGATGTTAACGATGTTCGTGGACAAGGGTATGACAATGGTTCGAACATGAAGGGAAAACACCAAGGGGTACAGAGCAAACTACTTGAAACTAATCCAAGAGCATTATTCATGCCATGCGCTTGTCATAGCCTGAACCTTACTCTTAGTGATATGGCAAAATCTTGCGGTAAAGCTATTACCTTCTTTGGTGTTGTGCAAAGAATTTATATATTGTTTTCAAGCTCTACTAAAAGATGGCAGCTATTGCTTGATCATGCTCCAAAAATGACAGTTAAGTCTTTGTGTAACACTCGATGGGAGAGTCGAATAAAGAGTGTTCAGGCTATCAGATATCAAGCACCTGAGTTAAGAAAAGCATTACTGGAATTGAAGAGAACTTCTACCGATGACGCCAAGACTAAGAGCGACGCAAAATCTTTGGCTAGCGCACTTGAGAAATTTGAATTTTTACTTGGCATGGTCATTTGGCATGACATTTTGTTCACTGTAACATGGTGAGTAAGAAGTTGCAGTCTAAGTTTGTGTGCATTGATGTTACTCTTAAACAGATTGAAGGTGCCATCTCATATTTTAAGAAGTACATAAATGACGGCTTTGCAACTAGTCTGGATATTGCGAGATCTATTGCAATTGACATGGGGTGTACAACCTTTGTTTCCTGTCAAGAGACGTATTACTAGAAAAAGACAGTTTGACGAAATTAGTGGCAATGACGAAAATAACCAGAATGAAGAAACGCAAGCAAGTGAGGTGGAATCATTTAGAGTTAAATACTTTTTGGTGATGATTGATGTTGCAATTGCTTCCCTAACTACTAGATTTGAGGAACTGAAGAAATTTGGGAGCATATTTGGTTTCTTGTTCAACTCGAAAGAGTTGAAGTCCTTGGGTGATAATGATCTAAGAAGATGTTGCACTAATTTTGTCAACAAATTCATTCATGGTAAGTCAGCAGATGTCGATCTAGATGATTTCGTTTCTGAACTAAAAGTACTGCAGATGACATTGCCAAACACATTCATGTCAGCGGATCAGATATTTGAGTTTGTTAGAGATGCGGATTGTTATCTAAATGTCTCAATTGCTTATAGTATCCTTTTGACCGTACCTGTGACTGTTGCATCAGCTGAAAGGAGTTTCTCAAAATTGAAACTATTAAAAAATTATTTAAGGTCAACGATGTCTCAAGAAAGATTGAATGGATTGGCCATGTGCTGCATTGAGAAGAATATGCTGGATAGTATTGACCTTGACACTCTCATTGATGATTTTGCGTCAAAAAATGCCCGAAAGTCTCGTTTCACATGATCATTGGAGGTTAGCATGCTATTTCTATATGTTTTCTCTGCGTTGTAACTTCCATGATACTTGGTTTGGAACAAAGACAGGGTAAATAACATATGCTTGATTCTACTAAAGAAATATTAGTTTTATGATTTTATAGCAATTTTATATTTTCATGTATCAAATTGGATTTTTCTCTCTGTTGGGCCCATTGGTCGGGTTCGCACCGGGGCCTTCAAAATCATAGAGCCGGCCCTGGCCTCAAGTACCCAGAAGGTCAATCGATCGATAAGGTTCGATCTGCTTGATTGGTCAGCTAGAGAATTAATTACTAATCAATAGTTCTTGGAGATGGCGGCGGTGGTGAGCGCCTCCCTGAACTGATGAACGGCGCAGGGGACGCGGAGGATGCCCTCCTGCTTGTACCCGAACTCCTGCGCGGCCATCTCCAGCAGCACCGCCAGCGACGGGTGCCGCAGTGCCTCCACCCGCACCACGAACCGCTCGCACTCCTCGTCGCCGTCGCCCACCACCAGCACCGGCACGCACCCGCGCGGCGTGCCGCCACGGCCGTCGCTCACCCGGTCCGAGAAGCTCAGCCGCCGGATCAGCTCCCTCATCGTCGGTTGATCACTGACGAACGAACAGACTGTTCACGTAGCAGATAGTAATATGGTACTCCTATATAGCTAGCTGCTAGCTAGATCTTAGGTTTCGATCGATGTGAATGCATATGTGCCGTGTATGTGATTCTCGGAGTGGGCTTGGGGCTCTCCTTTTATAGCCGATGGAATGTGCCGTGTAGCGTTTGCAGTCGTCGTTGGGGTCAACCTCCAACGGGTTCAAACATGTTGCCTGTCGTATCATCAACATCGTTGAAAGTTATGACCATGGAATTTGGTTAGCTACACGCATTATAATACAAATACAGTACCACTGTCCTCAATTGCCCAGCTAGCTAATAAGATTCGGCTGGTCAGTGTGCTAGAATTTTAGAAGTTGAAACAGCTCGTGCATGGGCATTTATTTAATTTATTTTGCAGGGAAGGATTTGACAAGAAGAATTTGTGCTTCTTCTAGATCTATGCTCCTTAAGAGTGCGAATTAGACATTCACCAACCTTTATTTTTTTACAAAATAAACACTATATTAATGTACATATGTACAAAATAATTCCCATAAATCATGTGATATGTACTGAGCTCACGCAGAATCTCGTACAAACGCACGCCTACAATCGAAATATGCATGTGCATGCATGATCCAATTATACAGATTACGTGTGCTAACTTTTTTTTCAGTGGATTATGTGCGAACTAGCCACCCTTGAAGATTAAGATGAGTCCCTCTCTGACGTTGACAAGACAAGTTCGTCATGGATTAATTAGTTTGAAATTGAATCAAACCTAGCAACCGCAAAGCAGCTACAAGACGGTGCCACATGCATGTATGTTTGTGTTCTGCCCTATAAATTCTTCTTTTTCTTGGTGAGAGGTGGACTTTGAGGTTTCTGATTAACATGCATGATGCAAAGTGGTATTCTGTGGTAGGCTAGGATTTGAAGTCGCTGACAGCGCTATCGAGGGGTGACCGCGAATGATCTCTGTATGATCAACCAACGAAATTCATCATCTTTTGCCAGGATATTGCACTCTGGAGACTCGATTGAGGACTAAATCGGACAAACGTGTGGCTTTTTATTCCTGCAAGAAAGGGGCATGAGTTTGAGTATCGTATTACAAAGAGTACACATATGGTCACCATAAGAGACATATATAGATGTCTTGCAATGATAAATAAAAGTTTGTGTACATCATCCGATGCAAAGGCCGAGGGATATTCCATCTTCTAAAAAAGGGTATATATTGCAATATTGCACCAAAATTTTCAATAGAAGTAAAGCTAGAATGTCACTGTGACAGAATCTTGTGCCATGCCGAAACGTTGCCCACGATCGTCCTCCGCCGCTGCTGAGGCAACACTGAAGAAAGAGAGGACCCACCATGGTTCGATGGAGGAGATGAGGACCCAGTGATGCCGGTGTTGAGAGAAGGCAAGAGAATCGCCTGACAGTCGCCTCTCTCTGGAGCGGTTTCCAGGAGTCGAACGAGGCTATACGAGTATTGGTTCTTATTATTTAGGAAAAGCTCTGTAGGGAATTCCCCCTTGCTGCTTTCCTTTAAAAAAAGAGGCAGACGTGCATGAGTGTCACATACTCACATAATCACATGTAGGTGGAATAAGAGGACGATTTGTTCATCGTTGCACCACCATAGGTTTTGCAGACAATGGGTAGCATTCATAAATACTACCTGAAGTACATGCGAAAACTTGTAGATGAACAAAAATCCTTGAAATGCCGCAATAGTAGACTGTGCGGAGATGGCAATTTCACTAAGTAAACCGGCGAGGGAAATTACGTGGACCAAGCTAACAATCCTGCTCGCAAAGGACCCAAAGAAGACATTGAAGGAGGACGACCTCTCCACCAATGATGCACATGGAGTCTTGCCGACATGCAACACAAATTGTTAACCCGTTGTCCATGTGAATGGCATGGAAGCCGGAGGACTTCTATTTGAGATAATCCTCTCATCGTCATCGAAATAACGAAGAGTGACACTAGCCAAAGGAGAGAGGAGATTGATCTTGATGCAGCTCGGATATCTTACTCCTTTTATTAGTATCCAGTTGTTAACTTGTGCTACCTCCATTCCAAAATAATTCATGTTTTTGGTTTGTCCCAAGTGCAACTCATTTTAAGTTTGACGAAGCCTACAGAAAAGATGTTAGCAACTAGAAAACGAAATTAGTCTCCAAAGATCCTCTATAAAATATATTTCATACTATGTGTATTTGGTGTTATAGATCTTAACACATTTTTCTATAGAGCTTATCAAACTTAAGCAAAATCTTCTTTTCCCAACTCTCTGATTATTTGCGGTAAATGATTCCAATTTTGTCAACAAATAATAATGCATGCGTATAAGACATACTCTTTCCGTAAAAAATAATATAAGATTGTTTAGATCATCACCATATTAATGATCAAATGGGACGCGGACTAAGAGCACTCGGCGACCACACTCATTGAAATCTCACCGCTGCCTGGTTGTATAGGGATCAGTGCATAATTGGATGAAACGAATAAATGTTGTTTAATACACCGCTCCATCGTAGATGCACAGTGTGTACCTGTTTGTTGGCATTAAATGCACAAAAGAACTCACAAGTCAGTACATAGACCGTGAGCCAGTGCGGCCATGGCACCGAGGCATACCGACGAGCTGCCGCTCCACCTCTGCCGAAACGGATGGGCACCACCATGGGACAAGTACCGCGTGCTTCTGACGTGAAGAGAACTTGTGAACCAGATGCTGGCCATGGCAATCTGCTTCTGCGAGTGCAGAGAGAGAGAGAGAGAGAGAGAGAGAGAGAGGAGAATGCAGCTGCAGAACTCCGACACTAAGAGCCCGGCGAGTCTACATCGGTGAGACTGGACCTAGTGATTCTTCTCTATGGAGCGAGCTGTATTTCTGGATCATAGCGTGTTTTTTGTGACGCTGGGGAAGAGGAACAGTGGCCTCGTTTGGACTCGTGAGAAAACAAACAGTAGAGAGAGAGAAGGCTGCCCGGACTCTCCTGCAAGGCGTTCTGGGCACTCGTGGCTGCTACTAGAACACAAGACATGGTGCTAGCTTCCAGGGGCATGTGGTGTCACTCGTTCAGGGCGTGAAAAAAAAACGTAATCCAAAAATCAAAACCTTGCTTAGGATAATGCAAACTCGGAGCCTCGGACCACGGGGCCGCGGCGTCGCGCAGGATGCGGCAAGCTTTATCATCGACGACACAGTCTTTCCTCTGGCTTTCTACTCGCTAGCCGTGAGGACACAAGACTTGGTGTCGGCGGAGGTGGTGTCGATGGACGTGGTTGCAGAGGACGGAACGAAGCTCATGCTTCCTCGATTTGTTCGCCGTCCTCCTAGTTCCTTCTGGATTTGTTTTAACATCCACGTTGCTGAACAAGTACAACAGGAGCGAGAAGAGGAAGAACCATAAAAGGAGCGAGATTAAGAAGAACATGACGAACACTTGGTGACTTGGTGAGGATTCTTTAGGAGCTAATGGGGAAGAACAAGGCGTCCGGGGAGAAGAGATGGGGTAGGTGGGAGGATGGGGACCAGATGCATTGAATGGATGTAGTTGGCCGCTGTTAGTTGAGGTGGATATGCCCTGGCTCTGTTGCACACCAGTGAGTACGGAACCGCGTAGAATTAAAGACTGATATACGCCAAAGCAAATGAGAATACATGATGATAAGTTTGCAGTACGGCCTAGCTAATATAGTGGTTGAGGATCCCAAGACAAATGGATAGATAAGATTCCAGTGGGAGCGTCGCCGTGTGCTCCTATGCACTTTCGTGATCAAATGATATTATATTTCTCTATAAAGGGAGTGCATGCCATAATGTTGAACCAGAAAAATGTCAGCCCGTGCACATGCCAGTTCTGTGGTGCATGCAAGGCCCGTGTGCTTGCAAGTTGCAGCCGAAGAACTGGACCGGCTGATCCACCTGCATTAAATAAAAATTGGATCTCCACCAGAATTAGTTTAATCGAGTTACTACTAATCTAGCGGGGCGGCGGTGGCTCAGTCGGTGGTTCATTTGACGGTTGGAGCCACCGGCTGTAGTGCTGGACGAGTCGAGCCGACCGGCGACTTGACCCAAGCGCGCGGCTAGATCACAGCACGGACTGCACCACAGTACCACGCGTCGCCACCAACCCGTACATACTACCGGACAAACTGCCGGTCGGGCAGGACTATGTACTTCCTCCGTTTTAAAATAGATGACTCAACTTTATATTAACTTTGTATTAAAGTTAATATAAACTTGGGTTATCTATTTTAAAACAGAGGAAATACATGACATGTCGTGCTAATAGAAATTTCGTCGACAGTTGCTCCATCTCACCATGGTGTCTGTTCGTGTCGTACGTACGTAAGTCGTTGTCCCGGTTCCCGCAAAAAAAAAAAAGTCGTTGTCCCGGTCGCCCGGGGAAGCTGCCGCCGAGCTTCCGATCCATGAGAGAAGAGAGAAACAGTTCATTTGGACGAGGTACGTACGGTCGTTTCATGCCCCTGCCCTGAGATTCTCTTTTGGCAGGTTTTACTGGTCCTAATTGCTTAGAGCATCTTCAATAAATGATTCAATTGTAAAAGTAACTAATTTTTAGACCGTCTAAAACTAAAAACACAGCTTCTAAAGACAGTCCATATGTAAAAAAGAAATTAGACCGCGGCCTCCTCGTGATGTAAAATACAACACCTCGTGGCGCAAATTTACATCACAAGGTGCATCTGGTCCAAAACCAATCACCGCCCGTGAACGCCCAACCGCCAGTTCCTTTCCTTTCCTGCTCGCCCGCCCGCGACCTCCCGCCCTTCCGCCGCTGCCCCGCCGCTGCACCGCCTCCACACCCCGCCGCCGCACGTCGCCCGCATCAGATCCCCTTCCCCCCGGCCGCTGTTTCCACGCCGCCCCGCCGCCCGCCCGCCGCGGATCCGGACGTGGCCGCAGCGCACGCCGCCGCCCCGTGCGCAGCCGCCCCGTCCGTCGCAGCTCCGACCCACCCCGGCTCCGTCCGCCACCGCCCCGAATGTCGCCGCCGCCCCGCAGCTCCGCCCCGCCCGCCTCCGTCCGCCACCGCCCCGGCCGCACAACGCCGCCGCTCCACCGCTCTCCGATGGCACCGATGAAGACGCTGAATGGCAAGTCGGGCTTCTTCGGCGTGAGGGAGAAGCCCTCCGGTAACTTTGGAGTGGTGTTCTCCGACGCCGGGAGGCGTTGTTGGATCGACACGTACCCCTCCGCCCACGAGGCTGTGCGTGCCTACGATGTGGTGGTGTGGCGTGCCGAGAGGCCTCGGGTGAAGGAAATATGCCCTAGAGGCAATAATAAAGTTGTTATTTATATTTCCTTATATCATAAATGTTTATTATTCATGCTAGAATTATATTAGCCGGAAATTTAGTACATGTGTGAATACATAGACAAACGGAGTGTCACTAGTATGCCTCTACTTGACTAGCTTGTTGAATCAAAGATGGTTAAGTTCCCTAGCCATAGACATGAGTTGTCATTTGATTAACAGGATCACATCAACAGAGAATGATGTGATTGACTTGACCCATTCCGTTAGCTTAGCATTTGATCGTTTAGTTTGTTGCTATTGCTTTCTTCATGACTTATACATGTTCCTATGACCACTAGTAGAAAAAGGGTCAAATGTGAGACACATTAGTCCCGGTTTGCATTTGAGCCGGCACTAATGTTTCCATTAGTGTCGGTTCAAATGGCTAGGCGGGAGGAGATCTTTAGTATCGGTTTGTTCCACGAACCGGTACTAAAGATGTTGAAGCCCGGCCAGCACCTTTAGTACCAGTTCGTGGAACGAACCGGTAGTAAAGAGGTTGTGGCAGGCTATTTTTAGTCCCACCTCGCTCCCCTAGCAAGATTTTTACCACCTTAAATATGTTACTTGTCAAACTATCACAAGCATTTCGTCTTCATTGAACTCTATGTGTATAATTTGTGGACTCAATATGAGTCTTCACCGGTTTCTAAACCGTTGAGGACTCATATTGACAATTCAGATTGTACACAAAAAGATTATTGATAATCAATGTATTTTTGATGTATATTTTTACATGTTTACGCCCTCACTCTCTCCTCTCACTCGGTCTCCCCCTCAATCCCCCGCGCCGGTCCTCCCCCGCCGGCCGCCACTCACTTCAAAATTGGATGCACTTCGTGTACAAACTGGACAATCTCTTTCGGAGTATCAGGGTTTCGGACGAGAACTCATCTGTTACACGGGAACTTCATTTTTTTAACTTATTTGAACTGCAGACTTTTTTTGAGCCGGCATTATGCAGCATTCGAATCGACGTCATCAATTTCCAACACGTTCTGACATCATTTGCTGTTTTTCAGTCACCGATTTGTTTAGATCAGAGCTAAATGACTGTGAAATTGAAAATCACTACAAAACGAACTCTGAAAATGTTGAAGGTATCATCATTTCACCCGCATAGCATGTGCCAAAGAGTAGAGAGGGTCACTTCAAAACTGGACGCACTTCGTGTACAAACGGGACAATCTCTTCCGGAGTATCAGGGTTTCGGACGAGA
The DNA here is from genome assembly GCA_963921465.1 of Triticum timopheevii. Lineage (NCBI taxonomy): Eukaryota > Viridiplantae > Streptophyta > Magnoliopsida > Poales > Poaceae > Triticum > Triticum timopheevii. The sequence goes on from OY997274.1 coordinate 596,345,470, forward strand.
ACTCATCTGTTACACGGGTACTTCATTTTTTTAAAACTTATTTGAACTCCAGACTTTTTTGAGCCGGCATTATGCAGCATTCGAAGCGACGTCATCAATTTCCAACACGTTCTGACATCATTTGCTGTTTTTCAGTCACTGATTTGTTTAGATCAGAGCTAAATGACCATGAAACTGAAAATCACTACAAAATAAACTCTGAAAATGTTGAAGGTATCATCATTTCACCCGCATAGCATGTGCGAAAGAGTAGAGAGGGTCATGGCAAAAACTGGACGCACTTCGTGTACAAACTGGACAATCTCTTTCGGAGTATCAGAGTTTCGGACGAGAACTCATCTGTTACACGGGCACTTCATTTTTTTAAACTTATTTGAACCCCAGACTTTTTTTGAGCCGGCATTATCCAGCATTCGAAGCGACGTCATCAATTTGTTTAGAGAGCTAAATGACGTGAAATTGAAAATCACTCCAAAATGAAGCATTATGCAGCATTCGAAGCAACTAAAGCAAAAGTATTCAGAAAGAAACTAAATACAGGAAAAAAAGCTACTCAGAAATAAATAGAAAAAATAAAGCCGAAAAGAAAAACTATATAAAAAATTACTCAAAAATAAATAAAATAAAATAAATAATGCAGAAAAGAAAAAAACTATATAAAAATAATTGAGGCGCTATCCAGTGGGCCTGCCAGACCTAGGGTGTGCAAATTCAGGCCCAGAAGGGCCAGCAGGCTCACAGGGCAGCACGCCCTAGTTAGGCCCAGAAGCCTGCTATATAGAGGAGTTCGAAGGAGCAGCCGCGGCTGGGTTTAGAACCAGTGCGGCTTCCCTTCGCTCGGCGAGGTGGGACTAAACAAGTGCACCGCGGGTGACAGCGCACAATCATTAGTACCGGTTGGTGGCTCCAACCGGTACTAATGAGTGGGCCTTTAGTACTGGTTGGGGTAATGAACCGGTACTAAGGCGGCCGTTTCCCACCGCTTGGGCTGGCCAAAATTGGCCTTTAGTACCGGCTGGTGGCTCCAACTGGTACTAAAGGCCCCTCCTATATATATGACACTTACGAAAAATCAGTTTCATCGAGCACTTCTTCTCCAACTTCTCGCGCGACAACGCCGCCGCCGCCGTGTCGTTGCCTCCGCCGCCCTCGCCGCCCCCACCGCGCGCCCTCGTCCCCGCCGCCCGTCGTCGTCGTCCCCGTCGTCGCCGTCTCGCGCCGCCGCCCCGTACTACGTCGCCGTCTCGATCGCGCCGTCGATCGCCCCCGGCCCGCCGCCCGTCGTCGCGCCGTCCCCGTCGCATCGCCGTCTCGCGCCGCCGCCCGTACGCCACCGCCCCCCGCTCGTACACACACACACACATGCACACACACTATACACACATGTACACACACATACACACACACACACACTACACACACAGTACTACACGCACACACATATTTTTTTACTTATTTTTTGTTTTCTATTGTTTGGATTAATGTTAGATAAATTTCGTAGATAAGAATGTTAGAATTGTTAATGTTAGATGAATTAGATAGAAAAGTTGTTAAATATTAATGTCAATTGTTAGCTAGATGAATTAGCTACATATTAATTAGGTATATATATATATATATATATATATATATATATAGGGTAACGCTATTCTAAGCGTGAGTGTAGAATAGCTTATTCTACACCCCCTAGTAACGCTATATACAAAATCTAGTAAAACGGTGTACGAAATGTAGTAATTCGGAAAATAAAATTTTTATCACCGAAGTTTGGAATTTACTACATTTTTACAAAAATTACTATATTTTACATAGTGCGTTACTATATTTTGTATGTACCATTACTGGGGTGTAGAATAAGCTATTCTACACTCACGCTTAGTTTAGCGTTACTATATATATATATATATATATATATATATATGAGATTTTGAACTAGTTGAATTAATATAACTAGTTTATTTTTAGTAAGAAAATTAATAGAACTAGTTTATTTGTAGTAAGAAAATTTAGGTATATGAGATTATTTGAAGTAGTTGAATTAATATAACTAGTTTATTTTTAGTAAATGCTTAGTTTAACTAGTTGAATTAATAGAACTAGTTTATTTTTAGTAAGAAAATTTAGATATATGAGATTATTTGAACTAGTTGAATTAATAGAACAAGTTTATTTTTAGTAAATGCTTAGTTGAACTAGTTGAATTAATATAACTAGTTTATTTTTATTAAGAAAATTTAGGTATATGAGATTATTTGAACTAGTTGAATTAATATAACTAGTTTATTTTTAGTAAATGCTTAGTTCAACTAGTTGAATTAATAGAAGTAGTTTATTTTTAGTAAGAAAACTTAGGTATATGAGATTTGATGATCTAATTAAAATATTACTATATATAGCTACTTTATATATTTTAGTAAGTAAATTAATAGAAATAGTTTGTTTTTAGTAAATTCCTAGTTGAATTAGTTGAATTAGTTGAATTAATAAAACTAGTTTATTTTAGTAAGAAAATTAATAGAACAAGTTTATTTTTAGTAAATGCTTAGTTGAATTAGTTGAATTAACAGAACTAGTTGAATTAATAAAAGTAGTTGAATTAGTTGAATTAACAGAATTAGTAAGTGCTTAATGTTTCACCTATATGAACATTGGAAATGTCGTCTGACGACGAAAAATATTTCATTATGTGCGAATACTGTGAAGACCACCGCGGCCTGTGCGACAGAAATTTCCTTGTTAATGATAGGCGATTCAGCATCAAGATGGATGAGACCTTCGAATTTGATACAATAAGTCATAACGACAAGTCTTTTTTCGTAATTCAGCATGACTTATATATGCTTCCTTTGCTTCAACTTATAATTTTTAATTTTCACTATTCTACTAGCGCATCCCTTGCCATGCAAGAATTTTTGTCTTGGATAAGATATGTTTCAATGCTATGGAAACTATGGAGGTAAAGAGAGTTTACCTGAAAACTGAGCATGGTTATAGTTTCAACGTCAAAGTATACAATGCAGACATGTACACTTATTTTGAATGCAAAAAACTTGGCAAGCACTATGCAAGGCTTATGCATTTGAGCCTGATATGGTTATCACCTTCGATATTCGTCCGGAAGATGATATTGAAGGTAATAGAGACATCTGGATCGATGTGCAGACGCCTCCAGTTCTACCATTATGTGAGTTCTTCTCAACCATGTTTATGTCTTTGATATTGTTTATTTAAAAATAGTTGACAACTAATTTCTATTGACAACTTATTTCCATTCAAGCAAACATGTCCGACGCTTGTTAGACAGGACCTACTACTGTGTTGGAGCTGAACTAAACTGCGAGGAGATAAGTCATTATGTTTTATGGCTTGATGATCTTCATACTATCAAGACAAATTTTCTTCGTGCACTTAGAAATGTTAGGTCTCAAAACAGCGACTAATAGTGATTGTATTAAACTACGATCACATCTATTTAGGAATGATGGTAAGATTTTTACTATTTGTCCTCAGTGCATCTTTTGCATACATAATTTTTTTACTAAACTTTCATTGCTAAGTATATTAATTACTATTCGATGTTCTTTAACTGGGACTCCCGATGACAGTTGTGTCTCAGTGGATCGAGACTAAAGGTCGCATGTCAATTGTTAGCTTACGGCCAAGATATCCTGCATTGCACATGAGTGCATTCAGGATTTCTAGAAGCAATGAATGCTTAATAGTGAAAGATCGGAGGAAAATTGTTAACGATCGCAGAGAAGTACTAGGGGGCAGCAATGAGCGCAGCCCACGATTAGGAGACAGGTTCATCTGCATGCTCCAGTATGATGAATCAGGAGAGCTATACATATTCTATGCTATTTTACCTGAGAGAGAGCAGTAGGAGTGATTTAGCTAGTTCATGCTCTTAGTACTTGTCCTCTCATGTCCGTGTTCTTCATCCTGAACTTAATATCAAAGAGTGATTTGCTTTTGTGGTGTTATGAACGCTTATAATATCATGACCATGTTGAACTCGATGATATTTTTGCTTCTCGTACAAGTGAATGTTTCTTCTTTAAGCTAGTGTTGGTGGTGATTAGATAGAGGTAATGACTATGATGATTAAATAGTGGTAATGACGACTATGATGATTTTTAGCTAGCTAGTATACTAATGTTGATGATATGATGCAAGAGTTTTTATATTAATATGATGATGATGAGTTATTATATTATTTATGAAAGAAACTGCAGATTAGTTTCAGCTGGATGGATCCTAGCTAAGTGATCAACTATATATATGCCATATCCATATTATACTTGATCACCTAATTAGGTGATCAAGTATAATATGGATATGGCATATACTTGATCACTTAGCTAGGATCCACATGCATCCAGTCGAAACTAATTTGCAGTACTTTCACCTAATGATTTAACAACTCATTATAATGTAAAACAATCACTAAATTAAATTGAAAACACAAAATTAAAGGAAAAATAAAAAAACCCAAACATGCCCAAACATTTAGTACTGGTTGGTGTTACCAACTGGTACTAATGTCCTACACGCACCCGGGCCTGACTCGTGCCACGTGGTGGCACTTTAGCGCCGGTTCATGACGAACCGGTACTAAAGGGGGGGTGCCTTTAGTCCCCACTCTTTAGCGTCGGTTGCCGAACCGGCACTAAAGGCCTTTAAAAACCGGCGCTAAAGCCTGGTTCTGCACTAGTGGGCTATGAGATTATGCAGCTCCCGAATACAGGAGGAACACTTAGTGTGACTATCAAACGTCACAACGTAACTGGGTGATTATAAAGATGCTCTACAGGTGTCTCCGATGGTGTTTGTTGGGTTGGCATAGATCGAGATTAGGATTTGTCACTCCGTGTTTCGGAGAGGTATCTCTGGGCCCTCTTGGTAATGCACATCACTATAAGCCTTGCAAACAATGTGACTAATGAGTTAGTTGTGGGATGATGCATTACAGAACGAGTAAAGAGACTTGCCGGTAACGAGATTGAACTAGGTATTGAGATACCGACGATCGAATCTCGGGCAAGTAACATACCAATGACAAAGGGAACAACATATGTTGTTATATGGTTTGACCGATAAAAATCTTCGTAGAATATGTAGGAACCAATATGAGCATCCAGGTTCCGCTATTGGTTATTGACCGGAGATGAGTCTCGATCATGTCTACATAGTTCTCGAACCCGTAGGGTCTCCACGCTTAACATTCGGTGACGATCGGTATTATGAGTTTATGTGTTTTGATGTACCGAAGGTTGTTCAGAGTCCCAGATATGATCACGGACATGACGAGGAGTCTCGAAATGATCGAGACATAAAGATCGATATATTGGATGACTATGTTTGGACATCGAAATGGTTCCGGATGAGTTCTGGCATTTACCGGAGTACCTGGAGGTTACCAGAACCCCCGGGAAGTATATGGGCCTTATTGGGCCATAGTGGGAGAGAGGAGAAGGGAGCCTAGGAGGGGGCACGCTCTCCCAAGCCCAATCCTAATTGGGTGGGGGCCGGCCCCGCTTTCCTTCCCCCTCTCTCCCCCTTCCTTCCTCTCCTAATCCAACTAGGGAAGGGGGGGGGGGAATCCTACTCCCGGTGGGAGTAGGACTCCCCTTGGGCACGCCATAGAGGGTCGGTGATACGTCTCCAACGTATCTATAGTTTTTGATTGTTCCATGCTATTATATTACCCGTTTTGGATGTTTATGGGCTTTACTTTACACATTTATATCATTTTCGGGACTTACCTACTAACCGGAGGCCCAGTCCGTATTGCTGTTTTTTTGCCTATTTGAGTGTTTCGGAGAAAAGGAATACCAAACGGAGTCCAAATGGAATGAAACCTTCGGGAGCGTGATTTTTGGAACGAACCTGGTCCAGAGGACTTGGAGTGCAAGTCAAGAAGCAGTCGAGGCGGCCACGAGGGTGGAGGGCGCGCCCACCCCTACTAGGTGCGCCCCCTATCTCGTGGGCCCCTCGAGCGGCCATCGACCTACTTCTTCCTCCTATATATACCCACGTACCCCGAGAACATCAAAGGCGACCACGAAAAACTATTTCCACCACCGTAACCTTCTGTATCCGCGAGATCCCATCATGGAGCCTTCGACGGTGCTCCGCCGGAGGGGGAATCGACCATGGAGGGCTTCTACATCAACACCATAGCCCCTCCGATGAGTTGTGAGTAGTTTACCACAGACCTTCGGGTCCATAGTTATTAGCTAGATGGCTTATTCTCTCTTTTTGGATCTCAATACCATGTTCTCCTCGATCTTCTTGGATATCAATTCGATGTAACTCTTTTTGTGGTGTGTTTGTCGAGATCTGATGAATTATGGGTTTATGATCAAGTTTATCTATGAGAAATATTTGAATCTCCTCTGAATTCTTTTATGTGTGATTAAGTTATCTTTGCAAGTCTCTTCGAATTATCAGTTTGGTTTGGCCTACTAGATTGATCTTTCTTGCAATATAATGCGAGAAGTGCTTAGCTTTGGGTTCTATCTTGCGGTGTCCTTTCCCAGTGACAGTAGGGGCAGAAGGCACGTATTGTATTGTTGCCATCGAGCATAAAAATATGGGGTATATCATATTGCATGAGTTTATCCCTCTACATCATGTCATCTTTCTTAATGCGTTACTCTGTTCTTATGAACTTAATACTCTAGATGCATGCTGGATAGTGATCGATGTGTGGAGTAATAGTAGTAGATGCAGGCAGGAGTCGGTCTACTTGTCACGGACGTGATGCCTATATACATGATCATGCCTAGATAATCTCATAATTATTCGCTTTCTATCAATTGCTCGACAGTAATTTGTTCACCCTCCGTAATACTTATGCTATCTTGAGAGAAGCCACTAGTGAAACCTATGGCCCCCGGGTCTATCTTTTATCATATAAGCTTTCAATCTATTTTTATTTGCATCTTTACTCTTCCAATCTATATCATAAAATATCAAAAATATATTTATCTTATCATACTATCTCTATTAGATCTCACTTTCGCAAGTGGCCGTCAAGGGATTGACAACCCCTTTATTGCGTTGGTTGCGAGTTCTTTGTTTGTTTGTGTAGGTGTATGGGACTTTTGAGGAGCCTCCCACTGGATTGATACCTTGGTTCTCAAAAACTGAGAGAAATACTTATGCTACTATTGCTGCATCATCCTTTCCTCTTCAAGGAAAACTAACGCAAGCTCAAGACGTAGCAGCAGTCCCTCCCCCTCCTCCACTCCTTTATATACGGGGGAGGAGGGAACCCCATAGACACACAAGTTGACAGTTGTCTTAGCCGTGTGCGGTGCCCCCCTCCACAGATTCCACCTCGGTCATATCGTTGTAGTGCTTAGACGAAGCCCTTGTTGGAGAACATAGTAATTTCAAAAAATTTCCTACGCACACGCAAGATCATGGTGATGTATAGCAATGAGAGGGGAGAGTGTTGTCTACATACCCTTGTAGACCGTAAGCGGAAGCGTTAGCACAACGCGGTTGATGTAGTCGTACGTCTTCACGGCCCGACCGATCAAGCACCGAAACTACAACACCTCCGAGTTCTAGCACATGTTCAGCTCGATGACGTCCCTCGAACTCCGATCCAGCCGAGTGTCGAGGGAGAGTTCCGTCAGCACGACGGCGTGGTGACGATCTTGATGTTCTACCATCGCAGGGCTTCGCCTAAGCACCGCTACGATATTATCGAGGTGGACTATGGTGGAGGGGGGCACCGCACACGGCTAAGAGATCCAAGGGATCAATTGTTGTGTCTTTGGTGCTAGCCCTGCCCCTCTATTTATATGTTGAGCCTTGGGGTCGAAACTTGGAGTAAAAGCCTCCACAAAGTCGGTTTCACCCGAAAGGCAAGAGTCCTTCTCGGACTCCATGGCCAGGCGCCAGGGTTCCCGGCGTCTGGACCGAGATGCCAGGGACCCTGGCATTTGGCCCCTGGACTCCGCAAAACTTCCTTTTGCGCTTTCCAAAAACCTTGTGGGCTTTCCCCTTTGGCCCAAATAACGTGTTCTCGTACCCAAACATTTCGGGAAACATCCGGAACCCCTTCCGGTGAATTCCGGAACCCTTCCGGAGATCAAACACTATTATCCCATATATCAAACTTTATCTCCGGACCATTCCGGAGTTCCTCGTCATGTCCATGATTGCATCCGGGACTCCAAACAACATTCGGTTACCAACATGCATAACTCATATAATACTATATCGTCAACGAAACGTTAAGCGTGCGGACCCTACGGGTTCGAGAACTATGTAGACATGACCGAGACATGTTTTCGGTCAATAACCAATAGCGGGACCTCGATGCCCATATTGGCTCCCACATATTCTACGAAGATCTTTATCGATCAGACCGCATAACAACATACGTTGTTCCCTTTGTCATCAGTATGGTACTTGCCCGAGATTCGATCGTCGGTATCCAATACCTAGTTCAATCTCGTTACCGGCAAGTCTCTTTACTCGTTCTGTAATACATCATCTCGCAACTAACTCATTAGTTGCATTGCTTGCAAGGCTTATGTGATGTGCATTACCGAGAGGGCCCAGAGATACCTCTCCGACATTCGGAGTGACAAATCCTAATCTCGAAATACGCCAACCCAACAAGTACCTTCGGAGACACCTGTAGAGCACCTTTATAATCACCCAGTTACGTTGTGACGTTTGGTAGCACACAAAGTGTTCCTCCGGTAAACGGGAGTTGCATAATCTCATAGTCATAGGAACATGTATAAGTCATGAAGAAAGCAATAGCAACATACTAAACGATCGGGTGCTAAGCTAACTGAATGGGTCATGTCAATCACATCATTCTCCTAATGATGTGATCCTGTTAATCAAATGACAACTCATGTCTATGGCTAGGAAACATAACCATCTTTGATTAACGAGCTAGTCAAGTAGAGGCATACTAGTGACTCTGTTTGTCTATGTATTCACACATGTATCATGTTTCCGATTAATACAATTCTAGCATGAATAATAAACAATTATCATGAAATAAGGAAATAAATAATAACTTTATTATTGCCTCTAGGGCATATTTCCTTCAGTCTCCCACTTGCACTAGAGTCAATAATCTAGATCACATCACCATGTGATTAACATCGATAGTTCACATCATCATGTGATTAACACCCATAGTTCACATCGCCATGTGACCAACACCCAAAGGGTTTACTAGATTCAGTAATCTAGTTCACATCGCTATGTGATTAACACCCAAAGAGCACTAAGGTGTGATCATGTTTTGCTTGTGAGAATAATTCTACATTATTTTTGATCTACAATATGTCATTCACATATACTTATCAGAAATGCTGTAGTGCTCCCACTCACTTTCTAGTAAATACAGGCTTCACCGCAAGTCTGTATAAAACTATATGCTTTGATCAACTTATCAAAGCGTATATTCCAACTCCGAGATGCTTGCACCAGTCCATAGATGGATCGCTGGAGCTTGTGTATTTTGTCAGCACCTTTAGGATTGACAAAACCTTCTGGTTGCATCATATACAACTCTTCTGTAAATCCATTAAGGAATGTAGTTTTGTTTATCCATTTGCCAGATTTCATAAAAATGCGGCAATTGCTAACATGATTTGGACAGACTTAAGCATCACTACGAGTGAGAAAATTTCATCGTAGTCAACACCTTGAACTTAGTCAAAAACCTTTTTCGACAAGTCTACCTTTGTAGATAGTAACACTATTATCAACGTCCATCTTCCTCTTGAAGATCCATTTATTTTCTATGGTTTGTCGATCATCGGGCAAATCCATCAAAGTCCATACTTTGTTCTCATACATGGATCATATCTCAGATTTCATGGCCTCAAACCATTTTGCGGAATCTGGGCTCATCATCGCTTCTTCATAGTTCGTAGGTTCATCATGGTCAAGTAACATGACCTCCAGAATGGGATTACCGTACCACTCTGGTGCGGATCTCACTCTGGTTGACCTACGAGGTTCGGTAGTAACTTGATCTGAAGTTACATGATCATCATCATTAGCTTCCTCACTAATTGGTGTAGTAGTCACAGGAACAGATTTCTGTGATGAACTACTTTCCAATAAGGGAGAAGGTACAATTACCTTATCAAGTTCTACTTTCCTCCCACTCACTTCTTTCGAGAGAAACTCCTTCTCTGGAAAGGATCCATTCTTAGCAACGAATGTCTTGTCTTCGGATCTGTGATAGAATGTGTACCTTGGGTATCCTATGAGGACGCATTTCTTCGATTTGGGTTTGAGCTTATCAGGATGAAACTTTTTCACATAAGCATCACAACCCCAAACTTTAAGAAACGACAACTTTGGTTTCTTGCTAAACCACAGTTCATATAGTATCGTCTCAACGGATTTAGATGGTGCCCTATTTAATGTGAATCCAGCTGTCTCTAATGCATGATCCCAAAATGATATTGGTAAATCGGTAAGAAACATCATAGATTGTACTATATCCAATAAAGTACGGTTATGACGTTCGGACACACCATTATGATGTGGTGTTCCAGGTGGCATGAATTTGTGAAACTATTCCACATTGTTTTAATTGAAGACCAAACTCGTAACTCAAATATTTGTCTCCGCGATCAGATCGTAGAAACCTTATTTTCTTGTCACGATGATTTTCCACTTCACTCTGAAATTCTTTGAACTTTTCAAATGTTTCAGACTTATGTTTCATCAAGTAGATATACCCATATCTGCTCAAATCATTTGTGAAGGTCAGAAAATAACGATACCCGCCGCGAGCCTTAACACTCATCGGATCGCATACATCAGTATGTATTATTTCCAATAAGTCAGTTGCTCGCTCCACTGTTCCGGAGAACGGAGTCTTAGTCATCTTGCCCATGAGGCATGGTTCGCAAGCATCAAGTGATTCATAATCAAGTGATTCCAAAATCCCATCAGCATGGAGTTTCTTCATGCGCTTTACACCAATATGACCTAAACGGCAGTGCCACAAATAAGTTGCACTATCATTATTAACTTTGCATCTTTTGGTTTCAATATTATGAATATGTGTATCACTACGATCGAGATCCAATGAACCATTTTCATTGGGTGTGTAACCATATAAGGTTTTATTCATGTAAACGGAACAATAGTTTATTCTCTTACTTAAGTGAATAACCGTATTGCAATAAACACGATCAAATCATATTCATGCTCAACGCAAACACCTAATAACATTTATTTAGGTTCAACACTAATCCCGAAAGTATAGGGAGTGTGCGATGATGATCATATCAATCTTGAAACTACTTTCAACACACATCGTCAATTCACCCTTAACTAGTTTCTGTTTATTCTACAACTCCCGTTTCGAGTTACTACTCTTAGCAACTGAACCAGTACCAAATACCGAGGGGTTGCTATAAACACTAGTAAAGTACACATCAATAACATGTATATCAAATATACCTTTGTTCACTTTGCCATCCTTCTTATCCGCCAAATACTTGGGGTAGTTTTGCTTCCAGTGACCAGTCCCTTTGCAGTAGAAGCACTTAGTCTCAGGCTTAGGTCCAGACTTGGGCTTCTTCACTTGAGCAGCAACTTGCTTGTCGTTCTTCTTGAAGTTCCCTTCTATCCCTTTGCTCTTTTCTTGAAACTAGTGGTCTTGTTAACCATCAACACTTGATGTTCTTTCTTGATTTCTACCTTCATTGATTTCATCATCATGAAAAACTCGGGAATCATTTTCATCATCCCTTGCATACTATAGTTCATCACAAAGTTCTACTAACTTGGTGATGGTGACTAGAGAATTCTGTCAATCACTATCTTATCTGGAAGATTAACTCCCACTTGATTCAAGCGATTGTAGTACCCAGACAATCTGAGCACATGCTCAGTTGAGAGATTCTCCTCCATCTTTTAGCTATAGAACTTGTTGGAGACTTCATATCTCTCAACTCGGGTATTTGCTTGAAATATTAACTTCAACTCCTGGAACATCTCATATGGTCCGTGACGTTCAAAACATCTTTGAAGTCCCGATTCTAAGCCGTTAAGCATGGTGCACTTAAACTATCAAATAGTCATCATATTGAGCTAGCCAAACATTCATAACATCTGCATCTGCTCCTGCAATAGGTCTGTCACCTAGCGGTGCATCCAGGACATAATTCTTCTGTGCAGCAATGAGGATAAACCTCAGATCACAGATCCAATCCGCATCATTGCTACTAACATCTTTCAACACAATTTTCTCTTGGAACATATCAAAATAAACATATGAAAGCAACAACGCAAGCTATTGATCTTACAACATAATTTGCAAAATACTACCAGGACTAAGGTCATGATAAATTTAAGTTCAATTAATCATATTACTTAAGAACTCCCACTTAGATAGACATCCCTCTAATCCTCTAAGTGATCACGTGATCCAAATCAATTAAACCATAACCGATCATCACGTGAAATGGAGTAGCTTTCAATGGTGAACATCACTATGTTGATCATATGATTCACGCTCGACCTTTCGGTCTCCGCGTTCCGAGGCCATATCTGCATATGCTAGGCTCGTCAAGTTTAACCTGAGTATTCCGCGTGTGCAAAACTGGCTTGCACCCGTTGTAGATGGACGTAGAGCTTATCACACCCGATCATCACGTGGTGTCTGGGCACGACGAACTTTGGCAACGGTGCATACTCAGGGAGAACACTTCTTGATAATTAGTGAGAGATCATCTTAAAATGCTACCGTCAATCAAAGCAAGATAAGATGCATAAAAGATAAACATCACATGCAATCAATATAAGTGATATGATATGGCCATCATCATCTTGTGCTTGTGATCTCCATCTTCAAAGCACCGTCGTGATCACCATCGTCACAGGCGCGACACCTTGATCTCCATCGTAGCATCGTTATCGTTACGCCATCTATTGCTTCTACGACTATCGCTACCGCTTAGTGATAAAGTAAAGCAATTACAGGGCGTTTGCATTTCATACAATAAAGCGACAACCATATGGCTCCTGCCAGTTGCCGATAACTTCAGTTACAAAACATGATCATCTCATACAATAAAATATAGCATCACGTCTTGACCATATCACATCACAACATGCCCTGCAAAAACAAGTTAGACGTCCTCTACTTTGTTGTTGCAAATTTTACGTGGCTGCTACGGGCTGAGCAAGAACCGTTCTTACCTACGCATCAAAACCACAACGATAGTTCGTCAAGTTAGTGCTGTTTTAACCTTCGCAAGGACCGGGAGTAGCCACACTCGGTTCAACTAAATTTGGAGAAACTGACACCCGCCAGCCACCTGTGTGCAAAGCACGTTGGTAGAACCAGTCTCGCGTAAGCGTACGCGTAATGTCGGTCCGGGCCGCTTCATCCAACAATACCGCCGAACCAAAGTATGACATGCTGGTAAGCAGTATGACTTGTATCGCCCACAACTCACTTGTGTTCTACTCGTGCATATAACATCAACGCATAAAACCTAGGCTCGGAAGCCACTGGTGGAGAACGTAGTAATTTCAAAAAATTTCCTACGCACACGCAAGATCATGGTGATGTATAGCAACGAGAGGGGAGAGTGTTGTCTACATACCCTTGTAGACCGTAAGCGGAAGCGTTAGCACAACACGGTTGATGTAGTCGTACGTCTTCACGGCCCGACCGATCAAGCACCGAAACTATGGCACCTCCAAGTTCTAGCACATGTTCAGCTCGATGACGTCCCTCGAACTCCGATCAAGCCGAGTGTCGAGGGAGAGTTCCGTCAGCACGACGGCGTGGTGACGATCTTGATGTTCTACCGTCGCAGGGCTTCGCCTAAGCACCGCTACGATATTATCGAGGTGGACTATGGTGGAGGGGGGCACCGCACAGGCTAAGAGATCCAAGGGATCAATTGTTGTGTCTTTGGTGCTAGCCCTGCCCCTCTATTTATATGTTGAGCCTTGGGGTCGAAACTTGGAGTAAAAGCCTCCACAAAGTCGGTTTCACCCGAAAGGCAAGAGTTCTTCTCGGACTCCAGGGCCAGACGCCAGGGTCCCTGGCGTCTGGACCCAGACGCCAGGGACCCTGGCGTCTGGCCCCTGGAGTCCGCAAAACTTCCTTTTGCGCTTTCCAAAAACCTTGTGGGCTTTCCCATTTGGCCCAAATAACGTGTTCTCGTACCCAAACATTTCGGGAAACATCCGGAACCCCTTCCGGTGAATTCCGGAACCCTTCCGGAGATCAAACACTATTATCCCATATATCAAACTTTATCTCCGGACCATTCCGGAGTTCCTCGTCATGTCCATGATCTCATCCGGGACTCCAAACAACATTCGGTTACCAACATGCATAACTCATATAATACTATATCGTCAACGAAACATTAAGCGTGCGGACCCTACGGGTTCGGGAACTATGTAGACATGACCGAGACACATTTCCGGTCAATAACCAATAGCGGGACCTGGATGCCCATATTGGCTCCCACATATTCTACGAAGATCTTTATCGGTCAGACCGCATAACAACATACGTTGTTCCCTTTGTCATCAGTATGTTACTTGCCCGAGATTCGATTGTCGGTATCCAATACCTAGTTCAATCTCGTTACCGGCAAGTCTCTTTACTCGTTCTGTAATACATCATCTCGCAACTAACTCATTAGTTGCATTGCTTGCAAGGCTTATGTGATGTGCATTACCGAGAGGGCCCAGAGATACCTCTCCGACATTCGGAGTGACAAATCCTAATCTCGAAATACGCCAACCCAACAAGTACCTTCGGAGAAACCTGTAGAGCACCTTTATAATCACCCAGTTTTGTTGTGACGTTTGGTAGCACACAAAGTGTTCCTCCGGTAAACGGGAGTTGCATAATCTCATAGTCATAGGAACATGTATAAGTCATGAAGAAAGCAATAGCAACATACTAAACGATCGGGTGCTAAGCTAACTGAATGGGTCATGTCAATCACTCATTCTCCTAATGATGTGATCCCGTTAATCAAATGACAACTCATGTCTATGGCTAGGAAACATAACCATCTTTGATTAATGAGCTAGTCAAGTAGAGGCATACTAGTGACACTCTGTTTGTCTATGTATTCACACATGTATCATGTTTCTGATTAATACAATTCTAGCATGAATAATAAACAATTATCATGAAATAAGGAAATAAATAATAACTTTATTATTGCCTCTAGGGCATATTTCCTTCAGCCCTGTGTTGGTAACTTCATCATCACCGTCATCACGCCGTCATGCTGACGAAGCTCTCCCTCGACACTCAGTTGGATCGATAGTTCGTGGGACGTCAATGAGCCGAACGTTTGCAGATCATTGAGGTGCCATACTTTCGGTACTAGGATTGGTCAGATCGTGAAGACGTACGACTAAATCAACCGCGTTTTCATAATGCTTCCGCTTTCGGTCTACAAGCGTACGTGGACAACACTCTCCCCTCTCGTTGTTATGCATCACCTAGATGGATCTTGCCTGTGCGTAGGAATTTTTATGAAATTACTGCGTTCCCCAACAGTGGCATCCGAGCCAGGTCTATGCGTAGATGTTATATGCACGAGTAGAACACAAAGAGTTGTGGGCGATAATAGTCATACTGCTTACCAGCATGTCTTACTTTGATTCGGCAGTATTGTTGGATGAAGCGGCTTGGACCGATATTACGCGTACGCTTACGCGAGCCTAGTTCTACCGACGTGCTTTGAACACAGGTGGCTGGCGGGTGTCAGTTTCTCCAACTTTAGTTGAATCGAGTATGACTACGCCCGGTCCTTGTTGAAGGTTAAAACAGCACACTTGACGAAAAAACATTGTGATTTTGATGCATAGGTAAGAACAGTTCTTGCTCAGCCCGTAGTAGCCACGTAAAACTTGCAACAACAAAGTAGGGGACATCTAACTTATTTTTGCAGGGCATGTTGTGCTATGATATGGTAAAGACATGATTATTGTATTAGATGATCATGTTTTGTAACACAGTTATCGGCAACTAGCAGGAGCCATATGGTTGTCGCTTTATTGTATGAAATGCAATCGCCATGTAATTTCTTTACTTTAGCACTAAGCGGTAGCGATAGTCGTAGAAGCAATAGTTGGCGAGACGATAACGATGCTACGATGGAGATCAAGGCGTCGCGCTGGTGACAATGGTGATCATGACGGTGCTTTGGAGATGGAGATCAAAGGCACAAGATGATGATGGCCATATATATCATATCACTTATATTGATTGCATGTGATGTTTATCCTTTATGCATCTTAGTTTGCTTAGTTCGGCGGTAGCGTTATAAGATGATCTCTCACTAAATTTCAAGGTACAAGTGTTCTCCCTAAGTATGCACCATCGTGAAAGTTTGTCGTGCCAAGACACCATGTGATGATAGGGTGTGATAAGCTCTACGTTCACATACAACAGGTGCAAGCCAGTTTTGCATAAGCAGAATACTCGGGTTAAACTTGACGAGCCTAGCATATGCAGATATGGCCTCGGAACACTGAGACCGAAAGGTCGAGCGTGAATCATATAGTAGATATGATCAACATAGTGATGTTCACCATTGAAAACTACTCCATCTCACGTGATGATCGGACATGGTTTAGTTGATTTGGATCACGTGATCACTTAGATGATTAGAGGGATGTCTATCTAAGTGGGAGTTCTTAAGTAATATGATTAATTGAACTTTAATTTATCATGAACTTAGTACATGATACTATTTTGCATGTCTATGTTGTTGTAGAGCAATGGCCCGTGCTACTATTCCTTTGAATTTTAATGCGTTCCTAGAGAAAGCTAAGTTGAAACCTGATGGTAGCAACTACACGGACTGGGTCCATAACTTGAGGATTATTCTCATTGCTACACAGAAGTATTACGTCCTGGAAGCACCGCTAGGTGCAAGACCCGCTGTAGGAGCAACGTCGGACGTTATGAATGCCTGACAAAGCAAAGCTGATGACTACTCGATAGTTCAGTGTGACATGCTTGACGGCTTAGAACCGGGACTTCAACGATGTTTTGAACGTCATGAAGCATATGAGATGTTCCAGGAGTTGAAATTAATATTTCAAGCAAATGCCCAGATTGAGAGATATGAAGTCTCCAATAAGTTCTATAGCTGCAAAATGGAGGAGAATAGTTCTGTCAGTGAGCATATACTCAAAATGTCTGGGTATCATAACCACTTGACTCAGCTGGGAGTTAATCTTCGGTTGATAATGTCATTGACAGAGTTCTTCAATCACTGCCACCAAGCTACAAAAGCTTTGTGATGAACTATAACATGCAAGGGATGGATAAGATGATTCCCGAGCTCTTCGCAATGCTAAAGGCTACGGAGGTAGAAATCAAGAAGGAGCATCAAGTGTTAATGGTCAACAAGACCACCAGTTTCAAGAAAAAGGGTAAAGGGAAGAAGCGGAACGTCAAGAAGAACGGCAAGCAAGTTGCTGCTCAAAGTGAAGAAGCCCAAGTCTGGACCTAAGCCTGAGACTGAGTGCTTCTACTGCAAAGGGACTGGTCACTGGAAGCGGAACTGCCCCAAGTATTTGGCGTATAAGAAAGATGGCAAGGTGAACAAAGGTATATGTGATATACATGTTATTGATGTGTACCTTACTAATACTCACAGTAGTAGATGGGTATTTGATACTGGTTCTGTTGCTAATATTTGCAACTCGAAACAGGGACTACGGATTAAGCGAAGATTGGCTAAGGACGAGGTGACGATGCACGTGGGAAATGGTTCCAAAGTCGATGTGATCGCCATCGACACACTACCTCTACATCTACCTTCGGGATTAGTTTTAGACCTGAATAATTGTTATGTGGTGCCAGCGTTAAGCATGAACATTATATATGGATCTTGTTTGATGCGAGACGGTTATTCATTTAAATCTGAGAATAATGGTTGTTCTATTTATATGAGTAATATCTTTTATGGTCATGCACCCTTGAAGAGTGGTCTATTTTTGTTGAATCTCGATAGTAGTGACAAACATATTCATAATACTGAAGCCAAAAGATGTAGAGTTGATAATGATAGTGCAACTTATTTGTGGCATTGCCGTTTGGGTCATATTGGTGTAAAGCGCATGAAGAAACTCCATTCTGATGGACTTTTGGAATCACTTGATTATTAATCACTTGATACTTGCGAACCATGCCTCATGGGCAAGATGACTAAAACTCTGTTCTCCGGAACAATGGAACGAGCAACAGATTTGTTGGAAATCATACATACTGATGTATGTGGTCCGATGAATATTGAGGCTCACGGCGGGTATCGTTATTTTCTGACCTTCACAGATGATTTGAGCAGATATAGGTACATCTAATTGATGAAACATAAGTCTGAAACATTTGAAAAGTTCAAAGAATTTCAGAGTGAAGTGGAAAATCATCATAATAAGAAAATAAAGTCTCTGCGCTCTGATCGTGGAGGAAAATATTTGAGTTACGAGTTTGGTCTTCATTTGAAACAATGCGGAATAGTTTCGCAACAAACGCCACCTGGAACACCACAGCGTAATGGTGTGTCCGAACGTTGTAACTGCACTTTATTAGATATGGGGCGATCTATGATGTCTCTTACTGATTTACCGCTATCGTTTTGGGGTTATGCTTTAGAGACGGCTGCATTCACGTTAAATAGGGCACCATCTAAATCCGTTGAGACGACACCTTATGAACTGTGGTTTGGCAAGAAATCCAAATTGTCGTTTCTTAAAGTTTGGGGCTCGATGCTTATGTGAAAAAGCTTCAACCTGATAAGCTCGAACCCAAATCGGAGAAATGTGTCTTCATAGGATACCCAAAGGAGACTGTTGGGTACACCTTCTATCATAGATATGAAGGCAATACATTCGTTGCTAAGAATGGATCCTTTCTAGAGAAGGAGTTTCTCTCGAAAGAAGTGAGTGGGAGGAAAGTAGAACTTGATGAGGTAACTGTACCTGCTCCCTTATTGGAAAGTAGTTCATCACAGAAATCAGTTCCTGTCACTACTACACCAATTAGTGAGGAAGCTAATGATGATGATCATGTAACTTCATATCAAGTTACTACTGAACCTCATAGGTCAACCAGAGTAAGATCCACATCAGAGTGGTATGGTAATCCGGTTCTGGAGGTCATGTTACTTGACCATGACGAACCTACGAACTATGAGGAAGCAATGATGAGCCCAGATTCCGTGAAATGGCTTGAGGCCATGAAATCTGAGATGGGATCCATGTATGAAAACAAAGTATGGACTTTGGTTGACTTGCCCAATAATCGGCAAGCCATAGAGAATAATGGATCTTCAAGAAGAAGATTGACGCCTATGGTAATGTTACTGTCTACAAAGCTCGACTTGTTACAAAAGGTTTTCTACAAGTTCAAGGAGTTGACTACGATGAGACATACTCACCCGTAGCGATGCTTAAGTCCATCCGAATCATGTTAGCAACTGCTGCATTTCATGATTATGAAATTTGGCAAATGGATGTAAAGACTGCATTCCTGAATGGATTTCTGGAGTAAGAGTTGTATATGCTGCAACCCGAAGGTTTTATCAATCCAAAGAATGCTAACAAAATGTGTAAGCTCCAACGATCCATTTATGGACTGGTGCAGGAATTTCGGAGTTGGAATAAATGTTTTGATAGTGTGATCAAAGCATATGGTTTTATACAGACTTTTGGAGAAGCATGTATTTACAAGAAAGTGAGTGGGAGCTTTGTAGCATTTCTAATATTATATGTGGATAACATATTGTTGATTGGAAATGATATAGAATTTCTGGATAGCATAAAAGGATACTCGAACAAGAGTTTTTCAATGAAAGACCTCGGTGAAGCTGCTTATATATTGGGCATCAGGATCTATAGAGATAGATCAAGACGCTTAATTGGACTTTCACAAAGCACATACTTTGATAAAGTTTTGAAAAAGTTCAAAATGGATCAAGCAAAGAAAGGGTTCTTGACTGTGTTACAAGGTGTGAAGTTGAGTCAGACTCAATGCCCGACCACTGCAGAAGATAGAGAGAAAATGAAAGTCATTCCCTATGCTTCAACCATAGGTTCTATCATGTATGCAATGCTGTGTACCAGACCTGATGTGTGCCTTGGTATTAGTTTAGCAGGGAGGTACCAAAGTAAACCAGGAGTGGATCACTGGACATTGGTCAAGAACATCCTGAAATACCTGAAAAGGACTAAGGATATGTTTCTCGTTTATGGAGATGACAAAGAGCTCATCATAAATGGTTACGTCGTTGCAAGGTTTGATACTGATCCGGACGACTCTAAGTCACAAACCGGATACGTATTTATACTGAACGGTGAGCTGTCAGTTGGTGCAGTTCTAAGCAAAGCATCATGGCGGGATCTACGTGTGAAGTAGAGTACATAGCTGCTTTGGAAGCAGCAAATGAAGGAGTCTGGATGAAGGAGTTCATATCCGATCTAGGTGTCATACATAGTGCATCTGGTCCAATGAAAATCTTTTGTGACAATACTGGTACAATTGCCTTGGCAAAGGAATCCAGATTTCACAAGAGAACCAAGCACATCAAGAGACGCTTCAATTCCATCCGCGATCAAGTCAAGGAGGGAGACATAGAGATTTGCAAGATACATACGGATCTGAATGTTGCAGACCCGTTGACTAAGCCTCTCTCACGAGCAAAACATGATCAGCACCAAGACTCCATGGGTGTTATTATCATTACTGTGTAATCTAGATTATTGACTCTAGTGCAAGTGGGAACTGAAGGAAATATGCCCTAGAGTCAATAATAAAGTTGTTATTTATATTTCCTTATATCATGATAAATGTTTATTATTCATGCTAGAATTGTATTAACTGGAAACTTAGTACATGTGTGAATACATAGACAAACAGAGTGTCACTAGTATGCCTATACTTGATTAGCTCATTGAATCAAATATGGTTAAGTTTCCTAGCCATAGACATGAGTTGTCATTTGATTAACGGGATCACATCATTAGAGAATGATGTGATTGACTTGACCCATTCTGTTAGCTTAGCACTTGATCATTTAGTTTGTTGCTATTGCCTTCTTCATGACTTATACATGTTCCTATGACTATGAGATTATGCAACTCACGAATACCGGAGGAACACTTAGTGTGCTATCAAACATCACAACGTAACTGGGTGATTATAAAGATGCTCTATAGGTGTCTCCGATGGTGTTTGTTGGATTGGCATAGATCGAGATTAGGATTTGTCACTCTGTGTTTCGGAGAGGTATCTCTGGGCCCTCTCGGTAATGCACATCACTATAAGCCTTGCAAGCAATGTGACTAATGAGTTAGTTGCGGGATGATGCATTACAGAACGAGTAAAGAGACTTGCCGGTAACGAGATTGAACTAGGTATTGAGATACCAACGATCGAATCTCGGACAAGTAACATACCGATGACAAAAGGAACAACGTATGTTGTTATGCGGTTTTGATTGATAAAGATCTTCGTAGAATATTTAGGAACCAATATGAGCATCCAGGTTCCGCTATTGGTTATTGACCGGAGATGATTCTGGGTCATGTCTACATAGTTATCGAACTCGTAGGGTCCGCACGCTTAATGTTCGGTGACGATCGATATTATGAGTTTATGTGTTTTGATGTACCGAAGGTTGTTCGGAGTCCCGGATATGATCACGGACATGACGAGGGGTCTCTAAATGGTCGAGACATAAAGATCGATGATGACTATGTTTGGACATCGGAATGGTTCTAGGTGAGTTCGGGCATTTACCGGAGTACCGGGAGGTCACCGAAACCCCCCAGGAAGTATATGGGCCTTATTGGGCCATAGTGGGAGAGAGAAGGGATCCTAGGAGGGGGTGTGCCCCCCAAGCCCAATCCGAATTGGGTGGGGGGCCGCCCCCCCCCCTTTCCTTCCCCCTCTCTCCCCCTTCCTTCCTCTCCTAATCCAACTAGGGAAGAGGGGGATCCTACTCCCAGTGGGAGTAGGACTCCCCTTGGGCGCAAGTCAAAGAAGGAGTTCTTGTCTGTATTACAAGGTGTAAAGTTGAGTAAGACTCAAAGCCCGACCATGGCAGAAGATAGAAAGAGAATGAAAGTCATTCCTATACCACAGTCGTTCTATAAAGTATGTTGTGGTATGTACCAGACCTATTGTGTACCTTGTCATGAGTTTGGCAAGGGGGTACAATAGTGATCTAATAGTAGATCACTGGACAGCGGTCAAAGTCACCGTCATCACGCCGTCATGCTTAGGCGAAGCCCTGCGTCGGTAACTTCATCATCACCGTCATCACGCCGTCATGCTGACGAAGCTCTCCCTCGACACTCAGCTGGATCGAGAGTTCGTGGGATGTCACCAAGCCGAATGTGTGCAGATCGCGGAGGTGCCGTAGTTTCAGTACTAGAATCGGCCGGATCGTGAAGACGTACGACTACATCAACCGTGTTGTCATAACGCTTCCGCTTTCGGTCTACAAGGGTACGTGGACAACACTCTCCCCTCTCGTTGCTATGCATCACCTAAATGGATCTAGCGTGTGCGTAGGAAAATTTTCGAAATTACTGCGTTCCCCAACATCAAGAGCACCTCAACTTCCCAAAGATCGAGAGTCGGGCGGAAGCAGAGATGCTCGTGCTGCAGGGCATCAAGATGAAGGAGATCCCGATGAAGAAGAAGACAACGAAGAAGCCGTCGGTTGTCGTAAGTGCTGGCGAGACCGACGAGGAGGCGATGACGAGGTTTGCTTGGGAGCATCCGGAGTACGTCCAGGCCGAGCTGGATTACTACTGGAAGCGTGAGGCGTAGCAGAAGAAGAAGGGGGCGAAGAAGGAGGATGAGGCCGGTCCCTCGACGGTGATTCCCATCGAGTCCTCTTCCAAGGAGGACTGGGCAGACTTCTTGGAGAAGGAGGAGGAGGGGTGCAACGACCTGGAGAAGGAGGAGTTCTGGGCGCAGTTCCGCAGCTCCGACGATGAGGAGTAGTTTATCTAGTAGTTTGAATAAGTAGTAATTGAAGTTCATGTATGAAACTATATTGAATTTGATGTTTGAACTATGTTGAATGGACTAGCACTTTGTCGTTTTAAGAAATTTATATCTTCATTTTGGACCATCTATTGGAGTTGCTCTTTTGGACCATCAATTTGGATCATCTGCTGAAGTTGAGCTTTTTTCGGAGCTTCAAAACGCACTTTTTGGCGGTTTAAATTTTACATCTCCGATTTTGGACCGTCAAATTTTAGACCATCTATTAAATATGCTCTTACGTAATTGCGTTATGATTGAGATACAGATTGCACTTGCACGTGAAACAAGGACTATTCTCTTGGCATAGTTAAGTACAGACAATGCATCTCGTTCAACTCTTCAAACTGAAGCAACGACACTGACCAGAATTATCAACCCAACTCTTAGAGCATCTCCAGCCGCGTCCCCAACAAGGCCCCCAGGCGACTTTTCGGCCGTCGGCGCCAAAAAAATCGGCCCAGTCTTTTTTTTTGATAGAAAGACTGTAAGGGAACCCCCTACAGTATAATTGGTGCAACAAATCCAAATTGCAAGTACCATGCCTTGAACCTGGGTGGGTGGGAAGGCATCAGCCCCTTCCCACCACTAGGCTATGCCTTAGTCTGCTAAAAAAATCGGCCCAGTCGCGCCCCCAGGGGCCCATTTTTTGCCGTCTCGGGCCGAAATTGGTGCCGGTGGACCCAACCAGAACCCGGCGCGCTGGGGGGCACTCGGGGGCGCCGGACGAATCGTTTTTGGCGCGAAAACGCCGTGGGGCAGCCGCGTCAGCGACACCGCCCGCCTCGTCTTCCCGACGCCTCAGTTTCCCCCGGGGAATCAATGGCAAGGCTGCCGCCGGTCAGCTTTGCAATTGATTCTTCACGGGCAGCGCGTCACGGGGCGGCGCGCCGACGCGCGCCGACGCCTCCCCTCCCTCGGACGCATACACACGGATGCGGCGCGGCTATATATGGTCTCGCTCGCGTTGGAGTGCCACCTCTCCACACCTCTCCCGAGCACCGCCGCCGAGCTCATCTCCCCACCCCAGCCCTCCCTTTCCCGTCGATCTCTTCTCCCCAGCCACTCCCTCTCCCCGATGGCCGAGTGTTTTCTCGGAGACGAGGCGGCGGCCAACGGCTTCGGCCGCCGTTCGCTCCGCGAACAGGAGTCCTGGCTCCTGTTCCAGGCGAACATCCCGGCGCCGCCGGACATACGCGCCGGGCCGATGGGCTGGAGGCTCAGCAATGGGGGAGTGCCCATTCCCCCGTTGCACGACGCCGTCAACAAGCCATCGTACTTCGCCGACGAGGTCGAGATCGCGCGCGCCTCTCTCACCGACGCCGAGCGCTCCCTTCCCCAGTACGTCGTCGACAACAACGCGGCTTGGGCGGCGTACTTCGAACGCCGCCAGCAGCGGCGGCTGGCGTCCACCAACGAGGTGCCGGTGGTCGGCGGCATCAAGAACAGTGAGGGCGCCACTTCTTGTGGGGCGTCCCCGGCCGCACCCTCGACGGCGTGCTGACGCACCTTGAGGGCGGCAACAACCCACCGTTGGCGTACCCCCCGGCGAGGACGGCCGCCCCGGCGCACCGCCGACGCGACGGGCAATGGGCGCCAAGGAGGTTCGGCTCCTCCTCCTCTTCTTCCTCGTCGCGTTCTTCCTCCCAATCCTCTGGCACTCCATCGCTGCTCGGCTCAAGGCCGAGCCCGCGACAGAGACGCCGCTCGGCCGGCGTACACGCAGCACCGGCATCGTCATCAGCGAGGGCGGCCGGCGCGCCTCCTCGTCGGCTCCTCCCCCGCCCTTCGTCAAGCCGAAGACGGAGCCGGGTCTCGCGCCGGTGAACACGGAGCCGGGGCTTGCTCCGGTGAAGACGGAGCCGGGGCTGCTGGCGCCGGTGAAGGCGGAGCACGGCGAGGTCGAGCTGGACGACGACGCGGCCCTTGAATGGGCGCGCCAAGACTCCCTGAAGATGGTGAGGGAGCGCCAATGCACCGCCCTACAGCGCTTCGCGCAGCGCCGCAGAGGCCGCGACGAAGGCAGCGTCGTCATCATCGATGAAAGCGAGGACGACGACGACGCGCCGCCGCCGCCGCCACCAGCCGGGGAGGGGTCCATCAGGGGCGCCCGAGTCAAGGAGGAGAAGGCCGACGATGGCGGCGGCGACCGCGACTTCTCGGACTTCAGCAAGTTTTTTTTTGACTAGTTTTTATATATAATGACATGTTTTAGCCCAAGTTTGCGAATATAAAAGCCCAAATTTGTCGAAAATTGGCGTGTTTCAGCCCAAGTTTGTCTCTTTTTTTCCACGCCTGGGGCCGGCCCTGAGGGCGGCGGCTGGGGGCCAACTCGCCCCCAGGCCCACTTTTTGTGTCGGGTCACCCCCAGGGGCGCCGCGCCCCCTGGAAGGCCAACGGCTGGAGATGCTCTTACACCATGGAAACTGGGGAGCCTTACGGTACGGTACATATGTACATGATAGAACTACGAAGTTAGTACTCGAAAAATATTGTCACGTTTCAAGTGCTACTCCTAGCTCTCCCGCAAAAAAAAAAAAAAAAGTGCTACTCCTAGCTAGACGCGCGTGCAGATTTGAATATTGTCGGAGCCTGACTACTGTGATTACCGGCCGCCTCTGTCTGTCTCTCTCCTAAGAAGTATATTACTACATGAAAGGTAAAATTTGCATACATTATAGGTTTTTATCATTTATGTCACTAGTTATGTCTCACTACTCAGTTTTCTCACAAGAAATTTTAACTGTTTAAAAATGTCATCGCTATGTTAGGTGCATGGTCAAAAATGCCACTGGACATCATTATTGTCAACTCATATATCGTTTGCTATGTTACAGTGAGATAAATACCTATGGACCAACATATCAGCTCTCCCTTTATCTCACTACAATAAAGCGTGGATCCCACTTGATCTCAATAGCGTTCTTTATTTTCTTGTAAAAATTTTCGTTTGTTACTCCTGACAAGTGGGGCCGGACTTCTCATCCTGAGATAGAGAGAACTGACATGTGGGTCTAGGGGTACTTTTGTCATTTAACATGGTCAACAGGTTTCACTTGACAATAACAGTGTCTAATGACATTTTTAGCAAACATCTAACGGAACGACGACGTTTTTTATATGTAATGGCATTTTTGAGCAGCATGTCACGGAATGATGGCATTTTTTAGCGGTTGTATTTTCTAATTACAAAACTGAGTAGTGGGACACAACTAATGGCATAAATGATAAAAACCCTATTTTATATGCCAGTGGGAATCCGAGATTGACGATATGTAAAGTTGCAACTCGAAGAACTACTCCCTTCGTTTATAAATATAAATTGTTCTAATTTTTTTTATAAATCAGGTGTATAGACATATTTTAGTGTGTTTGTTCATTCCTTTTAATTTATATTAAAATATTCAACGTATCGGTTCAAAAGAATATTCAATATATCTTATATATTTGTGAACAGAGATAGAATTACCTCCGCCCCAAATATTTGTCTTGGATTTGTGTCCCCATCTGATTTGTATCTCCATCTAATTTGTATCTAGACACGTTTTAGTGTTAAGTATATCATATCTGCCCCCCAGAAAAAAAAAGTATATCATATCTACAACTAAGTAATCTTATGAGAGTTTGAGATCAATTTTTTTAATATAGCACTCCCTCCGTTTAGGTGAGTAAGTCATCTTAGGTTGTGCACCGTGACCAAGGAGAAGGGGAAAATGAGAGACATTAATGTTTATTTGCTAATTAATAATATTGCATGCAATGAACTAACCACTGCATGTCGTGTTTAGTAGTCTCAAGTCATCAAAAGCATGCACACCCCTCATCTTTTATTGGTTGATATGTCAAGAAACAAGAAACGAGGTAGAAATTAATGCACAGCGCCTAAGTGTTTTGGGATTATTTGATTTTCGTAAGATGACTTACATAGAGCGAGTACTAGTCCTTTGTGTTGATAAAGTAATAGTTCGGAATGAATACATATTCTAGTGAAAGAACATGTGACCGGTCACGGTCAGATAATCAATGCTACGAGAAGGACGCTGACTTTGTAGTATATGCAAAATCTCACTCCTATTAAAGACGGTATGCAAGCCAAGGCGAGAAAGGTACAAGGACGCAATAACGTCCTAGCCAGCCGCAGCCTTTAAAAGGTAGGGTTCTCTGCCTCCCGCCTGCGCCGGCGTCGGTCCATACTGTCTCCTGTGGCCTTAGCGCCATGGAGACGTTTGTGATCTCGGCCCTTACCGGTGGGAGGGCTCCGTTTTTAGATTTTTTTTCGTGCTTGGTTAGAGTTTGTGTCTTGTTCAGGAAGGCGAGACGGTGGCGGCTCCCTGAAGATGGAATAAAGGTCTCCCCGTCTAGCCCCCGTTTCGGTGATGCATCTAGCATCATCGGTGGGCGTGTGGAGGTGTGTCTCCGGCGGATCTATCTTTGGTGGATTTGCTCGGATCTGTTCACCGTTCGTCTTCGTTCGTGTGTTTTCAGATTAGATCCTTTTGATCTACACTCTTCATCTGCGGCGGTTGCTGTTCTGGTGCGTTGGTTCTATGGGCCTTAGCACGACGACTTCCTGACTGTCTACTACAACAACGTTTGCCCGGCTCTAGCGAGAGAGGGGCGATGACAGTGGCGCGCCTTCGACTCGCATCAGTGTTCGTAGTCGTCGCTTGGTGGTCTACGGATCTTGATGTAATTTTTATTACTTCTAGTATTCGTTATACTATTATGATTGAAGATGAATAGAAATGAATAGATTGAAAGTTTTTCGGAAGAAAAAAGGATGCTGACTTTAAAATCCACCCGAAGTTTTGACCAGGGCAACGGCGAAATGATTCCCGGCGTCTCTTCGGCCGCTCCAGATCAAGCCTTCACCGGTCGTTCACGTAAATTAAGGTGCAGTAGCCTTTTGCAGACAAAGGTAAATTGATTAGCTAGCGGCGTCAGTCTTCTATCTTCACCAATTAGGGCATAAATGATAAACAGTATTAGACAGTATTAGAAAGGAGACAGATGCGTACCCAATAATCAACTATTTCAATTAGGGTAAGTTTGAAAGGAGACAGATGCATACCCAATAATCAACTATTCAAATTAGGGTAAGTTAAACAGTATTAGAAAGGAGACAGATGCATACCCAATAATCAACTATTTCAATTGTTATTTTTGACAGGAGGTCTAACCGTAAATAACAGTGCGCATTATACAGCCCACATGCATACATATGGCAGTCAACCATCTAATGTCATTCCCCAACCAGAAGAAAACAAAATGGAAAGAGAAGAAAAGATAGGGAGGAGACTCAACTAGTCAACAGCACAAAAGAATCGCTCCTCAAGTACCCAGAAAGCCAATCGATTGATAAGGTTCGGTTTGCTGCTTGATTGATCAGCTAGAGAATTAATTAGTAATCAGTAGTTCTTGGAGACGGCGGCGGTGGTGAGCGCCTGCCTGAACTGGTTGACGGCGCAGGGGACGCGGAGGATGCCCTCCTGCTTGTACCCGAACTCCTGCGCCGCCATCTCCAGCAGCGCCGACAGCGACGGGTGCCGCAGCGCCTCCACCCGCACCACGAACCGCTCGCACTCCTCGTCGCCGTCGCCCACCACCAGCACCGGCACGCACCCGCGCGGCACGCCGCCGCTGCCGTCGCTCACCCGGTCTGAGAAGCTCAGCCTCCGGATCAGTTCCCTCATCCTCGGTTGATCGCTGACGAACGAACTGATCACGTACGAGATAGTATATGATATATAGCTAGTTGCTAGCTAGAGTTTAGGTTTCGGTCGATGTGAATACATATGTCCCGTGTTTGTGATTCATGGCGTTGGCTTGGGGCTCTCCTTTTATAGCCAATGGAATGTTTGATTGGATCATGAGTACCCGAGCGTGTGGTGGGAGAGAGAGAAGAATGGAAGGTTTACTGTTCTGTGGTGGCGCTTGCAGTCGTGGCTGGGGTGAACCTCCACTGGGTTCAAACATGTTGGCTGTCGTATCATGAGCATCGTTGAAAGTTATGACCATGGAATTTGGTTAGCTACACGCATTATAATACAAATTAGTACTACTGTCCTCAATTACCCAGCTAGCTAATAAGACTAGGCTAGTTAGAGTAAGTGTCCTAGAATTGTAAAAGTTGAAACACCTCGTGCATATGGGTATGATTTATTTATTTCAAGGGCACGATTTGACAAGAACCATTTGTGGTTGATGTTTAGAGGGACAGTGGTATCCTTAGCCCACCAGGGTTCAAGTTCTGGTGCTCATATTATTCCTGAATTTATTTCAGGATTTTCGGTGACCTCAATCTCTTGAAGTTGCTCATAGGGGTAGGATGTGCGTGTGTGCATTCATAAGGGTGAGTGTATGCGTGTATGTATGAGCGCTTGCGTCTGTACTATGTTAATAAAAAGACATGATTTGACAAGAAAAATTTATGCTTCTTCGAGATGCATGTATGTTCCTTATAGTGCAAATTAGACACGCACCAACTTTTTACCCTCAAAATGAAAACTATATTAATCCAAATATATACAGAAACATGCGCATACATCCTATGACATGTACTGAGTTCACGCGGAGTTTCGTACAGACGCACATGTCCATTTGAAATATGCATGGTCCCTAAAAAAATGAAATATGCGTGTGCATGCATGGTCCAGGTATATAGATTAGCGAAAAATGTGTTGTAAGTTTTACATTTTTTATATTTGTGGTCGAATGAAGTCTTTGAACATATGTATATGTATATTATGGGCTATGGCACTTCACACATGTTTTGCTAGTAAAATTAACGACATAAGTCCTCATGCCAGACATTTTTCCCATCCGAAGGGAGTATGTGCTAACTAACCACCCTTAAAAATTAAGGTCAGCCCTTCTCAGACGGTGACAAGACAAGTTTGTCGTGGACTAATCAGTTTGAAATTGAATCAAACCAAGCTACCAGCAGATGCTACAAGACCGTGCCACATGCATGTATGTTTGTGTTCTGCCCTACAAATTCTTGTTCTTCTTGGTGTGAGGTGGACTTTGGGGTTCTAATTTACATGCATGCAAAGTGGGTATTCTTCGGTGGGCTAGGCTTTGAAGTTGTTGATAGCGCTATCGATGAACAGGGGACCGCGAATGATCTATTGATGGAGAGGTTGACCGCGAATGACCTCTACTATATGATCAACCAGCGGAACTTCTCAAAATGTTCCAAGGATTTTGCACTTCGAAATAACTCAATTGACCTCTTACAAGGAAGAGGCGGGCATGCATGAGCTAACAACCTTGTTTGCAGATGATCGACACGGAGATTCAAACATGATGATACTGCCTTCGAATATGTAAATGCAGCCATGCTGAGAGGAAACACAAACGGTGAACATGTCATCCATGAGGACAAGATTGAAACAGGAAGACATTTATTTGAGATGACGCTGTCATTCTTGCTAGATGACAACTCGTGACACGAAAACCTAGTTAGACAAGAATGAGATTTAGGAATCCCCTCACATCCGCCCCACGGCTTCAGAGGCAAAGCTGAAAGGGAGAGGAGATTGATCTTGATGCGGCTAGGGTTTCTTAACACTTCCTTTCATAGAACAAGCCATATCCCGTTGCCTAACTACTATTGCATCTTCTCCCAACTCTCTCTTCTTTTTATGCGAAAATCCTAAGATCATCTACAACCGGGCACCCCAAACCCGCCTCATACGCCCGGGCTCAATCGAAGAGAGGAGAGTGATCAACCGGGACAGGGTGTTATTTTGCACAATATGATTATCGAGGATGCGGGTAATGGTGTAGCCTAAACCAATGATTTTGAAGAACCTGGAGAACAAGTTGAAATCCTGGAAGATCAAGATGCAGCTCATCATATGAACTTTCTGCAGATGCATCAGAATCTTTGAGATTATCAGGTGCACAAGCAGCTACTCAATGATCTTGTGGAGCACATGTGGACCCATAAATTTTATGTAAACACTATTTATGCTCGGTAACAAAATTTGTCATTTACGTGCGACATTGGTTTGTATGATCGACGTGCATGGATTTTGCTTGAATTTGAGAGTCCGAATTTGAGATGTGTCGATGCTGGGAGCGAAATATTAGGCCCCGTCCTGATGCGTGCACGGACGTATAGTGGGTCAAATTAGGTGACCACGGCTGTAGATGCTCTAAGGTCAGATATTAAGAATCACATGTCCTTCCAAATACACACATATTAAAAAATAACACTACATTCAGAATTTTGAGGATGTCAAAGTCTTCTACCTCCTGTGTCAATTAACGGCACGCCGTGAGCATAGCTCGATGCTGCCTTTTGGCCTCCATCTTTGCAGAGCAAAACTATTTAAACCCAGGAGCTTGTAGAACATCGATTAGGAAGTCATCGATTCAGACCAGGAGACACAAGTGGCCACGGTCTGCAAAGCAAATCGCTATTCTCGAGAAGAAGGCGTTAATAACGGCCTGTAAAATTTTTGAAGACCGTGAATGCTGGTCGAATCCAAGCGGATCTATCTAAAACCACGGATCCGTGGAGACCAGCCGGTTGACAACCATAGTCACAACTCCACACGCCCTACAGTAGTGATAAGCACATCAAGGAATGGACAAAGAGCAGGGAGAACATTATTTCTACATTGGAACAACACCGCCACCTCACCGACTCAAACCAAACTCAAAGACTCACTAAAGAAAACCTTAAAAATAATCTTTCATGTTATTGCACGACATGTCCAAGTCTGATGTTGAGCTCGCCATCGTCCAGGACAATGCACCAACTCCCTTTTCTCGAGTGACCTAGCCAGGCCAGGCACCCGCTGAAGATATATCGCGGCGCTGAATCATGAACGTTGTTGTAGAGCACTACCCGACGAAGATCGTCACTCGAGCACACATCTGCTTCGCCATCCCGCTCCAGTCTTCCAAAGCCTCAATAAGTAGGGCGCCCCCGATCAGGACCTCCCTGCCACGGTTTGCACCGGATGGGCTTTGTCCGGCGACACGCCCTCAGGATTGCAGTATGGGGATTAGATGGGAGGGTAACTAGGGTTCAGTCGCCCGCTTGGCGCCTCTCTCCACCCCCAACTCTCTCTTCTTTGCAGCAAATGATCAGTCGGCTATTATTTTGTGAACAACTATTAATACAGAGTGCATACAAAGCATTTGTGCTTGCAAGTTGCAGCCGGAGAACTGGACTAGCTGATCCAACTGAACTAAGACTACCCAAAGTGGGAGTAACATAGGTGGTAACATCACACATCGCTAGGCAAAACAGATGATGTGGCGAGTAATTAATGAGAAAAGAGAGGCATGTGGTAACATAGCTAGTTACTGTAACATCAACATACCAAGATATAAGATGAGTCTACAACGTAATAAATGAAGTGTTGCACTACATCACACATATGTTACTCCCACTATAGAGGTAGTAATTAATATAGACTAATAACATATGCATGTTACTACTCTAAGTTACTACCCACAATGGGAGTAAAATAGGTGGTAATATCACACATGTCTAGACAAAATAGATGATGTGGCAAATAATTAATGAAGACAAAGAGACATGTGGTAATATACTTAGTATGAGTAACATTACACATACCAAGACAAGATAAGTCTACAACCTAATAAATAAAGTGTTGCATGTCATCACACATAAGTTACTCCCCACTATAGAGGTAGTAACATGCATATTTTACTAGTCTAAGTTATTCTCCACTTGACTAGTCTAAAAACAAATGGATCGCCACCTGAATTAATTTAATCTAGTTAATTAAACCTATTAATCTACGGGTGAAGGGCGACCAATCAGCTATGCCACGTGGCGCAAGCTGGTTGGCCGTGGTGAGAAATCTTTTGAACAAAAATTAGATGGAGGTGAGGATTATTTTTAATTATTTTAGATAGAGATAAGGATCTCTTTTATTTCTTAAATGAAGGGTTATGCAAGGTGACGTTTGCTGGTAGGTTGTGGTGATTTTTTTTACTTCTTTTCTTGGATGAAGATAAGGATTTTTTTTAGATGTTTTTAGACAAAGGCGAGGATTCTATGTATTTTTTTAAAATGAAAACGTACCCCGGGTGACGCCCAACCACTAGTACCTCCCTCTCAAAATTAGTGTCTCAACTTTATACTAGTTCTAATACAAATTTATACTAAGTTCAAGACACTTATTTTGAGACGGGGAGTATTAATCAAGCGGGGCGGCGGTGGCTCAGTCGGTAGTTCGTTGGAAACTTGGACGATTGGAGTCACCGTCTGTAGTGCTGGATGAGTCGAGTCGATCGACGACTTGACCCGAGCGCGCGGCTCGATCACTGCAAGGACCGCACCACACCTTTGCCACCAACCGTACATACTACCGGACAAACGGCCGGTCGGGTGGAAAAAAACCCCGGACAAACGGCCGGTCGGGCAGGACTACGTACGTACAGGACATGTCCTGGTGTTGAAATTTGGTCGAGAGTTACCATCTGGATAAATCGTACGGTGCATGCTGTCGTCATCTTGCCGTGCCGTGTCGTACGTACGTCGTCCTCCCTGCCTCCCGGAGAAGCTGCCGGCGAGCTTCCGATCGATGAAACAGTTCATTTGGACGAGGTACGTACGGTCATTTCATGTACCTGCCCAGAGATTTTCCTTTGGAAGGTTTTACTGGTCCTACTTGCTTACGTCGCACAACGTGCTTAATTGCGTTACTGATTGAGATTGAGATTGCACGTGAGACAAGGACCATTCTCTTGTTATAATTAGAGCATGTAGCCCGATCTCTTATACGTAACTTTTTATATGCCTTCGTAAACTTTAATTCCTTATAATTTGAAGAGACGGCGACCAGATATAAATTGAACCCTAAAATTTAACTCAAACGAACATCTTTTCTTCTCCTTTCTTATTTCTTTCGGACTAGCCTGGACGATGACAACGGCGGGCCGAGATAGGCCATTGGAAAAGTGAGGGAAGGCTGGACGCATACACGCAGAGCATGCACATGCCCAGCACACACGCAGCAGCAGGTGCAACACAACACGCACGCAAGTACGCAGAAACAGTACACACAAGCACGCACCCGCACGAACAGTGAATCACCCAAAAAAAACTTCAATTGTTGCCGCCAGCGAGAATCCAACGCCGGCAAGGATCGCCGGAGTTGAGGGGGCGTTGGGGTTCCAATTTTCTGGTCATCGGGGTGGTGGATGGCATGCGACGGCGGACAAGAGGAGGAGAAGAGAAAAATATATCATAAGTGGCGCTGAAGGAGTAAAAATAAAAGAACTGGACTGCCTTTTTGAAATAACTTCTTAAATTTTAATCCTCTAACTTTTAATTGTTTGGTTAGGTGCGGCTACCTCTCAAATTTATTTCTCTAAAGATTTTAGGGGATCGTCTAGAGATGATCTTAAGTACGTGCAGTGAATCTCAACTCTTCACACTAAAGCAACAGCATTGACCAGAAGCCTTCAGCCAACTCTTACATCTACCTTGACCATACAAACTGGGAAGCCTAGTCCATCTTTAGTCGTCTGGTACATCCATGCATGATAGCATCCAGCTGGAGGCTAGGCTGCTTCAAATTTCGTTCTTTTTAGAAATGAAGGAGGGCCCCCGGTCTCTGCATCTGGACGATGCATGCAGTCATTTTATTAATTATTCACACAAGACCTTATAAAGTCATACAATAGTAAGACTGTAGGCAACAAACTGTCGCTACTCCTATACAATTGATGAAGGGATGCTGATAGTCTGGGCCTAATACCAAACAGACCTCGCAGCCAAACCTAACATCCGGATCAGGTTGACGTGACCTGCAACGACAATGCCTCGAGAAGGGAATGACGTCCAAGACGCCGCCATCGTCCGCCAAGACCGCAGTCAGGCGCGATTTTCACCGGAAGCCACGTCGTCCCGATCTCTCTCGGCTGGCTGGAACCGAGCGCGGAGCCTCGCCACGAAGACGTACGCCGCCATCGGTACTCCGGCGGAGATCCGTCATCTCCTCACCGGTCCCTCCACGCGCCGCCGGTCGGTGCAAGGCCACCTCGCGGCGGATCCTATCAGGGCGTTGGATCCGCAGCCACCGCCGTCACCATCTCCGCACAGACCAGCCAACCCCACTGGATGGGCGCTGCCACCGCCGCCGTCCATCTCAGGGCCGCCGCTCCGCCGGCCATGGAACTGCGGCCACCGCCGCGCGGCATAGGGTTGCCACCCTCGGACTCCCATGATTCGTTGCTGCTGGTGTGTGAAAGGCCGAGCTGCTTTAAATATTTCACGTGGCGCAATGAAGAAGCTGAAACTTACCTCCCGCACCAACGGTTGGGTTTGGAGCGAACTCCATACTAGCCCTTCGCAGCCGTAGATGCGAGCTTGTTTGTGGAGCAAGCTTCATAAATTATGACAAACGACGATTTCGTCAGTGTGTCATTTTAGTTTAATCATTATATTAAAGACTATAATGATGTTCGTGTATATATGACGACTCTATTAGAGTTACTCTAAAGTTGCAACTCTATAAGCTATATACAACAACAAAATAATCTTACCAGAGTTCAAGATCGAGAATTATAGTATCGTCCTTTGTGTTGATAAAAATAGTCATTCTGAATGAAAATATTTTCTACGGAAATAACATGTGAGAATCGACCAATCAAACAAGCAGACGCAATCTCATCGATCGGGTCACTGTCAGATAATCAGATAATCAGTGCTACCAGAATAGACTTGACCAGCTGTTTCGCGGACGTGAGAAGCACGGAGACTTTAAAAATCTACCCAAGAGTTTTGACCAGGGCAACGGCGAAATGATCCCCGCCGTCTCTTGTCCCGAGTGAAAAGGCCTTATTCGGCCGCTCCGTATCAAGCCTTCACCGGTCAGTCTTCTACAACCAGGTGAATCCGTCCAATTCACCGTTCTAGAAGCCATGTGAAGAGCAATAATGTTTAATCACTCCCTTTCAGTAAGACCGGATGGATGCCTACAATATTGACCGGGACCAGTGGATCGTGATGCTATAGCACTCATGCTTGCTAGATTCCGTGATATCCCTGTCGATCGACGACTCAACTCTGAACGCATGGAAATGTGCGAGGGAATATAACTGAGACCACATATAATGGCTGAAACGGATAATTCTGACGGAAATTGCTAATGGATCTCGAGCTCCATGGAGCTTGAAATTTGAAATTTTCAAAATCAATTTTTGGTTCAAAGAATTCTGAAAGAAATACAAGCGTACCTATGGAAGTTACTATTCATATCAAGTAAATCGCAAAAACTACCGGTCTCGGGGTTAGGACGTCATAGAAGTACCCTTTCTTTCGTTTCTGATAACTACCACGAGTTTGGTTTCCGTTTAAGAAAACTCAAATTACATTTTCTTAAAAACCGACCAAACGCCCGTCATCAGATCCGCTCGGTCCGGTCGGAGTCGTGGTACTAAGACTGACAGTAGAATATGGGGTAGGTATGGAGAGGCAAGATCCTAACTATGGAGTAGTTGTATACGCAAGGGATTTACGAGTTCAGACCCTTCTCGGCGGAAGTAACAACCCTACTGAGGGAGTCCTAGACTAGGGGGGGGGGGGGGTCCGGACAGCCGGACTATCATCGTCCGCCGGACTTCAAGACTACGAAGATACAAGATTGAAGACTCCGTCCCGTGTCCGGATGAGACTTTCCTTGGCGTGGAGGGCAAGCTTGGCGATACGGATATGTAGATCTCCTACCATTGTAACCGACTCTGTGTAACCCTAGCCTCCTCCGGTGTCTATATAAACCGAAGGGCTTTAGTCCGTAGGACAACATACATTACAACAATCATACCATAGGCTAGCTTTAGGGTTTAGCCTCCTTGATCTCGTGGTAGATCCACTCTTGTACTATCCATATCATCAATATTAATCAAGCAGGACGTAGGGTTTTACCTCCATCGAGAGGGCCCGAACCTGGGTAAAACATCATGTCCCTCGTCTCCTGTTACCATCCGCCTAGACGCACAGTTCGGGACCCCCTATCCGAGATCCGCCGGTTTTGACACCGACATTGGTGCTTTCATTGAGAGTTCCTCTGTGTCGTCACCGATAGGCCCGATGGCATCTTCAACCAACGACGTGGTCCAGGGTGAGATTTTTCTCCCCGGACAGATCTTCGTATTCGGCGGCTTCGCACTGCGGGCTAATTCGCTTGGTCATCTGGAGCAGATCGAAAGCTACGCCCCTGGCCGTCAGGTCAGATTCGGAAGCCTAAACTTCACGGCCGATGCCCGCGGAGACTTGATCTTCGACGGACTCGAACCACAGCCAAGCGCGCCGCACTGTGACGATGGGCATGATCTAGCTCTGCCGCCGAACAGTGCCTTGGTGGCCGCACGCGAATCCGCTTCGGCCATTAGTCCGGAGCCGATTGCCCAGATAGAGGATCGGTGGATGGACACCGCCTCGGGGGCTTCAACTTCCACGGCGATGGAGCCGAACACTAATCTTGTCCCTCGCAAAACTCGTGATTCCGAGGTGCCGGACTCCTTGCCGGACTCCGAACCTCCCGCACCCCTACCAACCAAATCGGATCGGGCGCCGGTTATGGAATTCACCGCCGCAAACATCTTCCAATACTCGCCTTTTGGCGACATCCTGAATTCACTAAAGCATCTCTCGTTATCGGGAGAGTCCTGGCCGGACTATGGCCGGGACGGTCGGGATACGGACGACGAAGAAATTCAGAGCCCACCCACCACCCACTTTGTAGCCACTGTCGACGATCTAACCGACATGCTAGACTACGGCTCCGAAGACATCGACGGTATAGACGACGACGCCGGAGACGAACAAGAAACAGCGCCTATAGGGCACGCGAGGACCACCTCGTCGTACGACATATACATGGTGGATACCCCAAAAGAGAGCGATAACGAGGACCAACGGGCCGCGGCAGAGGATAACCCCGCCGATAAACAACCAAAACAGCGGCGCAGACGCCGCCCTAAGCCCCGCCTCGACAACAACAACGCTCCTAAGGACCCCGCAATACAGCAGGGCATAAAAGTGGACGACAAACATGCAGATGAGCAACCGTCCGAACAGGACGAGTCAGATAATCAGTCCAGGCCCGACGAAAACGACGGTTAGGACGATCTCATGCCGGACACGCCGCCGGAAGGTAAAAACCTTCGGAAAAGACTCGTCAACACTGCAAGAAGCATGAAGAAGGAAAAGCGGAAGACACACTCAGAATAAGGTGGAGCAAAGTACTCAAAACCGCGGATAAATACGGCAATGGCCACCAATCTAAGAGCTACCCGAAGCGCAAGCTGCTACCAGAATTCGACGACGAGGCCATAGAGCCCCCACAGTCAAAAAATAAAGAGGCTGCCTGGTTGGATAGACGGCCGGATGACAGGCCAAATTCTGAAAGCGGCGCCACAAATAAACCAACCAATGAACTTGGAAGG
Organism: Triticum timopheevii; assembly: GCA_963921465.1. Taxonomy (NCBI): domain Eukaryota; kingdom Viridiplantae; phylum Streptophyta; class Magnoliopsida; order Poales; family Poaceae; genus Triticum; species Triticum timopheevii. The sequence continues at coordinate 596,383,985 of OY997274.1, forward strand.
ACAGATGGCCCAGCCAGGTCCATCTACGGGCCAAAGAAGAAGGCCCCAGGAAGCAAGGCAACACGACAAGTGTCCGAAGATAGCGGCACACCCAAATACAGGGGCTCCGCACACCCACTATGTTTCACCAATGAGGTGCTGGAGCATGAATTCCCAGCAGGATTTAAACCAATAAACATAGAGGCCTACGATGGAACAATAGACCCTGGAGTCTGGATAGAAGATTATATACTACATATACACATGGCCAGAGGAGATGATCTCCACGCCATAAAATACCTACCCCTCAAACTCAAAGGGCCAGCCCGTCATTGGCTTAAAGGCCTCCCAGAAAACACTGTGGGAAGTTGGGAAGAGCTCGAGGACGCGTTTAGAGCAAATTTTCAAGGGACTTATGTCCGCCCTCCGGATGCAGATGATCTATGTCACATAACTCAACAGCCCGGAGAGTCAGCGCGCAAATTCTGGAACAGGTTCCTCACTAAAAAGAACCAAATAGTCGACTGTCCAGACGCCGAAGCCTTAGCAGCTTTTAAACACAACGTCCGAGACGAATGGCTTGCCAGACACCTCGGCCAAGAGAAACCGAGGACAATGTCCGCGCTAACAAGCCTCATGACCCGCTTCTGCGCGGGAGAGGATAGCTGGCTAGCAAGATGCAGCACCAGCGACCCAAGTACATCCGAGATAAGAGATGGAAACGGAAAATCACGGCGCAGAAAAGAGCAGCGCCGGAATCAAGAGAAAAGCCCAAAGAGCACGACAGTCAACGCCGGATTCAAAAGCTCGCGGCCAAACAACAAAACACCGCCTCTTAAGGATGACGGCGATGAGCTGTCCAACTTAAACAAGATTTTGGGTCGGATATGTCAAATCCACAGTACCCCCGGAAGGCCTGCAAACCATACCCATCGAGACTGTTGGGTTTTCAAACAGTCCGGCCGACTAAATGCCGAAGACAAGGGGCTCGACGCGTCAAGCGAAGACGATAAACCCCACCAGCAGAGCACCGGAAAACAAAAGACTTTCCCACAAGAGATGAACAACGTGCATACCCGTCCAGGATAACGGCACAACGGAGACACAGGCGCAGACGTGCAGTAGGGACCCGTTGCGAGGATTCTTTTCAGATTAAGACCCTGCGTAAACCTTTTTTACTGTCTCTTGTTGTTATTCTCCCTCGGTTTCTTCCTATAACCAAAGCGGAGCCTGGCGTTTTGGCATCGGCCGCGTCAGAAGACCATGCCCGTACCTGGACACTAGGGGCTTAGGGCATTATTCTGCCCATTATCATAAAGACCGAACACCTTAGGGAGTGTTCGGCGTCTCGAGTTAGGCATTATATGCATCGGCTCCGAATCATGTCTTGGGTCAAATGTTGGGTTTGCCCGGCTCCTGTGTTTTGCTGCCTTACGTTCCGTATCATCGGCTAACGCGGCACCAGGAGAACTACTGCGATTGTGCCCCAGTTCGGCTGGGCGAGCACCTCAGTAGAGAAAGCCGAAAACTGACTGTCATGATATAGCGAGAGACTGGTCAACCACTCGATCGGCTACCGGAATGTTTAGAATTCCCCGCTTTGACGAAGGACCGTTTCCCGGTCAGGCACACACGCGCCCCGAAATCGGAGAAGTGCGGTGCCCCCAGGGGCTATATCGTAGCCCCACCCTCGAACTCCACTGGCTAAGTGAAAGTGATAAAGCATTATAGTCCGGATTGCCTCGTTTGCTACGCTATCACCTCCTCAACAGGACCGAGATGTCGGATTAAGTGTGAACACGCGCTATTTTTGCGAACACCCCCGCACCTTGTGCGTGGGGGCTGAAGCCGAAGACTGCAATCTTTCAGGTTATACAAATGTATACGTAAACGGCCGCATAGGAGAAGTTTTACTACTTGGGACGCACAAGTATAAAAAGCAGTTATAGCATTATCATCGTTTTACAAGCTAAAACGTTCACTTGAACGTGACATTTTTTGAGCACTGCGACTCTATTACACGAGAACCACGCATAACTTCCCCGAAATAGTGCTCGGCGGGGAGCCGGCTTTCATCCGAACCCTGGGCAGCAACAGCGGTGGCATCCATCTCTGTCCAATGCGCCTTCACGCGGGCAAGAGCCATCCGCGCGCCTTCGATGCAGGCCGACCGCTTCATCTCCTTGATATGCAGCACCGCTCCAAGGAATTGCTGCAGTAAGCCGAAGTAGCTCGTCGCCTTGGGCCTCTCTGGCCAGACATGAGCCACGATGTCAGTCATGGCAAGTACGGATAATCTATTTAGCTCGGCCCATTCGGCCAACCGGTCGGTCAACGGAGGTGAGCGATCCGGACTATGGAATTGAGACCAAAATAGCTCTTCCGTCTTGGGATCCTTCTGGCTCCGGAAGTGCTCAACGGCATCTGCCGCACTTGCCGCTAAGTCCATATACAGATCCTCCGGACTCCACAGCCGATCAAATTGAGCATACTTTTGATCCATAAACCGGTGACGCAGCAGAAAAGGCTTGCCAGCCACGATATCTCCGGCCTGGCGCAGCTCCTCCTTCACGGCCCGTATTGCAGAGCAGGCATCCTTGGCCTCGGCGGTGGCCTTCCTCAGGTCTTCCCGCTCCGATAAGCGCTCCTTTTCAAGAGCCTCATTGCGGTCGGCAGCATCTTTTACTTCCACGGCCAATTCGGCCACCTCTTCCCTGCTTAGGCAGTGTGCAGCCCTTTCGGCTTTCAACTCCTCGGCCGCCCTAGAGGCAGCTGCGTCACTCCTTCGGGCTTGCTCCTTAGCTTGAGCAAGTTCAGCCCGAAGGCTCTCCACAGCAGCAGCACCGTCTGTATAACAACATTTAATTTATCAGAGGAGGGTTTTGACCCCCTTAATAAAGCGACTGTGGAAAACTCATTTACCTTGCGACTCGTCAAGTCGCCGGTTGACAGGCGATATGTCCACATCCGCCACGTCAAGTTGCCGCATTAACTCGGCAACCCCACTAGTCCGGCTAGCCCTCGGACTATCCGCCACCTGCATAGGAACGGCGACATTCATTACTTGCCATTTCGATCCTCGGCATGCTGTCTCTTTCGACAACCTACCGAGTCTCAGGGGCTACTACCTATACAGGGCGCACTTTTATGTGCAAAACGGCCAAAAATACAGGTGCGCCATTTTCGCGTACCTCAAATCCTGCCAGCAAACTCGTAGCGGCATCATGCAATCCACTCTCGGCAGACGAAATCCTTCCAATCACCATACGCATCAACGCACGGTGATCTTCTGAGATGGACGCCCTCTCCAGCAGATTCTTCAGTTCTCCCGGCCGGACACTAGTGGGCGCCGAACTCCCCGGCCCCTCCGGACTCGGGGACGCCCTCCGTGACGATACTTCAGGCTCGTCTGCCCTATCCGACTGCGCAGCAGACGGGGGCGTTTCGCTCTCCATCATCTTCGGAAGAAGGTCCCCCGAAGACGAACTCATCTGCGAAGGCTGCAAATCCGAACTGCAAGATAAAAATTTCGGTCACCCACAGAAGCTCAAATGGAGGTATTTTCTTACTAATGAACTCCCCTTTTCATACTCACGGCTCGTTGGAGGGCTGATCCTTTGGTGTTGATTGTACGTCCGGATTCTCCCCGGACGCCGGACCCCCCGGTGAAGATCTCTTCCCCCGTTTAGGGGCTTTGGCCTCCGGATCTTCGGAGGCGGTCCTCTTCTCCCCCTGGAGGGAGGAGTTTTTGATTCCCCCCTCTTCAGACGCCCCTTTGGGCGAAGTAATAGCTCCTTTATCTTTCCCATCGCCCCCTTTTACGGGCGCGACCTCCAACATTCTGACCAGCACGGGCTCCAGTGCGGTCTCTGGGAGGGGAGCCGGACACCTTATCAGCTTCGATCGCGCTACCCACTCCTGTGAAAAGTTATGGGTCAGGAGGCGAACCCTAGAAAAGCAGATAAATAAAACGTCCGGACTCTGAGCTATTTACCTGAGTATCCAGGCGATTGCGGCTTAGGCCTGCGTCCTCGGTCAATTCCGGACACGCCACCTGCGGTCCGAAGAACCACCTGTACATCTCCACGGGTGTTGCACCCATGAAGTTTTGGAGAATTCGAGGTCCTTCCGGGTTGAGCTCCCATAGACGGAGAGGACGGCGTTTGCAGGGCAGGAGATGCCTAGTTAGCATTACCTGCATCACCACGACCAGATTGATCTCCCTCGCTTGGAGGTCTCGAATCCGGCCCTGCAGTGAGGGCACGTCTTCGGGCGGCCCCCAATTGAGCCCTTGGTTGACCCACGACATCAGTTGGCGTGGAGGTCCCGGGCGGAAAGAAGGCGGCGGCTTTTGCTTGCTGCACTTCGGAGCGGTGATATAGAACCACTCCTGTTGCCACAATCCGAGTTCCTCTTGGAAGGAACCCTCAGGCCACGGGGCATCGGCGCTTATGCTTATGGCCGCCCCGCCGCACTCCGCTTGACGCCCCCCGATCATCTTCGGCTCCACATTGAAGGTTTTCAGCCACAGGCCGAAGTGGGGGGTGACGCGGAGGAAGGCCTCGCAGACGATAATGAATGCGGAGATATGGAGGATGGACTCCGGAGCCAAATCGTGAAAATCCAGCCCGTAGTAGAACATGAGCCCTCTCACGAAGGGGTCCGTCGGGAAGCCTAAACCCCGACGGAGGTGGGGTACGAAGACAACGTACTCACCGGGCTCGGGGGCGGGCACGGCCTGCCCTTGGGCAAGCAACCTGTGCGAAATCTCGTAGGACAGGTATTTGGCCTCCCGCAGCTTTGACACGTCCTCCTCCGTGACAGAGGAGGGCATCCACCGACCGTAGAGGTCGGAGCCGGACATGGTTGAGAATCCGAAGCGCTCGATTCTGGGGCTCTGGGTGCTGGAACTAGGAGCGAGAAGGAGATTCGATGTGAGATTGAAGAAAAGGAACGGTCCTTGGTCCTCTTATAAAGGGGAAAAATACCAAGGGTCATCTCCGTGACTGTTTGGGATTCACCTTCGATGGAGGAGGCGTGGCGACGGGCACGGTTGGGTTACCCACGCACGTATTGATGAGAATCCCGGAATAAGGGGAACACGATCTCTGCTTCGACAAGACGTGCCAAGGGAACCGCCTCGCTAAACATGCTGAGGTGGTATGGTAAAAAACAATTCAAACAAAAGCTTGGTAGCGGTGTGATGTCGCACCGCATAATACGTCAGCAGATTGGACTGGTGTACATTTTATTCTCTCTACGGTGGAATGTGGAATTTGTTTTGCAGAGCCGGACACTATCCTGGTGTTCATGATCTTCTCTGGATTATTCAAGGGAGGAACCCGCCTTGCAATGCCGAACATTATGCGCGCCGGACTTATCGTCATTGAAGCCTGGTTCAGGGGCTACTGAGGGAGTCCTGGACTAGGGGGTGTCCGGACAGCCGGACTATCATCGTCCGCCGGACTCCAAGACTACGAAGATACAATATTGAAGACTCCGTCCCGTGTCCGGATGGGACTTTCCTTGGCGTGGAGGGCAAGCTTGGCGATACGGATATGTAGATCTCCTACCATTGTAATCGACTCTGTGTAACCCTAGCCTCCTTCGGTGTCTATATAAATCGGAGGGCTTTAGTCCGTAGGACAACATACATTACAACAATCATACCATAGGCTAGCTTTAGGGTTTAGCCTCCTTTATCTCGTGGTAGATCCACTCTTGTACTACCCATATCATCAATATTAATCAAGCAGGACGTAGGGTTTTACCTCCATCGAGAGGGCCCGAACCTAGGTAAAACATCGTGTCCCTCGTCTCCTGTTACCATCCGCCTAGACGCACAGTTCGGGACCCCCTACCCGAGATCCGCCGGTTTTGACACCGACACCTACGTCTCGGAGCCCGGAGGTGGTCTACTGGATTATCTGCGTATGAGTTACAGGGGTGCGAACCCTTTACACTGAGGAGGGGGGTGGCTTATATAGTGTCTGCCCGACCCCTCCGGTCCTCAGTTATGCGGGGTTTAAAATACATTAAGGCCTGGCGTTACTGATAACGCCTTACATAAATTGTCATCATGATCATAAAGACTATTTAATTACAGACCGTTTGGATACAGAGTGACTTTTGAACTCCTGGTGGTCGAGTGAGGCTTCATGGTCGAGTGTCTTCGAGTTCGTCGAGTGGAATCCCTCCAGGTCGACTGGAAGGCAGTTTCTTCTAGAGATGTCCTTGGGGAGGGTATCTTTGGGCATGTCCATGACCCTACCCTAGGTACATGGCTTCATCATTAGCCCCCAATGGATCGAGGTTTGAGTGAGGAAGGAGTTGAGAATTTTTCCAACCTGTTTTTTGTGTTGCGAGTGTGTCTTACTTTGGATCAATGACTTTTTAGTGATGGTGTCAACTTCTCTTTCAGTCGCCTTGATCCATTCTTTATATCTGTCGAGTGAACTTTATGAACTTTGAGATTTCCGAGTGATGGATCGAAAGAAATCTGCCGTCTGACAAGTTGCTCTGCTGTTAGCGGATTTAGCGGGATCCGAATTTCGGGAAGCGCGTGAAGCGGAGAAGGCCGCGGTACTCGGATGGGATAAGGCAAAGACGCCTTGATCTCCGCGCCACCTTTTTCACCATGTATCGCGCGCGCGACTGTTGCGGGATTTGACAGGATTGCCCGGGCCTACCAGTCAGCCACTCGGAAGCGACTTCATATATGGCATCGGGCGGGGTTTTTTTTGAACAGTGCGTCCTCATTTTCTCCTCCCCCGTCCTCAGATCCATCTGCTGCGCTCGCCACCTGCTCAGCACTGCTGCTCTGTGCCTGCTTCGCCGGCGACAATGGTGAAGGAGAAGACGGCGGCATTGGAGCGGGTGAAGAAGGCGACGACGAAGGCGAAGGGGAGAGCGACCAGTCGGGGCGGATCCTCGTCGCGGTCCAGCCTGCCGCAAGGTTGGATCCAGGGAGATTGGATCCGCTCGACCATCAACCAGAAGGACCTCGACGATCTGGCCAACGAAGGACTGATCCCCCACGGGTCAGCAAGGCTTCCGGGGACGGAGTGGCAGCCGCGGCCTCAGGAGGGTGAGTGTGTCCTCTTAGCCACCCATGTTGATCGCGGGTTTTCTCTACCGCCGAATCTTTTCTTTCGGGGGTTTCTGAACTTCTTTGGGGCACAACTCCATCACTTCACACCCAACTCCATTGCCTATCTTGCCGCTTTCGTGTCTTTGTGCGAAAACTTCTTAGGTTGTCGGCCGCACTGGGGCCTCTTCAAACACATATTCACTTGTCTCTCTCAGACGTGAAAAAGGCTAGTCCGAATGACGAGAGAACCCAAGTAATCCAGATGTGTGGGGGTCTTGGGGTCCAGATGAGGAGTAAGAGTATCTGTACACCCACTGGGTGTGTCGATTGAATATCTGGATTGGTGGGGGCACGCTGAGTGCACCCACTGGGTGTAGTCCCCGAGGCTATGGTGGACTGCTGGCAGTCGACCATAGTCTTTATACTTTGAACTTTTTCTCTTTACTTTCTCCACTCGATCTGGTCGAATGGAATCATGGAATCAGTGGGGGCACGCTGAGTGCACCCACTGGGTGTAGTCCCCGAGACCGTGGTCGACTACTGGCAGTCGACGATGGTCTTAAGAACCCCTTTTTTTAGGTTAACTGCTGACAGTTAGCTATGGTTTAGGATCATAACCTTTTTGTCTCTTTCGGTCGACTGATCGAACCGAATCGGTAGAACCAGTGGGGGCACGCTGAGTGCATCCACTGGGTGTAGTCCCCGAGACTACAGTTGAATGTTTTGATTCGGCTGTAGTCTTAGAGATACTACGATCTTTCTCTTAGTCACTCGGAAGTGACCTATTTTTGACGTCTTTCGATTGGTCTTTCGCAGAAATCTTGCGAGCTCGTGGCTCGTTATACTGAGTTGGAGAACAAGCATATCCAGCTCGAACTTGATCTGAAGCTTGTCCAGGAGAACTTCACGAAGGTGAAGGAGGAGGCAAAAGGTATGTTTGGTGAGAACCTTGACGACTGCCTTTGTTTCTTGTCCACTCCCGAGTCTGATCTCACTGTGATTTTGCAGATAAACTGCGGGATTCTCTAAAGAACAAGGACCTTGACCTTGCTGAGGCGCAGAAAGCAGCTTCAGAGAAGACCAAACTCGCAGAAGAAAAGCTGGCTTCAATCAGCAAACTTGAAGAGGAGAATACCAATCTGAAAGCTGCTCTTGACGCGGCCAACAAAGAGGTCAGTCGACTGAAGAATGACAAGATAGCCCTGAGTGACAAGGCCAGCGAACTGGCGGGAAAGAAGAATGATCTGGAGGTTTATCTGGGAGGACTCGCCAAGAAGCTATTCCTCATGCTTGAAGGTAATCCCTTGTATCCGACATGCTTGTAATTATGGGCTTACCACAAAACTGTTGCCTTATCTTTGGGTTGTGTTTACAGAATTCTGCCAGAACTTCGAGGAAGAGACTGGTCAATTGGAGACAAGCCTAGATCTCGTCAACTCTCCTGTGAAGGATGAAGCCGCCATGAACGTGCTCCATCTCGAGTCTCGCGTTGCTGCTGTGGTCGACTATCTTGCGAGACTGAAGGTTGCTACGTCACGCATCGACACAACACTCTGGCCAAGAGAAACACTTTAGAATGACCTAGAGTCTCTGATGACTCGACTGAACGAAGTTCCAAGTCGAGTGCAAGAATGGAAGAAGTCTTCTGCCAGGTGTGGTGCCGATGTTGCTCTGTCTCTGGTCCGTGTTCACTGCAAGGACGCGCGAGAGGACAAGCTGGCGTCTCTAAAGGTGGCCAATACCAAGAAGCATGACTTCTGATCTTTCATGGAGACCTTCATTGCTGCTGCCACTCGGATCGCAGATGGAATCGACCTGGACGAGTTTGTTGCGCCTTCCAGTCCTCCGCAGGAGGGGTAAAAAACTTCTATGCTTGATGCCTTAAATTTGCCTCGGTATACCGAGTGGTTTTTGTAACCGGTAAACTTTAACAGGCTTGGTGCCTGAGCACTTCTGGATCCGTAGGACACTATTTGAACTTGGGTTTGACGTTGAATATGTTTGCATTTGCCTTTGATTTGTACCTCGTCATCCTTGCAGAGTGGAATGAATCTCATACTTAGGCTGGCACTGGGCTGCAGCTAAGCCCCCGAGTGGAAGGTTTGCTCTCCACTCGGTAGGATTTTCAAAAACTTAGGCGGGCACTGGGCTGCAGCTAAGCCCCCGAGTGGGAGGTTTGCTCTCCACTCGGTAGGATTTTCAAAAACTTAGGCGAGCACTGGGCTGCAGCTAAGCCCCCGAGTGGGAGATTTGCTCTCCACTCGGTAGGATTTTCAAAAACTTAGGCGAGCACTGGGCTGCAGCTAAGCCCCAGAGTGGGAGGTTTGCTCTCCACTCGGTAGGATTTCCAAAAACTTAGGCGAGCACTGGGCTGCAGCTAAGCCCCCGAGTGGGAGGTTTGCTCTCCACTCGGTAGGATTTTCAAAAACTTAGGCGAGCACTGGGCTGCAGCTAAACCCCCGAGTGGGAGGTTTTCTCTCCGCTCGGTAGGATTTTTGTGGCGTACCCCTGAAGGAGAAGGTAACAGTCGACCTGCGCCTCATCCTCCTTGCGGGTCACACATTGTATTTGTGGCGTAGCTCGGAAGGAGAGGGTAGCAGTCGACATGTGCCTCGTCCTCCTCGCGGAGCGCACGTTGTATTTGTGGCGTAGCTCGGAAGGAGAGGGTAGCAGTCGACCTGCGCCTCGTCCTCCTCGCGGAGCGCATGTTGTATTTGTGGCGTAGCTCGGAAGGAGAAGGTAGCAGTCGACTGCACATCGTCCTCCTTGCGGAGCGCACATTGTATTTGTGGCGTAGCTCGGAAGGAGAAGGTAGCAGTCGACCTGCACCTCGTCCTCCTTGCGGAGCGCACATTGTATTTATACTTAGGTGAGCGCTAGGCTGCAGCTGAGCCCCCGAGTGGGAGGCTGGCTCACCACTCGGCAGGATTTTGTTAAACTTAGGCGAGTACTTGGACTGCAGCTAAGCCTCTAAATGGGAGGCTGGTTCACCACTTGATAGGATTTTGTTAAACTTAGGCGAGTACTTGGACTGCAGCTAAGCCCCCGAGTGGAAGGCTGGCTCACCACTCGATAGGATTTTGTTAAACTTAGGCGAAACGGATTCGCAGCTAAGCCCCCGAGTGGGAGGCTGGGTCACCACTCGGCAGGATTTTGTTAAACTTAGGCGAAATGGATTCGCAGCTAAGCCCCCGAGTGGGAGGCTGGCTCACCACTCGGCAAGGATTTTTCTTACAAACTTAGGCGAAATGGATTCGCAGCTAAGCCACCCACTGGAGGACTGCTTTATGTGAACAAAAGTAATGACAATCACTGGGAAAATTATAACACTCTTGTCTTTGATAAATAAACTACAGAAGTATTTTTATTACATCTCAGCCGAGTGAATACTTAAGTATAAAAGGGGCGGAGCAGCTCCGCGTTCCAAGCTCGGGGCTCGTCAATCCGGTGCTCGACATTGTAAAGGCGGTACGCTCCATTGTGGAGAACCTTGGTGACAATGAAGGGACCTTCCCAAGTAGGATCAAGCTTGTGTGGCTTCTGCTGATCCACTCGGAGAACCAAATCTCCTTCTTGGAAGGCTCAACTCTTCACGTTTTTGGCATGGAAGCGATGCAAGTCCTGCTGATAAATGGTCGACCGGATCAGGTCCATCTCTCTTTCTTCTTCTAGAAGGTCGACTGCGTCCTGTCGGGCTTGATCTGCTTCAGCTTCAGTGTAGAGTTCGACTCGGGGAGCGTTGTGAAGCCGGTCACTCGGCAAGACTGCTTCAGCTCCGTAGACCAAGAAGAACGGAGTTCTCCCAGTTGACCGATTAGGTGTGGTCCTTAATCCCCAAAGTACTGACGGAAGTTTGTCGACCCATGCACCAGCTGCATGCTTGAGATCGCGCATCAGTCGGGGTTTCAGCCCTTTGAGAATTAAACCATTTGCTCGTTCTACATGTCCATTCGACTGGGGATGAGCGACTGAAGCATAGTCGACTCGTGTGCCCTGAGATGTGCAAAAGGCTCTGAATTCCTCGGAATCGAAGTTCGACCCATTATCAGTGATGATGCTATGGGGAAACCCATATCTGAATATCAACTCCCTGATGAAGCTGACAGCAGTGCCGGCATCAAGATTCTTGATGGGTTCTGCTTCGATCCACTTAGTGAACTTGTCGACTGCCACCAGCACATGGGTGAAGCCGCTTCTGCCTGTTCTCAGTGGTCCAACCATATCCAATCCCAATACAGCGAAAGGCCAAACTAGTGGGATGGTCTTCAAGGCTGAGGCGGGCTTGTGTGACATATTGGAGTAAAATTGAGATCCTTCACACTTGTCGACTATCTCCTTTGCCATTTCATTTGCTCTTGGCCAGTAAAATCCCGCTCGGTATGCTTTAGCCACAATGGTCCGAGAGGACGCATGATGGCCACAGGTCCCCGAGTGGATATCGTCAAGGATTATTCGACCTTCTTCTGGCGTTATACACTTCTAGCCGACTCCAGTCGCGCTTTCTCTGTACAACTGTCCCTTTATCACGGTAAAGGCCTTAGATCGGCGGACGATCTGTCGAGCCTCTTCTTCATCCTCTTGGAGCTCTTTCCTCAAGATATATGCGATGTACGTCACTGTCCAATCGGGAGTGATGATCAATGCTTCCATGATCAGGTCGACCACTGCTGGGACTTCAACTTCAGTCGGATCTCTGGCACTCTTTGGCTGCGGAGCTTCTTCGGTAAAAGGATCTTCCTGAGCTGATGGAGTATGGATATGTTCCAAGAACACATCATTGGGGATGGCTTCTCTCTTGGAACCTCTCTTTGCCAAATCATCAGATGCTTGATTCTTCAGTCGGGGTATATGATCGAGCTCTAACCCTTCAAATTTCTTCTCAAGCTTTCTCACTGCATTGCAGTAACCAGTCATGGCTGGGCTTCTAACGTCCCACTCCTTCATCACCTGATTAACCACCAAATCTGAGTCGCCATAAACCATAAGGCGACGGACGCCGAGTGAAATGGCCATGCGCAACCCGTACAAAAGCGCTTCGTATTCTGCTTCATTGTTGGAGGAATCAAAGTGGATTTGGAGCACATATCTGAGCTTATCTCCTCGAGGGGAAACCAATACTACCCCAGCACCGGAACCATTCAACATCTTAGAACCATCAAAGAACATGGTCCAGTGCTCCGAGTGAACTTGAGTCGGCAGTTGTTGTTCAATCCACTCGGCGATGAAATCTACTACTGCTTGGGACTTAATGGCTTTCTTTGCCTCAAACTTGATATCAAGGGGAAGAAGTTCAATCGCCCATTTTGCCACTAGACCAGTTACATCTCTGTTGTGCAAAATCTCTGACAATGGGGCGTCGCTGAGAACTGTAACGGAATGATCAGAGAAATAATGAGCAACCTTCTTCGTGGTCATGTAAATCCCATATACAAGCTTCTGATAATGAGGGTATCTTTGCTTCGATGGGGTCAACACTTCGGAAAGATAATATACTGGGCGCTGAACTTTGAAGACTTTCCCTTCTTCTTCCCGCTCGACCGTAAGTACTGTACTGATGACTTGTCCTGTGGCTGCAATGTAAAGAAACAGAGGCTCTTTGCTGATTGGAGCAGCAAGCACCGGCTGGGTGGAGAGCAGAGCTTTGAGCTCTGCAAATGCTGCATCAGCTTCTGGAGTCCACTTGAACTTGTCTGACTTCTTCATCAGTCGGTAAAGAGGCAATGCCTTTTCACCGAGGCGAGAGATGAATCAACCTAACGCGGCCAAGCATCCAGTAAGCTTCTGGACATCGTGCACATGCACAGGGCGTTTCATTCGGAGTATAGTGCCAACTTTTTCTGGGTTGGCATCGATTCCTCGTTCGGAAACGAGAAAACCGAGTAACTTTCCGCCAGGAACTCCGAATGTGCACTTTGATGGATTAAGCTTGATATCATATCTCCTGAGATTGGCAAATGTTTTGGCAAGGTCAGTCAACAGGTCGGAACCCTTCCGTGATTTGACCACAATATCATCCATGTATGCTTCCACGTTCTGACTGATTTGAGTGAGTAAACACTTCTGAATCATCCTCATGAACGTGGCTCCAGCATTCTTGAGGCCGAATGGCATGGTGACATAGCAGAAGCACCCGAATGGAGTGATGAAAGCTGTTTTGATCTCGTCGGGTCCATACAGACGGATCTAATGGTAATCGGAATAGGCGTCTAAAAAAGACTGGCGTTCACATCCCGCAGTCGAGTCGACTATTTGGTCGATGTGGGGGAGAGGAAAATGATCTTTTGGGCAGGCCCGATTGACATGTTCTAAATCAATGCACATGCAAAGTGACTTGTCCTTCTTGGGGACCATGACAACATTGGCGAGCCACTCGGAGTGGTAAATCTCTCGGATAAACTCTGCTGCCAGGAGCCGAGCCACCTCCTCGCCAATGGCCTTTCTCTTCTGGAGACCATCGAAGATGTTCTTTGACGGGTTTTTCTTTTGGGTCGACTCGTAAACGATGCTCAGCCAGCCCCCTGGGAACACCCGGCATGTCAGCAGGCTTTCATGCGAAGATGTCCCAGTTCTCACGGAGGAACTGGATGAGCGCTTCTTCCTATTTAGAGTCGAGTGTTGTGGAGATATGAGTCGGAGCAGCACTGGGGTCAGTCGGGTGAATGTGAACGGGCTTCATCTCACCAGACGACTGGAACGCTGACTCTGTGGCGGGCTTCTTGGCTCACAATAAATCACTCGGATCTGCATTTTTCTGATATTCCTGCAGCTCCACCACTGTTATCTGAGCATCGGCAATCTTTGAGCCCTTCTGAAAGCACTCTTCTACCTTTTTCCGATTGCCAGTGATGGTGATCACACCCTTGGGACCGGGCATCTTCAATTTGAGGTACATGTAGCATGGTCGAGCCATGAATCGTGCATAAGCTGGCCTGACCAAAATAGCATGATAAGCACTCTGGAAATCCACGATTTCAAATGTTAGCTTTTCTTTGCAGAAATGCTTTGAGTCGCCGAAAATCACATCAAGAGCAATTTGGCCGAGTGACTCAGCCTTCTTCCCAGGAATGACTCCATGGAAACTCATGTTGCTGGAACTGAGTCTGGACATCGGAATGCCCATTCCCTTCAGCGTCTCCACATACAATATATTCAGCCCGCTGCCACCATCCATCAGAACCTTAGTCAGTCGAGTGCCTTCGACGATCGGGTCGACCACCAAAGCTTGCCTCCCAGGGGTGGCTATGTGTGTCGGATGATCAGATTGGTCGAACGTGATGGCGGTCTGAGACCATTTCAGATAACTGGGTGTCGCCGAAGCAACCATATTCACCTCACGGTTGATAACTTTCAATCGACTTTTGCTCTCAACATCAGCAAAAATCATCAGGGTGGAATTGACATGGGGGTATCCTCCATCACTGTCCTCTTTGTCCTCAACCTTGTCTGACTCCTCCTTATCCTTGGGTTGTTTCCCCTGAAACTGCTGGATTAAGAGTCGGCACTGGCGAGTGGTATGTTTTGGGTAGATGAAGTTGCCCTCTTCGTCTTTCTTCGTGTGGATGTGGCATGGCAAATCCATCACATCGTTTCCTTCCTTGTCCTTCACTTTCTTGGGGTTCCAAGATCCTTTGGGATTTCATTTAAACTTGCCCTGAGTCACGGCCATGGCTTCTCCAGGAGCAGCTGGCTCGGCTTTCCGCTTTTGCTTCCAACTGGAGTTTCCTTTTTCCGACTGGCTCGGCTTGTACTTGCCACTTCGGAGCCGATCCTCTTCTTCACCATTGGCATATTTGGTGGCAATCTCCATCATTCGACTCAGGGTCATGTCTCCAGTCCGACCAAACTTCAAACTTAACTCCCTGTTCTTAACGCCTTCCTTGAAGGCACATACTGCTTGGTGATCAGATACGTTCTCCACCGTATGATGCAATGTGATCCACCTCTGGATGTAATCTCTCAAGGTCTCATTTGACTTTTGCACGCAAACCTGCAGTTCTGTCAAACCTGCTGGTCGCTTGCAAGTTCCTTCAAATGTCCTGACAAACACTCGGGCAAGATCCTCCCAAGTGTAAATGTTGCTAGGCGCTAACTCATTCAGCCAGGCTCTGGCCGAGCCCTCCAACATAAGCGGTAGGTGTTTCATGGCCACCTCATCATTGCCACCGCCAATCTGAAGTATCGGGCTTGGACTCACAAGTGAACTTACTAACTCCAGTCGCCAACCTGAAGTTGGGAGGAATCACTGCGACTCTGATGGCTCTGCTAAAACACTCTGGTCCTGAGACATGAACTATGCTGCTGGTGGGCACATATCTGTCATGGCCCTCACGGTGAGCTCTGTTCCGGTCGAACAAACCCTGAACGATAATGGATCTCGCATCAAAGCCTGGTTCTCTGGGGTCGACTGGAACCCTTCGCCCAACACTGTGCTGGCGTCTGTCATCTTGCTGCTGAGGGGCGTACGATCCACCCCTTGGGGGAGGGGTGGGCACTCGATGCCGATCATCGCGATCAAATCTGTCATCATACTGATCGCGTCGACCTCCACATCCCTCACGCCGCGGGGGCGATCTTGGGCTATGGGCCGACTGGACTATATTCGCAGCAACGGATCGACTGTGAATCCTATTACGCGACTGTGATACAGCTGAATTCTGATCTCCTGCTGCCCGGAGCAAATCTCTGATCTGCATCAAGCCCCTACCGGCCTCCGACTGGGAGGGTTGAATCGATTCTGCTATTCGGGCTGCAGCTGCTAAATTCTGAATCGGGGTTCGATATACCTGAGTCGGTGGTGGAAAGAGTTGACGTCGACTGGAGTCCGGAACTCGCTGCCGCGCGCACTCGTCGAGTGCCCGCTGGAGGTTCTCCAGTCGAGTGCGCTTAGCCAAGTTGGCCAAATGCGCGTCCTCCAAGGCACGAACCTCGGGGATTTCTCCTACGATAGGAGTATGCAGAGCATCCATGTTCCAGGCGGCAAAGATCTTCCCTTTGCAGAGAAGTGAGTGGCTCGGGTTGATACTCCTCGTGGACCTGCGCTGGGTCACCTCCGCCGTCTCCTCCGTCGGTGTGGGGGAAGCCGGGAGGACTACGAGGCCCATTGACCATCAGGACCTCCACTGCTGGATCACTACTGTCGCACTTGGATGCAGTCTCTATGGAGCTAGTCGACAGATCGAACAGGCCGTAGAGAGATTCGTCGGGCTCGATCGCCGCGACTTGGGGGGTGGCCGACTAGCGGGCCACTGCATGCTTCACCCACCGCTGAAGCCTCGACCGACCGGAGCGCTTGCGCTGGCGGGAGACAGGGAGGGAGGACGACGCAGGAGTCGACCGATAAGGGGTCGACGGTTGCCGCAGCAGGACGCCACGGACACATGCGCGAAAGTGTGTCGCTCCACGGACTGGAAGCGCGTCAATGTCGAGTGGAGCCTCCTGGAGCCAAGCGGAGTCGTCGACGATGAACATGAGCGCGCCGAGACGGATCTCACGGCCCTCGACCAAAACTCCGCCAGAAACAATGATGAAGGTGATCGGAATAATTGCAACTTCTCCAATAAGTTGCTAAGACACCTGCCCCAAGGTGGGCGCCAACTGTCGTGGTACTAATACTGACAGTAGAATAGGGGGGTAGGTATGGAGAGGCAAGATCCTAGCTATGGAGTAGTTGTATACGCAAGGGATTTATGAGTTCAGGCCCTTCTCGGAGGAAGTAACAGCCCTACGTCTCGGAGCCCGGAGGCGGTCGACTGGATTATCTGCGTATGAGTTACAGGGGTGCGAACCCTTTACACTGAGGAGGGGGTGGCTTATATAGTGTCTGCCCGACCCCTCCGGCCCTCAGTTATGTGGGGTTTAAAGTACATTAAGGCCCGGCGTTACTGGTAACGCCTTACATAAAGTGTCATCATGACCATAAAGACTATTTAATTACAGACCGTTTGGATACAGAGTGACTCTTGAACTCCTGGTGGTCGAGTGAGGCTTCATGGTCGAGTGTCTTCGAGTCCGTCGAGTGGAATCCCTCCAGGTCGACTGGAAGGCAGTTTCTTCTAGAGATGTCCTTTCGGAGGGTATCTTTGGGCAGGTCCATGACCCTACCCTAGGTACATGGCTTCATCAGCCGGACCAAGCCAAAACAGCCCGAGTCGTCGCCCCGCCTCTCAGTCTGCTCTCAGTCGCCCATCCTCTCTCTCTCTCTCTCTCTCTCCCTCCCTCCCTCCTCTCTCTCTCTCTCTCTCTCTCTCTCTCTCTCTCTCTCTCTCTCTCTCTCTCTCTCTCTCTCTCTCTCTCCGTTGAGCTCGACGCCGGGCACGACTCCACTGCTCATCGTAGACCAGCCCCACCCCACGGCTACTCCTTGGAGTACATGCGACGCCTGTTAGACATGATCCTAGAGCACTTCACTCGCGATGAGTTTGAGGGTGTGATCCCTAGTGGATCCAATCGAACATATGAGTAAATCATCCATTTGGCGAGGAGAAAGGGCGACTTTTCTCCATATCCCGCTACCAGGGCGCGCTGACTGTCTTTCTTGTACCCATGCTCATGTAACTCTCGTTTAGCGCATGTTGGACCAATGTGTGAATCTTTCTTGTATGGATCTTTGAGATAAACCAATGTATGAACCTTTCTGATCAAATGAATCTTTGTGATGAACCTATGTATGAATGTTTGTTATCAAATGAATTTTTGTGATTAGCCTATGTATGAAACTATGTACCAGCGATGTAGCGTCACACCGTTAATTTGAAGCTTCTTGTGATATCACATGTAGCACTTTTGACTAGACATGTAACATTTGTTTTGTGTATATGAAATTAGAAAGAACACTATAAAAAAAATGCCAGCATGATAGTACGATAGTTTGACAAGTTCAAGTCGAACATCAATACATACATGATCAAGTTAAGTACATCACACACACAAATAGTTTTGGGACTGTTCAAGAATAACATCACAAACAAATAGCAAGCTCAATACCGACATGCTCAAGTTCAGTACATCACATACACACACATAAATAGTTTTAGGATAGTTCAATAGCAACATCACAGACAAATAGCAAGCTCAAGCTCATCAGGACAGACAAATAGTTTTTGGACAGATCTCAACAACAACAACAACATAGTTAATAGTTCCCACATTTGCGGTGAAATACAACATCATCCTACTATTTGGCATCATCTTCCTCTTTGGACCAACCTGAACGAAATATGCCCTAGAGGCAATAATAAAGTTGTTATTTATATTTTCTTATATCATGATACATGTTTATTATTCATGCTAAATTGTATTAACCGGAAACTTAGGACATGTGTGAATACATAGACAAACAGAGTGTCCCTAGTATGCCTCTACTAGACTAGCTCGTTAATCAAAGATGGTTAAGTTTCCTAGCCATAGACATGTGTTGTCATTTGATGAACGGGATCACATCATTAGAGAATGATGTGATGGACAAGACCCATCCATTAGCTTAGCACTATGATCGTTTAGTCTATTGCTATTGCTTTCTTCATGACTTATACATGTTCCTATGACTATGAGATTATGCAACTCCCGAATAACGGAGGAACACTTAGTGTGCTATCAAACGTCACAACGTAACTGGGTGATTATAAAGATGCTCTACAGGTGTCTCCGATGGTGTTTTGTTGAGTTGGCATAGATCGAGATTAGGATTTGTCACTCCGATTGTTGGAGAGATATCTCTGGGCCCTCTCGGTAATGCACATCTCTATAAGCCTTACAAGCAATGTGACTAATGATTAGTTGCGGGATGATGCATTACGGAACGAGTAAAGAAACTTGCCGGTAACGAGATTGAACTAGGTATTATGATAACGACGATCGAATCTCGGGCAAGTAACATAGCGATGACAAAGGGAACAATGTATGTTGTTATGCGGTTTGACCGATAAAGATCTTCATAGAATATGTGGGAGCCAATATGAGCATCCAAGTTCCGCTATTGGTTATTGACCGCGGATGAGTCTCGGTCATGTCTACATAGTTCTCGAACCCGTAGGGTCCGCATGCTTAACGTTCGATGACGATTGGTATTATGAGTTTATGTGATTTGATGTACCGAAGGTTTTTTGGAGTCCCGGATGAGATCACGAACATGACGAGGAGTCTTGAAATGGTTGAGACATTAAGATTGATATATTGGACCATGTTGTTCGGACACCGGAAGTGTTCTGGAGAGTTTCGGATAAAACCGGAGTGCCGGAGGGTTATCGGAACCCTCCCCCCGGGAAGTTAGTGGGCCACCATGGGCCTTAGAGGAGAGAGGGCCGGCCAGGAGGTGGCGCCCCCCGGTCCGAATTGGACAAGGGATGGGGGCGGCGCCCCCCTCCTTCCTTCTCTCCCCTTCCTCCTTCCTTCCCCTCCTAGTTGGACTAGGAAAGGGGGGAACCTACTCCTAGTAGGAGTAGGATCCCACCCCCTTGGGCGCGCCCTTTGAGGCCGGCCAGCCCCCTCCTCCCCTCCTTTATATACGGGGGAGGGGGCACCCCATAGACACACAAGTTGGTCTCTTAGCCATGTGCGGTGCCCCTTCACAGATTTCTACCTCGGCCATATTGTCGTAGTGCTTAGAGGAAGCCCTGCGTCGGTAACTTCATCATCACCGTCAGCACACCGTCGTGCTGGCAAAACTCTCCCTCGGCCTCAGCTGGATCTAGAGTTCGAGGGACGTCACCGAGCTGAAGATGTGCGGATTGCGGAGGTGTCGTGCGTTCAGTACTTGATCGGTTGGATCGCGAAGACGCTCGACTGCATCAACTGTGTTACTAAACGCTTCCGCTTTCAGTCTACGAGGGTACGTGGACACACTGTCCCCACTCGTTGCTATGCTTCTCCTAGATAGATCTTGCGTGATCGTAGGAATTTTTTTGAAATACTACATTTCCCAACAGTGGCATCCGAGCCAGGTCTATGCGTAGATGTTATATGCACGAGTAGAACACAAAGAGTTGTGGGCGATAATAGTCATACTGCTTACCATCATTTCATACTTTGATTCGGCGGTATTGTTGGATGAAGCGGCCCAGACCGACATTACATGACCGCGTTCATGAGACTGGTTCTACCGCCGTGCTTTGCACACAGGTGGCTAGTGGGTGTATGTGTCTCTAGCTTTAGTTGAATCGAGTGTGACTAAGCCCGGTCCTTGTGGAAGGTTAAAACAACACACTTGACGAAAAATCGTTGTGGTTTTGATGCGTAGGTAAGAACGGTTCTTGCTATATGCCCATAGCAGCCACGTAAAATTTGCAACAACAAAGTAGAGGACGTCTAACTTGTTTTTGCAGGGCTTGCAGTGATGTGATATGGTCAAGACGTGATGATATATAAATTGTTGTATGAGATGATCATGTTTTGTAACAGTTATCGGCAACTAGGAGGAGCCATATGGTTGTCACTTTATTGTATGAAATGCAATCGCCATGTAATTGATTTACTTTATCACTAAGCGGTAGCGATAGTCGTAGAAGCAATAGTTGTCGAGACGAGAACGCTGCTTCAATGGAGATCAAGGTGTCAAGCCGGTGACAATGGTGATCATGACGGTGCTTTGGAGATGGAGATCAAAGGCACAAGATGATGATGGCCATATCATATCACTTATATTGATTGCATGTGATGTTTATCCTTTATGCATCTTATTTTGCTTAGTACGGTAGCATTATAAGATGATTTCTCACTAAATTTCAAGGTATAAGTGTTCTCCCTGAGTATACACCATTGCTACAGTTCGTCGTGCCAAGACACCAAGTGCTGATCGGGTGTGATAAGCTCTACGTTCACATACAATGGGTGCAAGCTAGTTTTGCACACGCAGAATACTCGGGTTAAACTTGATGAGCCTAGCATATGCAGATATGGCTTCGGAACACAGACCGAAAGGTTGAGCGTGAATCATATAGTAGATATGATCAACATAGTGATGTTCACCATTGAAAACTACTCCATCTCACGTGATGATTGGATATGGTTTAGTTGATATGGATCACATGATCACTTAGATGATTAGAGGGATGTCTGTCTAAGTGAGAGTTCTTAAGTAATATGATTAATTGAACTTTAATTTATCATGAACTTAGTACCTGATAGTATTTTTCATGTCTATGTTGTTGTAGATAAATGGTCCGTGCTACTGTTCCGTTGAATTTTAAAGCGTTCCTAGAGAAAACTAAGTCGAAAGATGATGGTGGAAACTACACGGACTGGGTCCGTAACTTGAGGATTATCCTCATTGCTGCATAGAAGAATTACGTCGTAGAAGCACCGCTGAGTGCCAAACCCGCTGCAGGAGCAACACCGGACGTTATGAACGCCTGGCAGAGCAAAGCTGATGACTGATGTCTACTACACAACCTTATTATTGTAGACGTTGTTGGGCCTCCAAGTGCAGAGGTTTCTAGGACAGTAGCAAATTTCCCTCAAGTGCATGACCTAAGGTTTATCAATCCGTGGGAGGTGTAGGATGAAGATGGTCTCTCTCAAGCAACCCTACAACCAAATAACAAAGAGTCTCTTGTGTCCCCAACACACCCAATACAATGGTAAATTGTATAGGTGCACTAGTTCGGCGAAGAGATGGTGATACAAGTGCAATATGGATGATAGATATAGGTTTTTGTAATCTGAAAATATAAAAACAGCAAGGTAACTAACAATAAAAGTGAGCGTAAACGGTATTGCAATGGTAGGAAACAATGCATAGGGTTCATACTTTCACTAGTGCAAGTTCTCTCAACAATAATAACATAATTGGATCATATAACTATCCCTCAACATGCAACAAAGAGTCACTCCAAAGCCACTAATAGCAGAGAACAAACGAAGAGATTATGCTAGGGTACGAAACCACCTCAAAGTTATCCTTTCTACGCAATCTATGAAAGAGTCCGTAGTAAAATAACACGAAGCTATTCTTTCCATTCTATCTACCATAGAGTTCATACTAGAATAACACCTTAACACACAAATCAACCAAAACCCTAATGTCACCTAGATACTCCATTGTCACCTCAAGTATCCGTGGGCATGATTATACAATATGCATCACACAATCTCAGATTCATCTATTCAACCAACACAAAGTACTTCAAAGAGTGCCCCAAAGTTTCTACCGGAGAGTCAAGACGAAAGCGTGTGCCAACCCCTATGCATAGGTTCATGGGCGGAACCCGCAATTTGATCACCAAAACATACATCAAGTGATTCACGTGATATCCCATTGTCACCACAGATAAGCACGGCAAGACATACATCAAGTGTTCTCAAATCCTTAAAGACTCAATCCGATAAGATAACTTCAAAGGGAAAACGCAATCCATCATAAGAGAGTAGAGGGGGAGAAACATCATAAGATCCAACTATAATAGCAAAGCTCGCGATACATCAAGATCGTGCCATAAAGAGAACACGAGAGAGAGAGAGAGAGAGAGATCAAACACATAGCTACTGGTACATACCCTCAGCCCCGAGGGTGAACTACTCCCTCCTCATCATGGATAGCGCCGGGATGATGAAGATGGCCACCGGTGAGGGATCCCCCCTCCAGCAGGGTGCCGGAACGGGCTCCCGAGAAGTTTTTGGTGGCTATAGAGGCTCGCGGCGGCGGAACTCCCGATCTATCTTGTCCTTCAATGGTTTTAGGGTATATGGGAATATATAGGCGAAAGAAGTCGGTGGGGGGAGCCTCAAGGGGCCCACGAGGGTGGAGGGCGCACCCAGGGGGGGTGGGCGCGCCCCCTATCTCATGGCCTCCTCGACGCTTCCCTGGCTTGCACTTCAAGTTCCCAGGATTGCTTCTATTCCAAAAATAAGTTTCCCGAAGGTTTCATTCCGTTTGGACTCCGTTTGATATTCCTTTTCTTTGAAACACTGAAATATGCAAGAAAACAGCAATATGGGCTGGGCCTCCGGTTAATAGGTTAGTACCAAAAATAATATAAAAGTGTATAATAAAGCCTGTAAACATCCAAAACAGATAATCAAATAGCATGAATGCTTCATAAATTATAGATACGTTGGAGACGTATCAGCATCCCCAAGCATAATTCCTGCTCGTCCTCGAGTAGGTAAATGATAAAAGAAAGAACTTATGAAGTGTGAATGCTAGTAGGTGCACAAGTTTGATCAATGATAATTTCAGTCACCTTTCCTAGCATGATTATATGTCATAACAGTAGTTCATCTCATAAAACTTCTCAAGATCAAGTAACAAGCTATTCACATGCTAAAGCATAAACCATAAACTTTCTTGAAAACTACTCCCTCCATTCCAAAATAATTGTCTTTCTAGAGATTTCAACAAGTGACTACATACGGAGCAAAATGAGTGAATCTACACTCTAAAACATGTCTACATACATCCGTATGTTGTAGTCCATTTGAGATGGCTAGAAAGACAATTATTTAGGAACGGAGGGAGTAGCAAACTTCATTCTCAGTCATCAAACAATTACAATTCATCTTATTTTCAGGAAGGGTCTATGTCAGAGCTTTGATTAGCAAACTCCACATACTCAACTCACTACACCACAACACTTAATTAGGGGCAGTTAACTGCTGGGAGAAGTTGCTGAATAAGGGCAAACTATCTGCCGGGACATTCGTTACTGCCGGTACATATACTTCAGGGCACGCAAACTGCCGGTAGAACTTGAGCTGCAGGGGCATTTACACTGCCAGTACGCCTTTCAGGCGCATATTCTTCCGGGACAACACAACCACGGCCCATTTTCTGTCGGGCCCCTTTATTTGGCGCCAAACTGAAATAGTATCGGGCCCAGCGCGGGAGACACCCAAAAGTCCGCCCCTTTGCTTCAAAAAAAGAAAAAACCTCTCTTCCCCAAATCCCTCTATATCGACCCAGCCACTCCCGTCCCTTCCTAACCCTACTTCCCCAAATCACAGACCCGCCGCCGCCGCTGCCCCCCACTCCACCGCCGCCCCTTCCTAACCCTACTTCTGGCCAGCCTGTAGTCCCCTTCCCTGTGCGCCGCCGCCCTACCTCTCTTCCTCCGCTGAGCTGCCATTTCCATGGAAGCGGCCCGGCCTGGTCATTGCTGGATTTGGCGGTCTGGCCGCACCGGTGGTCGATGCTGTCGGATCTGGCCTGGGCCTCATCAACGCCGCCCCGGTTGTTCACCTCCCCATCACCACTTCCCCCATCGTCATCTTGTCCGCCTCGCCCAGATCCGCTGATAGGGTGAGACCGGGAGAGTAGCCGCCTGTCTCCTGAGGAGTTCGTCCCCGACGGCCTCTCCAAGGACTCCCTCCTCCTCACTCCCAATGCCACTGCCTTCAGAACATGTTGCTCTTCTCCGTGGCATCGAGTTCAAGCAGGGTCAACCGCGAGCTGTATCGTCATTGAGCGTTCCTCTTCTTCGTTGGGCCTGCACCTTCTCGGGGTGCAGTCGTGTAGCACCTGCTGTTGTGGAAGACAGATGGTGTGGTGCTGGTAGAGCTGCTCCACATCGGCCCTGTCAAGCTCAACCACTAATTGTTCGACCATGCGCTGCACCACCACTTCCTCTACACTCGCTACCAGTGAGCACCACAACGCCTCTATCATCATCGAGCTCATCACCTATATGTATGGATCAAGATGCTATCACTTGTTTGTTTCCCTGTATGTCTTTTCTCTCCTTAACAAGGACACTCACGGTCACAATGCACCAACTAAATCTTTTGTAGCAAATAACCATTATTGTAAAAAAAATCTCAAGTGATTTTCTTTTATAATCTTCTCTAGTATTCTGATAGCCTAGTGGAAGTTTTACCTTGAAGGCTCCGCTTGGATTATCGTTTGGCCTCTAAATACCCCCGTAAAAACGATACGGACCTCTAGGCGTCGTTTTGTCTCCAGGCGGAAGTTACGCTGTGGCCGGTATAATACACGTGTATTCTAAATCCGGATGTAAAATCTTACACCGATTCCAAGCGGGCCCTAATTAACCAATATACACCACAGCACACATGGTTTATGCCTTGAGCATTAGTCCAGTTATGCGTACATTTTGTGAAGGTTTGTCACTCCAAATTGTGAAGCCATATAGTTGAGTTTGTACCTATCAGCTGTAACAACAAAAGTAGATGGTCCTATTTCAGGTGTAAGAGTCATTTCCTATTTCAGGTCTAAGAGTCAATTTAGAAAACAAAACAAGTAAAGGCTCAGGTATACGAGGTCATATGGAAGATTCTTAAAATGTAGGCCATGTTTCGTTTAAAAAAAGAAGGGCATGTTACTGGCTTTCGCTTTCATTTCTGATCCATCTGTCAAAGATAAATATTGCGAGTAAGATCACCGCCCAAATATGAACAGTTTAGAATCTTCAAACTTATGCAAAGTTCTTCTCCTAACAAAATCTTGAGAATTGGAAATTTTTCATCAGTTGTTTCGATTATGTTTTCTTATTTCCCATGCCTTAATTTTTCTATCGGTTGACTACATTCATCCAGCTAGAACTTATTTTTAAGCTCAGAACCATACAGAAGTGGTAGCACTGAATGTAGGGCCTGTTTGGATACAATGACTATGCAAGCAGTGATAGTGGATTGGGTTGTTAATTCTTTGGGTTTAGGATTTATTCTGACTCTATTAGGATTTCAGTTATATTTGTTCCAATGTGGGTTAAAACTCCTTACTATTTCAGTAAAGTGCATGCCCTTGGTTTTCCCCATTGACCTTTGTTGCTCTGAATTTGGCCACCTGGGTAGTGTAGCAGTACTTGTTACATGCAGAGTGTTAGAAATCAGCAATAATACCGAATTTTTTCCATCATTGCTGCTTAGCACTCACATTTCTTCGCTGAAGGATAGAATATGGAGTAATAGAAGCTTTGGGAAAGGGCTGGAGCTCTAGGGCTTATGGTGGTTCTGCCTAGAAATTGTTACAAACAATCTTGTCCCAGAATTTAAACATAACTAAATCTAGGCTCTTCTCAAAAGCCTCTCACTGATGATATATATTGACATTGTAGTTAACCTGTATCCTGCTTCGAGTAGTACACCTTATATTGTTAGTATATATAATCACTCAATGGTTTTGAATTAAGTTATGCATTTTTTTCTATTACACTCTAGCCGAATCTGATAAAAGAGAACGCTACAACAGCCATATCGAATAACTCTGACAAGGTGTAATGTAAGTTCCTTCTTGGAAGATGTTCTTTTGAGATTGATGTCTGGCAGGCATTATCTGTCTCTGCATGTTGTAGACTCCAATGTATATCTTGAGAAAGAAATTTGCTTGAGTAACAAAGAAGTTTCCCATATGATGTTTATGGATTACTCCTAGCAAGGAATCAGAGCTTGGAACCACATGCTTATTCATTGTTATTGTTGGCCTAAAACTTAATATATAATTGCTAATCTGCTTCTGCACTTTTGAAAGCTTAGATTTGTTAATATAATTCAGTTTCTTAAATTAAAGCTGATTGTGGACATATTTAGTGTCTCTGCCTTATTAGGAGTGTCATTTGATGATAACGTACTTGCATTCAAGTTTTTTCGATGGTAACACCTTCGTCATATTGCGAAGTTTTATATTATTATTCTTAATATATTTGCAAGCCTGACAAACTGTATTCTCAAAATTCCTGCCATCTTGCAGTGAAAATCCTCAAGCTGATAAGGATTCAAATTAGTTTTCCTTTTTTTGCTGGCTAGTACAGTAACTTTGTGCATGTAACATGATTATACCACTTTCTACTGTACAAGATAAGTACACGTACTATTTACTGTTAATATTTGTACTTTGCACACTATTTGGATGAGAAGTAAGATAAACTTGCTACTATCCGTATGATAAAAATGGACATGCTCTCTACTAAAGTAGAGATTACTCTAGAGATGTTACTAGTTGCTCTATGTTTCAGAACATATTCAGCTGTTGTATGTGGCCATGCGGCTGCTGTATATACATATTCCTGTTAATATTTGTACAGACTTTGCACACTACATTTTGATGAGAAGATAAGCTTGTTACTTGTTAAGATAATAAAAATGGACTTGTTCTCTACTATAGTAGATATGTAGAGATTACTCTAGAGATGTTACTGGTTGCTCTATATTTATGAATGCTATGCAGCTGTTGCATGTGATTGTTGTAACTCTTCTTCCTTAAGTGTTGAATACAATTGTTGTATGTAACATCTTCCGATTTGTTGCAGGTTTCCCAAAGGTACAAGTTCACTAAGGTTTGGAAGATCTTCAAGCTGCCGGAGATTTGGAAGATCTAGAACTAAGATGGAGTGATAATGTTGTATGTCTTGTTTGTTGAACCTAGAGATTTGCTCTGCCCATTTTGGTGCTTCTTAAGCTCATTTTGGTTTTGTGGCACACATTTAGAAACATATGTACATATCCTCTTGTGGCGGTACTTTATTCTGGTTGTGGCAAACATATATGTACTCCTTTTGTGAACAACCTCCTTATATATGGTCGTTTTGTTTATGGAATGAAGTTTAAGATTTCGATGAAGCTTGTATGTTACTTTGATTGAATTACATCTATAAATTGTGTGATATGTCCTGGTTGTCTAGACATATATAGTGGATGGATATTACATAATATGAATGCCTAGAAAATTTTGCTAGCGAAATCAACTTGGTGGCGTAATATCTGCCGGGTAAATGTGCTTGTGCAGGCAGTTGAACTGCCGACAATTGTAGTTTCCCTTGCCCCGACCAATCTGCCGGGAGAAAATAGACTGCCGGCAAATGCATGGGCCGGGGCAGAAAAACTGCTGGGAGAAGTTTATCTGCCAGGACAAGTAATCCCCGGCAGCCGTTCTTGTGGCGGTTCTATCTGCCGGGAGAACCACTGTCCTGGCAGTTTATTTGCCCTTTAAAGAGCCTTCTCCCGGCAGTTTATTTGTCCTTACATCAGTGTTGTGGTGTAGTGACTATCATATAGTCTTCTACAATTGCTAACACTCACGCAATACTTATGGTTGTGGAGTTTTAATCAGACACTGAGAAAGATAGAGGCTTATAACTTCGCCTCCCAACGTATTCACCTTTGGGTGATGTCAATAATAATAGTTCATGCTAACTTACATCCAATTGGATATATATATATATATATATATATATATATATATATATATATATATATATATATATATATATATATATATATATATATATCAGAATCTTTCCAACATGAGGTGCTTGCCAAAGGATAAAATGAAAAAGGGAAAGGTGAAGATCACCTTGACTCTTGCATAAAGTAAAAGACATAAAGTAAAAGATAGGCCCTTCGCAGAGGGAAGCAGAGGTTGTCATGCGCTTTTATGGTTGGATGCACAAAATCTTAATGCAAAATAACGTCACTTTATATTGCCACTTGTATATGGACCTTTATTATGCAGTCCGGCGCTTTTATTGCTTCCATAACAAGTATCGTATAAAGCTATTTTCTTCACACTAATAGATCGTACATATTTAGAGAGCAATTTTTATTGCTTGCACCGATGACAACTTACTTGAAGGATCTTACTCAATCCATAGGTAGGTATGATGGACTCTCATGGCAAAACTCGGTTTAAGGATATTTGGAAGCACAAGTAGTATCTCTACTTGGTGCAAGGAATTTTGGCTAGCATGAGGGGGAAAGGCAAGCTCTACATGTTTGAATGATCCATGACAATATACTTTAACTGAGATGTGAGAAAACATAACCCATTACGTTGTCTTCCTTGTCCAACATCAACTCTTTAGCATGTCATACTTAATGAGTGCTCACAATTATAAAAGATGTCCAAGATAGTATATTTATATGTGAAATCTCTCTTCCTTCAATATTCTTTCATGAATTGTTCAAATGACCAATACAATGCTTGCTAACCTTCAATAAATTTACAACCTCTACTTCTTAGATGTGAAGTCATTACTCCCCATGGAATAAGCAAATGAAACATATATAATTTCAAATTTATGACAATCAACTCATTCAACAATTTACTCATAGGATATAAGTGAAGCACACGAGTAAATGAAAAACTACTCCAAAATGATATAAGTGAAGATCAATGAGTAGCTAAATAATTATGTAACTATGCGAAGACTCTCTCTCATTTAAGAATTTCAGATCTTGGTATTGTATTCAAACAGCAAGCAAAACAAAATAAAATGACATTGCAAGGATAGCACAACTCATGTGAAGAAGCAAAAACTTAGGCTCAACCGATACTAACCGATAGTTGTTGAAGAAGAAGGGTGGGATGCCTAACGGGGCATCCCCAAGCTTTGATGCTTGAGACTTCTTGAAATATTATATTGGGGTGCCGTGGTCATCCCCAAGCTTGAACTTTTGTGTCTCCTTAATTACTTTTATATCTCGGTTTCCTAAATCTCGAAAGCTTCATCCACACCAGACTCAACAAGAACTCGTGAGATAGGTTAGTATAAACCAATGCAAAACCTTATCATTTTCTACTGTAACAAATCACTAAAATTATTATTCAACATTGCATACTAAATGCCTCTGCATATATTAACACTCCTATCCTCAAATAGAATTATTAAACAAGCAAACATATACAAACAATGCAACCATAACAGCAATCTGCCAAAACAGTAGTCTGTAAAGAATGCAAGATTCATCATACTTCTCTAACTCCAAAAATTATTAGAAAAATACTACGCTGTAGAATATTTATCAGGTCTCATTATCCAAAAAGTTTCAACATTATATCATTCTCTGACTTTTCTAGGGAATTTTTGCAACAGCAGTAAACTTTCTGTGTTCAAACAGCAACATGTATACTAGCAAAATAACCATGGTAAAGGCTATCATTGACATTTTTATTGAAAATAAAGATGCAAAACATTATTATAAATAACAGAAAGCAAATAATAACAAAAGAAAATTACACTCCAAGCAAAACACATATCATGTGGTGAATAAAGTTACAGATGAACAAAGACGAAAGAGGGGATGCCATCCGGGGCATCCCCAAGCTTAGGCTCTTGGTTGTCCTTGAATATTACCTTGGGGTGCCTTGTGCATCCCCAAGGTTAGGGTCTTGCCACTCCTTATTCCATAGTCCATCAAATCTTTACCCAAAACTTGAAAACTTCATAACACAAAACTCAACAGCAAACTCGTAAGCTCCGTTAGTATAAGAAAATAAAACCACCACTTAGGTACTGTAATGAACTCATTCTAAATTCATATTGGTATAATATCTATTGTATTCCAACTTATCTATGGTTCATACCCTCCGATACTACTCATAGATTCATAAAAACTAGCAGTGTAGCCCGCGCATTTGCGCGGCTAGATTTTACTCTTTCGCTTTTGTTTGAGTTGCACTCTTAGGCATTTTGACATCTCAATTACGACATATTTGAGATATTGATATACCATTATGTACATGTTAAAACATTTACAATTTTTAACATTTTTATACATCCCTTTGTTAGAATAGAAACATTTCCTATTATTTGTCGATTAGAACATATTAGGGGAAGATTGTTTTGTTTCTTAAAAATATCGCATGAATTTTATTAGGCTATTATAAGGACTAAAGTTGGGCATGGCAACTTGCCACAATGGGCCGAGCCTAAAACCCATATCGTTGGGCCAAGCACTTGGACTGTAGAAATATTATAAGCAGTTATAGTTAGTAGTAAATCTTATGTTCTCTTTGTTAACCTGTCACCATTGTTCATATTTTAGGTGTTTCTGTGGGTTTTAGTGTAACTGATTTGTCAGGAAATATACGCATGCATATTTTTCCACCACGGCGTGCATATGGTGTTATTGCTCTTCATCCTGCTTCTATCTGTCTTGCCATGATTCAGGCGGGTTCAAACGCTTGAAGAGCATATCTACCAAAACAAATACGATTGCCCTGGCTGGAAAAAACACCAAAGTAGTTACTACTACAACGTTTCTTCATCTCTCCTTGAAAAGGAATTCCCTCGCCGTGAAATAGAAACCATGAAGCAATCTTATGCCATGGAAGCTCTATTGCCTCTCATCCTCCCATAGAAAAAAATTCTTGGAGCAAGCGAGTTGGAGTATGGATCCGATCGATGTGTGATGGAGCTTGTGGCATGGTTTTTTTCTCCCATGCATTACTTGATTGATATTTTAATTGTGTAATGTGCGGACATCATGATGCCTCTGAATGCTTCAAGGCATTCTCATCAATTGTAACTTAATTGATACCTATGAATCAAGTCATACTATATAAGGCTACACATGTTTGTCAATGCATGCCCACCGTTCTCCGGAGAACATGCCCGACTCCTAAAGCTTAGATAGCACATTATTGAACCCATGCATCTTTTATCTCATTTAAAATCTCTTTTTATTCTGGTGAGTCATATATCTTCCTTCATTTATTTTTTTCTTCTATTTTGTAGTTTTACATTATTATTTTAACAAAAATTGTACAAATAGTTCATTTAACCTTTTTATTAATGCATTCATCAAATACGTTACTGAAACCATGCATCGTTTACCTCATTCAAAACTGCATATTATTTTGGTCATCCACGTATCTTTTTTCATTATCCAATTCTCCTTTTTGTCTCTATTGTACTTTACTTTATTGTTCTGCAAACTTTTATGGGAAAAGACAATAGAAAGAAATGCAACAATTCATTAGATAATTTTTTTCGTTTTGAGGTTGCCTACTATATACACCATATGGCAATTCATTTAATATTTCTAATGCATTCATCAAATATTTGTGGTCTTTTGCACTGGTTTATATTTTCTTGGTACAAAAGTATTGTTCAGTTATATACTTCAGATGGTTTGGTGCTACAATGTTTTTAGAAAATATTCCCTTAATTATTCTGGCCATAGCTTGTCTTTTTGGTCGCCGGCGTTGTTCGGGCTAGTTCATGAGTCCCTATTTTCCTTTTATTTTTATTTCAAATTTCATGTCACAATTAGATTTCATATTTTTTAGGTACCTTAATAAGAGTTTTATCCCATCAATTCTTCAAGCTCCACGATTCTACCCATTTGATAGCTCCATGTGATTTACGTGTCTGGCGATGTTTGTAACATGTGTGTCTGTTGAAAAAATAATATGAATTTAAAAATAAGCATATATTATTTTTATCTGCAATAAAATTTGATATATTTTCCATTGTAAAATTCATCAAATATTAAATTTCAATGGCTGCTAGCCAAGTCGGTCACATGACCAATACCAAGCAAAATTTCTAGGCTACGTGCCCAACGCTAGGGCACATAAGCAACCCAATTTGTTGCATGCTGCCATAAGCAATGACATCAGCATATGCATTAAAATACTTACTTTTTAAAGGGATATGTAAATACTTGCTTGCTTGTGTACGGGTTGCACTCTCCTATTTTATTTATTTTCTTTTGTGGTAACATGACTACTAGGCTATTTTGTAATCTACTATGCATCTTTGGTAACGTGCTGCACTTTTATGGTAAAAAATTGCTGGAGCATATTTTTTCTGTTAATTGATGTCATCATGGCCTCTCAATAAGCTGTGACCGGCTGGAGTAGGATTAGCTTGTGGTGTTTGAATTGGATACGGTAGCTCCTTTTTTTCAGGATATCTTTTTCTTTCTTTTTTGAAGGGAATATCCTTTCCTTTCTTAATAGATACTGTTTGACTCTTTTTTTCCAGGCTTATTTGGTGTCTTTGCCGATTGAATATTTTTTTACTACCAATAACGTGGCCATGGGACCTGGCCGTATGGGTCTCCTCATACAGTAAACTAATAGGTCTTTGTCTGATTGGATATTTTTTCTTAAGAATAAATAAATTTTTCAAATCTCAGCCGTTAAATATCTTAACTTTGCAGAGATAAATCTTAACCGTTCGTTTTCTATCGTTTTAAGTATATAATAGATAGATAGATAGATAGATAGATAAGAAAACAACACATAGAAAACAGAATCTGTCAAAAACAGAACAGTCTGTAGTAATCTGTATCAAACGTATACTTCTGGAACTCCAAAAATTGTACCAAATTATGAAGTCCTAAGAAATTTGTGTATCAATCCAGACCAAAAAGAATCAGATCAAGAGCACGTTTGTGTGAATTAAAAAAACTAATTTACTGGGTGCAAAAGTTTCTGATTTTCAGCAGGATCAACACAACTATCACCGTAAGCTATCCTAAAGGTCTTACTTGGCACTTTATTGAAACAAAAGCTATAAAACATGATTACTACAGTAGCATAATCATGTGAACACACAAAAACAGTAAGGATAAATATTGGGTTGTCTTCCAACAAGCGCTTTTCTTTAATGCCTTTCTAGCTAGGCATGATGATGACAATGATGCTCTCATAAAAGATAAGAATTGAAACATAACGGGATCATGAAGCATATGAATAGCACATTTAAGTCTAACCCACTTCCTATGCATAGGGATTTTGTGACCAAACAACTTATGGGAACAATAATCCACTAGCATAGGAAGGTAAAACAAGCATAGCTTCAAAATTTTCAACACATAGAGAGGAAACTTGACATTATTGCAATTCCTACAAGCATATGTTCCTCCCTCATAATAATTTTCAGTAGCATCATGAATGAATTCAACAATATAACCAGCACCTAAAGCATTCTTTTCATGATCTACAAGCATAGAAAATTTACTACTCTCCACATAGGCAAATTTCTTCTCATGAATAGTAGTGGGAGCAAACTCAACAAAATAATTATCATGTGAGGCATAATCCAATTGAAAACTAAAATCATGATGACAAGTTTCATTGTTATCATTATTCCTAATAGCATACAAGTCATCACAATAATCATCATAGATAGCAACTATGTTCTCATAATCAATTGGAACCTCTTCCGAAATAGTGGAATCATCACTAAATAAAGTTGACACTCTTCCAAATCCACTTTCATGTTCATCACAATAAGATTCAACATCCACCAAAATAGTGGAATCACTACCTCCTAAAGTTGACACTCTTCCAAACCCACTTTCATCAATATAAGCATCATAAATAGGAGGCATGCTTTCATCATAATAAATATTCTCATCAAAACTTGGGGGACTAAACATATCATCTTCATCAAACATAGCATCCCCAAGCTTGTGGCTTTGCATATCATTAGCATCATGAATATTCAAAGAATTCATGCTAACAGCATTGCAATCATGCTCATCATTCAAAGATTTAGGGCCAAACATTTTATAGACTTCTTCTTCTAGCACTTGAGCACAATTTTCCTTTTCATCATTCTCACTAAAGATATTAAAAAGATGAAGCGTATGAGACAAACTCAATTCCATTTTTTTGTAGTTTTCTTTTAGAAATTTTCATAAAAAATAATTATCCCCTTGTAAAATTAAATTGTATTATAAAAATAATGTGCCAAGGTTTGCCTTTAGGATGTTTACAATGCTTGTTGGTTTGTACGGTGCATGACAGAAAATTTGGCTGAAATGCGCGATTTTACATTTTTTACTGGAACGTCAAAAGGTTCTGATTCTTCTTGCAATGTCTTTCTGTACAAATTGTTTAGTTTTAATAATTTTGGTAGAATTTTTGCGGTACCAGAAGTATGGTGAATGTTCAGATTGCTACAGACCATTCTGTTTTTGACAGATTCTGTTTTTGATGCATAGTTTGCTTGTTTTGATGAAACTATCAATTTCTATCAGTGGATTAAGCCATGGAAAAGTTATATTACAGTAGGTACAATGCTAAAACAAAATATGAATTGGTTAGAAACAGTACTTAGAGTAGTTATTTGCTTTATTATACTAACGGATCTTACCGAGTTTTCTGTTGAAGTTTTGTGTGGATGAAGTGTTTGATCGAGGAGGTCGCGATATGAGGAAAAGGAAGAGAGGCAAGAGCTCAAGCTTGGGGATGGCCAAGGCACCCCAAGTAAATATTCAAGGACACTCAAGTGTCTAAGCTTGGGGAGGCCCCGAAAGGCATCCCCTCTTTCTTCAATAAGTATCGGTATGTTTTCGGATTTGCTTCGTTCATGCGATATGTGCAAGTCTTGGAGCGTCTTTTGCATTTAGTTTTCACTTTTCTTTTATGCACCATGCTGGTATGAGATAGTCCTTGGTTGATTTGTAGAATGCTCTTTTGCTTCACTTAAATTTGTTAGAGCGTGGGCATATCTTTTGTAGAAAAATTAAACTCTCTTGCTTCACTTATATCCATTTGGTCATTCACATGGTTAATCATAAAATCCTACATAAACTTGTAGATCGCTGAATCTGATATGTTTGATTCCTTGCAATAGTTTTGCGATATAAAGATGGTGATATTAGAGTCATGCTAGTGGGTAGTTGTGGATTGTAGAAATACTTGTGTTGAGGTTCGTGATTCCCGTAGCATGCACGTATGGTGAACCGTTATGTAACGAAGTTGGAGCATGAGGTATTTGTTGATTGTCTTCCTTATGAGTGGCGGTCGGGGACCGAGCGATGGTCTTTTCCTACCAATCTATCCCCCTAGGAGCATGCGTGTAGTAATTTGTTTTGATGGCTAATAGATTTTTGCAATAAGTATGTGAGTTCTTTATGACTAATGTTGAGTCCATGGATTATACGCACTTTCACCCTTCCATCATTGCTAGTCTCTTCGGTACTGTGCATTGCCCTTTCTCACCTCGAGAGTTGGTGCAAACTTCACCGGTGCATCCAAACACTGTGATATGATACGCTCTATAACACATAAACCTCCTTATATCTTCCTCAAAACAGCCACCATACCTACCTATCATGGCATTTCCATAGCGGAAACATCCATCATCATCATATACATGACTTGAGCATTCATTGTAATATTGCTTTGCATGATCGTAAGATAGCTAGCATGAAGTTTTCATGGCTTGTCCCTTTTTTGATGTCATTGCTATGCTAGATCATTTGCACATCTCGGTACACCGCCGAAGGCATTCATATAGAGTCATATCTTTGTTCTAGTACCGAGTTGTAATATCGAGTTGTAAGTAAATAAAAGTGTGATGATCATCATTATAGAGCATTGCCCCCCAAAAAAAGAGAGGCCAAAGAAGGCTAAATAAAAAAAAGGGGGCCAAAGAAGCCCACCAAAAAAAAGAAAAAGAAAGAAAAGAAAAAGGGGCAATGTTACTACCCTTTTACCACACTCGTGCTTCAGAGTAGCACCATGTTCTTCATATAGAGAGTCTCCTATGTTATCACTTTCATATACTAGTGAGAATTTTTCATTATAGAACTTAGCTTGTATATTCCAATGACGGGCTTCCTCAAATGCCCTAGGTCTTCATGAGCAAGCAAGTTGGATGCACACCCACTTAGTTTCAATTTGAGCTT
Source organism: Triticum timopheevii (assembly GCA_963921465.1). Lineage (NCBI taxonomy): Eukaryota > Viridiplantae > Streptophyta > Magnoliopsida > Poales > Poaceae > Triticum > Triticum timopheevii. The sequence goes on from OY997274.1 coordinate 596,420,370, forward strand.
TCATACACTTATAGCTCTGGTACATCTGTTGCATGGCAATCCCTACTCCTCACATTGACAACAATTGATGGGCATCTCCATAGCCCGTTGATTAGCTGCATCGATGTGAGACTTTCTCCCTTTTTGTCTTCTCCACACATCCTCCACCATCATATTCTATTCCACCTATAGTGCTATGTCCATGGCTCACGCTCATGTATTGCGTGAAAGTTGAAAAGGTTTGAACGTCAAAAGTATGAAACAATTGCTTGGCTTGTCATCGGGGTTGTGCATGATTTGAATATTTTGTGTGATGAAGATGGAGCATAGCCAAACTATATGATTTTGTAGGGATAACTTTCTTTGGCCATGTTGTTTTGGAAAGACATGATTGCTTTATTAGTACGCTCGAAGTATTATTGTTTTTATGTCAAATGATAGACTATTCCTTTGAATCACTCGTGTCTTAATATTCATGCCATGATTAGACATATGATCAAGATTATGCTAGGTAGCATTCCACATCAAAAATTAACTTTTTTATCATTTACCTACTCGAGGACGAGCAGGAATTAAGCTTGGGGATGCTGATACGTCTCCTTCGTATCTATAATTTTTTATTGTTCCATGCCAATATTCTTCAACTTTCATATACTTTTGGCAACTTTTTATATTATTTTTGGGACTAACATATTGATCCAGTGCCCAGTGCCAGTTCCAGTTTGTTGCATGTTTTATGTTTCGCAAAAACCCAATATCAAACGGGGTCCAAACGGGACAAAAATGGATGGATCTTATTTTTTGGAATATTTATGATTTTTGGGAAGTAAAATCAACACAAGACGGTGCCCGAGGTGGCCACGAGGTAGGGGCGCGCCTGCCCATACTAGGCGCGCTCCTGACCCTCGTGGGCCCCTCGTAAGGCGGTTGACGCTCTTCTTTGGTCGCAAGAAAGATAATTTTTGGAAAAATATATGGGCGAAGGTTTCAATCCAATCGGAGTTATGGATCTCCAGATATAAAAGAAACGGTGCCAGGGCAGAATCTGGGAACGCAGAAACAGAGAGAGACAGAGAGACAGATCCAATCTCGGAGGGGCTCTCGCCCCTCCCACGCCATGGGATCCAAGGACCAGAGGGGAAACCCTTCTCCCATCTAGGGAGAAGGTCAAGGAAGAAGAAGAAGAAGAAGAAGAAGAAGAAGAAGAAGAAGAAGAAGAAGAAGAAGAAGAAGAAGAAGGGGGGCTCTCTCTCCCTTGCTTCCGGTGGTGCCGGAACGTTGCCTGGGGCCATCATCATCACCGCGATCTTCACCAACAACTTCACCGCCTTCATCACCAACTCTTCCCCCCTCTATGTAGGCGGTGTAACCCCTCTCTTACCCGCTGTAATCTCTACTTAAAGATGGTGCTCAATGCTATATATTATTTCCCAATGATGTATGGCTATCTTATGATGTTTAAGTAGATCCATTTTGTCCTATGGATTAATTGATGATTGTCATTGGTTTGAGTTGCATGTTTTATTATTGGTGCTTCCCTATGGTGCTCTCCATGTCGCGCAAGCGTGGGGGATACCCGCTGTAGGGTTTGCAATATGTTCATGATTTGCTTATGGTGGGTGGCGTGAGTGACAGAAGCACAGACCCGAGTAAGTAGGTTGTTTGCGTATGGGATAAAGAGGACTTGATACTTTAATGATATGGTTGGTTTTAACTTAATGATCTTTAGTAGTTGCAGACGCTTGCTAGAGTTCCAATCAGAAGTGCATATGATCCAACAAGATAAAGTATGTTAGCTTATGCCTCTCCCTCAAATAGAATTGCAATAGTGATTACCGGTCTAGTTATCGATTGCCTTGGACAAATAACTTTCTCGTGACAAAAAGCTCTCTACTAAAACTAATTTAGTTGTGTCTTCATCTAAACAGCCCATAATTTTTATTTGCGTGTTCTTTATTTTTTTGCAAACCTATCCAACAACACCTACAAATTACTTCTAGTTTCATACTTGTTCTAGGTAAAGCGAACACTAAGCGTGTGTAGAGTCGTATCAGTGGCAGATAGGACTTGAGAGATTATTTGTTCTACCTTTAGCTCCTCATTGGGTTCGACACTCTTACTTATCGAAAGAGGCTACAACTATGCCCTACACTTGTGGGTTAGCATATATCTACTTGATGAAACATAAGTCTGAAACATTTGAAAAGTTCAAAGAATTACAAAGTGAAGTGGAAAATCATCGTAACAAGAAAATAAAGTTTCTATGATCTGACCGTGGAGGATAATATTTGAGTTACAAGTTTGGTCTTCATTTGAAACAACACGGAATAGTTTCACAACTCACGCCACCTAGAACACCACAGCGTAATGGTGTGTCCGAACACCGTAACCGCACTTTATTAGATATGGTGCGATCTATGATGTCTCTTACTAATTTACCGCTATCGTTTCTGGGTTATGCTTTAGAGATGGCTGCATTCACGTTAAATAGGGCACCATCTAAATCCATTGAGACGACACCATATGAACTGTCGTTTGGCAAGAAACCCAAGTTGTCGTTTCTTAAAGCTTGGGGCTGCGATGCTGATGTGAAAAAGCTTCAACCTGATAAGCTCGAACCCCAAATCGGAGAAATGTGTCTCATAGGATACCCAAAAGAGACTATTGGGTACACCTTCTATCACAGATTCGAAGGCAAGATATTCGTTGCTAAGAATGGATCCTTTCTAGAGAAGGAGTTTCTCTCGAAAGAAGAGAGTGCGAGGAAAGTAGAACTTGATGAGGTAATTGTACCTCCTCCCGAATTGGAAAGTAGCTCATCACAGAAATCAGTTCCAGTGATTCCTACACCAATTAGTGAGGAAGCTAATTATGATGATCATGAAACTTCTGATCAAGTTACTATGAACCTCGTAGGTCAACCAGAGTAAGATCCGCACCAGAGTGGTATAGTAATCCTGTTCTGGAAGTCATGTTACTTGACCATGACGAACCTACGAACTAATGATGAGCCCAGATTCCGTGAAATGGCTTGAGGCCATGAAATCTGAGATGGGATCCATGTATGAGAACAAAGTGTGGACTTTGGTTGACTTGCCCGATGATCGGCAAGCCATAGAGAATAAATGGATCTTCAAGAAGAAGACTGACGCTGATAGTAATGTTACTGTCTACAAAGCTCGACTTGTTGCAAAAGGTTTTCAACAAGTTCAAGGAGTTGACTACGATGAGACCTTCTCACCCGTAGAGATGCTTAAGTCAGTCCGAATCATGTTAGCAATTGCCGCATTTTATGATTTTGAAATTTGACAAATGGATGTCAAAACTACATTCCTTAATGGATATCTTAAAGAAGAGTTGTATATGATGCGACCAGAAGGTTTTGTTGATCCAAAAGTTGCTAACAAAGTGTGCAAGCTCCAGCGATCCATTTATGGACTGGTGCAAGCATCTCGGAGTTGGAATATACGCTTTGATAGTGTGATCAAAGCATATGGTTTTATACAGACTTTTGGAGAAGCCTGTATTTACAAGAAAGTGAGTGAGAGCTCTGTAGCATTTCTGATATTATATGTGGATGACATATTGTTGATAGGAAATGATACTGAATTTCTGATTGGCATAAAAGGAACTTGAATAAGAATTTTTCAATGAAAGACCTCGGTGAAGCTGCTTATACATTGGGCATCAAGATCTATAGAGATAGATCAAGACGCTTAATTGGACTTTCACAAAACACATACCTTGATAAAGTTTTGAAGAAGTTCAAAATGGATCAAGCAAAGAAAGGGTTCTTGCCTGTGTTACAAGGTGTGAAGTTGAGTCAGACTCAATGCCCGACCACTGCAGGAGATAGAGAGAAAATGAAAGTCATTCCCTATGCTTCAGCCATAGGTTCTATCATATATGCAATGCTATGTACCAGACCTGATGTGTGCCTAGCTATTAGTTTAGCAGGGAGGTAAAAAAGTAATCCAGGAGTGGATCACTGGGCAATGGTGAAGAACATCCTGAAATACCTGAAAAGGACTAAGGATATGTTTCTCGTTTATGGAGGTGACAAAGAACTCGTCCTAAATGGTTACACCGACGCAAGATTTGACACTAATCTGGATGACTCTAAGTCACAAACCGGATAAATATTTATATTAAATGGGGGAGCTGTAAGTTGGTGCAGTTCCTAGCAGAGCGTCATGGCGGGATCTACGTGTGAATCGTAGTACATAGCTGCTTCGGAAGCAGCAAATGAAGGAGTGTGGATGAACGAGTTCATATCCGATCTAGGTGTCATACCTGGTGCATCGGGTCCAATGAAAATCTTTTGTGACAATACTGGTGCAATTGCCTTGGCAAAGAAATCCAGATTTCACAAGAGAACCAAGCACATCAAGAGACGCTTCAATTCCATCCGCGATCATGTCAAGGAGGGAGACATAGAAATTTGCAAGATACATACGGATCTGAATGTTGGAGACCCGTTGACTAAGCCTCTCTCACGAGAAAAACATGATCAGCACCAAAACTCCATGGGTGTTAGAATCATTACTATGTAATCTAGGTTATTGACTCTAGTGCAAGTGGGAGACTGAAGGAAATATGCCCTAGAGGCAATAATAAATTTTTTATTTATATTTCCTTATATCATGATAAATGTTTATTATTCATGCTAGAATTGTATTAACCGGAAACTTAGTACATGTGTGAATACATAGACAAACAGAGTGTCCCTAGTATGCCTCTACTAGACTAGCTCATTAATCAAAGAGGGTTAAGTTTCCTAGACATAGACATATGTTGTCATTTGATGAACGGGATCACATCATTAGAGAATGATGTGATGGACAAGACCCATCCTTTAGCTTAGCACTATGATCGTTTAGTTTATTGCTATTGCTTTCTTCATGACTTATACATGTTCCTATGACTATGAGATTATGCAACTCCCAAATACCGGAGGAACACTTAGTGTGCTATCAAACGTCACAACATAACCGGGTGATTATAAAGATGCTCTACAGGTGTCACCGATGGTGTTTTGTTGAGTTGGCATAGATCGATATTAGGATTTGTCACTCCGATTGTCGAAGAGATATCTATGGGCCCTCTCGGTAATGCAAATCTCTATAAGCCTTGCAAGAAATGTGACTAATGAGTTAGTTGCGGGATGATGCATTATGGAACGAGTAAAGCGACTTGCCGGTAATGAGATTGAACTAGGTATGATGATACCGACGATCGAATCTCGGGCAAGTAATATACCGATGACAAAGGGAACAACGTATGTTGTTATGCGGTTTGACAGATAAAGATCTTCGTAGAATATGTGGGAGCCAATATGAGCATCCAGGTTCCGCTATTGGTTATTGACCGGAGATGAGTCTCGGTCATGTCTACATAGTTCTCGAACCCATAGGGTCCGCACGCTTAACGTTCGATGACGATTGGTATTATGAGTTTATGTGATTTGATGTACCGAAGGTTGTTCGGAGTGCCGGATGAGATCACAGACATGACAAGGAGTCTTGAAATGGTCGATACATAAAGATTGATATATTGGACCATGTTTTTCAGACACCAAAAGTGTTCTGGAGAGTTTCAGATAAAACCGGAGTGTCGGAGGGTTACCGGAACCCTCCCCCCCCCCCCCCCCCCCCCCCCGCGGGAAGTTAGTGGACCACCATGGGCCTTAGAGGAGATAGGGACGGCCAGGAGGTGGCGCCCCCCCAGTACGAATTGGACAAGGGGTGGGGGCGGCGCCCCCCTCCTTCCTTCTCTCCCCTTCTTCCTTCCTTCCCCTCCTAGTTGGACTAGGAAAGGGGGGAACCTAGTCCTAGTAGGAGTAGGATTCCCCCCCTTGGGTGTGCCCCTTGAGGCCGGCCGGCCCCCTCCTCTCCTCCTTTATATACAAGGAGGGGGGCACCCCATAGACACACAAGTTGGTCTCTTAGCCGTGTGCGGTGCCCCCCTCCACAGATTTTCTCCTCGGTCATATTGTCGTAGTGCTTAGGCGAAGCCCTACGTCGGCAACTTCATCATCACCGTCACCACGCCGTCGTGCTGGAAAAACTCTCCCTGGGCCTCAGCTGGATCTAGAGTTTGAGGGACGTCACCGAGCTGAACGTGTGCAGATCGCGGGGGTGCCGTGCATTCGATACTTGATTGGTTGGATCGCGAAGACGTTCAACTGCATCAACCACGTTACTAAACGCTTCCACTTTCGGTCTACGAGGGTACGTGGACACACTATCCCCGCTCGTTGCTATGATTCTCCTAGATAGATCTTGCGTGATTGTAGGATTTTTTTTTTGAAATACTACGTTCCCCAACACAACCTGCACACCAAATGAACTAGAAGGTCTCGGTGCATTGAATGCTCTAGATGCATCTCTTGCTTCTCTTGCATTTCTCGTGTTTTGGTAGGAGTGTTAGTAGAAGACATTATTTTTTTTGGTAGGTGCCGATGGAATTCTTCTCTCTCTCTTGATATAAATGCACCAGTTCCAGCTGTTGAAGCTACTGTTGTTGAAAATCTTATTGGAGGTGGAGCAGGTACAGAGGAAGTTGGTCGTGCTCTAGGAGAATTGGGGATTTGGTGGGCCTTGTAGTACTAGCTTGCATAAGGTCTAGGTGGTGCAGGTGCAAAATAAGAGGGGGTGAAGTGCAATTCTCTACCTAAGTCAGTTTTGGCAATAATGCGAATATGAATTGAAGACTAATCTTGTGTGCTAAGTTTATACAAGATGGATTAGTCAAAAAGGTTGAAGCAAAGGTGGATGTGGACCCCTTATATAATTGTCAAAGAGAAAAGATGGTGATATGCTCAATGATCATACCATTTTACATTTTTTGAAGTATAGGAAAACCACACTATTAAGAGGGGTGCTCAATGAAATGATGGTGATACTATTGGAAATATGCCCTAAAGGCAATAATGAAATGGTTATTATTATATTTCTTTGTTCATGATAATTGTCCATTATTCATGCTATAACTGTGTTATTCGGAAATCGTAATACACGTGTGAATACATAGACCACAACAAGTCCCTAGTGAGCCTCTAGTAGACTAGCTCGTTGATCAACATATAGTCATGGTTTCTTGACTATGGGCATTGGATGTCATTGATAACGGGATCACATCATTAGGAGAATGATGTGATGGACAAGACCCAATTCTAAGCATAGCTCAAAGATCGTGTAGTTCGTTTAGCTAGAGCTTTTCCAAATGTCAAGTATCATTTCCTTAGACCATGAGATTGTGCAACTCCCGGATACCGTAGGAGTACTTTGGGTGTACCAAACGTCACAACATAACTGGGTGGCTATAAAGGTGCACTACGGGTATCTCCGAAAGTGTCTGTTGGGTTGGCACGAATCGAGACTGGGATTTGTCACTCCGTATGACGGAGAGGTATCTCTGGGCCCACTCGGTAATGCATCATCATAATGAGCTCAATGTGACCAAGTGTCTGGTCACGGGATCATGCATTACAGTACGAGTAAAGTGACTTGCCGGTAACGAGACTAAACGAGGTATTGGGATACCGACGATCGAGTCTCGGGCAAGTAACATACCGAGTGGCAAAGGGAATTGAATACAGGGTTGATTGAATCCTTGACATCCGATGAGATCATCGAGGAGTATGTGGGAGCCAACATGGGTATCCAGATCCCGCTGTTGGTTATTAACCGGAGATGCTTCTCGGTCATGTCTGCATGTCTCCCGAACCCGTAGGGTCTACACACTTAAGGTTCGGTGATGCTAGGGTTGTAGAGATATGAATATGCAGTAACCTGAAAGTTGTTCGGAGTCCCGGATGAGATCCTGGACGTCACGAGGAGTTCCGGAATGGTCCGAAGGTGAAGAATTATATATAGGAAGTGCTGTTTCGGCCATCGGGAAAGTTTCAGGGGTCACCGGTATTGTACCGTGGCCACCGGAAGGGTCCCGGGGGTCCACCGGGTGGGTCCACCTATGCCGGAGGGCCCCATGGGCTGAAGTGGGAGGGGAACCAGCCCCTGGTGGGCTGGTGCGCCCCCCCTTGGGCCCCATGTGCCTAGGGTTGGGAACCCTAGGGGAGGGGGCGCCTCCACTTGCCTTGGGGGGCAAGGCTCCCCCCTTGGCCGCCGCCCCCCCTAGGAGATCCCATCTACTAGGGCCGGCACCCCCCTTGGGGACCCTATATAAAGAGGGGGAGGGAGGGCAGCCGCACCCTTGCCCCTGGCGCCTCCCTTCCCCCTTGGTACACCTCTCCCTCCCGTAGACGCTTGGCGAAGCCTTGCCGGATCCCTGCTGCATCCACCACCACGCCGTCGTGCTGGTGGATCTTCATCAACCTCTCCTTTCCCCTTGCTGGATCAAGAAGGAGGAGACGTCACGCTGACCGTACGTGTGTTGAACGCGGAGGTGCCGTCTGTTCGGCGCTAGGATCTCCGGTGATTTGGATCACGACGAGTATGACTCCCTCAACCCCGTTCTCTTGAACGCTTCCGCTCGCGATCTACAAGGGTATGTAGATGCACTCCTCTCTCTAGTTGCTGGATGAACTCATAGATTGATCTTGGTGAATGTAGGAATTTTTTTATTTTATGCAACGTTCCCCAACAGTGGTATCAGAGCCAGGTCTATGCGTAGTTCTCTTTGCACGAGTAGAACACAATTTGTTGTGGGCGTAGATGTTGTCAACTTTCTTGCCACTACTAGTCTTATTTTGCTTCAGCGGTATTGTGGGATGAAGCGGCCCGGACCGACCTTACATGTACGCTTACATGAGACAGGTTCCACCGACTGACATGCACTAGTTGCATAAGGTGGCTAGCGGGTGTCTGTCTCTCCCACTTTAGTTGGAGCGGATTCGATGAAAAGGGTCCTTATGAAGGGTAAATAGAAGTTGGCAAATCACGTTGTGGCTTGTACGTAGGTAAGAAAACGTTCTTGCTAGATCACCTATAGAAGCCACGTAAAAACTTGCAACAACAATTAGAGGACGTCTAACTTGTTTTTGCAGCAAGTGTTTTGTGATGTGGTATGGCCAAAGGTTGTGATGAATGATGAATGATATATATGTGATGTATGAGATCATGTTCTTGTAATAGGAATCACGACTTGCATGTCGATGAGTATGACAACCGGCAGGACCCATAGGAGTTGTCTTTAATTTTTGTATGACCTGCGTGTCATTGAGAAATGCCATGTAAATTACTTTACTTTATTGCTAAACGCGTTAGCCATAGTAGTAGAAGTAATAGTTGGCGAGCAACTTCATGGAGACACGATGATGGAGATCATGGTGTCATGCCGGTGACAAAGATGATCATGGAGCCCCGAAGATGGAGATCAAAGCAGCTATATGATATTGGCCATAACATGTCACTATTTGATTGCATGTGATGTTTATCATGTTTTTCATCTTGTTTACTTAGAACGACGGTAGTAAGTAAGATGATCCCTCATAATAATTTCAAGAAAAGTGTTCCCCCTAACTGTGCACCGTTGCGAAGGTTCGTTGTTTCGAAGCACCACGTGATGATCGGGTGTGATAGATCCTAACATTCGAATACAACGGGTGTAAGCCAGATTTACACACGCAATACACTTAGGTTGACTTGACGAGCCTAACATGTACAGACATGGCCTCGGAACACGGAAGACCGAAAGGTCGAGCATGAGTCGTATAGAAGATACGATCAACATGAAGATGTTCACCAATGTTAACTAGTCCGTCTCACGTGATGATCGGACACGGCCTAGTTGACTCGGATCGTGTTTTACTTAGATGACTGGAGGGATGTCTGTCTAAGTGGGAGTTCATAAATAATTTGATTAAATGAACTTAATTATCATGAACTTAGTCTAAAATCTTTACAATATGTCTTGTAGATCAAATGGCCAACGCTCATGTCCATCTGAACTTCAACGCGTTCCTAGAGAAAACCAAGCTGAAAGACGATGGCAGCAACTATACGGACTGGGTCCGGAACCTGAGGATCATCCTCATAGCAGCCAAGAAAGATTATGTCCTAGAAGCGCCGCTAGGTGAAGCACCAATCCCAGAGAACCAAGATGTTATGAACGCTTGGCACGCTCGTGCTGATGATTACTCCCTCATTCAGTGCGGCATGCTTTACAGCTTAGAAACGGGGCTCCAAAAGCGTTTTGAGCAACACGGAGCATATCAGATGTTCGAGGAGCTGAAAATGGTTTCCAAGCTCATGCCCGGGTCGAGAGATATGAAGTCTCTGACAAATTCTTCAGCTGTAAGATGGAGAAAAATAGTTCTGTTAGTTAGCACATACTCAAGATGTCTGGGTTGCACAACCGCTTGACTCAGCTGGGAGTCAATCTTCCGGATGACGCGGTCATTGGCAGAATCCTTCAGTCGCTTCCACCGAGCTACAAGAGCTTTGTGATGAACTTCAATATGCAGGGGATGGAAAAGACCATTCCTGAGGTATATTCAATGCTGAAATCAGCAGAGGTAGAGATCAAAAAGGAACATCAAGTGTTGATGGTGAATAAAACCACTAAGTTCAAGAAAGGCAAGGGTAAGAAGAACTTCAAGAAGGACGGCAAGGAAGTTGCCGCGCCTGGTAAGCCAGTTGCCAGGAAGAAGTCAAGCAATGGACCCAAGCCTGAGACTGAGTGCTTTTATTGCAAGGGAAGTGGTCACTGGAAGCGGAACTGTCCCAAGTACTTAGCGGACAAGAAGGCCGGCAAAACCAAAGGTATATGTGATATACATGTAATTGATGTGTACCTTACCAGTGTGTTAACACCAGATTTTGGCATGGTTAAGAATCCGGGTTCGTATGAAAAAGTTAGAGGCAACACTTCGCGGGCCGGCCCTGAGTGGGAAAGAAAACCCTTGCCGGAGTACAAACCTTGCCGGAGTAAAACCCTTGCCGGAGTACAAACCTTGCAGGAGTGAAACCCTTGCCGGAGTACAAACCTTGCCGGAGTGAACCCTTGCCGGAGTACAAACCTTGCCGGAGTGAAACCCTTGCCGGAGTACAAACCTTGCCGGAGTACAAACCTTGCCGGATAGAAACATTGTCGGTGTGGAAAGCTTACTCGCATAGAAAACTTGCCGGATTGGAGGCTGTGATAGTCAAACGGACGAGAAATTGAAGATGGGCTCAAAGGGTTACTCAGATGATCTCGGATGGAAAAACGTTCAACACGATAGTTGTTCGTCTCGTCGAAGCGGTCGATTTTGATATAAAGATCGTCCCAATCCGAATTCGTATGCAAAAGTTATGGCCGCTACAAGATGCTTCTACAGTAGATGGCCGGACACTCCGGAGGCAACCCTCCGGATTCCATATTTTTCTGCTGCAGACTTCGGAAAACAGCCAAAAACTCTCTCAAGATGGCTTCTAATCAAAAAACGTTCAACATGAGAGTTGTTCGTCTCATTGAAACGATCGATTTTGATATAAAAATCGTTCAAATCCGAATTCTTATGCAAAAGTTAGAGCCCGCACAGCGCAACCCTCCAATAGGCAAAATATGACGCCCGGAACCAAACACATGTGTGGGTATGTCTGATGAGCTGCGTGAGTATTTAGCTGTTTTTTGTGAGCAATTTGGCCATGAATATGACCTCGGATCAACAAATGTTCAACATGAAAGTTGTTCGCCTCGTCGAAACGGTCAAGATTGCTTTTGGGCTCATTTTCATCCGAAGTCGTTTACCGCCACAAAAAAGACCCGCAAGGTGCAGCCAGTTTAAACCGAACAGTTTTGGAAAGTTCGGACAAAACCAATCCGAATTTGACTAGGGTTTTGGACGTGAATCCAAACTTTTCTTGCACGGGAAGTCCAGCCGCCTCTTATATACCCAAGGGGTGATGGCCGATTGAACAACACACAATCGAACAAACACATCTACTACTTTTTCGTGTTCATCTACTTTTTATCTCTCCCTTGTATCTTTCTTCTCGTTCTTCGCTAGTTCTTCATGCTGGAGGGCTGCGGATCCATGAGGCTCTAGGGGCGAGCGAATCGACCTAGGGCAGCCCATAGCCGCCGCACTCCCTGACGGGGTCCCTCCCGGGGGTGTGGGGTTTTCGGGTCTGCAAAAGCGCCCGTCGACTGTCTTGCGTATCGCGCTGTCGGTCGGGTCTCCTTCGACATGAGCTGCGGTGCATCACCCCCAGCGTCGAGGGTACACGTGACATGTTCGTGTGTCAACACACTTTTTGGCGACTCCACTGGGGACGAAGCTTCGAACGGTCTCCGGCCCGTTCTTGCTACGAAGAGATCGTCATCTAGGGTTTGAAGTCTACAAAGGTAATATGAATACCCAATCCCTTTATGTAGATGAAAATAATTCATATGGTGTTACTAGATCGTTCAATGAGTATACTCTATCGGCCAACCCTAGTTTTTTCAATCATGCAACTAACTACGTGCAAGGGCCGATTCAAAGTAATTTATATACTTCCACTTCTTATGATATTAGTAACATGCACCATGTGTATCCCAACTCACATGCATCGGCAACCCGGCAAATTCATATGCCGATGAGCAACATGATGAGTTCGATTAATCAATTTGAAACACCCCAAGTTAGAATTTCCAATTCCATACAAGAAAGTTTTTCACCCTTTTATTCATCGGCAGCTAATGTCCAATATAGTAATCCAAACATGCCGATGAATGAGAGAATTGGCCATGCTACTAGTGGCTATTCGGCCAGTTACTCTCAACCGTCATATGCTACACCTCATGTTACTAATTCTTCGGCACCATACACAACTGTAGATGCTAAAAATTCGGCTTCACACCTTCCTGGTTATAGCCGAATGAATGTAAATTTTACAGGAGTGGTTGTGCCCAACATTGTAGAAGATGAGGTAGTGGTGGCTGCATTGAAGAGTTTAGCCCAAAACAAGAGGATTAGTGCTCTTTGCCTTGAACAATATGAAAAGGGGTTGTTTCCTGATTATGCTGCAATAAAAGCTAGAGTTTTGCAAGAAGATGAATCTTTGCCAATTGATAAAATTGGCGAGCAAAAATATGGTTTTACAACAATGCATATGCCTTCACCTAATACTACATCATATTATACAGCCCCTACACAATTGCAAAGTTTCGGCAACACCCATGTGCCATTGCCGAAAGAATCTAAAAGCATTGGGGGGCAATCGTATCCGAAGTGGGCTGAAACTAAGAAAAAGATTAAAGCCAATTTCGCCGCTCGCCGCCAGAAACAAAAAGAAACAGAATTGGCTCAAGTGAAAGAAGCATTGCCAATTGGTAGAAGCAATGTAAAGAAAGATGATTCAGAACATGAAAGTGCTTCGGTGAAAAGAGCCGAGTCAAGAAGTATATATTCTGAATCCATCAAATGCAAAGAGGCAAGCATTATTGAGAAAGGGCATGGCAAGCATAGCAAAGTGACCATACTTGATTTTTCTAAAGTTAATGGAACCTACTTCCTGCCCTATGAGTTTCGTGCCAGAGAAATTGATGAACTTCAAGGACAAGAACAAGTAGCCGAACAAAGTTCGGCCGACAAAAATCTTCAATGTAATGATGCACGGAATCAAGAAAAAGATGATGAAGAGGCGTTGGGGAGCCATCCAAAGGCGGAGCAAGTTATTGTTCAAGTCACACCACCATCGTGAACTCCCAACATATTTGAAGAGGTATGTTTAGCAAGTAATTTACCTATTTTCAGATTTGGTCAGGACTTTATTGTTGATGCATCTATTAGAAAAATCCTCATAAGTAATTTTGAAAGACCAATGAAGAAGGGTAATTTACTTGCTAACAATAAAGTTGTTATTGAGCATATCGGTCAACCCATTACGCCATTTATAAAGACCGATAGTGACTTATTATTACAGCCAAAGCTTTCCCCGTTGCTTTATCTAAAGTTCATATCTATTTGGGTAGCTTTGCTTATTTCATACTTGGCTTGCACTTGGTCTCAATTGAGACATGTATGTTCTAACTATTTTCGTTTTAGAAATTTAAAGCCAAGGTTAAATTCTGTTGAGAAAACCGATGCTAGTATAATATCTTACCCAAAGACATCGGAAATAGAGTGCAAAACACAATGCATAGCCGAATGGTGTGGTGCAAAATCTGAACCATTCGTTTGCTTAATTCCAAACCCGTTCTCACAGCAAGATTGGCCAGAAAATAAAAGGTTTACCTTTAATTCAAACATGTGTGATCAAATCTTTGATTTGTTGTTGAGGAATAATTATATTAGAATTCTTGATCACCATGTTGAGCCATCTGTCCAGGGACGAATGTATTGTAAGTTGCATGATTCGTCCAAGCATAATTTTGAGGATTGTAACATGTTTCGTCAAATAGTTAAATCGGCCATTGATAAAGGACGATTAAAATTTGTTGAGACACCAAGAGATGACCAGTCTATTCCGATTGGTCCCGATGGTAGAAAGTTTTTGCATCAGCTGCTTCAAGCCGATCCATTTGAAGAGAAGGTAAAAACTGCGGGTGATGGGATCAAGCTTTCAAGTAAAGAAGTTGTCGAAGAACATAATGAACATAATCTTGAGGGCAAGAATTCCATCGAAGCTACAATGGAGATGCCAAGGACTGGGGGGCAGCAAGCAAATCCAACGATCGATGAAAGCAAACCAAAAGAAAACAAAGGCCGAAATAAGCGCAAGTGTAAAAGATCAAAAATCACCTTCTCTGAACTATTGGAGAAATATCAAAAGAAGAGTGAAGAGAAGAATGCTTATCGGCCCAATCATGCAAAGAAACCAAGATCACCCCCAAGGCACAAATATGAGGATCGGTATTGGCAAAGTGAGAGTTTCAATGCAACATATTCATATCCTTCTTTTGGGCCGCCAATGCCAATGCCGTGGATGCCTCCCTATGCTCATGTAGATCCATATTCATCATGGGACAGGTATGATACAAGGGCACATTCTCCATCTTATTTTAGACCATCTCACCAATATTATGCAACTCCGAGAAGATCAACATTTGAACAGTCACATGTTAAAGACCATTTCAATTATAAGGAATCGGTCTGGACACCATGGATGAAAAAAGAGGTGGTCAAGCAAGTCTACCGCGTGAAAAGAGATGGTCGTAAGTGTGCTACTTCAGATTTGATCTCAAATAATAAAGAGCCAATTAAAGTGTTGACATTGGCTACAAAAGGCAATGAGACGAAGCAACCAATTATTGAGAGTCAAAGTGCCAAATCTGAAGAAAAGAAGTTGAGAGTGCACAAGGCCAAAAAGGAATTGCCATTGGTCAAAACAGAATCACAGCCGAGATGCCCACTCGGCTTATCATATTGGCAAAAGAGGAAATTACACAAACTTAGTGCACAAGAACTTGAAGAAAGGAACATGGCATGGGTTCCCAAAGGAAGTGCTCAGAATAAGAATTATGTGCATGCCTCCATTACAAGAAGTGCGGCAAAAGTGAAGAAGGAAAAGAGTAAAAACTATGAAGGACGAAGCCAAAGGTTTCAACATCTTTGGTCTACACATTATCCATATTCTTCAACTATGCCATTAACGCCTATGCCATGGAATTCGTCATCAGTTTGATTAGAGAGCGAGACAAGGAGAAAGTCAAGACTGGAGGAAACCCATTGTTGATTATTTGTGTGATCCTAGTAGAAGGGTGGACAGGGCTGTTCGGCGGATGGCTTTCAAGTATACAATGAGAGATGATGATCTCTATCGCCGAACGGTTGATGATGTTCTTCTAAAGTGCTTGGACGAGGACCAAGCGAGAGTTGCTATGGGGGAGGTCCATGAAGGTATTTGTGGCACTCATCAATCGGCTCCCAAGATGAAATGGTTGCTACGACGTGCTGGATTTTATTGGCCGACTATGATTAATGATTGCTTCAGATATTACAAAGGGTGTGAAGCTTGTCAAAAATTTGGTGATATTCAGTTGGCTCCTGCTGCTATGTTACATCCCGTTATCAAGCCGTGGCCTTTCAGAGAATGGGGTTTAGACTTTATTGGACAAATTCATCCGTCTTCCTCAAAGGGGCATTGGTTCGTATTGGTGGCAACCAATTATTTCACTAAATGGTCTGAAGAAGTACCTCTCAAGAACATGACACATGCGGAGGTAATTAAATTGATAACCGAGCACATTATTCATAGATTCGGCATTCCTCAAACGTTGACTACAGATCAAGGCTCATCTTTTATGTCACACCAAGTCAGAGAATTTGCCGAATCTTATAACATAAAGTTGCTCAATTCTTCTCCGTATTATGCCCAAGCCAATGGACAAGCTGAATTTATCAATAAATTTTTAATCAAACTCATCAAGAAGAAGATTGAAGATAATCCAAGGAGATGGCATGAGTTGTTGTCTGAGGCTTTGTGGGCACATAGGATCTCAACGCATGGTGCTACGAAGGTGACTCCATATGAGCTAGTATATGGTCAAGAGGCTGTTTTACCGGTGGAGGTAAATTTGAATGCTTTGAGAATAGCCAAGCAAAATGATTTATCGGCAGCAGACTTTTATTATTTAATAATGGATAACATTGACGAAGTTGCCGATAAACGTTTGGCTGCTTTGAAGGCCATAGAGAGAGACAAGTTGAGGGTGGCAAGAGCTTACAATAAGAAAGTAAAGTTGAAGAATTTTCAAGTTGGTGATCTCGTCTAGAAAGTGATTCTACCGATTGGTTCAAAAGATAGAAAATTTGGGAAGTGGTCTCCAAGTTGGGAAGGTCCTTTTAGGATCACAAGAGTAGTTCCCGGAAATTCATATTTGGTGGAATCCATACAAGGGGCGTTGTTACCTCGAGCTCTCAATGGCAAGTACTTGAAGAAATACCACCCGAGTGTGTGGCAAGAAGCCTAAATAGGCAATGGTCGATACATAATTATCGCCCTAAGAAAAATAAATGGCCGATGGGGTGTTGACATCGCCCTTAGAACAAACACAGTATAAGTTATTTTTCGGCACACAAGCTTTGCCGAAAAACAGGGGGGCATGTGTTGACACCAGATTTTGGCATGGTTAAGAATCCGGGTTCATATGCAAAAGTTAGAGGCAACACTTCGCGGGCCGGCCCTGAGTGGGAAAGAAAACCCTTGCCGGAGTACAAACCTTGCCGGAGTAAAACCCTTGCCGGAGTACAAACCTTGCCGGAGTGAAACCCTTGCCGGAGTACAAACCTTGCCGGAGTGAACCCTTGCCGGAGTACAAACCTTGCCGGAGTGAAACCCTTGCTGGAGTACAAACCTTGCCGGAGTGAAACCCTTGCCAGAGTACAAACCTTGCCGGATAGAAACATTGTCGGTGTGGAAAGCTTACTCGGATAGAAAACTTGCCGGATTGGAGGCTGTGATAGTCAAACGGACGAGAAATTGAAGATGGGCTCAAAGGGTTATTCAGATGATCTCGGATGGAAAAACGTTCAACATGAAAGTTGTTCGTCTCGTCGAAGCGGTCGATTTTGATATAAAGATCGTCCCAATCCGAATTCGTATGCAAAAGTTATGGCCGCTACAAGATGCTGCTACAGTAGATGGCCGGACACTCCGGAGGCAACCCTCCGGATTCCATATTTTTCTGCTGCAGACTTCGGAAAACAGCAAAAAAACTCTATCAAGATGGCTTCTAATCAAAAAACATTCAACATGAGAGTTGTTCGTCTCGTCGAAACGATCGATTTTGATATAAAAATCATTCAAATCCGAATTCTTATGCAAAAGTTAGAGCCCGCACAGCGCAACCCTCCAATAGGCAAAATATGACGCCCGGAACCAGACACATGTGTGGGTATGTCTGATGAGCTGCGTGAGTATTTAGCTGTTTTGCCCGAGCAATTTGGCCATGAATATGACCTCGGATCAAAAAATGTTCAACATGAAAGTTATTCGCCTCGTCGAAACGGTCAAGATTGCTTTTGGGCTCATTTTCATCCGAAGTCGTTTACCACCACAAAAAAGACCCGCAAGGTGCAGCCAGTTTAAACCGAACAGTTTTGGAAAGTTCGGACAAAACCAATCCGAATTTGACTAGGGTTTTGGATGTGAATCCAAACTTTTTCTTGCACGGGAAGTCCAGCCGCCTCTTATATACCCAAGGGGTGATGGCCGATTGAACAACACACAATCGAACAAACACATCTACTACTTTTTCATGTTCATCTACTTTTTATCTCTCCCTTGTATCTTTTTTCTCGTTCTTCGCTAGTTCTTCATGCTGGAGGGCTGCGGATCCACGAGGCTCTAGGGGCGAGCAAATCGACCTAGGGCAGCCCATAGCCGCCGCACTCCCTGACGGGGTCCCTCCCGGGGGTGTGGGGTTTTCGGGTCTGCAAAAGCGCCCGTCGACTGTCTTGCGTATCGCGCTGTTGGTCGGGTCTCCTTCGACGTGAGCTGCGGTGCATCACCCCCGGCGTCGAGGGTACACGTGACGTGTTCCTGTGTCAACACAGTGCTCATAGTAGCTCCTGGGTATTTGATACCGGTGTGGTTGCTCACATTTGTAACTCAAAGCAGGAGTTGCGGAATAAGCGGAGACTGGCGAAGGACGAGGTGACGATGCGCGTCGGGAATGGTTCCAAGGTCGGTGTGATCGCCGTCGGCACGCTACCTCTACATTTACCTACGGGATTAGTTTTGAACCTCAATAATTGTTATTTAGTACCAGCTTTGAACATGAACATTGTATCAGGATCTCGTTTAATTCGAGATGGCTACTCATTTAAATCCGAGAATAATGGTTGTTCTATTTATATGAGTGATATGTTTTATGGTCATGCCGCGCTGGTGAATGGTTTATTCTTAATGAATCTCGAGCGTAATGTTACACATATTCATAGTGTAAATGCCAAAAGATGTAAAGTTGATAACAATAGTCCCACATACTTGTGGCACTGCCGCCTTGGTCACATTGGTGTCAAGCGCATGAAGAAGCTCCATGTTGATGGACTTTTAGAGTCTCTAGATTATGAATCATTTGACACATGCGAGCCATGCCTCATGGGCAAGATGACCAAGACTCCGTTCTCCGGAACAATGGAGCGAGCAACCAACTTATTGGAAATCATACATACTGATGTGTGCGGTCCAATGAGCGTTGAGGCTCGCAGAGGATATCGTTATGTTCTCACTCTCACTGATGACTTGAGTAGATATGGGTATGTCTACTTGATGAAACACAAGTCTGAGACCTTTGAAAAGTTCAAGGAATTTCAGAATGAGGTAGAGAATCAACGTGACCGAAAGATAAAGTTCCTACGATCAGATCGTGGGGGAGAATATTTAAGTCACGAATTTGGCACGCACTTAAGAAAATGTGGAATCGTTTCACAACTCACGCCGCCTGGAACACCTCAGCGAAATGGTGTGTCCGAACATCTTAATCGCACTCTATTGGGTGTGGTGCGATCTATGATTGTCGGTGTCAAAACCGGCGGATCTCGGGTAGGGGGTCCCGAACTGTGCGTCTAGGCGGATGGTAACAGGAGACGAGGGACACGATGTTTTACCCAGGTTCGGGCCCTCTCGATGGAGATAAAACCCTACGTCCTGCTTGATTAATATTGATGATATGGGTAGTACAAGAGTGGATCTACCACGAGATCAAGGAGGCTAAACCCTAAAGCTAGCCTATGGTATGATTGTTGTAATGTATGTTGTGTCCTACGGACTAAAGCCCTCCGGTTTATATAGACACCGGAGGAGGCTAGGGTTACACAGAGTCGGTTACAATGGTAGGAGATCTACATATCCGTATCGCCAAGCTTGCCTTCCACGCCAAGGAAAGTCCCATCCGGACACGGGACGGAGTCTTCAATCTTGTATCTTCGTAGTCTTGGAGTCCGGCGGATGATGATAGTCCGGCTGTCCGGACACCCCCTAGTCCAGGACTCCCTCAATGATGTCACTTACTGATTTACCGCTATCATTTTGGGGATACGCTCTAGAGACAGCTACATTCACTTTAAATAGGGCACCGTCTAAATCCGTTGAGACGACACCGTATGAATTATGGTTTGGGAAGAAACCTAAGCTATCGTTTCTAAAAGTTTGGGGATGCAATGCTTATGTCAAGAAACTTCAACCTAAGAAGCTCGAACCCAAGTCGGAAAAATGCGTATTCATAAGATACCCTAAGGAAACCATAGGGTATACTTTCTACTTAATATCCGAAGGCAAGATCTTTGTTGCCAAGAACGGGTCCTTTCTGGAGAAAGAGTTTCTCTCGAAAGAATTAAGTGGGAGGAAAGTAGAGCTTGATGAAGTACTGCCTCTTGAAACGGTGAGTAGCGCAACTCAGGAAGATGTTCCTGTGGTGCCTGCACCGACAAGAGAGGAGGTTAATGATGATGATCAAGATACTTCGGATCAAGCTCCTACTGAACTTCGAAGGTCCACAAGGACACGTTCCGCACCAGAGTGGTACAGCAACCCTGTCTTGGAAATTATGTTGTTAGACAATGGTGAACCTTCGAACTATGAAGAAGCGATGGCAGGCCCAGATTCCAACAAATGGCTTGAAGACATGCAATCCGAGATAGGATCCATGTATGAAAACAAAGTGTGGACTTTGCCAAACTTGCCCGACGATCGGCGAGCAATAGAAAACAAATGGATCTTCAAGAAGAAGATGGACGCGGATGGTAATGTTACCATATATAAAGCTTGACTTGTCTCTAAGGGTTCTCGACAAGTTCAAGGGATTGACTACGATGAGACATTCTCTCCCGTAGCAAAGCTGAAGTCTGTCCGAATCATGTTAGCAATTGCCACATACTATGATTATGAGATATGGAAGATGGACGTCAAAACGGCATTCCTTAACGGTCACCTAAAGGAAGAACTGTATATGATGCAGCCGGAAGGTTTTGTCGACCCTAAGAATGCTAACAAGGTATGCAAGCTCTAGCGCTCCATCTATGGGCTGGTGCAAGCATCTCGGAGTTGGAACATTCGCTTTAATGAGATGATTAAAGCGTTTGGGTTTGCGCAGACTTTATGGAGAAGCCTGCGTTTACAAGAAAGTGAGTGGGAGCTCTGTAGCATTTCTCATATTATATGTGGATGACATACTTTTGATTGGAAATGATATAGAACTTTTGGACAGCATAAAGGCCTACTTGAATAAGTGTTTTTCAATGAAGGACCTTGGAGAAGCTGCTTACATATTAGGCGTCAAAATATATAGAGATAGATCGAGACGCCTCATAGGTCTTTCACAAAGCACATACCTTGATAAGATATTGAAGAAGTTCAATATGGATCAGTCCAAGAAGGGGTTCTTGCCTGTGTTGCAAGGTGTGAAATTGAGCTCGGCTCAATGCTCGACCACGGCAGAAGATAAAGAAGAGATGAGTGTCATCCCCTATGCCTCAGCCATAGGGTCTATCATGTATGCCATGACCTGTACCAGACCTGATATAAACCTTGCCGTAAGTTTGGTAGGAAGGTACCAAAGTAATCCCGGCAAGGAACACTGGACAGCGGTCAAGAACATCCTTAAGTACCTGAAAAGGACTAAGGACATGTTTCTCGTATATGGAGGTGACGAAGAGCTTGTCGTAAAGGGTTACGTCAACGCTAGCTTCGACACAAATCTGGATGACTCTAAGTCACAAACCGGATACGTGTATATTTTGAATGGTGGGGCAGTAAGCTGGTGCAGTTGCAAGGAAAGCGTCGTGCGGGATCTACATGTGAAGCGGAGTACATGGCAGCCTCGGAAGCAGCACATGAAGCAATCTGGGTGAAGGAGTTCATCACCGACCTAGGAGTCATATCCAATGCGTCGGGGCCGGTCACACTCTTCTATGACAACACTGGAGCTATTGCACTTGCCAAGGAGCCCAGGTTTCACAAGAAGACCAGGCACATCAAGCGTCGCTTCAACTCCATCCGTGAAAATGTTCAAGATGGAGACATAGATATTTGTAAAGTACATACGGACCTGAATGTAGCAGATCCGTTGACTAAACCTCTCCCTAGGGCAAAACATGATCAACACCAGAACGCAATGGGTGTTCGATTCATCACAATGTAACTAGAATATTGACTCTAGTGCAAGTGGGCGACTGTTGTAAATATGACCTAGAGGCAATAATAAAATGGTTATTATTATATTTCTTTGTTCATGATAATTGTCTATTATTCATGCTATAACTGTGTTATCCGGAAATCGTAATACACATGTGAATACATAGACCACAACAAGTCCCTAGTGAGCATCTAGTAGACTAGCTCGTTGATCAACAGATAGTCATGGTTTCCTGACTATGGGCATTGGATGTCATTGATAACGGGATCACATCATTAGGAGAATGATGTGATGGAAAAGACCCAATTGTAAGCATAGCTCAAAGATCGTGTAGTTCGTTTAGCTAGAGCTTTTCCAAATGTCAAGTATCATTTCCTTAGACCATGAGATTGTGCTACTCCTGGAGACCGTAGGAGTGCTTTGGGTGTACCAAACGTCACAACGTAACTGGGTGGCTATAAAGGTGCACTACGGGTATCTCCGAAAGTGTCTGTTGGGTTGGCACGAATCGAGACTAGGATTTGTCACTCCGTATGATGGAGAGGTATATCTGGACCCACTCGGTAATGCATCATCATAATGAGCTCAATGTGACCAAGTGTCTAGTCACGGGATCATGCATTATGGTACGAGTAAAGTGACTTGCCGGTATTGAGACTAAACGAGGTATTGGGATACCGACGATCGAGTCTCGGGCAAGTAACGTACCGACTAACAAAGGGAATTGAATAAGGGGTTGATTGAATCCTCGACATCGTGGTTCATCCGATGAGATCATCGAGGAGTATGTGGGATCCAACATGGGTATCCAGATCCCGCTGTTGGTTTTTGACCGGAGAGGCGTCTCGGTCATGTCTGCATGTCTCCCGAACCCGTAGGGTCTACACACTTAAGGTTCGGTGATGCTAGGGTTGTAGAGATATGAATATGCAGTAACCCGAAAGTTGCTCAGAGTCCCGGATGAGATCATGGACGTCACGTTGAGTTCCGGAATGGTCCGGAGGTGAAGAATTATATATAGGAAGTGCTGTTTCGGCCATCGGGAAAGTTTCAGGGGTCACCGGTATTGTACCGGGACCACCGGAAGGGTCCCGGGGGTCCACCGGGTGGGGCCACCTATCCCGGAGGGCCCCATGGGCTGAAGTGGGAGGGGAACCAGCCCCTGGTGGGCTGGTGCACCCCCCCTTGGGCCCCCCTGCTCCTAGGGTTGGGAACCCTAGGGGAGGGGGCGCCTCCACTTGCCTTGGGGGGCAAGGCTCCCCCCTTGGCCGCCCCCCCCCCCCCCTCCTAGGAGATCCCATCTCCTAGGGCCGGCGCCCCCCTTGGGGACCCTATATAAAGAGGGAGGAGGGAAGTCAGCCGCACCCTTGCCCCTGGCGCCTCCCTTCCCCCTTGCTACACCTCTCCCTCCCGCAGACGCTTGGCGAAGCCCTGCCGGATCCCTGCTGCATCCACCATCACGCCGTCGTGCTGCTGGATCTTCATCAACCTCTCCTTCCCCCTTGCTGGATCAAGAAGGAGGAGACGTCACGCTGACCGTACGTGTGTTGAACGCGGAGGTGCCGTCCGTTCGGCGCTAGGATCTCCGGTGATTTGGATCACGACGAGTACGACTCCCTCAACCCCATTCTCTTGAACGCTTCCGCTCGCGATATACAAGGGTATGTAGATGCACTCCTCTCTCTCGTTGCTGGATGAACTCATAGATTGATCTTGGTGAACGTAGGAAAAAATTTATTTTATGCAACGTTCCCCAACAGAAACTCATGCTTCTTTGGTACATTCGAAATACACACATCTTGTTCCTTACATCATACACATCATATGCCATCGAATAGCCTAAGGTTCCATCATGAATAATCAAATTGGCTTCTCTTACACCGCCTAGAAGTTCGGTCTGAAACATCTGGAGGCTACTTCCAAACACTATCGAATCTGACATCTCTTTTGGAGTACAACGGTCACTTTGGAAATATGTTATGCACTTCCAACGATCACTTTTGTGTGTGGGCCTATATAAGCTCACTTCATCTTCTCCAAGTGGTATCTAGAAAGCCTCAAATCCTCCATTTTCCTCCATCAAAACACTTCACACCTTTGAGGGAAAATATAAAGGATCTCCCTACCTGCGTTTCAGCCAAACTAAATTGAGTTCTCCTTTGATTTCATTGAGCATTTGTTACTCTTGGAGGTTGGAGATTCTTAGGCGGATATGGGGTCTCCAGTGAGGAATCAACTTGTGAATTACCCCAGAAAGTTTGTAAAGTTTTGGAGGCTGCCTTGAGGTCCACCACTAATGGTTGAGGATCGCCTTGGTGGTGATATCTCAAGGAGAATAGGGTGAGCCTTTGTGGTTTTTCCAGAACTGTCCATGGTCCTGTGCAGGTTGTGCGACTGCACAAGGCCCACAAAATATATGATTGGATCTATATGTGGTCGTTACGATACCATGCGAAAGTGTGGGCGCTTACGATATCTAAGGGTGTGTTTAGTTTTGACCATGGGCTAGAATGTAACGGGTCCAACCCTTATCTGGGCCTCGTTCCTGCCTTCGGTTGACAAGTAGAACCGGAACCAATGCGTTCCTCGACAGTGAATATTCCAGCAAGATCCGAAACGTGCTCGTACCTCCAAATCGAAGGAATCACGTGGGACCGAGTCCCGCTTTCATCTTCCCCGCGACACTTCTCCCTCTCTCCTTCCATGGCGCCTCATCTCTCTCTTGGTCTACGCCATGACAATGAAAGTAGATGGGGTCATGACCAAACAGAAGCAGGGTGGCGGGCGTCTGCTACGGCAAGCAAGCAGCAGGAGTTCCCATTCCCCTCTCCCTCTCTTCTCAGCGGTGCCGGCTAGAAGCGAGCGCAGACGGCACAGCTAGAGACCTACTAGTCTGCAAGGAGGAGGAGGAGGAGCATAGACGGCATCATAACTAACAAGTTCACGGCTGCCTTCATCCGGCGCCAAGGCAGGGCGCCATATTCACGCGCTCGCCGCCAAACTCAGCATGGACGCCTGGCCGGCGGCCCCTTCATCGGAGTACCTCGTCTGGATGTGCGTCCACACTCCGTCGGCATCTCGAACCCGTCCAATTGCTGCTTGTAGTTAAAGCTTATCCTTTCGTCCTTATCTTTGATAGTAGTACTACTATCTAACTTCACCAGCGACATCGACAAATTGGATTTACAATTTCTAGTGCTACTGTTAGGTCTTGTCGCAACGTTTTAGTAGTGGTGGTTTCTGTTAGTGTCCGTATATGGCCATTATTATGTTTGTACACTGATTGGTCTCTCTTTGCCATGTGTTATTGCTCTAATTTACACACGCATACGAGGTAACCTCATCTTTTCCGTGGAGAAAATAATTTGAACTAAATTGATTCCATCATATGTCTCCAACCAAACATGGAGACCGAATCATTCCATTCCATCTTTTAGCGTGCACCAAACACCAAGAATGGAATCGACCCATTCTAGTTGAATGGAACCATGACATTCCATTCCACTTGGTTCCCAAACCAACCCTGAGTGCAATCGATGAGATCGGTAGCACGGGATATGTGCAAGTGGTTTGGATGGTGATCCAAATTGACCTATGTGTGTGCATATGTCCCTATTTATGTCGCTTGTGGCTTTATTTTTATTTTGGCAATCTTGTACTTCACTGCTAGAGCTGCTTACTTAGATTTTAATAGATACTCCCCTCGTCTCTTAAATCCAATCATAATATAAGATCTTATTGCATCCAATTTGCTCACAAATTGGATGTGATGTGTGCATCGCAATGATACAGATGCCGGAGATATCCTTCTTTTCTTCAAAAACACTATGTTCACCCCAACAGAACACAGTACACAGATGACACTCCAATTTTGTTACTCATGAGCACATTGACCAGAGTGCACATATAAATAAATCAACTGCAGCGTTTTATTCTTTTCCAAATGAGGGGAATTGCATTATTCTCAACTAATTCACTTCTACAAGAGCAAGCTTCTTCTACATCCATGGACACCAAAAGAACCTCCGAGTTTTACTACAAAGTACAAACGCCTCGAAAAACAGCTGCATTTTTCACTGAGGGAGCAAAAGCGCGTCACATCAACATGAAACTCTAGGATTTCCATGTAAGCTTTGTAAAATCTCTGCAAATGCGGATATTCGACTGCAAGGAAACACTTGTTTCTCATCAGCGATGATTTAGTTCTACATGTGGAAGAATGAAACAATAGATGAGAGGTTTCGTACCATGTTGATGTCGAAGTGTGTCACACCAGCGTGGCTCTGGGGCAAGGAAGACATCCGTCTGTACAGTGAAACAAAATATATACAAGCACAGACCGATCAATAACTTACAATGAGCAGTTTAGTAATTTAAGTGTCAAACTAGTACTCCTAAATTGATGATCAAGTTGTAATGCATCTCCTGTTTGGGGCATATAGAAGAGGGCTTAATCAGTGTATCAGGAACTTGTTGATAAATAAACGATTATTGGTATAAAATGTATTGTTAGGATAAATGGTATTTATCAAAACAAAAAACAAAATTTAGCACAAAGCACACACCAGTTGGACTTCATATCCAGTAGCAAATTTACTGTCACATCCTTCTAGAAGTTTTTTCAATTGCTATGGTGACATAGATAAAAATGTGAAGTACTACAACACCCTTCATTATGGTAAACTAACGATTTTGGAGTTGTAAGAGAAGTGTGTTGAAGGAAATACAGTGATATGATGTGAAACAGAAAAGAGGATAACAGCGTGGTTGGAAGCCATCCCTCTAAATCCCTTGTCAATGTAATGATGCACTATCTAAAGGCTCTCATTAGAGCCCAATTTGCCATTAATCAACCACTAGATAAGAAAAGCTAAAAATAAGGTTTTGTTTGGAATATTGCGCCAGTATTGTAGAAAAATGTTTTGCCAAACAATAGCTGAGTGTGAGTGAACTTTTGATAACAGCATAACACTAAAGAGGTTGAATGCTTGAGCACAGATGTTTGCAATCTGCAACAAATACGATATGCATATATGTGCAGGGCTTTGCAACTTGTAGTTAAAAGTTACATAATGAAACAAGTAACCAAAAGCATGACATTTCTAGAACTTTGCTGCTCCTTTTCCTTTTTCAGCATTAAGTGTTCGGTGCAAACATAGCATGGAAAACTGATTGAATAGTTGGTTTTAGTATAAGGTCTCTTCACTTGCAAACGTCTCCTGCAAAACATGTACCTACAGATTAAGATGTAGAAAATCATAGTATGGTTGAATATGTGTGTTGTTGTTGTATTGATCTGACCCTTGTAGGGGTATATATAGAGTACAATATGAGGGAGACAGACTTGGAGTAGAGGGCAAGTCGTACATTTTTAAACCTCTCCTATCTCTAACCCCTAATATCTAACTTATCATAATTATACTTCTTACATTCCCCCTCAGTCGTAGCGGGAGTGAAGCGAATGATTATGACTGAGTTTGAAGTCTTGTGTTTGTATTATCCGTTGCTCCATCATCAACTGCGTCTATGATGGGTCGGCACCTAGGGCCATGACTGTGTCCCCTTCTGGTGCCTTCCTTGTCTCTCCTCTCTTCCCTCCCGCGGTCACAGCAGCAATGGCATAAACGCTGGTGATGACGCGGCCGCTGTTGACTGGAGTGGTTGCCGATATGTTGTGGTAGACGTAGTCGTGTGGTCGATGTCGAGGTTGCCGATCATGATGTAGCCGTGGTTGAAGTAGTCGTGGTTGATGTAAAACTCATCATAGTTGGTGTAGCCGCAATCGCCGGAACTGCAAAAAATTGTGAGATGTCTATGACGTAGCTGCAATCGTGTAGCCGACGTTTTGCACTATATTTCAACAGCCCCTCAAGCCTAGACTTATTTAGTCCTTAGACGTGGTGTTTATTTAGGCAGTGGATTCTTTTTTTAATATAACGTTGGCAGAGTCTTGAACTCAAGACCTCTTGGCTCGGATACAATATTGAATTCATGCTTCAGCCAACACATCCAAAAGTCTGAACTGATGAAGAAAGACGGAAAATATATCCCTACATAAGAGCCTTCCTTTTCCGATCTTGAGGTAAAAGAGGGTGTTGGGTATATTTGTTTTTGAGATACTACTCAACCGAAAGCAAGAAATTGTGTTGTCAATAAACCAAAAAACCGGAAAGACACAAAGAAAACCAAAGAAAACAAAAAGGAAAAGGAAAAGGGAAAAGCAGAGAAACCGGTGCAAAATAGTGGAACGTAGTGAAAAATGAAGACGAAAAAAGCCTAAGATAAACAAGTATAGAAACAAATAAAACTAAAAAAATGAAAAGAAAAATGAGAATAAAACTAAAGAAATTGATGCCAAACAGTGGAACGATTGTGAAGACCAGGAAAACTGGTAAAACCAAAAAAGAAACAAAGAAACCCAAAGAAAATAAAGAAACCCCGATGGAAGACGACAAATAAACAAAAGAAACCCAAAGAAAATAAAGAAACCCAAGAAAGAGAGAAAACCACTGAAAAACAAACAAAGGAAGAAAAATCAGTGAAAATCGAGAAAGTAATGAACAAAACTGGTCAAAAACCAAAGGAAAACAGAAAACTAAAGAAAAACCAGTGAAGAAACAAAAACACCAAAAAGAAAAACAACGAAAAGGCACAACAAACGAAACCTAGCGGAACCCAACGAACTCTATCAAAACCTAGCGAAGAAAAAATAGACGAAAATGAGTTGACCCAGTAGCTAAACGTGACAGGAAATCCTTTAGTGAGACGGAAGGTACATTCACGTTGAGCGAGATACACACTTCATTGTTGGGGATCGTTGCAGAAATTAAAACATTTCTACGCATCACCAAGATGAATCTATGGAGTAACTAGCAACGAGAGAGAGGGGAGTGCATCTTCATACCCATGAAGATCGCGAGTCGGAAGCGTTGCAAGAACGCGGTTGGAGGAGTCGTACACGTAGCGATTCAGATCGCGGCCGAATCCGATGTAAGCACCGAACAACGGTGCCTCCGCGTTCAACACACGTGCAGCCCGGTGACGTCTCCCACGCCTTGATCCAGCAAGGAGGAGGGAGAGGTTGAGGAAGAGGGCTCCAGCAGCAGCACAACGGCGTGGTGGTGATGGAGTGGCAGTTCTCCGGTAGGGCTTCGCCAAGCTCTTGCGGAGGAGGACAGGTGTTGGGGAGGGGAGGGGCTGCGCCTTGGATGTGGTGCTGCACCCCTCCCTCCACCCCTCTATTTATAGGGAGAAGGGGGAAGGGGGCTGGCCCCTCTAGATGGGATCTAAAGGGGGGCGGCGGCCAAGGGGGGAGGGGGCTTGCCCCCCAAGCCTAGGGCGGCGCCCCCTTTTGGGTTCCCCCCCCAACCCTAGGCGCATGGGCCCTAGGGGGGTGGCTCCCAGCCCACTTGGGGCTGGTTCCCTTCCACCTACAGCCCATAAGGCCCTCCGGGGCAGGTGGACCCCCCCGGTGGACCCCCGGAACCCCTCCGGTGGTCGCGGTACAATACCGGTATACCCCCGAATATTTCCGGTGACCGTATGATGACTTCCCATATATAAATCTTCACCTCCGGACCATTCTGGAACTCCTCGTGAAGTCCGGGATCTCATCTGAGACTCCGAACAACATTCCGTAATCACATACAAATCTTCCTTATAACCCTAGCGTCATCGAACCTTAAGTGTGCAGACCCTACGGGTTCGGGAATCATGCAGACATGACCGAGACAGCTCTCCGGCCAATAACCAACATCGGGATCTGGATACCCATGTTGGCTCCCACATGTTCCACAATGATCTCATCAGATGAACCACGATGTCGAGGATTCAAGTAATCCCGTATACAATTCCCTTTGTCAATCGGTATGTTACTTGCCCGAGATTCGATCGTCGATATCCCAATACCTCGTTCAATCTCGTTACCGGCAAGTCACTTTACTCGTTCCGTAATACATGATCCCGTGATCAACTACTTAGTCTCATTGAGCTCATTATGATGATGCATTACCGAGTGGGCCCAGATATACCTCTCCGTCATACGGAGTGACAAATCCCAGTCTCGATTCGTGCCAACCCAACAGACACTTTCGGAGATACCTGTAGTGCACCTTTATAGCCACCCAGTTACGTTGTGATGTTTGTACACCCAAAGCATTCCTACAGTATCCGGGAGTTGAATGATCTCATGGTCTTAAGGAAATGATACTTGACATTAGAAAAGCTTTGGCAAACGAACTACACGATCTTGTGCTATGCTTAGGATTGGGTCTTGTCCATCACATCATTCTCCTAATGATGTGATCCCGTTATCAATGCCATCCAATGTCCATAGTCAGGAAACCATGACCATCTTTTGATCAACAAGCTAGTCAACTAGAGGCTCACTAGGGACATTTTGTGGTCTATGTATTCACACATGTATTGTGGTCTCCGGTCAATACAATTATAGCATGAATGATAGACAATTATCATGAACAAGGAAATATAATAATAACCATTTTATTGTAGCCTCTAGGGCATATTTCCAACAGTCTCCCACTTGCACTAGAGTCAATAATCTAGTTACATTGTGATGAATCGAACACCCATAGAGTTCTGGTGTTGATCATGTTTCGCTCGTGGAAGAGGTTTAGTCAACGGATCTGCGACATTCAGATCCGTATGCACTTTACAAATATCTATGTCTCCATCTTGAACATTTTCACGAATGGAGTTGAAGAGACGCTTGATGTGTCTGGTCTTCTTGTGAAACCTGGGTTCCTTGGCAAGTGCAATAGCTCCAGTGTTGTCACAGAAGAGAGTCATCGGGCCCGACGCATTGGGAATAACTCCTAGGTCGGTAATGAACTCCTTCATCCAGATTGCTTCATGCGCTGCCTCCGAGGCTGCCATGTACTCCGCTTCACATGTAGACCCCGCCACGACGCTTTGCTTGCAACTGCACCAGCTTACTGCCCCACCATTCAAAATATACACGTATCCGGTTTGTGACCTGGAGTCATCCAGATCTGTGTCAAAGCTAGCATCAACGTAACCCTTTACGACGAGCTCTTCGTCACCTCCATAAACGAGAAACATATCCTTGGTCCTTTTCAGGTACTTCAGGATATTCTTGACCGCTGTCCAGCGTTCCATGCCGGGATTACTTTGGTACCTTCCTACCAAACTTACGGCAAGGTTTACATCAGGTCTGGTACACAGCATGGCATATATAATAGACCCTATGGCTGAGGCATAGGGGATGACACTCATCTTTTCTCTATCTTCTGCCGTGGTCGGGCTTTGAGCCGAGCTCAATTTCACACCTTGCAATACAGGCAAGAACCCCTTCTTGGACTGATCCATATTGAACTTCTTCAATATCTTATCAAGGTATGTGCTTTGCGAAAGACTTATGAGGCGTCTCGATCTATCTCTATAGATCTTGATGCCTAATATGTAAGCAACTTCTCCAAGGTCCTTCATTGAAAAACACTTATTCAAGTAGGCCTTTATGCTTTCCAAAAGTTCTATATCATTTCCCTTCAATAGTATGTCATCCACATATAATATGAGAAATGCTACAGAGCTCCCACTCACTTTCTTGTAAACGCAGGCTTCTCCATAGGTCTGCATAAACCCAAACGCCTTGATCGTTTCATCAAGGCGAATGTTCCAACTCCGAGATGCTTGCACCAGCCCATAGATGGAGAGCTGGAGCTTGCATACCTTGTTAGCATTCTTAGGATCGACAAAACCTTCCGACTGCATCATATACAATTCTTCCTTAAGGAAGTTGTTAAGGAATGCCGTTTTGACGTCCACTTGCCATATCTCATAATCATAGAATGCGGCAATTGCTAACATGATTCGGACGGACTTCAGCTTTGCTACAGGTGAGAAGGTCTCATCATAGTCAACCCCTTGAACTTGTCGATAACCCTTAGCGACAAGTCGAGCTTTATAGATGGTAACATTACCATCCGCGTTCGTCTTCTTCTTAAAGATCCATTTATTTTCTATCGCTCGCCGATCATCGGGCAAGTCTGTCAAAGTCCATACTTTGTTTCCGTACATGGATCCTATCTCGGATAGCATGGCTTCAAGCCATTTGTTGGAATCTGGGCCCGCCGTCGCTTCTTCATAGTTCGAAGGTTCATCGTTTTCTAACAACGTGATTTCCAGGACAGGGTTGCCATACCATTCTGGTGTGGATCGTGTCCTTGTGGACCTACGAAGTTCAGTAGTAAATTGATCCGAAGTACCTTGATCATCATCATTAACTTCCTCTCTAGTCGGTGCAGGCACCACAGAAACATTTTCCTGAGCTGCGCTACTTTTCGGTTCAAGAGGCAGTACTTCATCAAGTTCTACTTTCCTCCCACTTACTTCTCTCAAGAGAAACTCTTTCTCCAGAAAGGACTCGTTCTTGGCAATGAAGATCTTGCCTTCGGATCTGAGGTAGAAGGTATATCCAATGGTTTCCTTAGGGTATTCTATGAAGACGCATTTTTCCAACTTGGGTTCGAGCTTTTCAGGTTGAAGTTTCTTGACATAAGCATCGAAATGACAGCTTAGGTTTCTTCCCAAACTATAATTCATATGGTGTCATCTCAACGGATTTAGACGGTGCCCTATTAAAGTGAATGTAGCTGTCTCTAGAGCGTATCCCCAAATGATAGTGGTAAATCGGTAAGAGATCATAGATTGCACCATATCCAATAGAGTGCGATTACGACTTCGGACACACCGTTACGCTGAGGTGTTCCAGGCGGCGTGAGTTGTGAAACAATTCCACATTTCCTTAAGTGCGTTCCAAATTCATGACTCAAATATTCTCCCCCATGATCTGATCATAAGAACTTTATTTTTCTGTCACATTGATTCTCTACCTCATTCTGAAATTCCTTGAACTTTTCAAAGGTCTCATACTTGTGTTTCATCAAGTAGACATACCCATATCTACTTAAGTCATCAGTGAGGGTGAGAACATAACGATAGCCACCGCGAGCCTCAACGCTCATTGGACCGCACACATCAGTATGTATGATTTCCAATAAGTTGGTTGCTCGCTCCATTGTTCAGAAGAACGGAGTCTTGGTCATTTTGCCCATGAGGCATGGTTCGCACGTGTCAAATGATTCGTAATCAAGAGACTCCAAAAGTCCATCTGCATGGAGCTTCTTCATGCGTTTGACACCAATGTGACCAAGGCGGCAGTGCCACAAGTATGTGGGACTATTGTTATCAACCTTACATCTTTTGGTATTCACACTATGAATATGTGTAACATCATGTTCGAGATTCATTAAGAATAAACCATTAACCAGCGGGGCATGACCATAAAACATATCTCTCATATAAATAGAACAACCATTATTCTCGGATTTAAATGAGTAGCCATCTCGTATTAAACGAGATCCAGATACAATGTTCATGCTCAAAGCTGGCACTAAATAACAATTATTGAGGTTTAAAACTAATCCCGTAGGTAAATGTAGAGGTAGCATGCCGACGGCGATCACATCGACCTTGGAACCATTCCCGACGCGCATCATCACCTCGTCCTTCGCCAGTCTCCGCTTATTCCGCAGCTCCTGTTTTGAGTTACAAATATGAGCAACCGCATCGGTATCAAATATCCAAAAGCTACTATGAGTACTGGTAATGTACACATCAATAACATGTATATCACATATACCTTTGGTGTTGCCGGCCTTCTTGTCCGCTAAGTACTTGGGGCAGTTCCGCTTCCAGTGTCCGTTTCCCTTGCAATAAAAGCATTCAGTCTCAGGTTTGGGTCCATGCTTTGGCTTCTTCCCAGCAACTGGCTTACCGGGCGCGGCAACTCCCTTGCCGTCCTTCTTGAAGTTCTTCTTACCCTTGCCTTTCTTGAAACTAGTGGTTTTATTGACCATCAACACTTGATGTTCCTTTTTGATCTCCACCTTCGCTGATTTCAGCATTGAAAATACCTCAGGAATGGTTCTCACCATCCCCTGCATATTGTAGTTCATCACAAAGCTCTTGTAGCTAGGTGGGAGCGACTGAAGGATTATGTCAATGACCGCGTCATCCGGGAGATTAACTTCCAGCTGAGACAAGCGGTTGTGCAACCCAGACATTTTGAGTATGTGCTTGCTGACAGAACCATTCTCCTCCATCTTACAACTGTAGAACTTGTCGGAGACTTCATATCTCTCAACCCGGGCATGAGCTTGGAAAACCATTTTCAGCTCTTGGAACATCTCATATGCTCCGTGCTGCTCAAAACGCTTTTGGAGCCCCGGTTCTAAGCTGTAAAGCATGCCGCCCTGAACGAGGGAGTAATCATCACTACGCGACTGCCAGGCGTTCATAACGTCTTGAGTTGCTAGGAAAACGGGTGCTTCACCTAGCGGCGCATCTAGGACATATGCTTTCTTGGCATCTATGAGGATGATCCTCAAGTTCCGGACCCAGTCCGTATAGTTGTTGCCATCGTCTTTCAGCTTGGTTTTCTCTAGGAACACGTTGAAGTTGAGGGCAACATTAGCGTGGGCCATTTGATCTACAAGACATATTGAAAAGATTTTAGACTAAGTTCATGATAATTAAGTTCATCTAATCAAACTATTTAATGAACTCCCACTCAGATAGACATCCCTCTAGTCATCTAAGTGATACATGATCCGAGTCAACTAGGCCGTGTCCGATCATCACGTGAGACGGACTAGTCATCATCGGTGAACATCTTCATGTTGATCGTATCTTCTATACGAGTCATGTTCGACCTTTCGGTCTCTTGTGTTTCGAGGCCATGTCTGTACATGCTAGGCTCGTCAAGTCAACCTAAGTGTTTTGCATGTGTAAATCTGGCTTACACCCGTTGTATTCGAACGTTAGAATCTATCACACCCGATCATCACGTGGTGCTTCGAAACAACGAACCTTCGCAACGGTGCACAGTTAGGGGGAACACTATCTTGAAATTTTATGAGGGATCATCTTATTTATGCTACCGTCATTCTAAGTAAATAAGATGTAAAACATGATAAACATCACATGCAATCAAATAGTGACTTGATATGGCCAATATCATTTTGCTCCTTTTGATCTCCATCTTCGGGGCGCCATGATCATCATCGTCACCGTCATGACACCATGATCTCCATCATCATGATATCCATCATCGTGTCTTCATGAAGTTGTCTCGCCAACGATTACTTCTACTACTATGGCTAACGGTTTAGACATAAAGTAAAGTAATTACATGGCGTTATTCAATGACACACAGATCGTTACCGGCAAGTCACTTTACTCGTTCCGTAATGCATGATCCCGTGACCAACTACTTAGTCACATTGAGCTCATTATGATGATGCATTACCGAGTGGGCCCAGAGATACCTCTCCGTCATACGGATTGACAAATCCCAGTCTCGATTCGTGCCAACCCAACAGACACTTTCGGAGATACCTGTAGTGCACCTTTATAGCCACCCAGTTACGTTGTGACGTTTGGTACACCCAAAGCATTCCTACGGTATCCGGGAGTTGCACGATCTCATGGTCTAAGGAAATGATACTTGACATTAGAAAAGCTTTAGCAAACGAACTACACGATCTTGTGCTATGCTTAGGATTGGGTCTTGTCCATCACATCATTCTCCTAATGATGTGATCCCGTTATCAATGACATCCAATGTCCATAGTCAGGAAACCATGACCATCTGTTGATCAACGAGCTAGTCGACTAGAGGCTCACTAGGGACATTTTGTGGTCTATGTATTCACACATGTATTACGGTCTCCAGTCAATACAATTATAGCATGAATGATAGACAATTATCATGAACAAGGAAATATAATAATAACCATTTTATTATTGCCTCTAGGGCATATTTCCAACATTCATAGTATAAGAATGAATGTACCTGTAGCCCAAATCATTACCAATCATGTTATGTTCCAGCCCAAAAGGGCATATGCAGTCCACATTGTCCATTTGCCATAGTTACCGTAGACTGGAACAGTGAGAATCTACCTAGCTCGGCATTCTTCAAAGCAAAGTTATGCAAAGTCACTCAAAAACAAATTAGTGCATAACTCTGTCAAGACACCATAGTATGGAATATGATTATGCTTAGTTACTGTTTCGAAGATAGGCATCTGATACATGGTGATGCAAAAAAACATTGCGGTCCATCCCATATAAGTGTGTGACCACACCTTACTGAAAACTACCATGTTAAACAACAATACAAGCAACGCCATGCTTGTGACCACAACAATGATGATGTTGATGAGAGCGTTTCAACAAAAGTCGGTGGGGACGTGGATAATAAAGATGACCACATAGGCAAACTCGAATACGATACCAATTTCGTGGTGACCATGACCGGCCTGTACAGCCAGGTAGGAGTATGGGTTCTTTGACCCAACTTGCTTAGTGTTCATGATCCTCAAAATGTAGGGCTCTATTCAAGAGGTTTTTATTATAAACACATACACATTTGTATTGACCCGTAGTTGTATGCGTGAGAGAGCCTACCGGGAAATTAATATGAACGGAAGTAAATTATATCAACAAAAACTCTATTTTGAAAAAAGTTTGGGTCAAATAAACGAAAACGGGATGGAGCGTCAAGAGCAAAGAATAACAGGCTCACAAGTGGATGGACAATGTGCAAAACTTAATTTGGTTGGACCAAATAAACTAAAATATTTTTTGGAGTTAGAGCATGGTAATATACATTTTTATAATAAACGTTTATACTTATTTAAACTAGTTGTATGATACCATAGTTTTACTTAATACAATTTTTTCCATTCCTTAGCGAGCATAAGTAACAACATAGAAGTGGTTTTCAATAATAATTATAGCGTATTATGAAGTTTTATTATATATTACTAAAATTTAATTTCTCCTAAATTAAATTGTATGATATAACAAAAAATGTCACTTTTTTAAAAACATTACCTATATATTGTATAAAATATATTTGCATGTATGTGTGTTCATATATAAATTAATATAATTAGATATCATGATAGATATTTGTAAAGTATACAATCTAACAAAAATATCAATAGTGGTCCCTAGTGTGCTACCTTGTCCGAAATTAACTGTTGCTGAAATGAGTGTAGTTAGCCGCATTTTAGTGTGTAGATTATTCTGGACCAGAGGAGTAGATAAAGCTTCAACTTATGCCTACCATCCTAATTAGGCATAGCCAATCGAAACGTTGTTCCAGATCATATCTGCCCCTGTCTATTCTTCCTTCTCCGTATGGTATAGACGCGCGCGTGTCTATACCTCTCTGCCTTGGAAAAGCCCTTTGATTCCTCGGTGTATATAAACTTAATATGATTTTCTTTTAGAAGTAAAGAAAATCAGAAGTTCTTTTTGGAATAATCTTGACTTACTTTTGCACTAGTATATAAATTTTCATGAATAAAAAATCACCGTTGAATTCAGTATGAAAAAGTAAACTTGTTGCTACATAGAAGTCATTGTTCACACTTTTTTGGCCTAATGTTTTGTTTTTTCGCCATGAAGTCAACGAGGTTTTTCTTTCATGGAATTATTTTTATGAATACAATGGAAGACCAAGTTTATTTTAAAAATATTTTCAATTTTTTTGACCTTTTATTGGATTACTAAAGATTTTTCATATAGGATGTATATACACCCAGGAATTATTCACCTTGGTTGGACGCGAACGAATGGAACCTGGCAGTATATTTTACTGTTTTTTCAACTGCACAGAGAAATAGACGAAATAGAAATATTGAAATCGGCAATCCAGAGTTGAAGACCATCACTATGTTCACCCCTGCAGTACACACAGACGACATTCCAATTTTATTACTCATGAGCACACTGATAGAGTACCGGACTGCCCTGCTTTACCTGAAGTGCACATACAGATAAATCAACTGCAGCGTGATATTCTTTTCACATTGAGGGAAATTGCATTATTCTCAACTAATTCATTTCTACAAGAGCGAGCTTCTTGTACATCCATGGACACCAGAAGAACCTCCGAGTTTCATTACAAAGTACAAACACCTCGAAAAACAGCTGCATTTTTCACTGAGGGAGCGAAGGAGCGTCTGGCTGGTTTTCAGGGCGTGCGGCTTGAAATGCTGGGATTTCCATGTATGCTTTGTAAAATCTCTCCAAATGTGGATATTTCGACTGCGAGGAAACAATTGCTTCTTATTAGCACATAAGCATAGGAAGTTTATTTGAGGGTGATGATTTAGTTCTACATGTGGAAGACTGAAACAACAGAAGAGAGGTTCTGTACCATGTCGATGTCGAAGCGCGTCAGGCCAGCGTGTATCTGGGGCGCAAGGAACACGTCCGCCTGTACAACGAAACAAAATATACAAGCACAGACTAGTTAATAACTTACAATGAACGGTTCAGTAATTAAAGTGTCAAGCTGGTACTGAATTGATAATCAAGTTGTAATGCATCTCCTATCTGAGGCATATAGCAGAGAGGGCATAATCAGTGTATCAGGAAGTTGTCAAGAAATAAAATGACTTGATCTAAAATATATACTGTTAGAATAGACGTCGTATTTATCAAAATAAAAAACAAAATTGAGCACAAAGCACAAACCAGTTGGACTTCATCTCCAGTAGCAAATTTACTGTCACATCCTTCCAGAAGTTTTTCAATTGCTATGATGGAAGAGACAAAAATGTTGAGTACTACAGCACCCTTTGTTATGGTAAACTTCCGCTTTTGGAGTTGTAAGAGAAGTGTGCTGAAGGAAACATGGGTGATATGATGTGAAACAGAAAAGTCGATAACATAGTGTTGGAAACCATACCTCTAAATCCCTTGTCAATGTAATGATGCACTATCTGAAGGCTCTCATCGGAGCCCAATTTGCCTTTAATCAACCCCTAAATAAGAACAGCTCAAAATAAGGTTGTGTTTGGAATATTGCGCGAGCATTGTAGAACAACGTTTGGCCAAACAACAGCTGAGTGTAAGTGAACTTACGACAACAGCGTAACACTGAAGAGGTTGAATGCTCGAGCACACAATGTTTGCAATCTGCAACAAATAAGAAATCCATATATGGCTTGCAAGTTGCAGACAAAAGTTGCATAATGAAACGAGTAACCAAAAGCTTGACATTTCCAGAACTTTGTTGGTCCTCTTCCCTTTTAAGCGTTAAGTATTCGGTGCAAATGTAGCATTGTGAACGGATTGAACACTTCAGTTGGTTTCAGTATAAGGTCCGTTTATCGAAAAAGTTGGTTTCAGTATATAAAGTCTAAGAACAAAGAAAGAGTTAAAGTCAGTACGCAAACGACTCCTGACAAAACATGTACCTGCAGATTAAGAGCCTTCCTTTTCAGGTCTTGAGGTAAAAGAGGGTGCTGGGGGTATTTGTCTTCAAGATACTACTCAACAGAAAGCAAGAAATTATGTTGTCAATAGTACCACAAGGCTGGACCACAGACAATAAAAAACATGATGAAGAGTTACTATTCACCAATATGATTGCAAGAGAGTCTGAAACCAAGATGTCCCCATCTTGTAGTGCTGGCACATATTTAATTGGATTGATTTTCTCATAATCTACAAGATGATCACAAGAAGAACAGTCAAAGTACTATATACTCCAACAAACTATACCAACTAAACAGAAAGGGAACTCCGCAGTAATCATAATTGCAAAAACGAGAAATATCTCGGAAGGTACTCATATTCAGTTCTCCCCTTTGATCCAGCAGAGTATGCCACACAAGTTTAATCCTGATACCACTCTAATGCTCTACGCATTGTCTGTATCTCTTCTGCTAATAGGGATCAGCAGTATGCAATGAACCAATAATTTTAGATGGTGATCACTGGTGCCTTTCCCCACATTTCTGCAAGAGGTTGTTTCCAGGACTCGAATCCGTGACAGTTTTACCGTTGTGCCAAGGCTAGAACTATTAGTCAGGATAATTTCCTGATGTTACAACTTATCGATTAACTGCCGCAGAATTATTTGACACTATGTATCACCCTCTTTCAAACAAAGAGTGTATAATTGTAAAAGAAAAAGGCGTTTCTTGCTACTAACCTGTATCATTCCACTCCACCGTCCTGTACTCATATTCCACGCCTTCATTATGGAGAAGATAGTACAGTTAGCAAATAACAATGAAAACTTTCAATAGAAATGCTTTAAACTTGAGTGCTTCAACCGGCGGTCGTATTTTAGCAATACTAAGACTTTATAATATATTTTGGGCTGATCGAGTTCCGTTAGAATTGTACTAGTATATCCTAAACATAGAAAACCATTGTCTCTGCCTACTCCAACTCTGGGTTAAGAATTTAAATACTCCATTGTAAGATTTACTACAAAGCTACGCATTTATACCTAACCCCACGACGGCTGAACCAACATTTCCACAAGTCAAATAGTTGGTTCATTCATAGTAGCAGCTACAAATCCCTGAAAGGAAAGGACTAACCATCCCCACAAGACCTTTTGGACTAAAGCAACG
Organism: Triticum timopheevii; assembly: GCA_963921465.1. NCBI lineage: Eukaryota > Viridiplantae > Streptophyta > Magnoliopsida > Poales > Poaceae > Triticum > Triticum timopheevii. Next base: position 596,460,848 of record OY997274.1, read on the forward strand.
ATGGATTGTGCCCAAAAGAAATCATCCCAATTATTTTCAGTGAACAAACACGACGATTTCTCTCTGCAGGGGGAGGGGGAGGATTCGATGGGTGGTGGATTTGTTTTTGGTTACCTTTGAGGCTGAGGGCGATGCGGACCCGGTAGGAGCAGGAGCTGATCGCCGCGCTGTACAGGACGGGCTTCATCGCTGCCATTGCCAACGCGCAGCAGCACTAGCTCCTGCCTGCTGGTGAAGGAATGAGCTGCGACGCCGGACAAGAGTGGACGGACACTACAAGGTGAGGTGAGGATGGACAACAAGACAAGCTGACCATCCCCAAAGCCAGAGAGCATCCATGTTCGAGTTATGCCGAGACTCGGGCCGGGTCGGGCTAGCCCGGCACAGCCCCGTCCGTGCTTCGGGCCGGGGCGGGCCAAGTTGAGCTCGGGCCAGCCTGTCGTGCCGTGCCGGCTCGTGCCGCCCCGCCAGGGACTCTGTCGTGGTCACGCTCAAGCAGATAGTCGCTGATTAGCTGGGCGCCGTGCGACGCAACGAGGCCGCTGCTGCTGTGGTCGCCGAGTGCCGTGAGCCGCCGCGACGGGCGCCCCTGACATCGAGATGTAGTCTGGGTGAGGGAGGGGGAGGATGCTCGCGGGCAGCGCAGCAGGGAATGAGATGGAGACGGAGGTGGCGGCGCTGAGGTCCAGGGTGGAGCCGAGGCGTACTGTATCGAAATAGAGACGAGATAAGGCCAACTCCACCGCCCGACCCTATCCTGTCCGGCTCCGTCCGTTTGGGGTAAAAGGGACAAAAGAGGCGGCCCAGCGCACGGCCTCAAACGGACAAATGTCCGGATTCCATCCGTTTTCGACCCATCCCCGGTCCAAACTTGCGCTCGGTTTGGGGTGAAACGAACGCGCGCGGACGACCGCGACGCACGTCCTTGCCCCCCCCCCCCCAGCCTGCCTGTCGGGGACACTAGCAGTCCCTCCGCTCCCCAACGCTTCACCCTCTCTCCCCGCCCCGCCCCGCCGCCGGCGCCGCTGTCTTCTCCGGCCGCCTCCTCACCGCGCAGCCCCCCCGCCGTCCATAAACAAACCACGTCTGGACATGGCCGCCACCACGCCCGCGCTTTCGCCGTAGTTTTGGCCGTCGCCGTCCTTGCCGGTGCCGGAGGGGACACGACTGCCGGCGACGGACCACGGCGGCCGAGGCAGATTCCGACGAGAGCTCCAGAGCGGCCAGTAGCCGGCCGGCAACCACCCCTGCTACGTCGAGTGATCATCGCGGCCGCTTCGCCACCGAGACCGCAAGGTGTTCGACCTTTTGCCAACAAAGGTATGGACAGTGGAGACGAGTTTTTCTTCCATCACTTCCTTTGTTCATCGGACGATTCGTCGTCGGATGATGAAGAACTTGTGGTGGCTACACTGGTCGTGAACGACCATATTCAACGGCAGCTTCCTCGGTACAGGGGGTCACTCCCTGGCAAGGCTCCCAACCTGAACCGCAACAGGGAGAGAGGCCACTCCCTGCTCTATGCCGATTACTTTGCCAACACCCCGCTCTTCAAGCCGGATAAATTTCGTCGCCGTTTTCGTATGGCAAGGCATGTGTTCAATCGTATCCGAGAGGGAGTGGTTGCTCATGACCCATACTTCGAGTGCAAGACGGATGCCCTTGGCAAGCTTGGATTCTCCTCTTACCAGAAATGCACCGCGGCCATCCGCATGCTTGCATATGGTATTCCAGGCGATCTGGTGGACGAGTATGTGCGTATGAGTGAGACAACATGTCTGATGTCAATGTACAAGTTTTGCCAGGCTGTGATCGAGGTATTCGGCCCAGAGTACTTGAGGCAGACAACTGCCGCTGATACAGAGAGATTGTTGGCGACCAATGCAGCTAGAGGCTTTCCAGGCATGCTTGGCAGCATTGATTGTATGCATTGGGAGTGGAAGAACTGTCCATTTGCTTGGCAGGGCCAGTACAAGGGGCATGTTAACGGATGCACTGTCATATTAGAAGCGGTGGCATCGCAAGATCTTTGGATATGGCATTCTTTCTTCGGTATTGCAGGTTCTCACAATGATATCAACGTGCTCCAACGTTCTCCAGTCTTCGCGAGGCTTGCAGAAGGAAACTCCCCACCTGTCAACTTTGAGATCAACGGCCACCAGTACAACAAAGGATACTATCTAGCAGATGGTATATATCCTCAGTGGTCAACTTTTGTGAAGACAATCTCGAAACCCCAAGGTGAGAAGAGAAAGAGATTTGCCCAAATGTAAGAGAGTGTTAGAAAGGATGTGGAACGTGCTTTTGGTGTGCTTCAATCCCGGTGGGGTATCGTTCGAAACCCTGCACTGTCATGGGATGAAAGGAAGCTTTGGGAGGTGATGACTGCTTGTGTGATCATGCACAACATGATCGTCGAGGACGAGCGTGATGAGAGTATCTTCGACCAAGGATTTGATTTTCAAGGTGAAAATATTGAGCCCCTGCACCAAGACCTGGCCACATTTGAACAGTTTGTCCAATTCCACCGTGAGATGCATGATTGGCACGCTCATTTGAATCTTCAAAATGACTTGGTTGAGCACGTCTGGGATCACATTGGCAACCAATAGATGTATTGGTTCAATTGTATGTTCAGTCAAGACAATTTCGATTTGGTTGTAAAACTATTTTATTTAAGACAATTTCAATTGGGTTGTAAAACTATTTTAATTTTCAGACAAATATTTGGGTTGGAAGTAGTTTGATGCAAATTTAGGCATTTTTGGCCCTCACGGACAGGATGGGGCAAATGGATGCGGCCGCGCGCTGGGCGCACGGCCACCGCATCCCAGGACAGGCCCGGACACGACCCCAAATCCCTACCCAAACGGCCAGAAACTGGACAAAACGGACGTCCGTTTGGGGTCGCGCGGTGGAGTTGGCCTAAGGGAGAGAGAGACGAACACATAATTTGGGATCTCATTTTGACCAGTCAAATCTGTATGGCTTTCACGTATCCGGTGAAGAACTTGTGGGGAAGGTGATACCAACCCCCGGCACAGATGGTAACATTTTTCCATATTATTTCGGGTCTGTGGAGACTTTGTCATTTTCAAAATATTCTACTGATGTGGTATCTCGTGCTCATAGGGGAGGATACGTGTATGCATAGGGGTTGAGTGTATGTGGGTGTATATGAGCATTTGCGTCTGTATTGTGTTAAAAAAACACATTGAAAACATCAAAGTCAAGTGTGTAAAAAAATTGGGTTTTTTTGGTGTTCGCAAGACATATATGCCTACAATGCGTAAATATTTTAAATCGAAATTTGAAATATAGAGAAGATACAAAAAAAAAATATCCAACATGAATAGTGCCAAAAAGACAGAAATAAAAAATTTGACACTCTTCATGTGTGATTTCTCTTCTTTGTTTCTCTATGGAATTTGAATTATGACTTGAACTTTTTAGGCAATGTACATACATGTCTTGTGGACATCCAAAAAAAATCAGAATTTTTCAACACATTAAAAGTTGATATTTTTGAAATGGGCGCATGAGTGCATTCTAGTATTTGTATCACTAGATATTCGGCCTGGGTTTCACTTGATGTATAGTGCAAACTATACTGCGCTTAGATGCGCTGGGAGAGACGGTTGTGTTCTCTATAGGCATATACGACATTGTGGGCCTTCCCCATGTTGGGATGTGTTCGTGTTGGCCCACCATGTTTTCTTGGGCGGTGCAGCCCTTCTAGGTTGTCAGAATCGTGATTTTAAATCGGATCGAAGCTCCATGTTAGGATTGCAAATCGTGGAATCTTAACTACAGGATAGTCGGAATGTAGGTTTTATAAACTAAAATCTTAGAATCAGATGGGTTAGTTTGGATCATAAAATCATAGAATCGTATAACAGAACCGCGATCCTGACAACCTTGTTGCCCGTTGTGCCCAATTCTTAGGCATAGCACGATACGCTACCTTGGGCCATGCCAGCCCGGCACATCAGTCATCGAGTCATGTTGGGCCTGGGCCATGTCGTGTGCCGTCTCAAGAAAGTATGGCCCAAGTCTCGGCATTAATCCTGGCGCTAGTGAAGAAATTACAAAGGTAGGTCGCTCACCATTGCTCTACCAACCATGGACTCCGGACTTGAATGTTTTTCATTTTATTTGCATTCATTTTCTCACAGAGAAAATATATACTGATATTTCCACAGTACAGTATAGATTCGTGAGCTGTGATACCAGGGGAGTGAGCTTCATGCAAGAGTCAAGCGCTATACATTTTATAAGCTTTCATTTTCTTACAGAGCTTGCATGACACTTTTGACTGTGTGAAGGAGAGACCTAAAAAATCAGGGGAGTGGGTTTCACGCAAGAGTCAAGCTCTACGTGCGCTCATAGAAAAATGTTATAAATACGAAGAAAGAGAAAGAGAGAATGTTGAAAAATACACTAGTCTTATATTCGGTATTGTAGTCTACTACCTCCATCCGAGTTTATTAGCCCCCCCCCCCCTCCCCCTCGTATTTTGAGTCAAACTTTGACCTTCGATTTAACTAGCAAAACTAAGTTATAGCCCGTAAAAGTGATATCATTGGAAACTTATTTCAAATGCAAATTTAACACTATAAGTTTAACTAGTATACTATACTAAAAAAAGGTAGTACCTTACTATACTAGACATGATTGCTCCATATGACATGGCAATTGCATATAGCCATCATTCAGCTATACTATTAGCCTTTCTTTGTGCCCGGGACATCTCATTGTAGATGCACCCATCATGATATTTGACTAGACCATGATGGCCCTCGTCCATTGGGTTGGGTTTCCATGCGCTGGTCTAATAGCCAATGTATAATTTTTCATGCACCACCTTCTCCTTCCTCTCTCTTGATGTCACCTTATGGTCAAAAATCAAAAGATTTAAATGTTTTGGAAAGTATTTTTAAAAGATTGGATGTCAACTAGCTATGTAGAATCCTGTAACTAAAGGAGAAATTAATACCATTTTACAGGTCCCACAAACAAGCCAAATTTGGCAATTCAACATGTTGTCGCGTTGTTGAAAAAAATACAATGTGTTCCTTTAAAACATGTTGTTAGTTGGATTTTTTTGCATTGGAAATATGTTAGGATATTTGTTCCATGATACACCCATCTTCTCAAAAGAGAAATCAAAACTCACCACCCAACTTCAAATTTTGTTATTTTCATCATGGATATCTATCCTTTGAGATCATTCTGAATTTAAGGATTTACAAGAGTCACTTAGTACTAAAATTGTGTTATTATATGGGAAGAAAACTAAATCTCGTTAAACCCCCAAAATATGTAAGCCTGGCAGATATTAGTCTCATGTGTATGAATAAAGCTATTGATTGCAACATAATAATGTAGCATGAAACGTTAAAAATGTTCTGCAGTGAACAATATCATAAGTACATCGTATATACATATCTACTCAAAATTGGCAGCTCCTCTCTTGTGGCAGCAACGGGTCAAATATGTCATTTTTCTACCAGTGTTGGTTCCGTATTGCTCACTGTGATCTCCTACCAGTATGCATATGTCAAGGAGATATGAATCATTGGCTAGTTGTTGGCATGTTTGGTTCCTGTAGAAACCCGGTCAACAATATACTCATCCAACACACAACACAAATCAACCTCATATGCTTGCATAAAAGGTATCATGAATTCCTGACTATGCATGGATAACATGGTATTTCATTTGAGGATCACACATGAATACTAATTAAGAATCAGAAAGTGAGGAAACAATAAGTGCAACTTGCATCTTATACCTTAAACAATTGTAAATAAAATAGAAGTAGATCGATGTGGGTATGATGCTATAAGGGATCCCCAAATATCAATTTATATGTATATGACATGAATTCTCCATAAGCTACACATATATGCTACCGACTATAGGTATGTATGTATTATGTTTTTAATATTTCCTTTGAATCATTCCTATGTAGTCATATTTTTTAAGACACCAGACAACACACTTGTACGGTTGTACATGTCCTTTACCTCTAGGAAATTTAACAGTTGTGTAGTAAAAAGGAGAGTGAAAGAACATGTGGTGCCCCCATGTTTGGTTTTGGTAATTGATGACAATCTCTATGGACTAATGGTTGTCTTGAGTTATATTTTAAGGATTTGTCCATAGGCTTTTCTTGAAGTCCGTGTGTTGGTTTCAAGGAGTTTATGAGTTGACCAAGGTGCTATTAAGGAATTATCCAAAGATTGGTCATGTGAGTGTTGAGCTTATTGCAAGCATGTCTTGAAGAAGAAGATTGTGTGATCATTCATGTCTACCTTCAAGACATCATCCAAATGAAGAGAGTTGGAAAGATTCAAGGTTGATCAAGACTAAGTCAAGAGTGAATCAAGTTGATCAACTCACAAAGCGTAGAAGATGTACCGAGAGGGATCAAGTGATCCCATGGTATGGTAAGCATTGTCCATTGCACTTTGTGTACTAACCCATGGTCTATGTGAGAGTTCTTTGTGGGGTTAGGTACGTGTCCATGGGCTTGCGTCAAGAGGAAGATATCATACAACCCATGGAAAGGATGGCATCAAGTGGTGATCGTTATCAAGATTGCCATGTGCAAGTTCAAGTGGAGCATCATGAAGAGATCAAGTGCTTGAATTTTTCCATCCATTGTGGTGTCAATGGACTTGTGAAGATGTGCCGAAGAGTGGCTCACCCATAGTGGACTATGGGGGAGCAATCATCTAGTCTTCATCGAGCCAACGCAATCAAGAAAGGTGGTCCAACTTGAGGGAGTCAAGATCGTCATCATCTAGCTCAAGTGGACCATGTGCAAGGCAAAGGTTTTCTCTTGATAGGTTTTCTATTTTACCGATCTCATGGTGGTAGTTGGGAGACCGGGTTATAGGATCCTTTGCCGAACTATCAAGGGGGGCTCTCAAGTTGGTAGCTTGATCATATCGTTAGTAGAGAGCTCAAACCATTGCATCCTTGCATCATGTTTCTTGGTTCTTGTTTGGTTCTCTTTGTGAGTCTTAGGACATCTCCAGCCGCGCCCCCAAGAAGGCCTCCCCAGGCGATTTTTTCGCACCGGCGCCGAAAAAACGGCCCAGTCGCGCCCCTAGGACGCCGAAAATCGCCGGCTTGGGCCGAAAACAGCGCCGGCGGACCAAGCCCGAACCCGGCGCGCTGGGGGGCGCCCGGGGGCGCCGGCGCGAGTTGTTTTGGCGCGAAGAAGCCGCGGGCCAGCCGCGTCAGCGACTCGGCGCCTCGTCTCCCCCCAACGGCCTCGGTTTCCGTGGGGAATCAATGGCAAGGCTGCCGCCGGTCAGCCTTGCCATTGATTCCTTCACGGGCGGCGCTTCACGGGGCGGCGCCGACGCCTCCCCTCCCTCGCGTGCGTACACACGGGCGCGGCCTGGCTATAAAAGCCGGCGGCCTCCACTCCACTCTCCTGTGCCCACACCAGCCCCGCCCGCCCCTCGCCGCCGTCTAGCCCCTCCCTCTCCCTGCCTCTCCCCCGCGCCGTCGTCGTCGCCATGGCAGAATGTTTCCCCGGGGACGAGGTGGCGGCCAACGGCTTCGGCCGCCGTTCGCTCCGCGTTCTGGAGTCCTGACTCCTGTTCCAGGTGAACATCCCGGCGCCGCCGGACATGCGCGCCGGACCATCGGGGTGGAGGCTCAGCGCCGGGGGAGTGCCCATTCCCCCGTTGCCCGACGCCGCGGCGAAGCCGAAATACTTCGCCGAGGAGGTCGAGATCGTCCGCGCGTCCCTCACCGACGCCCAACGCTCCCTCCCCCAGTACACGGCCGACAACCACGCGGCCTGGGCGGCGTATTTCGAGCACCGCCAGCAGCAGCGTTTGGCGTCCTCCAACGGCGCGCCGGTGGTCGGCGGGCGGCAGAACAGCGAGGGGCGCCACCTCTGGTGGGGCGTCCCCGGCCGCACACTCGAGGGCGTGCTCATGCACCTCGAGGGCGGCAACGACCCGCCGTTGGCATACCCCCCGGCGACGCACCGGTGCCTCGGGACATGGGCGCCAAGGCGGTTCGAGTCTTCCTCCTCCTCTTCCTCCTCCCGATCCTCCTCGCACTCCTCCAGCACTCCGGCCCTGCTCGCCGTTAAGGCCGAGCCTGCGGCGGAGTCGCCGCTCGGTCGGCGCACTCGCAGCGCCGGCATCGTCATCAACGAGGGCGGCCGGCGCGCTTCCTCCTTGGCTCCTTCGCGCTTTGTCAAGCCGAAGACGGAGCCGGGACTGGCGCCGGTGAAGACGGAGCCGGGGCTGGCGCCGGTGAAGACGGAGCCGGGTCTGGCGCTGGCGCAGGCGGAGCTCGTCGACGACGACGCGGCCCTAGAATGGGCGCGCCAGGACTCCATTTTGATGGAGAAGGCGCGCCGGGAGAAGGCGAAGGAGCGCCAGCGCGCTGCCCTGCGCCGCTTCGAGGAGCGCCGACGCGGCCGCGATGAAGACGAAGTCGTCGTCCTATGCGACAGCGACGACGACGACGCGCCGCCGCCAGTCCACCATGGCGACATCGGGTCCAGCCGGGGCGTCCGCGTCAAGGAGGAGAAGGCCGACGACGACGATGGCGGCGACGGCGGCGACGACTTCAGCCCCTTTATTTTTTAGATTAGCTTAATAATGTAATGAAAATGGGCGAATTTGGCCGAAATTCGCCATGTTCAGACGAAATTTAACTACTCTTTGTCATAACTTCGCCGAACGGGCCCCCCTTTTTTTACACTCGCCTGTGGGCGGCCCTGGGGGCCGACGGCTGGGCGACGACTCGCCCCCAGGGCCTTTTTTCCGCCGGCTCACCCCCAGGCGGCGCTTTTGGACGCCCCCTGGGGGGCCAATGGCTGGAGATGCCCTTAGAGCTTATGGTCATCTTGATGACAAGCTTGAGTTCATCGAAAACGGAGTTCGCATGCGTCTACTATGATGTTTTCGGTGTTGGAGGTTTTACTGGTCTTATCCGAGGAAAGGTTCTCACCATTTTCGTATGGGCCTTTTCTAATTTGCTTCTTATTGATATTTCTTTCAAGATTGTGTTAGCCCTTGTCGCTAGCTTTCCAACAAACTTGGTTTCATCGAATTCGGAGTCCGTTTGCAAAAGTTGTGGCAGTTTTAGTGTTCTGAAAAGGCTGCAGCGGTACTACTGCGAATTGGAGCGGATGTAATTTTTTACTACCGCTCCAGAGCAGTACTACCGCGGCTCCTACAGCGGTAGTACCGCTCCGGACCAAAAAACTCGTCCCAAGTCCTGCGGAGGTTTCTCTCCTCTCTTGTTAGGCATACCTCCCAAGTCCCGAGTCGCTGTTTTGATGCTACTCGTCTTCCTCTATCCAACAAGCTTGAGTTTGCTCAATTCGGAGCTCATTTGCAGAAGTTATGGCAGTTCTGGTTTTAGTGTTTCCCTCTGTTGTCTTCTCTGCAAAATGAAGGACTCCTAGTGTTACTGATTTGGGGCATGCGGTAGTACTGCTCTCCGGAGCGGTAGTACCGCAGGCCCTTGCGGTAGTACCGCTCTGTGGGAGCGGTAGTACCATGGCCTCTGGCCTGGCGCAGCTGCTCGAGCGGTAGTAGGGGCGGATGTAATTTTTTACATCCGCGCCCTACGCGGTAGTACCGCGCCGCGAGCGCGGTAGTACCGTGGGCTCTGGCTAGGCTTAGCAGCATGAGCGGAAGTAGGGGCGGATGTAATTTTTTACATCCGCGCCCTACACGGTAGTACCGCTCTTCGTGTGCGGTAGTACCGTGCCGGAGTTTTGCGCAGGTCCTCCCTCAGCGGAAGTAGGTACGGAAGTAATTTTTTACGTCCGTGCCTTCTCTGCGCCTAGTGTTGCCTGCCTTACGGTAGTACCGTAGGGGCGAGCGGTAGTACCGCTCCGGCGGTTCTATCGCTCATTGCCCTGTGCAACAGGCCTTCATCTGGCTAGAGCTGCACATGCGGTAGTACCGCAACCTGCAGCGGTAGTACCACGGCCAACCGCGGTAGTACCGCAGCTCCTTGCGGTAGTACCGCATTGTGCGGGCTGAGTGAGGGGATAACGGTTGGATTTTCCCCCACCTATAAAAGGGGGTCTTCTTCCCCATTGAACCTCATCCTTTTAGCTCGTGTTCTTCCCCCATTGTTGACCTTCTTCGAGCTTGCTAACTCTCAATCCCTCCATGGATTCCTGCTAGTTTTTGAGGGAAAAGAGAGAGGAGATCTAGATCCACATTTCCACCAATCACTTTCTCCTCTATGTGAGGGGAACCCCTTGGATCTTGATCTTGGAGTTCTTGGTGTTCTCCTTCTTGTTCTTCCTCTCATTTTCCTCCCTAGCATTAGTTGCTTCGGTGGGATTTGAGAGAGAAGGACTTGGGCACTCCGTGTGCCCTTGCCATTGCATTTGGTGCATCGGTTTGAGTTCTCCACGGTGATACGTGGAAGTGAATTTTGAGAAGCTTATTACTCTTGGGTGCTTGGTGCCCTTGAGCTTGTTCCTCTTGGGTGCTTGGGCGCCCTAGACGGTTGGTGGTGTTCGGAGCTCAATCATTGTGGTGTAAAGCTCCGGGCAAGCGCCGGGGTCTCCAAGTAGGTTGTGGAGATCGCCCCGAGCATCTTGACGGGTTCCGGTGACCGCCCCCAAGGGTTGCCAAAGTGTACGGGTTCGGTGACCGCCCCCAAGGGTTGCCATTTGTACGGGTTCGGTGACCGCCCTCAAGGGTCCCTTAGTGGAATCGCAGCATCTTGCATTGTGCGAGGGCGTGAGGAGATTACGGTGGCCCTAGTGGCTTCTTGGGGAGCATTGTGCCTCCACACCGCTCCAAGCGGAGATTAGCATCCGCAAGGGTGTGAACTTTGGGATACATCGTCATCTCCGCGTGCCTCGGTTATCTCTTACCCGAGCCCTTTACTTATGCACTTTACTTTGTGATAGCCATATTGTTCTTTGTCATATATCTTGCTATCACATAGTTGCTTATCTTGCTTAGCATAAGTTGTTGGTGCACATAGGTGAGCCTAGTTGTTTTAGGTTTTGTGCTTGACAAATTAACCGTTAGGTTTATTCCACATTTGTTCAAGCCTAAATCGTAATTATTTTAAAGCGCCTATTCACCCCCTCCCCTCTAGGCGACATCCTCGATCTTTCAGAGAGATGGTGAGATAAATATTCATGACACTTTGCTTGACTGCAGGAACATGTGTGCGTGAGAGCTCCTAGAGTTGATCTTCTCCTTCTCTGAAAACATGCTTCTCTCCTTCGTACTAATTGAATCATGGTAAATTCCCTTCATCCCAACTATTAACTAATAAAGAATTGGTACTTGTAAGCTTATTAAAATTTAAGTTGTTGAACAGTCACTTATCCTCAAATTTACAACAGATAACTCACATGATATAAAATTCGTACAGTTTCTAAAATAGTAGGTTCCAACAAATAACTTAGGACATGATATAAAAATCATGTCGTTGTCCCTTTAAACCTTAATAGCTTCCCTATTTCAGTCCATAACACACGAAACTTACAACCTAATTTCAGGACACAGAAGAAGGCGGGAGAATGCTTGCAAATTATATTCTCCACTATTGATTCTCTCGACGACATCTCTAGGAAGTTGGTGAGGGCAATCGCTAGAGAGGAGATCATGGGAGGGAATCTGGTGCTTCCTAGGTGGAGGAGAAGGGTGTATGTAGGAATTTAGGATTGGGACCTCGTGCCCACACGCAAATCTTTTCCTAGCTTGCCCGTGCACTGTATCGGCTATGATCATAGATTGGTGGGATGGAAGGCAGCTGCAGGAGCGAGCAGCTTGAAGGCGGATGAAGGCGATGGCGAGGGGTGGAAGGGATGTTGTAGGGATAACAGGGCCGTGAGGGGGAGAAACACAATACCACAACTGGTCAGGCATCTGTTCATTCATGAATGGTGGCTGCTGATCGAGGCATCTACAAGTGAGGTAGGATGGTTTGTAGCTCTCTTTCCTCAGCATCTTCTAGATGATTACAGACGTTCCTTCTTCCATGAATATGCTTCCTCTCCGATTTCATTTAACTTAAATTACAATATCTCATACAAACTACAAAAGAAACAAAGCAAGCAAAAGATAGATACCTAAGGATGAATTTAACTCTTATGCTTTTGGCATCCACATGTTGGATCCTCAAAAGAACAAGACAATCACCCACTGAGGTACATGCAAAAATTCAGACGTTGCCTCTAGCATATCCAACATCAGCATTTTTATGTTACATAACCAGGTACCACATTCGCCAAAATTGCCAAGCAAGACAGAAAACAACACCATCTTAAGGCCATGATCTTCTTCATGTGAACCCTGCTAGCCATGCACCGATTTGAAGACTTCACTCGTTATCATTTCGAACATTTTTACACCCCACCTCAAAGTGTTTTGACTTCCCTAGTTTTTCTGCAAAATCACACAACCATGAAGCCACCTAGCAATAATGTTAATGGGAAGACAAGGATCAGTTATTCTGTTATTTTCAAACACAACACTACTTTTATCTTTCAAATTGTCCAAAACACAATTGAGACACCAATCATCATAATAAATTTCTCTGTATTATCAAATTTAACAATTCAGTATGTATATTATTTGGAATTCAATTTCCATATAAGTGAGCTTTTTATATTTCGTGATGCTACAAATAAAGCTACTATTTTTTCTGGTCTCTTTACTTTTTTGACAAAGGAAATATATTAATATCAGGGAGATATCTGGACTCTTTACTTGTCCTATAGGGTCTTTCTTATGAGACACCCAGGACTATCCGTGGATGAGAAATGAACTAGAAACAAACATTGGAAAAATCGAGAGGAAAATAGTAGATAAAAATGTAGTAGTTGACATGGTAGATTGATGGCTAGTGTAGGCAGGGTTACTCTAATGTCTAATCCAATCATCCTTGACTGGCATCCCAAATTTGATGATGTCATTTTATGGGCTACCTGTGGGGGTCAACAAAAGAATGGATTTTTTCAGAGGCAAGACTCTTGTGGCCCGAATAAGCTAATAAAAATATATCATTTAGTTTAGTGGTCAAAGGTGTGTAGACCAAATGATGTAGGTCCATTGAATCCAAAACTTGGCACTAATGATCCACACACTGGTGTGCAAATAGTGGTGGAAACCTACAATTCAGAAGGCCTACGACAAGCTATTCTAAAAAGTACTAGAAGAATAAGTGCCTGACTAGGAGCAAACATAAATAGGGTGGTTCCCAATTATGGAGTGGTCTTCTTAATAAACAAAGAGCATCTACCATTTAACGATAATCAGTTCAATGTGGGAAACGGAAAAAATGTGAGATTCTAGGAGGATTGGTGGTTGGAGACGAACTTCTAAAATGTAACTATGCTAGGCTATATAACATTTTTTGGCAAAAACTTATCAGTGCCAGAAGACTCCAATTCAGGAGGACATGGTGAGTCTTTAGAGTTGTGGGTGCACATCAAGGAAGCCTGTGCAGGTTTTGAACTTAGTGAATAGACTGCACTATATACAAAGTGGACTTTAACTAAAAGCCTTGTTCAAGAATTTGTCCGATTAACTAGTTAACTTGTCGATTAGCCTATTAATTCCCTACTCGCCATCCAACCGAGCATCTACCATTTAACGATAGTCAAGTCTTGTTACAAAAATTTGTTTCCTCATTAATTCCTATGGAAAGTTAAAATCCCCATAGAATCATGTTATTTATGTGGCTACTACTTAGAAATAGTGTCCTAGCTAAGGATAATTTGATTAGAGTAGGATGGACTAGTAATAAAGCTTGTCCATTATGTGGCAAATATGGTCAATTGAGCATCTTTTTTGTGCAATGCTCTATGTCTAGGATCCTTTGGAATATCTGGAAATGTCCATTCAATTTACTAGATTTTAAACTAGACATATAATCAAGTCATGTATATCTTTTGTTCAATAATGGTAAGTTACTTGTTTGCAATAATCTATCAATTCAAACCATGCCACCGAATCAAGTCATGCCTGTCTTTTTTCCATTGGTATCAGATCATACATGCATGTTAGCCACAAATTATTATTATTTTGCATTAAATTCTTGTGGTCATGGATGGTGTATGTGGTGTACAATTAGAGCACAATATGATTCATGTTTGGTGTCGTGTTAAGTTCAATCCATATTGTTTTCCCTTTTTATACATACATATAAAAGGTTTATTCTTTTAAAAATGTAAACCAGGAAAACTATTAGTACATTTGTTTTTCCATTAGTTGTAGTTATTTTAAGCACCTATGTATGCATTTCTTTTTTACATGGTTCCCAAAGCAATGCACGAATCAACATCTAGGTACATAAACGTATGCTTAGAGGAAAAGCTAACTAAAAGAAGTTTTCCTATAATTTCTCCTAAAACATGTTTCCGAAAACTCAACTTTAATCCAAACAACCACCTAAACATGTTCTTCTCTATGTCCTAGACTATTTGCAATGTCACTTAGTATATGTGGATTAAAGAGTTATTCTTGTTGGCTCTTGGGCTCCATGGAGCCCGACATTTTCAAACAAAAATGCAAGAATCAACTTTTAAGTTCCAGAAAAATACTGAAAATAAATAGACAAGTGCTTATACATGTATACTAGATGTGTGTAAAATTTTATTACGAAATACATTTTGATATGCGCTATAAAAAATAAAACCATGTACTTTTATAGTGAGTGGTACACTATTATTTTTATGTAGCTCGTCTAAATATTTCGCCATGAAACTGTATGGTCAAGTAGTATACATCCATAGGTATGTGTTTTATAGAATTTTCTGAAACCTAAAATTTAGATTTTTGAATTCTTCAAAATTTGAGTTCTATGGATCTCAAACTCCATTAATAATTTCCGTGGATTACAATAATATCTAACCTAATAGAAAAGGGTTCGTGGCTCCAAACATCTTGATGTACACTTTACATTTAGAAATTTGAAAGTGCACGTGCAATAAAGTTGGCATTTTAATTAGTTTGAACAGATAGCCTCTTTCCCCAAATTTGTTCATGTCGTGCTGCTGATCTAGTGGGTACGTTATCATGTACACCATATTCTCCTATCTTTTTAGACAAATAGAAGCATGCCACAAGAACTACATACGAATGTGATCATGAAGAAATAACCATAAGCACGTTGGGTTTTCCTCCAAAGGAGAGTTTTAACATGTTGGGTGAATTCATCTTAGCATGACTTTTGCAAGACCGTCTTAATTTCCAGCATTTTGTTTTTGTTGGATAATGTCTTATATTCTCTGAAACTCGGTGAAGATATTTGAGATGTGGACTGTACTTTCTCCCTGAAAAGTGACGTGACAAGTATGACTCTATAAGAGGAAAAACTCACCTTATGTTCTAGTTTATCTAGAAAAAAGATCGTCTAGTGTCAGAGTATATGTTTGTTAATGGGTTTAGGTGGTAGTTTTTAGGAGTGATGTCATTCCAGATGGGCCAATTTAATCAACGCCTCAATGTTACCCTTTTTCTTAGCAAAACACACTCATATTATATATCGTACTCCCTCTGTCCCATAATGTAAGCTAGTGTCAAAAAACATCTAATATTATGGGACGGAGGGAGTATTTCCTATGTGACGGTCACTGCTTCACATTGTCACTGAAACACACAAGTAGCTAGTGAATGATGCATCATGGACTGGCCAAATTACAAGTAACTATGCTCTATAGACAATCCGATTTTCGGAAATCTTACACCTCGTTTGGAAGTTGATATTGGGCCTCAATATTGGATATTGGTATTGGTCTGACCCGAATATCGTTGTTTGGATGGATGTGGTATTCGCGATTGGAAACCAACCTGAATATTCGGAGCCTCCACGCTCGATATTTCTTGCCCTTCCGCAATTCAGAGCCTCCACCCTCGATATTGCCTTGACATTCGCTAGCCAGAGTCCCTCCCCGCCAAACATACCCCTTCGTCCCCGCTCGAGGAAAAGAAAGAAGCGCAAGCGGCGGCGTGATTCAGGAGCTGCAACGGCGGCAGGATTCAGGAGCTCCAACGGCGGCGTAGGTGAGTTCCCTCCTCCTCCTCCTTCTCTACCCCCAGCGAGGCTCCGGTCATCCCCATCCTTCTCCCTCCCCGCGCCAATCCTCCTGTCTCCCCTGCCATCCCGACGGAGGTGCTCCCTCCGCCCGCGGCGGCGGCGACTGTCTCTCGTGTGCCATGGCGAGAGCCCCCCTCGCCCTCCCCTCCCAACCAATGCTTGAACCCAATCTGGAACGCCCCCTCATTCCCTCTCCCCTCAGGCCAGAACCCTAATTCTTTTTCTCTGATCTGATTTTTCTCTGCTTCTCGCAGCCTTGCAGGTCACTGTGTGGGTGTATGGATCCTTCTCAGCAGCCCGATTCAAAGTGCTGCTGCTATATAAGTGTTGCTGTTCATGTATAAGTGCAGTTGTTTTTGTACAAGTGCTGATGTGTACAGTGATGCTGCATACATGATTTTGATATATAAATGTTGTTTTTTGTAAGTGCTGCTATTGTACTCTTTATATACAATTATTCAGAAAAATGTTCACATATTACATATAATTTAGTTTTAAACATTACATCAAAGTACAATGTCCATCCTATCACAAATGAGCAATTCCAATGTAGAGAATGACCATCCAAACAAGGTTCAGAATTGACCCTCTCATGCGAATTCCAAGTGTCAATTCTCTGCACATCCAAACAACAGAATTCGATTTCAATGTAATATCAAAGTCTAGGGAGATTTGATATTGGGCCAATGCAATTCCATGGCCCTGAATATCAACATCCAAACAGAGCATTAAGGTTTCTGAACCGGGTTTTTTTTCTCTCTTGTCTTCTTTTAATGATTCTTTCCGGTATTCTTATTTATTTCTTTTAGCATTTTTTCTTAAAGAAATCTTGTTTTCATTTTCAAAACTTCAAATTTTCAAAACATTTTTGAAAAATTGTTCTCAAAATTGATAAATCTGCATGTTTTGAAGAAAAAAAAATCCCATATACTAATTTTTTAAAAAATATTGAGAAAAATGTTCACAAATTCAAAAAAGTCCTTGTTCTCATAAATTTTTTGCAAATTTCAAAAACTTGTTCATATTTTAAAACAATTCAAAATTTATATGTTTCTAAATTTGAAAAATTGGTCACGCTTCAAATATAGTTCAAACATTTTCCAGTTTTTTTAAAATGTTCAATTTTAGGGCACATTTAGAATTTAAAAAAAATACAAACCCCTAAAAAATGTTCTTGTTTCGAATATGTTGAAAATTTTAAGAAATGTTCAGAATTTGAAAAAAACTATTCAATATTTACAAATTGTTAAAAATTTGGGAAACGTTAAAAAACGAAAAACAAATGTTTGCAAATTCTAAAGATTGTAACCATTTGAAAAAATGTGTTTGTCTAAAAAATGTCCAAATATTAGAATAAAATTGTGAATGCGAAAAATGTTCAGATTTTGAGGAAATTTAGTATGTTTGAAGAAAAGTCATAATTTGAAAACATTTTTGAAATAAAAAAATACAAATTCTTAAAAATTTGGCAGAATCGAAAAAAAATATTAGCATTTGAAAGATTGTTCATGACTTATAAAATATTCAAAAAATCAGAAATATTCGCATTTTTTAACATAGGATTATTTTAAGAAAAAATGGAATATTTTGAAATAAATCATGTTTCCAGAAAATATTTGCAAATTTGAAAAATATTAAAAATGAAGTTTGTTGCAAATAGGTAGCATTTGAGGAAATTTTCACAAATTGTAAAACTGTTCAGGTTGAAAAATACCTTCAAATTTCGAAATAATGTTTAGAAATTTACAAAACTGTTGAGGTTTCAAAAAATGTTCGCAAATCAGAAATATGTTAAAAAATTGAAAGCTTGTTCACCTTTTCAAAAAAAATGGCGCTAATTATTTCTAACAGTGTTTGCGTTTTCAAATAATATTCAAAATAAAAAATGCTTGTGCATTAAAAAAATGTCTACTTTCGGAAAAAAATGCTCTTTTGAAAGAAAATGTCCACTTGTTTTAATAAAAAAAATGTTGAAAGTAGTCTATGTTGTACAGTACTTGTATTGCTACAGTGTGAAGCCCGGTATAGTGCCTGATCCCAGTTTATAGTGCTCAATCCTGGTTCGCAATGGTGACGGTACGTCTCGCTTGCGCTCTGTTCTACAATGGGCTGACCCACCAGGACGCGTCCCTGTGCAGCCACTTTCTATTTGATGCAAAGAGATCCGAAGGATGCCAACAATGCTTGAGCACCAGGAAGTTCATTTTTAAATTACAAATTTTCAGACAACGGATTTTTTTGAAACTTTTTGTGAACACACATACGTGATTACTGCACATGTGCAAAATTTTATAACATGATACTTTCAGACGTGGCATACAAAAAGAGCAAAATACCTATTTTCAAAATGAGCCAATTTTTTTGTTGTTGCGACAGGTTTTTTTTTGTACAGTCTACAAATCACAATAATTTTGAGCAGATTTTCACAACATTCGTGCGGAATATACATACGCTTCCATCGATAGTTATTTATCTTTTAGAACTTTTTAATGGGCCTTTCGATGTTTTGAAAATAACATCATCCATGGTGCTCGAGCACCAAAAGTTCGCACCCCAAAGAGATCCCATTTCTTGCATCAGCGAACATTTTTCTTTTCTTTTTTGAGACCAATGCATCAACGACGAGTGCTAGTGTTGTCTCAGCAAGAGGCTTTCATGTATGTGACGACGGACGTGGGAAAGCAGGCCCAGACCTCTCTGTTCCCTTAGATCTGGGTTTACTAGGCCCAACTAGTTAGTTTTGTGACGAGAGATCAAAAGTCATCTTCTAATGAGCTTGTGATGAACAGTATAATCGGAAAAAAACATTAAAAATTCTGATTTTTTTGGTGCAAACATTGACAAATGTTTTACGTGCTCACAAAATTCCATCTTCAAAAGACACTCATAGAAGCCATGGCAAAAAAAAATCAATACTCTAAAATGCTTTCGAAAATAACACTTTAGGAGTATGAATTTTGTTTGTTTTTCTCGATTTCCAAGAATGTGATTTCAAGATGAAATTTTGTGAGCATGTAAAACTTTTGTCAATGTTCTACCAAAAAAATCAAAAAAAAAAATTGGGTTTTACTGTTCACCTAAGCTCATTTGAGCTCGAACTCAAAAAGTCCACATCCGAGCGAGATTGCCTATAGAAAACTAAAAGGGGAAACTGAAACGAAGCATTTGTAGAATGCAGACCTATCCATCCTGGATCGTGATTGCCATGCGCTAACAACCCTGTTTTGAACGTCGAATCAGGCACTTCTAATCATTAGTTGCGTGTTCCCGCAAAAATAATTTACTCCCTCCGTCCAGAAATATTTGTCGGAGAAATGGATAAAAGTGAATGTATTTAGAACTAAAATACATCTAGATACATCAATTTCTCCGACAAATATTTTGGACGGAGAGAGTACTTGTGTGATTCAAAGCTGTGGGTGCCGCAGCGGTGCTACCACGTCTGTATACTCTGTGCCCTCAAATTTCTATTTCACCTTCTGGATGGGGTACATTTTTTAACTCACCGCCACTGCACATCCGCCCCCTTGCCTGACGGTGACGGTGACGGTTTGTCCAGGAGTGATTAGTTTAACAGGAGCGATCACGTAAGCTTCAAAGGCAAGTGGGGGATCGAGACTGACATCAAGCAAAGTATAACCAAAACACACATAAGCACTAACAATGACAAAACAGGCCTAAAATATGGCATGGTGGATACCATTATTGGACTACAGAACGGAGTCCACTATAACGAAAAATTAAGGCAGGACTCCCACTCCTGGAGCGCTTGTCGTGATCTCGGACTGTACGGCATGGGCCCCATGAGAGATGTGATAGTTTTGGCATAAACTACCAAGTATGGAAGCATGGTGCTGAGCGACCGACACGGTCGTGCCCGAAAAATAACTGGAACCAACAGACGAACGCGGCATCAAACCGCCTTGCTAGCTGCCCGTGTCTCATTTTTCTGTGCGTAGCGTAGAGTGGTACGGACGCAAAACTTTGCATTCCCAGTGATGGCTACAAATTTTTACTAGCTTAGATTATACTCCAGTATCGTCGCCAGCAACTCAACGTACGTACGCGCTTTGCACCGGACACAACTTGGACGAGAATACAGGAACATGCTAGTGCGAACACAGCTGCGCCATTGGGGGAGATTGTATGGCCCGGGAAGAGAAAAGCCCCCATCGACTGAGTGCAAATGCAAGTCGTTCCCCGCGGCAAAAGCGAACTGCCACCGATGAAAGCAACAGCTGCTACCTGCATGCGCTGTGAGAGACGGAGAGGAGCTCCAACAAGTTTCAGACGAACGATACGACGGTGGAGCTATGGAGGTCGTTCGTTGAGCAGAGACGCTCGCGCAGCTGCAGGAGCCGGCATGCTGGGTCGACGACGGGTGTGCCGCGGACAACAGACGGGCAGCACCGCATGGAAACCAGGGGCTGGTCGACCCACTGGTACGTGCGTGTGATCGAGCTGCACGCGGCGATACACGGTATCGTAAAATTTGTCGGGCGGCGGGGCTGGGTTGGTCGGCACTTTCTGTACCTTCCGCGACCCATGCATATACATATACGTCCACGCGACGGTGCCGGCCCAGCTAGCCAGGGAGCACAAAGGTCGACCGACGTGCAGCTGAGTAGCTCATTTTTGGGATCACGTTCCTGTATCAGCATACACACACACTAGCGCTCTTATACTTGGCTCTGATCGACTGTAAAAGTTGGAGGAGCTCCTATCTTTTCCGTACTGCGCCAATTGATATACTCCCTGTTCGTCCCCACAAAGCATGCGCTAGAATAGTGCAACTTGCACGGCAAGTGGCGCTCGCCGTACGCGCTCCGATAAGGTGCGGGCCAACACGTACGTGCCGTGCCGTTCCGGACCAGGAGCAATGGGTTGGAAGGGCCGAGGCCGAGGGGGCTCGGGCCGGCCGGACCATCGTGGCGCTCATCCCACGTGGACGTGCATGGCACAGGAGCTGGACGAACACGCACCCCGTTTACTCCTGTCGGCTTGCCATGCCACCTTTCTCGTCATCTCTGACCGGGCTTGCTTGCTCTAATCCCTTTCTGCCGATGCTATGCGCTTCCTAGTACTACGACCTTCCAGCATGCGTGCACATATGGGCTCTTTTCACTACTTTAATCCTTTTAGAAAACTTTAACACAAAATGAACTTCACACAAAACTATTTCACGATCTGACCCTTTTGGTAACGCCACAAGTCGTAAAAATTTGTAGCCATCCTTAGCATTGCATGCTTGGGCAGCAACGCCCACCCCCTTGGCGTTTCAACCCTGTCACGCAGCGTCTCGACCAGTCCAGCAACGCTAGCTAGTTCGGCGTTTTCATATAGTACAGCAACGCCACGGCCTTTGGCGTTTCTAAAAGGGGTTAGATCGTGAAATTGTTTTATGTGAAGTTCATTTTGTGCTAAAGTTTTCTCATAAGGTCAGAACAGTGAAAAAGACCACACGTATGCATGGGTCAAAAGCGATCGGTGCACCACATACCGTACTCCGTACGCGTACCTGATACGGTACAACAAAGTGTCGGAAAACATGCAAAAGAAAAGTGTCTGAAAACCATAACACGATCGAGCACTCCTGTACCACTTGGATCCATTCGAGCACCGTATCCGACTCCACATCGGCGAGATCTTGCGCACGATCGCCTTAGAAGCCGCGGACCTTTTTGAGACCTCGGTCACATGGAGTGGGAGACTGTGCCCGCATGCCATCGCCGTCGTGCGTGCCTTTTATCGACTACGGTTTACGAGGAGGAGGAGGAGGAGCACATTCTTACCACTGCGGTCAAATTACTACGCTGCCCACTACTCTTGGACGATTAGTCTACAGTGCCATGTGTTACTATGCAATATATGGAAATATAGGATCGATCGGAGCCATTGAACTGATTAAGGGCAATTCACAAAAATGCAGTACAAGCTGGCAAAGCCTTCTCATTTCTTCTCACTGAAAGTGTAGTTCAGTGTTGCTCTTACTCATCATGCATGCATGTGTTGAGTTGAGTAAATTCCCGTGAAGCGACCCACGTACGTTTAATTTGTCCTTGCTCGCCCGACTGATCGGTGTCCTCCACGTACGAACTACAGTACTTGATTTCATCCGAGGCATGCCATGTGCGGCTGCATGGAAAAGAAGGCCTCATGTCCATGAAGCTAGCGATCAAAGCTAGCTCCGCCACAGGCTCCGGCCGAACCTAACATGCACCGTCCGATTAGCTATGACCAGCACGGAAAGAAGAAACGTGCCAATAAAACCGAGCCGTACGTGCTGCCAAATGAACGAACGTCTCCCCTCGTTCCATTTTCCCCGCTGGCATTGACTGAGCGATCGATTGGTACGTACAGTCATCAATGCTCACATGAATGTCACTACTACACGTGACGTTCGACATTAGTTGCAAGAGATCGACAGTAGTAAGGTACAAATGAGCTACTACAGTACTACTAGATACTATAGTCGTCAATTAGGCCCCTTCAGAAACTAAGGGTGATCACTATGCATGCCCTGAGATCATCATTGTCATCTCATATTTAGTTTTCCTCTCCCTTCTGAGATAGTGTTGCTGGCCTTGGGTGCTGCGCGCCAACGTTCGCCAATGTGACAAACTGGTATGTCCCGCATGCTGAATTTGATGCTTGGTGCCATTTGTTTAGAGTACACGTCGAGACAGCAGCAGCAGCCGCTCGACATCGATCACTTGACCGACGACAAACCTCCAATCTCCGGCCGATCAATTCCTCCACCAAACCATGACATGTACAGTCAAGAAACGACACACGGAGCTCGCGTCGTCCTAGCGTCCGGTACCGGTTGTGGTGCACTAAAACTAACATGCTAGCAATATGGTCATTTTTTAAAATTTGTTTCTTTGAGAAGCCAATATTCTTTTTTTTGCCACAAGCTTCTCACATGTCCAAACATGATCTAAAAAACAATTTTCATGTTATTTTCTCTAATGTTTATTGGCTAAACAGATACACGCAACACCCTAGAAATTTCTCTAGATATATCAAAGATATTGTGTGCAAGGATATATAAAAACACACTGTAATGCATTTATAAATGTGTAAAGTATTTTTTGGAGTAATGTGATATGTTGGGTTTGCAAAGATTTAGGGTTAAATCCATTGTAATAAACTATATTGTTTGATATCACAAAAAATAAAAAATAATTATCATTACAAAACAAAATCGTGTTCTGCACAGGAAAATCTATTTAAAAACTAAATATTACAAATGTATATAAATATGGATTCTACTATAAGGCGATCTGATTATGATGTAAGTTCGACTAGTTTTTACTCGGAACTATATCAAAAGATGCATCGATAAAAAAATACTACATTTACATGAAAGAAGAGCTCCCACGAAGCAAAAAAGTTTAGTATAAATAGGAGGTGGAAGAAGAAGAAGAAGAAGAAGGAGAAGAAGAAAAAGAAGTACAAGTACAAGTAGAACAAGTAGAAGATAAAGAAGTAGAAGCACTTAACTGAATTTTTTTGCACTTATGTGCGTATTAATTAAGAAAAGTGCAATAAACCAGTAGTTTGGAATTAACTGGAATTTTATTGAAATTAAATGAATCTAGTTGCTTGCTTTAATGCTGGGTTTTTTCATATTTATTCTGAATTTTTTCTCCACAAGTCAAGATAGGATAGTTGAGGCACATTATGAAGCTTTTTTTTTATTGTACACTGTGAATTTTGGTGTACACTATGAAGCTTTTTTATTGTACACTGTATAAATGAATTTGGTTCCTAAAGTGCAGTCAGGTGTAATCCCAGTTTTGGATCCTAAAGTGCACTGTATAAATCAGGAGTGCTTGGCAAAAGGCTTCAATAGCTTAAAATGGAGTAGTTAGAGTAGCTTCAGTAGCTTAAATGGAGTAGTGTACTGCTGCTATTAAGTTTTAGTTAATTAACAGATTTTTCAGTTACTTAACTAAAACTTTGCACTATGCAGTAGTTTCTCCATCTGGAGTACAACTCCTCTCCTCTTCTCTTCTTCAGTTAATTAGTAGTAGTTTTAGAGGTAATTAAATAAACCTTTTTCAGTTAATTAGGAGTAACTAGGAGTAGCGTACTTTTTCAGTTAAAGAATTTGGAGTAATTCTATTCTTTCTCTTCTCTTGCAAAAATGAGAAAACTTTCATTTAATGAAAACCTCTTATGTTAATTAAAAATTCAGTAAATGGAAGTTTCCATTATACGTTTTCTGTTAATTTAAATTAGGAGTAGGAGAGTAGGAGTAGCTCTTCTCTCTCCTCTTCTTGCTCTTCTACTCTCTTCCCTGCCAGATTTAGTGTAGGAGTACTCCAGATTTAGTGTACGAGTAAAAATTAACTGAATCTGTTCCTGTTACTTAAAATTAACTAAATTGATGATTGTTGCTGTTAAGTTAGGACATTGCAAGCAGTAGTGCATAAAGTTGGCTGCCAGTTAAGATACAAATACATCATGGAGTAGTGTTCAGTTTGGAACTGATAGCCAACTACTCCAGTTGGATCTTCAGTTGAATTTTTTTCCACTGAATCTTCTTCAGTAGATTCATGCATTAGATGATGCAGTATAATATGATGCAGTAGACAATGCAGTAGATGATGAATTTATTTTGTTCGAATTGAAACTGACAGCCAACTTTATGATCAATACAGTAGTGCACAAATTTCGTCAAACATCATGCAAGTTTGATGCATATCAATTTATCATGCTGACAAAAGTAGTGCACAGCCAATTTGAAACTGATGCATATCAATACAGTAGTGCACAAAGTTCAGCAAGCATCATGCAAGTTTGATGCATATCAATTTATCATGCTGACAATTATCTGACCATCTGTAAGATTCAAATTGACATCAATTGACCTGTTTTTTGGATCAATTGCAGATTCTCTTGATTGGAGTGGAGAGGAGCAGAGACGAGAGGAGGAGCATAAGTGGATAGCGCAGCGGCTGACCACGAGCTCTTGATTGGAGTGAGGGGAGGCGGCCCGCGAGGGATCTGTGGCTAGCAGGGAAGGATCCGAAGCTGTGGCGGAGCAGGCAGCCGGAGGGGAATGGCGGCCGACGAGGAAGCTGCGGACCGCGGCGGGGAAGGGCGGCCGGCAAGGGAGCTGCGGACCGCGGCGGGGAAGGACGCTGGAGATGCGGCCGGCGGAGGAGCCCGGTGAAAGGGAGGAGCGATGACGGAGAAGCCTGGCGGAGGGGAGGAGCGACGAGGAAGACGCCTCCTGATCGATTTCATATCGGGGGGGGGGGGGGTACTTCTGTACTTTCACGCCATTTGACCTGGTCGAAACAAAACCTCCAGCGACAAATAAATCGGTAGAGAGGGAGTATAACCACTTTCATGATTTAAGCAAACTACCATGAAATGAACTAGCATTATGTAATTTTTTTGTAGAATCCATATGTAAGAGGGAGTGCGGCCGCTCATCTAACCCTTTGTTTTGGTAGGGAGTACTGATCTGACGCTTCAGGGGATTCCAGGAGTTAGAAGTTTGGCAGTTGTGCAGCTTGGGAAAACAATTTTGAAGTTAAAAAATCAAAAATAAATCCGGTTAATACAAACATGTATTTTTCATATACCTGTCAAGTTCCATGTAGTAATTTAATCATTTCTAGGCTAAACATAAAGCCAAATACTGGTCCAAATACAAAAGATTATATAAGCCCCGTGTTTTTTCTGCGGGAAAATATAAGCTCCTTCTCATAAGTATGTTGTGTCTTACTGTCTTTGTGTGCACTCATATTTTTTTTCTCGAATACACACGAGTGTGCGTACTTTACTATAAAGAAGGAATGGGGTAAAGAGCCCCTCCACGTTAGTGTTTACAATATTACATGTACACGACACCGCCACTACTACTTCTACCTCAAGTACATATTAACTCCTCACGCTAGCCCATGTTTCCACCTCATGAAAGAACCCGTCTGTGTCACCTTTGATTAAGTCCGCTTGTTTACACGCTCTTCCTTCCTTGCATATCTGAAGAATAACATAGTTCTTGGATGGCGATGCTCCATCGAAGATAATGTTTACGATGCTTCCATATCTCCCACATAACCAGGATGAAAATTGTCGCCCGATCTCTGCTCTATTTTGTTGTACCCCCTTGTCTCTGCACCAGTCTTCAATTTTGCTGCCAGCCACCGACATCCACTCCAACTTGCCCAGAAATTGAAGGACCGCCGCACATACCTCCTTTGTGAACACACAGTGTAAGATAATGTGGTTAATGGTCTCTTCCTCTTGATCCCACGGAGGGTATCGGTCTTGATGGTCAAGTCCTTGCCTAGTTAGTCGGTCAGAGGTCCAACACCAGTTGCATGCTGCGAGCTAGATGAAGAAACGACATTGTAAAAGTTCTATGGCTTTCCAGGTGAACTCCGCCATTGGCACCACCTCACGTCCCCAGAACATTGCCTCATACGCAGACTTTGCAGAGTATTCACCATTCCTCTCCCATGTCTAAGCGACAGAGTCCTACTCGTCCTACACTAGTTCCACATCCACCAGCCTAATCCATAGCTTCATGTATTCATCTAACTCATCTGAAGACACCTCCGGCAACAGTGCGGCTAGCTCAGGTCCGGCTCCTTACGCGGGTGTATATCAACCATGCAATATCCTAGATTCTCTCTCCATCTAGCCATTTGTCCTTCCCACACAGCGTGTTATTGTCATTGCCTACTGTGGCGCGGATGGACGCATTACAAATCTGAGAAGTGGCCGCCGAGACGTTGATCTTGAATTCAACCCAGGGCCTGGTGTCGTCCGCTTTCTATAGCCAGGTCCATCGGGCTTGTAGCGCAATGTTCATCCATTTGAGGTTCGGAATCCCCAGCCCACCAGCCCACATAGGCGTGCACACCTGATCCCATGCGACTGCACAATGCCCTCCATTTGCCTGAGCCTCAGCGCACCAAAGGAACCCATGGCACATTTTGTTCATTGCCTTTATGGTTTTTTGCGGCAAACCAATTGCTAGCATAGTGTGTACCGGGATCGCGCATAAAACTGACTTAATCAGGAGCAACCGTCCACTCTTCGGCATCTTTGTTGCCTTCCACTTGGGAAGAGCTCCAGCAAGTTGGTCCACCAGCCCGGCGAGCTGGGCCGCTGACTCCTTCCGAATGGTGAGTGGCATCCCCAAATACTTGCAAGGAAACGCAGCAGCCTTGCATCCAGTAATCCTCTCCACCTTCTCCATGATTTCAACCATGCACCGGATCGGATAGGCTACACTCTTTGCCAGGTTGACGTGCATACCTGAAGCTTCTCCAAAGATATGTAAAAGAGCGACGCACACTTGGAGGTCTCTTTCGTTTGGTTTCACAAAGACCATAACATCATCCACATACATGGATAGCCGGTGTTTCATTCCTGTGTTCGCCACGGAGCCAAAAGCCCCCTCTCTGTTGCCATCTCGAACATGCGTTGAAGTGGCTCCATAACCATGACAAAGAGCATGGGGGAGATAGGATCCCCTTGCCTTAATCCGATGCAATTCAGAATAGGTCTCCCAGGTGTTCCGTTTACCATGATTCTTGTTGATGAAGTTGCCAGAATCCCGCATATCCGTTCTCTCCGCCGATGACCAAAGCCGAGCACTTGGAGAACCTCCAGAAGAAATGGCCACTGCACCGAGTCGAAAGCCTTTGAGATATCTAATTTTATCATCACCACCAGGGCTTTAAGCGCATGTAACCTTCGCACAAAGCATTGTACTAACATAAAGTTATCGTGGATCGACGGGCCCTTCACAAATGCACATTGGTGCTTTCCCACAATTTGCGGCAGCTCCACCGCAAGCCTCGTCGCAAGCACCTTATCAAAGATTTGAATGACTCCATGTTCCAAGCTCAGTGGGTGATAATCCGTGACGTCCACTGCACCATTTTTTGGGCAACAACGTTACTATGGCTTTATTTATGGCTGGCATACCCCTCATATCTCCATCAAAGAAGGCTTGAAAGCTCCCATTAAGTCGCCTTTGATTATATGCCAGCAGGAAGAGTAGAACCTTCCAGTAAACCCATTGGGCCAAGGTGCTTTGTCAAGCGGCATCTTCTTAACCACACACTCCACTTCTTCCTTTGTGAATGGAGCCTCAAGATGTGACAGGTCCCTAGTTGTCAATTGCAGCGAGTCCGGACTAATGGAATGACCCCGTCGTGGCGCCGTGCCAAACACCTTGGAGAGTATGCACTCATATGAATTTATCTTTTTTGACGAAAATTCGTACATATATACTATATACTCCTCCATTCTTAAATATTTGTCTTTGTAGATATTCCAACAAGTGAATATATAGGAAGGAAAATGAGTAAATCTACACTCTAAAATATGTTTATATACATCCGTATGTGGTAGTCTATTTGAAATCTTTAGAAAGACTTATACTCCCTCCGTTCCTAATATAAGGTGTATTATTTTTTCAGAAAGTCAAACTTGTCTAACTTTGACCAAGCTTATAGATAAAAATATCAATGTCTAGACTACCAAATCATTATCACTAGATTCCCATATTTTCCCATATATAAGGAGTATTTAGGAACGGAGGGAGTACATCTTTACGGATATGCACATATTTTCCCATATTTTTTAAAATGTAAAAATAAAGTTTTCCAAGAGAAGAAATAAAATGCTACCCGGAACCTGGTAGGAAAATCCCAAAAAATGCCTTTTCCGGGGTGTCGGGGGTTGGGTGCGACATATGCCAAAGGATGGCTTATCATGGTGGGGGCGAGTAGAACGTCGCCGGTGCCTGGAAACGGCATGAGGCGAAGACATGCACGCCGGTGGATCTTACCCAGCTTCGGGGCTCTCCGTGGAGATAACACCCCTACTGCTGCTCTACGGGGTCTCCGCATAGTCACTAAGGCAAAGTGAATACAAGGTTGCTCCTAGAGCTATTTCTGGAGGTAGGAGAAGGCAAGGCTAGCTTTCTCCTCCCGGTATGATCTGGTCTAGTGCTAAATGGATTCGAACCCTTTGCATGGGTGCCCTGGGGGGTTTATATAGGCCTACCCCCCAGAGGTACAATAGTAAAACCGGCTGGGCGCGGGTCCCAGCCGTCTGTCTCTCAGGCCGCCGTCTTCTTCGCCGACTCCTGGGGCCCGCCGACTGGCCTGGTACGAGGGCGTCAGCCCTTGTCCGCCGCGGGCGGGTCTTGCCGGCTGCAGATTACTGTAGCCGTGCTTCTAATGACGTTGGCTTGGTCATGGGGTCATGGCAACAGTGCCGCCGCCTGACGGGCGATCACTGTTGCCATTCCCCCGTCGTGTCTGGTTAATGGCGTGTGGGGCCCGTCGGAGGGGCCGGCCGACTCCTGGGGGCCGACTCCCAACGGGTCCGACTCTTGGCGCTCTCGCCGTCTTCAGTAATCCCGTTGACTGGTAGGCCCCGCCGTCTCCGGGCCGTACAGACAGGCCGTCGTGGGCACAGGGCTCCGCCCCCAAGGGCTGATGTCAGGGCCGGCAATGGCAACAGTGCCGCGCCGGATGGAGATCTCCGTTGGTACGGCGCATTGTGGCCATGCCTTCCCTTAAATAACAAGGTGGTTGGAGTCACAGGCTGACTCCCCATAGTCGGCTTCTTAGGAGCCGCCTCTGGGACTCGGCTTATCTTGGAGCCGCCTCTTGGACTCGGCTTAACTGGGAGTCGCCTCTGGGACACGGCTTATCTTGAAGCCGCCTCTGGGAATCGGCTTGACTGGGAGTCGCCTCTGGGACTCACGGGGTGCAGCCTGCCCCGATGTCTTGAAAGGCTCTGGGACTCGGGTTAGCCTACATGTGGCCCATTACTCCGACAGTAGTCCCCGAAGCTGGTGAGGCTCCGAGAGGGATACGTCGTGGAGCCTCAACAGTTTCATTCTTCTGGTGGGGGAAATCAGGCCTGGCTGGCCGTCTTCCTCCAGGCCGACTGGCTGGAGTCGGATTCACAGAGGGTCGTCTTGCTCCCTAATGAGTTTCGAACGACGCGGCGGGAACCAGGCGGCGTTCCTGATACGCTTCCCCGCGGCCGCCCGCCGCGGACCCGTCGCGAGGCGCCACGCGGCAGGGGCAGTCTGCTCACCCACGCACGCGACGGGACAGGCCGTCGGGGGGGCCCGCCACTACCGCGCCTCGGTCCGCGAACGGATCCGTTACGGCCACGCGGACGGTTGGGTTTCCCACGTCGTTACTGCGTGCAGTAACTTCGTGGGGTAAATCGTGGGGGGCGTGGGGCCCCGTGCGCAGTTAATCCCACACCCGCCCCATCGGCTTCTCAGCCTACATGCCTATAAGTAGGCGGGGGGGAGCGGGACGGCGAAACACGCGCGCCCATTCTTCCTGCTCCCCTGCCTCCTCTTGCCTCTTCTTCTTCTTGCCATCGCCGCTCCAAACCGTGCTGCGCTCGCCGTGATGAGTTCTTCCTCCGCCGCCGCGGCTCCTGCCGTGCGCTCCGGCGTGTGGGACGGCTCTGTGGTGGACGACGACACCATCGAGCACCTCCGCAAGACGCGCCGACTCCCCGGCGCGAACTTAGTGCGAGCCCGCGCCGCGCCGGCGGGGGAAATAAGGCCGGCGCCGGAGGAGGGCGAGCGGGTCGTATTCCGCTCGCACCTCATGCGCGACCTGGGGCTGCCGGCGAGCGGCTTCTTCCGCTCCTTCTTGGAGTTCAACGGGCTCCAGCCGCACCACCTTACTCCGAACACGGTGGTGCTGCTGGCCGCCTTCGCCACCCTGTGCGAGGGTTTCCTCGGCG
The DNA here is from genome assembly GCA_963921465.1 of Triticum timopheevii. Lineage (NCBI taxonomy): Eukaryota > Viridiplantae > Streptophyta > Magnoliopsida > Poales > Poaceae > Triticum > Triticum timopheevii. The sequence goes on from OY997274.1 coordinate 596,491,685, forward strand.
TTATCCCCACCATCGAGCTGTGGGGAGAGTTCTTCCAATCCAAACTCGGCACACACGTCGCCGGCATACCGGCTCAGTGCGGCGCCTTCATCGCAATGCGAAGGTCGACTGCCGACAATCCATTTCCCTCCATCGCGCTGATCAAGTCGGTGAAGATGTGGCAGCGGTCATACTTCTATGTGAAGAACGTCGCGCTGGAAGGCGACTGGGTCAACCTGCCGCACTACGAAGCCGGCGCGCCAGCTGGGAGGCTTCCCAGCTGGTCCCATCGGGCCAAGACGCTGACCCCCGCAGGCGCCGCCGCCGTCGCGCGACTCCAAGTGTTGACGCAGTCGGAAGGCTCGGTTGGGGCCGACTTGCTGGCCGCCTTCGTGGCGCGCAGAGTCCTCCCTCTCCAAGGCCGACCTCATCTGATCTGTCAGATGAGCGACCATCGGGACCTGAGCCGGATGTGCACCAGGGACATGCCCCACGCGGAGGTGGTGAACATGGTGAACCACATCGCGAACTGCGAGCTCGCGGCGGACCGGCAGTTCGGCAAAGAGCCGTACTCGCGCGCCAACCCCCCGCCAGTGGTAAGTTGTATATTTTGCTCTTCTGTTTTTCTCCTGCAGCCGAATCCGACTTCTGATTCTCTTGGCTTCTTCGAGTCAGAACCCCCTTATCCAGCCTGCAGCCGGCGCCACAGGACTGCCCCGCGAGTTCGCTCCTGATCGAGTGGAGAGTGACGTCGACGACCCCGACTTGGGGGCGGCGGCGATGGAGGCCGACGCCGAAGGTAGAGGAGGAGGAGCGGAAGGCAGCTTCAGGCCCTCGGCCACCTTCGCCGACTGGCCCGAAGACGATGCCGAAGGGGAAGTCGTCCCGCGCCGCCAATCGAAAGCCGGCCATCCAGGCGCGGGTTCCTCCGCCGGCTTGGCCGGTCAAGTCGGCGCGAAGAAGCGCCGGGCCACGCCGAGTTCACTCGGCGGCCGGCTGAAGAAGTTCAAGGGGGCGGCCGCCGCGACCAAGCGGGAGGAGGCGGCCACGAAGGCCAACCACTTCCGCAAGGAAGTGAAGAAGCCGCCGCTAGTCTCTGCGTAAGCGCTCTCTGCCTTCGCCTTGTTTCTTTGATGAATCTTTTCTGAGTCTTTTTCATTCCTTCTTTGCTTCAGGGCCCCTCTTTCTATTGAGAGGGTCGCCATCCCCTCTGTCATGGGGTCGGCCGAGACGTCCGCCAATACTCCGCGGATTGACCCCGCCGCCGACCTCCGGGAGGCGACGGAGCGCAACGCGCGGGAGAAGCGCGACGAGGAGGAGGCCGACCGTCTGGAGAAGGTGGAGCCGAGAAAGCGGCGGCCTCCGCCCAGAAGAAACTGGAGGAAGCCGAAGCCGCCGCCGCCGCAAGACAGCGGGCTGAGGAGACCGCGCGCCGCCAATCGGCGTTGCTTGTCATCCCGCTGAACTCCGCGCCGCCGCCCCCGGAGTTCACGGGGCAGACTGGAGAAGTCGGCGGGCAGCACCCCATCGTGGAGAAGGACGGCGGCGAGGCCTCCGCGTCGGGCACGGCCGCGCCACCACCGCCGCCTCCACCGCCGTCTGGGAGCGCGCATGGCAAGCAGCCGGCAGGCCCGCCAGTGCCGCCGAATGAAGACGAGGCGGTGGCGAGGCTGGTCCTTCAAGTCGGCTCACCAGCGCACCGCCGCCTCGAGAAGGCGGTTTCAGCGCCTCACCCCTTGGAGGCCGGCGCCCCCAGCTCGGCCATCCTAGATGCCGAGGCGACAAGCACCGCGCCCACTAGGTGGGTGCGAGGAGGCGGCGACGGTCCGCTGAACCAGGCGCTCCTGGACGTCCAGGCGAAGCTGCGAGCTGAGGGCGAGGCTATCCAGGGCTGCACCAGGGCGCATCTGGCGTCACGCGCATCTATTCGGGTATACTTTCCTTCTTTGACTTTGTCTTTTTTCGTTCTTCTCTGTGGGGGCGCGCCAGCGCACCCACTGGGTGTAGTCCCCGAGTTTCGGGCCGGCTGTTGAGCAGGCGGCCCGGAACTCCATCTGGCGAGTCCGAATATTCACCTTTGTCTGATTCTTTATCACAGGAGTATCACAACCTCCGCGTCACTGCCTTCAACCGCAATGTTGAGCAGCTGGGGAAGCGGACGGCCGACTTGTCGGAGAGCCGGAGTAAGTCCTTCTTTTTCGCGGAGGCGCGCTAGCGCACTCGCGGGCTGTAGTCCCCGAGATTCGGGCCGACTGCTGAGCAGTCGGGCCAGATCTTTCCGGCGACCTACTTTATTAACGACTTAGCGTCCTTTTGGTTCTTTAGAGGCCAATGCCGTTCTTCAGGAACGGTTGGGCGAAGTCAGCACTGCCCTACGCGCCAAGGAGGAGCAGTGCGGCAAGCTCGCCACAGAGCGCGACCTGCTGGCCGCACAGCTGGCGGAGAAGAAGGAGCTGCTTAAGGCGGCACAGGACGAGGCGAAGAAGAAAGAAACCGCTCTCCTGGCCGAGTTCGAGAGCGAGCGCTCCTCCTGGACTGACAAGGAAGCGATGCTGACGTCCGGCTTCCACGAGATCGAAGACATTGTCGACGGTGAGTTTCTTTGCTTTCTTTCTTCGAGCCACCGACTGTAAGTCAGGCCGACTCCTGATTCTTTCTCTTGCTTCTTTTTGCTTTGGCAGACTTCTTCCCTGGCCACTCGCAGGTGGTCACTCGAGCCATCGAGGCTGATCGCGAGGCCTGGAGGGCAAATGGCGAGGAGATCGCTGCCAACGCCCCCCTGACCATCGGCGAGCAGCTCCTAAGCATCGAGACTCGTCTGCGGCCGGCCCACCAACTGTTGCGCCGTCTTCAACGCGCCGGTGCTCAGGCGATTGCCGCCCTGTGGCCGGGCATGCTGGTTCTGCGCACTCCCAGTCAGACTGCCGACTGGCTGGAGGTCGCAGCTGGCCGTCTTGAGGCTTGGAAGGGTTCCTCGGCCCGGGCTGGAGCGCGCCGGGCCTTGGAATTCGTCAAGGCTTGGTATCCATGGCTAGACCTGGACCGGCTGGCCGCGTTCCGGTCAGAGGCCTAGGCAGAGCTGGTGGCTGTGGAAGGCGCCCTCGTCGAGCGTGCGGCGGCGATTGCCGACTACACCAACACCAGCGTCTTCGTTCCTGAGCGGGCCGCGAACGCGAAGAGGTGCCGCCGGAGTGGTTCGGGATGAACCCGGACTACGACGAGGACTCGGCAGAGGTGATCGGTCCAGCACCGAGGAGGAAGACGAGGCGGGGGACGGAGGTGAGATGGAGGCGCCAGAAGACGGAGCGGACGACCAGCCTCAGCTCGACCGCGCCTCCAGCAACGAGCCGCGTCCGACTGAGTCGGCCGCCGCAAGAGACGATCAAGCTGAGACTGCCCAGCCGGCCGCTCCGGCGCCTGACACCGCCGTCTCCACCGACCCTCCGAACCCGTTTGCCGCTCCTTAGGCTGTCGTCTTGCCTTTATTTTTCCTGCTTTAGTAGTCTTTGAAAGAACTTGTCAATTCGCACAATTCCACCCGCGGGGTGTATTTTGAACTTGGCCGGAGGCCTATGTTATGTAAATATCTATCCAACTTCTATCTTTCCTTGCTCGTTGCTCTGTTTTGGCTTTTTCCTTTGCCGCCTTCCCACAGTCGCCGCTTTGCCAGACGGACAACCGCTCTGCGGACTGCCGCTGGGTCAAATGCTTGGCTACCTTAGGGAAGGCAAGTACTTGGCCTTTTTTAGAGTCTTTTAACAAGTTGGATAGAAGGCGGCAAGCCGACTATTCAGGAGTCGGCTCTGCGAAAAGGGGCTGGAAGCCGGCTTGTGCTATGCGTGTGCTTTGAGTCCTTAGCCATTTTTCGTGTGGGCGCTCATTCTTCCTTACTCTCTGCCCACCAACATTCTCTCTGCGAGCTGCGGCTTCTGACAGGAGACGGCTTGAGCGCCGCACACTACTTGTCCGACTACAGGAAGCATTTCATAGCGCAAGACGGCGAGTCCCCGGGCCGACTTAGTCGAACCCGGTGCCAGGCGGCATAACAAAGAGTAGCATACTCGAAGGCATAATTCTTATCATACAGATAACAACAAAAGGGGCAGTCCCCGAGCTCGTCTCGGGGGGCCCAAAGTCTCGGTACTTTAATACAAAGGATAGCGAGGTACATACTGCATCAACTGTAAAATCTTCGGAGAAGATTTGCGTTCCATGGCCGGTCCGTCTCTTTGCCGGAGTCGTCCCTCTTGCGTGCTCGGGGCTTCTGGGCGTCGATTAGGTAGTAGGAGTCATTGCCCAGCACTTTGCTGATGATGAAGGGGCCTTCCGAAGGCGCCGACAACTTGTGCTGGCCGGCTGTTTGCTGGATCAGTCGGAGCACAAGGTCGCCCTCTTGAAAAGATCTCGGCCTGACCTTCCTGTTGTAGTATCGGCGCAGACTCTGCTGGTAGATGCTGGACCGGCTGAGTGCCAACAGCCGGCCATCTTCTAGCAGATCGACGCCGTCTTGATGTGCTTCTTCTGCTTCCTCTTCGGTGTACATGATGACTCGCGGACAGTCGAATTCTATGTCCGTCGGGATGACGGCTTCGGCACCATAGACGAGGAATAAAGGCGTGAAGCCGGTTGACTTGTTTGGAGTCGTGCGCAGACTCCAGAGGACGGCTGGCAGCTCCTCAAGCCAACAGCCAGCCGAACGTTCGAGTGGTTCGACCAGTCGAGGCTTGATGCCAGATAGGATGAGGCCGTTTGCTCGCTCCACTTGTCCGTTTGACTGTGGATGGGAAACGGACGCTAAGTCCAGTCGGATGCCCTGCGTCACGCAGAAACGGGCCAAGGCGCCTTTGGCAAAATTTGTGCCATTTTCGGTGATGATGTTGTGCGGTATGCCGTACCGAACCGTGATGTCGGCGATGAAAGTCACTGCAGTCGGACCGTTCAACTTTTTGATGGGCTTTGCTTCTATCCACTTGGTGAACTTGTCCACTGCCACGAGTAAGTGAGTTAGGCCACCTCGGGCCGTCTTGAATGGTCCCACCATGTCCAGGCCCCAAACTGCAAAGAGCCAGGCGATGGGGATTATCTTCAGTGCAGAAGCCGGCTGAAGCGGCTTGGAGCGGAACTTCTGGCACCCCTTGCATTTTTGGACTAATTCCTTGGCCTCTTCCAGGGCAGTTGGCCAGAAGAAACCGTGCCTAAAGGCTTTGGCGACGAGTGCTCTTAAAGCCGCATGGTGGCCGCACTCGCCTTGATGGATGTCTCTGATAATTGCTTGGCCTTGCTCTGGCTCCACGCAGCGCTGGTAGACACCAGTGACGCTGCACCTGACCAGCTCTCTGTTGATTATGGTGTAGGCTGCCGCTCGGCGTTGCACTTGCCGAGCCAAGATTTCATCAGTTGGCAGCTCTTTGTTCACTAGAAACTTGAGGATGGGCTGCGCCCATGAGGGTGCTGCTATTTCTTCAACCGCCACCACTGCGACTTGGACAAGGGCGACTGGGCTGGGAGGCGGCGGGCTGGAGTCTGCGGCCACTTGCTGGATTGACGAAGTCACCGGGCTGACTGGCGTAGTCCCCGGGCCGACTAGCGTAGTCCTCGGGCCGACTGGCACAGTCCCCGGGCCGAGTTCTGAAGTCTTTGGGCCGGTTGCCGCAGTCCCTGGGCAGGGTCCTGAAGTCCCCGGGCCGGCTTCGACTGCGACTTTCTTGGGGCCGTCTGCTGGGGCTCTTGATTCGGATCCAACTTCTTCGGGGGGAGCCGGCACAAAGATGGAGTCTGATTCTGGTGAAGGCTTGATAGACGGCTTAAGGAGGCGCTGAAGAGCGACGCCGGATGGTATCGCTTGGCGGGTGGAGCCGACTCGTGCCAAGGCGTCTGCTTGGTCGTTGTCATTTCTTGGCACGTGAAGGAACTCGCACCCCTCGAAGTATTCGCTGAGTTGCTGCACCAGGAAGCGGTAGCTCGCCATGTTTGCATCTTTGGCGTCCCAGTCGCCAGATGACTGTTGGACCACCAAATCAGAGTCGCCATAGCACAGGATCCGGCGAATGCCGAGTTCTTTGGCAAGCCGGAGCCCGTGAATGAGCGCCTCGTATTCAGCGACGTTGTTGGAGGCGGCGAAGTGGATCTGCAGCGCATACTTGAGCTTGTCGCCTTTAGAGGAGGTGAGGATGACACCGGCTCCCAAGCCGGTGCGTATTTTGGAGCCGTCGAAATGCATCCGCCAATGGGTGGAGCCGGGCGCTGGCGGCAGGTACTGGGTCTCGGCCCAGTCGACGAAGAAGTCGACCAGTGCTTGCGACTTGATGGCGGTGCGGGGCTGGTAGTAGATGGTGTAGGGAGCCAACTCTATGGCCCATTTGGCTACTTGGCCAGAAGCATCTCGGCTCCCGATGATCTCGGCCAGCGGGGCTGTGCAAACCACCGTAATTTGATGCTCTTGAAACTAAGGCTTCAGCTTCTTGGCGGAAAAATGCACACCGTAGCACATCTTCTGGTAGTGGGGGTAGTTCTGCTTGGAGATCGACAGTACCTCGCTCAGGTAATATACCGGTCTCTGGACAGGGAGCGTCTTGCCTTCCTCTTTGCGTTCAACTACAATGACTGTGCTGACTACTCGGCTGGTGGCGGCGATGTATAGGAGCATGGGCTCTTTAGGAGTCAGAGCCGCTAGCACAGGGGGGAGTAGTCAACATCTTCTTCAGCTGGAGAAATGCTTCATCTGCCTTGTGGTTCCAATCAAAAAAGGTGGTCTTCTTCATCAGTTGGTACAAAGGGAGAGCTTTCTCGCCCAGCCAACTGATGAATCGGCTGATGGATGCCAAGCAGCCGGTGAACTTCTGCACATCTAACAGTCGGCTGGGTACCTCCATCCTCTCGATGGCCTTGATCTTCACAGGGTTCCACTCGATGCCGCATTCAGAGACCAGGAAGCCAAGGAGCTGGTCGGCTGGTACTCCAAAGACGCATTTTTCAGGGTTGAGCTTGATCTGGAATCGGCGCAGGTTTTCAAAGGTTTCTTTGAGGTCTTCCATCAGCGTCCCATGCTTCTCCGTCTTCACCACTACATCATCCACGTAGACGTGGGCGTTTCTGCCGATGCTTGAGGAGGCACTTCTGCATGCAACGCTGAAAGGTGGCGCCAGCATTCCTCAAGCCGAACGTCATGGTCAGGTAGCAGAAGGCTCCGAATGGCGTGATGAAGGCGGTCTTCAGTCTGTCTGCCGGGCTCAACTTGATCTGGTGATACCCTGAATATGCATCTAAGAAGCTTAACAGCTCGCATCCGGCTGTGGAGTCTATCACCTGATCGATTCTCGGTAGAGCAAACGGGTCCTTGGGGCAGGCTTTGTTGAGGCTTGTGTAGTCAATACACATCCGCCACTGCTTGTTCTTCTTCAGCACCAAGACCGGGTTTGCCAACCACTCTGGAAAAAAATACTTCCATAATGAAGCCGGCGGCTAGGAGCCGGGCTATCTCTTCTCCTACGACTCTTCTCTTTTCTTCTGATAGTCGGTGCAAGGGCTGCCTGACGGGCTTCGCATCAGGTCGGACGTGTAACTTGTGCTCGGCGAATTCCGTCGGTACACCTGGCATGTCTTTAGGGGACCATGCAAAGATGTCCCGATTCTCACGGAGGAAATCGACGAGCTCGCCTTCCTATTGCTGTCAAGGTTTGCACCTATGACAGCGTACCTCTCTAGGTGCTCCGGGTCCAAGGGTATCTTCTTGGTCTCTTTGGCCGGTTTGAACGAGCCCTCAGCTTCCGACTCCATGGGGTCGGGCGACATCTCTGGCTGCTTGCCGGCCATCGCCACAACCCGATCAAGAACCCGCTTCTTAGCCGCGATCACCAGGGACTCGGCCAGCCGACTGCTCTCAGCTGCACAGGCGGACGACTTCCTGTAGTCACCGGCTACGGTCAGAATTCCCTTGGAACTCGGCATCTTCATCTTGAGGTAGGCGTAGTGGGGAACTGCCATGAACTTGGCCAAAGCAGGTCGGCCAAGTAACGCATGGTAGGGGCTTTCGAGGTCCACCACTTCAAACCAGACTGGCTCTCGGCGGAAATGATCTTTGTCTCCGAAGAGGACGTCTATTAGGATCTTGCTGATTGGTGAGCAGGAAAGGCCAGGTACAATGCCGAGGAACACAGTCCGGCTGCTCTGCAGCTGTCTTTGCTTGATTCCTAGCTTCTCCATGGTGTCCTTGTACAGGATGTTGATGCTACTACCTCCGTCTATCAGCACTCGCGAGAAGCAAGCCGCCTGCCTATCAGTGGCCAAGGTGGCACTCAGGACCAGGGCATAGGAGCCCGGATTCGGCATCACCTCTGCGTGATCTGCCCTGCTCCAGCTGATAGGCTTCTCAGACCAATGCATAAACTCTGGAGTATCTGATGCTACTGCATTCACCTCTTGCTGCTGCAGCCGCCTGCTGCGTCGATCGTCTGCCACACTGGTGAACACCACATAGGCTCCATGCTCTTCTGGGTACTCATCCCGTACTGCGCCGACTGGCTTGGCAGCCGGCTCCTGGGGCGGCGGTGGAGGCGGAGGCCCAGCAGGCGGGGGAGGAAGGAGGCCGTCTCCCTTGGCGATTCTTGTAAGCCTGTGGCACTTTCGGGTGGTATGGTTTGACGACTTCGCGCCGCTGTGGAATTTGCAGGGACCGTCTAGAGTCTGCTCGTAAGAGAAGGTTGGCAACCAGTTGGACTTGTCGCCTTTCTGTCGTTTGGCCGGAGGCTGCCCCTCCGGCTGTTGATCTTCGACTGTTGCAACCTGCCGGCTGCTGGAAGTCGGCTGTGGGGCCTTGCGCTTGTTGTCGTTCTGTTGTTGTCGCCGACTGGCGTCTCCAGCTGGGGTTCTGGGAGCCTGAGGGGCCACTTTGCCAGCCGCGTTAACTTGAATTTCTATCTTCATGGAGGAGTCGGCTGTACCGTACTTATCTGCTATGATCAGCAGCTCGTTGAGGGTTTCCGGCTCGTCGCAAAGGAGCCTGTGCTTGAGGAGGGTGCCTTCTCGGCACCCGGCGGTGAAGTACTCGATAGCCTGCACCTCGTGCACGCCCTCGCAGGAGTTCCGAAGCTCGCCCCAGCGCGTGAGGTAGTCGCGTGTTGACTCGTCAGGGCCTTGCACGCACAAGAAAAGCTGGCGCGGCTTGGGAGGTCGCTTGTACGTGCTCGTGAAGTTGCGGATGAAGGCCTCGGTGAAGTCGACCCAGCTGTTGATGCTGCGGGGCTTCAGACTGTTCAACCATGTCCGGGCCGTGCCCTGGAGCATGAGTGGAACATACTTCACGGCAACTCGCTTGTTGCCGTTCGCTATGTTGACGGTCGTGGAGTAGTCGACCAGCCAGTCTTCCGGCTTCACGGAGCCGGTATACTTGGGTGTGTCTCGGGGGAGCGTGAACCCTTTGGGAAAAGGCTCGTCTCGGATACGGGGCCCAAAGCAAGGCGGACCCAACTCAGCTTCTTCTTCCAGCGCCAGGGATCGGTCGATCCGGTGGCGGGCGTCGTTTTCTCCGACTCCCTCTCGGCGGCCAAGGCGGCCACCGAGAGTCGGATGCTCAACAGGCGGTGGGGAAACCCGCCGTTCTCTTCTCGGTGGGGGAGGCAGATAGTCGCCCTGCCGTTCCACTGCTCTCGGACGGCCGTCTTGGTCGCGCTCGATGGTGATGCGAGTCCGACTGTGACTAACAGCCGGCTCTTTGTCTTTTCTTCCGCGGACTCCACCAGTCGGCGTCCGAGACGTCGCGCCTTGATCTCGGCGGGGAGGCAAGTCGTCGTCTAGCCGTCGCGGCGCCTCCGTGCGGCCGCCGGCTGCATTCTGCGCGGCAACCGCGTCGAGGAGCTGCTGGACTCGCTCCGTCCTCATGCGGCGCTCTTCGCCTTCAAAGTTCTTCAGCTCGTCAGTCGCCGCCTGGGCGGCGCGGATATTCTCTGCAGGCGTGGCGTACATGGGGCGATTGGCCCCGAACAGGTTGGCGATGGTCGCGCCGCGTTGCCGGACCGCGCCTAGCCGGCTAGGCCCAGTCGGAGCCGGCGAGCCACCCACAGCGCGATCCATCTCGCGTTGGTAGGCTTCTGACAAGCGCCTCATGCTTGCCAGCTTCTTGGCGCCTTCGATGATCTAAAGGCGGCGTGTCTCCAGCGCCTCGGCGTCTGCGTCTTTTAGAATAGGCGCAGTCAGGTCTTGCAGAGCCGCATCGAGTGGGTCGTGAACCCCCTCACCAGAACGCTCGTCGTGACTGATGACAAGCACCTCCGTGACGGCGCTTCCGCCGCTCTCCTTGTGAGGGAGCGGCTCATCGTAGACCGCGACATTGATGGGGAACGCGTCGAGCGACGCGACATCGGAGCCGACCAGCATCGGGTCGGTGGAGCCTACGGACTCCAAGTCCACGGCAGGCTCGCTGGTGACGTGGAGTTGGTCGAGGAGGCCCGCGAGGAGGTTCTCGGGGCCGCCCGTGCCTGCGTCGGATGCAGGCTCGTCGGAGAGGCGAACCTCGCCGACAAGTTCGGCGAGGTAGCTAGCTGCGCAGGCGGCCTCAGTGCCGCGCAGCGCGTCGTTGCAGACTCCGTCTTGCGAGCCTGGCTGGCTGCGCTCGCCAGGGAGGAAGAGGGTTCCCGTCCAGAACAGATCTCCGGACGACGGTGCACCTCGCCCCACAGTGGGCGCCAAATGTCGGGGGTTGGGTGCGACATATGCCAAAGGATGGCTTATCATGGTGGGGGCGAGTAGAACGTCGCCGGTGCCTGAAAACGGCATGAGGCGAAGACATGCATGTCGGCGGATCTACCCAGCTTCGGGGCTCTCCGTGGAGATAACACCCCTACTGCTGCTCTACGGGGTCTCCGCATAGTCACTAAGGCAAAGTGAATACAAGGTTGCTCCTAGAGCTGTTTCTGGAGGTAGGAGAAGGCAAGGCTAGCTTTCTCCTCCCGGTATGATCTGGTCTAGTGCTAAATGGATTCGAACCCTTTGCATGGGCGCCCTGGGGGGTTTATATAGGCCTACCCCCCAGGGGTACAATGGTAAAACCGGCTGGGCGCGGGTCCCAGCCGTCTGTCTCTCAGGCCGCCGTCTTCTCCGCCGACTCCTGGGGCCCGCCGACTGGTGGGTCCCGCCGACTGGCCTGGTACGAGGGCGTCAGCCCTTGTCCGCCGCGGGCGGGTCTTGCCGACTGCAGATTACTGTAGCCGTGCTTCTAATGACGCTGGCTTGGTCATGGGTTCATGGCAACAGTGATCGCCCGTCACTGTTGCCATTCCCCCGTCGTGTCTGGTTAATGGCGTGTGGGGCCCGTGGGAGGGGCCGGCCGACTCCCAACTGGTCCAACTCTTGGCGCTTTCGCCGTCTTCAGTACTCCCGCTGACTGGTAGGCCCCGCCGTCTCCGGGCCGTACAGACAGGCCGTCGTGGGCACAGGGCTCCACCCCCAAGGGCTGACGTCAGGGCCGGCATGGCAACAGTGCCGCGCCGGACGGAGATCTCCGTTGGTACGGCGTACTGTGGCCATGCCTGCCCTTAAATAACAGGGTGGTTGGAGTCACAGGCCAACTCCCCATAATCGGCTTCTTAGGAGCCGCCACTGGGACTCGGCTTATCTTGGAGCCGCCTCTTGGACTCGGCTTAACTGGGAGTCGCCTCTCGGACTCGGTTTATCTTGGAGCCGCCTCTGGGACTCGGCTTGACTAGGAGTCGCCTCTGGGACTCGCGGGACGCAGCCTACCCCGATGTCTTGAAAGGCTCTGGGACTCGGGTTAGCCTATCCGTGGCCCATTACTCCGACACGGGGACACCAGGGATAGCTCGCGAAGCGTCCAGCCTCAGTCGCCTGCCCATGCTGCGTACATTACCACCGCTCTCTGTTTCTCGATCGATCGCAGGAGCAGAATCCATCGCCCACTCGTCGTTGCCCTTCTGCTCACCCGTCCAACCCCCCTGCAAAAAAAATCTCTCCATTGTTGCTGTTTCACCGTTCACATGAACAAGATGAGGCGGAGGAGGAATTCATGCCGGGCCTGCCCACGGCAGGCGAGAGCCAGAGCGCACGGCCGAACGAACTACGTGACTACGTGTGCAGCGGCGACGCCACGCGCCGGCGCATCTCATGCAACGTCTGCGGCGCGGCTGATGGCAACGGTTGTCCGGGTCCGGTCGAGGGTGAGCGTCGCGGTCGTCGCCTCTGCCTTTCTCGATCGCCGCTCGCCAGTCGGGGTAGGCAACGCCCGTGGCCTTCACACCCTGCCTCCCTCCTCTGCATGCACATGGCGTGCCCTGCCCCTGCCCCTGCCCCTTCCCTGTATACCACTCAAGCTCCATGCATGCATGCATGCAGCGCGACGCAGGGGGTCCTCATCAACCGTCGCCTCACAGCTCGTCCTAGAGTAGCTCCCAGCTAGGCGGTGTCCTTTCTTCTTGGACTTGGACCGGAGAGCTTGGAGATCGCCGGCGCCCATGTGCCCATTTGTGTTCAAGTCTTTGGGGAGTGAATGCTGCCTCGCCTATTGGTACGCTAGTGTGGTTGACTCGCTAACAAGTAGGAGTACGTACATCCTGCAAAAATTAAAACAGGAGATCTGAGCGGTGGTCGTGTTGACAGGCCATGTGCTACACATCGAGAAATATTGAGCTGCATATAAAATCGGCAGAAAATAAAAATCTCCATCTCCAATACCGTTTATTCCCTGGTGCCTTTCACATGTGTTCAAACCTGGAGGTCGCCGCGGAAATTCCCAAATGCCCAAGAATGACAGGCACATGCGAATGAATAATGTAGAGAGCCTAGCTAACGAGTACCTGTCACCTGTACTGATGTAGTACGATGGCTCATGTTTTGGTCATTTCTGGTTAGTGGTTTCTGACACAATGATTCCGGGGTACTAATTCCAGAATTAGTTGCTTCTAAGTGTTCTAGATCTTCCAAGGTGGAGTATCATGTTCACTGTGAGTTCAGCCACAGTAGGCGCAGCTGTCAGCCGCGCCGGCGTACTTGGCCAAGATTTCTCGTCACTGCACATGGGGATGGGACAGTGCTCGTATCAATTAATCACATGAAAGGCCTTTCTCTGTTTTCTCGGTGGCAATTTATATAGAATTCTGCCCCTTCTGTGTGTGGAAAGAAAATGTGTTGACAGTGAGCGGAGGAAATAAGAGATTTTGGAGGGAATGTGCTTATGTGCGCGTATATGTATCATTGATTTTTCTTTTCCTGTTGGACAGTATAGAATGATTTTTTTACTATCCGTTTATCTCGCTGGATTTATTCAAGACTACCGATTTGTTATGTCACCATCAATCAAAAGGTGGCTTTATTTTAGAAAAGTCTGTAACCTTTGAAAAAAAACATGAATCTTTTCTAAAAATGCAAAAAAAAAAGCACCAACATTTTTCTAAGAAGACAAACAAATTTGAAACATCAGATATATTTTGGAAAATAGGAACAAAAATTCCTCGCTTTTTCAAAAAAATGAGTATATGTTTTTACTTAAAAAACATTTTGAACAACCATGAACAATTTTTAAATTTTTAACATTTTTTTATTCCTAACATTTTTTTAAAATTTCAAACAGATTTTGAAGATTAGAGCATTTTTTATTAAAAAGCTCTGTTGGAAAAGGCAGTGCCTAGGAGGCGCTTAGGCACGCCTAGGCACTAGGCGATGGCCAAACGCCTCGCCTAGGGCATAAATGGAAGTCTAGGCAGGGCAAGTAAGGAATTGTCTACCCAAGTAAGGAGTCATGCCATATTGCACTAATATGCCAAACAGGCATATTCCAATGGCAGTAGCTGGCAATTAACTTATTTAATGCCCTAAATTAATATCGACACACACATAATACTCACAAATACACCCTGGTAGTAAAACTACATTACCTCCTAGTTCACGCCTAGGGCGCTTAAACACCGCCTAGGCACTAGACGAAGGCCAACCGCCTCGCTTACGCCTACCGCTTTTTTCAACCTTGTTAAAAAGTAAACGTTATTTGAAATTCTAAAAAAACAAGACGACTATTCGAAATATTTTCGGAAAAGGGCTAACACTTTTGGAAATTCTTGATTTTTCTCAAGATTTGAATTTATGAGAATATTATGAATTTACTAAAAAAATAGAAAGAAAAGAAGAAAACAAAAGGAACCTGAAAACCAGTAAAAGAAACAAAAGCCGAGTCATGAAACATTCTAGTAGATTCCCAAAACCAGTTAACTCGATGTGGTAAACTGGCGGACCCATTTCTCACGCTGTTATTGGGGTCGGGCGGGGGGGGGGGGGGGGGGGGGGGTTCACCTGTGCGAGTAGCCAAAACTTTGATGTAGGGAGCATCAAATAGGGTTTCCCAAACGGGATGGCAAAGCAAACAAGCGCTGGCGTAAAAAAAATCTAAGAAGGAAAAGAGAAACAAAGGACCCTGCTAATCATTTGTGTGAACTGCGTAGATTACTGCCAGCTCCTTGGGGCGGCGAGGTTAGGTGTTCTCATCATGCGTATGCAACGGCGAGATTTGTTGTCAGGTTCTTCAGATAGTTTCAAGGATTCAACGGTGATGACTACGGCTCCAGGCGCTGGTCCTTAGGGGCACATGCACGAAGACTTCCCAGCTATCATCGACAAGGTCAGGTCATCTCCGGTATGCGAGCGGCGACAGCGGCGCGTTGGCGGCTCGTTCTGGCGGCAATGGACGTTCGGTGGTCCATGGACCTCGATGTAACTTTTATGATATTTGAGACGTTTTGTACTTTCGGTGAATTTTTATAATAGATCCGTTTTTTTTGTAAAAAAGAAAACTTGTGTGAACTGAAACTGTGGGCACCGCAGCGGTGCTACCATTTAGGTTAGGGTACAATTATTTACTCACCGTCACGGCCACGCACATCCCTTCCCTTGCCTTGATTTCCTTCTCGGGCTGAGGCATGGCGGCGTTCCACTCCCCGGCATGTGGCTCAAAGTCGCGTTCTCACTGCCTTTGACATTGTTTGAACTGAGAAGATGAGATGAGAAGAATCTCATCAACCTCCGAAACGCGAAGCATCACCACATACAGCTAGACCACTGGAGAATCGATTACCATGCATACTCTGATTCACCGTATCCGTCCAGTGCCGTCTCTATAACACAATTCATGAGCCACTGACGAATGGCAGGCTGGCGGGGCCATGTGCCGTGTCGTGCTTGATTTAGTTACAGTTAGTTTAGTTGGTTTGATTCACTCGCTTTCGGTTGGGCTTCAGGAGAAGCAGCGACATGGGGGCGACGCACGTACATACCACGGCACCAGCGGTGGCATTCAGTTACGCCCTACGTTGGCTCTGTCGCCCTTGCTAGCTTGCTGCATCCTACAGCAAGAGAATGATGCTGCCAATCACTCTGACTCTGGACTTAACAACCGCCGTGGCTCAGACGGTCTTCTCGACACCGCGTGACTGAATGATTGCCCAAAGAAGGACGAGTAAATTACAATTCGTACGGATAGGTCAGTGGCAGTGGCCGGCGATGATCTCGGTCGACTGGTCCAACGTAAGCGCGACCAGTCCAAGGCAGCGCCGCTTAATTAGACGGACTACGTATGGCGGAAATGAAAGCGGAATATATGACTAGACCACGAACATCATCCTTGCATGCATGTCGGCACAAGAAACTGAAACTCAAATCGCAGTCGTCTCGTGCGCAACGCCGGCACTGGAGTTTACTCGACCCCCGCGATTAGCTATTTTGGCTTGTCTCTGTTAGTGGGTGCGAAGGCACTACTTTTCACCTGCTAAACTGCCTCAAAATTAGGCAAATCTCCACACGGACACATGCCGCTCCAAATTAAGCGATCGCTCTCATCTGACTGAGCCGCGCTTATCTTCCTCCTCCTCCTCTTCTAGGTCGTGGCGTGCATGTGAACGGGGAGAAATGCTTGATCAGTGCACGTACCGTACAAGAACAAAACCACGTACGAGAAAGCAACGGCAAAACCGTTGATTATTAGAGCTCGACGGAGTTGGCTAATTGTGACGAATTAACATACTACAATCCTCCAGCCCGTGAAGTTGGATTTCTTGTCTTGACTATAATCTGATTCTGATTTGCTTAGGTCATTAGTGCGACTGGATCAGATTATTTAATGAGAGAACTCTCTCGACGATATTGTCGTCATGGCCAATAATTGCGTCCTAATTGCGTGGCGTGACTGGAGTTTGAACTTCGGTCAGCATATTCAGCAGAACATTCGAGAATCTGATACGAACATCCCCCTCTCGATCCGCGGATGCACGCATGTGTGACTGCTGACCAGTTAGCCCAGCTAACAACTGAGCGATTTTCGTCAAAGTCTAAGAGTGCCTGTGTCCTTTGATGTGGATGCGGAGATAAAATAAATTTTGATCAAAGCTGGACGGAGATAAGATGACTGTGTTGTCATCGCTATGAATTTATATAATGAGAGAGAGATCATAAACACAGAACGGACTTAATTCTCAACTGCTTGCTGGCTGGCTACGAAAATCCACTTTGACGTGAGTACTAGTACTAGCTAGTGCTACGTACCAACGCCACTATGCATGTGCCAACAAAGTTAACGACATAGTAAGATATCACAGTTAAGCAAAGCATCATTGTACGGAAGATAGCACCTCCACACTTCTCATGTATATTTAGTGTTTGTCCAGTAGTTAGCTTGTGACAGAAACGATAACGTAACCTCCAAAGGCAAGTGGGCATCGAGACTCACATCAAGCAGTGGACAACCAAATCATAGACAAAACAAACAATAATAAGAAAGAAAAAAAAGGACATATAACAGAAGATTATGGATGTCTTTGGTTTATGCCCAAGGTTGCCACACCAAGTCATTGGCTGGTCAAAAAATTTGTTGAGGTTTTGGTTGCCCATGATTTGGCCAACATTGACAAGAAAAATAAACTACAACCGGTTAGAGTTCATTGACATGCCAAAAAATTGGCAACAATCCGAACAAAGACCAATCTTTGGGTCATGATCAAAATTTTAATAGGGTGCACTTTGGCCACAATCCAAGCACACCCTATAGCATGATTCCCACTCCTGCTATGTAACCGTGATTTCGGACTGTACGGCATGGGCTCCACAAGGAAGAGACGAGACAATTTTGGCATAAACTAGGCGGTCTCGTCTTTGGATTATTGGTTTTTGTATTTTATGTTAAATTTTGATGATATATTTTACTACTAAAATATTAATGTATGCCATAAAAAATTATGTTTGGATATACTCCCTCCGTCCCAAAATTCTTGTCTTAGATTTGTCTAATACGGATGTATCTAGTTACTCCCTCCGTCCGGAAATACTTGTTGGGGAAATGGATGTATCTAGATGTATTTTAGTTCTAGATACATCTAATTTTATCTATTTGTGCGACGGGTATTTCCGGACGGAGGGAGTACATTTTAGTGTTAGATACGTCCGTATCTAGACAAAACTAAGACAAGAATTTTTTTACGGAGGGAGTATAATTTTATAACGTATAAAATATTTCATTACTTAAAATCATCGTCAAAATATGACTCGGAATATGAGGGGCTACCTAGAGCCGATTGGAAAAATAGGGGAATATGCAGTCTAGTAGTACTACATTTTCCGGACATTCCAGAGGGGATAGCTCGCTCCCCTCAAAAAAAAAAAAGAGGGGATAGCTCGCGGGACCGGTCAGCCTCCAACGCCTGCAAGCGCCGTGTACATACCTATCGTTCTGTTGCTCGACCGATCACCGATCGCAGCAGAAATCCATCGCCCACTCGTGCTGCCCTTCTCCTCCCCCATCCAGCCCGCCTGCAAAAAATATCTCTCCGTTGCTGCTTGTTCATTGTTCATGTTAACTAGATGAGGCGACGAGGAATTCGTGCCGGGCCTGCAGCGCTCTAGCCATCGATCTACGTGACTACATGTACAGTGGCGACCGCACGCGGTGGCGTATCCCGCGCAACGTTTGCCGCGCGGCTGAGGCCAACTCCACCGCGCGACCCTATCCTGTCCGGCTCCGTCCGTTTGGGGTAAAAGGGACAAAAAAGACGGTCCAGCGCACGGCCTCTAACGGACAAATGTCCGGATTCCGTCCGTTTTCAACCCATCCCCGGCCCAAAATTGCGATCGGTTTGGGGTGAAACGGACGCGCGCGGACGGCCGCGACGCACGCCCTTGTCCCTCCCGTAGCCCGCCTGTCGGGGACACTAGCAGTCCATCCGCTCCCAACGCTTCAGCCTCTCTCCCCGCCCCGCCCCGCCGCCGGCGCCGCCCCTATTCTCCGGCTGCCTCCTCACCGCGCAGCCCCCCGCCGTCCATACCAAACCACGTCTCGACATGGCCGCCACCACGACCGCGCATTCGCCGTAGTTTTGGTCGTCTATCGGGGGAGGTTTGGCCGTCGCCGTCCTTGCCGGTGGCGGAGGGGACACGACTGCCGGCGACGGACCACGGCCGAGGTAGATTCCGACGAGAGCTCTAGAGCGGCCAGTAGCCGGCCGGCAACCACCCCTGCTGCGTCGAGGTGATCATCGCGGCCTCTTCGCCACCGCGACCGCAAGGTGTTCGACCTTTTGCCAACAAAGGTATGGACAGTGGAGACGAGTTTTTCTTCCATCACTTCCTTTGTTCATCGGACGATTCGTCGTCGGATGATGAAGATCTTGTGGTGGCTGCACTGGTCGTTCACGACCATATTCAACGACAGCTTCCTCGGTACAGGGGGTCACTCCCTGGCCGTGCTCCCAACCTGAACCGCACCAGGGAGAGAGGCCACGCCCTGCTCTATGCTGATTACTTTGCCAACACCCCGCTCTTCAAGCCGGATAAATTTCGTTGCCGTTTTCGTATGGCAAGGCATGTGTTCAATCGTATCCGAGAGGGAGTGGTTGCTCATGACCCATACTTCGAGTGCAAGACGGATGCCCTTGGCAAGCTTGGATTCTCCTCTTACCAGAAATGCACCGCGGCCATCCGCATGCTTGCATATGGTATTCCAGGCGATCTGGTGGACGAGTATGTGCGTATGAGTGAGACAACATGTCTGATGTCAATGTACAAGTTTTGCCAGGCTGTGATCGAGGTGTTTGGCCCAGAGTACTTGAGGCAGCCAACTGTCGCTGATACAGAGAGATTGTTGGCGACCAACGCAGCTAGAGGCTTTCCAGGTATGCTTGGCAGCATAGATTGTATGCATTGGGAGTGGAAGGACTGTCCATTTGCTTGGCAGGGCCAGTACAAGGGGCATGTTAACGGGTGCACTGTCATATTAGAAGCGGTGGCATCGCAAGATCTTTGGATATGGCATTCTTTCTTCGGTATGGCAGGTTCTCACAATGATATCAACGTGCTGCAGCGTTCTCCAGTCTTCGCGAGGCTTGCAGAAGGCCACTCCCCACCTGTCAACTTTGAGATCAACGGCCACCAGTACAACAAGGGATACTATCTAGCAGACGGTATATATCCTCAGTGGTCAACTTTTATGAAGACAATCTCGAAACCCTAAGGTGAGAAGAGAAAGAGATTTGCCCAAATGCAAGAGAGTGTTAGAAAGGATGTGGAACGTGCTTTTGGTGTGCTTCAATCCCGGTGGGGTATTGAGGGAGTCCTGGACTAGGGGGTGTCCGGACAGCCGGGCTATCATCGTCCGCCGGACTCCAAGACTACGAAGATGCAAGATTGAAGACTCCGTCCCGTGTCCGGATGGGACTTTCCTTGCCGTGGAAGGCAAGCTTGGCGATACGGATATGTAGATCTCCTACCATTGTAACCGACTTTGTGTAACCCTAGCCTCCTCCGGTGTCTATATAAACCGGAGGGCTTTAGTCCGTAGGACACAATATACATTACAACAATCATACCATAGGCTAGCTTTAGGGTTTAGCCTCCTTGATCTCGTGGTAGATCTACTCTTGTACTACCCATATCATCAATATTAATCAAGCAGGACGTAGGGTTTTACCTCCATCGAGAGGGCCCGAACCTGGGTAAAACATCGTGTCCCTCGTATCCTGTTACCATCCGCCTAGACGCACAGTTCGGGACCCCCTACCCGAGATCCGCCGGTTTTGACACCGACATTGGTGCTTTCATTGAGAGTTCCTCTGTGTCGTCACCGATAGGTTCGATGGCATCTTCAACCAACGATGCGGTCCAGGGTGAGACTTTTCTCCCCGGACAGATCTTCGTTTTTGGCGGCTTCGCACTGCGGGCTAATTCACTTGGCCATCTGGAGCAGATCGAAAGCTACGCCCCTGGCCGTCAGGTCAGATTCGGAAGCCTAAACTTCACGGCCGACATCCGCGGGGACTTGATCTTTGACGGGCTCGAGCCACAGCCAGGCGTGCCGCACTGTTGCGATGGGCATGATCTAGCTCTATCACCGAACAGTGCCTTGGCGGCCGCACAACAATCCGCTCTGGCCCTCAAACCGGAGCGGATCGCCCAGATCGAGGACCGGTGGTTAGACACCGCCTCAGGGGCTTCAACTTCCACGACGATGGAGCCGAACACTACCCTTGTCCCTCGCGAAGCTCGTGACTCCGAGGTGCCAGACTCCTTGCCGGACTCCGAACCTCCCGCGCCCCTGCCAATCGAATCTGATTGGGCGCCGGTTATGGAATTCACCGCCACGGACATCTTCCAACACTCGCCCTTCGGTGGCATCCTAAATTCGCTAAAGCACCTCTCGCTATCCGGAGAGTCCTGGCCGGACTATGGCCAGGATGGTTGGGATACGGACGACGAAGAAATTCAGAGCCCACCCACCACCCACTTTGTAGCCACTGTCAACGATCTAACCGACATGCTAGACTACTACTCCGAAGACATCGACGCTATGGACGACGATGCCGGAGACGAACAGGAACCAGCGCCTACAGGGCACTGGAAGACCACCTCGTCATACGACATATACATGGTGGACACCCCAAAAGACGGGGACGGCGAAGAAGCAGCGGAGGCAGATTCTTTAAAGAAATATCCCAAGCGCCCGCGTCAGCAGCGCCGCTCTAAATCCCGCCACAGCAAGAATGGAGATTCCGGCACAGGAGATAATAATACCCCAGAGAGTGCCGAAGACAATCCCCTCCAGCAAGACTCAGCGCAGGAGGATGCAGAAGCAAGCCCTCACGAGAGGGCGGCAGACGAAGAGGTTGAGGATTATAACTATACACCTCCCTCCGAAGACGAGGCAAGCCTCAACGATGACGAATTCGTCGTGCCCGAGGATCCCGTCGAACAAGAGCGTTTCAAACGCAGGCTTATCGCCACGGCAAATAGCCTAAAGAAAAAGCAGCAGCAGCTTCAAGCTGATCAGGATCTGCTGGTCGATCGATGGACCGAGGTCCTCGCAGCCGAAGAGTATAAACTCGAACGCCCCTTCAAAAGTTACCCAAGACGCAAGCTGCTCCCTCGATTAGAGGAGGAAGCATATATACCTCCATCACCAGCGCACGATACGGCTGACCGACCACCCCGTGGTCATGACAGAGAGGCATCAAGGCCCCCAACCAAGACCGTACCTCGGCATCTCTCTAAGAGTACGAAGCCAAGAGGGAACGCGCCGGACTTGCGAGATATATTGGAGGACAAAGCAAGGCAATCCAGATCCATCTACGGATCACGTGCGCGCCCCACGACCCACGACGAATACCGTCGCGCCGGATACAATAACCCCGGCCGGGCGGAACACAGCAGACAACGCTCCCTCGAGCTGCGTCGTGATATTGCTCAATACAGAGGTGCCGCACACCCGCTATGCTTCACTGACGAAGTAATGGATCATCAAATGCCTGAAGGGTTTTAACCCGTAAACATCGAATCCTATGATGGCACAACAGACCCCGCGGTTTGGATCGAAGATTATCTTCTTCACATCCATATGGCCCGCGGCGACGATCTCCATGCCATCAAGTATCTCCCACTCAAGCTTAAAGGACCAGCTCGGCATTGGCTTAACAGCTTGCCCGCAGAGTCAATTGGATGTTGGGAGGACCTGGAAGCCGCATTCCTCGATAACTTCCAGGGCACGTATGTGCGGCCACCAGACGCCGATGACCTAAGCCACATAATTCAGCAGCCAGACGAATCGGCCAGACAATTCTGGACACGGTTCTTGACAAAGAAAACCAAATCGTCGACTATCCGGATGTAGAGGCCCTTGCAGCCTTCAAACATAACATCTGCGACGAGTGGCTAGCCCGGCACCTGGGACAGGAAAAGCCGAAATCCATGGCAGCCCTCACGTCACTAATGACCCGCTTTTGCGCGGGAGAGGATAGCTGGCTAGCTCGCAGCAATAACCTCCGTAAAAATTCTGGCAGTCCGGATACTAAGGACAACAACGGCAGGTCACGTCGAAACAAAAACAAACGCCGCATTAACGGCGACGATAAGGAGGATACGGCAGTCAACGCCGGATCCCGAGGCTCTAAACCCAGTCAACGGAAGAAGCCATTCAAAAAAACAATTCCAGGTCCGTCCAATTTGGACCGAATACTCGACCGCTTATGCCAGATACATGGCACCCCTGAAAAGCCAGCTAATCACACCAATAGAGATTGCTGGGTGTTCAAGCAGGCAGGTAAGTTAATTGCCGAAAATAATGACAAGGGGCTAAACAGCGACGACGAGGAAGAGACCCGACCGCCGAACAATAGAGGACAGAAGGGTTTCCCCCCACAAGTGCGGACGGTGAACATGATTTACGCAACCCATATACCCAAGAGGGAGAGAAAGTGCGCGCTAAGGGACGTCTATGCGATGGAGCCAGTCGCCCCGAAGTTCAATCCATGGTCCTCTTGTCCGATCACTTTCGATCGAAGAGACCATCCGACCAGCATACGCCATGGCGGATTCGCCGCATTGGTTTTAGACCCAATCGTCGATGGATTTCACCTCACAAGAGTCCTGATGGACGGCGGTAGTAGCCTGAACCTGCTTTATCAGGATACAGTGCGCAAGATGAGCATAGACCCCTCAAGGATTAAACCTACAAAGACAACCTTTAAAGGTGTCATACCGGGTGTGGAAGCCAACTGTACAGGCTCAGTCACACTGGAAGTAGTCTTCGAATCCCCGGACAATTTCTGGAGAGAGGAGCTAATCTTCGACATAATCCCGTTTCGCAGCGGCTATCACGCTCTGCTCGGACGAACCGCGTTCGCAAAGTTCAACGCGGTGCCGCATTATGCATACCTCAAGCTCAAGATGCCAGGCCCTCGTGGAGTCATCACGGTCAACGGAAATACGGAACGCTCTCTCCGAACGGAGGAACATACAGTGGCTCTCGCGGCAGAAGTACAGAGCAGCCTTTTAAGGCAATTCTCGAGTCCGGCCGTCAAACGGCCGGATACAGCAAAATGCGCCCGAAGCAACACCAACCAAGACAACCTGGCACGATCAGAGCACGCGTAGCAATGCGGCCCTAACCCTCGCCCTCACATGATTGCAAGGACAACTCTCCGCGTACATCATTACGCTTTGGAGATACCATGGGCGCAGGGGAAGGGGCACGACCACAATAAGCCCAGAGTGCGGCTTGACCACACCAGGGGCTCGCAAGTGTGCCCCCTTCTCTTTTTATTATTATTATTATTTTCCTTCTATGTATACACAGGACTCCGTTAACCAGAGGCCCTGTCCGGCGGTGAACCTGCCGAACTCACGATGCAATAGTCAGGGACGAAAGAAGGCTGCGACGAACACTCAGGTGGTCTCAATTACGAGCATTAAAATTCGATTATATACACCAAGTCCGCAGCTCATCCCTGGAGGGAGACCTGTTTAAGTAGTCCAAATCCCTTGCTTACCGCACTATTTGTATCAGTCCGCACTCATAGCAGACTTCCTTTAATAAATAATGCAGCACCTTTCTTGACTGCAATTACATCACCTTTTATATATATGTTCATTACATGACATCTTGCCACCGTATATTTTGGTACGGCCTAATACACCAGGAGCTTATGTTCCCCACATCATGGTGTGATAAGTCCGAACACTTTCATAAGTGCGGCACCCCGAACTTATAGCATTATATGAATCGGCTCCGAATCATGTCTTGGGTCAATAGTTCGGTTTGCCCGGCTCCCAGGTTTTGGTGCCTTACGTTCTGTTCTGTCGGCTAAGGTGGCACTGGGAGAACCGATGCGATTGCGCCCCGGTTGATCCGGGCGAGCGCCTCACTGGAGAAAGCTAAAACTGACCGGCATGATAAGGCGAGAGACTGGTCGCTGTTTGAGAGGTCTTTTTGGGTCCTTAAAGACTCACGCCGCTTTGAGCGAAGTTCCGGATAATGTCCGACGAAGGCGTGGATAGCGCCCCGGATTCGGTCTTCCGAATACCAGGGGCTTCGCCGAAATTTAAAATTATAGAATTCTATGGCTAAGTGAGAGTGTTCAAGCATTATAAGTCCGGTTGCCTTGTTCGTTGTGTTGAGCGCCTTCCTAGATGGACCCAAAAATGGGAACAAGAGTGCTCAAGTTTATCCCGAACACCCCAGCACTAGTGGCTCGGGGGATGAAGCCAACGACTTGCCATCTCTCAGATTCTATAAACGGCCGCACAGAAGGTAATATTTTAAATTAAATAAGCGTTGCTTAATGCGCACATGAACAAAGTTTTCAGCGCACAGGATAACACATAGCGAGTTTACTCAAAGATTACATTTCTGGGGCATTCATCCGCAATATCGTGGGCTCCCTTCAGGACAGTTTTATAATACATTTCGGGCGTGCGATATTCCTTGCCCGGTGGCGGTGGGTCCGTGAGAAGCTTCTCCGCATCCAACCTGCCCCAATGCACCTTTGTGCGGGCAAGGGCCCGACGAGCACCTTCAATATAGGCGGAGCGCTTGATGACCTCCACCCAGGGGCACGCATCCACCAGCCGCCGCACGAGGCCGAAGTAGCTCCCAGGCATGGCCTGTCCAGGCCACAGCCGGACTATAAGGCCCCTCATGGCCTCCTCAGCTACCTTGTGGAGTTCGACCAGCTGTTTCAGCTGATCGCTTGGGGGCACCGGATGGCCGGCCTCAGCGTACTGAGACCAGAAGACCTTCTCCGTCGGCTCCCCTCCTCGCCACGATAGAATGCGGCGGCATTAGACACACTACGCCGCAGATCTGCAAACGCCCCTGGAGAGCTCCGAATGCGGGCAAGTGTCAGGTAGTTTACATTAACATGCTTGCTTTGCATGAAAAATGCCTTACCCGCCACTATCTTCTTTAAATCTTCAATCTCCTGAAGGGCCTTACGGGCCTCGGCCTTGGCGGACTTGGCACTTTCGAGAGCCGAGGCAAGCTCGGACTCTCGAGTCTTGGAGTCACGCTCCAAGCTCTCATGCTTCTCCATGATAGCCCGGAGCTCTTGCCGTACTTCCGCCACCTGTGCCTCTTGCTTTTCTCGCTCTGCCCGTTCCGCGGCCGCACTGCGTTCGGCCGCGGACACAGCCTCCTTCAGGGCTGCCACCTCGTTCGTGGCCCCTGCACTACTCATATTATCCTTGTTAATTTTATTGCAACCTAAATCCTTTTCTGTAAGGTAACTATTCAAAGTGGTGTTACTCACCTTCTTTGTCCTCGAGCTGCTTCTTGGCATGGCCGAGCTCTCGCTTGGACCGCTCGAGATCCTGCTTCAATACACCGACCTCCGCAGTCAGTGCGGCAGAGGTCAGCAGCGCAACCTGCAAACCCATATTGACATATTTTAAGCAACCCTGCGTATATCTTTTTAGATCCTCAGTCCGGCTTTTCTTTCCAAACACCGAACTGAGCATCAAGGGCTACTGTCTATGCGGTATTACATTACATAATTATAACTTCTTACCTCAAAGCCTGTTAGAAGGCTGCTGCAGGCTTCGGTTAGCCCGCTCTTGGCGAGCTGAACCTTCTGAATCACCGCACTCATAATAGTGCGGTGTTCTTCCTCGATGGAAGCGCCTTTAAGCGCCTCCAACAAGTTATCCGGCGTCTCCGGTTGGACGGAGGTCGCCGGTGTCACGGTCTTGCCCTTCTTTCGAAGGGGCCGCCTGCCGGACTCTGGAACCACTGCAGGTTCCGATGTAGAGTCCGGCGCAAAGTCCGGGAGGCTGCCTGGCGGCGCCTCCGGAGCCTCGTCCTGATGGGTCCCTCTCTGGGATCCCACCTCGGCGTCCTCGTCGGCGCGGGGGGAAGAGGCAGTCGGAAGTGAATCCACATCCGACGGGGCCAACGACCCGCTCGATGAAGCGAGGAGATCATCATCGGCCGGACTACGGACAGAATGCGGCTTTAGTAGGACACTACGCGACACGAAAGAAATTGCATATCAGGGATCCGGATACTTACGATCTTGCCGGACGCCTGGCCCTTAAAGGCCACTCCTCCTCGCCAACGATGGTGTTGGCGAAACTGTCCGGGGAAATAGTTTTCCCCCTCTTGGACCCTTCGGCCTCCCCTATTGGGGAAGCCTTCCTCTTCTTCTCTCCCTCCTCCGGGAGAGAGTCTTCTTCCTCCTCCTCGTCTTCGGGGGAGGAGTCCGCCTCGTCGTCAGACGCCTGATTGCGGGAACTCTTTCGAGTCCCCGCGGCCACCTTCTTGGCCTTCTTCTCCGGCACCACATGCGGTGCCGGAACCAGTAGCCCTGCTAGGCGGGCGTTCACCGGGTCTTCTGGCATGGGAGCCGGGCTGATGAGCTGCTCGGCCTTCTCCATCCATTCCTATCAAAGGAAAAGAGAGATTGAAACCCTCTTAGAATCAATTTGATTACCACAAGTGTCCCATAAAGGGGTCAAATCACTTACCTCGTCAGCCGGATGCTGCGAGCAAAATCCGCGATCTTCCGTCGCGGATGCGGGGGCTTCGGCGCCCTTAAACAACACCCTCCAGGCGCCTTCGTATGTCGTATCGAAGAGCCTGCTTAGCGCCTGGTGCTGTTCCGGATTGAACTCCCATAGATTGAATGCCCGTTCTTGGCACGGGAGAATCCCGCGGATGAGCATGACCTGGACCACGTCGACGAGCCTGAGCTTATTGCTCACCAGCTTCTGGATGCAGGCTCGGAGTCCCGTCAGCTCCTTCGGATTGCCCCACAACAAGCTCTTCTCTTTCCAGAAGGTGAGCTGCATGGGGATGCCGGATCTAAACTCGGGGGCCGCCGCCCATGTGGGCTCGCGCGGCTCGGTGATGTAGAACCACCCCGATTGCCACCCCTTGACGGAGTCCACGAAGGCCCCTTCGAGCCAAAGGACGTTGTGCAACTTACCCAACATGGCGCCTCTGCATTCCGCTTGCGTGCCCTTCACAACCTTCTGCTTGACGTTGAAGGTCTTGAGCCACAGGCCGAAGTGGGGCCGGATGCAGAGGAAGGCCTCGCACACGACGATAAACGCCGAGATGTTGAGGATGAAGTTCGGCGCCAGATCGTGGAAATCCAGGCCGTAGTAAAACATGAGCCCCCGGACGAATGGGTGGAGTGAAAAGCCCAGTCCGCGGAGGAAGTGGGGAAGGAAGACGACCCTCTCATGGGGCCGAGGGGTAGGGATGAGCTGCCCTTCGTCGGGCAGCCGATGCGCGATATCGCCGGAAAGGTATCCGGCGCTGCGCAGCTTGGCGATGTGCTCCTCCTTAACGGTGGAGGCCAGCCATTTGCCTCCCGCTCCGGACATATTCGGAGAAGGTCGAGGCGAGATGCGCGAGCTTGGGCGTTGGAGCTTGAGTGCGCGGAGATGGATAAGCAAAGGAGGAAGAAGGCGTAGGTGAGAAGGTAAATCCTTATATATAGGCGGACGAAAACTATGCGTCCCCCACCGGCTTGGTAAAACTCGCTTATCTCCCAAGCGCCATCATCAATGGCGCGGTTGGGTTACCCACGTCCGTATTGATGAGAATCCCGGAATAAGGGAAACACGATCTCTGCTTCGACAAGACGTGCCAAGGAAACCGCTTCGCTAAACGTGCTGAGGTGGTATAGTAAAAAACGATTCAAACAAAGGCTTGATAGCGGTGATGTCACGCCGCATAATACGTCAGCAGATTGGACTGGTGTACATTTTATTCTCTCTACGGTGGAATGTGGAATTTATTTTGTAGAGCCGGACACTATCCTGGTGTTCATCATCTTGTCTGGATTATTCAAGGGAGGAACCCGCCTTGCAATGTCGAACATTATGCGCGCCGGACTTATCGTCATTGAAGCCTGGTTCAGGGGCTACTGAGGGAGTCCTGGACTAGGGGGTGTCCGGACAGCCGGGCTATCATCGTCCGCCGGACTCCAAGACTACGAAGATGCAAGATTGAAGACTCCGTCCCGTGTCCGGATGGGACTTTCCTTGGCGTGAAAGGCAAGCTTGGCGATACGGATATGTAGATCTCCTACCATTGTAACCGACTCTGTGTAACCCTAGCCTCCTCCGGTGTCTATATAAACCGGAGGACTTTAGTCCGTAGGACACAATATACATTACAACAATCATACCATAGGCTAGCTTTAGGGTTTAGCCTCCTTGAGCTCGTGGTAGATCTACTCTTGTACTACCCATATCATCAATATTAATCAAGCAGGACGTAGGGTTTTACCTCCGTCGAGAGGGCCCGGACCTGGGTAAAACATCGTGTCCCTCGTCTCCTGTTACCATCCGCCTAGACGCACAGTTCGGGATCCCATACCCGAGATCCGCCGGTTTTGACACCGACAGGTATCGTTCGAAACCCTGCACTGTCATGGGATGAAAGGAAGCTTTGGGAGGTGATGACTGCTTGTGTGATCATGCACAACATGATCGTCGAGGACGAGCGTGATGAGAGTATCTTCGACGAAGGATTTGATTATCAAGGTGAAAATATTGAGCCCCTGCACTAAGACTCGGCCACATTTGAACAGTTTGTCCAATTTCACCGTGAGATGCGTGATTGACACACTCATTTGAATCTTCAAAATGACTTGATTGAGCACGTCTGGGATCATATTGGCAACCAAGAGATGTATTGGTCCAATTTATGTTCAGTCAAGACAATTTTGATTTGGTTGTAAAACTATTTTATTAAAGACAATTTCAATTGGGTGGTAAAACTATTTTAATTTTCAGACAAATATTTGGGTTGGAAACTAGTTTTGATGCAAATTTGGGCATTTTTGGCCCTGACGGACAGGATGGGGCAAACGAATGCGGCCGCGCGCTGGGCGCACGGCCACCGCATCCTAGGACAGGCACGGACACGACCCCAAATCCCTACCCAAACGGACAGAAACCGGACAAAACGGACGTCCGTTTGGAGTCGCGCGGTGGAGTTGACCTGATGGCAACGATTGTCCGGGTCCGGTCGAGAGCGGGCGTCGCGGTTGTCGCCTCCGTCGTCTTTGGGTCGCCGGTCGGGGCAGGCATCGTCCGTGCAGCCTGACTGACAGCCAACGCGCCCTTCACCCCCTGCCTCCTCTGCATGCACATGCCCTGCCTTGCCCTTAGTCCTGGCCATGGGAAGCCCGGCCTGGCCCAAAAAAGCCCGACCCCGGCCCGACGCTGCCCCGGGCCGGGCTCGGGCCTAGTTTTTGAGCCCGAAGGCCGGGCCGGGCCGGGCCCGGGCCCGTCGTTTTTGACATTTTTTGAAGGTCGGGCCGGGCCGGCCCGAAGCCCGACGGGCTTTTACGTGCTCGGGCCGGGCCCGGGCCTGAGTTTTTTGTGTCGGGCTTGGCTAGGCCCGGCCCGAAGCCCGGCCCGGCCCGAGGTTGGCCAGGTATACTTAGTGTTGCAGGGATACGGCTGGGAGGTGCCGTATCGGTGCAAAAAACGTGGCCAGAACGGGATACGCATGGATACGTAGGGGATACACGTATCCCGCACTTTTTCCGAATTAAAAAAAAGGGAAAATTTGCAAAACGGCTGGGATACGAAGGGATACCTCTAGGGATACGTATTAGGGATGTAACGACTTGAACCACAGCCCATCAGGAGGCCGACGTGGGCTGCCTTATATGGCCATATGATCGCTACAATTCTCTGCTCGCTAAAACAAACCCTCACGCACAGACTCATTCGTATCGCCCCCGCTACCTGGCAGTTGCCACATCGCATCTGCGATCTGTCCACGCCGCCGGCAGCGAGCAGCGTCTCGCGGATCTCTCCAGCCGCCGAACGCCGGCAGTGACGCAACGTCGGGCTGATCTCTCTTTTGGGCCGTCGGCAGCGCCGCGGCATTAGGGAAGATCGTGACGCCACAGCCAATATTTGAGCAAGATATGGTAGGAGACGAATCATGTGAAGCTTGACGCCTCGGCCTTCAAGTTAGGACATTTACTTCATATTTCTATTCCATGCTTTTTTATTTATTCAGTACTGAACTATTGTTGTGTGCTGCTGCGTGAACCACTGAATTATTTGTGCATGTACATATACTCGCCGTATCCCCGTAAGTCTATTTTTAGAAAATGCCGTTTTCCCGTATCGCCGTACCCGTATTCCCGTATCCGTATCCCCGTACCATGTAACATAGGGTATACTTGCCCTGCATACCACTCAAGCTCCATGCATGCATGCAGCGCGACGCAGCAGGTCCTCATCAAGTCCCGTCGCCTCACAGCTCGCCATAGCTCCCAGCTAGCTACGCGGTGTCCTTTTCTTCTTCGACTTGGACCGGAGGAGCTTCGAGATCTCCGGCGCCCATGTGCCGATTTGCATTCAAGTCTTTGGAGAGTGTTGCCTCGCTTAGTACTGGTCGACTCGCTGAATATGAGCTGTGGACGTGTTGACGAGGCATGTGCTATACGCACAGAAATTATGAGCACAGCTTAGCTGCATATACAAATCGGAAGAAAATAAAATCTACGCCTCCAGTTCCATTTATTTCTCGGTGCGTTTCACATCTGTTCAAACCTACTACCTTCGTTCCTAAATAATTGTCTTTCTAGAGATTTCAACAAGTGACTACATACGGAGCAAATTAAGTGAATCTACACTCTGAAATATGTCTACATACATCTGTATGTTGTAGTCCATTTAAGATGGCTACAAAGACAATTATTTGGGAACGGAGAGAGTACAAGTTTATATAAAAAGGAACCCAGATGTGCAGAAAGGACAGGCACAATTAATTTTAATTTTTAATTCTGAAGATGAAAATGAAAAAGAAAACCTCCAGGCACATGCGAATGAATAATGCAGAGAGAACCTAGCTAACGAGTACCTGTCACCTGTACTGATGTAGTACGATGGCTCATGTTTTAGTCATTTCTGGTTAGTGGTTTCTGACACAGTGATTCCGGGCAATAATGATCGAATTAGTTGCTTCTAAGTGCACGCAGAGTAGCAGT
Source organism: Triticum timopheevii (assembly GCA_963921465.1). Taxonomy (NCBI): domain Eukaryota; kingdom Viridiplantae; phylum Streptophyta; class Magnoliopsida; order Poales; family Poaceae; genus Triticum; species Triticum timopheevii. The sequence goes on from OY997274.1 coordinate 596,522,932, forward strand.
AGTACTAGTACAACACTAGTAAGATGGTGTTCTAAATCTTCCAAGGTGGAGTATCATGTTCACTGTGAGCTCAACGCCAAGTACTAGTACCAGCTGCGCGGGCGTAGTCGGCCAAGTTTTCTCCTATCTGCTAATCTGCACATGGGATGGGAAAGTGCCCGTATCTACTCCATCCGTCGGGAGTATCTCTACTCCTAATGTCTCAGTTCGTAGGTCGCGTTTTGGGTTTTATTTTCGTCCCATCATTTTCGTCCGGTTTTTTTTCGTCCTCAATCCCACCTCCCACTTCCCCGTACCAAAAAGAAAACCAACCAAAACCAGGTAAAAAGGGAGCGATGCCTCCAGTCCTCGCACGCCTCGCACTTGCATGCCTCAATGAAAAAAGGCCAGCAAAAAAAGACCTACGAAAAAAGACCTACGAAAGAAAAAACAACGATAAAAAAAATCAGGCGACTCGCAAGCACGAGCGAGGCCTCCAGATCCCGTCGCCACCGCCCGACGCCGCCAGCCCCGTCCTCCTCCCTGGCTCCCGGTGCCGCCCGCCCCCATCTCCTCCTGCGATCCTGGCGTCGCCCCGCCCCACCTTCTCCCTCACTCCCGGCGTGACCCCGCCCCCACCTTCTCCCTCACCACTGGCGCCGCCCAACCCCCAACCTCCCTGGATCCCGGCGCTGCCCCGCCGCCACCTCCTCCCTCGCTCCCGGCCGCCCATGCCGCCTATGCGCGCCCCTCCCTCAATCCAGATGGGCCGCGCCGGGAGAGCTAGATCGAGGCGGCGGGCACCGTGTGCGTTTTTTCTCTTGGGACGCCGCTCCGACCCGATCCGGCGAGGAGGCAGCCTCCGTCTGCGGCAACGAGGGCGGCGGCCGGCTGCGCGAGAGGTTGATCTGATTGTGCCTCCATGACGGCATCGTTATGCGCACCGCCGACGGCGCTGTGTCGCGACCAAAGGGGCACCCGGCCACGGCCGGGGACTCGCTGCAGTTGAAGCACGCCATCTTGCCACCATGTATGTTGTGTGTTCTTGTGATGCATGTCCTTGGGGTTGGGTGTTCTTGTAGCCACCATGTTCATGCAGGCACGAATTGGACTGAGAAATGCTAACAGAGGAGGAGAAGACCATGCAAGTACGTATGTGCCAAAATTGATATATTTAACTCTAGGTATTGCATTATTTTGCTGCAGTGTAGTAGTACTCTTGAAAGAATTTGTAGGAGATAGCAAAAGGACTAGATCAAGGATCCATTGATTTAAAAAAGATGGTGGAGAAGAGGATCAATTTTGCTGCAGCGTATTCTTGCAGGTACATTTTCTATTAGCTTCAGTGAGGATCAATTATTTCTGTGTACCACTATAAAGATGGTGGAGAAGAGGCCATTACAGAGGGGAACAAAGCCAGAGGCATTATAAGATGTGTGCTACTGGGGGCAATGAAGCTGCTCAGACCTACATCAGTGTTGTATAACGTGGGGAGCTGGAGAAACATGACAATGGTGCTGCTTAATCTTCTTGTTATGCAAGTGAGTTAAAAAAATCAAACATGTCAACGCTGTTGTGTTTGGACTAACCTTTTTACTCTAGAATCTTGATCTCAATCACCATGGTTATTTCTGATCCAAGGACATAAAACTGCTCTAATATCTGTTTTGCTTATTGTGTTTTTACATTGTAAACCAACAGATGGGAAACAAAAGGGAAATACGCATATTTGGGCTTCCCCATAGTTGTCCTTTGTTCTTTGATTGTTTAGATCCTCCATAGAATTTCAGGAACCTCTGTTGATGTGTTCACAATAATTCTGTATCTATTTATTAGAAGTCACAAGTAAACTATGAAGAAGAGCATGTAAAAAGACAGTATGTCTTTAACAGATTTTCTTTTACGTCATATGTGCTTTTGGAAGTTCAGGATGAGCTTCTTTCAGTACTTCGCTGATGATGAAGCAGATATCAGGGCACTTCAGCTTAGTAAATATTGTATATACCCTTCCCCTGAAAAGTTTGACGTTGTTACTTGGGAAAAAGGAAAATGCCCATAGATTACTTTTTAGTTATGCAAAGTTTAAACTTCAGTCATGCTTTATTGGTCGTTTTCCCCAATAAATATCTATCAACTGCAGGTCCTTGGGGTTGGGTGCGGCAACTCGCGGCTCGAAGACAATCTTTTGTGGTGGGGCGTCGCCGCCGCCGGCGGCACCTGCATAGACCGTCTCGTTGGAAACGAAGAAATGTTGCCCTGATTTGGAGCTGTAGGAAGGAGGTGGTTGCAGACACAAAGTGGGGACACACAACTCCCATGCCAAACGGATCCTTGGTTCGGAGGTGCGCGGCGCCGACGATGACAACCTTTCTATCGACGCAAGGGCAGCGGGAGCTCATGACGCTGTTGATGCCACCACCATGCACGGGGTTGATGCAAGGTGGGACAAGTATGTATACCAGGCAAAGTACTCAATCGGTTTGGCATTTAGCTTTTTGATTCTGTTTTACGTGTGCTTTTTGATTCAGATAATTTGTTTACCTGATGGCTTCACTCCAGGTAATCTGTTTGTCTGACATTTTGCTTTTTGATTCAGTGTGATCACTAATGGGGAGGACATAAAACTTCAATTAAGAGCACAGTGATTCTCTAGCTACATGTATCATGCAAGTGACGTCTTTCCATGAATCTTCTATTCATTATATAACCTCCCAGGCCCTTAGAAAAGTATCTCTGTTAACTCGATTTCTTTCTGCTGATTCTTATAGAGCTTCTGCAGGAGGGCGTCACCTGCGGCATCACTTGCATCGACCTCTCACCGATCACCGTCCCGAGGATGCACGACAGACTGGCGGAGCAGGGCACCAGTGATTGTTTGACCAATTTGCTCGACTCATAGTTCCCTTCCTCTGTCCACACAACGTTGCCCATTGTTGCTAAGTTGTTAATTCATCAGGACCATTATTGCGGCTACATAGTCTGTTCATCTTGCCTGCCTTCTTAGGAGAAACCAATTTACTGAAGGTAACTATTCTTTATTTACATTTTATTTGTTTCTTCCTGCTACTTGTACGATTTGCGTCGGAAATATTCTGACTACTTGCATGAATTTTAAACCCTACTTGCACAGTTGCTTGCATTTTGTGTTGAGAAACATCTGCTACTTAAATGTACATAATACTTGCAAGTTCTATTTGTTGACTGTGCCATGATAGCTTTAGGCCTTTAGTTGTACAAAACTGCCAAAGTAGGTGACAACCACCTGCAGCTCAATCCTTGTTTAACTCGACAGACAAGCTAAAGTAAATGAGGAGCCAAGATAAATTGTTGTAAGCCTTTTACTGACTAGGAACAAGGGGTTGTAGGAAGGAACACTGCACTATGAGTATGCCCTTTGTTAGCTCTTTGTCCTTTTCTGTAACACTAGCCTATAGAAGGATGAATGGTGTCAAGCTCCGGGCAACAAGTAGCATTATCTCAGTAGTACAGTCAGCACCACTATCTGAGATTGCACATTTACGACCATGGTGGCACACAGAAAAGGAAGCTTGGTCTGAAACAAATTGCCAAATGCCAGGATCAACATTTCTTTTCTAGAGCATCTCCTTTTCGGGAAAGTTGTTGTCGAGAACTCAGTTGCGTGTTCCTTTATTTTCAAGAAACTCTATATAGACCTTGATAGCTTGAATATAATGTTTTAGTATGGTGTATTTGTAAGGTACAATCCATTGATAATTATTGGTAGTAACATGTGTGTATGTGAATATTTAAACGTACTATCGCTAGATCAAAATTTGGACATACATAGATAGCTCCAGATGTAGCCTAAATGTTTTTTTATTCCCCATATAAACACTGTTGTGAATCCTTGTGCGGTTGTGCCTAGATATATCTAAATGCATCTGCTGCTATATCTCTCAATACTCAATAGCACGGTTTCATGGCGAATCAGTGCCACTGTTATGTGTGTTGATGTTTGAACCGAACCAGCGATTTGTTAGAACTTATAGTGTTTCTTGTATAGGATGTCGGTTTTCCAAATCATAAGAATATTTGCTTTGCTTTTTTTTATATTTGCAGGTTGGCAATTCCGAAGTTATTGCCTTTCTACTTCAAACTGAAATAATTCCTCTTTGTCTTTAATATGGAGATGGGCACTGAATTTTAAAAAACAGCATGAACTCAACCCCTTCTGTAAATCAAATATTTCATTTGCAGGGACGACGTGGGGCTCATGTCGAGCACTTCACCTGCAATGGGTGTGGCCTTCTCCGTCTGCCAAACATGCTACAAGTACGAGCACCATGAGGGAACTGCCTGGAGTGCAAGACCCGCCACAAGCTCCTTAAGGGTTAGTCAGCCTCCACCCACGGCCGAAGGCACTTGTAGATGTGAAGAATATCCATGTCCGATTACATCGCCAGAAAGAAAAAACCATGAGAGCCCACACTAATCATCAAGGTAAAAATTGTCCTGTAGTCTTTTCTAATATTTCATTTGTATGTTGGTTTGGTAAACTTAGCATGCTGCGAGCTATTTTTAAGAAAGTTCAGTCATACCTTATGCTGCTATGAAATATACATGTTAGGACTATTTACATGCCTATAATTAGGCCCACCAGTTTGGATGGCAAACAATTGCAGCTGCGAAGAATAGGATATCTTCTCGATCTCAGGGATCAGCCCATCTGATATTTTGTTTGATTGGGGTTGCGGTTTTGTTGGGCATATAAGTTTGTGCTGGGTATATAATCATATTTTTGCTGGCACTGATGTATGGCCTTCCTTATGGTTATTTTTATAAAAATAAATTGTGTCAGTTTTGCCGTCGATGATAGTAATAGTATAAAGTTCATATGGTAAAATAACTGATATGAAATACTACCCTCGGTTTAGATCTATTTCATGAAGGTCTCATATTAACACCTGTGAGTGGGAGTTTCATAATATAGAGTTACTTATAAGATTGGATACTATTTTTTGATCTGAAAATATCTATTGCCGATAAGAACGTATTTCACATAATAAATTGCTGGTTCATGATGGAGCTTGAAATGTATTCCTTTTTTTCTGTAGGGATTTTTGAAACGAGCAGAAGATTAGTAACTTCTACGACATCAAAGATCTGACCTTTTAGAGTATGCACCATATTGATTTACTTATTGATTTATTCACACTATATCAGATTTGTCTTGAACGTGATACTTTATTGACTGTACTGGACACGGGAAGTTAACTGTTTTAATTATATAGGATTAGTCTGCACCAATTGCTGCATAAGTTCTCCTTGATACCAATTTACATACTTGCGCTACTAGGCCTTTGGTCAGTTTGCAACTGGTATTTTAGACATGTACGAGTATTCTCATGGTATTTCTATATGTTTTAATTAGTACCAGATGGAATTTGCGAATTAGTCTTACAAAGAGAAGAGAAAAGGAAACAGTATTCACGAGTTTGCAGGAATATGGAAACTCAAGGTAGTCTGTTAGCATAAGTAAAAAATGTTTTTCATTTTATTTCTTTGTTTGACCAAATTATATTTTATCCGAACGTATGGATGATCGACACAATGGACGTACGTAGTTTCTGGTAGTAGAAATTCTTAAGTCCCAAGGGCAAGCATACCGTTGAAAAAATAAATACATGTACGACAGATCAGCCAGCAACTTGTTGATCTGTGATTCTTTGAAACTTGATGCTGATAACTGCCTATAAGTCAGTATTGTTCAGAGCCAAAGATAAGTACCAATCTATTTGGTTAAGTTGAACACTTTCAGATCAGGAGTAGTAGAAATTCTTAAGGGCGTTGGGATATTGAACTGCAGGTACTAATGCGTGTGTAGTTCATGTCAATCCATCCTATTATTTCATCCTTGTAGGCATACTGCTCATCTTCTTTTAATACTAATTCTCTTAATTCTTTTCTGATTTTTGTGGAGTTGTGCAAATAGCTTCGGCAGGTTTGTTAGGCTAATATAAAGTAGGGGCCTTTGCTACATAATGATACAAAGATGATACTGAAGGTTGTTTTGTAACTAGCAATGTATTTTGTTTACAAGCTGATTGTCAACTTTCTTAGAAAGATACATGGCTGTTTTGTCCTATCAGACAATATTAAACTTTTGCTATGGTATTTCCTTATCAGTTTGAAGGTCACATGGATGCTGACAGCTCTTAGGTGTATGGCCTATTTGTTCCTGGGTATTGTTGCCTTTCTTCCTGGTATGCCAATGTATATTGCTTCAGTTTTCATATTGAGATTGATACAAAATCTAGGCTCCGAAGTGCAGATTGTGAAGAGGTATGCTTATTTTTGCCTTTCTTCGTGATACCAGGTTTATACAGCGGAGGATCCTGAGTTGATGCATATATTGGCTCAAAAAGTAACTAGGCTCTGAAGTGCATATTGACAAGAGGTATGCTTACTGTTGTCTGTGTCAGTCTATCTACTCGATCACCTTCATATCAACAAGTACATTGGAGTTGTTTATCTCAGTGCATCAGAATTGTTTCTTTCATGCAGAGTTTCTGCTGCTATTTGTTAAATCTTAAAGAAACGTCTGTTCCTGAGGTTTACAAGTCCCCTTGTTCAAATATGAAAATGATTTATTTGCAAACTTCAATGCAAAATGGTTAGTCAGTCTCGAACAACTGCATCTATATATACTTTCTAGCTATGCTATTGATGCCACATCCAGATTACACTTTTCTTCTCTTTTTCTTTTCTTGGGAGTGGATAGGTCTCACTCAAGGATCGAGCAAATGCAGTTCTAATGCTTGTGTCGTCTAATTCAAAGCATGAGGACTTTAAATTTTCATGAAATATTTCTCCTCTTAAATCTAAAAAACTAATATTCATAGAAGCATGAAAAATAGATTTACTGGATTTATTGGATTTTATTTGTTGCATAATGTATTGCATATTAGACATAACGATGACAATCTATTATATACAGTATCTTTGAAATATGTTAGAAGTTGGCATTTCTGTCATGCGAGCTTCAGAGAAGGATTAATCTGATTGTCCTTTGATGTTCTAGAGTTTAGTTTGTTGGTTGCTTCAGTTAAGTTGGTGTTATTTGGAATAATAATGTCTCCAGGTGCTTGTAACATCGGTAAAATGGTGGAATTCTAGCAGTCATTAGTTTCAGTTTGTGTATAAGAAATACCATCAACCTATTATTAGTGAGCTTTGTATTGTTTTTCTCTGTGTTTACACCTCTCTTGCTCCAATCCTGATGATTCAATTCTAACAGAGGAGCTTGCTACAGCCATCCAGGGGGCCAGGGCGATTAGATGCCCATCACTCACGGCGGCAAGAAGTTTTGTGTCGAGTTGATGAACTAGCACCAGCTGGGAGCCCGGATGAAGAAGGTTGTCCCTGCGGAGAAAAATGAGAAGTGATGAGATGTTTTTGACAGCTAATGGATGATGTTATCTTAGTCTGTGAATTTTTGTTTTGGTCGATTTAGAAACCTTGTTTGATGTCTGAAGATCCCTTTTTGCCCATTGTTCAAACCATATCTTCATTTTTGTGTAAATGGTAACAATACACTTCAAACAATTAAGTTGTCATCCCAAAAAATATTTTGTAAAAGGATGTACTTATCGCCTCAATAATCCTTAATCATCACGTAGATTGCATTTTCATTTAATTATTTTTGAGAATAGCGTAGATAGTTTTCTTCAGAATTACAAATATTTGATATAGTGTATGTTAATTGAGACATGCGTTGCACGTGTTCCTTAATGCATCAATCATTTTCAATTAGGACGGGAGTCTGAAAAATGTTGTAAGGTTATCACCATTTTTTTAACTACAGAAGTCTGAAGATTAGAAGCATGATCTTTTATTTTTCATGTTGCTCTACCTCTGTAGTGTCAAACCGTAGGAACTTTTATCACATATGCTAATTTATCCTTGATGGCAAATAATCCGAACAAAATTTTTGCAAGTAATGGAGGCCTCCCCAGAGTAAGGGGGAAAATTGTGGGAGTGGACGCACATCATGTAGGCGAGATGGCAGAGTTTGTGGTCGTACTGGCCATGAGTGGGCATAAACGAGTTTACACTAATTACTTTACATTAATGTTGTTGTTTGCAGACTTGAAAGGAGAAAATATTGGCAAAAAGTCCCTCAAAATTCATAGTGTGGGTGTAGAAGGTTTGGGGATTTTGAGCCGGATGGGCCATTGATGTTTGCGGTTAGCTTGGATAGGGAAGGTAGAGATAGTAACTGAAGAGGAGCAGGAGGACGAAGACGAAGAAGAATAGTGGTTTATAGGCAGAAAAAAATTAAGAATGTTGCTCAATTTGCATGAGGATTCAAACAATGTAAATTTGACACGATTAAAGTTGACTCATGTCGAGCCTCACGATGGTGGTGGAGCGGTCATGGTGGATGGTTGGTTGCGGCCGCCGTGTAGTTGTGGAGCAGGTCCTGGGAGAGAGGTGGTCGGTGAGCCCGTGCCGAAAGAAAAGTGCCGCCGGTAGGCAAGGTAGGGTGGATGGTGACCATCACGCTGTTTTCGAGTGAGCGAGGCATCCGCCATCGCGCAGGCAAGGAAGTCGAAGCCTGGGTCAAGGTTGGGCACTGTGGTTGGCGTGAAAGTTGACGGACCCGAAGGCCGGTGAGGAAGACATTTTTATTATAATTGCTCAAATATTGTGCGAATGAAACTAAAGACAACATTTCTGATATTGTGCAAGAATTTGTTGAACGCATCAAATAGATATTAATTTGTAACAAATTTTTAGTTCGATCATCGCTCTATATGTATGCATTGTCAAATTGCCTTTTGTTAACAATTTACAATGTAAGTGAAGTGGACTTAAATTATTACTCGATTCTACCTGTGCTATCTTTTTTTTACATGTGAAATATAACATGCATTACGTTTACATAATTCCAGCAAAATATTTTAAAAGCCCGTGGCAACGCACGGGCATTATACTAGTTAATCACAGGAAAGGTCTTTTTCTCCTTTCTCAGTGGCAATATATAAAGAATTTGTGCCCCTTTTTTTGTGGAAAGAAAATGTGTTTACAGTGGCGAAGGAAAGAAGAGATTTGAGAGGAAATCTGCCTGCGCAACCGTGCTCTTCCTCCGTGGCACCCTCCTCCTCCGCTCGTGCCCATTATATGGACATGATGCGGGAGGAGCAGTTCCAAGAGGCGCAGGCCGACGCCAACTACAATGACAACCTCCTCTAGGAGCATCTACAGGCGGAAGAGCAGCTCGCCACCGGCAGGGCGGTTGCACCGGTCGCGGACATGACGGAGCAGAAGGCGCTGCTCGAGTCCTACCGCTCCGCCCGCGAGATCCGCCTCATCCGCTGGCGGTACCGCCAGTGGGTGGCGGAGATGGCGGCCGCCGGCAAGGAGCGCGGCGACGTCCGCGGGCGTCGCCGACAGCGAGGAAGAATAGTGCACGGTAGGTCGCCGCCGCTCATATCCCTTGAAGGCCAACGCTCCTTCCCTCCCATCGACGCCAAGCTTGGTGAGCTCAACATCAGCGGCCGATTAGTCGCTTGGCGGTGACGTGGAGGAGGACAACTTCAGTTTCGGGGCTCTGGAGGTGTAGGTTATGGTGGCGCAGCTGGAGAGTGCCGAAGCAGAACTGGAAACGATGAAGCTTCAGTTTTTAGGACTGATAGTCGGACATGGGGACAAGACGTCGGCGATCATTTAGATTAGGTATTAATTATACTCCGGAGCCCGCCTAGCACCGCTTTAATGTAATTGTAATGAAATCCGTCATGTTTATACGAAATCCTACCGTGTTTATATGAAATTTGGACTTGTTTGAACATATTTCGTCTGTGCGGTTAAAAATATGTTTGAAATATATGCGGCTAGTGTTGGATGACTGTCTCCCGCATCCGTATTCGTGGACTGGTCCTGCGATGATTTTTGCGGGTTGCCGTGGCAAAGATCCAACAGATGATTAGCGGTGTAAATTAGACAAGAAACATGCACCACTAGTACACGTTAGAATTCTCTATTGGATACACGGTTTTTTAAACATGGTACGGACGCAAGCGCTCAAACACTCAACCCTATGAACATACACATGCACACCCTATTCTTATGAGCAGCTTCGAGAGACAGAGCGCGCATATCATCTTGAGATTTACAAAGTCGGCGTAGGCGCCTCGTCGCCGACGGGAACGTCTCCTCTCACAGAAAACCCATCGTCAGAAATCCTGAAATAAATACGGAAATAATGCGAGCACCAGGACTTGAATCCTGGTGGGCTGGGGATACCATTGTCCCTCTAACCATCTAACGACGGGTTGGTTCGCCTCTATTGGGTACACCTGAATCTAATAGTTGCACGGTCAAAAACGCTTTTCATGTTAGTTGCTCTAATATTTATTGGCTAAACTGATATACGCAACACTCTAGTAATTTCTCTAAATATATCAAAGATATTTTGTGCAAGGATACATATAAACACATTTTAATGCATTAATAAATATGTAAACCAATTTATGGAGTATTGTGATATGTTATGTTTCTAAAGAATTAGTGTGAATCCACTGAAATATACTATATTGTTTGATATCTCAAAAAAATACAAAATATTATCATAACCAAATAAAATTTTGTTTAGAACAAAAAATATATTCAAAATATAAATATTTAAAAAGTATCCAAATATAGATCCTACTAAGGCGTGTGATTATGATGTAAGTTCGGCTAGTTGTTATTCATAATTATATCAAAAGATGTATTAATAGAAAATACATACATTGCACAAAAGAGAGCTCTGACGAAGCAAAAGAGTTTAGTATAAATAGGGTAGAAATCACCATATCCCCCGCAATGATGATGATCTCCCAATTTAGTAGATTTAGTGCATGTCCAATAGGGGTGGGCATAAAAACCGATGAACCGAAGACCGAACCGATGCCGAAACCGAATTAACCGAATATTCGGTTTTTTCTTCTGTCACAAAAATATTCAGTTTTCAAGTCCACTAACCGAATTGAATTCGGTATGTTCGGTTTTCATCTCAGTTAACCGGACAACCAGCCGAACAACATGAGCTGGCGTAAAAGCATAGCAAACCAACGCAAAAACAGGCACAACGAACGCTCCCGAGAGTCGCGCCCACGATCTTTTTTTCTCGAGAACTCGCCCACGATCGCCACCAACGCACCGCGCGTCACGCATAGCATGGGCCTCCCTGACAAAGCTGCATGCAAGCATGCAAGGCCCAGCTCCCATGGGCTTTTTGGTGAAGGGTGTGTGCGGCCGTGCGAGCGTATAGGTACAGCTGACCAGAACGTTTTGTTTCTTTAGTCCCACCTCGCCCGACCAAGGAAAACAGCCATGGTTTTTTGCCTATATAAGAGGGCACCGCTGCATCCATTCAAGCACAAATACTTCAAGCGTGGTCATTCGTTATAAAACCGAAAACCGCCCCGAATTTTCGGCTAACCGTATTATCGGTTAGCTATTTTTTGTCACCATTTTCGGTTAGTGGTTTTCCTAACCGAATTTGATAAAAACCGAATGGTAGAAACCGAATTTTCGGTTTATACCGAACGCCAACCCCTAATGTACAATGCAAACCCCCAAAGCAGATATTGCAAATGTCCTCAGACCAGCCATGAGAGGGCGAGGTAGATAAGAGAGACAACCCAAAAATAGTATCAAAAGTAGAATTGATCTGAATGTACGGCAACATATGTTTGGTAATACATGACTGCATTTCTATTGGTTTAAATTTAGGCAAAGGCCAAATTCTGAATAACAACATTTGAATTGCCTCGGTTTTTGTTGTTCGATTATATTGATACTCTCTAATATATGGTTGATAAGGACCTTTTTTGTAAATGTAGAATCTAAATGTTGCATTCTGCTTATCAAGGTAGAGTTCCCTATCTGTTGTGTGTACCAGGATCCCTCCCATATTTGTGCTTACAGTTCTACTTTGTTCTGAAATTTCTAGTGATGCCTATTATACTCGTTAATTTGCATACACTGGACTAGAATATGAAGTATCATCTACAACTAGTTGCTCCGTGTGGTTTTTTAGGGGTAAAACCATGCTTTATTCATCAAACACCACAAATGTGGGATAAAGTTTGGATCATAGGATTGGCCAAACCAAGCGTGGCGTCCCAGACCTAACGATAGTGGGAACCTGGCTAGACTAGGTGCTTCGACATTGACAGCAAGACTTTCAAAAGAAAAATTACAATCAAGTAAAGATGCTTGTAACTTAATCTCGCTAATTATTGCTCCATTACTTCCTCGACTCCCACTCTGAATATCACAAATCATGTGCTTGGCGTCTGAGGCAATGACTATACGATGGAGGTTGAGATCTTCTGCCAGCGCCAAAGCCTCTCTACATGCAATAGTCTCCAAGACCAGTGGATCATCCATGCCTCCGATGACAAGTGAGCTGCTACCCAAAAAAAATCCATTCCTGTCTCTTCATACAGCCGCAGCCGTTCCACCAACTCCCTTGCGCACACCATCGTCCACATGTATATTGGCAAAGCCAATAGGCAGGGCTTACGGTCACTGAAGGGTTACAACATGTGGTCTCTGCTAGCCAACACGGGGCGCTCGATGATGGAGCCTCCTTGATCATCTCTAGCTCTTCAATGAACCAGTTAATGAAACACAAAGTGGCCTGTGGACTTTGGAATATTCCCTCATGGATCGCCTTTCGTCGCATTGTCCATATGGCCCATAGAGTGATAGTAAGCTTTATGAAATGTGCATGCAATAATAACTCCATTTGCGAGAATAGCCAATGTTTTGCACTTGGTTCGATCACTGATATAATAGATTGGGCCAACTCATCGTCAACCAAAGCCCAAGTGCATCTTGCCATCGTACGTTCAGCAAGGGAGTGTCTCCAGGAATCCGGTGCACCACAGAATCCACATGCGCTCGATGTAGTCATGTATCTATGTGCCCTCACATCATTTGTGCGTATTGATTGTTTAGATAATCTTCATAGGAACATCCGCACCTTGGCAAGCACCTTAGTCTTCCACAAATTCTTCCATGAGCCCTCTTCTATAGCCGTGTTGGATGAGCCAGCTCTCTCCTCTACCCACGCCTCCCTCCTATTGTGTGTGTCCACCAGCATACGATATGCAGATTTCACCAAAAAGTTTTGATTGTTATCATAATTCCAACTCCGGAAGTCCATAATGTTCCTGGTGCAGAGAGGGATACCTAGAATTATCCGTGCATCCATGGGCATGAACACCTCATTTACTCTATGTTTCTTCCACGATGCAGAAGTGGCATCAATAAGCTCGAACATTGACATTGGGTGATTAGCGGTGGTGCAGCCATAGGGTCTCATCATCTCTAGACGAGGAAGCCAATTATCATCCCATATACTAGTGTTTTCACAATTAAAAAATTCGTTTGATAACTCCTTACTTCAAAGTGTCTATGCATGCCTTCAATAATGGACCTCCAGACCTGGCTCGGGTGAATACCTAAGGAGGCATTCTGTATAGTGCCCTATAGGTAGTATATGCTCTTCAGGAGATGGGCACTCAAGCACTCTGGATTTTGCAGTAAACTCCAGGCCTGCCTAGCCAACATAGCCAAGTTAAAAATATTCAAAATATTTAAAACCCAATCCACCCATATCGTTTGGTTGCCTCATGATTTTCCAAGAAACCCAACGTGGCTTGCGTTTCCCTTCTTTGCTTCCCCACCAGAACTTCCTGATCAGCATGTTCAAATGTTCACATAGACCCCGAGGGAGTTTGAAACAAGACATGGATTAAACTGGGACGGCTTATGCAACTGACTTGACAAGAACCTCTTTACCGGCTGTTGACATAGTATTTTCAATCCATCCCGGTACCTTGCTCCACAACCGGTCCTAGAGGTATTTAAAAGAACCGTTCTTATTGTTCCCAATATCTGATGGCACGCCAAGTATTTTTCATTTAAAGTTTCATTGGGAACATTTAGTATACCTTTAATCTCAATGTGATTGCTATTTGGGACCCCTTTGCTGAAGAAAATAGATGATTTTGAGTAGTTGATCCTCTGCCCCGTGGCTTGACAATATATATCCAGTACCAGGTTCACCTCAGTAGCACCCATACCATTTGCCTTAAAGAACAACAGGCTGTCATCAGCTAATAAAAGATGGTTCACATGTGACGCTGACGGTGCCACCTGCGATCCATGCAAATTGGATGGCTCAGTTCTTGATTTTAACAGGCACGAAAGACTCTCTGCTACAAACAAGAACAAGTATGGAGATGTTGGGTCCCCTTGTCTAATTCTCCGTGATGGTTTAAAATCCTAAAGCTTTCTGCCATTGAACATAACAGAAAAAATCATAGTAGTAACTAGTTTCATAACAATGCTTACCCAGTTTACGGAAAACCCCAGTTTCAGCATGATGGCTTTGAGGTGGTCTCACTCAACTCTGTCGTAGGCCTTTATCATGTCAAGTTTCAGTGCACACGTTTGGTGTTTCATTACCCTATTCCTCTTCATAAAATGTAGGCACTCATAAGCCATGGTGATGTTATCAGAAAGAAGCTGACTGCTCCTCGGAAATAATGTCACGTAAGACCAATTTCAGCTGGTTGCTCCGTAGATGGGTTTCCATTTTCAGTAAAATTTGACCTAGAGCAGTGGGCTTGGAAATGAATATATTTTTGTTGTATTCTTTCACTCCATCTTTAAATCATTGAAACATTAAATAATGACCAAATTAGATTTCCAAAATATCCCTTTTGATGAAAAATGTGTGTAGATACTATACATCTTTTCGTATATGCAATGTTTTTCACATTTTTCTAATGTAAAATAAATTTATTATAAAAAAACAAAATAGTGGGCTACCTGGAGCACGGTAGGAAAAATAGAAAAATACATACTTTTTTCAGATGAAGGAGGATTCATTCCGGGCCTGCAGCGCTCCACCTATCATGTATGTGACTACATCTACAGTGGCGACGCCACGCGGTGGTGCCTCCCACGCAATGTTTTTCGGCGGCACTGGTCATCGCAACAATTGTCCGGATCTGATGGAAAATGTCCAAAACAAATCATGAACTGGTAGACGAAAGCTAAATCAAACCCTGAACTTCCAATTTGTGAAAATCAGCACCCCAGACTCTAATCCCAGTCTATTTTAAACCTTGAGAGTGTTTAGCTTGTATTCGCTGATGTGGCAAGACAAATCGGGCCGGCCCATTAGTGCAGTTGTTCACGCGTTCGCTCTGCTCTATTTTTTCTTTCTTTTTTTCCGCTTCTTTTATTTTCCCATTGGTTCTTCTTTGATTTTTCATCGGTTTTCTTTGGCTTTCTCTTTTTTCCTTCGCTATACTTTTCTTTGATGCGTCAACGGCGGGCTTACGCCTGCCTGAACCTTTATTGCCAACCGTCAGGGTGTTACATATCTCAGAGAGTACATGGGGATTCGAGGAGGGAAAGTGGAGGGAAAGACAAAATTACATGAAGCGAGAGGCTATAATCTCCCGGCAAGGTGAAACAACATGGAGCCCCAGTCCCGGAGCCTAAGTTGCTTTTGAACATTATTACAGCGGTAGGTCCAAAGTTTAAGATCATCTGCAGCGGAGCGTGCAACATCATGAAGCCCAAGTTGAATGTTCCGAAAAACCTTGGCATTCCTTCTCTTCCAGATATTCCAAAGAACGGCCAGAAGAACTGTTGATCTAGTTCTATTGTGCCATTCACCCTCCCATGCTTGAAGCAGCCCATGCGGAGCTGTGCAGAGCCTGTGAAGCTCCTCCCAAAGAGGAGCGAGGTGCTGGCACCCGAAGAGTAGATGGTTGATGGATTCGTCGTGGTCGCGGAAGGGGCACGCCGCTGAAGTGGCAATGCCCCATCTGAAGCATCGCTCATTCGTGAAGAGGTGGTCCTTGCGAGCAAGCCAGAGGAATAACCGGCATTTATTTGGGGCGTAGTTTCGCCAGATGGCCGGGGCGAGCGTGTCTGTGAGTTTTGCCCTCCAAATCGCGTGGTAGGCAAGTTTAGCGGTGAAAGGTTTCCCAGCATCCCTTGTAGTTCTCCTATCAGCTACCTGCAAATTCAAGTTTACCGTGGCCAAAATAGTGTGTAGTTCAAGTAGTTCGCAATCGGCTGCGTGAGACAGCCTAGGGGTTAGGTCCAAGGTTAGGTTGTTCGAGGCCAAAGCGCGTGCCACTGAAGTGTGAACTCGGTTGGAGTGAGAAAACATGGCCGGGAATTGTTGGGCTAGGGTTTGGGAGGAGTGAGGGAGCCAAAGGTCTAGCCAGAAGGAGGTAGTGACTCCATTACCGATGCTGACCCGGGTAGAGTCCCTGAATAGGGTGAGGCCTTTCATGATGTCCTTCCAAATCGGGGTATGCTGGTTGTCAGACATGCCCACATCATTAGTGGTCGACCAGCCATATTTGGAGATCATGTATCTGGTCTCTCCCGAGACTTGCTCGTCATGCAGCTTGGAGATGTGTTTAAGTAACAGACAGAGGTTCATGTGTGGAAGAGAAAGAAAACCAAGGCCCCCATTGGCGAATGGTGCACAAACGAGGTCCCAAGCGACCTTGAAGTTGCCGCCCGAAGTTTTTTCCTGGCCGAACCAAAAGAAGGCTCTACAACGTTTCTCGATTTCCTTAGTGGTTCCAGCCGGGAGAAGAAGAACACTCATGGCATAGATTGGCAGGACGCGTAAAATAGAGCGGACCAGGATAGCCCTTCCGGCCAAGGAGAGCAAAAGGCCCCTCCAACTGGCAAGACGGCGATCGACCTTGTCAATGATGAAGAAGTCAGCCAGGTTTAGTTTGTGAGTGGATATAGGCAAGCCCAAGTAGGATTGGGGGAAAGTGGCAACTGGGCAGCCCAGGATTGCGGCAAGGCTAGTCGAGAGGTCAGGGCCGACGTGGATCGGGGCAAAGGTGCTTTTGTGGAAATTGATTTTTAGCCCAGTAGCCTCAGAAAATTGGAGCAGGATATTTTTGAGAGTCCGTAGTTGAGCGGCGTCAGGGGGGAGGACAATTAGCGTGTCATCTGCATACTGAAGCACGGTGCAAGGCATATCATGAGCGATCGGGTGAGTCAGGAGTCCACAGTCGGAGGCCTGGATAATGAGTCGTTTTAAGACATCAACCGCCAAGATGAATAGATAGGGAGATAGGGAATCGCCTTGCCGCAAACCTTGGCGGCACTGGAACCAGGGCCCTGGCTTACCATTTAGGAGAACAACCGAGCTGGTCGTGGTGTTTAAGCTTTGCACCCAACGGCACCAGAGCGGTGGGAATCCATGAGCCTTCAGGATGTTGGCAAGGCCGATCCAAGAAACTGAGTCAAATGCCTTGTGAAAATCTAGCTTAAGGACGATTGCAGGTAGCCGTCGCTTGAAACAAGTTTGGACAATATCAGTAGCGTGAAGAAAGTTTTCAGCAATCCCACGTCCTTTGACAAAGCCGGTTTGATTGTACTGGGTGAGTTGAGTGATGAGGGGTTGAGCCCTTAAGGAGAGGCACTTTGATGTAAGCTTACTGACATGTAGTTCTCAGGCGTAGAAGCATCTGATTTTTTGGGAAGGAGCACAATGTGGGCAATATTGATGCGCATAAGATCCGCAGTGCCTGCATGGAACTCGTTCATCAGATTAAGGAGATCCGGTTTGACAAGGTTCCAATTAGATTTGAAGAAGGATGGGCCAAATCCATCCGGCCCAGGGCTGGCGTCATCCTTCATGACCCAAATGGCGTCCTTTATTTCCTCAAGAGTAAAAGGTTTCAGGAGGTCGGAGGCTTGGGTTGTGCTGAGCGCGTTAGGCAGAAGCAGATTTTCTAGGTCGAAAGAAGTGGACACGGGGGCGCTTGTGCCAACCAAATTTTTGAAAGAACGAAGGAGGACAGCTTCTTTGTTGGAGTGAGCGGAGAAGGTGGTGTCATTGTAAGAGAGAGAGAGATTTTATTGATTTTTCCGATGTCTCGCGGACGCACAAATATGCATATAGGCCGAGTTTTCGTCCCCAAAAACGCAGTCTTTGATTTTTGCCCGTTGCCTCCAGTAGTCAGCAAGGGCAGCATTGTGATGGTGGAGGGAAACTTGACCGCAATTCTAAGATTCGATTCAATGTGTGAGAGCGGCCGGGCCTCCTCAATCTTGTCCAGAAAGTTGATAGTAGCATGGCAATTCAGAGCTAGGATTTTTGGAGAGCGACGGTTTGACAGCCACTTTTTTGCCATGTTTCTAGTGCGTTTTAACTTAAGGGATAGAATCCCCGCGGCGCCAAGGTGGGCATGTTGGGCACCTACGCTTGCCCAGTTTCTGGCCACCCTCTCCTTAAAGAGTGGGATGCTGAGGAGGGATCGGTCTAAACTTTATTGAATTTTTCTTTATTTGCTTTTTTTTGTTTCTTTCTTGAGTTTCTTCATATTGTTTTATTGTCCTTTTGTTTCTCTGCCGATTTTAACCAGTTTTCATTTTTTTTACGCATGTCTAATTTTTGTCAGCACACAATGTAAATTTTTAACTCACAAATGAAATATATTTTGATACACTTTTGACATTTTTAAATACATTATGTACATTTTTCAAAATACATGTTTTCAACATTTTTTTGAATACACATGTACATTTTGACATTTTTAAATACATTATGTACATTTTACGAAATACAGTTTACATTTGTTGAGGTTTCGAAATTTGTTCCCATTTTTACAGAAATTGTTTATGTTTCAAAAGGTGTTTGCTTTTTCAAAGTTTATTGTATTTGCAAAAAATTATTATTGTTAAAAATACATTGAGAATTTTAAAAATAAGGTGTATTTAACTTTTCTGATATTTCAAACATTGTTTACGTTATCAATACTTGTTTGTTCTTAAAAAAAATTCAAATCTCCACGCTGCAGTGTATGGTTAAATTGCTTGGACCTCTCGTTACAGAACCAACAGCTGTTGGTTGTATTGCCTAATGCGAGCAGCTTATTATTACCAGGTTGCAAGTTCGATTGCTCCGGAGGTTTCTTTTCTTTGTACTTTTATACATCACACGTGATGAAAAAGGAAAAAAAATATCCATTGCATGTGACGAAAAAGAAAGAAAAAACTCACTTCGCACCTTGTGGTCTGGCCTAGTCGCGTCCACAGAAATAATCCCGGTGATGAAAAAGAAAAAAACGTTTCACTTCTCTGCCCCATTCGTGTCCAGAGTCAACAATCCCGGTATTTGACCTGCCACGTCGACAATCCTTATTTGGGAACGCCCTCAAGGTTTAAAATTGATCAGGATTGAGTTAGGCGTTGTTAGGGATCCAGTACTCTACTCACGCGAGATGTAGGATTGATGATATGGTGAGTGGCTGATTACAAGCACAAGTGTGCTAAAAGAGAAGATAGCAAGAACAAGGAACAGGATGAGAGCCGAGGTGGGAAGAGGAAGCTGCCGCCGTGCCGTTCCAAGTCGTGATCCAATCCCGGATGACCTGCACAATCCACTCCTTCAGGTATTTATTTGTAGCTGGCTTCCCTGGCGTGGACGTTGGGCCTATTCCTTTGATGCTGGCCCAAGGCCTGGCAGTGGACAGTTGCTAACAGGCGTGCTGATTTCAGATATTGAAAGTTCAAGATTTGATTTAGCTTTCGCTACAGGTTCAAGGTGTAATTTGGACTATTTCGTGTTAGGTCCAGAGCGAGTGTCGTGTTCCTCTCCTCTGCGTTTTCCGGTCGCCGGTCCGGGCGTCCATGCAGCCAAGAATGATTTTTATTTTCCTGTTGGACAGCATAGAATGATTTTTTTTATCTGTCTATCTCGTTGGATTTATTCAAGACCGCCGATTTGTCATGCCACCATTAAAAAACTTGCTTGATTTGAGCAAAGTCTGCAGCCTTTAAAAAAAGTGAATCTTTTCTGAAAACGCAAACATTTTTTTAAAAGCACCAACATTTTTTTAAAAGACAAACATATTTGAAACCTCAAACTTTTTTGGAAAGCACGAACGAAAATTGTTCACTTTTTCCAAAATTTGAGGACGTGTTTTTACGAAATTATGAACATTTTTTTTCTAAACACATTTTGAAAACTGTGAACAATATTTTAAAATTTGATTATTTTGATATTCCGAACATTTTTATAAAAATAAAATATTTTTCGAATAACTCAACTTTTTTATTAAAAACAAACATTATTTAAAATTCAAAAAAGCAAGACAAATATTTATATACACCATAGATTTTCGGAAAAAGGCCAACAATTTTGGAAATTCTTGTTATTTCTAATATATGAATTTATGAGAAAATTATGATTTTTTTAAAAAATAATAAGAAAGGAAGAAAACAAAAGAAACTGGAAAACCAGTAAAAGCTGATTCATGGGACCGTCGAGAAAATTACCAAAACTGGTTAGCTAGTTGTGGTAATGTGGGCGGACCCATTTCTCACAATGCTATTTGGTGGTGGGGTTCCCAAACGGGCCGGCAAAGCAAACAAGCTCAGTCGTAAAAAGATCTGAAAAGGAAACAGAAACAAAGGACCCTGCTAATCACTTGTGTTTTGCTCACAAAAAATGCTAATCACTTGTGTGAACTGAAACTGTGGGTATTTCAGCTTTAGGTTGGGGTACATTATTTACTCACCGTCACCGCCACGCACATCCCTCCCTTGCCTTGATTGATTTCCTCCTCTGGCTGACGCATGGCGGTGTCCCACTCCCCGGCATGTGGCTTTGAACTACTTGTAGTACAGTAGAAGAAGATAAGATGAGAAGAATCTCATCAACCTCCGTAACGCGAAGCATCACCAAATACAGCTAGACCACTGGATTACCATATCCTTATTCACCGTATCCGTTCAGTGATGTCTGTATAACAGAATTCATCAGCCATTCAGGTTCGAACGGGATAGACGAATGTGCAGCGCAGCCATGCGTAGGCGCCGAGTCGTGCTTGGTTTAGTTATAGTTTAGTTTAGTTGGTTTGCTCTGCGCGTGAGTAGCTAGGCAACCACATGGACATGGGGGCGACGTACGTACGTACTGTACGGGGGCCCTAAATGATTGGGATTACTGATTAACGACCCAATGATACGGTGTACCATACCGTACGTACCACGGCACCAGCGGTGCCTGTCAGTTACGCGCTTCGTTGACTCGGCCACGCTGGGTAGCAAGCTGCATCCTACGTGTACATGTGTGCTCCATCGGCGTTCCCATGGAGCTGGAGGCCACAACAAGAGCATGATGCTGCCAATCAGTCTCGACTTTGGACTTCACTAACTGCCGTATCATCAGAATTAGCCCACCCGGCCATCTCCCTACCGTGGGACTGATTAATTGTAATTAATTGATTTTTTGTCAACAGCAAAAACAAACAAACAAAATGCAGTGCGTACGGATCGGCGTACGTAAGTACGGTATGTATGCGTGCTCTAGGAGCTCTTGCTTGTCTGCCTCACAGCCAGCTCAGACCTCAGAGACAGTGGCCGTCACGGTACATCGTCGATCGGTCCGAGGTGAACGACCAGTTCAAGGCATCTGCTTAATTAGACTGAGTACGAAGCTGACACAGGATATAGAGGTCCAAACTGAAAGCAGAATACACAACTAGGATAGACCACAAACGTCGTCATTGCATGAATGTCGGCATAATCGCACACGAGATGAAACTGAAAGTCCAGTCGTCGCAGTGTCTGCAACTACTTCCCTTTGATTAGCTAGTTTGGCCTGTCTATAATTAGGTGCGAAGGCACTGCTTTTCACCTAGTTCTAAACATGCATATATGTGCAAGTTTGTTGGAGCTACAAACCAACTCTTCGTTAGGCTAGCTACATCAACAATTAAGCAAATCTCTACAAGGTCACATGCCACTCCAAAGCATTCACTCTCGTCCGATCGAGCCACGCTCATCTTCTTCTTTCTCGTGGTCGTTGCGTGCATGTGAACGGAGAGAAATGCTTATCATTACACGTGCCGTACAAGGACAAAACCGCCAGAAAGCAACGGCAAAACCGTTGATTACTTCGACGGGATTGGCTAATCTACTACCACTATAAAAGAAAGAGAAGGGCAGATCCAAACAATCATATCCATCCATCGTTAAGATCTAATGGTCCTTAATTCTCTGTCGTTTAACGCTACCAACCATGGATTAAGCCCCATCGATCGCTAAACCTGCCGCGCCCTTAAAAAAACTCTGCCAACAACGCACTCCTCCACTCCCGCACGACCTCTCGCCCCTCCCGCAGTCGTTCGCCGCCCCGCCACGCGCCGCACCCTTCGCCGCGGGAGCCGCCGCCGGAGGCCGCCCGTCGCGCCGTTCACCGCGACAGCCGTTCGCCGCCTGCCGCATCCATTCGCTGCCCCGTTCACTGCCCCGCCACGCGCCGCGCCCTTCGCCGAAGGTCGCCACCGGAGGCCGCTCGTCGTGCCCTTTGCCGCGGGAGACCCTTCGCCGCAGTTCACCGCGGGAGCCGCCTGAGCCGCTCAGCTTGGGCTCCGCCTCGCCGCCCCCGGCCCTCTTCTGCTTCCCAGCGGCCTAATGCATGTTATTCTCCGGCAGTGCGAATCTGGATCTACAGAAGCTGTTGCCACCCATCCCACTCCAGTTCCTTGCGCCAACCGAGAGGGAGGGAGGGAAGAGAGGAGCACGGAGATGATGTCACGATGCATACTGTAGAAGAGGTATGTAGAGAGCACCCTTCTTCCTTTGACACCTCCAATGAGATGTTTGAATATTCGTACGCAATGCAATTTTACTGGAAACGGTGATTTTAGTGGGAAGTGGATTAGTTTTGTGCGCAAGGATGCACTTCAATCACCATCAGAGGCCATGCTACTTCCTTTTCTATGATTTCATATGAATATCCAACCTTCTTTGTTGACACACTGTGCAGTGGCCACCAAGTACCACGCATGAGATGGCCATGGTGACCCAGAAGATGATACTGAAGATTTAAGTGAAGTGGCTCAACTGAATCAAGGGGACATAGTGGTATTTTTCTCTTCTTGGGACTCCTGCTATATTTATCTTGTTACCCATGAGACCATGACTCCCTTTTGTACAAAGTCTGAATTAAGAATTATGTCATTGTGATGTTGTGCTGGTTTATGATGTCAAACAGAGGTGTAGCAGCAAACACCATGAGTCCACAAGGCTGTACAAACGAGCGAGTCGAGTAATAAATTTCGTTCACGGTCAAGTAATAAACAAGTGAGTCACTTAATAAATTCCAACTCCATTGTGCAGTTTTTGACTCGACGATGTAGCCGCTGCCAGTCCCTTCGCTGAGATTCAGATTTTTTTTTCTTTCCCATTTCATTGTGTTTGGATTGGATGGTAAGATGCTCTTCTCTTATCAAAGTTACAACATAGGGCCTTTTAGAACATAGTGTTGGTCAATGGGGCCTAGAATTTTTTGTATGATTCACTGGCTATCCTTGGTGCTGATTTACATAGCTTGCTCATTTGTTGTGTTTCAGTGGGAGAATATACCAGATGGGAAGATACTAGGCTTTTATGAAATGTTGGTTCCACTGGGTGAAATTCTTGTTATAAAGTGTTCTTGCTACTGAAATATGGCCTGAGGATCGAGGATGTACTTGTTACTTCGGATGAATTCCTGATGTAGATAATCATGTCGATGGTTGCAACGTGATAATAATTTCTGAAGGTGTAGACATATTTTAGTCATCAAGCTATGGTTGCACGATGTATCATGTGAAATGAAGTTAGTAGATACTATGTGTCGATTCATGTGATTCTTCCCTAACTGAAGGGTGATAGTGGGGTTTGTGCAGTTTAAAACACTTGTAGTTCCATTTTACCTTTGATGCATATTTTGTTTCCTTGATCCTTTTCATGTTTTTCTTTTACAGCTTATCAATGCAATTTAACCTCAATTTGTATGCACCCCTACCATATAGCCTATCAACAATTTAACCTGGATTTGTTGTTTGATAATCTGGATTTACTAACCTTGTCCCATCATATGTTTCTATCCAGAACTACGTCACGGTTTCCCTTCAATTGCGCCAATTTTTAGTGCTATAGATAATTCCACTATCAATTCAGGTTTAGAAAATATCAAGAAATATAACAGCCCAACTCATCTTCTTCTCGCAGATGGATAACAACCTGAGCGTGTGCCTGGTTTACAGACCTAACATTTCGGCAATGGCAGATGGCTCCCGAAACACCTGGCCAAGTGCTCCTCCAGAACAAGTATAGCCACACACATATAGCCCTTCAGAAGCTCAAGGTGATTATCTGTTTCTTGATTCTTGTTCCTCCATCTTTGAATAGACGTAGAGTGATGTGATGTCACATCATCAAATACCATAATTGGATTTCACTGGACATGGGAAAATTTAAATGTGCTCTGTAAGAAGGTAAATTCCATGGTTCTAACATTGCATCTACTTCTGGCATACCTACTTTTGTTATTTACAGAAAAGTTTATTTTTGCATTAATGAAACTTCTGTTGTCTTTGTAACTTTTATTTGTTCCCCCCATCTACAAATAATGCATGATGCATGAGTTTAAGTTCAGGTGCTAGATGGGGTTATCCATTGTGGAACTGGTGTTATTATAGAACATTATTTTATCATCTGCCGATGTTTATAAACTTCTAAGTGCAGACGGCGAGCATCCTAAAGAAGCTTGTTCTGACCATGGGCATTTCTTTGGACCAGCACCGCAAGAACATGTCACTTGAGGGGGTATGCAGTCTAATGTCTAGAGGCTCAAGATTAAGACCAAGCTTGTTATCTTCCCAAGTTGTGCTTGCAAGTACACGGTATGGTGTCTGTTTATTTTTCTCTTTGTGTTTTATATGTTCATATGTTTGCACCTCCTTAACTGCTCTCTTGTTCCAATGCTGGTGAGTCTACTCCAGATGAGCTTTCTACGACCATCCAGGTCCAGGGCGACCATCACTCGCGGCGGCAAGAAGCACTTGGTCGAAGTTGTGAAGGCTGTAGATGACATGAAGGCGTACAGGGTATATGGCAAGCTCCGTGTTGAGAGGATGAACTGACACCAGTTAGGAGCTTGGATGAAGATGGCTACTTGTTGGGGAACGTTGCAGAAAAATTAAAAATTTTCCTACGGTTTCACCAAGATCCATCTATGAGTTCATCTAAGCAACGAGTCAAGGGAGTGAGTTTGCGTCTACATACCACTTGTAGATCACGTGCGGAAGCTTGAAAGGGGATGGTGATGATGGAGTCGTACTCGACGTGATTCAGATCACCGATGTCCAAGTGCTGAACGGGCAGCACCTCCGCGTTCAACACACGTACGGGATGGGAGACGTCTCCTCCTTCTTGATCCAGCAAGGGGGAAGGAGAGGTTGATGATGATCCAGCAGCACGACGGCGTGGTGGTGGATGCAGCAGAACTCCAGCAGGGCTTCGCCAAGCATCTACGGGAGGAGGACGAGGTGTAGCAGGGGGAGGGAGGCGCCAAGGCAATGCGTATGGCTGCCCTCCCCCCTGCCCTCCTTTATATAGGACCCCAGGGGGGGCGCCGGCCCTGGGAGATCCAATCTCCCAAGGGGGCGGCGGCCAAGGGGGGAGGAGTGGCCCCCAAGGCATGTTGTGCGCCCCCCCCCCCCCCACCCTAGGGTTTCAACCCTAGGCGCAGGGGGTGGGCCTAGGGGGGCGCACCAGCCCACTATGGGCTGGCTCCCCTCCCACATCAGCCCATGGGGCCATCCGGGATGGGTGGCCCCACCCGGTGGACCCCCGGGACCCTTCCGGTGGTCCCGGTACAATACCGGGTGACCCCGAAACTTTCCCGATGGCCGAAATACCACTTCCTATATATTATTCTTTACCTCCGGACCATTCCGAGACTCCTCGTGACGTCCGGGATCTCATCCGGGACTCCAAACAACATTCGGTATGCTGCATACTTATATTCATACAACCCTAGCGTCACCGAACCTTAAGTGTGTAGACCCTACGGGTTCGGGAGACACGCAGACATGACCGAGACGACTCTCGGGCAATAACCAACAGTGGGATCTGGATACCCATGTTGGATCCCACATGCTCCTCGATGATTTCATCGGTTGAACCACGATGTCGAGGATTCGATCAAATCCCGTATACAATTCCCTTTGTCAATCGGTACGTTACTTACCCGACACTCGATCGTCGGTATCCCAATACCTTGTTCAGTCTCGTTACCGGCAAGTCACTTTACTCGTACCGTAATGCATGATCCCGTGGCCAACACCTTGGTCACCTTGAGCTCATTATGATGATGCATTACCGAGTGGGCCCAGAGATACCTCTCCGTCATACGGAGTGACAAATCCCAGTCTCGATCCGTGTCAACCCAACAAATACTTTCGGAGATACCTGTAATGCCCCTTTATAGTCACCCAGTTACTTTGTGACGTTTGATACACCCAAGGCACTCCTACGGTATCCGGGAGTTACGCGATCTCATGGTCGAAGGAAGAGATACTTGACATTGGCAAAGCTCTAGCAAACGAACTACACGATCTTTGTGCTATGCTTAGGATTGGGTCTTGTCCATCACATCATTCTCCTAATGATGTGATCCCGTTATCAATGACATCCAATGTCCATAGTCAGGAAACCATGACTATCTGTTGATCATAACGAGCTAGTCAACTAGAGGCTCACTAGGGACATATTGTGGTCTATGTATTCACACGTGTATTACGATTTCCGGATAATACAGTTATAGCATGAATAAAAGACAATTATCATGAATAATGAAATATAATAATACTTTTATTATTGCCTCTAGGGCATATTTCCAACAGTCTCCCACTTGCACTAGAGTCACCAATCTAGTTACATTGTGATGAATCGAACACCCATAGAGTTCTGGTGTTGATCATGTTTTGCTCGCGAGAGAGGTTTAGTCAACGGATCTACGACATTTAGATCTGTATGTACTTTGCAAATTTCTATGTCTCCATCTTGAACATTTTCACGGATGGAGATGAAACGACGCTTGATGTGCCTGGTCTTCTTGTGAAACCTGGGCTCCTTGGCAAGGGCAATAGCTCTAGTGTTGTCACAGAAGAGTTTGATTGGCCCCGACGCATTGGGTATGACTCCTAGGTCGGTGATGAACTCCTTCACCCAAATCGCTTCATGCGCTGCCTTCGAGGCTGCCATGTACTCCGCTTCACACGTAGATCCCGCCACGACGCTCTGCTTGCAGCTGCACCAGCTTACTGCTCCACCATTCAACATATACACGTATCCGGTTTGTGACTTAGAGTCATCCAGATCTGAGTCGAAGCTAGCGTCGACGCAACCCTTTACGACGAGCTATTCGTCTCCTCCATAAACGAGAAACATGTCCTTTGTCCTTTTCAGGTACTTCAGGATATTCTTGACCGCTGTCCAGTGTTCCTTGCCGGGATTACTCTGGTATCTTGCTACCAAACTTACGGCAAGGTTTACATCAGGTCTGGTACACAACATGGCATACATAATAGATCCTATGGCTGAAGCATAGGGGATGACACTCATCTCTTCTTTATCTTTTGCCGTGGTCGGTGACTGAGCCGAGCTCAATCTCACACCTTGTAACATAGGCAAGAACCCTTTCTTGGACTGATCCATTTTGAACCTTTTCAAAATCTTATCAAGGTATGTGCTTTGTGAAAGACCTATGAGGCGTCTTGATCTATCTCTATAGATTTTGATGCCTAATATATAAGCAGCTTCTCCAAGGTCCTTCATTGAAAAACACTTATTCAAGTAGGCCTTAATGTTGTACAGAAGTTTTATATCATTTCCCATCAAGAGTATGTCATCTACATATAATATGAGAAATGCTACAGAGCTCCCACTCACTTTCTTGTAAACGCAGGCTTCTCCATAAGTCTGCATAAACCCAAACGCTTTGATCATCTCATCAAAGCGAATGTTCCAACTCCGAGATGCTTGCACCAGCCCATAAATGGAACGCTGGAGCTTGCATACTTTGTTAGCGTTCTTAGGATCGACAAAACCTTCCGGCTGCATCATATACAGCTCTTCCTTAAGATGTCCGTTAAAGAATGCCGTTTTGACGTCCATCTGCCATATCTCATAATTATAGTATGCGGCAATTGCTAACATGATTCGGACGGACTTCAGCTTCACTACGGGAGAGAATGTCTCGTCGTAGTCAATCCCTTGAACTTGTCGATAACCCTTAGCGACATGTCGAGCTTTATAGATGGTAACACTAACATTACCATCCGCGTCTGTCTTCTTCTTAAAAATCCATTTGTTTTCTATCGCTTGCCGATCATCGGGCAAGTCTGTCAAAGTCCATGCTTTGTTTTCATACATGGATTCTATCTCAGATTTCATGGCTTCAAGTCATTTGTTGGAATCTGGGCCCGCCATCGCTTCTTCATAGTTCGAAGGTTCACCGTTGTCTAACAACATGATTTCTAGGACAGGGTTGCCGTACCACTCTGGTGCGGAACGTGTCCTTGTGCACCTACGAAGTTCAGTAGCAACTTGATTCGAAGTACCTTGATCATCATCATTGTTTTCCTCTTCAGTTGGTGTGGGCATCACAGGAGCATTTTCCTGAGCTGCACCACTTTCACGTTCGAGAGGTAGTACTTCATCGAGTTCTACTTTCCTCCCACTTACTTCTTTCGAGAGAAACTCCTTTTCCAGAAAGCATCCATTCTTGGCAACAAAGATCTTGCCCTCGAATCTTAAGTAGAAGGTATACCCGACAGTTTCTTAGGGTATCCTATGAAGACGCATTTTTCCGACTTGGGTTCGAGCTTTTCAGATTGAAGTTTCTTGACATAAGCATCGCATCCCCAAACTTTTAGAAACGACAGCTTACGTTTCTTCCCAAACCATAATTCATACGGTGTCGTCTCAACGGATTTAGACGGTGCCCTATTTAAAGTGAATGTAGCTGTCTCTAGAGCGTATCCCCAAAATGATAGCGGTAAATCGGTAAGAGACATCATAGACCGCACCATATCTAATAGAGTGCGATTACGATGTTCGTACACACCGTTACGCTGATGTGTTCCAGGCGGCGTGAGTTGTGAAACGATTCCACATTTCCTTAAGTGTGTGCCAAATTCGTGACTTAAGTATTCTCCTCCACGATCCGATCGTACAAACTTTATCTTTCGGTCACGTTGATTCTCTACCTCATTCTGAAATTCCTTGAACTTTTCAAAGGTCTCAGACTTGTGTTTCATTAAGTAGACATACCCATATCTATTCAAGTCATCAGTGAGAGTGAGAACATAACGATATCCTCCGCGAGACTCAACGCTCATTGGACCGCACACATCGGTATGTATGATTTCCAACAAGTTGGTTGCTCGCTCCATTGTTCCGGAGAACGGAGTCTTGGTCATTTTGCCCTTGAGGCATGGTTCGCATGTGTCAAACGATTCATAATCAAGAGACTCTAAAAGTCCATCAGCATGGAGCTTCTTCATGCGCTTGACACCAATGTGACCAAGGCGGCAGTGCCACAAGTATGTGGGACTATCGTTATCAACTTTACATATTTTGGCATCCACATTATGAACATGTGTAATATTACGATCGAGATTCATTAAGAATAAACCATTGACCATCGGAGCATGACCATAAAACATATCTCTCATATAAATTGAACAACCATTATTCTCAGACTTAAATGAGTAGCCATCTCGTATTAAACGAGATCCAGATACAATGTTCATGCTCAAACTTGGCACTAAATAACAATTATTAAGGCTCAAAACTAATCCCGTGGGTAAATGTAGAGGCAGCGTGCCGACGGCGATCACATCGACTCTGGAACCATTCCCGACACGCATCGTCACCTCATCCTTTGCCAGTCTCCGTTTATTCCGCAGCTCCTGCTGTGAGTTACAAATATGAGCAACGGCACCGGTATCAAATACCCAGGAGTTACTACGAGTACTGATAAGGTACACATCAATTACATGTATATCAAATATACCTTTGGTGTTGCCGGCCTTCTTATCTGCTAAGTATTTGGGGCAGTTCCGCTTCCAGTGACCCTTCCCCTTGCAATAAAAGCACTCAGTCTCAGGCTTGGGTCCATTCTTTGACTTCTTCCCGGTAACTGGCTTACCGGGCGCGGCAACATCCTTGCCGTCCTTCTTGAAGTTCTTCTTGCCCTTGCCCTTCTTGAACTTAGTGGTCTTATTGACCATCAACACTTGATGTTCTTTCTTGATTTCAGCCTCTGCTGACTTCAGCATCGAGAACACTTCAGGAATGGTCTTCACCATCCCCTGCATGTTGTAGTTCATCATAAAGCTCTTGTAGCTTGGTGGGAGCGACTGGAGGATTCTGTTAATGACCGCCTCATCTGGGAGGTTAATGTTCAGCTGGGTCATACGGTTGTGCAACCCAGACATCTTTAGGATGTGCTCACTGACATAACTGTTTTCCTCCATCTTACAACTATAGAACTTGTCGGAGACATCATATCTCTCGACCCGGGCATGAGCTTGAAAAACTAGTTTCAGCTCTTCGAACATCTCATATGCTCCGTGATGCTCAAAATGCTTTTGGAGCCCCGGTTCTAAGCTGTAAAGCATGCCGCACTGAACGAGGGAGTAATCATCAGCACGAGCTTGCCAAGCGTTCATAACGTCTTGGTTCTCTGGGACGGGAGCTTCACCTAGCGGTCCTTCTAGGACATATTGCTTCCTGGCAGCTATGAGGATGATCCTCAGGTTCCAGACCCAGTCCGTATAGTTGCTGCCATCATCTTTCAGCTTGGTTTTCTCTAGGAACGCGTTGAAGTTCATGTTGACATTAGCGTTGGACATTTGATCTACAAGACATATTTGCAAAGGTTTTAGACTAAGTTCATGATTATAAAGTTCTAATCAAATTATGAACTCCCACTCAGATTAGACATCCCTCCAGTCATCTAAGTGTTACACGATCCGAGTCGACTAGCCCGTGTCCGATCATCACGTGAGACGGACTAGTCATCGTCGGTGAACATCTTCATGTTGATCGTATCTTCCATACGACTCGTGTTCGACCTTTTGGTCTCCGTGTTCCGAGGCCATGTCTGTACATGCTAGGCTCGTCAAGTTAACCCTAAGTGTTTTTGCTGTGTAAAACTGTCTTACACCCGTTGTATGTGAACGTAAGAATCCATCACACCCGATCATCACGTGGTGCTTAGAAGCGACGAACTGTAGCAACGGTGCACAGTTAGGGGAGAACACTTCTTGAAATTTTTAAGGGATCATCTTATTTACTACCGTCGTCCTAAGTAAACAAGATGCATAAATATAATAAACATCACATGCAATTATATAGTTGTGACATGATATGGCCAATATCATATAGCTCCATTGATCTCCATCTTCGGGGCTCCATGATCATCTTGTCACCGGCTTGACACCATGATCTCCATCATCATGATCTCCATCATCGTGTCTTCATGAAGTTGTCACGCCAACGACTACTTCTACTTCTATAGCTAATGCGTTTAGCAATAAAGTAAAGTAGTTTACATAGCGTTCTTCAATGACACGCAGGTCATACAAAAATAAAGACAACTCCTATGGCTCCTGCCGGTTGTCATACTCATCGACATGCAAGTCGTGAATCCTATTACAAGAACATGATCTCATACATCGCAATTCATCATTCATCACAACTTCTGGCCATATCACATCACATGATCAATCGCTGCAAAAACAAGTTAGACGTCCTCTAATTGTTGTTGCATCTTTTACGTGGCTGCAATTGAGTTCTAGTAAGAACGTTTTCTTACCTACGAATAACTACAACGTGATTTTGTCAACTTCTATTTACCCTTCATAAGGACCCTTTTCATTGATTCCGCTCCAACTAAAGTGGGAGAGACAGACACCCGCCAGCCACCTTATGCAACTAGTGCATGTCAATCGGTGGAACCGGTCTCACGTAAGCGTACGTGTAAGGTTGGTCCGGGCCGCTTCATCCCACAATACCCCTGAAGCAAGAAAAGACTAGTAGTGGCAAGCAAGTTGACAAGATCGACGCCCACAACAAAATTGTGTTCTACTCGTGCATTAGAGAACTACGCATAGACCTAGCTCATGATGCCACTATTGGGAAACGTTGCAGAAAAATTAAAATTTTTCCTACAGTTTCACCAAGATCCATCTATGAGTTCATCTAAGCAACGAGTCAAGGGAGTGAGTTTGCATCTACATACCACTTGTAGATCACGTGCGGAAGCTTGCAAGGGGATGTTGATGATGGAGTCGTACTCGACGTGATTCAGATCACCGATGTCCAAGTGCTGAACGGACAGCACCTCCGCGTTCAACACACGTACGGGACGGGAGACGTCTCCTCCTTCTTGATCCAGCAAGGGGGAAGGAGAGGTTGATGATGATCCAGCAGCACAACGGCGTGGTGGTGGATGCAGCAGAACTCCAGCAGGGCTTCGCCAAGCGTCTACGGGAGGAGGACGAGGTGTAGCAGGGGGAGGGAGGCGCCAAGGCAATGGGTATGGCTGCCCTCCCCCCTGCCCTCCTTTATATAGGACCCCGGGGGGGCGCCGGCCCTGGGAGATCCAATCTCCCAAGGGGGCGGCGGCCAAGGGGGGAGGAGTGCCCCCCAAGGCATGTGGTGCGCCCCCCCCCCCCCCACCCTAGGGTTTCAACCCTAGGCGCAGGGGGTGGGCCTAGGGGGGCGCACCAGCCCACTATGGGCTGGCTTCCCTCCCACGTCAGCCCATGAGGCCCTCCGGGATGGGTGGCCCCACCCGGTGGACCCCCGGGACCTTTCCGATGGTCCCGGTACAATACCGGGTGACCCCGAAACTTTCCCGATGGCCGAAATACCACTTCCTATATATTATTCTTTACCTCCGGACCATTCCGAGACTCCTCGTGACGTCCGGGATCTCATCCGGGACTCCGAACAACATTAGGTATGCTGCATACTTATATTCATACAACCCTAGCGTCACCGAACCTTAAGTGTGTAGACCCTACGGGTTCGGGAGACACGCAGACATGACCGAGACAACTCTCGGGCAATAACCAACAGCGGGATCTGGATACCCATGTTGGCTCCCACATGCTCCTCGATGATTTCATCGGTTGAACCAAGATGTCGAGGATTCGATCAAATCCCGTATACAATTCCCTTTGTCAATCGGTACGTTACTTACCCGAGACTCGATCATCGGTATCCCAATACCTTGTTCAGTCTCGTTACCGGCAAGTCACTTTACTCGTACCGTAATGCATGATCCCGTGGCCAACACCTTGGTCACCTTGAGCTCATTATGATGATGCATTACCGAGTGGGCCCAGAGATACCTCTCCGTCATACAGAGTGACAAATCCCAGTCTCGATCCGTGTCAACCCAACAGATACTTTCGGAGATACCTGTAATGCACCTTTATAGTCACCCAGTTACGTTGTGACGTTTGATACACCCAAGGCACTCCTACGGTATCCGGGAGTTACACGATCTCATGGTCGAAGGAAGAGATACTTGACATTGGCAAAGCTCTAGCAAACGAACTACACGATCTTTGTGCTATGCTTAGGATTGGGTCTTGTCCATCACATCATTCTCCTAATGATGTGATCCCGTTATGAACGACATCCAATGTCCATAGTCAGGAAACCATGACTATCTGTTGATCATAACGAGCTAGTCAACTAGAGGCTCACTAGGGACATATTGTGGTCTATGTATTCACACGTGTATTACGATTTCCGGATAATACAGTTATAGCATGAATAAAAGACAATTATCATGAACAATGAAATATAATAATACTTATATTATTGCCTCTAGGGCATATTTCCAACACTACTCGCATGGAGAAAGAGGAGAAGTGATGGGATATTTATGATAGCTTGGAGCCTCACATACCTTGTTTGATCTGAATAGAACTTTCTGCCCACTGTTCAAATCAGCTATTCATTTATGTGCAAATTGTCAAACAATGTAGTTCAAATAATTAAGTTGTTATCCCAGAAATATTTTGCAAAATGATGTACTTATCATCTTAGATAATATATTTATTCATTTTATATATGATATTTTCATATTTTCTAGAACAATATAGGTTGCATTATTTTATAACTATGAATGTTTGATATAATCTGTGTTAGTCAAGACGTGCGTTGCACGTGCAAGCTTACTAGTTGGGACAAAGATATCTGGGATTTTTAAATGGCCCGGGTCCATCATCCAATCCAACCTGTGAACTTCATCCAATCAACCAATCCAACCCGTGAAGTTCGGTTTCTTGCCTTGACTGCAACATTTTTTTTAGAAAAGGAGGAAGCACCCCCGTCCTCTGCATCTGGACGATGCATACGGCCACATTAATAATTATTAAGCACAAAAGACCTTACAAAGTAGTACATCAGTAAGCCTAAAGCCACCATATATGCAACATCTGTTGCTACTCCTACCCCCTTGATGCAGTGGTGCCGAATGTCCGAGCCTAATACCAAACAGACATCACACCAAATCCTAACATCTAATGCTGGATGCCCCATCCTAGCCACATACCTGGACTGGGTCACACGCCAGTCCGGCACACTCCCCGAGGTTGCCGCTGCCTTCTTCCACCGATCCATCTCCAGAGCAGGTACTGACGCACAGACCTTGCCAGGCCTGCCGTCGACGCCACCATGGCGCTAGACAGCTCGACCACCCT
Organism: Triticum timopheevii; assembly: GCA_963921465.1. Lineage (NCBI taxonomy): Eukaryota > Viridiplantae > Streptophyta > Magnoliopsida > Poales > Poaceae > Triticum > Triticum timopheevii. The sequence goes on from OY997274.1 coordinate 596,557,563, forward strand.
GCGCTCGTCCATCCAGCCGCATCCGTCGTCGATATGCAATTGCACCATGCCGCCACCACTCATCGTCAATGACGCGGTAGATACAACGCCGCACCACCTGGCAACCTCCACACCATCGCCACTGCTGGAGCTACTCGGAGCCCACCATCCATAACATCTCTCCCCCGAACAGCAGTTCCTCCTAAGACGGCGCCTCCATGGAGGATACGACGCGCAGAACGCCGCCGCCGCCCAATCCAGACTGAATTTTGGACTTTCGTCCGGGAGGGGCTCGGGGATGGATAGGGGGGACCTCGGCTTCGCCTCCAGGAAGGGTAACAACGTCAAGTGACGTCGCCGATGCCGGGCCGAACACGCCGACCAAAGTTTCCTCTGGTCCCCATCCTATGCCACCAAACCTCCGTGTACTCCGGATCCGGCAAGCCACGATCCGAAACCCGCGAAGATGAAAGAGCCATGGGGCTCAACCCACCAGAAAGGAGGATCGAGAAGAACTCCTTGTAGATCTCCAGACGCCGAATCCAACGATTCGACGTGGCCAGCGACGATCATCACCACCCCGCGGCGGCCGACAGAGTCCGAAGAAAGGATCTAGATGGATCCGATCTGAATCCGGCGGCACTCGCGACCACCGGTCAGGACAACGCAGCCACTACCTCACGACACACAGGTCGCCACCGCCACGCCGCGCACAATGCCTACGGGAGACCCGTCCGCCGCGGCGCCGGACCCCACGTTCGCCCGGCGTTCCTCTGGATCCCGCTGTCCCGCGCCAGCCAGGACGAAGAGGATGGGGAGAAGCCCCGCCGCCGTCCAGCCGGCCAGACTTCGCCCGGTGGCGCTATGGACGGCGGCGAGGAGGGGGAGAGGAGGATGAGACTCGAGGGGCGGCGGCTAGGGTTTTCCCCCTCGGGTCGCCCGCGGGAGCGACGCGAGGGGCGAGGGGCGATGTGTACGTGAGAAGGTTCGCGTCGCCTCTGTGAGGGGCGAGGGGCGAGGAGTAAAAAAATATAATAAAAAATAAAAAAAATAAAAAAATAAAAAAAAATAAAAAAATAAAAATAAATAAAAAATAAAACAATGTTTCGTCTGCAACATGATTCATTTGCTTAGGTCATTAGTTGAACTGCATTATGTTTCGTTTAGAAAGAAGAATGTCTCGACAATATAATTGTCATGACCAATAATGGCGTCCTAATTGTGTGTGGTGAATGCGGTTTGAATTTCGGTCAGGTCTTCAGCTGAACATTGGAGAACCTGATAAGAACATGCCCCTCGATCGACCGATGCATGCATGCGTGACCAAAAAAAAATCAACTTTCAACAGAACTTTCAACAGAACTTTCAACAGAGCTTGACCCTAATTCTTGACTGCCGGCTACAAAAATCCATTTCATCGTGGATACTACGGCGTACGTCCACCACTATGCATGTTCCAACACCACATAGTAACAGCATTGTACGGACCAGCAGCTAAACTGTACGATAACACCACATCCACCAAACATGTAGGAGTATTTAGAATCTGTCCGAGAGTGGTTAGTTCAAGAGGAACGATCATGTCCCCTCCAAAGGCAAGTGCTGGGGGGGGGGGGGGGGGGGGGGGTGAAGACGAATATCAGGCAGTGTGCAGCCAAAACACACATCAGCACAAACAATAACAGAGAAAAAAGGAGGACTAAAGTATGGTAGGCCTGACAACGGAGTCCAAGAGAACGGAAAACTTGAACAGGACCCCCGGGCGACTCCTGCGGCACCACCCGTGATTCCGGACTGTACGGCACGGGCCCCTACACGGCTAGATGGGACAGTTATGGCATAATAAACTATGCAGACGGGCTGTTGGTACGTAGGACGGTAGGAGTACAATATACGTACGGGGCGCCTGTACCGTACCGTAGCAGCTGGGTGGAGCATCTCTGCACCTGCGCGAGCTCGTTGTGTTTACTGAATTTTCTACTAGAGTACCGTCTACAGCCTACAGGCGAGGCGAGGAGAGGAGAGTTGAGCTCCCATGTGAGTGAGCATCATGCGTGCATGCATGGTGCAGAGCGACGGACTCGGTCGTCCCAAAATATAACTCGAACCAACTGCCGAACGCGGCATCAAACCGCCTTGCTAGCTCCTAGCTGGCTGGCTCATGTGATGCTAATTCCAATTGTTTATGTGCAGGAGTAGTACGGACGCAGAACTTTGCATTTCTAGTTATGGCTACAAATTATAGGGTATCGCGTCCACAACAACGCGACTGTACGCGCTTTGCACAGGACACAACTTGGACGAGTATACGTATTTTATTTTATAATTATTAAAGAACACGCTAGTGCAAACAGCTGCGTCATTGCAAAAGATATAGAATTCAAGGGCAAAATAATGCCACAAGGGGAGAAAAGGTCCATTGATTGAGTGCCTATGCAAGCCATTTTTCCGCGACAGGAGCGAACTGCCACCGATGGAAGCAACAGCTACTGGTACAGTTGGGAAGTGGTACGTGATGATCATGCATGCGTGCAACGGAGAAACGCTCGATGGGTCGGTCGGTGGAGCAAGCGGCCGCGATGTATCGGTGAAGTCATTATGGAGGTGGTCGAGCCGCAGACACCGTATCTGACTCTCCATCAATGAGATCGACCACTGCTATACCACTTGGATCCATTCGAGCACCGTATCTGACTCTCCATCAATGAGATCTTGCACGCACGATCGCCTCGGAAGCCGCGCGCCTTTCCGAGACCGAGGTCTCGGTCACATGGAGTGGGAGACTGTGCATGCCGTCGCCATGCCAGGTTCTCCAAACGAGCACACCACGAGCATTCATCTTCAATCATGGCAGTACAGCGAATACCAGAAATAATAAAAATTACATCCAGATCCATAGACCACCTAGTGACGACTACCAACACCGAAGCGAGCCGAAAGCGTGCCGCTGTCATCATCCCTCCATCGCCGGAGTCGGGCACAACTTGTTGTAGTAGACAGTCGGGAAGTCGTCGTGCTAAGGCACCGTAGGACCACGTGTACCGTTTCATTGGACCCAACTCGCCGTTTCGGACACATCCACGCGCCCCGTGACTGAAACCCAGCCAGGCCCCGACAACCATACATACCTACCTAGGAGTAAGTAGGCCGCTGTAGGTCAGTTGCCGTGTCGCTGTCTCACTGGATGCCCCCCTCTATCGCTTTGTTTGGTTTAATTTATGTTTCACTTACTCATGGGTCCACCATCAGCGAGGTGCAGTCTGTGACCGGTGTTCAGCACGTACCGACGGAAGAGGAGATAGGCGGCCCGGGACAACCTGCCAGTGTCTGTGGCTACCAAAGTCGCGGCGAATGGCCCCTTCGTGACCTGTTGTGGCAAAAGTGGTGAGTCGGAGCGCCTGTGGCTGTGGGTGCAGTTCAGCGAGCTCGGTGGAGCCTCCGGGAGCGAAATGTTTGTCATTCATCTCAACTAGGGCGCGTAATTTACATGGGACAGTTAAGTTTATTGTGAGCTCCCCTTCCGATCTACTCTCCTACGCCATGGATTTCAGGAACTCAAGCTAGAATTATGAATTTACTAGAGGAATTCCTCCCAACCACCCACACCTCTACCCGATTACAAACAACGAGTCACGGCTATAGCTGTCCAAATCCTAGCCGAGAGAACACGCAACAAAAACAACGGCTATAAGTAACTATTGAACCCAGCTTAGATCATCTCCAGCTGTTGGCCCCCAGGGGGCTCGAAAATTCGCCACCTAGGGGCGACCCGGCGAAACATCGGCTTGGGGCCGATCAGGTTCCTAACTGCCGGTCCCAGGATCGACCCAAAAGGTTTTTTTTTATAAAAATATTAAACATACATTCGGCTATAATTCGGCAAACGGGCATAAACTTCAGCGAAATATAGAAAAACTTAAAATAAACTTCGGCGCTTAACAGTTTTTTACATAGAAAACTTAAAAAATAAAAAACCTAGCTACAAGAAGAACGTGCTGAACGTGGCGCCGTCGCCATTGTCGTCGCTGCCATCGCCATCGTCCTTCTCCTCCTTGACGCGGCCGCTGCCACCCCTGCTAGACCCCGCTCGCCGTCGCCCTGGCGGACCGGTGGCGGCGCGTCGTGCATGTTGAGCGGAGTACTGCTCTAGGGCGCGGCACTGGCGCTCTAGCTCCGTCTGCGCCCAGTCCTCGCGCGCCCATTTTAACGCCGCCTCCTCGAAGAGGCCCGGATCCGTCTTGACCGCGGCGAGCCCCGACTCCATCTTCACCGCGGCGAGCCCAGGCTCCGTCTTCGGCTTGACGAAGCGGGGAGGGGTCGAGGAGGAGGCGCGCCCGCCATCGTTGATGACGTTCGCCGGCCGAGTGGCGTCTCGCCGGGCTCGGCCTTGACGCTGAGCAGCACCGGCGACCCCGACGAGGAGGAACGGGAGGAGGAGGAATAAGAGGACGCCGCCCTCCTCGGCATCCACTGGCCTCCGATCCAGGCCGGGGCGGGAGGGTAGGTCATGGCCGGGTTGTTGCCGCCCTCGAGGTGCTGGAGGACGGCGTGAAGCGAGCAGCCGGGGGCGCCCCTCGGTGTTCTGTCTGATCCTGACCACCGGCGCCCCGTTGGTGGAGGCGATCTGCTGCGCCTGCCGGTGCTGGAAGTACGCCGCCCACTACCTGTTGGTTGCTAGTAGTGTTGACTACATCTTGTAGTAGATGCTAGTTGGTTTATTTGGTGGAAGATTAAATGTTCAGAGCTTTCGTGATATTCAATACCCCTCTGATCTTGACAATGAATATTATTTGTGAGTAGTTACTTTTGTTCTTGAGGGCATGGGAGAAGTCTTTTCATGAGTAATCTTGTGAATTTGGTATTCGTTCGATATTTTGATGGTATGTATGTTGTTGCTTCCTTTAGTGGTGTCATGTGAACGTCGACTACATGACACTTCACCATCTTTGGGCCTAAGGGAAGGCACTATGGAGTAGTAATAGGGAAGGCACTATGGAGTAGTAATTAGATGATGGGTTGCTAGAGTGATAGAAACTTAAACCCTAGTTCATGCGCTATTCCGTAAGGGCTTATTTGGATCCATATGTTTCGTGCTAAGGTTAGATTATTCTTAATTCTTTTTTCATAGTTGCGGATGCTTGCGAAGGGGGTAATCATATGTGGGAGGCTTGTTCAAGTAAGAACAACACTAAAGCACCGGTCCACCCATATATCAAATTATCAAATGAACGAACGCGAATCAAACAAACATGATGAAAGTGACTAGACGAAATTCCCATGTGCCCTGAAGAACGCTTTACTTACTATAATTGACTGTTCCGGCCTGTCCTTTGCTACAAAAAGGATTGGGCTACCTTGCTGCAGCTTTCTTATCCTTACTATTTGTTGCTCATTACCAATTATCTTGCTATCAAACTATTTGTTACCGATAATTTCAGTGCTTGCAGATAATACCTTGCTAAAAACCGCTTGTCACCTCCTTCTGCTTCTCATTGTGTTCGACACTCTTACTTATCGAAAGGACTACGATTGGTCCCTTATACTTGTGTGTCATCAGCAACTCCAATAGGTGATGCGAAATGGAGATGTAAAAACTAGTGGCGGCGGCCGAATCGGGCGGGGCAGTGGAGACGACGGCGGTGCGGCATGATTCGAGGTGGCGGAATCGGGGCGACGCAGGAGGAGCGTCGAAGGGGCAGCGGGTGTGGCGAGGTGCGACAGCGGTGTGAATTGGGTGGCGGAGCGGCAGAGCAGTGGCGATTCGAGGCAGAGAGAGGTGAGGATGCAAATTTACATAGCGAGGTGTTATAGTTTACATCTCTGAGGATGGAGATGTAATTCTTTGGCATGTACATCATCTGTTGGAGAGGAGTTCTTTTTACCTCACAGATGTAAAATTAAGTTATTTTTGCATCAACATTATCTATTAGAGATGCTCTAAAGACTGTGTTCGGAAAAATAAAAAATAACCCGCTAATATTCACGTGTTTGCTCTCGCATGACACTAGTTTGACTAGGGACAACAATAGCTAAACGATGAAAAAATTACCCCCTAATGTGTGTTTTGTGCTGATGTTGAATCCATCCAACATCTCTCTCCCTCTCTTTGCATTGTTGCATCCTCAATTTGGTAGGCTCACTTCAATCGATGGAAGATTTTGTGCTCCGATGCTCAGGCTGCTACTCCTCCAATGTTTAAGGCTGCTCAATCGACAACGCGCAGAGCTGCTTAGAATGGCTTGGTCTACTTATCCGTAGTGATGTTCTTTCATGGGTCCAGCTTTGAACAAGTAGTTGATGCTTTAGAGCATCTACAGCTGTACGCCACAAATCGGCCTCAAACACCCAGGCGATCCGTCCGGTCACTGACCGGTCATGAAAAATTAACCCAGACGTGCGCCAAAAACGGGCCTCAAATAATGCCCGGACTAACCGACACCCCTTATATCCAGCCCAAATATGGGGTGGATATAGAGGCGCCCGGGCAGACCCTGGAACGCACGCCACGTCGACCTGGCCGCTATGGCCCACAGTGACCCCACTCCAGCCCCCACAAATATATGACAACCCTAGTCAAACTCAGTCCGACTCACTCGGCCTCTCCACTTCTCCCCCAAATCCACTTCGTCTTCCCCCGCCTGCCATGTCCGACAGTGAATCCGACCTACCAGAGTGGCCCAAGGCTGCCAGGGATTCTGATAGCTCGTCGGCGCCCGAGGAGGAGGAGCTAGCGCTCCGCATTGCCCTCTGCCGGTTGCTGCTTAATCGGGGCGGCAACTCCTCTTCCGAGGCGTCGATGACTAGACGAGTGGACAACAGTAGCTCTGTGGCACCCCGCGCTCGTCCGACGCTCACCCTGCTGGCCCCTGCCATTCGGCACCCAGAATCGACGCACCTGCCCCTCCGAGGTGCCGCTGGGTGCTGTTGCTGGCAGAATCGCAGCCGGAGTCAGTGGACCACACGTATCGTCTTGCAAAGAAGCAAACGGCGAAGGCGGCTAACAGTCGCGGATCCAAGGGAGATCGAGAAGATCCGTGCCACAGCGACTTCCCCCGGCCAATGACGATGAAGAGGACCTCCGCACCGTCATCCGCCGCTCGTACATGTCCGCGAAGACGGACGCCCGCCGTCGTCACCGCAAATATGCGAAGGCGCTCCGTGTGGCGTTGGAGGAGTCGGAGCGGTAGGCGAGGCATTGGGCCACAGTGGCGGAGAGAGCCGCACGGCTCCGGGAGGAGCAGTACCGCAAAGCCCGTCGCATGGCGGGCATCACCATCTCGTCGTCCTCCTCCTCCGCTTCAGACAGCAACGACGACGGCGCGCCCTAAGCAGCACGCCGAGACCCCAAGACGAAGCGTCCGGCATGGAGAAAGTGGTGAAATCCCCTCACCTGCCGGTTTTAGTTGATTTTTAGTACTGTAAGTGATGAACTCGGCCGACATCATTTTTACCAGAGTATCGAACTGTGTTATCTATGCTGGATTGCTATGTTCTATGCTCAAGTACGTAGAAACACCTTTTGCATGGTTTTGTATGAATTAGGGGTAAGACATATGAGGGATGCGGTTGTGGAACAGAAGAAATGAGGTCCGCCCGGTCACCTTCAGCGGACATGTCTGCAAGCATATTGAGGGTCAAATTAGGTGACCGCGGTTAGCTGCGGTCGAGGGCTGTAAAACGTTTATGTCGTCGGTATCTACCTTGACTTAATAAAGTTGGGACGGGAGGGAAACCCCTTACATTTCAAAAGAGAAAAAAGTTCACACAAAAGTTTTCTCGCGTATTTGCTGCCCTTTTGTGGGGACCCCGACTCATAAGTCGAGATCACCGAATGCACGTGTACAGTGATCCCAGAGATCAATGCTCACTAAACACACAGAAGCTGAATAACAAGAGTCTTACATCCATACATACCGTCTTACACAAATTATGACCATTATGGTCAAGTCTTACATTGATAAAGCCTTAAGGGCTGAACATCAAATGAAACACAAGCAGCGGAAATCTTCGTCGATAAGTAGAACCCATGCCATCTGCCTTAACCCTACAGGCATTCTGACTGGGAAACGTCCTAGTTCGCATGTTCGTCTCCGAAGAACTCTTCTTCGAACTCCGGTTCTTCCATGCCTGGTCAATTAAATAACCAGTGGCAAGAATGAGTACTTTGAATGTACTCGCAAGCAACCCATGTTTTGGTTCAAGATACAACAATGCATGATATAGGTAAATTTTTGCAGAAAGCTAGTTTTGAGTGCAATGACATGTTTAACAACTTGTAAGACATGCATCAAGAGAATTCAAGTAACCGTGAGGACAGGTTACAGATATCAACATAAATGGAGTGGGCACCAACCTAACTCAATCATGTCAAGTCCTTTGACTTGACCCAAGTAGATCTTCCCACTTATCCAAACACACACTGGTTTGTAAACATGTGGACGTAGCCCAAGAGCGGTTACCCAACTGTCCTTGACCGTGGACACGGCTATTCGAATAGTTTTACACTCTGCAGAGGTTGCACATTGTACCCACAAGATTCGGGGAACTTCCGTGTCATCCACGACCCGCGATACCTCAAGTACCCGAGGTAAGCACCCGATCACTACCTTTCCCTAGACGACACTAACCTGGAGTCCACTCGATTGGTAGTAACCCCCGTGCCCAACATTATCACAAAACATTTCCGTGGAGCCACGCTCCATAATCATCTCACATCACAAGCACGGGGTACCAACGGTGTGTCCGGTGCCCCATAAAAATGTTCTTGGTCGCCCTACCTGGCACGACCCCGTCCCGAGAGAGAGCACCAACTCTCCCCCATCACTGGTAATGCGGGCTCCAAGCTAGTATCGACCTAGGTAATCAATAATGCCCTTTCCCATATAAGGGTAGAGTGGTTGCGCATGTAAGGTTGGAATAACGGTCGCAACTTAAACCAATCCGTTTTGAAAACAACACACACTTGCCTCGGTACACCACTTCGTCATCAAGTGGCTACCCAACTCATCATCTCCCCCGGGCATAAGTGGCACCCGGTGGGGTTTTCGAAAAGTCTTTTTTTGAAAATGCTTTGCCTCCATCACCATGCATATTCCCGTCCCTTTTTGCGTAGCACTACTTTAGCATCCTATCTACTCCCACCGTCATAACCCTCATAAGAAGGTAGGGTTATGCACAATGCAAGTATCAACAAGGAAGTACGGTGGCAAACTATCAAAGTGGATACCACCTCATCATGATTCCGTTGCAACAACAATATGGTGCTATATGACATGCATAAAAAGGGTTTCATGGACATGGTCAAAGGGCTGCTTGCCTGTTCCTCAGAGTCTTCAAGTCTTCTGGTCCTTCTCCAAGTACTCCGTCTACTTCGTCAATTAACGTCGGAAACAATCATAATAAGCAACATAACAAGGCAAAAATAAAAGTGCTCTAAAAATATGAGTTGGACTTTTCTAGGATATCTCTAGTTATATGAAAATTAACCAGAGTGGTTTCATTGGAATTGGATCAGTGGATATCTCTGAACATTTTGATATGATGGAATCAAGGGGTTTATGGATTTGCAAGAAGTGTACAGAAACATTATTTTCAAAAATGAGCAGAGGCACCCATTTGACAAAGCATGATTTTAGAAGCACCTAGGAGTTGGTTTCTCTGGATTTGGAGTTCAAATGAATATCCTATGATTTTGCAAAGTGGGCTATACATGAAGAAATATACCATTATTTGAGGTGATACAGAAAGTATTAGTAAAAATGTTCAAAAACTAAGTTTTGAACTTATAAGCATCCAGGAATTTGAATCATGTGATTTGGATCAAAAATGGGCTCTCTGTGATTTTCTAAAGTTCATCACAGAAATGGAAAAACAAGATTTGATAAATTTTTGTGAAGAAAAAGTTCCTGGAAAAATGTGCAAGTTGCACCATGAGATAGATCATAATTTTATGAGCTACTAGAAATTTCAATCATCAAATTTGGATTTGATTTGAACTGTTTATGGATTTTACAATCCTACCAGAAAAAGAGAAAGAAAAGGAATTAGGTTATACCTAAAGCGCGCGCTGAGCGCAATATAGTGCCTTTGCACACTGGGCCGGCCCATTGGCTCGGCCACGCGAGAGTAGGAGGCGACGTCGAAGGCGTACTCCGATACTACGCCTTCTCGCACGGGAGGCGGCTCCAATCTGGACCCGTGTCCACTTAAACGTGGCAGGCCCACCCGTCAGTGGCTCAGGCCCTGCGCCAAGCCGTTGACAGGCGGGGCCCGCTGGGCGTCATGGCGTCGTCCTCAACCTCCCGCCCGAAGCAGAGGAGGCGAGGCAGGGGAGACGTCAGCGGCGATTACCGGCGCTACCGGCCACCGTTTCCGATGATCGAGCCACCGGAGTGCTCGGGGAAACGTGCCGCATCCGGGAGGCCACACTACGGGCACCAGCTTCCTCAGAGAGGAGCGGGCCTTCGCCCGCGGCGAAGGATGGCATCGGCCATTGCCGGCTTTGAGCGTAGGGGCGTCCCGGGGAAGAATGGGGGTGATGGGGGGCTTCGTGGTGGTGGTGAGGGAGTACTGGAGTGGGTAGGGAGAAGAGAGAGGGGCCGTGGTGCCCGAATCCGAGCGGCGGTCGGCGGCAGCACTCCGGGCATGGAGAGGGCAGGAGAGCACTAGGGGTAGAGGGATGTTGTCTGGGAGGTGCATGGGAGAGAGAGGGATCCAGAAGAGTCGAGGGAGTGCCCGGGGGGAGGCTCTATATAGGGGGCCGTGGTGCACCGTGGACGCGTCCTACGGCGCACTTGGGTGAGGTCGTGGAGGGGAGAGGAGAGAGTTTTAGGAGGAGGCCGGTAGCTTGCCGTGTCCCAGACGCCGAGGCGGCCTCGTGAGACACGCTGGGGAGGCCCGAGGTGGCCGGAGGCGGTTGGCAGGGGGCGGCTACAGTGCGGGAGCGCACTGTAGCGCGCTCCAGAGCGCCCATATGGCTGTCCAGGCAATTTTCTATGCTTGTGGGCGCACCCTTGCATGTCCAGTAGCATTTGGGGGGTGCTAAGGAAGGGATCTTGGCCTTGGATGCTTTGGGTGGCCGGTGGGTGAAGAGAGAGGAAGAAGAAGAGTGGAAATGGGGCTGTCCAGAATAGAAAATTGGTGGTTCCACCCCCTTGATCAATAAGAATTGACTTGAGCTGAATGCCAGAGGTAGAGGGAGGTTAGGAGGAGGTGTGGTAAAGAGGAGAACTCATTTGGATTAGTGGAAGAGGCCCAAACAGGGTTTTTAGTTAAAATGCAGATGGTGTTTGATGCTAGTTTGGGCAAGTAGATGATCTCCATTTGCCATGAGACTCCACAGGGTGAAATGGCACATATAACTAGGGCCTTCCACCAATTTGGAGCTTATTTGGGCAAAGTTGCCAATGCAACTTTTGTAAACCCTATAAATTAGCAGAAATGAACTTGTGTAGATCTAGTTCAGCAAATCACTTCTCCTTGAGGAACCACTTGGTGTAATGGCCTCATTTGGTCATGTGAACATGCTCACAAAAGTTGGGGTCAAGGAGAGAAAGTTGGTAGTACAAAGTTGTTCAAATTTGATTTTGGTCAGAGAAGGTTTTGGGGCACTTTTATCAATATAACTTGTTCTCCAACTTGTTCCACTTGGTATAGATTAATATTTAGAACATTTGAGCATGTTCACAAGGTTTGAGAACATTTGGAAATGTTTGGCAATGTAAAGTTGCTCAAACTTCAAAATGGACAGAAATAGTTTTGAGGGGATTTGATGATGTTATGCTATTCTCCATGACATGATACTTGTCCAGATCATCAAACATGTCATATGTGACATGCTAGAATTTTCTTGGAATTTTTGGAGAATATTTCCTTTGTAAATATTTCAAAAGCTTGAAATATCCAGAAAGGGTTTTTGAGGGATTTGACCAATATTTTGAACATGACCATGTGTTGAAACTCTAATATATGGTACATACATGCCCACTGAGTTTCCCTGATTTTTTTTCAAATATTTTTAAAACAATAAAATAATTTTTCCCTATTAAAGACCATTTCTGGCCTTAAGAAAAAGCTTTTAAATAAAATAGGAAAATAACTTTTAAAATTATATTTTTGTGGTTTATGGTAGTCCTACATCTAATAGGTTTCAAATATACCTTTTGAAATATTTTTCACACCCCAAATCAAGTACTTGCAGTGCAAATCTCAATTCAGGGGCTTTTGGAAAACTACTTTTTGAAAATACTATTTGGCCAAATTATTTTTGTAAGAAATTATTTTTCTGTCCTATACACATGGCATGATCATTGTTCAAGGTTTTTGGATCAAGGGTAAGGAGTATAAGGGTTGGAGAATTTATTTGATTTTTAGAGCACTTGCAAACAGCAGTCAAACGTTCAATCAAAGCAAAGACAAAACACTCAAAAGTTTTTGTCAGACCACATTTTAGCATGATTTATTGACTTATGTGTTGTGGCATGAAAATCAGGGTGTGACAGACCTACCCCCCTTACAAGAATCTCGTCCCCGAGATTCCCAGACTAGGCGTGGAAAGGGATACAGACACTTGGATCTAGCTAGGGTAGTCTTCAAGTCCTCATGTTGCTTCTGCTTCCGCGTAGTGCTCCATTGAGCTTGAAGTACTTGATGGTGTGGCTTCGTGTATGACGCTCTTCTTGATCCAGGTTGCTAATGGGTAGCTCGCGGTGGGTTAGATTGGGCTAGGGGTCGATGGCTCGGTGGTCAATGCCCTCGTAGAGATCGGGCAAGTTAGGAAGTTGGAAACACTTCCGGGGTTGTGATGCTTGGAAAGCATTGTGCACCCAGGTAACTTAGGTGGCAACTCCAGCTGTTAACTGTCTTCTCTTCGTCTCGTAGTGATCTCAGAGGGGGTTGTTAAATTTTGGAGTGATCTCGAAGGGGGCCGATGAATCTTGGTGTGGGTCTCCTTGTCATGGAAATGCTTGGTTCCTTAGAGAGAAGTGGCTTGCAGGTACACCTGGTCTTCAAGGCGGAGGTTTACTTCTTGACGATGGTGGTTGGTGTAGTTCTTCCTTCTTGACATCGCGGCCTTCAATTGTCTTCTATCTAGCTGAACGGTTCTTCTTCCATCTTCAGTTAGACGAGTAGGTCACCAAGTAAAAGTGACAACCAATGTGACCAAGTACTCCATGAAGTTTCTATTCATGGGGTACATAAGGTAGGCTGGGGCATTGGTGGTGGTAACGGTTGAGTGTGGGACAAGGTGTTCTCGGCCTAGAGTCAGGACCCCAAGGTCATGATCCAACCGGGTTGTGGCTTGGTAGGGCTTAAGGGTTTCAAGGATTCTAGTGTGCAAGTGAACATTTATCATCTTATCCTTGAGCACAATTCCTGAGATGCCAGTCGTGCTATCTAGTCCTTTAAACAAATCACATCATATCACTGATAGCATCATTTCGTATAGGTCAACTCCAATCATCACTCATGTGATTCATATCCTCATGACTCTCGAGAGGAGGTCTAACAAAATCATATATGTCTACAATCCCCATACTCATGTGTATGTCTACCCCTAAAAATCCATGGGTAGAACATATAAGCTGCTAAGCTTGAACGTGACAATCCAAGTGCTCAGCCTGTTCTTCCAAGGTCTAAGATAGAGCACCTCTATCCTAAGGAAACACGTCATAAGCCACTCCAAGATCTTGTTTCCTTCCTATGAATCAACTCCAGCAGCCCATTAACTTCCATCAATCACTACACAATCCATTAATTTCTACAAATCCAATGTTTATGGTGTTCCACATGATCTTCTAAAGTCCTTGTAATCCCCAGATACTTGAAAGGGCTATTTTTGCTATAGTCAGTCCACCGATTCCCGTTATTATGATCTAGTAATACTCCAAGGTCAAGCTCATAAAGATGCCTAATTAAACTCCGACAATTAGTCCAATCTCCTAGCTTATCGTCCACCGAGAAACATGGTATCATGATCGAGATCATCAGTCCAAATCCAATTTACTCCGAACCATGTAGTCATACTCAGCATATATATTCAACTAGAATCAGCTACTTAAATCCAAATCTCTTGTCCAACGAGAATTCTTACATGTTCCCCCAAGTCATTTATGTAATATCAACTGTCTCCTTTCAATATCCCATGGCTAAGTTAAATCCAAATACTTACAATTATCCTACTAAATCCAATTTACTCAGGGGTAATGAAGGCTATGCCAATCTATACTCATGATCCAACCAAGTTCATTTACCAACATCAAAGCCTCACAATCCACCAAATAGTCTCATATAATTCCTCAAGTCATTGATATAAACTCATCAAGTCATTTGTCCTCTATTCCTATATCCTCAGATTGGTCCTCCCTATGGCATCGTCAGTTTTGGTGCTATCTTAGGATGATAATGTGTTCGTTCACTATGTCCACTAGTTCCCTGATGAACCCAGTGATAAGCAAGGTTACGGAGGCTTAACAGGTTCTCTTGCAATTCTGCGGGTTAACCTCATGGTTAAGGTTTCGTTCTGGGGTATATCGTGAAGTTTCGAAGGGTCTAGGGATGGGTGTCTGGTCTGGAGGGTTAAACATAATTCTACGGGGTTGCACTTGGTCGTGGAGATCGTAGCAGAAGTCTTCATTGCTAGTTGGTTGCCGAGGCAAAATCCTTGGTGCATATTGTCTTGCTTGTCTTCAGTGGAGAAGAGAGATGAGAGGGAAAAGTGGCATAGAGGAGGGGAATGCCTAAAGGGGGTTCTATAGTGCAAGTGCAAACAAACAGGTGCAAAAAGGGCCAAACAGAAAAAGCAAGGTAAGGAAGGTGATATAGTCGCATACTTGTCGCCTAGGGCAAAAGTGCGACCTATATCAAAACACAAACAAATAAAAACAAGCAACACACAGTCATGGTTCTATTCGAACTATCATACGGACTCGACTGCGCATAGGGGGTACACGACTCATCCTACCCTAGGGGTTCTCGGACTCATTAGTCGTGCCTTGTGCCTCATGCAGTCTTCTGAGTTTTCCTCAGGTGTTGTTACGTCTCTTGTAGTTGTTCGATGAAACAATTTGGGTTGAGCCTGAAGAATCTTCAACTACTTACCTCCGGATGAGGTGGTGGGGTGAAGGTGGCTCCTCGTGGCTGGCATTGACTTGATCTTCTCTTGTCTTCTTAATCATGACGATCACTTGCCTTTTTAAGGTGTTGGCGGTTCCAGGTGGCACTCCTTTATGCAATGACATTTACAAGGCATAATAGAAGCCCAATCTGTCGGACACATTGTTAACAATATCTTCACCGAGAGCGGGGGATGAACAGAACCGTTTTCCTGCTCACTATAGTGAGGCGGACCAAATGGCTAGGTTCTCATCCACCGGTGGTTTCCGATACAACAACGGTTGTGACAGGGTTACCCTATTAGCTATGTATATCATGATCTTGCATAACCTATGCCCTGATCGTCGTAGGCTAAGGTTGCATCATCTTGGAGCAGTGTCAAGTGTGTCGCCATCTCCTGGGTCTTCATGTCCTCATTCCTCGAGGATGTATCTTCTGTTGGTGTCGTCTTGTTGTGGTGTCGCCAATCTTGTGTTTAGGAGATGTGGGTGAATCTCTGGCAATGCGTCTTCCTTCTAGATTATCCACGAGGATCACAAGGAATCCAGTGGTCAGGGGCACAAGGATTCTAGCGACCATTAAATTTGAAGGGGAAGAGGAAAGTATATCTTAGTTTTCGAAAAACTCAGAAGGGGAAGAGAAGTATAGATAGTTTTGAAAATTAGTAATAGTTTTGAAAATAGCTTTACCCTAACTAACGACCATGCTAACTAAGGCTTCCTACAGTCAGGATGGCTCTGATACCAGCTCTGTGGGGACCCCGACTCATAAGTCGAGATCACTGAATGCACGTGTACAGTGATCCCAGAGATCAATGCTCACTGAACACACAGAAGCTGAATAACAAGAGTCTTACATCCATACATACCATCTTACACAAATTATGACCATTATGGTCAAGTCTTACATTGATAAAGCCTTAAGGGCTGAACATCAAATGAAACACAAGCAGCGGAAATCTTCGTCGATAAGTAGAACCCATGCCATCTGCCTTAACCCTACAGGCATTCTGACTGGGAAACGTCCTAGTTCGCATGTTCGTCTCCAAAGAACTCTTCTTCAAACTCCGGTTCTTCCATGCCTGGTCAATTAAATAACTAGTGGCAAGCCAATGAGTACTTTGAATGTACTCGCAAGCAACCCATGTTTTGGTTCAAGATACAACAATGCATGATATAGGTAAATTTTTGCAGAAAGCTAGTTTTGAGTGCAATGACATGTTCAACAACTTGTAAGACATGCATCAAGAGAATTCAAGTAACTGTGAGGACAGGTTACAGATATCAACATAAATAGAGTGGGCACCAACCCAACTCAATCATGTCAAGTCCTTTGACTTGACCCAAGTAGATCTTCCCACTTATCCAAACACACACTGGTTTGTAAACAAGTGGACGTAGCCCAAGAGCGGTTACCCAACTGTCCTTGACCGTGGACACGGCTATTCGAATAGTTTTACACTCTGCAGAGGTTGCACACTGTACCCACAAGATCCGGGGAACTTCCGTGTCATCCACGACCCGCGATACCTCAAGTACCCGGGGTAAGCACCCGATCACTACCTTTCCCTAGACGACACTAACATGGAGTCCACTCGATTGGTAGTAACCCCCGTGCCCAACATTATCACATATCATTTCCGTGGAGCCACGCTCCATAATCATCTCACATCACAAGCACGGGGTACCAACGGTGTGTCCGGTGCCCCATAAAAATGTTCTTGGTTGCCCTACCTGGCACGACCCCGTCCCGAGAGAGAGCACCAACTCTCCTCCATCACTGGTAATGCGGGCTCCAAGCTAGTATCGACCTAGGTAATCAATAATGCCCTTTCCCATATAAGGGTAGAGTGGTTGCGCATGTAAGGTTGGAATAACGGTCGCAACTTAAACCAATCCGTTTTGAAAACAACACACACTTGCCTCGGTACACCACTTCGTCATCAAGTGGCTACCCAACTCATCATCTCCCCCGGGCATAAGTGGCACCCGGTGGGGTTTCCGAAAAGTCTTTTTTTGAAAATGCTTTGCCTCCATCACCATGCATATTCCCGTCCCTTTTTGAGTAGCACTACTTTAGCATCCTATCTACTCCCACCGTTATAACCCTCATAAGAAGGTAGGGTTATGCACAATGCAAGTATCAACGAGGAAGTACGGTGGCAAACTATCAAAGTGGATACCACCTCATCATGATTCCGTTGCAACAACAATATGGTGCTATATGACATGCATAAAAAGGGTTTCATGGACATGGTCAAAGGGCTGCTTGCCTGTTCCTCAGAGTCTTCAAGTCTTCTGGTCCTTCTCCAAGTACTCCGTCTACTTCGTCAACTAACGTCGGAAACAATCATAATAAGCAACACAACAAGGTAAAAACAAAAGTGCTCTAAAAATATGAGTTGGACTTTTCTGGGATATCTCTAGTTATATGAAAATTAACCAGAGCGGTTTCATTGGAATTGGATCAGTGGATATCTCTGAACATTTTGATATGATGGAATCAAGGGGTTTATGGATTTGCAAGAAGTGTACAGAAACATTATTTTCAAAAATGAGCAGAGGCACCCATTTGGCAAAGCATGATTTTAGAAGCACCTAGGAGTTGGTTTTTCTGGATTTGGAGTTCAAATGAATATCCTATGATTTTGCAAAGTTGGCTATACATGAAGAAATAGACCATTATTTGAGGTGATGCAGAAAGTATTAGTAAAAATGTTCAAAATCTAAGTTTTGAACTTATAAGCATCTAGGAATTTGAATCATGGAATTTGGATCAAAAATGGGCTCTCTGTGATTTTCTAAAGTTCATCACAGAAATGGAAAAACAAGATTTGATAAATTTTTGTGAAGAAAAAGTTCCTGGAAAAATGTGCAAGTTGCACCATGAGATAGATCATAATTTTATGAGCTACTAGAAATTTGAATTTGATTTGAATTGTTTATGGATTTTACAATCCTACCAGAAAAAGAGAAAGAAAAGGAATTAGGTTATACCTAAAGCGCGCGCTGAGCGCAATATAGTGCCTCTGCGCACTGGGCCGGCCCATTGGCTCGGCCACGCGAGAGTAGGAGGCGACATCGAAGGCGTACTCCGATACTACGCCTTCTCGCACAGGAGGCGGCTCCAATCTGGACCCGTGTCCACTTAAACGTGGCAAGCCCACCCGTCAGTGGCTCAGGCCTTGCGCCAAGCCGTTGACATGCGGGGCCCGCTGGGCGTCATGGCGTCGTCCTCAACCTCCCGCCCGAAGCAGAGGAGGCGAGGCAGGGGAGACGTCAGCGGCGACTACCGGCGCTACCGGCCACCGTTTCCGGTGATCCAGCCACCAGAGTGCTCGGGGAAACGTGCCGCATCCGGGAGGCCACACTATGGGCGCCAGCTTCCTCAGAGAGGAGCGGGCCTTCGCCCGCGGCGGAGGATGGCATCGGCCATTGCCGGCTTCGAGCATAGGGGCGTCCTGGGGAAGAATGGAGGCGATGGGGGCCTTTGTGGTGGTGGTGAGGGAGTACTGGAGTGGGTAGGGAGAAGAGAGAGGGGCCGTGGTGCCCGAATCCGAGCGGCGGTCGGCGGCGGCACTCCGGGCATGGAGAGGGCAGGAGAGCACTAGGGGTAGAGGGATGTTGTCTGGGAGGTGCATGGGAGAGAGAGGGATCCAGAAGAGTCGAGGGAGTGCCCGGGGGGAGGCTCTATATAGGGGGGGGGGGTCGTGGTGCACCGTGGACGCAGCCTACGGCGCACTTGGGTGTGGTCGTGGAGGGGAGAGGAGAGAGTTTTAGGAGGGGCCGACAGCTTGCCGTGTCCCAGACGCCGAGGCGGCCTCGTGAGACACGCTGGGGAGGCCCGAGGTGGCCGGAGGCGGTTGGCAGGGGGCGGCTACAGTGCGGGAGCGCACTGTAGCGCGCTCCAGAGCGCCCATATGGCTGTCCAGGCCATTTTCTATGCTTGTGGGCGCGCCCTTGCATGTCCAGTAGCATTTTGGGGGTGCTAAGGAAGGGATCTTGGCCTTGGATGCTTTGGGTGGCCGGTGGGTGAAGAGAGAGGAAGAAGAAGAGTGGAAATGGGGCTGTCCAGAATAGAAAATTGGTGGTTCCATCCCCTTGATCAATGAGAATTGACTTGAGCTGAATGCCAGAGGTAGAGGGAGGTTAGGAGGAGGTGTGGTAAAGAGGAGAACTCATTTGGATTAGTGGAAGAGGCCCAAACAGGGTTTTTAGTAAAAATGCAGATGGTGTTTGATGCTAGTTTGGGCAAGTAGATGATCTCCATTTGCCATGAGACTCCACAGGGTGAAATGGCACATATAACTAGGGCCTTCCACCAATTTGGAGCTTATTTGGGCAAAGTTGCCAATGCAACTTTTGTAACCCCTATAAATTAGCAGAAATGAACTTGTGTAGATCTAGTTCAGCAAATCACTTCTCCTTGATGAACCACTTGGTGTAATGGCCTCATTTGGTCATGTGAACATGCTCACAAAAGTTGGGGTCAAGGAGAGAAAGTTTGGTAGTACAAAGTTGTTCAAATCTGATTCTGGTCAGAGAGGGTTTTGGGGCACTTTGATCAATATAACTTGTTCTCCAACTTGTTCCACTTGGTCTAGATGAATAATTAGAACATTTGAGAATTTTCACAAGGTTTGAGAACATTTGGAAATGTTTGGCAATGTAAAGTTGCTCAAACTTCAAAATGGACAGAAATGGTTTTGAGGGGATTTGATGATGTTATGCTACTCTCCATGACATGATACTTGTCCAGATCATCAAACATGTCATATGTGACATGCTAGAATTTTCTTGGAATTTTTGGAGAATATTTCCTTTGTAAATATTTCAAAAGCTTGAAATATCCAGAAAGGGTTTTTGAGGGATTTGATCAATATTTTGAACATGACCATGTGTTGAAACTCTTATATATGGTAAATATATGCCCACTAAGTTTCCCTGATGTTTTTTAAAATATTTTTAAAACAATAAAATAATTTTTCCCTATTAAAGACCATTTCTGGCCTTAAGAAAAAGCTTTTAAATAAAATAGGAAAATAACTTTTAAAATTATATTTTTGTGGTTTATGGGAGTCCTACATCTAATAGGTTTCAAATATACCTTTTGAAATATTTTTCACACCCCAAATCAAGTACTTGCAGTGCAAATCTCAATTCAGGGGTTTTTGGAAAACTACTTTTTGAAAATACTATTTGGCCAAATTATTTTTGTAATAAATTATTTTTATGTCCTATACACATGGCATGATCATTGGTCAAGGTTTTTGGATCAAGGGTAAGGAGTATAAGGGTTGGAGAATTTATTTGATTTTTAGATCACTTGCAAACAGCAGTCAAACGTTCAATCAAAGCAAAGACAAAACACTCAAAAGTTTTTGTCAGACCACATTTTAGCATGATTTATTAACTTATGTGTTGTGGCATGAAAATCAGGGTGTGACACCTTTTTTTTCCTCTCTGATCCCTATAGTTAGGTATTGAACGAATTAAGAGGAATTGATACAATGTACTATACAAGTTGGCAGAGCCTGTTCATTTTGGTCACCGAAAGGGTGAAAATAGAGATACCGCTGTTCCTTCTCGTCATGCATGTCAGGCGCTGCAGACCGGCATGCAGCGACCCAACACGGGCGCTGGATTGTGCACTTCACTGTTGTGAAAATCGGAGGTTAAATTTGTCCTGGCTCGCTCGGTCCATCGACGTCCTCCACGTACTAGTCTATTTTAATTTGATCTGAGGCATGCCATGTGCGGCTGCATGGAAACGAAGGCCTCAGGCATGCGTGGTATGTCCGGCAGGCTGATCAAGCTAGCTAGCTCCGCCACAGGCTCGGGCCGAACGTAACATGCATCGTCCGGTTAGCTATGAGTAGCACGGCAAGAAGAAACGTGCCAATAAAAGTGGGCCGTACGTACCGGTCGTACCTGCTGCCGAATTGAGTTTCTCCCCTCGCACCATTTTTCCGAGTTGCATTGACGAAGCGATCGACTGGCACGTACTTTAGTCATCAGCGCTCACATGCATGGCAGATGGCACTACACGTGAGGCTCCACCGCTCCACAGTAGTTGACTTGATATTAATATGAAAGCAAAGAGATCAACAGGGAATGAAAGGTACTACAAATAAACCACAAAGTCGTCAGTCAGACTCCTTGTGACCAGTGAATCCCTATGGGCTATGGCAGCTTCTGATTTTAAAGATGATCAGCGTTTGCACGTCCTAAGCGTTGATCGGCCACTGGCACACTTGTCTCCCCATCTCTAGGTTTTCTATAGTACATGCATTTCTACCTTGGTGAGGTGTGTGTGTGTGTGTGTGACCAGTAATATCCTACACTCGTAATACTAGTAAACACATCCATATA
Organism: Triticum timopheevii; assembly: GCA_963921465.1. Classification (NCBI taxonomy): domain Eukaryota; kingdom Viridiplantae; phylum Streptophyta; class Magnoliopsida; order Poales; family Poaceae; genus Triticum; species Triticum timopheevii. The sequence goes on from OY997274.1 coordinate 596,579,027, forward strand.
TGTAGCCGCAGCGCCGCGACAAACCTCCGATCCCCGGCCGATCAGTTCCTCCACCAAACCGTGGCACGTACCGTCAGAAGGACGACACAGGGAGACGGGGCAGCGATCGGTCGAATCTCCGGGCGCCCTAACGCCATGCCGCGCCGCTTCCGGAAAAGACACCCTACAAAATGCGGAGACGGAGACACTGTTGATGTGTATGTTTGCCGCTCCACGGCCGGGACGCTTGTCTGCGTGCTCCGCCGCTCGCCGGCACAGTGCTCCTCTGGTTCGACCGTTCGAGCGATGCTGAATATAGGAGGATATCTGCATACATGCGTGCTGGTCTCCGACTCCACGTGAAAATGTTTCGCGTAGCTTTGCTAGCGTCGTTGCGTCCGGTACCGGCATAGTGCGCGCGTGCATATGCTGCTACAGCGGTACAGCCTAGTCTAGTGACACACCTCACCTAACATGCTAGCAAGTCTGGTCCTTTTCTTTTAAAGGGAGTATGGTCCTTTTTTTTAATCATATATGATGGTACGCACTTCTAGAGTCTCTACCATTTGTGTTGTCACTGAGAAAATCCAAGTGCCAAAAGATAATACTACTACTGCTACGGATTTACTACAACAGTTGATTTGTACTACTACTATAATCACTTGGTTTGTCTCTCTCTCCTCCATGTGCCAGGTCAGGTCAGTAGGTGGGCTCCAAGATGACAGCGAAATCTCGCTCACCTCCTCACTCTCTCACCTCCACGCGCGCCGTACGAAAGGGACTACGGAACAGGCCGGACGGGTCGGTCCCGGCGCGAGACCGAATCAATCCGGTCGGTCGGAGCTAAACCGGGTGCTGGTTAAGGCGCTGCCGGGCCCACCCCACCGGCTTCTTGCCGCTTGTACCTGCCGGGTACTCCAACTGTACCCGCACTCGTACCTCGCCAGCCCATTCAATTCTCTCTCTGCTCGCCTTGAAAGAAAAAAGAAGTCCCTGCCTGGCTATGCACACACATATAGATGCACACTCCATGCTCCCTCTTCTGACATGGTCACTGAATGAACGCGCTCCCTTCCTTAGATTTTATTAGCCCCCTCATATTTTGAATTAGGCGTCCTTTGGTTCATTGGGTAAAGAATTATATGAATAAGTCATCGGAAATGAGGTGACATGTACTATCTAAGATCCTATAAGTAGGAATGTAAAAGAAGATGCCCTTTGGTTCACATCATAAGATTTTTTTTATTGAGTCTAGGCCAATGTTTATTTTCCTATGAAATGTAAAGGATAGAAAAAATCTTTCACATGAATAGGATTCTATTCCTACAAATCAAAGGGCTCTAAAAGAATTTTTCCTATACAAATCATATCCTATGAGATTTCCACAAAATTCCTACAAAACCAAAGGAGGCCTTAATGTTTCAACATACATTTCTGTAATAAAACATGAGTTCTATGTAGCAAAAATAGTGCCATTGATTTTTTTAATGTGAATCCGATAATATAATTTTGTGGCATATCACTAATATTTTGCAAAATTAAGTATTGGATCGAAGTTTCACTCAAAATACGAGTGGCCACAATAAACCCGGACGGAGGAAATACAGTTTAACTACGTGAGGCTAAGATCTTTTTTATGTGTATAGTCCTGTTCAACAAAATTTACCGCTCACTTTATTTTGTAGCACAATTTTGTCGTTGCGAAATTGCATGTTTAGTAGTGGGACGGCAAGTATGTGCAATTTTTTTTGAAAATATACTACTAAATCTTTTTGAAAATCGATGGAGCCGATGACCATAACCTTCTGTCTCGATTTTATAAGTTGGAAAAAGACCTTATTCATTACCAGTTCCAGTTTCGTTTTCGCGAGGTTGGCTAGATTTTGTACCAAAGAAATCAACGTCATGTTCCGGAAGCAGGCTGGCCAAATAATTGCTACTCCCTCGGTTTCGAATTATAAGTTCTGCTCTTTTCCATAAATCAAATGTATATAGACGCGTTTTACTGTCTCTGTTCACTAATTTCAGAGGGTATATAGTTACTACTCCCTTCGTTCCTAAATATAAGTCTGTTTTAGATTCTAATGTAAACTATATACGGAGCAAAATTGATGAATCTACACCCTAAAATAAGTCTATATACACTCGTATTTACTTTGTATTGAAAAATCCATAAAGAAACTTATATCAAGAAACTGAGAGATGATACATTCCATTCCGAGTAAAGAATTTGTAATTACCAACAAAGAGAAATAATGGCAAGAGGACCTGTGCAGCGCACAACTTGCAGCTCTTCCGTTATATAAGGAGCCATCATGGCCGCCTCAGTACTAACGCCTTGCGTGCTCTCAACTCTAGTGTCGTCCCTCGCAAGAACCAGCTACCGCCGCCGCCTCCCGGCCTCCGCTTCCAAGAGTCTCGAGGTCTCCGGCGTCAACCGAAGCAGCGGCAGCATGAAGCGCCTACTCAGGCGGCTCTCCCGCGTCGCCGCGGCAGACGCCTGCGCCGCCGCCGCGTACAAGCCACTCCGGCCCGACGCGGCCGCGAAGGCCTCCTCCACGGCAGCTTCGGCGTCGTCCTCGGCGTTCTTCGGCGCACGGAGGCTCGGCCGCGGCGCACGGGTGCCGGAGGGGCACGTGCCGGTGTGCGTTGGCGAAGAGAGCGGCCCCGTCGAGCGCTTCGCCGTGCGGGCCGAGCTGCTGGGCCAGCCGGCGTTCAAGGCCCTGCTCCGGCGGGCCGCGCAGGAGTACGGCTACGGCCACCCGGGCGCGCTCCGCATCCCCTGCGCCGTGGCCAACTTCCGCCGCCTCCTCCTCGGCCTCTCCGACCCCGGCTGCCAGGCCACCGACGACGACGACTCCGCGCTCTACTACTAGCCTTCTTGCTCTGCTCCCCATTTCACCCTCCTCGTTCGGCTGCCATGGAGGGCGTGATGGAAAATTTGCCCCCTGGCAAAGGCAAATCGGTGAACCAGCACAGCAAATTGCCAGCTGCTGCGTTCTGACCGATCTGCCCCTGCGTGGATGCTGTACATACCGAGGTTGGTGGAGGGTAGGACGGGGATTCCGCCGCATTTTTTACTGCAGCTCAACAATTTTAGGACCTGCTGTCTTGTGGGAATTCTTCTTCTTCTTCTTCTGAATGTTCCACTAGGTAGCTCTAGATCAAGCTCTGGTAGCTGCAATGGAGCTTCTTCCTGTTTTTTGCTAGGGATTTTGAGGTCTTGATAACACATCATGTAAGCCGCAAGGTTGGCCTCATGAGAGTGAAATGGATGATTTTGACACTGCAAATGTTTTATCCAGGATCTGGTGGTGTAAAATGCAATGCACTTCCATGGATCTCCAGCAAGCTCTAGCAGTTCAGGCAGCCTGTCATGGAGGACAATGGTGTACTACAATGATTGACCATTTGATAGTACTACTAAAGTACTTGGGCCTGTGGATGTTTTTTTTAACATGAAAATCTAGGTTTTATGGGCAGGTTCAAAATAGCTGCGTGCATATAGAGCCATACAATGCGTGTGTTTTCCAGACCTTCTTTTGCAAAATGGAGTCAAAAAATGTGCCTCATCCATTAAGTAAAATAAATTTGTCAAGGTAATTAACAAAACATAAAAAAACAGGTGAGAACTCAGTCAGTTGAACAGCACACATAGGATAGTCCACGTACTCCGTGAGGAGAGTCGTCCAGATAGCACATAGGTGGGATCTTCATCAATTTCTCTCCAAGGAGGTGTCATCGCCATCATTTGTCCTCGAGCAAGGGACTGCGATTTCGCTGCTAATATTCCAGAACTTCGAAGAAATTGTATTGCTTCAGAACTAGTCGTCATGTTCTCTAAAAAAACGTTTAGACTCACCGTGTCCGTCCAGTGATGTAGGTATCAAGATCAGCCACTTGTGGTCGGATAGACGAGACGCCATGTGCAGCGCAGCCAAACACAATTGTATGTACGTCTGTATGTACGTAGGCGCCGAGTCGTGCTTGGTTTAGTTAGTTTACTAGCACATATGCCCGTGCGTTGCAACGGGAGAAATAATTAACGTGTCCTCCACAACAACGCAAAATAACAATAGTTGAATGATGCCACCCAACCGGGCCAGAAATGCCTATAAGTCGTACATTAAAAATCATCACGTATGATATTTTTGGTACGATATTTGTACAACTGCTCTGATATTTAAAGGCCTAATTTTCAAATCCTACATACCAAGGCATTATTTGGAAGTTGGAGCAAGTTTTTGGAATTCGCATGGAGTCGTAAATAAATCTTGCTAAATGTGTTTTAGCCCATCTCACCTCCCAAATCCACAATCGTGTCGTGCCCTCCTACCTCGTATGATTTCATTGCGTTATTAGTCCACGCGCTTGTGTCATTTGTATTTGTTATGCAGGAATATATGTCGTGACCCCTCATCTCTTTGGATATTTAATTCGTAGGTATTAATTTATCTTTCCTTTTATGCCCACTGGATGAATGAGACACAGACATCATCCTTTTTTTTGTTCTTATTCTTGAGGCACATATATAAGTCTGTAAAATTTAGTATAAATGGCGAGGTGGTACTATTTAACCGGGCAGCGAACCCATCTATCATATTTTTGCTCTTGCGAAGCTTGCCCAGTTTGACTTGGCCCACGTTTTTTTAGGCAGGCTCAGCTATCGATTAGTATGGTGTATCAGGTAAAAAGGGCATCGCTGTATAAAAAAAAAGGTAAAAAGGTCATTGTATCAAGTTTCTTCACGTGGCAAGCCAAAATAGCAAGTTTCTACACATACATGTTTTCTTTTTGAGAATCTATCCTTAGACGTTATTTTACGCATCCTACACATAAACACTGTTTTGCCTCACACACGCACTGAGAATCTGGCCTACATAACTTGGTCAAAAGTAATGTATAAATAGTGAATACAAGTGAAAATTCATAGGAGGCAACTGGATAAGTTGGTTACGAAGGTTTTGTGTTTGTGCGTGGTTGCGAGTTCTACTCCAGTGTGAGCATCCATTCTTTTTGGCTCGCTCCAGCGAGCGTGAGCGAACATCAGTGACGCGGGCCAGACTCGGCCCAGCACCGCTCGGACATATAAAAAATAGAGATATGGGCCGGCCATTTTGCTTAGTTTTTTGTTTTTTACATGTACGTCTCAGTTTCCAACTAAAACCTAGCGTATGTAAAATTATTCAAAACGGGACGAAACAAAACGGAATCAAACCAAGAATACTTATTCCCTTTAATAGTAGGTATAGATTACTCCCTCCGTTCATTTTCGTTAGTTGTTTCACACAACTCAAAATGGACTGTTTTTCATATTGTCTGAAATGTTTTCAAGGTCTTTAAAAAATGAACAGGGGAGAAGTTGGTTTGATTCACTCGCTTTGGGTTGAGCTTCAGGACAAGCTTTGCTCTGCGTGTGAGTAGCTAGGCAACGGGCGGCGACGTACGTACTGTACGGTGCCCTAATGATTGGGATTAACGACTCAATGATGAGGCAGTGCCTGTCAGTTACGCGCTTGGTTGATGGCAATCTTAGCTGCATCCTACGTGTACAGGTGTGCTCGGCGTTCGTGCCATGGACCCGGAGGCCAGAAGAGCATGCATGATAGGCTGCCGTTCAGCCTAGAGTGTGCACTATGTTTGGACACGCACTTAACTAATTAAGTGTCGTGTCATCAGTAGCCCATCACTAGTAGAAAAGAGGGCTTTGGATCAGGCCGGGTCAGCCCATTAGTCCCGGTTCAGTCCAGAACCGGGACTCATTGAGGCATTGGTCCCGGTTCGTGAGCCCAGAGGGCCGGCCGGGCCACGTGGGTCATTGGTCCCGGTTCGTCTGGACCTTTTGGTCCCGATTGGTGGGACGAACCGGGATCAATGGCCTGGCTCCTGGCCCACCATCATTGGTCTCAGTTGATGACTTGAACCGGGACAACAGGCTGTCCTTTAGTCCCGATTCGTGCCACGAACCGGGACCATTGAGGTGCCTATATATACCCCTCGCCCGCGAGCAGAGCACTCCACTGCTCTGTTTTTCTCTGGCCGGGGAGGGGAGGGCTTTGTGGTGCTCCAGCTCACCTCCTATGCACATGAGGTGTTCGATGAAATGCCCGAGCCACACCAGTTAAGCTTTCTCCTCTCGAAGCACGACCTTTGAACTCTATTTTTCCCGAGATTTGTCTAGGTTTATATTAGCGGCCCGTCACGCCCCGTCCCCGTCTTCACTGTCGTTGATCACCCGCGCCGATCTCGTCGCCGGCACCACCGTGGTGAGCCTCTTATTCTTATCTTCTTTCTGAAAGAAAAAACTTCTTGCTTTAGATAGATACTTGTCTAATTTTCTTATTATTTTATTGCTTGTTATTATATAGTGCGATGATTTTGGTATCCGCCCCCGTCGGCCCTCGTCCTGTCTATGATTCGGATGTGGTATAAATTATCTTTTCATAACTATTGGTTCATTTATTGTTTATGACAACTATGCCGACCAATGTGACATAGATTTTATTTATCTAGGAGGTTGTTGAACCGGAAATTCCAACCGACCCTATTGTCGAGAGGTTAAATTTAGTTGAAGAAGAAAACAATTTCTTGAACAAAAAAATAAGAAAAATTGAGGAGGAGAAGATGATATTGGAGTTGCGTGTTGCAGATGTCGTTGATGATCACAAGATCAAGATGGATGCAATGCGTTTGAAGATTAGAAAGATTAAAAAATATGCCATTCATACCAAGGCTTGGTATCATTATGCAGTTGGATCAGTTGTTACCTTGATTGCGATTATGATCACATTTGTTTTCGCATTGAAATGTTTTACATAGTTTCAATGTATGGTTTAATTAATTTAGATGCTCTGGAGAGCTTTATGTTGTTAGATGAGAACTATGTATGTACTTTGGTTTTAATATGATGATGAACTTTTATTAATTTGGTCACTTAATTATCTATTCATGATGTTCTGTAATGGTTTTTGACACACTTAATTATATATAATGCACGTAGATGAACCGACAATGGATGTACGGTGACAGACACACCTCCGAGTACATTAAGGGCGTGCATGATTTTCTCGAAGTGGCTGAGGCAAACAAGCATAATGGTTTTATGTGTTGTCCATGCCCTAAATGTGGGAATACGAAGTCTTACACTGACCGGAAAATCCTTCACACCCACTTGCTTTACAATGGTTTCATGCCACACTATAATGTTTGGACGAGGCATGGAGAAATAGGGGTTATGATGGAAGACGGCGAAGAAGAAGAGGATGATGACAACTATGTGCCCCCTGAATACGGTGATGCTGCAACGGGGGAAGCTGCTGAAGATCAAGAGGAACCAGATGATGTGCCCAATGATGCTGCAACGGGGGAAGTTGCTGAAGATCAAGAGGAACCAGATGACGTGCCCGATGATGATGATCTCCGCCGGGTCATTGTCGATGCAAAGACGCAATGCGAAAGTCAAAAGGAGAAGCTGAAGTTCGATGCAAAAAACAAAACAAAAAAAAATGAAAAACACTATTTTATAGTAAAGTTACTCACAAACTTGTGATTCACACAAATTTCAAAGAATTCAAATTTTAACTATTCAAATTTGAAAACTAATGGCACTAATAGAAAATTTATAATTTTTCTAAAAGTAATGGCACTAAAGAAAGTTTATAATTTTTCTGATCTAAAAGCAAAAAGAATAAAGCAAAAAAAATGCAAAAAACAAAACAAAAAAAATAAAAAAACTATTATTATAGTAAAGTTAATCACAAACTTGTGATTCACACAAATTTCAAAGAATTCAAATTTTAACTATTCAAATTTAAAAACTAATGGCACTAAAAGAAAGTTTATAATTTTTCTGACCTAAAATCAAAAAGAATTAAAAAATAAAGCAAAAAACAAAAGAATATAAATATTGCAAAAAACAATACAAAAAAACTGAAAAAAATTTAAAAAAACTGCCACCTATTGGGCCACCACGGCCTGAATACGACTAGAAACCCAACCTGGGCCAGGATTCAGGCTCGCAGAAGGCCCCAATAGGCCTACAGCAGCATAGTGTGAGATTAGGCCCGAAAGCCTGCAGTTGAGAGGAGCTCGAGAGGGTGGGCGCAACAGCGCTTATAAACCACTCTCGAGCCCTCTCAACTAGCGAGGTGGGACTAAACTTTGGCCGCGACGCGGGCAGCACAGGGGCCTTTGGTCCCGGTTGGTGGCACCAACCGGGACTAAATGAGGCATTGGTATCGGTTCGTGGCACCAACCGGGACCAATACTCTGTGTATATAAGCAGGACTTAGGAATTTTTCAGTTTCATCGACCATTTGCCCCCAACGACGCCGAGCTCATCGACGCCGCCAGGCTACCTATGCTCGCCGTCGCCGCCCGCTCCTCGTAGCTGTCGCCACGCGCACTTGCCCCGACCGATCGCCGCCCGCTCCTCGTCGATCGCCGTCGCCCTTCCCCCACGCCCCGCCCCGCCTCGAGCTCCCCTGCTCTGACGCCCGCGCCGCCCCGGCGCCCGAGCCCTTGCCCCGTGCTCGCCGTCGCCGCCCGCTCCTCGTTGTCGTCGTCCCGCGCCCTTGCCCCGACGGGTCGCCGCCCGGTCCTCATCGCCGTCGCTCTGCCCCCACGCGCCACCCCGCCTCGAGCTCCCCTGCTCCGACGCACGCGCCACCCCGGCGCCCCGAGCCCCTGCCCCGTCCCGCCCCCGCGCGCCAGCGCCCTTGCCGCCCCCGCCGGCGCCATCATCATCGCTAGCCACCCCCGCTGTGAGCCGCCGCGCCGCCCCGGCTCTGTTTTTTTTTCATTTTTATTAGTTTAATTTTTTTGTTCATATATATATATATAATGTATATGTGTATGTATGTGGCTATGCGGCTCTGTTTTTTTCATTTTTATTAGTTTAATTTTTTTGTTTATATATATATATAATGTATATGTGTATGTATGTGGCTATGTGTATGTAGATGTTCACAATGTATAAAAAAAATTGTTCAGAGCATGTTTTTGTTCATATATGTATTTTTTGTTCATATGTGTATTAATGTTTTTTCCATATATGTAATTTTTCTGGTTGTAAAAGAGTTAGGAAAATTTAGAATATGCTAAATATGTATGTCAAAAATGTTCTTTTGTTCATAGAAAGTTTTTTGTTCATATATAGAAAGTTTTTATATATGACTATGGATATATATTCGATATATATGAGAAATGATGATCCGTGGAAAAGTTTTATATATGCAAAAGTTACATAGAGGAGAAGTTGCTAAGTGATATTAAGAAGGAAGAAGAAGAAAAAGAATGAGAGGAAAAAGGAAAATAAGAAGAGGAAGAAAGGAGAAGAAGAGGAGAGGAAGAAGAGGAGAAATAAATAAGAAGAAGAAAAAGGAAGAAAAAGAAGAGGAGAAGAATTCTATTTTCTCTTCTTCTCCTCTATTCCTTTCTTCTTCTCCTCTTTTTTATCTTCTTTTTTTCTTCAATCTTCTCCTCTATTCCTTTCTTCTTCTCCTCTTTTTATTTCTTCTTCGTCTTCTTATTTTTTATCGGATATGTCGTTGTCGATATACCCCGTGTCCCGATAACTTCAACACGAGGGGGGGGGGTTCGACCTACCCCCATCCCCAATAATATTATTTTCCCATGTATGTATTTTGTCGTTGTCAATATAACCCCCTCACGGATAACTTCGACCGTGATAACTTATACCACGGGAGCACCCCCCGGCCCTCTCGCTCGACCAAAACTCTCGAGGACACCCAAACCCTAGAAAAAAAACGATGTCGGTCTCCTACCCCTCCCACCGCGCCCCTACCCTTGAAGCGTTGCCGAGGCCACCCCAAACCCGGAATAAGTTCGGTCTACGTTTGCCACTAATATATCCACCTGCTGTCATGTTTGTGTAATAATTGCCATGTTGTAATATTTGCAGAAACAATGGAGCACATACGAGACGAGGAAGCAGAAGAGGTGTTGGGGGACATAATATTAGCCGGAGGTGATATCTTGTCGTATCTTAACGACAATGATGGTCTGGAAGAATAGGGTGAAGAAGCAGGCTACGGTGATCGAAGAATGGAGGAGGAAAGACATGATTATGATGGCTCTGGTGACCTAATGACAGTGCAAGAAGGAGACCGTGATGACGGCTCCGGTGACCGAACCGAATCCGGCCAGGTATATATATTAGTCAAGCCTGTGCTGACTAGCTAATTGATGCATTCATTGTTTTGGTACATGTACACATATTAATTAACTCTCGTCTTTCTTCTTTTTTCTAGCCCTCCGGATCGAGCACAACTTCGGTAAAGAGACGAGGCCCGAAGAAAAAGTTGCGCTCGGATGAAAGGTTTGAGATCATAGCAATCGCGCGCGACGGCGAACCGATTGAACCCATCCGAACAAAGGATGCATTTGTTGCTCAGTGCGGGGTTCTTGTTAGGGACAAGATCCCGATCAGCATCCACCAATGGTATAAGCTGAAGAACAAAGACCCTGAGGTGTCTTATGTCAATGATATGCAGAAAGATGATCTTTGGACTGAGCTGAAGGCAAATTTCACCCTACCGCCAGAGGAGGATCCGGAGAAGCCAGTTAAAGAGCAATTAATCAAGTCTCATGCTCTTAAGAAGATGGCAGGCCAATTCAGGAGGTGGAAGAATGAGCTGAAAAGGTTAGTCGACAAAGAAGAGACAGCAGAATTCATCGGCAAATATGAGAAGATCAGAGATCACTGGCCCGCATTTGTGGCCCACAAGACATCGGAAAAGAGTAAGAAGATGTCGGCGACAAACAAGAAAAATGCTGCGAAGAAGAAGCTTCATCATCGCACGGGGTCAGGTGGCTACCTCAAAGCCCGGCCTAAGTGGACCAAGGCTGAGAATGATCTGCTTGATAAAAGGGATCGAACCAGAGACAATGAACTGGCCAGACCGTTGCCGGACTTGGTTCTTCAGGGTTGGCGGAACCTTGGACCCTGTATCAGGGAAGTGCCTTTGGACGGACGATCAAATGAAAATACCAGTCAAGAGGCTTCGGCACTATATCGATGGAGCGCAGGAAGGGGCGTTCGTTCCACACAGAGAGAACGACGAGCTCAAAATGGCCCTCGCGAATCCTGAGCACCTTGGACGGACACGAGGCATGCCAGGCTCCATTCCGTGGAAGATTGGGTTTCCGGACGCAAGCGGTTACAAATGCCAGGAGAGGAGGAAGAAAGTGCAGCAGACCGAACTGCAGGCGCTGCATGCAAGGGTACAAGCGATAGAGGAACGAGAAGCAAATTGCAGCAAACGAACTGCCGAAGCTTCCCCCAAAGCTACCCCGCCATCTCAGCGGAGAAGCAGCGTGGCTTCCACCGAGCTGCTTCAGTCGGAGCATGTCTTGACGGCTCCTGCTAGCTACCCCGTAGATGCTATCACGGAGTCTCAAAATTGCCACCTTATGACACAATGGCAGAACTTAAAAGTCAAGGCGGCTGTCGGCTCTATTCGACCTTCTGCACCCGGCGCAACTTTTCACTGTCGTCCGATTCCAGAAGGATATGCTAGGGTGACGGTGGACGAAATAATATAGGGATTTGAGGACCTCCAGCTTGACCAACCTATCGGTGAAGGGGAGACTCGGCTGGGTTCTGCTCTGAAGACTCCATGCCTATGGCGGAAGGAGTTCATCAACCTTTTGAACTGGACGCCTCCGCCTCCTCCTCCTCCTCCGGCGAGTCAGGGAACTCCGCCTCCTCCACTGCCTCCTCTTCCGGCGAGTCAGGGAACTCCGCCTCCTCCACTGCCTCCTCCTTCGGCGAGTGACGATCAGGGCACTCAGCCTCCTTCTCCGGCGCGTGGCGGCCCTCCGCCTCCTTATCCGCCTGTGCCGGCGCGCCCGAGCAGCCAGCAACCTCCTCCTTCTCCGCCTCGCCAGCAAGGGCGGAAGAGACCCACCGCCGCCTCGGCTACTCCGGCGCGTCGTCGTCCTTCTCCTTCGCCTCGTAAGCAAGGACGAAAGAAGACAGACGCCGCAGTCGCTCCGTCTGCTCCGGCGTCTAGCAGTACAGCCAGAGGCGGGAGGCAATACAGATACGGTCCACCTCTCATGCCTCTAGAGAAGTTACCGTACGAGAGGACCGAGGAGGAAAACGTGAAGATCGTGCGGACCGAAGTGGAGGACTTCTTTGAAGGGTTGAAAGCAAAGAGACATCCACCTCCGGAGGAGAAGGTAGATCCGGTGAAAGAAAAGCGCACTATCGATGCCCTGAGGAAACCACCAAAGTCTCCGCCGAAAACCAACTATGAGCACATTACTGAAAAGGCATATCTCGAAGCGGAGCGGTCGGGAAGTACTGTCAGACATCAAAGGTCAAAAGAACGAGCAGCTGCGAAAAAAATTGCCCAGCTCGGCTAACAAGCAAATCAATCGTGCCCCCCGCTCAATGTGTCTAGCGTCATCGTCGTTAATGCTCCGGGGACGGTGCCCGGTTATAGCAATCTTAGAGATTACCTGCCTGACGATGTACATTTTGATTTCATGGAGGTGGACGAACACAGGTACGAGTACGGGAAGCCTCTCGTCAAAGATGAAAAATCTCTAAAAACGATGATGCGATGATTCCATAATTGGTACATGAAAACCTGCAGAGAGTCTGGGGGACGAATACTTTGTATCTGAGAATTAAAGAGGAGCACGACCTCGTTCAAAATGATATGTTGCCTGTTCCATTTGAGGAGTTCTTCGAGTTCTTCAATCAAAAGGCATTCGATATATTAACGGTCTTTTACTACTGTCTGTAAATACTATTTCTGTCATTAAGTCTCTATATATAGCTCAGCTCTTTCATTGCATGTATTTATAATTAATTATCCTCACTATATTATGCTGATTGAAGATCGTCGAGTGCAGAAAACAAGAAATGTATGATATTGGGTTCATTAACACGAATATCATAGATGAATTTCTTGTTACAAAAAACGTCGAAGAGGCCGAAGCCAACTTGCTACAATCGTTGATCAAAAATCAAAACAAAGATTTAATACTCTTTCCTTACAACTTCGAGTGAGTGTTACTGTTGTGTGCATATTCGGTTTCCCTTATTACTCGAGCGAGGTTATAGTAATGTAATTGATGAGTTATGCATGCGTGTGCAGCTTTCACTATGTTCTTCTGGAAATTAAGCTTGAGCGGGGACTAGTAACCGTCTTAGACTCGAGACGAAAAGATCCCGAAACCTATGCGGACATGACTAAAATGCTCAACAAGTAAGTTCAATCAATCACTATCGCACCATATCGGCAACTTTTTGTTCATTTCTTGATATCTCAAGTAATAATAATTATTTTCTTTGTCTTGCGGGGTTTGGAAACAGTTCACCGCAGAAGCTCCGGGATTGCCGAAGGAGCTGCGATATACATACATAAAAGTAAGTACTAGTAGCTAGCTAGTTGCGCGCATCTCCCATTGATTCTATAGTTATACTTTCATCAATGCCATTTATAATGCTTCATTATCAGTTTGATTGACCTCTATTTCTCGTGAAGTGCTTGTGGCAGGAACAAGAGAATGATTATTGTGGATACTACGTGTGCGAGTTCATCTACAAAGCGACTAAGAAAAATAAGCGGGGCTACTCTAAAAGACAATATTAAGTGCGTAAGCAATAATATTCACAATTTCATTTTATTACACCATCATTTCTGTTGAGTTTCATTCATATATATGTATTAACCCCCTTCTTCAAATTTGACGTGACAGATGCGGAATGAACTCCTACCACAAGATCGCATGAAAGCAATTCAAAAGGAATTGGTGGGATTCTTTCTTCAACACGTCATCAATAAAGCCGAAGAATACCATGTGGAAGGTGATTTCAATTGCTAGGGGATTGTAAGAGATCTTACATATTGTATATGTATGTAGCCAGTAGCGTCGGATAGATAATACGAAAACTTGTTGTTCGACCAATCTCTCGGAGAAGAGAGGTCGATCGATCACTTCTCTTGGTATGCATGACAAACTTCTGTACTTAATGGTTTCCTTCATTTTCTTACTAGCTAGCGTGTCGAGGGCCTCTCTATGTATAGTACGTAGCGTCGACCAAGCACGGACATAAGAGAGGACACTTCTCTCTATTAATTAGCTAGCTAATACAATATATGAAACACCTAAATTAACCCCCTAAAACCCTCAACCCCCCTCCCCCCTTTCAAAAAAACAAAAAACCCAGCCCAGCCTCTGAAATGCTGACGCGTGGATGCCTTTTGGTCCCGGTTGGTGCCACCAACCGGGACCAAAGGCCCTCCTGCCTGGCCTCAGTGCACCGGCCACGTGGAGGCCCATCTGTCCCGGTTCGTGTTCGAACCGGGACTAAAGGTCTAGGGCATTAGAAACGATCCTTTAGTCCCGGTTCAAGAACCGGGACAAAAGGCCCTTACCAACCGGGCGAATGGGGCTTTTTCTACTAGTGCATCCGGTTTTCGCCCTACTCGGACAACCGTCAATCCCAAAATAGAAGAAGAAGAAGAAGATTGCGGTGCACTGTACGGATCACGTATTGAAGTACATTATGCACGCGTGCTCAAGAAGCTTTTGCTTGTCTCCGTCACAGCCGGTTCAACGTAAATGACAGGTGCAAAGCAGCTAGACGGGGCACGAAACCAAGAGTGCATATAAGACGAAACTGAAAGCGTGATATACCAAACCGTCCTTCTTGCATCCATGTCGGCACAACCGGACAAGAGTTGAAACTCAAAGTCCAGTCGTCGCACTGTTACTCTGCTTTCGAAGGCACTACTTCTCACCTGCGCAAGTGGTTGGAGCTACGCACCAACTCTTCCTTGGGCTATCTGCTACGTACATCAAAATTAGGCAGATCTCCATAGGAGACATGCCAGTCCAAAGCATGCATTCACTGTCATCCGACCGAGCCGCGCTCTTCTCCTCGGCGGTCGTTGCGTGCGTGTGACCAAAACCATAGATTAGTTTCACGGGATTCGGCTGATTCGGACGAAAATATCTGCGATTTTTAAAGGCCGCTGATCCAATCATCCAATCCAACCCGTGAACTTCAGGTTCTTGCCTTGACTGCAACTTGATTAATTTGCTTAGGTCATCAAGTCGGACTGGATTAGTGTTTCGTTTTGTAAGATAAGAAGACTGTTTCAATGACATTATCGTCGTCGTCAATAATTGCGTCCTAATTGCGTGGGGTGACGGGCTTTTGAACTTTGGTCAGGATCTTCGGCAGAACGTTCGAGAACCTGATAAGAACATGCCCATCTCGATCGACCGATGCACGCTTGTGTGGCCACTGACGACTAGCCCAACAAACAACTGAGCCATTTTCGTCAAAGTCTAAGAGTGTCCTTGTCCTTTGACATGGACGCGGAGACAAATTCAACTTTGAACAAAGCAGGCGGAGTTAACACACCAGTGCTGTCATCCCCATGAATTTATATTTAGAGAGAGTGATTCTGAAGACAGATAGGATGAATTATTAAACTGTTTGCTGGCTGGCCACCAAAATCCACTTTCACGTGAATACAATGTACGTACGTACGTACAGCACTATGCATGTGCCAATAAAAGTTAATAACATAGTAACATCATTGTTAAGCGATAATCATTGTACGGATCACTAGTCGTGTTGTACGATGGTATATAGTACATCAATACTTAACATCTACTTAGGGTTTGCCCAGGAGTGGTTAGTTTAACAGGAACGATCACGAGCTCCAAACTCCAAAGGCTAGTGGGGGATCGAGACTGACATCGAGCAGAGCACAACTAATACACACATAAGCACAAACAATGACAAAACAGGCCTAAAATATGGTGGGATGGACACCGCTATTGGAGTACAGAACGGAGTCCACTATAACGGAAAATTAAAGCAGGACTCCCACTCCCGGAGCGTGGCCCGTGATTCCGGACTGTACGGTACGGGCCCATCCGCCCATGAGAGATGCGATAGTTTTGGCATGAACTAGGCAGGGCAAAGCCTTTGGTAGAAGTACTACCTTCGTCCTGGTTTATTGCTCCTCATTGTATTTTTGTCAATTTTTGATCAAATATTTAACTAATAACATTTTTATGCATGTCACAAACAATCGTATCATTGGAATCGTATTTGACTGTAGTTTTCAATAATATTATTTACGATGACATGAATTAATACTTTTTTAGTTAAATTTATAATTAAATTTTGCGCAAAATATGAAGAGGGCCAACAAACTTGGGTGAGGTACGTGAGTATTGGTTAAGCCGTACCATACGGTAGCTGGCATCTGTGCACCTGCGCGACCTCGTTTTGTTTACTGGATTCTTAACTAGCAGTACTTCCATGCAAGTGAGCATTATGCATGGAAGCATGGTGCTGAGCGACGGACTCGGACGTGCCCAAAAAATAAATAGAACCAGCTGACGAACGCGGCATCAAACTGCCTTGCTAGCTGGCTGTCTCTCATTTTTTTTATACGTAGCGTGGAGTAGTACGGAAGCAGAACTTTGCAATACCAGTTATGGCTACAATTTTTTTACTAGCATAGATTATAGTATTGTCGCCAGCAACGCAACGTACGTACGCGCTTTGCAGAGGACACAACTTGGACGAGCACATAGAATTAAAGAACATGCTAGCGCCAACACCACTGCGCCATTGGGGGAGATTGTATGGCCCTGGAAGAGAAAAGGCCAATTAACTGAGTGCAAATGCAAGTCGTTTCCCCGAGACAAAAGCGAACTGCCACCGATGAAAGCAATGGCTGGTAGTACAGTTGGGGAGTATACGTGCTGACAACGCATGCGCTGTGAGAGACGGAGAGGAGCTCGAACAAGTTTCAGAAGAACGTACGACGGTGGAGCTATGGAGGTCCTTCGTTGAGCAGGGACACTCGCGCAGGACTGGCATGCTGGGTCGACGAGGGTTGCGCAGCGAACAGTAGACGGGCAGCGCCCCATGGAAACCAGGGGCTGGTCGAACCACTGGTACGTGCGCGTGATCGAGCTGTACCCGGCGATACACAGACTCGTAAATGTGTCGGGCGGCGGGGCTGTCTGTACCTTCCGCGACCCATGCATATACGTCCACGCGACGGTGCCGGCCCAGGGAGCACATTTTTGGGATCGACGTACGTGCTGCTGACTGGCTCATTTTTAGGATCACGTTCTTGTATCAGCATACACACCAACGCTCTTATACTTGGCTCTGACTGTGAAAGTTGTAGGAGCTCATATCTTTGTTGGAAATATGCCCTAGAGACAACAATAAAATGGTTATTATTATATTTCTTTGTTCATGATAATTGTCTATTATTCATGCTATAATTGTGTTATCCGGAAATCGTAATACACGTGTGAATACATAGACCACAACAAGTCTCTAGTGAGCCTCTAGTAGACTAGCTCATGGTTTCCTGACTATGGGCATTGGATGTTATTGATAACGGGATCACATCATTAGAAGAATAATGTGATGGACAAGACCCAATTCTAAGCATAGCTCAAAGATCGTGTAGTTCGTTTAGCTAGAGCTTTTCCAAATGTCAAGTATCATTTCCTTAGACCATGAGATTGTGCAACTCCCGGATACCGTAGGAGTGCTTTGGGTGTACCAAACATCACAACGTAACTGGGTGACTATAAAGGTGCACTACAGGTATCTCCGAAAGTGTCTGTTGGGTTGGCACGAATCGAGACTGGGATTTGTCACTCCGTATGACGGAGAGGTATCTCTGGGCCCACTCGGTAATGCATCATCATAATGAGCTCAATGTGACCAAGTGTCTGGTCACGGGATCATGCATTACGGTACGAGTAAAGTGACTTGCCGATAACGAGACTAAACGAGGTATTGGGATACCGACGATCGAGTTTCGGGCAAGTAACGTACCGATTGACAAAGGGATTTGAATACGGGGTTCATTGAATCCTCGACATCGTGGTTCACCCGATGAGATCATCGAGGAGTATGTGGGATCCAACATGGGTATCCAGATCTCGCTGTTGGTTATTGACCGGAGAGGCGTCTCGGTCATGTCTGCATATCTCCCGAACCCGTAGGGTTTACACACTTAAGGTTCGGTGACGCTAGGGTTGTAGAGATATTAGTATGCAGCGAACCGAAAGTTGTTTGGAGTCCCGGATGAAATCCCGGACGTCACGAGGAGTTCCGGAATGGTCCGGAGGTGAAGAATTATACATAGGAAGTGCTGTTTCGGCCATCGGGAGAGTTTCGGGGGTCATCGGTATTGTACCGGGGCCACCGGAAGGGTCCCGGGGGTCCACCGGGTGGGGCCATCTATCCCGGAGGGCCCCATGGGCTGAAGTGGGGAGGGAACCAGCCCTTGGTGGGCTGGTGCGCCCCCCCTTGGGCCCCCCCTGCGCCTAGGGTTGGGGACCCTAGGGGAGGGGGCGCCTCCACTTGCCTTGGGGGGCAAGTTCCCCCCTTGGCCGCCGCCCTTCCTAGGAGATCCCATCTCCTAGGGCCGGCGCCCCCCCTTGGGGACCCTATATAAAGGAGGGGGGAGGGAGGGCAGTCGGACCCTGCATCTTGGCGCCTCCCTTCCCCCTTGCTACACCTCTCCCTCCCGCAGACGCTTGGCGAAGCCCTGCCGGATCCCTGCTGCATGCACCACCATGCCGTCATGCTGCTGGATCTTCATCAACCTCTCCTTTCCCCTTGCTGGATCAAGAAGGAGGAGACGTCACGTTGACCGTACGTGTGTTGAACGCGGAGGTGCGGTCCGTTCGGCGCTAGGATCTCCGGTGATTGGATCACGACGTGTACGACTACCTCAACCCCGTTCTCTTGAACGCTTCCGCTCGCGATCTACAAGGGTATGTAGATCCAATCCTCTCTCTCGTTGCTGGATGAACTCATAGATTGATCTTGGTGAACGTAGGAAAATTTTTATTTTATGCAACTTTCCCCAACAGTGGCATCATGAGCCAGATTTATGCGTAGTTCTCTTTGCACGAGTAGAACACAATTTGTTGTGGGCGTTGATATTGTCAACTTTCTTGCCACTACTAGTCTTATTTTGCTTCAGCGGTATTGTGGGATGAAGCGGCCCGGACCGACCTTACACGTACGCTTATGTGAGACAGGTTCCACCGACTGACAGGCACTAGTTGCATAAGGTGGCTAGCGGGTGTCTATCTCTCCCACTTTAGTTGGAGCGGATTCGATGAAAAGGGTCCTTATGAAGGGTAAATAGAAGTTGAAAAATCACGTTGTGGCTTTAACGTAGGTAAGAAAACGTTCTTGCTAGATCACCTATAGAAGCCACGTAAAAACTTGCAACAAAAATTAGAGGACGTCTAACTTATTTTTGCAGCAAGTGTCTTGTGATGTGATATGGCCAAAGTTGTGATGAATGATGAATGATATATATGTGATGTATGAGATCATGTTCTTGTAATAGGAATCACGACTTGCATGTCGTTGAGTATGACAACCGGCAGGAGCCATAGGAGTTGTCTCTATTTTTTGTATGACCTGCGTGTCATTGAAGAACGCCATGTAAATTACTTTACTTTATTGCTAAACGCGTTAGCCATAGAAGTAGAAGTAGTCATTGGCGTGACAACTTCATGAAGACACGATGATGGAGATCATGGTGTCATGCCGGTGACGAAGATGATCATGGAGCCCCGAAGATGGAGATCAAAGGACCTATATGATATTGGCCATATCATGTCACCATTATGATTGCATGTGATGTTTATCATGTTTTTTATCTTGTTTACTTAGAACGACGGTAGTAAGTAAGATGATCCCTCATAATAATTTCAAGAAAAGTGTTCCCCCTAACTGTGCACCGTTGCGAAGGATCGTTGTTTCGAAGCACCACGTGATGATCGGGTGTGATAGATCCTAACATTCGAATACAACGGGTGTAAGCCAGATTTACACACGCAATACACTTAGGTTGACTTGACGAGCCTAGCATGTACAGACATGGCCTCGGAACACGGAAGATCGAAAGGTCGAGCATGAGTCATATAGTAGATACGATCAACATGAAGATGTTCACCGATGTTAGCTAGTCCGTCTCACGTGATGATCGGGCACGGCCTAGTTAACTCGGATCATGTTTCACTTAGATGACTAGAGGGATGTCTGTCTAAGTGGGAGTTCATTAAATAATTTGATTAGATGAACTTAATTATCATGAACTTAGTCTAAAATCTTTACAATATGTCTTGTAGATCAAATGGCTAACGCTCATGTCCACCTGAACTTCAACGCGTTCCTATAGAAAACCAAGATGAAAGACGATGGCAGCAACTATACGGACTGGGTCCGGAACCAGAGGATCATCCTCATAGCTGCCAAGAAAGACTATGTCCTAGAAGCACCGCTAGGTGAAGCACCAATCCCAGAGAACCAAGACGTTATGAACGCTTGGCAGTCTCGTGCTGATGATTACTCCCTCGTTCAATGCGGCATACATTACAGCTTAGAACCAGGGCTCCAAAAGCGTTTTGAGCAACACGGAGCATATGAGATGTTCGAGGAGCTGAAAATGTTTTTTCAAGCTCATGCCCGGGTCGAGAGACATGAAGTCTCCGACAAGTTCTTCAGCTGTAAGATGGAGGAAAATAGTTCTGTTAGTGAGCACATACTCAAGACGTCTGGGTTGCACAACCGCTTGACTCAGCTGGGAGTTAATCTCCCGGATGACGCGGTCATTGACAAAATTCTCCAGTCGCTCCCACCAAGCTACAAGAGCTTTGTGATGAACTTCAATATGCAGGGGATGGAAAATACCATTCCTGAGGTATATTCAATGCTGAAATCAGCGGAGATAGAGATCAAAAAGGAACATCAAGAGTTGATGGTGAATAAAACCACTAAGTTCAAGAAGGGCAGGGGTAAGAAGAACTTCAAGAAGGACGGCAAGGAAGTTGCCGCGCCTGGTAAGCCAGTTGCCAGGAAGAAGTCAAGCAATGGACCTAAGCCTGAGACTGAGTGCTTTTATTGCAAAGGAATTGGTCACTGGAAGCGGAACTGCCCCAAGTACTTAGCGGACAAGAAGGCCGGCAAAACCAAAGGTATATGTGATATACATGTAATTGATGTGTACCTTACCAGTGCTCGTAGTAGCTCCTGGGTATTTGATACCGGTGCAATTGCTCACATTTGTAACTCAAAGCAGGAGCTGCGGAATAAGCAGAGACTGACGAAGGACGAGGTGACGATGCGCGTCGAGAATGGTTCCAAGGTCGATGTGATCACCGTCGGCACGCTACCTCTACATTTACCTATGGGATTAGTTTTGAACCTCAATAATTGTTATTTAGTACCAGCTTTGAGCATGAACATTGTATCAGGATCTCGTTTAATTCGAGATGGCTACTCATTTAAATCTGAGAATAATGGTTGTTCTATTTATATGAGTGATATGTTTTATGGTCATGCCCCGCTGGTGAATGGTTTATTCTTAATGAATCTTGAGCGTAATATTACACATATTCATAGTGTGAATACCAAAAGATGTAAAGTTGATAACGATAGTCCCACATACTTGTGGCACTGCCGCCTTGGTCACATTGGTGTCAAGCGCATGAAGAAGCTCCATGCTGATGAACTTTTAGAGTCTCTAGATTATGAATCATTTGACACATGCGAGCCATGCCTCATGGGCAAGATGACCAAGACTCCGTTCTCCGGAACAATGGAGCGAGAAACCAACTTATTGGAAATCATACATACTGATGTGTGCGGTCCAATGAGCATTGAGGCTCGCGGAGGACATCGTTATGTTATCACTCTCACTGATGACTTGAGTAGATATGGGTATCTCTACTTGATGAAACACAAGTCTGAGACCTTTGAAAAGTTCAAGGAATTTCAGAATGAGGTAGAGAATCAACATGACCGAAAGATAAAGTTCCTGCGATCAGATCATGGGGGAGAATATTTAAGTCACGAATCTGGTACGCACTTAAGAAAATGTGGAATCGTTTCACAACTCACGCCGCCTGGAACACCTCAGTGAAATGGTGTGTTCGGAAGTCGTAATCGCACTCTATTGGATATGGTGCGATCTATGATGTCACTTACTAATTTACCGCTATCATTTTGGGGATACGCTCTAGAGACACCTACATTCACTTTAAATAGGGCACCGTCTAAATCCGTTGAGACGACACCGTATGAATTATGGTTTGGGAAGAAACCTAAGCTGTCGTTTCTAAAAGTTTGGGGATGCGATGCTTATGTCAAGAAACTTCAACCTGAGAAGCTCGAACCCAAGTCGGAAAAATGCGTATTCATAGGATACCCTAAGGAAACCATAGGGTATACTTTCTACTTAAGATCCGAAGGCAAGATCTTTGTTGCCAAGAACGGATCCTTTCTGGAGAAAGAGTTTCTCTCGAAAGAATTAAGTGGGAGGAAAGTAGAGCTTGATGAAGTACTACCTCTTAAAACGGTGAGTAGCGCAACTCAGGAAAATGTTCCTGTGGTGCCAGCACCGACAAGAGAGGAAGTTAATTATGATGATCAAGATACTTCGGATCAAGCTCCTATTGAACTTCTAAGGTCCACAAGGACACGTTTCGCACCAGAGTGGTACGGCAATCCTGTCTTGGAAATCATGTTGTTGGACAACGGTGAACCTTCGAACTATGAAGAAGCGATGGCGGGCCCAGATTCCAACAAATGGCCTGAAGCCATGCAATCCGAGATAGGATCCATGTATGAAAACAAAGTGTGGACTTTGACAGACTTGCCCAACGATCGGCGAGAAATAGAAAACAAATGGATCTTTAAGAAGAAGACGGACACGGATGGTAATGTTACCATATATAAAGCTCGACTTGTCGCTAAGGGTTATCAACAAGTTCAAGGGATTGACTACGACGAGACTTTCTCTCCCATAGCGAAGCTGAAGTCCGTCCGAATCATGTTAGCAATTGCCGCATACTATGATTGTGAGATATGGCAAATGGACGTCAAAACGGCTTTCCTTAATGGTCACCTTAAGGAAGAACTGTATATGATGCAGCCGGAAGGTTTTGTTGATCCTAAGAATGCTAACAAGGTATGCAAGCTCCAGCGCTCCATCTATGGGCTGGTGCAAGCATCTCGGAGTTGGAACATTCATTTTAATGAGATGATTAAAGCGTTTGGGTTTATGCAGACTTATGGACAAGCCTGCGTTTACAAGAAAGTGAGTGGGAGCTCTGTAGCATTTCTCATATTATATGTGGATGACATACTTTTGATGGGAAATGATATAGAACTTTTGGACAGCATAAAGGCCTACTTGAATAAGTGTTTTTGAATGAAGGACCTTGGAGAAGCTGCTTACATATTAGGCATCAAAATCTATAGAGATAGATCGAGACGCCTCATAGGTCTTTCACAAAGCACATACCTTGATAAGATATTGAAGAAGTTCAATATGGATCAGTCCAAGAAGGGGTTCTTGCCTGTGTTGCAAGGTGTGAAATTGAGCTCGGCTCAATGCCCGACCACGGCAGAAGATAAAGAAGAGATGAGTGTCATCCCCTATGCCTCAGCCATAGGGTCTATCATGTATGCCATGACCTGTACCAGACCTGATATAAAACTTGCCATAAGTTTGGTAGGAAGGTACCAAAGTAATCCCGACAAGGAACATTGGACAACGGTCAAGAACATCCTTAAGTACCTGAAAAGGACTAAGGACATATTTCTCGTATATGGAGGTGACGAAGAGCTCGTCGTAAAGGGTTACGTCGACGCTAGCTTCGACACAGATCTGGATGACTCAAAGTCACAAACCAGATACGTGTATATTTTGAATGGTGGGGCAGTTAGCTGGTGCAGTTGCAAGCAGAGCGTCGTGGCGGGATCTACATGTGAAGGGGAGTACATGGCAGCCTCGGAGGCAGCGCATGAAGCAATCTGTGGGAAGGAGTTCATCACCGACCTAGGAGTCATACCCAATGCGTCGGGGCCGGTCACACTCTTCTGTGACAACATGGGAGCTATTGCACTTGCCAAGGAGCCCAGGTTTCACAAGAAGACCAGGCACATCAAGCGTCGCTTCAACTCCATCCGTGAAAATGTTCAAGATGGAGACATAGATATTTGTAAAGTACATACGGACCTGAATGTAGCAGATCTGTTGACTAAACCTCTCCCTATGGCAAAACATGATCAACACCAGAACGCAATGGGTGTTCGATTCATCACAATGTAACTAGAATATTGACTCTAGTGCAAGTGGGAGAATGTTGGAAATATGCCCTAGAGGCAATAATAAAATGGTTATTATTATATTTCTTTGTTCATGATAATTGTCTATTATTCATGCTATAACTGTGTTATCCGGAAATCGTAATACACGTGTGAATACATAGACCACAACAAGTCCCTAGTGAGCCTCTAGTAGACTAGCTCGTTGATCAACAGATAGTCATGGTTTCCTGACTATGGGCATTGGATGTCATTGATAGCGGGATCACATCATTAGGAGAATAATGTGATGGACAAGACCCAATTCTAAGCATAGCTCAAAGATCGTGTAGTTCGTTTAGCTAGAGCTTTTCCAAATGTCAAGTATCATTTCCTTAGACCATGAGATTGTGCAACTCCCGGATACCATAGGAGTGCTTTGGGTGTACCAAACGTCACAATGTAACTGGGTGACTATAAAGGTGCACTACAGGTATCTCCGAAAGTGCCTGTTGGGTTGGCACGAATCGAGACTGGGATTTGTCACTCCGTATGACGGAGAGGTATCTCTGGGCCCACTCGGTAATGCATCATCATAATGAGCTCAATGTGACCAAGTGTCTGGTCGCGGGATCATGCATTACGGTACGAGTAAAGTGACTTGCCGGTAACGAGACTAAACGAGGTATTGGGATACCGACGATCGAGTCTCAGGCAAGTAACGTACCGGTTGACAAAGGGATTTGAATATGGGGTTCATTAAATCCTCGACATCGTGGTTCATCTGATGATATCATCGAGGAGTATGTGGGAGATAACATGGGAATCCAGATCCCGCTGTTGGTTATTGAGCGGAGAGGCGTCTCGGTCATGTCTGCATATCTCCCGAACCCGTAGGGTCTACACACTTAAGGTTCGGTGATGCTAGGGTTGTAGAAATATTAGTATGCAGCGAACCAAAAGTTGTTCGGAGTCCCGGATGAAATCCCGGACGTCACGAGGAGTTCCATAATGGTCCGGAGGTGAAGAATTATATATAGGAAGTGATGTTTCGGCCATCGGGAGAGTTTCGGGGGTCACCGGTATTGTACCGGGACCACCGGAAGGGTCCTGGGGGCCCACTGGGTGGGGCCACCTATCCCGGAGGGCCCCTTGGGCTGAAGTGAGGAGGGAACCAGCCCCTGGTGGGCTGGTGCGCCCCCCCTTGGGCCCCCCCTGCGCCTAGGGTTGGGAACCCTAGGGGAAGGCGCGCCTCCACTTGCCTTGGGGGGCAAGTTCCCTCCTTGGCCGCCGCCCCCCTAGGAGATCCCATCTCCTAGGGCAGGCGCTGATGAAGTCATGTACCTAGGGTAGGGTCATAGGCCTGTCTTAAGTACCCTTCCCAAGGACACCTTCAGAAGAAACTGCCTTCCAGTCGATCGAGAGGGACTTCACTCGACGGACTCGAAGGACTCGACCATGAAGACTCACTCAACCACCAGGAGATCAAGAGGCACTCTGCATCCAAACGGTCTGTAATTAAGTAGTCTTTATGGCATTTAGGACACTTTATGTAAGGCGTTATCAGTAACGCCTAGCCTTAATGTACTTTAAACCCTGCATAACTGAGGGCCGGAGGGGTCTAGCAGACACTATATAAGCCACCCCCCTCCTCGGTGTAAAGGGTTTGCAACCTTGTAACCTATACACTCGTACCAGTCGACCGCCTCCGGGCTCCGAGACGTAGGGATGTTACTTCCTCCGAGAAGGGCCTGAACTCGTACATCCCTTGTGTTTACAACTGCTCCATAGCTAGGGTCTTGCCTCTCCATACCTATCCCCCATTCTACTGTCAGACTTAGAACCACGACAGTTGGCGCCCACTGTGGGGCAGGTGTCTTAGCGATTTTTAGAGAAGTTGCAATTG
This sequence comes from Triticum timopheevii, assembly GCA_963921465.1. NCBI lineage: Eukaryota > Viridiplantae > Streptophyta > Magnoliopsida > Poales > Poaceae > Triticum > Triticum timopheevii. The sequence continues at coordinate 596,605,063 of OY997274.1, forward strand.
TTCCGGTTGCCTTCATCATGGTTTTTGGTGGAGTTTTGGTCGAGGGCCGCGAGATCCGTCTCGGCGCGCTCACCTTCATCACCGACGACTCCGCTTGGCTCCAGGAGGCTCCACTCGACATCGACGCGCTCCCCGTCCGTGGGGCGACACATTTTCGGGCGTGTGTCCGCGGCGTTCTGCTGCGGCAGCCATCGACTCCTTATCGGTCGACTCCCCTATCGTCCTCCCTCCCTGTCTCCCGCCAGCGCAAGCACTCTGGTCGGTCGAGGCTCCAGCGGCGGGTGAGGCACGTGGTGGCCCGCCAGTCGGCCACCACCCAAGTCGCGGCAATCGAGCCCAACGAATATGAATCTCTCTACGGCCTGTTCGATCTGTCGACTGGCTCCGTAGAGACCGCATCCGAGTGCGACAGCAGCGATCTGGCGGCGGAGGTCTTGATGGTCAACGGGCCTTGTAGCCCTCCCGGCTTCCCCCGCGACGACGGGGTGGACGGTGGAGGTGACCCCGCTCAAGTCCATGAGGAATATCAACCCGAGCCACTTAACTCCCTGCAAAGGGAAGAACTTCGCCGCAGGAACATGGATGCCCTGCATACTCCCATCGCAGGAGAAACCCCCGAGGCTTGTGCCTTGGAGGTGGCGCGTTTGGCCAACTTGGCTGAATGCACTCATCTGGAGAACCTCCAGCGAGCACTCGACGAGCGCGTGCGGCAACGAGTACCCAACTCCAGTCGACGTCAACTCTTCCCGCAGCCGACTCAGGTATATCGAACCCCGATTCAGAATTTAGCAGCTGCAACCCGTATAGCAGAGTCGATTCAGCCCTCTCAGTCGGAGGTTGGCAGAGGCTTGATGCAGATTAGAGATTTGCTCCGGACAGCAGGTGATCAGAATTCAGCCGTGTCGCAGTCACGCAACAGGATTCACAGCCGATCCGTCGCTGCGAATACGGTTCAGTTGGCTCACAACCCTAGATCGCCTCCGCGGCATGAAGGACGCGAGAATCGACGGGACCAATATGGTGACCGATACGATCGTGATGATAGGCGTCGAGTGCCCACTCCTTCCCCGAGAGGTGGGTCCTACGCTCATCGGCAGCAAGATGACAGGCGTGAGCTCAGTGTGGGACGAAGAGCCCCGGTCGACCCCAGGGAACCAGGCTTTGACGCACATCCATCATCGTGCAAGGCCTGGTCGATCGGAACAGGGCTCATCGAGGTGGCCACGACAGAGATGCGCCCACTAGCAGCCGAGTCCATGTTTTAGGTCCAGAATGTTTCAGCAGGGCTATCAGAGCCGCGGTGATTCCCCCCAACTTCAGGTTGGCGACTGGAGTAAGCAAGTTCACGGGTGAGTCTAAGCCTGAAACTTGGCTTGAAGACTACCGAGTGGCGGTGCAGATTGGCGGCGGAAATGATGAAGTGGCTATGAAGCATTTACCACTCATGTTGGAAGGTTCGGCCAGGGCGTGGTTGAATCAGTTAACTCCTAGCAGCATTTACACTTGGGAAGATCTTTCCCGAGTGTTCATCAGAACATTCGAGGGAACTTGCAAGCGACCAGCTGGATTGACAGAGCTGCAAGTTTGTGTGCAGAAGTCGAATGAGACCTTAAGAGAGTATATTCAGAGATGGATCACTTTGCATCATACCGTGGAGAACGTGTCTGATCATCAGGTAGTCTGCACCTTCAAGGATGGTGTTAAGAACAGAGAATTGAGTTTGAAGTTTGGTCGGACCGGAGATATGACCCTGAGTCGGATGATGGAAATTGCTACCAAGTACGCCAACGGCGAAGAAGAGGACCGACTCCGGAGCGGCAAGTACAAGCCTAGTCAGTCGGAGAAAGGAAACTCCAGTCAGAAGCAGAAGCGGAAAGCCGAACCAGCGGCTCCTGGAGAGGCTCTGGCCGTGACTCAGGGCAAGTTCAAAGGAAAACCCAAAGGATCCTGGAACCCCAAGAAGGTGAAGGATAAAGAAGGGAATGACGTGATGGATCTGCCGTGTCACATCCACACGAAGAAAGACGAAGAGGGTAATTTCATTTACCCGAAGCATACCACTCGCCAGTGCCGGCTCCTGATCCAGCAGTTCCAAGGTAAACAACCCAAGGACAAGGAAAAGGAGTCGGAGAAAGCTGAAGACAAAGAAGACAGTGATGGAGGATATCCTCATGTTAACTCCACTCTGATGATCTTTGCTGATGTGGAAAGTAAAAGCCGACTGAAGGTTATCAACCGTGAGGTGAATATGGTCGCCCCGGCGACGCCCAGTTATCTGAGATGGTCCCAAACTCCCATTACATTCGACCAGTCCGATCACCCGATTCATATAGCCACCCCTGGTAGGCAAGCTTTGGTGGTCGACCCGGTCGTCGAAGGCACTCGACTGACGAAGGTGCTAATGGATGGTGGTAGTGGACTGAACTTATTATATGCGGAGACGCTGAAAGGAATGGGCATTCCGATGTCCCGATTGAGCACCAGCAACATGAGTTTTCATGGAGTTATACCTGGAAAGAAAGCTGAATCACTCGGCCAAATAGCTCTGGACGTGGGTGTTTGGTGACTCGAAGCATTTCCACAAAGAGAAGCTGACATTTGAAGTCGTGGATTTTCAGAGCGCTTACGACGCTATTTTGGGGAGACCAGCTTACGCGCGATTCATGGCTCGACCATGTTACGTGTACCTCAAACTGAAGATGCCCGGACCCAAAGGCGTGATCACTATCACTGGTGATCGGAAAAAAGCAGAAGAGTGTTTCCAGAAAGGCTCGAAAATTGCCGATTCCCAGGTAACAACGGTCGAGCTGGAGGGATATAAGAAAATTGCAGATCCGAGTGATTTGTTGCGGGCCAAGAAGCCTGCCACAGAATCAGCATTTCAGTCGTCCGGTGAGACGAAGCCCGCTCACATTCACCCGACCGACCCCAATGCAGCTCCGACCCATATCTCCACAACACTCGACCCTAAATAGGAAGAAGCGCTCATCCAGTTCCTCCGTGAGAACTGGGACATCTTTGCATGGAAGCCTGCTGACATGCCGGGTGTTCCCAAGGGCTGGCTGAGCATCGCCTTAGGGTCGATTCAACAGCAAAACCTGTCAAAGAACATCTTCGATGGTCCGCCGTCCAGAAGAGAAAGGCCATTGGCGAGGAAGTGGCTTGACTGTTGGCAGCAGAGTTTATCCGAGAGATATACCATTCCGAGTGGCTCGCCAATGTTGTAATGGTTCCCAAGAAGGACAAGTCACTCCGCATGTGCATTGATTTCAAGCACATCAATCGGGCCTGCCCGAAAGATCATTTTCCTCTCCCTCGCATCGATCAAATTGTCGACTCGACTGCGGGATGTGAGAGATTGTCTTTTCTAGACGCCTATTCCGGATACCATCAGATCCGTCTATATGGACCGGATGAGATCAAAACAGCTTTCATCACTCCATTCGGGTGCTTCTGCTATGTCACCATGCCATTCGGCCTCAAGAATTCCGGAGCCACGTACATGAGGATGATTCAGAAGTGTTTACTCACTCAAATCAGTCGGAACGTTGAAGCGTACATGGATGATATTGTGGTCAAGTCACGAAAGGGTTCCGACCTGTTGGCTGACTTAGCTGAAACATTTGCCAATCTCAGGAGATATGATATCAAGCTCAATCCGTCAAAGTGCACATTCGTTGTTCCAGGTGGGAAGTTACTCGGTTTTCTCGTTTCAGAACGAGGAATCGATGCTAACCCAGAAAAAGTTGGCACTATACTCCGAATGAAACGCCCGGTGCGAGTGCACGACGTCCAGAAGCTTACTGGATGCTTGGACGCGTTAAGTCGTTTCGTCTCTCGACTCGGTGAAAAGGCATTGCCTCTTTACCGACTGATGAAGAAGGCAGACAAGTTCGAGTGGACTCCAGAAGCTGATGCAGCGTTTGCCGAGCTAAAAGCTCTGCTCTCCACCCAGCCGGTGCTTGCTGCTCCAGTCAGCAAAGAGCCTCTGTTGCTTTATATTGCAGCCACAAGACAAGTCGTCAGTACAGTACTTACGGTCGAGCGGGAAGAAGAAGGAAAAGCCTTCAAAGTTCAGCGCCTAGTATATTATCTCTCTGAAGTTTTGACTCCATCAAAGCAAATATATCCTCATTATTAGAAGCTTGTGTACGGGATCTACATGACCACAAAGAAGGTTGCTCATTATTTCTCTGATCATTCCATTACAGTCGTCAGCGACGCTCCACTTTCAGAGATTCTGCACAACAGAGATGCAACTGGTCGAGTGGCAAAATGGGCGATTGAACTCATTCCCCTTTATATCAAGTTCGAGGCAAAGAAAGCCATTAAGTCCCAAGCAATAGCGGATTTCCTTGCCGAGTGGATCGAACAGCAGCTGCTGACTCAAGTTCACTCGGAGCATTGGACCATGTTCTTTGATGGCTCTAAGATGCTAAATGGTTCCGGTGCTGGGGTAGTTTTGGTTTCCCCCAGAGGAGATAAGCTAAGACATGTGCTCCAGATTCACTTTGATTCCTCCAACAATGAGGCAGAATATGAAGCCCTTTTGTATGGGTTGCGCATGACCATTTCACTCGGCGTCCGACGCCTTATGGTTTATGGCGTTTCAGATTTGGTGGTCAACCAGGTGATGAAGGAGTGGGACGTTAGAAGCCCAGCTATGACTGGATACTGTAATGCAGTGAGGAAGCTTGAAAAGAAGTTCGAAGGGTTAGAGCTCCACCATATACCCCGACTGAAAAATCAAGCGGCTGATGACTTGGCGAAAATAGGTTCCAAGAGAGAAATCATCCCCAGTGATGTGTTCTTGGAACATATCCATACTCCATCAGTCAAAGAAGATCCTTTTACCGAAGAAGCTCCACAACCCAAGAGTGCCATGGATCCGACTGAGGTTGAAGTTCCAGCAGTGGTCAACCTGGTCATGGAGGCTTTAGTGATCACTCCCGATTGGACAGTACCATATATCGCGTATATCTTGAGAAAAGAGTTCCCGGAGGACAAGGAAGAAGCTCGACAGATCGTCCGCCGATCCAAAGCCTTTACTGTGATCAAGGGGCAGCTGTACAGGGAAAGCGCGACTGGAGTTGGTCAAAAGTGCATAACACCGGAAGAGGGTCGGATAATCCTTGATGACATCCACTCGGGGACCTGTGGCCACCATGCGTCCTCCCGGACCATCGTAGCCAAAGCATACCAAGCCGGATTTTACTGGCCAAGGGCGAATGAAATGGCAAAGTAGATAGTCGACAAGTGCGAAGGATGTCAGTTTTACTCCAACATGTCACACAAGCCTGCATCAGCTCTAAAGACCATACCACTCGTCTGGCCGTTCGCAGTATGGGGATTGGATATGGTTGGTCCCTTGAGGACAGGTCGAAGCGGTTTCACAGATGTACTGGTAGCAGTCGACAAGTTCACCAAGTGGATTGAGGCTAAACCCATCAAGAACCTTGACGCTGGTACTGCTGTCAGCTTCATCAGAGAACTGATATTCAGATATGGAGTCCCACACAGCATCATCACCGACAATGGATCAAACTTCGATTCGGAGGAATTCAGGGCGTTCTGCACATCTCAAGGCACACGAGTCGACTATGCTTCAGTCACCCATCCCCAGTCGAATGGACAAGCGGAGCGGGTCAATGGCTTGATCCTCAAAGGGCTGAAACCCTGACTGATGCGTGACCTCAAGCATGCGGCCGGAGCATGGGTCGATGAACTTCCCTCGGTGTTGTGGGGTCTAAGGACCACACCTAACCGGTCGACTGGAAGAACTCCATTCTTCTTGGTCTATGGGGCGGAAGCGGTCTTACCGAGTGATCTACTCCACAACGCTCCTCGAGTCGAGCTCTACACCGAAGCTGAAGCAGAACAAGCGCGGCAGGATGCAGTCGACCTCCTAGAAGAAGAAAGGGAGATGGCTCTGATCCGATCGACCATCCACCAACAAGACTTGCGTCGCTTCCACGCCAAAAATGTGAAGAGTCGAGCCTTCCAGGAAGGAGATTTGGTTCTCCGAGTGGATCAGCAGAAACCACACAAGCTTGCTCCTTCTTGGGAAGGACCCTTCATCGTCACCAAGGTTCTCCACAACGGAGCGTACCGTCTCTACAACGTCGAGCACAATATCGACGAGCCCCGAGCTTGGAACGCAGAGTTACTCCGCCCATTTTACACTTAAAGTTTTCACTCGGATGAGTTGTAATAAAAGTACTTCTGTAGTTCATGTTTTGCAAGATAATAGTGTCATAATTTCCCCAATGATTTTTGTCACTTTTATTTGTTCAGTAAAATTCCCCCTCAGTGGGTGGCTTAGCTGCGAATCCGTTTTGCCTAAGTTTGTAAAAAAAAAATCCTTACCGAGTGGCGAGCCGGCCTCCCACTCGGGGGCTTAGCTGCGAATCCGTTTCGCCTAAGTTTCAATAAAATCCTACCGAGTGGTGAGCCAACCTCCCACTAGGGGGGTTAGCTGCAGTCCAAGTACTCGCCTAAGTTTCAACAAAATCCTACCGAGTGGTGAGCCAGCCTCCCACTCGGGGGCTTAGCTGCAATCCAAGTACTCGCCTAAGTTCTAATAAAATCCTACCGAGTGGTGAGCCAGCCTCCCACTCGGGGGCTTAGCTGCAGTCCAAGTACTCGCCTATGTTTCAATAAAATCCTACCGAGTGGCGAGCCAGCCTCCCACTCGGAGGCTTAGCTGCAGTCTAAGTACTCGCCTAAGTTTCAATTTAACGTGCACTCTGCAAGGAGGACGAGGTGCAGGTCGACTGCTACTCTCTCCTCCGAGCTACGCCACAAGTACAACATGTGCTCTGCAAGGAGGACGAGGTGCAGGTCGACTGCTACTCTCTCCTCCGAGCTACGCCACAAGTACAACGTGCGCTATGCAAGGAGGACGAGGTGCAGGTCGACTGCTACTCTCCCATCCGAGCTACACCTCAAGTACAACGTGCGCTATGCAAGGAGGACGAGGTGCAGATCGACTACTACTCTCTCCTCCAAGCTACGCCACAAGTACAACGTGCGCTCTGCAAGGAGGACGAGGTGTAGGTCGACTGCTACCCTCTCCTCCGAGCTACGCCACAAGTACAATGTGTTTTCCATAAGACACCTTAAAAATCCTACCGAGTGGAGAGCATACCTCCCACTCGGGGGCTTAGCTGCAGCCCAGTGCTCGCCTAAGTTTTGAAAATCCTACCGATTGGAGAGTAGACCTCCCACTCGGGGGCTTAGCTGCAGCCCAGTGCTCGCCTAAGTATTGAAATCCTGCCGAGTGGAGAGCAGACCTCCCAATCGGGGGCTTAGCTGCAGCCCAGTGCTCGCCTAAGTTTTAAAAATCTTACCGAGTCGAGAGCAGACCTCCCACTCGGGGGCTTTGCTGCAGCCCAGTGCTCGCCTAAGTTGTGAAAATCCTACCGAGTGGAGAGCAGACCTCACCACTCGGGGGCTTAGCTGCAGCCCAGTGCTCGCCTAAGTTTATTGGGGAAGAAGCCGATTGCAATAAGCACCTCGCTTTAACCTGCAAAAGACATCTCAAACCAAATGCAAGCATATTCAAACGTCGAATCCAAGTTCAGATAAATACCTAACGGAACCAAAAGTGCTCAGGCGCTAAGCCTGTTAAGGTTTGTCGGTTACAAAAATCACTCGGCATACCGAGGCAAATTTAAAGTGTCGAGCTCAAGAAGTTTTTTACCCCTCCCGTGGAGGGCTAGAAGGTGCAACAAACTCGTCAAGGTCGATTCCATCAGCAATCCGAGTGGCAGCGGCGATGAAGGTCTCCATGAAAGACCGGAAATCGTGCTTCTTGGTGTTAGCCACCCGAAGAGCCGCCAACTTGTCTTCTCGTGCATCCTTGCAATGGACTCGGGCCAGAGATAGAGCAACATCTGCGCCACACCTGGCAGAGGACTTCTTCCACTCCTGCACTCGACTTGGGACCGTGTTCAGTTGAGTCATCAGAGAATCGAGGTCATTCTGGAGCGTCTCTCTGGGCCAGAGCGTAGCGTCGATGCGGGAAGTGGCGACCTTCAGCCTTGCGAGATAATCAATGACAGCAGCAACACGAGATTCGAGCCGGAGCACGTTCATGGCGACTTCGTCGTTCACAGGAGAGTTGATGGGGTCCAGGTTTGGCTCCAGTCGACCAGTCTCCTCTTCAAAGTTCTGGCAAAATTCTGCAAGCACAACCACCGAGTCAAGATAACAGCTGAATGGAAAGATCAAAGTTAAAATACCTGTTTGATGCAAAAGATTACCTTCGAGCATGAGGAATAGCTTCTTGGCGAGTTCGCCCAGATAAGCCTCCAGATCGTTCTTCTTCCCCACCAACTCACACTACTAGGGAAAAGGCTAGCAGCAGCGCAGGTTTTCAGGCTAGCAGCAGCGCGGGTGGCCGCGCTACTAATAAGGTGCTACAGCTAACTCATAGTAGTAGCGCGGCCCCAACCCGCGCTACTACTGTTGAACGATATCAGCAGCGCTTTTTGGGAACGCGCTACTATTAACTAGCTGTAGAGATTTCTTCATCCCACGCTACTGCTATATCTTTCATCATTTTCCCACTGCCCCATTCCCTTTCAGTTCTCCTTTCACTTTCAGTTCTCGTTTCAGATGCTAGATACTAGGTACTACTAGTAGATATCAAATTCATAAACCATTACTAGGTACGGTAGTACTCCCTTCGTTCCAAATTACTCGTCGTGGTTTTAGTTCAAACCACGACGAGTAATTTGGAACGAAGGGAGTACTAAGATAACAATTTCATGCATAGCCAACATGCATCCTCAAGCAGTACATGGTCATATCAACGGCCATCATCATATGTAGTTCTAGATGATATCGACGATGATCATCATATGTAGTTCTAGATGATATAGCCACACACACATATGTAGTTCTAGCTAGATGATATAGCCACACACACATATGTAGTTCTAGATGATATAGCCACACACACATATGTAGTTCTAGATGATATCGAAGACAATCATCATCCTCAAGCCTAGGCGGTTGGTGTTCCTGATAGTAATTAGGATGGCCTGTCCAACACGAAGATTCTTGCCATCGAGGAATTTCTTCCACCCAACCGAGCTTAAGTGTGTGCGACCGTCCGTGTCCACGCGGTAAGTACAGGTTGTGACGGAGCCCCTTGCAGTAAGGCGTAGTCCAGCTGAGCCTTCTTCATCAGGCTCGATACCATAACTCACAAATATGCTCTTTGCAAATTTCTGAATAAGAAAAACATATCAATTAATAAGCATGTGATCGAACTCTACACTAAAACATATATATCATCGACTAGATTCCACACAACATACCATATCATTGGACTGTACACTAAGTAATTCACACTATTAATTTGCATTTGTAAGTATAACATACCATATCATGTCGATCAACCATGGTATTTGTCAAGCGGGTCACGAATGGCACCCCGACAAAGTCAGCACGTGGCGGAATTATGTCCCACAGGTTGGACACCTCCTCCTCACTCAGCCTTGTTCTTTGAGCTACGATGGCTTCATGAAGTGGGTCCTCATCATCTTCATCGAGTGGGTCCTCATTATATTCATCATCCTCATCATCTTCGTCATCCTCATCATCTTCCACCAGGTTGAGATAAATGACAGCTAGCTTGGGTCTTTCTGCTCGGAAGTTGAAGCTGATCAACTCACCACCAGTAAGATGCATGCGAGCGACGAAATGGGCCCATCCATCTCCTCCAATCTACGACATATTGCGTCCTTTCTCGACCTCCATAGTGTACGGCCCCCCAGGAGCCTCAAATGTCACAGTGTCTCCTGTCAGCTTGTTGAATTTCAACCTCACATTGCATGGGACGATCTGTGTAAACTAAGCAAAATGACACAATGCAGTAATGCTAACACTAAAAATAAAATAGTTATTACATTTCATCTAATTTCTTACCGTCGCATGACGAAAACTCGGCTGGAAGTAGATGCCGAACAGCTTGCCAGTTGCAAGGCTACTGGCGCATCTTGACTTGCACAGTTGACATAGTGGTGGTGGTGGTGGCGCGATTCTTCCTAAAGCAATATGAGCAAAGGATTACTAAATCAACTAAATCAAAATGTTCCTAAGTCAACTAAATCAACTAGCCTACTAAATCAACTAAATCAAAATGTTCTAAGTCAACTAAATCAACTAACCTACTAAGTCAACTAAATCAAAATATTCTAAGGCAACTAAATCAACTAGCCTACTAAATCAACTAAATCAAAATGTTCTAAGTCAACTAAATTAACTAAATGAATTAGCCTACTAAATCAACTAAATCAAAATGTTCTAAGTCAACTAAATCAACTAGCCTACTAAATCAACTAAATCAAAATGTTCTAAGTCAACTAAATCAACTAGCCTACTAAGTCAACTAACTTATATCAACTAAATCAAAATGTTGGATATGAGCAGGAGGGAGAAGGAGGGCGACTCGAGGAGGGAGAAGAGAGTAGGATGGAGGAGGAAGGCGGAGCGAGGAGGGGTCGGCCGGCGCGGCCAGTTGACGGAGGACGGAGGAGGAAGGCGGAGCGAGGAGGGGCCGGCCAGCGGCGAGTGGAGAGGGAGGACGGAGGAGGAGGCCGGTACCGAGTCCAGCAAGGAGGAGGAGGTGACGGCGCGCGGTGCAGACGGAGGAGGGGCGACGGGGGCGCGCGGCACAGACGCGCGGAGGAGAGGGGCGACGGGGGCGCGCGGCGCAGATTTTGACTGGCTGTATGTGAGTGGATCCGAAGAGAGGAGATCAGGGAGATGGATGGCTTAGCAGTAGCGCTCTTCAGCAAAACACGCTACTGCTAAGCTATCTAGCAGCAGCGCTTTTCAAAGTAAAGCGCTACTGCTATATGTCAGCATGCAAAAATACACATTGATCATCAACGATCTTTTTGTGTACAATCTGATTTGACAATATGAGTCCTCACCGGTTTAGGAACAGGTGAAGACTCATATTGCAGCCACAAATACTACACATAGAGTTCAATGAAGATCAAGTGCTTGTCAAAGTGTGAGAAGTAACATATTTAAGGTGGTAGAAACTCTCTTCATGGAGCGAGGTGGGACTAAATTTTTGTAGGAAACTTAGCAGTAGCGCTTGTCGGGGAAATGCGCTGCTACTATGCTACGTAGCAGTAGCGCGCGTCGTTTTAACGCGTTGCTGCTATAACTAGCCTCGCAGCGGCCTCGTAGGAATTATAGCAGCAGCGCATCTTTGGGTGGACGCGCTACTGCTATATTTGTCTCAGCAGCGAGTTTCAGTGGTCCGCGCTACTGCTAGTTAGCAGCAGCGAGTTATTTTGAAGCGCGCTGCTGATAAGATTCTGTGTATAGGCTTTTCCCTAGTAGTGTCACTGGCCTTGTCACTCAGGGCAATCTTATCACTTTTCAGTCGACTGACCTCTTTGTTGGCAGCATCAAGAGTAGCTTTCAGATTGGTGTTTTCTTCTTCAAGCTTGGTGACCGAAGCCAATTTCTCGTCTGCGAGCTTGGTCTTCTCTAAAGTTGTTTTCTGCATTTCAGCCAACTCAAGGTCTTTCTTCTTCTGGGCCTCCTTCACTTTGCCTGCAAAGTTACAGCAAGGTCAGACTTTGAAACAAATGAGGGGCAAAGGCAGTCGTCGAGAGCCTCACGAAACATACCTTTGGCTTCCTCCTTCGCCTTTGTTAAATTCTCCTGGGCCAGCTTCAGATCAAGTTCGAGCTGGATGTGTTTGTTCTCCAACTCAGTGTAACGAGCCGCGAGGTCGCAGGATTTCTACGAAAAACCAATCGACAGTTGTCAAAGACAATTCACTTTCGAGTGATTAAGGAAAAATCATACGTTTCTAAGACTACGGCCGAATACAAACATTCGACCATAGTCTCGGGGACTACACCCAGTGGGTGCACTCAGCGTGCCCCCACTAGTTCTATCAAGTCAAAGTCGACCAGTCGACCAACAAAAAAAACGGGAGATGCTCTTCAGACTGTAGTCCACTGCCAGCAGTCGACCACAGTCTCGGGGACTACACCCAGTGGGTGCACTCAGCGTGCCCCCACCGGTCTGGAAATCCATTCGACCTAGTCGAATGAAGGAAAAACTTAACTTATAAAGCCTATGGTTGACTGCCAGCAGTCCACCATAGCCTTGGGGACTACACCCAGTGGGTGCACTCAGCGTGCCCCCACTAAACCGGAATTCCAATCAACACACCCAGTGGGTGTAGGACAATCACTATGGATTTCAGAAAGAAGAATTTTCAGATATCATATCCTAACAGAACAGGCGATGACCGACTGACCTGAACGTTACTCTGAAGAGCTGAACTGGCGTCATAGGCGGCCTGGCTAGCTTCTCGGATGACCTTCACTTGCTCCATCATGACTCCCGCCTGGCGTATTGCTTCTTTCGCAGCACTGTCTTGGTCCTCTGGGACGAAGTGGGTTGAGAAAAGTGACGGTTGTGCAGCACTCGACGATGGGGGGCGAGCACTCGTCAACAGCACCGCAAAGGATACGGTAGGCCGAGTGATGTTCTCTCCCTCCGCAACCAGTGTCTCGGGTGCTGGCACGTCTTGAGTTGCCTTGCCAGCAGACGCTTTCCTGCTCCTCCTGTGCCTCAGAGGTTCCTCATCGTCGTCGTCAGGAAGGGTAATAACGACATTAGGCGGGGCTACAGAAAAGAATCAAAATTATAGACAAAAAGCCAATCGATTGAAGACGGAACAATGAAAATCATACCAGGTTTTGAAGTGGCAGCGTCTTCCATCTCATGATCGTCAGCCCTGGCTGAGGTATCAGAAGTAGCAGCGCTGCCGTTCCAGAAGTCAGTCGGTTGATTCATGAGTCGACCAAGAATAAGTCCATGGGGAACAGAAAAAATCAAGTGGCATCATTACCCTGAGATAGTGGGGATCACCACCTTCATTTTCGGCAAGACCTTGGTCGGCTTCGACGACGCCACCCTGGATTGCTTTGGAGCTTTCTCGGTCGGCACCGGAGAAGTGGTTCGAGGGCGCTTGGTCGACTGAACGACAGTTGCGACCCCCTTACCACGCTCGGTTGCAGGGTCATGGACGAGCTTCGAGGGTCTTTTCGAGCGAGGCGGTGCAACTTCCTCCTCCTCCTCCTCCTCTTCCTCCTCACCAGAGTCATCACCTTCATCATCAGCAGCAGCATCCGAATCCCACTCCTCCTGGCTTTCGCCCCCACTTCCTTCCTCCTCCTCAGCCGGCGTCTGTGCTCCATTGGGCATCGAGTATAGTTCGGTGGTGGCCTGATAGACAACAAAACAAAGATCAATCGACCAATTTGCAGCAAAAGCAGAATAAGTATAGCAAGATTAAAATTGAAGATAAAGTGGGCATACCATGTCCGGAGTGTAGGAATGGTCGAGTGGTGGAATCCTCCTGGCTTCTCGAGGGTTGTCTTTATTCCCTGTGATCGCGGCCATCCACCTCTCCAGTGTGGCGTCGTCGACTGCTTCTGGACGGACCCGAGTTTCATCCTCGGTTCCGCAGTACAGCCACATAGGATGGCCTCGGTACTGAAGTGGTTGGATGCGCCGCCTAAGGAAGACCTCCAGAAGGTCCATACCCGTCACTCCTTCCCTAACTAGCTGGACTACACGCTCCATCAACATCTTCACTTGGGCTTTCTCCTCGGGAAGCACCTTCAGAGAAGAGGGCTTGTTCACTCGGTCCATGGAAAACGGAGGGAGACCAGTCGACTGCCCCGGCGTCGACTTGTCTTGGCAGTAGAACCAAGTCGACTGCCACCCTCTGACCGACTCAGGAAGAGTCATGGCCGGAAAAGTACTCTTGCTCCTCATCTGAATCCCAAGACCCCTGCACATCTGAATAACCTTAGTCCTATCATCGTCCGGGCTCGCCTTTTTCACTGTCTGTGAGCGACAAGTGAATATGTGCTTAAAGAGACCCCAGTGCGGTCGACAGCCCAGGAAGTTCTCGCACATGGACACGAAGGCATCAAGGTAGGCGATGGAATTTGGATTGAAATGGTGGAGTTGCGCCCCAAAGAAATTCAATAAACCACGGAAGAAAACACTCGGAGGCAGGGAGAATCCATGGTTGACCTGAGTAGCTAGAAGAACGCACTCACCCTCCTGTGGCTGTGGTTGCCATTCGTTCCCCGGGAGCCTCGCTGCCCCGTGAGGGATTAAGCCCTCGTTGGCCATATCAGTGAGATCCGTCTCGGTGATGGTCGAGCGGATCCAATCCCCTTGTACCCAGCCTTGCGGCAGGCGGGACCTGCACGAGGATCCGCCCCGACTGGGCGCTCTCCCTTTCGCCTTCCCCATCGCTGTCGCCTTCTTCGCGCGCTCCAAAGACGCCGTCTTCTCCTTCACCATTGTCGCCGACGAAGCGCACAAGGAGTGGATGGGCAGGGGCGAGAACAGGCACGGCGGGCGGAGAGTGAGAGGGCAGGAGGAGGAATGGGTGGATACTGTTCAAAAACCCTCACCTGGCGCCTTTTATAAGGGCACTTCCGAGTGGCTGACGAGTGGGCCCGGACGATCCTATCATATCCCGAAACAGTCGCGCGCACGCGATACGTGGCGAAAAAGGCGGCGCGGAAATCGAGGCGTCTATGCCCTATCCCATCCGAGCACCGCGGTCCTCCCCGCTTCGCGCGCTTCCCAAAATTCAAATCCCAAAAAATCCGCTAACAGCATATCAATATGTCAAACGGGAGATTTCTTGTGATCCGTCGCTCGGAAGTTTACTAAGTTCAAAAGTTCACTCGACATAAGATAGGAATGGATCAAGGCGACTGAAAGGAAAGTTACTGCATCAACAGGAAGATTATTGGTCCAAGATGAGACATGTTCAGAACACAAAACAGGTCGGAAATATTAACAACTCCTTCCCCGCTCAAACCTCGATCCATTCGGGGGCTAATGATGAAGTCATGTACCTAGGGTAGGGTCGTAGGCCTGTCTTAAGTACCCTTCCCAAGGACACCTTCAGAAGAAACTGCCTTCCAGTCGACCGAGAGGGACTTCACTCGACGGACTCGAAGGACTCGACAATGAAGACTCACTCGACCACCAGGAGATCAAGAGCCACTCTGCATCCAAACGGTCTGTAATTAAGTAGTCTTTATGGCATTTAGGACACTTTATGTAAGGCGTTACCAGTAACGCCTAGCCTTAATGTACTTTAAACCCTGCATAACTGAGGGCCGGAGGGGTCTGGCAGACACTATATAAGCCACCCCCCTCCTCAGTGTAAAGGGTTCGCACCCTTGTAACCTATACACTCGTAATCCAGTCGACCGCCTCCGGGCTCCGAGACGTAGGGATGTTACTTCCTCCGAGAAGGGCTTGAACTCGTACATCCCTTGTGTTTACAACTGCTCCATAGCTAGGATCTTTCCTCTCCATACCTACCCCCCATTCTACTGTCAGACTTAGAACCACGACAGGCACCCCCCCCCTTGGAGACCCTATATAAAGGAGGAGGAGGGAGGGAGGGCAGCTGGACCCTGCATCTTGGCGCCTCCCTTCCCCCTTGCTACACCTCTACCTCCCGCAGACGCTTGGCGAAGCCCTGCCGGATCCCTGCTGCATCCACCACCATGCCGTCGTGCTGCTGAATCTTCATCAACCTCTCCTTCTCCCTTGCTGGATTAAGAAAGAGGAGACGTCACGCTGACCGTACGTGTGTTGAACGCGGAGGTGCCATCCGTTCGGCGCGATCTCCGGTGATTGGATCACGACGTGTACGACTACCTCAACCCCGTTCTCATGAACGCTTACGCTCGCGATCTACAAGGGTATATAGATGCAATCCTCTCTCTCGTTGCTGGATGAACTCATAGATTGATCTTGGTGAACGTAGAATTTTTTTTATTGTATGCAACTTTTCCCCAACAATCTTTTCCGTACTGCGCCGATTGATATACTCCCTGTTCGTTCCAACAAAGCATGCGCTAGAATAATGCAACATGCACGGCAAGTGGCGGTCGCCGTACGCGGTCCGGTTAGGCGCACTGGGTGCGGGCCGACACGTATGTGCCGTGCCGGACCCGGAGCGATGCATGCGAGGGCCGAGGGGCAGGGCTCCGGCCGGCCGGACCATCGCGGGGCTCGTCCCGCGTGGACGTGAATGGCTCAACAGCTGGACGAACACGCAGCCCGTTCACTCCTGTCGGGTTGCCATGCCACCTTTCTCGTCATCTCTGCTCTCGCTGGATGGCTGGCTTGCCCTAATCCCTTTCTGACCGACGCTACTAAGCATAGTCCTAGTACTATGAGCTTCCTGCATGCATGCACAAGCATGGGTCAAAAGAGATCGGCGCATCACCTACCGTACTCCGTACACGTACTTGATACGGTAGAATAGTGTCAGAAAACATGCAAAAACAAGAAACAAAGTGTGTGACAACCATGACATGATCGAGCACTGCTGTACCACTTGGATCCACTCGAGCACCGTATCCCACTCGATCTTGGGCATGATCGCCTCGGAAGCCGCGAAACTTTTTGAGACTAGCCATAGTAGAATATAATAGTAACATACACATATCCCTGGACTATATTTCTATCTTCATAGTGGGTAGTACTTCTAACCTAAATGTGGTAACATGTAAAGCTTCATTTATTAGGTTATTGACTCATGTATTGGGACATGTGGTGTTACAGTAAGTACTTCTCGTAAACTCATTGTTTTGGGACATACACATATTCTAGTAACTCGTTAACTCATTGTACTGCGACATGCACATATTGGCCTTGCTTGGATCCCTAAGTTAGAGTTAGTTTTGGTTAATTGGGGCTCAAATAACCCAAAAGTATCCAAACATGATGGGTTAGTTTGGGTTAGTTGGATCTAACCCACCCCAAAAAACTAGCCCACATTAGAGGAGCTTATTTGCGTTAGTTCTTTTGGGCTCACTAAAAAATTAATAAAAAAAAGTTAACCCTCTCATCCAAACAGGGTCTAAAGTAGTAAAATGATTGAGAAAGAATATTTATTTCAATCTAACCCTACCATTCAAACAGCTCTTTGGTTAGAGTTAGTTTAGGGTTGGTCCAAGGTTAGAATCTAACTCTAACCTATAACTGAGTTAGAGTATCCAAACAGGGCCATTGGGACATACACATATTCTACTGTGGATATGTGTATATCCGAGGCGATCGTTCTCATTAACTCATTGTATTGGGACATGCAAAGCTTCTCATTAACCACAGTAGAATACTACTCCCTCCGTCCGGGTTTATTAGGCCCTTCCCAGTGCTCCAAGGTGTACAGGTGCTAAGGATGCCACATAGGCAAAAAAATGATGTGGCAAAGCAATTAAAGAGGAGAGGGAGCATTATGGTAACCCCAGGAAGAAACGGTGCTAAGCACGCAAACCTATATAAAGTGACTACCAACCAATCCATGAAGGAGATTAATTATTAAACAATTCTATAAGGGAAGCTTAGCTACAAAAGCTAAGCACCTATGCATCGGGGGACTAGTTGCTAACAATTTTAATGCACTTAGCACCTCATCTAAGCACCCACACATTGGAAGAGGCCTTAGGCCTAAAGACAACTTCTCTTAGACCAAGACATATAGTAATTTGCGCACATTAATTCTTCCATTTCACTCCAAATGCACTCTCTCACATGCATGCAGCCAATGAAAAAACACGTATGAAGTGTATTAATTTCCCAGCCATGACACCAACAACAATGACTTTCAATGCAACCAATGAAATGATTGCATGCATGCACCTTTCTAAAACGAGGCCATATAAAAAGGGATATGCTTGTGATGCTGAGAGGCCTAATAAACCCGGATGGAGGGGTGCTTGGATACGTTTTAGTCCCATGACTAAAAGTAGTGGGACTAAAACCTGCTAGCCTCACCCATGCTTGAATCCAAATATTACCTCCGTCTCAGTTTACAAGTCCTACGCGTATACCTAGGTTGCCAATTTTATCACCTAATATAAACTATATAACACAAAAATTATACCTTTTGAAAATAGAACATCTGAAGTTTATATTGGTATATTTTTTGTAATATATGACTTGTATTAGATTGGTCAAATTGACGACCTAGGGGTACGCGCACGCCCTGTAAACTGAGAGAGAGGAAGTACTAAAGAGACTAAAATCAAGTTAATGAGCATTTATTATCCTCCAAACTCTCCAATCCAGAACTCTACTGTGTTAAAGGAGAGGAGTTAAATGAGGAGAGAGAGGACTAATCCATATTTTAGTACGGGTACTCCTGACTAAAAAAATTTAGTCGCAGGACTAGTTTTAGCCCCTCTTTAGTCAGGGGTGCTTGGAACTTTAGCCTCTTAAAAAGACTATTTTTAGTCAGACTAAAATAAGTCCCTTGGATCCAAGCACCCACTAAGTTACTCAAACTACCTCTCTCCTCATTAACTCATTGCCACATAATTATATTTGATGAGTTTGACTCGATGTTACTGCTGAAGTTACTCCCACTGTGGCTAGTCTGAGTCCTCGGTCACATGGAATGGAAGACTGTGCCTGCATGCCATCACCACGTCGAGAAGAGCACACCACGTGGACCGCATCGTGGACACAATAGTAGCACCATCGTCCATCGATCCAACTCGCTGTTTCGGACCTTATTTTCAAATTCGCGTCAACTTTGGATTTTAGGTATATAACAAAAACCATACCGAAATAATTTGATATATACCGAAACCTAACCGTATCTAAATTTTATATCGCATTTATCAAAATATTAGTACTGTAGAAATCGATAAACCGTATATACCAAACCATATAAACCAAATAAACTGAACGCACAGAGTGACCCATTACCATGTCCAGATGAGCACACCACATGGACCGCATCATGGACACAGCAGTAGCACCGTCGTCCATCGATCCAGCCCGCTCTTTCAGACACCTCCTTTGCCCTTTCTGCGCGCCCGTGACTGACATCGGCGGCGCCAGGGGTATTCCCCTGTATTCATATTAATACCCAAGATTTAGCCTAAAAAAATTAATACATGTCTTATTTAGGCCCACAAGCCCACAGCCCACACGTATACTGGCTTCGTCCCATTCGGTTCACTCGATCCCAGCCCCCGCTCGCCGTTCCCCAGACCCCAGCCCCCACACGTATACTGCCAAGTCCCCAACCTAACCTAGCGCTTGCGTCCAGCGGGCGGCGGCGGCTTCCAGCGGCGGCGGCCAGTACCAACTGTGGGCAGCCGGCAGCGGCAAGCGGAGCCGTTGAACGGGCGACCAACAACAGCGGACAAGGTTCTATTCTTCTCTTCTCCTACTTCTAGACTCCTAGTTCTAGTTCTCATTTCTTAATTCCTATGGGCTCATGCGGCACCCAACCATTATTTGTAGGTGGATTTGAGTGCAGTCAAATTGGTGTCGAACTACTGCCTATTAGTGCCGGACTGCTGGATTTGAACGCAACGAGCTACTGCCTACTAGTGCCGGACTGCCGGATTTGATTAGTCTGAAGGTGGGTATACCGGGTTAAAGTTTTGGGGACAAACTGCTGCTTGTGTTCCTGTCAAATATGCACATCACTCTGCTACTGAGTGCGTGAAAATATTATGTTAGGACAAATTGCTTGTGATGTAAAATGCATTGTTGATCTAGTTTGCTACAGATTAGATGTTTAGAATGACCCGAACACTAGTTTGCTACATGACCAACTTAGTAGATTACTAGATTGCTGATCTATTTTTTTTCTGATCTTGTATCACAGATGAAGAAGAAGGGTGTTAGCATTGTTGCATCGTGGGAAAGAGCTTCCAAGGCAAATAAAAGAACTTCGAGATCTACACCAAATCCTCCTTATGTTGAAGTTGAGAGCAGTATCATTCCTTCTACTATTGAGAGCAATCTGCAACTGGCACTTGTGCAAGCACATGAACCTAGTAGCTACTGGCACTTGTGCAATAATATTGTTTACAAGCTTCTTAAGTTGGTATTGATTCTGCCAGTAGGTACTGCTAGTGTTGAAAGGGTATTCTCTTCAATGAGCTATGTGAAAAATAAGCTAAGGAACAAAATGGGTGATGAATATTTGAACAATTGCTTGGTTACATTTGTTGAGAGGGAATTTTTCGATCAAGTGAAGGATGAAGATGTCATCAATCTCTTCCAAAAAGGCGACCGCAAAGTTATATTGTAAGAAGGATATCATCACTTTATCAATCAAAAGGTACTTATGTATTCATGTTGTTATGGTTTGATACATTGAAATGTTGCTATTGTTGTTATGCTAGTGTTGTTTTGTTCATATATTGCTAGTGTTGTGTTGTTTGGTTCATATACTACATTTAGAGCCAAAAAAATTTTGTATGAGTACCCAGCTTTCATTTCCTGGCGCCGCCACTGGTGACTGAGACGCCCAGGCCCCAACAAATGCATCCTATGTACAGTTCCTCTCCTAGGAGCAGGCTGCCGTAGGTCGGTAACTGTGTCGCCGTTTCACTGGTGCCTACCTCTATCGCTCTGCCTTGTTTTACTTTCTACTTCCACTGACGTGTGGGTCCCGTGTCAGCGCGGTGCAGTCTACGGTAGTGTTCGCGTAACGACGGGGCGACCGGTACCAGCTGGCACCGTCCTCCAATCTTTACCGGTTTTGACAGAAGTGGCGGGTAGGAGCCTAGGAGGCCTGTGTGTGCAGTTCAGCCAGCTTGGTAGAGCCGTCGTGCGTGCCTTTTATCTGTACGGTCATGAGTGTGGTTTACGTGGAGGAGGGGGAGCACATTCTTACCACTGCGGTCAAATTACTACGCTGCCCACTACTCTCGGACGATTAGTCTACAGTGCTATGAGTTTTTTTTCTTTTATCAAAGAAGGGCTTTCCCCTCCGATTTCCATTAAGGGAAACTAAAATTAGAGCTACAGAATCCAGTTCAAGGACCACATAACCAAGTTCAGACGCAATATGATAAAAAGTAAAGCTAAAGCCACAAACCTAGGACACAAAGACGGGGTCAAGGCCCCTGAAACACAGTGCTATGAGTTACTACTATGCAATATATGGACATATAGGATCGATCGAAGCCATTGAACTGATTAAGAAGAATTGACGAAAATGCAGTACAAGCTGGCATAGCCTTCTCATTTCTTTTCACTGAAAGTGTAGTTGAGTGTTGCTCTTGCTCATCATGCATGATGCATGCATGTGTTGAGTTGAGTAAATTCCCGCGAAGTGACCCAACACAGACACTGCATTGCACTGTTGTGAAAATCGGACGTTTAATTTGTCCTTGCTCGCTCGACTGATCGGTGTCCACGTACGAACTATACTTGATTTGATCCGAGGCATGCCATGTGCGGCTGCATGGAAAAGAAGGCCTCATGTCCAGCAAGCTAGCGATCAAAATTAGACCCCTTCAGAAACTAAGGGTGATCACTATGCATGCCATGAGCAGTTAACGGTCACTGGCATCATTGCCATCTCATATTTTGTTTTCCTCTCCCTTCTGAGATCGTGCAGTTGGCCTTGCGTGCTGCGCGCCAACGTTCACCAATGTGATAGACCGTTATGTGCCGCATCCAGAATTTGATGCTTGGTGCCATTTGTTTAGACGTGCGACGAACCAACCCATCGCCACTCATATCCTACATTGATACACACTCGGACTCCTAAACACAACCATATATTTCTAGACGGCAGCAGTCGCCGCCACCGGAGGGCCGGCCGGCGAAGCCGTGCCGGACCCTAGGAAGGTGGCGGCGGGGCGGATCTGACCTCTCACGCTCCCCGCCCCCGCTCGGCCTCGCGGCTCCATCACCTCCCCCCTCCCTCCCCGACGGCGACCCCTGGTCGGTCCGGCGCAGCTGCGGTGTGCCCAGGAGGTGCTGGGTGGCCGGATCCGGTCCTTCCGCGCTGTGTTGGGCTCGCCTTGGCTCCCCTGGCCATCGAGGGCGCCACCTTCGCCTCCCCCCTCCCGTGCGACCCCGGGCCTCTTCCCTGGCACTTCGTCGGCGTCCTCTCCCGCTGCTGTGTATGCTTGCCGGTCCGGCGGAGGTTTCGGCATTCATGGCCTTGGGCGCCTTCCCTTGCGGTCCTCCTCACCACCTGCGGCGACGCGGCCCAGCCGCTGTTGGTGCTGTTGCCGGTCATGGGTGGGGTGTCGAACCTGCGACTAGTTGCGGGGGTGCTTGCGGCCTGCGGCCTTCGTTATGCAGGCGGCCCCCCTCGTTTCCGGCGGCACCTCCTCCCCCGGGGCCTCGGTGACGGCTTCTGGATCGAGAAGGCGATGCTTCTAGGGATGTGGCGGACACGGGGCCCTCATGGTGGGTCCTTGCTGGCGTTGCTCCGGCCCTGACGGTCTCGGGCCTGCGTCTCTCCGGTGTCCCCTGCCCGTTGGTGCTCTGCCGGGCGGCTCCGGCCGTGGCAACCGGGTGGCTGCGTGCCTTCCAGCTCACCTGGTTCGCCCATGTTCCGATGGCAAGGCCACGACAATTTTGGATCTGCGTGCCTCCAGTCCTTGCTTGCCGGCGTTGCTGACGTCGTCGTCCAGACCCCCCGCATGGTTGCTTCGTTGCCTGCCCTTCCCTATATGCCTCAAAGCCTCCTCCTTTTGTCAGATCCAATGCTCCAGGGCTCCGAGGCGGTGCCACCCTCCGACGGCAGGTGCAGCCCCACCAACCCAACTTCCGACACGATGGTTCCGACCAACATTGGCTTCTTCATCTTCGATCCCCAATTCGGCGGCTTTGGGATTGCTCAGCTTCAGGCTAGGGAGAAATCCCTGCTCGGCTTGCCGATGCTGGCAACGGCGGCACTTGCGGGTGTCGTTTCCTTCTTGGAGGCGTTGTCAAGGCCTTAATCTGCGCCCCTCTTCGAGCTCAGGGGAAACCCTAGGTCTGGTTCCTCCGGACCGGATGGCGACGGCGTCTCGGTGTCACTTTCCTTCTTGAAGGCGCTATTTTGTTCGCTCGCGGTGTCCGTCGTATTGGCTCGGCTTATGTCGGAGTTCTGCCTAGTTCGGCTTGGCCACTCTTGGTTTTGGGTTTGGTGGGTTTAGCTGTGTTGTATCCTCCACTCAGGTTGAGCATCCCTTCTCTCTTCTCCGGGCACCATGTTCACGCCTGCCTGAGTTCGTGTCATGTGTTGTATCCCTTGATGTACTCATTCTACTCCTTCTATCAATGGAAAGATACGCAACCTTTGCGTATTCGCGAAAAAAATTTAAAAATTTGTTTTTTTGAGAGGCCAAAATTCCTCTTTTGCCACAAGCTCCTCACATGTCCAAACATGAACTTAAAAACACTTTTCATGTTATTTTCTCTAATATTTATTGGCTAAACTGATACACGCAACCCTCTAGTAATTTCTCTAGATATATCAAAGATATTGTGTGCAAAGATATATAGAACATAATGTAATGCATTGATAAATGTGTAAACTAATTAGCGGAGTTATGTGATATCCATTTTAACAAACTATATTATTTGATATCTAGAAAAAAATTATCACGACAATATAAAATCGTGTTTACCATAGGAAAATATATTTAAAAACTAAATATTATAAATGTATCTAAATATGGATCCTACTATAAAGCGATGTGATAATGATGTAAGTTTGACTAGTTTTGATTCAGAACTATATCAAAAGATGTATAAATAAAAAAACACTACATTTACCTAAAAGAAGAGCTCCCACGAAGCAAAAGAGTTTAGTACAAAGAGGATGGAATTCACCATCGACATTCAAACCGCCAATGGTTGTCCCAAGGTACCAAGTTTATTAGGGATGTGTTTGGTTCTGGTCACCGGATGGAATGTAACGGGTCGGTCCCGTGCCTGCCTCATGTTCTTGTGTTCGGTAGTACCCATGAGGCAGAACCCACCTATTCCCATGAGCAGAATATTCCCCTTAGATCCGGAATGCGCTCATACCTCCGATTTGAAGGAATCACACAGAACGGCTCGGCTTCGCGTCTCCTACCTCCCCCACTACCCACTCAACCATGATCCCAGCTCTGCGCCGCCACCACTCCCTCATATCTATCCCCCTCTCGATCTGCGCCCCCTCGTCTCTCCCACTATCGCGCCGCCTCTCCTCCTCCCTCCCTCTCCGGCGATGCATCTCCGCGTCGGGGCGCTACGAATCTCCGCGTCGGGCCGCTGCAGATCTTTGCGTCGGGCTGTTGTGGATCTCCGGTGATGCTCCACGTCAGGTTTGTGCGGATCTCCACGAGCTACTGGATGACGACGAATGGTTGCACCTCGCAAGCAAGCTTTGTGCTGGTGAGCTCCTTGCTATCCCTCAGTGGTGATTTTGTGGTGCCGGCCAGCGACTGCCAGCTCCTAGGCAAGCCGCGACAAGGAGCTGTTGAATCGATTTGGGGACATTATTATCATCTGAAGCTTAGTAGCTTTTCCTAATCACAGCAGTACGATTTTGTGTAAATGAATTATTTTGGCAGATCTTTGACGTCTATATGGACGTATGACTTGTATTTTGACATGTATTGAGTGAATAACTAGTATTTTGTTTGCCATTTTTTTATCATGTGTTAAAAATACAAATACCAGTGACAATTATGCATATATGTGGCATTACTTTTATCGAATAGTGAGATGAATCAAATGCCTTCCATTATGTTATTTCCAACCAAACACTGAAATGGAACGGTTCCATTACACCTATTTGCCCAAACAAACATAGAAACGGAACCGACCCATTCTACTGGAACGGAATGTCATGGAACCATGACATTCCATTCCACTTCGTTCCCCAACCAAACACACCCTAGAAAGCCACGTAAGCACGTGCGGTGACGAGGCCTCCCACATTCACGCCGGATGCGGGTCATTATAATCGGTTCTCCTCTATGATTGGTGTCGTGTCCATCGGCAGCACAATGCCTAGCCCCTCAGGGTGGAACTGCCAGGAGGAGATACAATTAAGACGCACCCAACAATCTTGCGTGAAACAAATCAAAAATAAAAAAACCTCACGTCCAAAACAACAAGGACTAAGCAAAAAACAGACAATGTTCATCTTATAAACCCCCAAAATGCCTTCGACACAATATCATAAGCGCTAAGACAAGAGCCATGATAAGGCCTCATGACCAAGAAGCCGCACGAGAAAATGAAGCGATAAAAACGTGGTCACTGACTTATAATCACCATTAATGTCAGCATAAGAGTTTGAAGTGAAGGAAATATGCCCTAGAGGCAATAATAAAGTTATTATTTATTTCCTTATATCATGATAAATGTTTATTGTTCATGCTAGAATTGTATTAATCGGAAACATAATACATGTGTGAATACATAGACAAACATAGTGTCACTAGTATGCCTCTATTTGACTAGCTCGTTTATCAAAGATGGTTATGTTTCCTAGCCATGGACAAAAGAGTTGTCATTTGATTAACGGGATCACATCATTAGGAGAATGATGTGATTGACATGACCCATTCCGTTAGCCTAGCACTTGATCGTTTAGTATATTGTTATTGCTTTCTTCATGACTTATACATGTTCCTGTAACTATGAGATTATGCAACTCCCGTTTACCGGAGGAACACTTTGGGTGCTACCAAACGTCACAACGTAACTGGGTGATTATAAAGGAGTACTACAGGTGTCTCCAAAGGTACATGTTGGGTTGGCGTATTTTGAGATTAGGTTTTTTCACTCCGATTGTCGGAGAGGTATCTCTGGGCCCTCTCGGTAATGCACATCACTATAAGCCTTGCAAGCAATGTAGCTAATGAGTTAGTTACGGAATGATGCATTACATAACGAGTAAAGAGACTTGCCGGTAACGAGATTGAACTAGGTATTGGATACCGACGATCGAATCTCGGGCAAGTAACATACCGATGACAAAGGGAACAAACGTATGTTGTTATGCGATTTGACCGATAAAGATCTTCGTAGAATATGTAGGAGCCAATATGAGCATCCAGGTTCCGCTATTGGTTATTGACTGAGAATAGTTCTAGGTCATGTCTACATAGTTCTCAAACCCGTAGGGTCCGCACGCTTAATGTTACGATGACAGTTATATTATGAGTTTATGAGTTTTGATGTACCGAAGGAGTTCGGAGTCCCGGATGAGATCGGTGACATGACGAGGAGTCTCGAAATGGTCGAGATGTAAAGATCGATATATTGGACGACTATATTCGGAGTTCGAAAAGGTTCCGAGTGATTCGGGTATTTTTCGGAGTACCGGAGAGTTACGGGAATTCGTCGGGGAGTATATGGGCCTTATTGGGCTTTAGGGAAAAGAGAGAGGAGAGGTTGGGCACCCCCCCAAGGCCTAGTCCGAATTGGACTAGTGGGAGGGGCTGCGCCCCCTCCTTCCTTCTCTTCTCTTCCCCCTTTCCTTGACTCCTACTCCTACTGCTTGGAAGGGGGGGAATCCTACTCCCGGTGGGAGTAGGACTCCTCCTTGGTGCGCCTCCTCCTAGGCCGGCCACCCCCTCCCTTGCTCCTTTACATACGGGGGCAGGGGGGCACCCTAGAACACACAAGTTGATCTACGGATCGTTCCTTAGCCGTGTGCGGTGCCCCCCTCCACCATATTCCACCTTGGTCATATCGTCACAGAGTTTAGGCGAAGCCCTGCGCCGGTAGAACATCATCATCGTCACCACGCCGTCGTGCTGACGGAACTCATCCCCGACACTTTGCTGGATCGGAGTCCGGGGATCGTCATCAAGCTGAACGTGTGCTGAACTCGGAGGTGCCGTAAGTTTGGTACTTGGATCGGTCGGATCGTGAAGACGTACGACTACATCAACCGCGTTGTCATAACGCTTCCGCTTACGGTCTACGAGGGTACGTGGACAACACTCTCCCCTCTCGTTGCTATGCCATCACCATGATCTTGCGTGTACGTAGGAAATTTTTTGAAATTACTACGTTCCCCAACAGTGGCATCCGAGCCTAGGTTTTATGCGTTGATGTTATATGCACGAGTAGAACACAAGTGAGTTGTGGGCGATACAAGTCATACTGCTTACCAGCATGTCATACTTTGGTTCAGCGGTATTGTTGGATGAAGCGGCCCGGACCGACATTACGCGTACGCTTACGCGAGACTGGTTCTACCGACGTGCTTTGCACACAGGTGGCTAGCGGGTGCCAGTTTCTCCAACTTTAGTTGAACCGAGTGTGACTACGCCCGGTCCTTGCAAAGGTTAAAACAGCACTAACTTGACGAACTATCGTTGTGGTTTTGATGCATAGGTAAGAACGGTTCTTGCTCAGCCCGTAGCAGCCACGTAAAACTTGCAACAACAAAATAGAGGACGTCTAACTTGTTTTTGCAGGGCATGTTGTGATGTGATATGGTCAAGACGTGATGCTATATTTTATTGTATGAGATGATCATGTTTTGTAACCGAGTTATCGGCAACTGGCAGGAGCCATATGGTTGTCGCTATATTGTATGAAATGCAAACGCCTTGTAATTGCTTTACTTTATCACTAAGCGGTAGCGATAGTCGTAGAAGTAATAGATGGCGTAACGACAACGATGCTATGATGGAGATCAAGGTGTCGTGCCGGTGACGATGGTGATCACGACGGTGCTTCGGAGATGGAGATCACAAGCACAAGATGATGATTGCCATATCATATCACTTATATTGATTGCATGTGATGTTTATCCTTTATGCATCTTATCTTGTTTTGATTGACGGTAGCATTTTAAGATGATCTCTCACTAAATTATCAAGAAGTGTTCTCCCTGAGTATGCACCGTTGCGAAAGTTCTTCGTGCTGAGACACCACGTGATGATCGGGTGTGATAGGCTCTACGTTCAAATACAACGGGTGCAAAATAGTTGCACATGCGGAATACTCAGGTTAAACTTGACGAGCCTAGCATATAACAGATATGGCCTCGGAACACGGAGACCGAAAGGTCGAGCGTGAATCATATAGTAGATATGATCAACATATTGATGTTCACCGTTGAAACTACTCCATCTCACGTGATGATCGAACATGGTGTAGTTGATATGGATCACGTAATCACTTAGAAGATTAGAGGGATGTCTATCTAAGTGGGAGTTCTTTAGTAATATGATTAATTGAACTTTAATTTATTATGAACTTAGTCCTGGTAGTATTTTGCAAATTATGTTATAGATCAATAGCTCGCGTTGTTGCTTTCATATGTTTATTTTGATATGTTCCTAGAGAAAAATATGTTAAAAGATGTTAGTAGCAATGATGCGGATTGGATCCGTGATCTGAGGTTTATCCTCATTGCTGCACAGAAGAATTATGTCCTTGATGCACCGCTAGGTGACAAACCTATTGCAGGAGCAGATGCAGACGTTTTGAACATTTGGCTAGCTTAATATGATGACTACTTGATAGTTTAGTGCACCATGCTTAACGGCTTTAGAATCGGGACTTCAAAGATGTTTTGAACGTCATGGACCATATAAGATGTTCCAGGAATTGAAGTTAATATTTCAAGCAAATACCCGAGTTGAGAGATATGAAGTCTCCAACAAGTTTTATAGCTAAAAGATGGAGGAAGAATCGCTCAACTAGTGAGCATGTGCTCAGATTGTATGGGTACTTCAATCACTTGAATCAATTGGGAGTTAATCTTCCAGATAAGATAGTGATTGACAGAATTCTCTAGTCACCATCACTGAGTTACTAGAACTTCGTGATGAACTATAGTATGCAAGGGATGACGGAAACGATTCCCGAGCTCTTCGTGACGTTGAAATTGACGAAGGTACAAATCAAGAAAGAGCATCAAGTGTTGATGATCGACAAGACCACTAGTTTCAAGAAATGGGCAAAGGGAAAGAAAGGGAAACTTCAAGTAGAATGGCAAACAAGTTGTCACTCCCGTGAAGAAGACCAAAGCTGGACCAAAGCCTGAAACTGAGTGCTTACACTGCAAAGGAAATGGTCACTGGAAGCGGAAATGCCCTAAATATTTGGTGGATAAGAAGGATGGCAAAGTGAACAAGGGTATATTTGATATACAGGTGTTTGATGTGTGCCTTACTAGTGTTTATAGTAGCCCCTGAGTATTTGATACTTGTTCGGTTGTTAAGATTAGTAACTCGAAACAGGAGTTACATAATAAACAAAGACTAGTTGAGGGGAAGTGACGATGAGTGTTGGAAATAGTTCCAAGATTGATATGATCATCATCACACACTCCCTATATTTTCGAGATTAGTGTTAAACCTAAATAAATGTTATTTAGCGTTTGCATTGAGCATGAATATGATTTGATCAAGTTTATTGCGATACGGTTATTCATTTGAAGTTAAAGAATAATTGTTATTCTGTTTACATGAATAAGACCTTCAATGGTCATACGCCCAATGAAAATAGTTTGTTGGAACTCGATCGTAGTGATACACATATTCATAATATTGATGCCAAAAGATGCAAAGTTAATAATGATAGTGCAACTTATTTGTGGCACTGCCGTTTGGGTCATGTCGGTGTAAAGCGCATGAAGAAACTCCATAAAGATGGATTTTTGGAATCACTTGGTTATGAATCATTTGATGCTTGCGAACCGCGCCTTTTGGGCAAGATGACTAAAACTCTGTTCTCCGGAACAATGGAACAAGCTACTGACTTATTGGAAATAATACATACCGATGTATGTGATCCAATGAGTGTTGATGCTCGTGGCAAGTATCGTTATTTTCTGACCTTCACAAGATGATTTGAGCAGATATGGGTATATCTACTTGATGAAATATATGTCTAAAATAGTTGAAAGGTTCAAAGAATTTCAGAGTGAAGTGGAGAATCATCGTAACAAGAAAATAAAGTATCTGTGATTTGATCGCGGAGACGATATTTGAGTTATGAGTTTGGTCTTTAATTAAAACAACATGGAATAGTTTCACAGCTCACGCCACCTGGAACACCACAACGTTATGGTGTGTCCGAACGTCGTAACCACACTTTATTGGATATGGTGCGATCTATGATGTCTCCTACTGATTTACCACTATTGTTTTGGGGTTATGCATTAGAGACAGTTGCATTCACGTTAAAAGGGCACCATCTAAATCCGTTGAGACGACACCATATGAACTGTGGTTTAGCAAGAAATCCAAGTTGTCGTTCCTTAAAGTTTGGGGCTGCGATGCTTATGTGAAAAAGTTTCATCCTGATAAGCTCAAACCCAAATCGGAGAAGTGTGTCTTCATAGAATACCGAAAGGAAACTGTTGGGTACACCTTCTATCACAGATCCGAAGGCAAAATATTCGTTGCTAAAAATGGATCCTTTCTAGAGAAGAAGTTTCTCTCGAAAGAAGTGAGTGGGAGGAAAGTAGAACTTGATGAGGTAACTGTACCTTCTCCCGAATTGGAAAATAGTTCATCGCTAAAATAAGTTCCAGTGATTCGTACACCAATTAGTGAGGAAGCTAATGATGATGATCATGAAACTGTTGGGGAACGTAGCAGAAATTCAAAATTTTCCTACGTGTCACCAAGATCTATCTATGGAGAAACCAGCAACGAGGGGAAGGAGAGTGCATCTACATACCCTTGTAGATCGCTAAGCGGAAGCGTTCAAGAGAACGGGGTTGAAGGAGTCGTACTCGTCGTGATCCAAATCACCGGAGATCCTAGTGCCGAACGGACGGCACCTCCGCGTTCAACACACGTACAGCCCGGTGACGTCTCCCACGCCTTGATCCAGCAAGGAGAGAGGGAGAGGTTGAGGAAGACTCCATCCAACAGCAGCACAACGGCGTGGTGGTGGCGGAGGAGCGTGGCAATCCTGCAGGGCTTCGCCAAGCACCGCGGGAGAGGAGGAGTACTTGGGAGAGGGGGAGGGCTGCGCCAGAACCTGGGTGCGGCTGCCCTCCCACCCCCCACATATATATAGGGGCAAGGGAGAGGGAGGCCGGCCCCCTCAGATCCAATCTGAGGAGGGGGCGGCGGCCAGGGGGGTTGCCTTGCCCCCCAAGGCAAGGGAGGCGCCCCCCTTTAGGGTTTCCCCCAGCCCTAGGCGCCTTGGGCCTTGGTGGGGGGGGCGCACCAGCCCACCTGGGGCTGGTCCCCTCCCACACTTGGCCCATGCAGCCCTCTGGGGCTGGTGGCCCCACCTGGTAGACCCCCGGGACCCTCCCGGTGGTCCCGGTACATTACCGATAGTACCCGGAACTTTTCTGGTGACCAAAACAGGACTTCCCATATATAAATCTTTACCTCCGGACCATTCCGGAACTCCTCGTGACGTCCGGGATCTCATCCGAGACTCCGAACAACATTTGGTAACCACATACAAACTTCCTTTATAACCCTAGCGTCATCAAACCTTAAGTGTGTAGACCCTACGGGTTCAGGAGACATGTAGACATGACCGAGACGTTCTCCGATCAATAACCAACAGCGGGATCTGGATACCCATGTTGGCTCCCACATGTTCCACGATGATCTCATCGGATGAACCACGATGTCAAGGACTCAGTCGATCCCGTATACAATTCCCTTTGTCTAGCGGTATTGTACTTGCCCGAGATTCGATCATCGGTATACCGATACCTTGTTCAATCTCGTTACCGGCAAGTCTCTTTACTCGTTCCGTAACAAATCATCCCGTGATCAACCCCTTGGTCACATTGTGCACATTATGATGATGTCCTACCGAGTGGGCCCAGAGATACCTCTCCGTTTACACGGAGTGACAAATCCCAGTCTCGATCCGTGTCAACCCAACAGACACTTTCGGAGATACCTGTAGTGCACCTTTATAGTCACCCAGTTACGTTGTGACGTTTGATACACCCAAAGCACTCCTACGGTATCCGGGATTTACACAATCTCATGGTCTAAGGAAGAGATACTTGACATTGGAAAAGCTCTAGCAAACGAACTACATGATCTTTGTGCTATGCTTAGGATTGGGTCTTGTCCATCACATCATTCTCCTAATGATGTGATCCTGTTATCAACGACATCCCATGTCCATAGCCAGGAAACCATGACTATCTGTTGATCACAATGAGCTTGTCAACTAGAGGCTCACTAGGGACATATTGTGGTCTATGTATTCACATGTGTATTACGATTTCCGGATAATACAGTTATAGCATGAATAAAAGACAATTATCATGAACAAAGAAACATAATAATACTTTTATTATTGCCTCTAGGGCATATTTCCAACAGTCTCCCACTTGCACTAGAGTCAATAATCTAGTTCACATCGCCATGTGATTAACATTCACAGGTCACATCACCATGTTACCAACATCCAAAGAGTTTACTAGTGTCATTAAACTAGTTCACATCATCATGTGATTAAGACTCAATGAGTTCTGGGGTTTGATCATGTTTTGCTTGTAAGAGAGGTTGTAGTCAACGGGTCTGCAACATTCAGATCCGTATGTACTTCGCAAATCTCTAGGTCATATTGTAAATGCTGCTTCCACGCTCCACTTGGAGCTATTCCAAATGGTTACTCCATTATACGTATCCGGTTTGCTACTCAGAGTCACTCGGATAGGTGTTAAAGCTTGCATCGACGTAACCCTTTACGCCGAACTCTTTATCACCTCCATAATCGAGAAACATGTCCTTATTTACTTCAAGGACAATTTAGACCGCTGTCCAATGATCCATTCCTGGATCATTCTTGTACCCCTTGACTGACTCATGGCAAGGCACACTTCCGGTGCGGTACACAGCATAGCATACTATAGAGCCTACGTCTGAAACATAGGGGACGACCTTCGTCCTTTCTCTCTTTTCTGCCATGGTCGAGCTTTAAGTCTTGACTTCATACCTTACATCTCAGGCAAGAACTCCTTCTTTGACTGATCCATCTTGAACACCTTCAAGATCATGTCAAGGTATATGCTCATTTGAAAGTACCATTAAGCGGTTTTTGATCTATCCTCATAGATCTTGATGCTCAATGTTCAAGTAGCTTAAACCAGGTTTTCACTTGAAAAACATTTTTCAAATAACCCTATATGCTTTCCAGAAATTCTACATCATTTCTCATCAACAATATGTCAACAACATATACTCATCAGAAATTCTATAGTGCTCCCACTCACTTCTTTGGAAATACAAGTTTCTCATAAACTTTGTATAAACAAAATCTTTGATCATCTTATCAAAGTGCATATTTCAACTCCGAGATGCTTACTCCAGTCCATGGAAGGATCGCTGGAGCTAGCATACCTTTTAGCATCCTTAGGATCGACAAAACCTTTCTGATTGTATCACATACAACCTTTCCTTACGAAGACTGGTAAGGAAACTCGTTTTGACATCCATCTGCCAGATTTCATAAATGCAGCTAATGCTAACATGATTCCGACGGACTTAAGCATTGCTACGGACGAGAAAATCTCATCGTAGTCAACTCCTTGAACTTGTGAAAAACTCTTCGCCACAAGTCGAGCTTCATAGATGGTGACAATACCATCCACGTCCGTCTTCTTCTTAAAGATCCATTTATCTCAATGGCTTGCCGATCATCGGGCAAGTCCACCAAAATCCATGCTTTGTTCTGATATATGGATCCTATCTCGGATTTCATGGCTTTTAACCATTTGTCGGAATTTGGGCCCACCATTGCTTCTCCATAGCTCGTAGGTTCATTGTTGTCTAGCAACATGACCTTCAAGACAGGATTAGTGTACCACTCTGAAGCAGTACACATCCTTGTCACCCTACGAGGTACGGTAGTGACTTGATCCGAAGTTTCATGATCACTATCATAAGCTTCTACTTCAATTGGTGTAGGTGCCACAGGAACAACTTCCTGTGCCCTGCTACACACTAGTTGTAGTGATGGTTCAATAACCATATCAAGTCTCCACCATCCTCCCACTCAACTTTTCGAGACAAACTTTTCCTCGAGAAAGGACCCGATTCAAGAAACAATCCCTATTGCTTTCGGATCTGAATTAGGAGGTATACCCAACTGTTTTGGGTGTCCTATGAAGATGCATTTTATCCACTTTGGGTTCGAGCTTATCAACCTGAAATTTTTTCACATAAGCGTCGCAGCCCCAAACCTTTAAGAAATGACAGCTTAGGTTTCTCTAAACCATAGTTCATACGGTGTCATTTCAACCGAATTACGTGGTGCCCTATTTAAAGTGAATGTGGTTGTCTCTAATGCCTAACCCATAAACGATAGTGGTAATTCGATAAGAGACATCATGGTACGCACCATATCCAATAGGGTGCAACTATGATGTTCGGAGACACCATCAAACTATGGTGTTCCAGGCGGTATTAATTGTGAAACAATTTCCACAATGTCTTAATTGCGTGCCAAAGCTCGTAACTCAGATACTCATCTCTATGATCATATCATAGACATTTAATCCTCTTGTCATGATGATCTTCAACTTCACTCTGAAATTACTTGAACCATTCAATAATTCAGACTTGTGTTTCATCAAGTAAATATACTCTACATCTACTCGAATCATTTGTGAAGTAAGAACATAACGATATTCACCGCATGCCTCAACACTCATTGGACTACACACATCAAAATGTGTTACTTCCAACAAGTTGCTATCTTGTTCCATTTTACTGAAAAATGAGGCTTTTTAGTCATCTTGCCCATGTGGTATGATTTGCATATCTCAAGTGACTCAAAATCAAGTGAGTCCAAACGATCCATCTGCATGGAGTTTCTTCATGCATATACACCAATAGACATGGTTCGCATGCCTCAAACTTTTCAAAAACGAGTGAGTCCAAAGATCCATCAACATGGAGCTTCTTCATGCGTTTTACACCAATATGACTTGCATGGCAGTGCCACAAGTAAGTGGTACTATCATTACTATCTTATACCTTTTGGCATGAAAATGTGTATCACTACGATCGAGATTCAATAAACTATTCCTTTAGGTGCAAGACCATTGAAGGTATTATTCAAATAAATAGAGTAACCATTATTCTCCTTAAATGAATAACCGTATTGCGATAGACATAATCCAATCATGTCTATGCTCAACGCAAACACCAAATCTCGATGGTAGAGGGAGCGTGCGATGCTTGATCACATCAACCTTGGAAACACTTCCAACATATATCGTCAGCTCACCTGTAGCTAGTCTCCGTTTATTCCGTAGCTTTTATTTCGAGTTACTAACACTTAGCAACCGAACCGGTATCTAATACCCTGGTGCTACTAGGAGTACTAGTAAAGTACATATTAACATAATGTATATCCAATATACTTCTATCGACCTTGCCAGCCTTCTCATCTACCAAGTATCTAGGGTAATTCCGCTCCAGTGGTTGTTCCCCTTATTACAGAAGCACTTAGTCTCGGGCTTGGGTTCAACCTTGGGTTTCTTCACTAGAGCAGCAGCTGATTTGCTGTTTCATGAAGTATCCCTTCTTGGCCTTGCCCTTCTTGAAACTAGTGGTTTCACCAACCATTAACAATTGATGCTCCTTCTTGATTTCTACTTTCGCGGTGTCAAACATCGCGAATACCTCAAGGATCATCCTATCTATCCCTGATATGTTTTAGTTCATCACGAAGCTCTAGCAGCTTGGTGGCAATGACTTTGGAGAAACATCACTATCTCATCTGGAAGATCAACTCCCACTAGATTCAAGTGATTTGTCGCACTCAGACAATCTGAGCACAAGCTCAACGATTGAGCTTTTCTCCCTTAGTTTGCAGGCTAAGAAAATCGTCGGAGGTCTCATACCTCTTGACGTGGGCACGAGCCTGAAATCATAATTTCAGCCCTCGAAACATCTCATATGTTCCGCGACGTTTCGAAAATGTCTTTGGTGCCTCAACTCTAAACCGTTTAACTGAACTATCACGTAGTTATCAAAACGTGTATGTCCGATGTTCGCAACATCCACAGACGACGTTTGGGGTTCAGCACACTGAGCGGTGCATTAAGGACATCAGCTTTCTATTGTCCGCATAATCGCTACTGCCAACTTTCAACTATATTTTCTCTAGGAACATATCTAAACAGTGGAACTAAAGCGCGAGCTTAGGACATAATTTGCAAAGATCTTTTGACTATGTTTAGGATAATTAAGTTCATCTTATGAAATCCCACTCAGATAGACATCCCTCTTGTCATCTAAGTGATTACATGATCCGAGTCAACTAGGCCATGTCCGATCATCACGTCAGACGGACTAGTCATCATCGGTGAACATCTTCATGTTGATCGTATCTACTATACGACTCATGCTCGACCTTTCGGTCTCTGTGTTCCGAGGCCATGTCTGTACATGCTAGGCTCGTCAAGTTAACCCTAAGTGTTTCGCATGTGTAAAACTGTCTTACACCCATTGTATGTGAACGTAAGGATCTATCACACCCGATCATCACGTGGTGCTTCGAAACGACGAACTGTAGCAACGGTGCACAGTTAGGGGAGAACACTTCTTGAAATTGTTGTAAGGGATCATCTTATTTACTACCGTCGTTCTAAGTAAACAAGATGCATAAACATGATAAACATCACATGCAATCAAATAGTGACATGATATGGCCAATATCATTTTGCTCCTTTTGATCTCCATCTTCGGGGCTCCATGATCATCATCGTCACCGGCATGACACCATGATCTCCATCATCATGATCTCCGTCATCATGTCTCCATGAAGTTGTCTCGCCAACTTATTACTTCTACTACTATGGCTACCGGTTAGCAATAAAGTAAAGTAATTACATGGTGTTGTTCAATGACACGCAGGTCATACAATAAATTAAGACAACTCCTATGGCTCCTGCCGGTTGTCATACTCATCGACATGCAAGTCGTGATTCCTATTACAAGAACATGATCAATCTCATACATCACATATCATTCATCACATTCTTCTTGTCCATATCACATCACATAACATACCCTGCAAAAACAAGTTAGACGTCCTCTAATTGTTGTTTGCATGTTTTACGTGGCTGCTATGGGTTTCTAGCAAGAACGTTTCTTACCTACGCAAAAACCACAACGTGATATGTCAATTTCTATTTACCCTTCATAAGGACCCTTTTCATCGAATCCGTTCCGACTAAAGTGGGAGAGACTGGCACCCGCTGGCCACCTTATGCACCAAGTGCATGTCAATCGGTGGAACCTATCTCACGTAAGAGTACGTGTAAGGTCGGTCCGGGCCGCTTCATCCCACAATACCGTCGAAACAAGATTGGACTAGTAATGGTAAGCATATTGAACAAAATCAATGCCCACAACTACTTTGTGTTCTACTCGTGCAAAGAATCTACGCATAGACCTAGCTCATGATGCCACTATTGGGGAACGTAGCAGAAATTCAAAATTTTCCTACGTGTCACCAAGATCTATCTATGGAGAAACCAGCAACGAGGGGAAGGAGAGTGCATCTACATACCCTTGTAGATCGCTAAGTGGAAGCGTTCAAGAGAACGGGGTTGAAGGAGTCATACTCGTCGTGATCCAAATCACCGGAGATCCTAGTGCCGAACGGACGGCACCTCCGCGTTCAACACACGTACAGCCCGGTGATGTCTCCCACGCCTTGATCCAGCAAGGAGAGAGGGAGATGTTGAGGAAGACTCCATCCAGCAGCAGCACAACGGCGTGGTGGTGGTGGAGGAGCGTGGCAATCCTGCAGGGCTTCGCCAAGCACCGCGGGAGAGGAGGAGTACTTGGGAGAGGGGGAGGGCTGCGCCAGAACCTGGGTGCGGCTGCCCTCACACCCCCCACATATATATAGGGGCAAGGGAGAGGGAGGCCGGCCCCCTCAGATCCAATCTGAGGAGGGGGCGGCGGCCAGGGGGGTTGCCTTGCCCCCCAAGGCAAGGAAGGCGCCCCCCTTTAGGGTTTCCCCCAGCCCTAGGCGCCTTGGGCCTTGGTGGTGGGGGGGGGGGGCGCACCAGCCCACCTGGGGCTGGTCCCCTCCCACACTTGGCCCATGCAGCCCTCTGGGGCTGGTGGCCCCACCTGGTAGACCTCCGGGACCCTCCCGGTGGTCCCGGTACATTACCGATAGTACCCGGAACTTTTCCGGTGACCAAAACAGGACTTCCCATGTATAAATCTTTACCTCCGGACCATTCCGGAACTCCTCGTGACATCCGGGATCTCATCCGGGACTCCGAACAACATTCGGTAACCACATACAAACTTCCTTTATAACCCTAGCGTCATTGAACCTTAAGTGTGTAGACCCTACGGGTTCAGGAGGCATGTAGACATGACCGAGACGTTCTCCGATCAATAACCAACAGCGGGATCTGGATACCCATGTTGGCTCCCACATGTTCCACGATGATCTCATCGGATGAACCACGATGTCAAGGACTCAGTCGATCCCGTATACAATTCCCTTTGTCTAGCGGTATTGTACTTGCCCGAGATTCGATCGTCGGTATACCGATACCTTGTTCAATCTCGTTACCGGCAAGTCTCTTTACTCGTTCCGTAACACATCATCCCGTGATCAACCCCTTGGTCCCATTGTGCACATTATGATGATGTCCTACCGAGTGGGCCCAGAGATACCTCTCCGTTTACACGGAGTGACAAATCCCAGTCTCGATCCGTGTCAACCCAACAGACACTTTCGGAGATACCTGTAGTGCACCTTTATAGTCACCCAGTTACGTTGTGACGTTTGATACACCCAAAGCACTCCTACGGTATCCGGGAGTTACATGATCTCATGGTCTAAGGAAGAGATACTTGACATTGGAAAAGCTCTAGCAAACGAACTACATGATCTTTGTGCTATGCTTAGGATTGGGTCTTGTCCATCACATCATTCTCCTAATGATGTGATCCCGTTATCAACGACATCCAATGTCCATAGCCAGGAAACCATGACTATCTGTTGATCACAACGAGCTAGTCAACTAGAGGCTCACTAGGGACATATTGTGGTCTATGTATTCACACGTGTATTACGATTTCCGGATAATACAGTTATAGCATGAATAAAAGACAATTATCATGAACAAGGAAACATAATAATACTTTTATTATTGCCTCTAGGGCATATTTCCAACAGAAACTTCTGAACAAGTTACTACAGAACCTCGTAGGTCTTCCAGAGTACGGTCCGCACCAGAGTGGTACGGTAATCCTGTTCTGAAAGTCATGTTACTAGACCATGATAAACCTACGAACTATGAGGAAGCGATGATGAGCCCAGATTCCGCAAAATGGCTAGAGGCCATGAAATCTGAGATAGGATCCATGTATGAGAACAATGTGTGGACTTTGGTGGACTTGCCCGATTATCGGCAAACCATAGAAAATAAATGGATCTTCAATAGGAAGACGGACGTTGATAGTAGTGTTACTATCTACAAAGCTCGACTTGTCACAAAAAAGTTTTTTGACAAGTTCAAGGTGTTGACTACAATGAGATTTTCTCAACTGTAGCGATGCTTAAGTCTGTCCGAATCACGTTAGCAATTGCCACAATTTATGAAATCTGGCAAATGGATGTCAAAACTGCATTCCTTAATGCTTTCTTAAAGAAGAGTTGTATATGATGCAACCAGAAGATTTTGTCAATCCTAAAGGTGCTAACAAAATATGCAAGCTCCAGCAATCCATCTATGGACTGGTGCAAGCATCTCGGAGTTGGAATATACGCTTTGATGAGTTGATCAAAGCATATAGTTTTATGCAGACTTGCGGTGAAGCCTGTATTTACAAGAAAGTGAGTGGGAGCACTACAACATTTCCGATAAGTATATGTGAATGACATATTGTTGATCGGAAATAATGTAGAATTATTCTGCAAAGCATAAAGGAGTGTTTGAAAGGAGTTTTTTCAAAGAAAGACCTCGGCAAAGCTACTTACATATTGAGCATCAATATCTATTGAGATAGATCAAGACGCTTGATAAGATTTTCAATGAGTACATACCTTGACAAGATTTTGAAGTAGTTCAAAATGGAACAGTCAAAGAAAGATTCTTGCCTGTGTTGCAAAGGTATGAAATTGAGTAAGACTCAAATCCCGACCACAGCAGAAAATAGAAAGAGAATGAAAGTCATTCTCTATGCATCAATCATAGGTTTTATAAAAGTATGCCATGCTGTGAACCAGACCTATTGTATACCTTGCTCTAAGGAATACAATTTTGATTTAAGAGTAGATCACTGGACAGAGGTCAAGAATATCCTTAGTGAGGACTAAGGAGATGTTTCTCGATTATGGAGGTGATAAAAGAGCCCGTCGTAAAAAGTTACAACGATGCAAGCTTTTACACCAATCCAGATGACTCTAAGTCTCAATCTGGATACATATTGAAAGTGGGAGCAATTAGCTAGAGTTGCTCCGTGCAGAGCATTGTGGACATAGAATATTTGCAAAATACATACGACTCTTAATATGACAGCCACGTTGACTAAACTTCTCTCACAAGCAAAACATGATCATACCTTAGTACTCTTTGGGTGTTAATCACATAGCGATGTGAACAAACCCTTTGGATGTTGATCACATGATGATGTGAACTATGGGTATTAATCACATACAGATGTGAATATTGGTGTTAAATCACATGGCGTTGTGAACTAGATTATTGACTCTAGTGCAAGTAGGAGACTGAAGGAAATATTCCCTAGAGGCAATAATAAAGTTATTATTTATTTCCTTATATCATGATAAATGTTTATTATTCATGCTAGAATTGTATTAACCGGAAACATAATACATCTCCTCCTCCCTCCCTCTCCGGCGATGCATCTCCGCGTCGGGGCGCTACGAATCTCCGCATCGGGCCGCTGCAGATCTTTGCGTCGGGCTGTTGTGGATCTCCAATGATGCTCCACGTCAGGTTTGTGCGGATCTCCACGAGCTGACACTGGATGACGACGAACGGCTGCACCTCGCAAGCAAGCTTTGTGCTGGTGAGCTCCTTGCTATCCCTCAGTGGTGATTTTGTGGTGCCGGCCAGCGACTGCCAGCTCCTAGGCAAGCTGCGACAAGGAGCTGTTGAATCGATTTGGGGACATTATTATGATCTGAAGATTAGTAGCTTTTCCTAATCATAGCAGTACGATTTTGTGTAAATGAATTATTTTGGCAGATCTTTGACGTCTATATGGACGTATGACTTGTATTTTGACATGTATATGAGTGAATAACTAGTATTTTGTTTGCCATTGTTTTATCATGTGTTAAAAATACAAATACCAGTGACAATTATGCATATATGTGGCATTATTTTTATCGAATAGTGAGATGAATCAAATGCCTTCCATTATGTTATCTCCAAGCAAACACTGAAATGGAACGGTTCCATTACACCTATTTTCCCAAACAAACATAGAAACGGGACCGACCCATTCTACTGGAACGGAATGTCATGGAACCATGACATTCCATTCCAATTCGTTCCCCAACCAAACACACCCTAGAAAGCCACGTAAGCACGTACGGTGACGAGGCCTCCCACATTCACGCCGGATGCGGGTCATTATAATCGGTTCTCCTCTACGATTGGCGTCGTGTCCATCGGCAGCACAATGCCTAGCCCCTCATGGTGGAACTGCCAGGAGGAGATACAATTAAGACGCACCCAACAATCTTGCGTGAAACAAATCAAAAATAAAAAAACCTCACGTCCAAAACAACAAGGACTAAGCAAAAAACAGACAATGTTCATCTTATAAACCCCCAAAATGCCTTCGACACAATATCATAAGCGCTAAGACAAGAGCCATGATAAGGCCTCACGACCAAGAAGCCGCACGAGAAAATGAAGCGATAAAAACGTGGTCATTGACTTATAATCACCATTAATGTCAGCATAAGAGTTAGAAGTGAAGGAAATATGCCCTAGAGGCAATAATAAAGTTATTATTTATTTCCTTATATCATGATAAATGTTTATTGTTCATGCTAGAATTGTATTAACCGGAAACATAATACATGTGTGAATACATAGACAAACATAGTGTCACTAGTATGCCTCTATTTGACTAGCTCGTTTATCAAAGATGGTTATGTTTCCTAGCCATGGACAAAAGAGTTGTCATTTGATTAACGGGATCACATCATTAGGAGAATGATGTGATTGACATGACCCATTCCGTTAGCCTAGCACTTGATCATTTAGTATATTGTTATTGCTTTCTTCATGACTTATACATGTTCCTGTAACTATGAGATTATGCAACTCCCGTTTATCGGAGGAACACTTTGGGTGCTACCAAACGTCACAACATAACTGGGTGATTATAAAGGAGTACTACAGGTGTCTCCAAAGGTACATGTTGGGTTGGCGTATTTCGAGATTAGGTTTTGTCACTCCGATTGTCAGAGAGGTATCTCTGGGCCCTCTCGGTAATGCACATCACTATAAACCTTGCAAGCAATGTAGCTAATGAGTTAGTTACGGAATGATGCATTACATAACGAGTAAAGAGACTTGCCGGTAACGAGATTGAACTAGGTATTGGATACCAACGATCGAATCTCGGGCAAGTAACATACCGATGACAAAGGGAACATACGTATGTTGTTATGCGGTTTGACCGATAAAGATCTTCGTAGAATATGTAGGAGCCAATATGAGCATCCAGGTTCCGCTATTGGTTATTGACTGAGAATAGTTCTAGGTCATGTCTACATAGTTCTCGAACCCGTAGGGTCCGCACGCTTAATGTTACGATGACAGTTATATTATGAGTTTATGAGTTTTGATGTACCGAAGGAGTTCGGAGTCCCGGATGAGATCGGTGACATGACGAGGAGTCTCGAAATGGTCGAGACGTAAAGATCGATATATTGGACGACTATATTCGGAGTTCGGAAAGGTTCCGAGTGATTCGGGTATTTTTCGGAGTACCGGAGAGTTACGGAATTCGCCGGGGAGTATATGGGCCTTATTGGGATTCAGGGGAAAGAGAGAGGAGAGGTTGGGCACCCCCCAAGGACAAGTCCGAATTGGACTAGGGGAAGGGGCTGCGCCCCCTCCTTCCTTCTCTTCTCTTCCCCCTTTCCTTGACTCCTACTCCTACTACTTTGAAGGGGGGGAATCCTACTCCCG
The DNA here is from genome assembly GCA_963921465.1 of Triticum timopheevii. Taxonomy (NCBI): domain Eukaryota; kingdom Viridiplantae; phylum Streptophyta; class Magnoliopsida; order Poales; family Poaceae; genus Triticum; species Triticum timopheevii. The sequence continues at coordinate 596,648,048 of OY997274.1, forward strand.
GTGGGAGTAGGACTCCTCCTTGGTGCGCCTCCTCCTAGGCCGGCCACCCCCTCCCTTGCTCCTTTATATACGGGGGCAGGGGGGCACCCTAGAACACACAAGTTGATCTACGGATCGTTCCTTAGCCGTGTGCGGTGCCCCCTCCACCATATTCCACCTTGGTCATATCGTCGCGGAGTTTAGGCGAAGCCGTGCGCCGGTAGAACATCATCATCGTCACCACGCCGTCGTGCTGACGGAACTCATCCCCGACATTTTGCTGGATCGGAGTCCGGGGATCGTCATCGAGCTGAACGTGTGCTGAACTCGGAGGTGCCGTACGTTCGGTACTTGGATCGGTCAGATCGTGAAGACGTACGACTACATCAACCGCGTTGTCATAACGCTTCTGCTTACGGTCTACGAGGGTACATGGACAACACTCTCCCCTCTCGTTGCTATGCCATCACCATGATCTTGCGTGTACGTAGGAAATTTTTTGAAATTTCTACGTTCCCCAACAAGAAGTCCACCCAAGAAGGTCATGACCTCATATTTAAAGGGTCTAAACGGCTCCGTTTCTTTTCCCAACGTCAAAGATATTTAAGAAACAAAGCCACCGACACAATCGAGTTGAAAAACAAGAGAGACACTCACCTATCAAGCCACGAGATGCCGACGGTGTTATTGAAAGGTGACAAAACAATGTTTGATGACACCATGAACCACTGCCTCATCGCATCACAAAGAGAGTGAAGCACGAACACATTCGAGAAAGGAAAATTGCCTCTCAAGATGAGAGAAAAGAGTAGTTGTGTCGCTCATAACCCTCATTCATCTTGCGGAACTCGAAGAAGTGGTAGAACACGGCCAACTCTAGAACCTTATCCTCTTTTTTATTTTTGAAATGTCTCTTATATAAGTCTATTTTCTAAGGAAGATAAAGATTCCCGTGCCATTCCCAGTGAAATGGCATGTTCGAGATGTAGCCTTGACCTTTTCTTTTACTTCTTTTCCCTTTAATTTAAGGATACAACTTATATATATCTAAACTTTTTAAAATCTACATACATTTTTTAAAGAGGTGACATGCCGTTTTCGTTAACTAGAATTATTTTTTTAAATAGACAATACAGAACGACCATTATAAATACAAGATAATAATTAAAAAAATAAAAGACAAATATCTTCAATTATATTTAATTATCTATTTATTTTTTATATCATTTATATTTTTAAGAAACTATTTCTAGAATATTATTTTTTAGATTAAATTTTTTAAGGATACACATTATATTATATATGAACTTTTTAAAATGTACATACTATTTTAGATAGGTAATATACCTTTTTGATTAATTAGTAATATTTTTTAAATAGACAATACATAACGACCATGATAAATACAAGATTATTAATTTAAAAATAAAAGAGAAACATCTGTAATTATATTTAATTATCTATTTATTTGATATATCATTTATATTTTTAATAAACTATTTCTAGAATATTATTTTTTAGAAAAAAAAATCAAAAATGCTATTCTTACATAAAGTTTGTACAAAATCTCCACGTACTAGTACGTTCCCATCTATAACCCCTTCCATGATTTTAGCTAACTGCCATGAAATGAACTACTCCCTCCGTCCCATAATATATGTAGTGTTAAAAACGCTTTTATATTATGGGACAGAGAGAGTAGTATGTAATTCTTCTTAGAATCCGTACCTAAGAATAGCATTGCTTGAAAACATTAAAAGAGAGAGTGCGCCCGCCGATCTAACCCTTGGTTTTTGGCAGGGATTAACGATCTGATGCTTCAGGGGATTCCAGGAGTAAGAAGTTTGGCAGCTGTGCAGCTTGGAAAAATAATTTTAAAGTTAAAAAATCCGGTTAATGCAAACACGTTTTTTTTCACATACCTGTCAAGTTCCGTGTAGTAATTTAATCATTTATGGACTACACATAAAGTCAAATACTGGTCCAAATACAAAAGAATATATAAGCTCCATGTTTTTTGGTGGAAAAATATGGGTCTGTCTAAGACACATCTAGATGTGACATAGTTATGTCACATCTAAACTGATTTTCACTCTTTTTGTGGTCTATTTTTTTGTCCTAGTTTTTTTTTATTTCTTGTTGCTGCATTATATATTTGTGGGAGCTTAGATGTGACATCCTTAAAAAACATCTAGATGTGAGTTAGACAAACTGAAAAAATATAAACTCCTTCTGAAACGTGTGTTTGTGTCTGCGTGTGCACTCATATGGAATTACACTTTTTGACGAAAATCCGTGCATAGATACAATATACATGTATACGTATATGCACATATTTTCCCTGTAATTTTAAAATGAAAAAAGTTAAAGTTTTCCGTGAAAATAAGTAAAATGCTACCTGGAGCCTGGTAGGGAAATACGGAAAATGCCTGTTCCGGGGACACCAGGGATAGCTCGCGAACCGTCCAGCCTCAGTCGCCTGCCGTGCCGTCTACAAACCACCACTCTCTGTTTCTCGATCGATCGCAGCAGCAGAATCCATCGCCCACTCGTCGTTGCCCTTCTGCTCCCCCATCCCACCCACCTGCTAAAAAACCTACTCCTTGCTGCTGGTTCACTATTTACGCGAACAAGATGAGGCGAGGAGAGGAATTCATGCCGGGGCTGGCAACGGCAGGCGCCAGACAGAGCTAGCGCACGGCCGGTCGAACTACGCGACTACGTGTGCAGCGGCGACGCCACGCGCCGGCGCATCCGGCGCAGCGTCTGCCGCGCGGCTGATGGCAACGGTTGTCCGGGACCGGTCGAGGGCGAGCGTCTGCGTCGCGGTCGTGCCCTCTGCCTTCCTCCAGTGGCGGAGCTAGCATTTAACAACAGGGTGGTCCGCCCTAAATTTTTTTTATAACTAATATGACATGTAAACGTTCTAACTATCAATAGCACAAACAAATAGATCAATGTGGTCTTACGAACACACTAAAATTCTCAATTAAATCTCAGTTTTGCATAACAAAGCCTACATAGTAAATAGTACATGGACCATAGTGCATACCTTGAGGAGTTCAAAAAGACTATGTTTTTGGCCTACGCTTTTGCATTGCGATGAAGTTATCAGTTATGTCATCTTCATTCACCTCGGTGAAAGCATCCCTCTCAATGTATGTAACTAGGCAATCATCCAAAAGACTGTCACCCATCTTATTTCTCAACTTGCTCTTGACAACAGGCATACACACAACTTCGCCGGTTTGCTCTTGAGGCACATCCGGCATATTCTCCGCCTTCTTCTTCTTCCCTATCTTCATAGCTTCTCTCTGAAAAAGAGAAACAATGTCTCTAGCCCTCTTCATTCTTCAACAATTCTGCAAGAAAACTACTCTCTCTGTCCGAAAATACTTATCGGAGAAGTGGATGTATCTAGGCGTGTTTTAGTTCTAGATACATCCATTTTTATCCATTTCTCTCACAAGTATTTTCGGACGGAGGGAGAACTTTCTATCATTAAAGCTAATTGAAGCCGAAATGATGCAAAATTATGTATGTGTTCATGTAATGTATAACATAGTGCAAAAAAGTAAACCCTAAATCATAAATTTGGGGTTTTCGGTACCTTGAATCATGGTATTCTGGAGATTGGTGAATGAGCAGCAGCGGTTCCCGACGGATTTGTAAGGGGGCAAGGGCAGGAGCGCCAGGCCGCCGGCCGGCGGCAGAGGCGCAGGCATCCGGCAGGGCAGGGGCACAGCCGCGCGCTAGGGCAGGGGCGCCCACAGGGAGACGCGGCTGGACAGAGAGCCGGGCGGCGGTCGGCGGGCTGCAGGAGAGACAGGAGCTTCCTGGGCGGCGGCAGGGGCGCGACCGGCGGCGAGGTCACGACGAACAGCAAGGTGGCTGTTGGCTGGGCGTCCGGGTCGAGCAGTGCGAGGGCGGCGGGACGACTGGACAAGGAATCTCGATGTGGTCATGGCTGTTTTTTTGTTTCTGGCCCAATTAGAATCTATACGTATATGGGCTGCCCCAAAATCCCAGGGTGGGCCGCGGCCCACCCTGGCCACCCTGTACATCCGTCACTGCCTTCCTCGGTCGCCGCTCGCCGGTCGGGGCAGGCAACGTCCGTGGCCTTCACACGCTGCCTCCCTCCTCTGCGTGCACATGGCGTGCCCTGCCCCTGCCCTGTATACCACTCAATCTCCATGCATGCAGCGCGACGCAGGGGGTCCTCATCAACCCCAGTCGCCTCACAGCTCGTCATAGAGTAGCTCCCAGCTAGGCGGTGTCCTTTCTTCTTGGACTTGGACCGCAGGAGCTTGGAGATCGCCGGCGCCCATGTGCCGATCTGCATTCAAGTCTTTGGAGAGTGAATGCTGCCTCGCCTATTGGTACGCTAGTGTGGTTGACTCGCTAACAAGTAGGAGTACTACGTACGTACATCCTGCAGAAATTAAACCGGGCGATCTGAGCTGTGGACGTGTTGACACGCCATGTGCTATACACGTAGAAATTAAGAGCTCCATATAAAATCGCAAGAAAAGAAAAATCTCCATCTCCTACTCCGTTTATTCCCTCGGTGCGTTTCACATCTGTTCAAACCTGGAAATATATATACAAATAAAGGGGATCCAACAAAGTGGTCGCCGCGGAAATTCCCAAATGCACAAGAATGACAGGCACATCCCAATGAATAATGGAGAGAGATAGCCTAGCTAGCTAAGCTAACGAGTGCCTGTCACCTGTACTGATGTAGTAGTACGATGGCTCATGTTTTGGTCATTTCCTGTTAGCGCCTTCTGACACAATGATTCCGGGGTCCTAATTCCAGAATTAGTTGCTTCTAAGCGCACGCAAAGTTGTACTAATAGCACAGTAATGTACAGTTAGCAAAGATGGTGTCCTAAATCTTCCAAGGTAGCAGTATCATGTTCGCTGTGAGCTCAGCCAAGTAACACTGGGCGCAGCTGTCAGCCGCGCCGGCGTTCTTGGCCAAGATTTCTCCTCGCTGCACATGGGCTCATTCCAGAGAAAAGGTCTTCTTTCTCTTTTCTTGGTGGCAATATGCCAATATCAAACGGAAATGCGTGGACAGTGGTCGAAGAAAGAAGAAAATCTGAGCGGGAATGCGCCCGCATGTCTCTCCGTTGATTGGGAGGTTCAGAATGAATTTTGTTTCTGTTTATATATCTTGCTGGATTTATTCAAGGCCACCGGTTTGTCATGTCGCCGTCAACCAGAAAGTAGCTTGATTTTAGCAAAGTCTGGCGTGCACATAACGAAAGCTTGATTGACTCTCTGGAATGTTATCTAACTTTTCTGGTGATGCCATTTATTTTTCGGAGAATGTGATGACTGGTTCTCATAAGTCGTATGTGTGGTGCAAGGAGAACTGCAGTAATAACAGTAACAAAAAGAAAGAGCATTGTTCTGTCCGATTTCTCCAATTCCTGCTCTACATTGTCATCTCGTCCCTTTCATTGCATTTGGCCAGAGCATATACTCGAGGGCTCGAGGCAGTTATCGGTTCAAGCAATAAACTTTTCTTCAAAGTCCTGGAAAATCCATGGACTGATGGACGCAGACTATATGGCCGTGTATGCAGTCAGCTATCTACTGAACCTGAACACAAAACCCAGATTTTCTGGCAAGCAAGGCACTGCCCCAAGTAGTTTAGTACTACCAAATGCTCAATCATAGCATTATATGACAGGCTGCCTGAACTGCTAGAGCTAGCTGGAGATCCATGGAAGTGCATTGCATTCTACAGACCACCAGATCTTTGGAACAGAAGTTTGCAGTAGCAAAATCATCCATTTCACTCGCATGAGGCGAACCTTGCGGCTTACATGATGTCTCTAGCAAAAGAAGAGGAAGAAGAAGCTCCATTGCAGCTACAAGAGCTAGATCTAGAGCTAGCTAGAAGAACACTCAGAAGAAGAAGAAAAATTACAGCCCAAATTCCCGCGAGACAGCAGGTCCTAAAATTGCTGAGCTGCAGTAGAAAATGCGGCGGAATCCCCGTCCTGCCCTCCACCAACCTCCCTATGTACTGCATCCACGCAGGGGCAGATCGGTCAGAACGCAGCAGCTGGCATTTTGCTCTGCTGGTTCACCGATTTGCCTTTGCCGGGGGGCAAATCTTCCATCACGCCCGCCATGGCAGCCGAACGAGGAGGGTGAGACGGGGAAGACGGGCCAGAAGGCTAGTAGTAGAGCGCGGCGTCGTCGTCGTCGGTGGCCTGGCAGCCGGGGTCGGAGAGGCCGAGGAGCAGGCGGCGGAAGTCGGCGACGGCGCAGGGGATCCGGAGGGCACCCGGGTGGCCGTAGCCGTACTCCTGCGCGGCGCGCCGGAGCAGGGCCTTGAACGCCGGCTGGCCCAGGAGCTCGGCCCGCACGGCGAAGCGCTCCACGGGGCCGCCCTCCTCGCCCACGCACACCGGCACGTGCCCCTCCGGCACCCGCGCGCCGCGGCCGAGCCTTCGCGCGCCGAAGAACGAGGAGGACGAAGATGAAGCCGTGGAGGAGGCCTTCGCCGCGGGGTCGGGCCGGAGCGGCTGGTACGCGGCGGCTGCGCAGGCGTCGGCCGCGGCCACGCGGGACAGCCGTCTGAGCAGGCGCTTCATGCTGCCGTTGCTTCGGTTGACGCCGGAGACCTCGAGGCTTGGAAGCGGAGGCCGGGAGGCGGCGGCGGCGGCTGGTTCTTGGCGAGGGACGACACTAGAGTTGAGAGGATACAAGGCGTTTGTACTGAGGCGGCCATGGTGGCTCCTCCTTATATAACGGCAGAGCTGGAGGTTGTGGGATGCACAGGTCCTCTTGCCATTGTTTTTCTCGGTTTGTAGTATTTACAAATTCTTTGCTCGGAATGGAATGTGGCACCGGGTTGCTTGCCTCCTTTTAAAATTCTGCCCCATTTCATACTTGGCGAATACGAATCTGTAACTGGTTACATTGGCTAAAGTTGACAAGAAAATGCGCCATGAATAACGCCTTGTTCCAGCATAAAATAAGGACAAACGGTTGTATTATACTCCCTCTGTACATATAAAGGAGTATTTTCAAACAGTAGCAGTATTCTATGTTTCATGTTTTTGGTGGATTCTTTACCAGTTACCGCGGTACCACCCCACTACTGAACTTGCCATTTAGTAGGAACACCAAAGTTGTGCTAGAAAATGAAGTGAGCTGTTATTTCGTTGAACTAGAATATACACACAAAAATGCCTTAGCCTCATGTGATTACACAGCTAGTGCCTTTTCTATTCAGTGATCATGTTAGAGGGGAGAGCACGGTGAGTGTAGCCATATGTGTGTGTGCATAGCAAGGGCTGCCAGGCAGGGACTTCTTTTTTCTTTTAAGGCAAACAGAGAGAGAATTGAATGGGCTGGCGAGGTACGAGTGCGGGTACAGTTGGAGTACCCGGCAGGTACAAGGGGCAAGAAGCCGGTGGGGTGGGCCCGGCAGCGCCTTAACCCGCACCCGGTTTAGCTCCGACCGATCGGATTGATTCGGGCTCGCTCCGGGACCGCCTCCCTTCCGGTCCGGCCTGTTCCGTAGTCCCTTTTGTACGGCGCTCGTGGAGGTGAGAGAGTGAGGAGGTTAGCGAGATTTAGCTGTCAACAAGCGGCCCACCTACTGACCTGGCACATGGAGGAGAGAGACAAAGCAAGTGATTATAGAACAATTTGAAGGGGGAGAGAGAGAGAGTGAGAATCAAGTAATTGTACTACTAGACTGTTACTGTTGTCAATCCGTGGCAGTAGCATCATCTTTTGGCACCTGGATTTTCTCAGTGATACTCCCTCCATTCCACAATGTAGTGCTTCCTCTATCTACGTGTTTCAACTTTGACCGTAAATTTAACTACCAAGACCGATTGCGGCGGGAGCAAAAATTATATCAGTGAATTCGTATTCGAAAGAAGTTTTCAATTATATAATTTTTTCTTCCGCCGCAGTTGGTCTTGTTGGTTAAATTTACGGTCAAAGTTGGACCTCGGGAAGCGCGGGCGCACTATATTTTGGAATGGAGGGAGTAACACAAACGGTAGAGACTCTAGAAATGCGTACCATCCCATAGATTAAAAAAAAGGACCATGCTACTACTAGCATGTTAGGTGTGGTAGACTACTAGTGTGTAGCATATGCACGCGCGCACTATTCCGGTACCGCACGCTAGCAAGCTAGGCGAAACGTTTTTATTCTGTTCTTGCTTGAGAGTGTGGGTGTGTTGTAGCTTTGAATGAGTCGAACCCCTTCTACCTGCGCATGGGCCTCCTTTTTATAGTTTAAAGGGGTCACCGACAGGTGGCAGCGTAGAGAGAGGGGTAAAAAAGTAAAAACATGTGTTGGTACAACCGCTACCAACAGTGCCCCCTACCTAACTCTGACGGTAGGGGACAAGGGCATTTAATGCCCGTCCGGTCGCCCAAACAGTGCAAGAGAAGCGACCGTTAGGGGTGCCACCGATCGCCACGATGGCCTTCTCGTCATCTTCACTTGCCCCCTCGCACCGTTCGGCTTCACAGCGCCCCGCCACGTGCTCCTGGGATGGTCCTGGGGCGACATGTCGTCGGATGCGTTGGAGCGTGGGTGCAGAGTGGCAGCCTCGCCGCGGCAAGCGCCCTGCCGCGGTCGTTGTCTTGCCGCACCCGAGAGCTTGTCGCTCGTCGGGTCTTGCCGGGACGCGCGGCGCGTCGCGGCAAGTTCTTCGTAGTGCCTTGGTTGGCCTTCCCGGCATGCTCCTCTTGCCGGGGCCTTGTCCTTCCCGGCGAGTTACTCTTGCCGGGGCATCGTCTTCTTAGTTAAACACTTTGTTCTTGAATGGCAGTAAAAGGAATAGCGAAGGATCTTGGCGGACGCCCGGCAAGCCTTGCCGCGGGACGCTGCGACTGCTCGTGCACAAGTTCGGGATACTAAGGTACCCCTACTTTAGTACACCGACAGGAGCCCCCGGGCCTGGGCCATACACGGTGCCGAGCGCTGTTGGGCCAGGCCCAAAACAGGGCACGGGCACACGCGGCCTGGGTCAATACCAAATCTAACTCCGCATCCACCGCGCCCTCCCGTAACGGCACGCGTCAAACGCGACATCGTGGGCAATTCTTTAATCAGGAAAGGCGTAACGTTTGCCTCTCCTCTTTATAAGCAGGGGAAACAGGGCCGTTCCCCCATCTTCGCCACTTGCAGTTCCTTCCTCAGAAAGCTCCGCCGCTCCCCTCCGCTTCCCAAGCCGAAAGAGAGCCGCACTCTGCCCTCGCCGCCGCCGTCGCCGCCCACCTCCTCCACTGCTTCCGCCATGGCTCCGAAGACCGGGAAGAGCGTGAAGTCGGCCGAGGCGCTGCGGCTGGAGGCGCTGCGCAAGGGGCAGGGCCACTTTCGGTCCGGCAAGGGAGCGGAGGGCGCACGAAGAGCAGATCGAGGTGAAGCACGCGAGGGATTTTACCCAGCTTCGGAGCTCTCCGGAGAGATAAAACTCCTACTGCTGCTTTGTGTTTCTATTATGTTCTTGCTTGAGAGTGTGGGTGTGTTGTAGCTTCGAATGAGTCGAACCCCTTCTACCTGCGCATGGGCCTCCTTTTTATAGTTTAAAGGGGTCACCGACAGGTGGCAGCGTAGAGAGAGGGGTAAAAAAGTAAAAACAGGGGTTGGTACAACCGCTACCAACAGTGCCCCCTACCTAACTCTGACGGCAGGGGACAAGGGCATTTAATGCCCGTCCGGTCGCCCAAACAGTGCAAGAGAAGCGACCATTAGGGGCACCACCGCCTGCCACGATGGCCTTCTCGTCATCTCCACTTGCCACCTCGCACCGCTCGGCTTCACAGCGCCCCGCCACGTGCTCCTGGGATGGTCCTGGGGCGACACGTCGTCGGATGCGTTGGAGCGTGGGTGCAGAGTGGTAGCCTCGCCGCGGCAAGCACCTTGCCGCGGTCGTTGTCTTGCCGCATCTGAGAGCTTGTCGCTCGTCGGGTCTTGCCGGGACGCGCGGCGCGTCGCGGCAAGTTCTTTGTAGTGCCTTGGTTGGCCTTCCCGGCAAGCTCCTCTTGCCGGGGCCTTGTCCTTCCCGGCGAGTTACTCTTGCCGGGGCATCGTCTTCTTAGTTAAACACTTTGTTCTTGAATGGCAGTAATAGGAATAGCGAAGGATCTTGGCGGACGCCCGACAAGCCTTGCCGCGGGACGCTGCGACTGCCCGTGCACAAGTTCGGGATACTAAGGTACCCCTACTTTAGTACACCGACAGGAGCCCCCGGGCCTGGGCCATACACGGTGCCGAGCGCTGTTGGGCCAGGCCCAAAACAGGGCACGGGCACACGCGGCCTGGGTCCATACCAAATCTAACTCCGCATCCACCGCGCCCTCCCGTAACGGCACGCGTCAAACGCGGCGCCGTGGAAGAGATCGTGGGCAATTCTTTAATCAGGAAAGGCGTAACATTCGCCTCTCCTCTTTATAAGCAGGGGAAACAGGGCCGTTCCCCCACCTTCGCCACTTGCAGTTCCTTCCTCAGAAAGCTCCGCCGCTCCCCTCCGCTTCCCAAGCCGAAAGAGAGCCGCGCTCTGCCCTCGCCGCCGCCGTCGCCGCCAACCTCCTCCACTGCTTCCGCCATGGCTCCGAAGACCGGGAAGAGCGTGAAGTCGGCCGAGGCGCTGCGGCTGGAGGCGCTGCGCAAGGAGCGAGCACTTCCCCCCCCCCCCCCCCCCCCGAGCTCACCCCGAAGGCGCTGCGGGAGGAGTTCTATCTCTTCTGGTCGACGGAGACGCGGGCGCATCCGCGCACGCCGGTGCTCTCGCCGAAGCTTCCACTTCGAAGTGGTGCCCAAAAGGGTACTATTTCTTTCCGGTGTTCTTCTATTGTGGGCTCTGCCCACCTTTTTCTGATTTCCTCTGCGACATCATGAATACCTACGGGTTTCATCTTCTTGATTTCACCCCCAACGCCGTTCTGACAATGGCGGTTTTCGCACACCTCTGCGAGAACTTCGTTGGCATCCACCCAAATGTTGCTCTTTTTCGCCACTATTTCACCCCCCGAGCCGAGAAAGGAGAGCCATTGACTGGCGGAATCGCCTGGACCTCACGAATCGGCATGAAGGAGGTGTATCTGGCGGGCGAGCTCCGCAGCAAGTGGGATGAGTGGAGGGCGGAGTGGTGCTGGATCGTTGACGCCAATCCGCAGCCATTCACCAACCTGCGCCAGACCCGGGTAGTGCGCGGCGGCGACTGGAGCGCTCTGTCGCCGGACGACGCCAGACTGAAGATTGCCACCACCCGAATCCTCCGGCTCAGGCTTGCCGGGCTCACAGCAGGGGCAGTTGGCGTGGATTTCCTTCGCCGTCGCATTGCCCCTCTGTTGAAGAGGGGGAGGCCCGCCTGGCTGTTTGGCGGCCCGGCGGATATCATGAGGCTGTGTCCAGGCCTCAACTTCAACTTCACAGTTCTGGAGCTTGACGGGATGCTGAAGGAGCTGTTCAAGCATGACGCCAACCATCCAGAGTGGTTCAGGCTGCCGCAGGGCGTCAACCCATTGTGCAACAACTCCCAGCGCGATCGCATCTGTGCAATGATGCCAGAGTGCGACTCGCACGGGATAAGCCCAACTTGGATGGAGCCCGCCGACGACGTTGTGCGGCAATTCTTTGATGGCTTGACGGAGGTAGCAGTCAATGCCGACGAGCAGAGGCTCCTCACCCGCGACACCACCGACGGCGAGATGCGGTACATCGCCACCAGGGCCAAAGAGGCGGCGGCAGCCGCTGCCGCGGGCGAGTTTGGCTTCACGTTGGAGGAGGCAGAGGCGGCCGAGGCGGCAAGCCTTGCCGACCGGGAGGACCTTGCCGGAGGGGTCGTTGGCGAGGGGGAGCCCGAGGCCGAAGCGAGCGAGCCCGCCGAGGGCGCGAGCGGCCAGCCGTCCTCGAGCAGCTTGCCGCAGGCGGAGCCCCCAGCGCAGCCCCAATTCCAACCAAGAAGGCGCCTCCGTCGAGTTGGAGACACAACAGGGCGGCAAGCAGGCCAACAGCCGCAGCGTCGTGGGACGCGCTCCACCGCGGCAAGTACCGTTGCTGCGGGAGCGTCTCAGGCCGTGCCGGCAACTGAGGCGGGGTCTTCCCGGGCTACCACGCCCAATCCTGCCGCAGCTCCCGGCAAACGTTCAAGGGAGCCTACTCCTCCGCCTCGCCGCGCAGAAAGGGTACCAGATTTCGACCTCTCTGCGCTGAGCTCCGACGAGGAGGAATAAGATGAGGAGGAGTAAGGCTTTCTTCTCACTGTACTTGTTTTTCTTTGATCTTTGTTGTTGCTTGTCTTGTATCTGATTTGCTTCCCTCTGAATCCCTGTTCCATTTCAGGACTCTGGCCGAGAGAGCGGCGAAGAGGGCCAAGGTTCCTGTGGTTGTCATCGAGGACGATCCTGCTGTGATGGCAGAAGACACGTCCGAGACCACCTTGACGGACCCGTTTCCTTCTCCTCGCAGCAGCCCCCAGCACAGCCCCCAGCGTAAGTGTTTGGTTCACTTCCTGTTGTGGGGCGCGCATGGGTGTTTCATCTTTTGCTGACATCTTGATTGTTGATTCATTTGTGTAGGAGCAGAACAGGCCCATCAGGAGCAAGCAGAAACCGCCCCGGAGGTGCTGTCTGCTTCAACTACGCCGCCAAGGGGCGGTTCCCCGACAAGGGAGCGCTCCCTGGCAAGGGAGAGGTCACCGGCAAGGGACGGAACCAGTGAGCCCTTGGCGGAGGAACCCACAGTCACAGAGCCCAGCACAGGTAACCTTCCTTGTCGGAAATCTTCCCTTGGGTTTTTCTTCTGATCTTCTTTTTGGATCTTTGCTTGACTTTTTCTTCCTCTTCCTGTCTTCTGATCCCCCTCTCACAGACCCGATGGAGACTGAGGCCATCGGCAAGGAAGGCGCGCGCCGCAATACTGGAGATGCCGCCGCTGACGAAGAAGAGGCCGGCGTTGATGAACCAGCCGACGAAGAAGCCGCCAAGGCTGCTGGCGCAGGAGCTGGCGAGGGGTCCGGCGATCGTACTGATGACCCGGAGGGCGCAGGAGCGCAAGGCGCTGCATCGACCGCCGACCCCTCCGCCGCTGATGCAGCGCCGGGCTCCGAGGAGCCCCAGCCAGGCGCCTACTTGAAGGCCGGCGAGGGCGTATACATCAAGCTTCCCTGGGCATCGAGCCCCAGGGCGCCGGTCGAAGGACAAGAGTTTGACGGGGAAGTACTCGCCTCTGCTGGGCTGGCAGTGGTTGACGCGCCCAGCAGCAGCAGTGGCGAATCCGAGGATTCGGGTCTTGCCGGGACGCGCGGCGCGTCGCGGCAAGTTCTTCGTAGTGCCTTGGTTGGCCTTCCCGGCAAGCTCCTCTTGTCGGGGCCTTGTCCTTCCCGGCGAGTTACTCTTGCCGGGGCATCGTCTTCTTAGTTAAACACTTTGTTCTTGAATGGCAGTAATAGGAATAGCGAAGGATCTTGGCGGACGCCCGGCAAGCCTTGCCGCGGGACGCTGCGACTGCCCGTGCACAAGTTCGGGATACTAAGGTACCCCTACTTTAGTACACCGACAGGAGCCCCCGGGCCTGGGCCATACACGGTGCCGAGCGCTGTTGGGCCAGGCCCAAAACAGGGCACGGGCACACGCGGCCTGGGTCCATACCAAATCTAACTCCGCATCCACCGCGCCCTCCCGTAACGGCACGCGTCAAACGCGGCGTCATGGGAGAGATCGTGGGCAATTCTTTAATCAGGAAAGGCGTAACGTTCGCCTCTCCACTTTATAAGCAGGGGAAACAGGGCCGTTCCCCCACCTTCGCCACTTGGAGTTCCTTCCTCAGAAAGCTCCGCCGCTCCCCTCCGCTTCCCAAGCCGAAAGAGAGCCGCGCTCTACCCTCGCCGCCGCCGTCGCCGCCGTCGCCGCCAACCTCCTCGGAGCCCGGCGCTCAGCGACGGAGGGGTCGGTGGTCGGTGCAGCGCCTTGCGCTCCTGCGCCCTCCGGGTCATCAGTACGATTGCCGGACCCCTCGCCAGCTCCTGCGCCAGCAGCCTTGGCGGCTTCTTCATCGGCGGGTTCATCAGCGCTGGCCTCTTCTTCGTCAGCGGCGGCATCTCCAGTATTGCCGCGCGCGCCTTCCTCGCTGATGGCCTCAGTCTCCATCGGGTCTGTGAGAGGGGGATCAGAAGACAGGAAGAGGAAGAAAAAGTCAAGCAAAGATCCAAAAAGAAGATCAGAAGAAAAACCCAAGGGAAGATTTCCGACAAGGAAGGTTACCTGTGCTGGGCTCTGTGACCGTGGGTTCCTCCGCCAAGGGCTCACTGGTTCCGTCCCTTGCCGGTGACCTCTTCCTTGCCGGGGAGCGCTCCCTTGTCGGGGAACCGCCCCTTGGCGGCGTAGTTGAAGCAGACAGCACCTCCGGGGCGGTTTCTGCTTGCTCCTGATGGGCCTGTTCTGCTCCTACACAAATGAATCAACAATCAAGATGTCAGCAAAATAAGAAACACCCATGCGCGCCCCACAACAGGAAGTGAACCAAACACTTACGCTGGGGGCTGTGCTGGGGGCTGCTGCGAGGAGAAGGAACCGGGTCCGTCAAGGTGGTCTCGGACGTGTCTTCTGCCATCACAGCAGGATCGTCCTCGATGACAACCACAGGAACCTTGGCCCTCTTCGCCGCTCTCTCGTCCAGAGTCCTGAAATGGAACAGGGATTCAGAGGGAAGCAAATCAGATACAAGACAAGCAACAACAAAGATCAAAGAAAAACAAGTACAGTGAGAAGAAAGCCTTACTCCTCCTTCTCTTCTTCCTCCTCGTCGGAGCTCAGCGCAGATTCTGCGCGGCGAGGCGGAGGAGTAGGCTCCCTTGGACGTTTGCTGGGAGCTGCGGCAGGATCGGGCGTGGCAGCCTGGGAAGACCCCGCCTCAGTTGCCGGCACGGCCTGAGACGCTCCCGCGGCAACGGTACTTGCCGCGGTGGAGCGCGTCCCACGACGCTGTGGCTGTTGGCCTGCTTGCCGTCCTGCTGTGTCTCCAACTCGACGGAGGCGCCTTCTTGGTTGGAATTGGGGCTGCGCTAGGGGCTCCGCCTACGGCAAGCTGCTCGAGGACGGCTGGCCGCTCGCGCCCTCGGTGGGCTCGCTCGCTTCGGCCTCGGGCTCCCCCTCGCCAACGACCCCTCCGGCAAGGTACTCCCGGTCGGCAAGGCTTGCCGCCTCGGCCGCCTCTGCCTCCTCCAACGTGAAGCCAAACTCGCCCGCGGCGGCGGCTGCCGCCGCCTCTTCGGCCCTGGTGGCGATGTACCGCATCTTGCCGTCGGTGGTGTCGCGGGTGAGGAGCCTCTGCTCGTCGGCATTGACTGCTACCTCCGTCAAGCCATCGAAGAATTGCCGCACGACGTCGTCGGCGGGCTCCATCCAAGTTGGGCTTATCCCGTGCGAGTCGCACTCTGGCATCATTGCGCAGATGCGATCGCGCTGGGAGTTGTTGCACAATGGGATGACGCCCTGCGGCAGCCTGAACCACTCTGGATGGTTGGCGTCATGCTTGAACAGCTCCTTCAGCATCCCGTCAAGCTCCAGAACTGTGAAGTTGAAGTTGAGGCCTGGACGCAGCCTCATGATATCCGCCGGGCCGCCAAACAGCCAGGCGGGCCTCCCCCTCTTCTGCAGAGGGGCGATGCGACGGCGAAGGAAATCCGCGCCAACTGCCCCTGCTGTGAGCCCGGTAAGCCTGAGCCGGAGGATTCGGGTGGTGGCAATCTTCAGCCTGGCATCTTTCGGCGACAGAGCGCTCCAGTCGCCGCCGCGCACTACCCGGGTCTGGCGCAGGTTGGTCAATGGCTGCGGATTGGCGTGAACGATCCAGCAGCACTCCGCCCTCCACTCATCCCACTTGCTGCGGAGCTCGCTCGCCAGATACACCTCCTTCATGCCGATTCGTGAGGTCCAGGCGATTCCGCCAGTCAATGGCTCTCCTTTCTCGTCTCGGGGGGGGGGGGGGTGAAATAGTGGCGAAAAAGAGCAACATTTGGGTGGATGCCAACGAAGTTCTCGCAGAGGTGTGCGAAAACCGCCATTGTCAGAACGGCGTTGGGGGTGAAATCAAGAAGATGAAACCCGTAGGTATTCATGATGTCGTAGAGGAAATCAGAAAAAGGTGGGCAGAGCCCACAATAGAAGAACACCGGAAAGAAATAGTACCCTTTTGGGCACCACTTCGAAGTGGAAGCTTCGGCGGAGAGCACCGGCGTGCGCGGATGCGCCCGCGTCTCCGTCGACCAAAAGAGATAGAACTCCTCCCGCAGTGCCTTCGGGGTGAGCTCGGGGGGGGGGGGGGGGAAGTGCTCGCTCCTTGCGCAGCGCCTCCAGCTGCAGCGCCTCGGCCGACTTCACGCTCTTCCCGGTCTTCGGAGCTATGGCGGAAGCAGTGGAGGAGGTTGGCGGCGACGGCGGCGATGGCGGCGGCGAGGGCAGAGCGCGGCTCTCTTTCGGCTTGGGAAGCGGAGGGGAGCGGCGGAGCTTTCTGAGGAAGGAACTGCAAGTGGCGAAGGTGGGGGAACGGCCGTGTTTCCCCTGCTTATAAAGAGGAGAGGCGAACGTTACGCCTTTCCTGATTAAAGAATTGCCCACGATCTCTCCCACGACGCCGCGTTTGACGCGTGCCGTTACGGGAGGGTGCGGTGGATGCATAGTTAGATTTGGTATGGACCCAGGCCGCGTGTGCCCGTGCCCTGTTTTGGGCCTTGCCCAACAGCGCTCGGCACCGTGTATGGCCCAGGCCCGGGGGCTCCTGTCGGTGTACTAAAGTAGGGGTACCTTAGTATCCCGAACTTGTGCACGGGCAGTCGCAGCGTCCCGCGGCAAGGCTTGCCGGGCGTCCGCCAAGATCCTTCGCTATTCCTATTACTGCCATTCAAGAACAAAGTGTTTAACTAAGAAGACGATGCCCCGGCAAGAGTAACTCGCCGGGAAGGACAAGGCCCCGGCAAGAGGAGCTTGCCGGGAAGGCCAACCAAGGCACTACGAAGAACTTGCCGCGACGCGCCGCGCGTCCCGGCAAGACACGACGAGCGACAAGCTCTCGGATGTGGCAAGACAACGACCGCGGCAAGGCGCTTGCCGCGGCGAGGCTGCCACTCTGCACCCACGCTCCAGCGCATCCGACGACGTGTCGCCCCAGGACCATCCCAGGAGCACGTGGCGGGGCGCTGTGAAGCCGAGCGGTGCGAGGTGGCAAGTGGAGATGATGAGAAGGCCATCGTGGCAGGCGGTTGCGCCCCTAACGGTCGCTTCTCTTGCACTGTTTGGGCGACCGGACGGGCATTAAATGCCCTTGTCCCCTGCCGTCAGAGTTAGGTAGGGGGCACTGTTGGTAGCGGTTGTACCAACCCCTGTTTTTACTTTTTCACCCCTCTCTCTACACTGCCACCTGTCGGTGACCCCTTTAAACTATAAAAAGGAGGCCCATGCGCAGGTAGAAGGGGTTCGACTCATTCGAAGCTACAACACACCCACACTCTCAAGCAAGAACAGAATAGAAATACAAAGCAGCAGTAGGAGTTTTATCTCTCCGGAGAGCTCCGAAGCTGGGTAAAATCCCTCGCATGCTTCGCCTCGATCTGCTCTTCGTGCGCCCTCCGCTCCCTTGCCGGACCGAAAGGGGCCCTGCCCCATAGGTGCTCGTTCCCCACGACATCTTTGTGTTGCATTTCGTGTTTATGACAAATTATGCCCATCAAGTTGACATAGATATTTTTATCTAGGAGGTATGTGAACCAGAAATTCCAACCGACCCTATTATCGAGAGGTTAAATTTAGTTGAAAGAGAAAACGAGTATTGGGGGAGAAGATGGAATTGGAGTTGCATGTTGCCGATGTCATCGATGATCACAAGATCAAGATGGAAAAAATGAGGTTGAAGATTAGAAAGATTAAAAAATATGCCATTGATAGTGTGGCTTGGTATCATTATGTTGTTGGATCAATTGTTACCTTAGTTGTGATCTTCATCGCATTTGTTGTTGCATTTAAATTCTTTAGCTAGAGAGTTATTTGTATGTTGTATTTAATTAAGTGTTGTATATGAACTTTATGTATAAACTTGTATTAATTTGGTCTATTCGGTGTTGTGTAATGAAGATGAGCCGACAATGGATGTATGATGACCGATGCTCTCCCGGGTTCATTAATGGCGTGCATACTTTTCTGCGGGCCGCTGAGGCAAACAAGCGGGCGGATGGTTTTATGCCTTGTCCATGTGCTGGCTGTAAGAATGGTCACAGTTACTCTATGTCAAAAACCATTCACGTCCACCTATTTAAGTCCGGTTTCATGCCCCACTATAATGTTTGGACCAAGCACGAAGAAATAAGGGTTATGATGGAAGACAATGAAGAAGAAGAGGACGACGACGGCTATCCTGGCCATGGGTTCCCTGAATACGATGATACAACAATGGGGGAAGAAGCTGAGCCGGCAATGCGGGAAGAAGCTGAAGAAGAGGCATCAGATGAGCCCGCTGATGATCTAGGTCGGGCCATTGCCGATGCAAAGAGAAACTGCACAAGTGATCTGGAGAGGACGAAGTTGCAGCGCATGTTAGAGGATCACAAGAAATTGTTGTACCCGAATTGCGAAGCTGACAAAAAAAGTTGGGCACCACACTTGAATTGCTGCAATGGAAGACAGAGAATGGTGTGTCTGACAAGGGATTTGGAAAGTTGCTGGTAATGATAAAGAATATGCTTCCAAAGGACAACGAATTGCCCGAGAGTACGTATGAAGCAAAGAAGGTTGTCTGCCCTCTAGGGTTAGAGGTACAAAAGATACATGCATGCCCTAATGACTGCATCCTCTATCGCGGTGAGTACGAGGATTTGAACGCTTTCCCGGTATGCGGTGCATTGCGTTATAAGATCAGTCACGATGACCCAGGTGATGTCGAGGGCGAGTGCCCCAGGAAGAAGATTCCTGCCAAGGTGATGTGGTATGCTCCTATAATACCACGGTTGAAACGTTTGTTCCAAAACAAAGAGCATGTGAAGGCGATGCGGTGGCCCGTAGAAGACCATAAGAAAGACGGAAAGTTGAGAGTACCCGCTGACGGTTCGCAGTGGAGAAAAATCAAGAGAAAGTACTAGGAGGAGTTTGCAGGTGACCCAAGGAACGTATGGTTTGGTCTAAGCGCAGATGGAATTAATTCTTTTGGGGAGCAGAGCAGCAACCATAGCACGTGGCCTGTGACTCTATGTTTCTATAACCTTCCTCCTTGGTTGTGCATGAAGCGGAACTTCATTATGATGCCAGTGCTCATCCAAGGCCCTAACCAACCCGGCAACGACATTGATGTGTACCTAAGGCCATTAGTTGAAGAACTATTATAGCTATGGAATGGAACAGGTGTATGTGCGTGGGATGAGCACGGACAGGAAGAATTTGACCTAAAGGCGTTGCTGTTCGTGACCATCAATGATTGGCCTGCTCTCAGTAACCTTTCAGGACAGACAAACAAGGGATACCGTGGATGCACGCACTGTTTGGATGATACCGACAGTATATATTTGGATAGTTGTAGGAAGAATGTGTACCTGGGACATCGTCGATTTCTTCCGACAAGCATCCCGTAAGAAAGAAAGGCAAGCATTTCAAAGGTGAGGCGGATCACCGGACGAAGCCTCGCCATCGTACTGGTGCTGATGTACATGATATGGTCAAGGATTTGGAGGTAATCTTTGGAAAGGGTCCTGGCGGAAAGCCTGTTCCGAAGGACGCTGACGGACGCGCACCCATGTGGAAGAAGAAATCTATATTTTGGGACCTGCCATATTGGAAAGACCTAGAGGTCCGCTCCGCAATCGACGTGATGCATGTGACAAAGAATCTTTGCGTGACCCTGCTTGGCTTTTTGGGCGTGTATGGGAAGACAAAAGATACACCAGAGGCATGGGAGGACCAGCAACGTATGCACAGAAAAGACGACATACATTAGGGTCAGGCCAGCTACGCTCTTACCAAAGAAGAGAAGGAAATCTTCTTCGAATGCCTGCTCAGCATGAAGGTACCGTCTGGCTTCTCGTCGAATATAAAGGGAATAATAAATATGGTAGAGAAAAAGTTCCAGAACCTAAAGTCTCATGACTGCCACGTGATTATGACGCAACTCCTTCCGGTTGCATTGAGGGGGCTTCTACCGGAAAACGTTCGATTAGCCATTGTGAAGCTATGTGCATTCCTCAATGCAATCTCTCAGAAGATAATCGATCCAGAAATCATACCAAGGTTGCAGAATGATTTGGTGCAATGTCTTGTTAGTTTCGAGTTGGTGTTCCCACCATCCTTCTTTAACATCATGACGCACGTCCTAGTTCACCTTTGCGAAGAGATTAACGTTTGGGTCCTGTATTTCTACACAATGTGTTCCCCTTTGAAAGGTTCATGGGAGTCTTGAAGAAATATGTTCATAACCATGGTAGGCCGGAAGGAAGCATCTCGAAGGGCCATGAAAATGAGGAGGTCATTGAGTTTTATATTGACTTCATTCCTGACCTTAAGCCGATTGGTGTTCCTGAATCGCGGCATAAGGCAGACTGGAAGGAAAAGGCACACTAGGAAGGCGGTAAATAATATGTATGGATGGGCATTCTCTCATTGAAGCACACTACATAGTTCTACAGAATTCCACCTTGGTGGCTCCGTATCTGGAGGAACACAAGAATTTTCTACAGTCCAAACACCCGGAGAAGTCTGACGACTGGATTACACGCGAACAAATGAGGACTTTTGCCGGTTGGTTGCAGAAACGTGCCCTGAATGATGGCGATATTCAAAATGACCTGTACTCGCTGTCCCAGTTACCATCTTCGAATATAATGACTTTCAAAGGATACCAGATAAATGGGAATACATTTTACACGATCTCCCAAGATAAGAAGAGCACCAACCAAAACAGTGGTGTCCTCTTTGATGCAATAACCAACACGGGAAAGAAAACATATTATGGTTACATAGAGGACATATGGGAACTTAATTATGGATTAGGTGATTTGAAGGTCCCTTTGTTTCGGTGCAAATGGTCAATATGACATGAGGCGGGGTAACGGAAGACCCGCAGTACGGAATGACAATAGTGGATCTCAACAATCTTGCGTATGCAGACGAACCATTCGTCCTAGCCAATGATGTGGCGCAGATTTTTTATGTGAAAGACATGTCTACCAGGCCGAGAAAAAGAAAAGATAAGGAAGCGAATGGATCATACAACGAGCCAAAGCGCCACATAGTTGTTTCAGGAAAAAGAAACATCGTGGAGTGGATGACAAGACAGACATGTCAGAAGATTATGAAAAGTTTGATGAAATTGCTCCATTCACAGTGAATATTGACCCGAGCATCCAGTTAAATGATGAAGATTTTTCATGGCTACGACGCAAAGGGACAGACGCGAAGAAAAAGTTTCACACCCAAAGATTTGGGATGTGATCGGCTTCACTATCATCACTTTCTTCTGTGTTTCACACCCAGGAGGGAATGTCTGTAATAGTTAGGGTAGTTATGTGTTTTGGCATTTGAAACGCGAAGAAAATTTATGTGCAAACAAATTCTTTTCATGCATTTACTAATTTTTTCCAGCTAATAAATGACCCTGAAATTGAAAAGCATTTCAAATGAACTCAGAAAAGGTTGAAAGTTGGCATGGTATCATAATTTCATACAAATAGCATGTGCAAAAAAGTAAAGAGGGTTACGGCAAAAACTGAATGCACTTCGTGTACAAAATCGACAATCTCTTTTGAAGTATCAGGGTTTTCGACGAAAACTGAACTGTTACAAAGGCATTTCATTTTTTAAATAACCTAAGCATTATCAAATTGAATATAATGATAAAACACACTAATATTAAACATAAGTAAAAAGAATCACTAAAAAAACTTTTTTCAAAGTTAAGTTATTCACAAACTAGTGATTCACACAAATTTCAAATAATTCAAAATTTAAACTATTCAAATTTGAAAACTACCGGCACTAACAGAAAGTTTGTAATTTTTTGTACCTAAAGCAAAAATATTCACAAAAAACTCTAAATACAGCAAAAAACAACTCAAAAATAAATAAAACAAAAATAAATAAAACGAAAAAAATTAAGAAAATAAAAAAAGCCCGCCTAATGGGCCAAAGCGGCCTGCATACGACTAGGAACACAACCTTTTATTGGGCCAGGATGCAGGCCCGCCAAGGCCCAGTAGGCCCACTGGGCGAAGAGGATAGGTAGGCCCAGTAGGCCTGCTTAGGAGAGGAGCTCGAGAGAGCTACCGCACTGGGGCTTATAAACTAGTGCGGTAGCCCCTCGACTAGCGAGGTGGGACTAAACTTGCGCACCGCCTAGATCCAGCGCACCCCCTTTAGTACCGGGTCGTCGCTCCAACCGGTACTAAAGACCCCCCCTTTAGTACCGGTTGGTGCCACGACCCGGTACTAAAGGAGGTGCGCTTCCCGCCGCTTCGCCTGGCCAAAACAGACCTTTAGTACCGGTTGGTGGCTCCAACCGGTACTAAAGGTCCATCCTATATATACAACACTTGAAAAAAATTCAGTTTTCCTCTGTTTCTTCCCTCCGTCGCGCCGCCCTGCCCTGATCGACACCGTCCCCGTCGACGTCGCCGCCCCCGCCCCTCGTCGCCGACCCCGGCCGTCCCCGCCCCTCGTCGCTGCCCCCGTCGATGTCGCCGTCCCGGCCATCCCCGTCCCCGTCGTCCCCGTCGCCGCGCCCCGCCGGCGCCCCGCCCCGTCGTCTCCGCCTGTCCCATCGCGCGCCACGGCCGCCCCGCCCCGTCGTCGCCGCCCCGTCCCATCGCTCCGTCGTCGCCTCGCCGGTGAGCTCGCCCCGGCCGTCATGTCCACACACACACACACTACACACACACACACACACACTACACACACACGCACACACACACACACACACACACATTAGTTTGTTTGTTGTAAATTTTTCTGTTTTTTAGTTATAGAAATGTTAGAAATTATTCTGTTTTTTAGATATATAAATATTAGAAATGTTAGTTATATAGAATTGTTATAAATGTTTTCTGTTTTTTAGTTATAGAAATATTTATAGAAATGTTAGCAATTTTTCTGTTTTTTAGTTATATAACTATTAAAATTGTTATGGAAACGTTAGTTATATAATCAGGAAATTTTAGAATTAGTTTTAGCTAGATGAATTAGATTAATGTCAAATTGTTAGAATTTGCAAATATATAGAATTTTAGTTATCACAATCCAATCATTTAAAAAATGTTACTTTTTGCGGGCATATAGTATTTGTTCTCGACGATATGCCCGGCCCGCATCCTCGCCGTCGACCCGTTCGCGACGACGTCCTGCTTCAGGGGACCCATGTCCAGGACTGGGCTCCGCCGGGCTGGCACTGGGAGGTGCTACCTGGAGGGGCGCGCCGCTTGGTGAGGAACCCGACCTCGGGTCTCGTCGTCGACCCTGATCTTCTTTGGTGGCGTTCGCGTGGGCCACATTCGGTGCAGAGGCAGCCGGCCCCACCGGAGGTGGTGCGTCGCCGTGTCAGGGAGGAAGATGAGCACGTCCATCGCTACATGGCTGCTATGGACGACGTCAGGTTCTCCACTACTTGGCGGGTTCTTTGGGCAGATGACCGGAGATATGATCCTGTAATGGTTCCTTCTCTTTGGGTGTGCACCGCCCGCGCCCCAGGAACCGTGAGTGGCGCCCTAGATTCTTCTGTAGTACTCGATCTTTATTAGGTACCTAGCCAGTGATGTATTCGATATATAATATTCGAGACGATGTATTCAAGATTATATATATTAATTAAGACGATGATGTATTCGAGATTATATATTCGAGATGATGTATTCGAGATTCAGTTTTTCCTTATTGATTAATTGCATCCATGCATTGTAATTTGAATACTAAATTGTTTTATATTTCTTCTATATTAGTAAAGTAAAAGCTATGGCAGACAATACCGGCAGCAAGAGAGAAGAGGAATTGTTCGACATCATACGCAACCCTCACAGGCTAGATGATCTGAATAAAGCAGATGACGGCTCCCAATATCTGAACAATACCGGAGAGGGTGATGAAAAGATATTTGATCTCGACGACCGAGCTGATGAAGTCATGAACTATGATTATGATTATGATGATACAGACAATGTTTGTGATGACACAGACAATGCTGATCTTCATATAACAAAGACTACCGGCGAGGTATATTTATATAAGCATGCATCATGGTGATCATCACATGTTTTTTTATTGAAGATATATTAACGAATCGATCTTTCTTCTTTCAGCCCTCCGGATCGAGCAAATCTGCTTCTACAGACAGCAAGACAAAGCGAGGCTCGGGCAGAATGTTGAAGGATGGTGTAAAGTACCACATCGAATCCATCAAACTTAGTGGTGAACCCCTCATGCCTAAGAACGTTGCGGACAAGTGGACTCGTCAGTGCGGAGTTCTTGTGAAGGACAAACTCCCGATCTCCATTCAAGAATGGAAAGAGCCAAAGACTAAATGTCCAGGTGTTAATTGGGTCGACGGCAGAGCCAAAGAAGACCTTTTGAAATCTCTGATGGAACATTTCACCCTACCAGATCATTTTACTGAGGCAGATGTGAAGAAAGTCAAGGCCGCTGCTCTTAAGACGATGGCAATTGCATTCAACACCCACAAGAAAACTGTATGGGCCAACTACCTCGCTAATGAAAGAAAGACTCCGGATTTCAAGGGAACACTGGAGAAGCAAAGAGAGCACTGGGACGATTTCGTGACCTTCAAGGATTCAGAATTATCTAAGGAACGGTCGATGAAAAACAAGGCAAATGCCGCAAGAAAGACACAGTTCCATAGGCTGGGTCCAGGTGGCTACGCGGTGGGATTGCCTAAGTGGGATAAGTCTGAGCAAGAGATGGAGGATGCAGGGGTCACTCTGGTTACTAGGAATTGGCCCCCCAGGTGCAGAACTTGGTTCTATGCGCATGGGGGAGCGTTGGACCCGAAGACAGGCAAAGTTTCGCGGAAGGCAAGTCTAAAAGGAGCCGAACAAAAGATAATTGATGCAATAGAAGAAGCTCGAAGGGGGGAGTTCACGCCCAACAGAGAGAACGACGAGCTTACGCGCGCCCTGGGAAATCCTGAACACCTGGGAAGAACATGAGGCAAGGGCGTTATTCCCTGGTATGAGGGCTTTTCAGAATGGAACGAGGACCACAGGACCCGTGCAAGAAGAAAGATGGAGGAGGAGAAGAAAAGGAAGCTGGAGGAGGAGCAGAGGAAGCAGGACGCAGAACGCCTTCAAGGGCTAGAAGCAAGGCACGCGGACCTGGCACTCAAATTCCAGCAGCAGCAACAGCAGATCGACTCACTTAGCCAGGAAAGGGGGTCTCAGCAGCGGCAGCAGCAAGCTGATGATCGTCCAGCATTGGATAGCACCGTCCCATCCATGCCGAGAAGCAGCGTTTGTTCTGCCCCGGGCGACACACTGCTGGATACATACCCTGTGGATGACATCATACAGAACACTAACTGTGAGCTACACTCCAAAATGAAGAACATATCCATGAAGGTGGCGGACGGCGTTGCTTTTCCAGTTACCCCCAAAGCAACCTACCATTGCATCCCGATTCCAGAGGGCTATGCTTGTGTCATGGTTGATGAAGTGGTGGACCCATATTCGGGGCTAACGCTTGACATTCCTGGAGGTGAAGACGAGCGCACACTGGGAGAGGCCATACATCGTATCATCCTATGGAGAAAGGATTGCATCATCTTTCGAAGTCCACCGACACCGTGTCGTCTGCCGACTCCTCCTCGAAGTACGCCACCGAGTAAGCAGACTCCCGCTCCTCCAAGTCCACGAGAGCGTGAGACGACTCCTCCTCAAAGTCCGCCACCTCCTCCAAGTCCCCGAACGCGTGAGCTGACTCCTCCGGTTTCAAGTCCGGCACAGCGTCATGCCACTTCTCCGGTTTCAAGTCCGGCACCGTGTCAGGCCACGCCTCCTGCTTCAAGTCTGGCACATCGTCAGGCCACTTCTCCTGGTCCAACTCCATGTCCGCTGTCTCTGCCGCCTCAGCAATCGCAGAAGAGACATGCTGCAGCTTTGGTGCGTAGCGGTACGAGTCGAGGTAGTTCAGGAAGTACAAGCGGAGACAAGCGATATAAATATGGTCCAAGCCTCGCTCCTCTTCCTTAGAGGCCTTACGACATGACTAAGGAGCAAAACACAGCCATAGTGCAAGCCCAAGTGGACGCCCATTTTGGACCGAAACCGGCACCGCCGCCAAAGGAGAAAGTGCCTGAGAAAGTAATTGACCACCTCATTCGTATGGCTAGAGAACCAGCTCCCAAGCCTGTTGACTCGGACTATGAGCGCCAAATCAGGAAGGCACATCGAGCACGACTACAGAAGGAAGCGAGCTCAAGCTCGAGCCAACAAGCAGCTCGCAAAAAATGCGGGAAAATCGTTCCCTAGTTGGGAGAACAGGCGGCGCAAGCGATCCCGCCGCTTGTTGTGCCAACAACACATGAGAGGAGTAGTACGCACGCCAAATATTATTGTGGGCAAACCGTTAGTGTTCCCCAGCATGGCGATGTGGTAATAACAGAGGATCATATAATGCAGGCTCAAATGCTCAATATCTCTGTTGGACAACTCCTCGAAATCGAGCCCATGCCTACGCTTAAAGAATCGGAAATAGCATGACAATATATCCGGGGCAAACCTTTGGTCCATCCAGACAAGGTCAAGGACCTCCCAACGAGAATGTATCAATTACATCAATGGTACATGAACATTACCAAGATTTCCAATCGAGAGTCCCTCATGGTGAATGTCAAGCATGAGCATTATTACCATGAGAAAGCTCTGACCATTGAGTATCCAGAACTATTTCAGTTATACAATCAAGACGCACTCGACAAGTTTATCGTCAGTTGCTATTGTCTGTAAGTGATTTCTTTCTGTAATTTAAGTCTCAAGCTAGTTATGTAGTGATAATTTTGATCAATCATTACATGTAATTATCCTCACTATATTCTTTTTTTGTGGTATTATATGCAGGATGAAGATGTATGAAATGAAAAAAGCTGGACGCTATGGCGTTGGGTTCATTGACCCAAATACCATTAATCAGGACATATGGCAGATTGAACATTGTCAAAATGTTGTAGAGGAAAGCATGCTAGAGTTCTTGAAGCGCCTCAATAGCAATGAAGATATACTACTTCCTTACAACTTCCCGTGAGTCACACTGTCTTGTACTACAAATTCTGTTTTTGCTTACTAGCTAGCTAGATGTTAATAATTAAGTGTATACGGTTTGCGGTAGTTGATTAATTTTATGCATATGCCCGCTTAATTAAGACATGCAAACGTGTGAGTATGCAGTTGGCACTGGGTCTTGTTAGACATTAAAGCTGAGGAAGGAAAAGTTGAATTACTGGACTCGCTAACTAAAGAAGATAAAGACTACACCATCGTGAAGGGGATAGTCAACAGATAATTTCAATCATTATTAACTATATCTCGGCCTATTAATTATTAGTTCGTCATTTCCTGACATGAACTATTTAATAACCCTTCTATTAATTTTCTTTGCCGGCGGGCAGGGCATGGGCAAAATTCATCAAGGTGACTCCAGGCACGTGGCCAAAAAAGTTGTTTTGGCATTGACCCAAGGTAAGTAATTAAGTAGTACTAGCTAGCTGCCATCTCTTTAATTCTTGTTTCAATATCATTAATTAATTATCATGCTTGATTAATCATTATCTGATTCAATTCCATTCTCGTAAAGGCCCTGAGGCAGGCGCCGGGGAATAATCTGTGTGCATACTACATTTGCGAGAACATTCGCATGATGACGTGCGAAAGGAGCAGATCTGATAGACAAGACTGGGTACGTTTGTCAGAACACTATTCACACCATTATCGATATCTAGTCACACAACTAACACACATGCATATTGATCTCCTTCTTAACAGTTCAGATCGGTGCGGGATAAGCTCCTACCATCGGACCACATACTAGCACTTCAAGAGGAAATAGCCGGATTTTTGCTCGACCAGGTCATAGATCCCAAAAGAGAATACTATTACCCGCTACCGCCCCCGTGAACCACTTGTCATCGTGCTCCGAAGGCACCAAAGGCAACATATATATGTAGGAGAAATTGTATATGTATATACATGTGTATGTGTGAATAATTAATGGTGTTGGTTTGTGAGACATTCGATGATATATATATATGCGGTTCTACGTACGAGAAAGTCTATTTATATATATGCATAACTTGTACAATTTGTAGTATCGTGAAATAACAGCAAACAAAAAAAATTGAATGGAAAATAAATCAACCCCCCCCCCCCCCAAATATTTAGTACCGGTTGGTGTTACCAACCGGTACTAATGCCCTACGCGCACCCCGAGCCTGGCTCATGCCATGTGGTGGCACTTTAGCGCCGGTTCGTGACGAACCGGTACTAAGGGGGGGGGGGGGGGCTTTAGTCCCCACTCTTTAGTGCCGGTTTGCAAACCTGCACTAAAGGCCGTTACGAACCGGCACTAAAGACCGGTTCTGCACTAGTGAAAATAGTGATCTAAATATTTTTATATTTCTTCACATAGGGAGTACATTGTATCAGTTCGTCTTAATTCGTTTAATAGCTAACTATAGGGATCAGATCGAGAGAGAGGGGACAGGAAATACGCGGGAAAATTTGTGTGTGAACTTTTTTTAAATGTAAGGGGTTTCCCTCCCGCCCCAACTTTATTACCACAGCTCTAGATGAGCAAGTGCAATGAAAGGTAGAGCATCAACTACACGTTCAAAGCTAGACCTATCAAAGAACATCATAACAGATAAGGAGGCCAAGCTATTCTAAGCAGCTCCACGTGGTGTTGATTGAGCAGCCTTAAACATTGGAGGAGCAGCGTAGCCTGAGCATTGGAGTACAAAATCTTCCATCGATTGATCAGTGAGCCGACCAAGTTTAGGATGCATCGCAAGCTTCGCCATTTTGACCCTGTAAGACAAAATCATTACAGAGAAGCCAAGCCCCACAAGGTAGCAGAAGTTACCAGGTTAACGACATCACATTTCTTCCTCAACTTCCAGAAATGACAGAGGCAAGTAAAAGATGTAGGAACATGAATGTCAAGGGTGCTAGCAATTATCTTCCAAGTTTCCACAGCAACAATGCAATCCATAAAGAGATGTTGGATGGATTCAACCTCTGCATAAAACACACATGTAGGGTCAGTCACAGGGCGTCGTTTAGCTAGGTTATCCCTAGTCAAACTTGTGTTATGCAAGAGCAAACACGTGAATATTAGGGGGTAATTTAATTTTCCAACACAATCTTTTATGTCACAGGAAGAGCACCACCAACATTAACTAGCTTATACAAAGACCTAACAAAATACATACGAGAAGGTCTAAGTATCATATATGTGCGTCAGCTTCAATTGAAAGCATAGTAGTTTCAACCAGTGAGACTAACTCAAGGTTGATGGGAGTTCGATTTCGCGCACCGCTGGGTTTGGCCGCGGCAAGCTCACCTCCGGCACCCTTGGCATTGAACAGGAACTCCAGGGGAAGGCTCATAATGTGTATGTGCCTCCTCTGGTCAGAGGTGCGCGGGAATCTAATCCTTCTTCCCGATTGAATTCTCCCTGTGCAATGCATGTTTCTGAACCATAGTCTTTTCCTCTGCATCTAGAAATGCCCAAATTTGATGGAAATAACCCGTGTCTCCCGCAAAATCATTGCGAGGATCAATTCAAGCTGTAGAGCACTCCTATTCATCGTTGGATCGCTCTGGCCACTGCTCAATTCAGTGGCCCTGCTACTAGTTGGCTCAATTCCGTACAGTGTCGTATGCCTTCTACTAGTTGGTCTGGATTTTGTTCAGCGCTTCATAGCAGGTTTGGCTCTAATCAACATCAAACGTTACTCAGAAAATCATTTCGCGTTGCTCAAGTTAGTTATGTGGAAAATTATGTCGAATGTTTTGCTGAGCTGTACGATTAGTTAACTTCTTATGAGGATGCACCCAATTCCTTATATTATACCACTCTTTTTTGGATGGTCTTAAACCTGGAGTTCGTATTGATGTTGCATTACAGAAACCTAAAGATTTAGATGCAGCTTGTGAGCTTGCATTGTTGCATGAGGAGCTTGGAGAAGGGCTTACTCCCATGAACACGACTTATCCTTGGAAAACTGCAGGAATTACTCTGTCTTCTTCTTATAAAGGGTGCAATGTGGACGACCACAGGGTTGTCGAAACTCCTAAACTTGTTAACACCGATGAAAAATGGTCTGCCCTGAGGAATTATAGGAAGTCTAAGGGTTTATGTTTTGTTTGTGGTGAGGAATGTTCTAAAGAACATGTGTGTAAGTCCACTGTTCAGTTGCATTTTGTCCAAGAATTGATTGAGCAACTCCAGTCTGTTGTAGTTGATGAGTCTGAAACTTCCAGCACATATTATTAGTTTGCTGCTTCTGTTCATGTTATAAAGCGAAGTGACGCTACTGAAGCAACTGTTGCCGGTCAAGCTGTTGTCGACAACTCATCTACAAGAGAGGAAGGCCGACCCAAGTCTATCCGGCCCAGGAAGCCACGGTAGTGGCTGGACAGCACAAGCTGGGTTTGATAGTTGTACTTATAGCCGTTGTGTTTGTTGCATGTTCCTTGGGGTAGGATCTGGACGGCTGTGGCCGTGACTTGTTCGTTTATAATTGAATAGAGGTGTGGTTTGTTGGGAGGAATTCCTCTACCAAATTCAAAACTCTAGCTTTAGTTCCTCGAATCCATGGCGTAGGACAGTAGATCGGAAGGGGAGCTCACACTAAACTTAACTGTGCAATGTAAATTACTCGTCCTAGTTAAGATGAATAACCAACAGTGCAAACCCGGCGGTAAGAATGTGCTCCTCGTCCACGTAAACCGTGTTCGTGACCGTACAGATAAAGGACGCACGACGGCCGGGAGGCTCCACCGAGCCTGCTGAACTGCACCCACAGACGCTCCGACCCGCCAGTTTTGCCAAAACAGGTCACGGAGGGGCCAATCGCCGCGACTTTGGTAGCCACAGACTGTGGCAGGTTGTCCCGGGCCGCCTATCTCCTCTTCCGTCGGTACGTGGTGTACACCGGTCATAGACTGCACCTTGCTGATGATGGACCCACGAGTAAGTGAAACACGAATTAAACCAAGCAAGTCGATAGAGGGGGGCATCCAGTGAGACAGCGACACGGCAACTGACCTACAGCAGCCTACTCCTAGGTAGGAGTATATAGGTTGTCGGGGCCTGGCTGGGCTCAAATCACGGGCACATACAAGGGGAGAGGAGGTGTCCGAAACGGAGTTGGGTCCATGGACGATGCTGCTCTAGGCCAATGAAATGGTCCACGTGGTGTGCTCGTTTGGAGAACCTGGCATGGCGATGGCATGCATGCATGGATCATGGATGCACAGTCTCCCGCTCCATGTGACCGAGACTGAGGTCTCGGAAACGGAAAGGCGCGCGGCTTCCGAGGCCATCCTGCGCGCAAGATCTCATTGCTGGAGAGTCAGATACGGTGCTCGAATGGATCCAAGTGGTATTGCAGTGATCGATTTTCTGCCACTTTGTTGTACCGCATCACGTAGGCGTACGGAGTAGTACGTGGTGCACCGACAGGTTTTAATCCATGCATGTGCGTGCATGCATGCAGGAAGCGTATAGTGGTAATGCTTTTAATGGCGTCGGTTAAGTGATTTGAAGAAGCAAGCCTCGGCAGAGATGACGAGAAAGGTGGCATGGCGACCCGACAAGAGTGAACGGGCGTTTTGTCCAGCCGTTGAGCCATGCACGTCCACGTGGGACGAGGCCCCACGATGGTCCGGCCGGCCGGAGGCCCCTCGGCCACCGCATGACATATGCTCCGGGTCCGGCACGTACGTGTTGGCCCGCACGCAGTGCACCTAATCGGCAGGGACGGAGCCAGGATTTGAAGATAGGGGGGGGGGGCGAAATATATAACTATCACACACTTATTATATATATCGTCTCATATAAAATCGCATCGTATATTTTGTAATGGCACAAGCAATAATAATTTATGTATGAGAAAATAACGCTTTTCTTGCAATTGTTGCTGTAAATGTAGCTCTAGGATTACCTACATAATCATACGATTAGCAAGTTGAATTTGGATCTTCTGTGCAAAGCGTTCTAATTGCAAGGGAAAGGTTTGAAAAGTGCAATGTGTTATCTTCTTCCAATCTATCACCAAGTAATCACATGTAACTACATATATGCTACTACGTAAAACATTAGGGATTGCCGTATCAGACCATATCAGTAATATGTTAATGTAAAAAAAATCTACGTTTATACCTCAAAAAATGGTCCATTGCTGCCATGCATGGAAGATGGCGCGTGCTTATGGCAAGCCGGCAACAGAGATCAACATAAGCCACCATAGCGTCACCATTTGCTCGAGTTTGGATGCAGAGGAGATACAACGATCGCAAATAATGTGCTTCCTGGTGGTGGCTGATAGCCACAAGGGGGCGGCGGCGGCAGCGGCGGCGGCGGCGATTGGCGATATTAGGAATCTTAGACAAGATCGTGTGAGCTAATTGGTAATGCATGTAATTCTACAATTACACCTTCTACGGTTTGAAAGACGACCTAATATAATTCTAAAAATAAATACTAACCTTCTTTCGCGTTTGGTTGCTCATCCATGCGCCCGGCCGGCAAGATTATATTGTTGGATCGACAACGACGCTTTCCTGTCCTCTTCTCTTCTCGGAGAGATTCGATAGAAGATCCAGCAGATGGCCGGCCGCAGGCTCATCGCAGGAGCAGTTTTTTTAGCAGATTGGAAACCAAGCGATTAGGTCTAGAGGAGACCTGAACGGCTGAACCAGACGTGCTACTTCCTAGCGTGGCTCGACCATCGTGGGCTACTTTTCATTTTTCTATTTCTGGGATTTGGGCCTTTAGCCTGCAATCGCATGCGACAAAAAGTACATGGGCTGGCATAGGGGGGACGAAGCAGGTCACGGACAGTTTCCTAGCGAGAAAAATTAGCAACTAACTGATCGCTATCAAGGTGACAGGCGATCGTTAGGGGGGGTCTCGCCCCCCCTCGTCCCCCCTTGAATCCGTCCCTGCTAATCGGAGTGCGTACGACGAGCGCCAGTTGCCGTGCAAGACTGCAAGTTGCACTATCCTCCTAGAGCGTGATTCGTTGGGACGGACATCCAGAAATATGAGAGGGAGGGATGCCTGAGCTCTCTCAGCGATTAGCGATTCTCGGCCGTTGGATCTCCCCCTTGATGCGTTTTCGGCCGTTGGATCGATAGGTGGAGGAACCTGCGCCGTCGGATCAAATCGGATCGAAAAAAAAAGCTGTTGGCGCCTTCCCACGCTCGTTTTTACTGCGTTCTATCCGTTCTAGAGTCGCTGCCGTGTGGGTCCGTCCGCTGGTGGGGCCCTACTGTCAGCGACTGCGGCTTGGTTCCAGCCCGGTCGCCCCGTCGCGCGCGTCGGCGGGGGAAAGATCCCGTGCCACCGCACGTAGAATCCTGCCCCCGCCGAGGGTAATTTGGTCAGTTCGCTATCGGGGGCTTGCGTGTCGTGTGGCGGTTCGCTCGTGCGGCTATGGGGTGGGGGAGGGCGGCGGCCCATTCGTCGTCCTCTCATTCGTCGCCCTCGTCTCCTTCTCTCCCCTAGCCCTAGCTAGCTCCTGCCCGCTCCTCGCGCCGCCGCCTCTTTGCCTCCTCCCCTCCCGTCTCCCACCCACCAGGCCGCGCTGGCGATTGGGGTGCTCACGGCCGTGCTCCCCGGCGACGACGACGCCCCCGCAGCAGACGGCGCGTCGGAGACCGACCTCCACACAAACCCTAGCGGCAGCTCAAGGCGAAGCTCGTGGCGCCGGGGCCCGGGCGCGCGGGTGCCGCGGTGCTCGCGGAGGCGCTGCAGATCCCCACCGACCAGACCGCTCTGGCGCTCGGGGCGCTCGCCGCCGTGCTCCTCTCCAAGCTGCCCGCACACCCCCTGCCATCGCGCCGCCGACATCGTTGCCGCTCGCGTCTCAGGGCGCCGCGTCGGCTCCCGAGCCCTCCTGCTGCGACCCCGCAGAGGGCGCGTCCCTGGCCGGAGCGGAGGAGGAGATCCAGGCGGAGCGCGCCATCTCCATCGCTCGCGGCCCTCGGCCTTCGTCGAGCCGCTCGTCACCTTCCTCATCCTCGCCGCCGCTCGGCCAGGCCATCCTCCCGCTGTGAGGGAAGCGGCCAGAGAGGGAGGGCGTCGCCGGGTGTGCGCGTGCCTCCGCGGGTTCGCGCCGCGGTTGCCGGAGGCGTGGGCGCCGCGGGTCAACCGCGCCGAGGAGGATGGGGGCGCCACAAGCCTTGTCGGAGGTCGCCTCTCCAGATCGATGGAGGCCAAGGGCAAGGGGAAGGAGGAGGGGAGAAGAAGGAGGGAGGAGTGATGCTGGGGAGGATGTGAAGCGGGCTCGACAAGCGCCTCCAGTGCCTGTCCAAGGAGGAGGTCGTCGTGCACGCGCAGATGCGCCGCCGGGCCCAGTTCTCCTGCCGCACCTTCCGCAACATCATCATCCTCTCCATCATCGCTGAGGTAGCCTAATCCCCCCACCGTCCTGCTCTTTTTTCCGTCACAAATTTACTAGGCGCATGTAAAGCTATCTGAGATGATTATGGTCTGGTCTAGCGGTTGTGGATGTGCATAGGTTTGGATTCATCGTGATTCAATTTGTTCATGCTCGGAGATTTGACTGTCTCAATGTTTCTCAGTCGAACAGTTGGGATTTTTTTCTTTGTGTTTCTGTGCGTGCGCGTATGCGGTCATGTGCGAGATTGGGAATATACGATTGTGGTTTAAAGTGAACCAGCTTTATTGAACGAAGTATGCAGGGTGCTTTCATTGTTCGGGATCATCCATGGTGATTAGACAGACATGTCCAGTCCACCACATGGGCGGATACACTGCATTTTTGGTTCTTAGATTCTATAGTATATCTTCTTACTGGGAATAGATGCACAGATTTTGGTTATGATTGTTCTGTTAGACATTCATGTTCACAAGTCAATGCTATTTGTGAATTCCTTTCCTTTGTTGTTATTACTGTTAATTTGAGAAGTTTATGCAAGCCTTTTTACACTTGCCCAAAATGTTCAGTTGTGTGCTTCTGTTTTCAAAGTACAAATCATTGTATATTTAATTATATGCTTAATTTGTCAATGCATAAGAAACCAATGCTGTGCAGTTTGTGTATTTGCAGGAACATTATTTATCGAGTTTTGGATCAGATGCGGGGATTTCTCCTGAACTGCACCGCCTCGAGCTGTCGTAGTTGGTGTTGTCCGTGCTGGATTCGATTGGCCTACCATTTTCTGCTACCATGAGAGGTTAGAAGGTTTCCCGATCATCCCAGTTGTGGTTGCCCCGAGCCGAGCCGCCGGCGTTCATCTGGAGAAGCGCGGGAAGAAGAAGATGGATAAGCTCCTCTTGCTCTTCTATTGCCTAGCTTGATTTAGTTCGCCTCTTTTTCAAGTTAATATGCTGTACTGGAGATTACTGTAAGACAAAAGCATGAATTATGATATTTTTAAACATTTTGAAAGAAGGGAAGGTTGGTTTAAGAGAAAATTAGCGGTGTTGGATGCTGGTATTTGAACCCCTGGTTCTATCCAATATCAATGACAAATGAGCCTTCCAACATATTTCTGCATTCACATTCGTTAGCTTATTATGGAATATTATTTTCTGACCTGCGCATCAAAGCGTATGAAGGCAACTTAAGAATTGTAGTACTTACAGATGTGTTGTGACCTTGATGGGACGGAGATGTTTCCTTTTAAAAATTACTGCTGGAAATAGCAGAGAGAAAGCTGAAGCACAGAAACAAGCAGTTAATTTTATTTGCCAGGTTAGCAAACATTTTCCTTGCTTTAGTTGCTAGCTTCAGTGTATTAACACATTATTATATGCAGGGTTCTGCTGCTGATATAGTCAAGGTGGCTATGCTTAACAGTCATCCTGTAAATACCAATGGGAATAACACAGTTGATTCCATGGATGGGCTTACTCAAAGAAATCGCAAGTCAGAGGGCGCTTTCACCTTCTTTTATAGGTATTTTACGACGTGGTCATCACTCATTTTTCTGGATTTATGTGGCTATTTATTTTTTAAATATAGACAGGTTAAAGTTATGATTTTACATTTTGTAGGTGCATGATGGATTTTTGCTTGAAGTTGACCCGTCTATGGTAGCAGAGGATGTAAGGCTGCTAGAGATAAGCATGGAAGCTAGAGCTTCACTCTTGGGTATCATTTTTATGCTGAACTCAATGGTATCAGTCCATTTTCATTTCAAAGCTATAAACTGAATGGATGTTTGTTTCTTTGCTCAATACCTTTACGCGCTAAAGTAAATGTTGGAAAAACTTGGGTCTCACTTGAGCCTTTGCACCTAGAGCCTTGATGGTGAATCACATGTATCATCTTTTGTCAAGACCAATAGCCATTGCCATCATAAAGCTGGGTAAGTTCCGACTTCTCTGAAGGATCATTGATATAGTGTTCCATCTTATCTAATGGTTTGTCCATGCCAATCTTACCTAACGTTGTTACTAATGCAGCTTTCGCCGCTGGAGCCAAACAAGGTCATAACTTGCGTTACCTACGGAGGTAATGGCTAGGAAGATCGCAAGCTGCCACCACCACGTACCATATGGTTTCTCCGCCGATAAACATTTTTTTTGATATATATGCACTACCAAATCAGATTACCAGACTAAGAAATCTACAGCTCGCTCCAGTTTACTTGTAGTTCTGGACCAGGCTTTTAAATGTAAACTACTTGAAGCGACAACAAAATACAGATTGTAACCATTGTTTGAATACGAATCTGTAATTTGTAAACCACTGTGATAGCTGTAACATATTCAAGATGTTGTTGTGTCACTATGGGTATTGATAAATGAAGAAAACTGATAAATATAACTGGTCGGAGAAGGTATGCCAGAAGCGATAAGTTGAGCACGCCATGCTGCAACTGACTGCTTAATTCATTTCTGAACGATCATGTTTCTGTGATTTTTCAGGGTGCTAAGCAGTTAAAATATCTTGAACAGTATGAAAAGAGATAGCTTAAATCGATGCATGTGTAATTAACTCCATATATTATTTTGATGAAGAGTTCAATACATGCATGTTTTCTCAAATTAGGTTGCCCCTCCCATGTATAAAAATGTGATGCTTCCTTCCATGACCAAACTGGCTGATGAGACATTGTGGGTCCTCTTCTTTTTAAATTTCAGGGGTTTACACTGTTGCGGTTCCTCAGGACTTGGAAGGAGGAGCGTGGGCCGTAGAGATGGAAGACGAGGTTGAGACAGCCGCGACGCTTGCTGCAGCGACCACGACCTACATCGAAAAGGAAGGTACTAACTAAACTACATACATATTCCTAGAATGTAGTAGCAGGTGAATTTGCTGCTTAGCACCCTGGAGTCATGGACTGATTCAAGGACTCCAGGCAACAATTTTAGTCCAAATTGCATTGCTTTTGGCACAACTGATTCCACTGCGTTTTGTTATTGCTTTGATGAACTGCTATGTACTGAACATATTTATATCTATGCCATCCTTCTGATGTAAGCTTGCTATATTAGACTGGTCATTTTCAGCAATCACTCTGATTTCCCTTTGAGCCGGTGGGTATTTACATAAATATATAATCTACCTTGCTATAGACATATGTCATTGTTATGGTAAAATGGCAATTGCATTTAGATCCTTACAAAAATGAATTGTTGTATGTGTATATCGGTTTTTTTATATCCCTGGTGCTTTTCATCCGGATGCTTATGTTTTAAAGGCATTAGGATCCTGGTGTTTTAAGTGAGGAAAAATGATCACATATGTCAGCTATTCGTATTCCTCTGAACCAATTAATTTATTTTCATTGTTGTTTCTTTCTACAGATAACAAAATCTATTAGGCCCACTCATGCTGGATTGGGCTCAGCCCATTTACTAAATAGTAGCAAATGAGAGGAATACAAGAAGTCAAGAAGACACCCTTCTCTACATGTCTAAATTTCACGGTAGCTCGCCTGGATCCGGAAGTGCGGCTACAGGGACCTCAACATAGTCAAGGTACAAACCCTACCCCTCTCGATGGATCTCGGTCAACGAATCTTGGTAGACTCATGCCCCTCATGTCTCTCCCTGTTTCTCCTGCTCGCTCACGCGCTTTTCCCTACTTTCTCTTACCCAATGTTTCTAAAATAGGAAAGAACCATGGAAAAGAACCCAGTGTCGCCCGTAGATGCGGTCACCGTCTATTCTGATATGTTTTTTGAGCCTATATCCTCCCTCTCCCACTCTTCCTTTATCTCTCCATCTATCTTTCACTTCGTTTTCCTTCCTGAATTTCTATTTGATTGACCATGGATAGTTGACTCTGAGATGTGCAAGCAGTAGATGGGAACCAGTCCAAATACAATTTACTATATTTTGCGCTTAAATTGGAAGAGAACTGGTTTGCCAATTTTAATTTCCTGCTAATTGATACACATTTGAGTACAAAGGATGTACCAGTCGTACGAGTAAATTAAGATACGGTGAAAATGTATAGGTTTGGTTCCACTGTACCCTGCACTTTAGGTTACCAATGTGGTTGCTTGGTGTTTATACTGTGACATATCTCACTAGATACATACTAACAACAATCCTCTTGGTTTAAATTTGACATTTACTGGGGATCCTCTTGGTTCTACTGTAGTTGTAATTGACACGCTGATTGGTTTGGCTATTCAGGTAAACACCCAGTGGTTAAGACTCTGAAGTGAACCATGCCTTTGTGAGAGGGCCAAGAAAAGAAAGGCATGTTGTACCTACCTAAAATTGACAGTGACTATTAGCCTATTGTGGTACTTTAAATCTGATAAAGAATATATTTCATGACTGAGACATTGCATTTGGAGTGTTAGTTCTCATGTGTACGTGAATCTCCTTCTATTTTGTCATGCCGCTGATAGTTCTGATATGGGACTACTTGTTCTGTTTATGTCTTATAAATAATGAAATGGCCTATATGTTAAGTTCTCCTATTTTAATTATATTATGTTGTTGATGATGTATGGTTCTGGAAGTCGAAGATTAACATTCGGGCTGTTGGTATCTTGAATCATTTTCTTTCTACTGAACTTGGTGCAAACAGTTTGTCTTATCTTACAATCTGCCTTTTTGGAACAACTTTTGTCATGTATTTGTGCTATGTTGAATTCTAACGTATCTATGTCCGGATAATAGATGAATTGTTTGAGCCATTGGAAAAAACATGTTTTGAGCCACCACCAATTAGCCTAGCATGCCTCTGTTTTTATAGTTAATTGCTGCACTAAAGTACTAACTAATGCATGTGTCTGTTTTCTCAAAGTTTACCTCAAGGTTTACTGTGTGATGGAATGAGTATGCATGCATCAGAGCTACCAAACTTATGTGCCCATTTTTTGTGAGTGGGGTAAGTTTGCATTCATTTCAAAAAATTGGTAGGCTACCTGCAAGGCTAAGAGGCTGTCTATTAGCTTCCGGTTAAAATCTTTTACTATGGCCTGTAGATTTCAGTTGTTCCAATACATTTGTTATTTACTTTTTCCACTTGATATCTGCAGAGTAGAGATATGGAGCTTGGAAGCATTATATTGGATTTGGATCTCGTTGATAATGCACTAGATATGCAGTTGTTTTTATTGTGAAGTGAGGTATCTAATGTCTTTGATACCGTTTTTGTTTACCTTAATCTTGCCAGTCGTACTTGAATAGAGTCAAGGTTGAGGTCCAAACAAAATGATGCATTGTAGGATTTCTAACTTTATAGGGCAATGCATTAGAACATTGCTGTTGTGCATATGTGACTGCAATCTATATTTTATCATATCTATCATTTCTGTACCCATGTTTGAAACCAATTTAAGTGGACCTTTCGAGGTTTTTTCAGTTTAATCATGCAACAACCATGTGCTGGTATGTTTCAGTCCCTTGTGAAATGCGCATGAAAGCTTTTAGAATATCATAAAAATGTTCAGTTTTTTTAGTCCAGCTCAATACCGATTCTCTTCCTGCTTTTGTCGTGACCATGGAAATCGATTATCCTATGGATTGACCACGCCTTTCTTACCTTGCATTGGGATTATTTTGCTGATTGGTGGATCGTCACCTTGTATGCACCAGTGTTCTACTGTCCTCTGCTACGGCGTCCGAACTAAATTTGGCTGTTGTTTTAGTGGATGCACAGGAGGAGGCTAGGGCAGTTGGGGGTGCTGCAGAGCCGTCATTTGTCCAACCTCATCGGATGCTGCTGCGAGGGTGGCGAGCGGCCGCTTGTTGCCGAGTTCATGTCGCATGATACCTTGGCAGCTGTGATTCATAGTGTGGTTAGGATTTGTTAAGTTTACTAGCTCCTTCATTGCTGATGGGTGGCCGATGGTGCTTTTCTACTCCCTCCGTTCGGAATTACTTGTCGCAGAAATGGTTGTATCTAGATGTATTTTAGTTGTAGATACATCCATATCCGAGACAAGTAATTCCGAACGGAGGGAGTATTTCTCTGTTTCAGATAATGGTCATTAATACACATGTTTGCACTCGAGTGTGTGATTTGTGGAGGGGAGGTGCACTCTATGTGAATATTCAATTCATGCTTTGATCATGAGTATAGTACATTCAAAATTAGCAAAAGCAAGAATGCATAGCAGCAGTGTCAATCTTGTAGGCTATGAAACTGCATGTTTGTTGTTGCAATATGGAAATTTACCATGATGCGGCAATAGGGTTTAACTCTTACGGTGAGGTTTTTTGTGTACCTAAAGTCCGGAAAGAAAGGTAGGGTACCTGAGGTGAGTCTAATGACCGAAGACTTTCTATCTGCATTCAGAATAACCATACAATTAGGTTGTTGGTTCAACCCAAATTTGATATTCTTTCTTGAATGGATTTCTTTTATTTGCAAAAGAATTGGTAAAAAACGCCCCGATCTTCCATTGAGAATCATCGTATCAGATCTTGCTTCTAACTGTTTTTTCTTTCGCGCTTCCCCTAGCGTAGGAGGTTGTATTACTTTGATCACATTTAGTTTGTACAAAGCTTCCTTTTGATCGCTGGAAACATGTCATTAAAGGCAGTTGAATAAAACACCTATTAGTATGCTTAGTAGCTATGACTCGGTAGTTGGCTCTCCTACTATTATGATCCTGCTCTTATTACTCCCTCTCTCCTATTATAGCTCTTTTGCTATCGAAGTTTATGTCGAGTGGCTGCGCTTTTGGTTTCAATCTTCCTGCCGAGTGGCTATTTTTTGTGGTCTTATGAACGCATTGAAATTGATTCTGCCTTCTGATGCGGATACCGAGTATCACTATGTCTCGCTACTATCACAATTGAATGTTTCTTGCTAAACCTGGATTACTACTGACTTCACATTATCTGCTTGATCAAAACGCTGGGACCGGCACCCTCGCGCCAAGGCGCGGTGCCGATCTAGTGGAGTATTATCAAAAGGCGCGGTACGGAAAGATCCGAGGCATGGAGTACTCCCGAGACTAGCTAGCTTGGCCGGCGTGGATGAGTGGAGGCATGCATGCATGCATGCCGGGTCGAGGAAGGTGTAGACAGCACCGACGGACCGAGGACCGACGCGCGCGGGTTCAGCTCGATCGCATGCACCAGTGCATCTCTCGACCGGCCCTAGGTTTCCATGCGGCGCTGTCATCCACCACCTTGCTGTCTGCCGCGGGCACACGCCGTCGTCGACCCAGGACCATCCCGGCCCCTCGCGACGGTGTCTGCGGCTCGACCACCTCCATAGCTTCAGCGATACATCGCGGCCGCTTGCTCGACCGACCGACCCATCGAGCGTCCCTCCGTCGCGCGCATGCATGATCATCACGTAGTACCACTTCCCAACTGTACTACCAGTGGCTGTTGCTTTCATCCATGGCAGTTCGGAGAAACGGCTTGCATACGCGGCGCACTCAATCAATGGATCTTTTCGTTCTCTCTCCCTGGCCATTATTTTGTCCTTGAATTCTATATATCTTTTGCAATGGCGCAGTTGTTTGCACTAGCGTGTTCTCTAACAATCAGAAATAAAATACGTATACTCGTCCAAGTTGTATCCTCTGCAAAGCGCGTACAGACACGTCACTGGGGACGATACCCTATAACATAAATTTGTAGCCATAACCAGATACTATGGATTATGGAAGTTCTGCGTGCGTACTCCTATATAGACATAAACAAATGAAATTAGCATCACATGAGCAAGCCAGCTAGTAGGAGCTAGCAAGCCGGTGTGATGCCGCGTTCGGCAGTTGGTTGGAGTTATATTTTGGCACGACCGAGTCCGTCGCTCAGCACCATGCATGCACGCATGATGCTCACTCACATGGGAGCTCAGCTCTCCTCTCCTCACCTGTAGGCTGTACTGTACTCGAGTCAAAAATTCAGTAAACAAAACGATGTCGCGCAGGTGCAGAGATGCTCCACCCAGCTGCTACGGTACGGTACGGACGTACCAACGGCCCTTTTGCCTAGTTTATGCCATAACTGTGCCATCTCGCCATTAAGGTGGGCCCGTGCCATACAGTCCGGAATCACGGGCAGTGCCACAGGACTGGCCCAAGGGTGCTGCTCAAGTTTTCCGTTCTTGTGGACTAGGTTGTCAGGCCAACCATATTTTAGTCCTCTTTTTTTCTTTGTCACTGTCTGCGTTGATGGCCCTGTTTGGATACTCTAACTCAGTTAGAGGTTAGAGTTAGATTCTAACTCTAAACTAACCGTAAACTAACTCTAACCAAAAAGCTGTTTGGATGGTAGGGTTAGATTGACAATAAAATATTCTTTCTCAATCATTTGACTACTTTGGACCTTGTTTGAATGGGAGGGGTAACTTTTTTTACTATTTTTTCTAGTGGGTCCAAGAGAACTAACCCAAACTAACTCATCATGTTTGGATACTTTTGGGTTATTTGAGCCCCAACTATCTAAAACTAACTCTAACATAGGGATCCAAACAGGGTGGATGTCTGTTTCGGTTCAACTCTGCCTGATGTCAGTCTCCATCCCCCACTTGTATCTGGACTTCTGAAGAGTATATGATCGTTCCTGTTAAACTAACCACCCTGGCCAAACCCTAAATAGATGTTTAGTGGATGTGGTATTATCATACAGTGCAGCTACTGGTCCGTACAATGATGCTCGCTTAACAATGATGTTACTTTGTGGTTAACTTTGTTGGGACATGCATAGTGATGTACCTACGCAGTAGTATTCATGTGAAAATGGATTTTTTAGCCAGCAGCTAATAATTAAGCCCGATTTCTTTTGTTTGTGAAAAAGAATGAAGCCCGATATATATATGTTCCTAGCAATGACAGTATTGTCATTTTTAACTCGGTCAAGCTCCCCGCAAAAAAAAAAAAATACTCAGTCATGCTCTATTGAAAGTTGAAATTTACTTGTGCATCGACATCAACGGACACTCAAAGACCGACGAAAATCGGCCAGCAATTAGCTAGGCTACTGGTCAGTGGTCACGTATGCATGCATCGGTCAATCGAGACGGGCATGTTCTTATGATGTTCTCCAATGTTCCGCTGAAGATCCTGACCGAAACTCAAGCCGCATACAACACACGCAATTAGGACGCTATTATTGGCCATGAAAATTATATTGTTGAGACATTCTTCTTTCTAAACGTAGCATAATGAAGTCCGACTAACGATCTAAAAAAATGAATCATGTTGCAGTCAAGGCAAAGAAACTGAACTTCACGGGTTGGATTGGATGATTGGATGAAGTTCACAATTTGGAATGGATGATGGACCAGGGCCATTTAAAAATTGCAGATATTTTCGTCCCAGTTAGCCAATCCCGTCGAACTAATCATCAGTTTTTGCCGTTGTTTTCTGGCGGTTTTGTCCTTGTAAGGCACGTGAGCTGATCAAGCATTTCTCCCCGTTCACATGCACGCAACGACCACGGCGAAGAAGATGAGCGCGGCTCGGTCAGACGAGAGCGATCGCTTAATTTGGAGCAGCATGTAGCCGCGTGGAGATTTGCCTAATTCTTGATGTAGCTAGCCTAAGGAAGAGTTGGTCTGTAGCTCCAACCACTTGCACATAGTATATGCAAATTTAGCGGGTGAAAAGCAGTGCCTCCGCCCACTTATAGACAAGCCAAGAGAAATCGAGAAATAAGGGATGCAGTCACTCCCGCGCCTCCTCAGAGCTCAGGCGATTCTGGCCGTTGGATCGTTTTGCTTGATGTAATCTGGGCCATCGGATCGAGCCCTGGGACGACCTCAGCCGTCGGATCGAAGAGGTGACCCTGTAGCAATGAACAGTTTCACCCCCGCTGTAAAGATCTCGTGCCACCGCCGTTATTCCCGTGCCCCGCAGAGGGCATTTTCGTCATTTCACTCAAGGGTGGTATAAAAGGGCTGCCTCCAGTGGAGAAAACCCTAGCCGGCTGCCCCCGCGCGCCTCCTCTCCCCCTCCCACGCGCCTCCTCTCCTCCTTCCCCGCCGCCGCCTGACCTGCTCTTTCCACCAGCTGCCGCCCGGCCTCCTCCCGCCCTCGCCTCCCTCTCCTCCTTCCTCGCCGCCGCCCGGCCTCCTCCCCACCCGTGCCTCCCTCTCCTACTTCCACCCCACCGATCTGGCGCCACCAAACCCTAACGCCCCGCCCGGCCCCGACTCCCACTGGAGGGAAGGAGGAATGACGAGGCGAGGCAAAGGCGGCGGCGTATGGGACGTGGCGCGGACGGCATGGCCCAGGGGGTCGGCCTCCTCCTCCCCTACGGTGGCGCGCCGCCTCCGCCGTCGGCAGGAGGGTGCCGTGATGGCCGCTGTGCAGCCCGACCAG
The DNA here is from genome assembly GCA_963921465.1 of Triticum timopheevii. NCBI lineage: Eukaryota > Viridiplantae > Streptophyta > Magnoliopsida > Poales > Poaceae > Triticum > Triticum timopheevii. Next base: position 596,692,998 of record OY997274.1, read on the forward strand.
GAGCTCCCCGGCGAGCAGTCGTTCCCCTACGAGAAGAAGGTGAGGAGGACACGCCCCTCCATCAAGAGATCCGTCAAGAGATGCTCGCGCCGGGAGTGGAATCCACGTATGCTCCTGCTGCTCGACCCATTCCAGATCGAGGGACGCCTGCTTCTGCTCGCTACGGATGGCGCTCGCCGGCCACGCAGGTCATGTCTCCTTCCTTCACCTGCAAAACGTGCCAAGAGAGACACGAATTTATTCAATTGCCGTTTTCTCGGTCATTTTGGTTGCAGAAGTAGTAGTGCATAACATCTCAATACAGTGATTCATCCATGAGAACCATCTATATTCAGCTTTTATCTAATTATGCAGTCAACAATTTAATTTAGAATCTATTCTGGTGCAGTCTTTCTATGCTTGCATTGCTAATATTGCTATAAGTAATATACGACATTCCTGACAGAATAAATGAATGTTGAATGGGGATGTCATAGGTTAATCCTACATTTTTTTCCTTGAACTTCCATATGCGTGCCCAATTTAGACGCTGCAGATTAAGCTGGAGTTTGATTCTATAGTTTTTATTTGCATCTGCTTCTTTTCTGCTCTAGCAAGGTCCATTTTAATTTAGAAAATAGAAATCTGAGGAATGATTTAATAGTCTAATAGTAGATGTTGTTAGCATGAGCAGAATGTGTGTTGTACTAATGCCAACGACAGGTTCAGCAACCTACATGCTTCATAACATTGTGCACCTTTATTCAGAATATATGCACGTCACTTTTGCTGCAGAACCAAAGGTTTATTCATCGTCGATGATGGCTTGTATGTGCAGGTGAGCGGATTACTGAAATTGTGTTCAGTCCATACTACATGCCCCTGGAGGGTATTAAAGCACAACTTTGGCCCTAAAATCAATGTCTGGATTGCAGGAGTTGGATGTGTCGCCATTTTAGGAAGGTACTTAATTTCCGTGATTTGATATAATGTATGTTGTGACGAATTGCATCAGACAATTTCCATGTTTCTTTTGCGGCATTGTTGATTGCATAAGCAGAACTTGCATGGTTACATGATTCCTTGTACTGCAGCAGCCCTTAATCCCCTTTGATTCGATTTGTTCAGTTGTGTTACTTGTTGTCTCCTAAGAAAAACTAGAAAACCTTAGCAAGATGGGAGAGGGATGTGCTGCTGTTGTTCGATTATGCATGACTACAATATTTGGCTGGCCTCACTGTTACCTTGGTTTTTTTGCTGGTTTAGGAGCCTGGCTTGAGGATTAGTTGCTGAATTGTGTCAGTCTAAAGTGTGTCCCAGATTTGTTGGTTTCGGTGTTTAGCATAAGGATTGATTGTTGGGCTGGATTAGTCTCTGATTTGGCTCTTTGGCTTGACGATTAATTGCATAGATGGCGTGGATTTAGTTCGGTTAGTCCTGGGTTTAGGTGCTCATCTTGCGGATTGCTTGCCAGATGATTTAGCCATTTAGCGAGAGGGTTAATCGCATGGATGGCATGGCTTGTTAGTTAGGTTAGTCCCTGGTTTAGGTGCTCACCTTGATGATTACTTGCTGGATTAGGTGCTTACGTTGAGGATTGCTTCCTGGATTATATCAGTCTGAAGTGTGTCGCATATTACTTGGTCTGGGTATACAAGTAACAGAGCTATAATAACCCATAAGGTGGTTGTCACAAGTTTTAGGTGTCAATTAAAGTTTTTCTGCTGTTCCGTTGTCTTGTACATGCAAAAAATATAACTAACCACAACAATTATGAATCGTCAATCATGTATCAAAGATTTTTTTACTAGCTTTTCTTTTTCTTTTGCAGAATCATGCAGTTAGAAAAGAAGATTTTGGAAGAAGGTTTCTGGAGACAGTTTATCCAGTATTCAATAATAAAGGAAGTGGCGTCTGGAGTTGGATTATTGATAAGCTTGGTTTGACAAAGGAAGACGCTTCGAAGAAATATGATGGTTCTAACATTCAAGATTTCGACGCTGACTCAGTAGTGTTTCCATGGCATTTGCTTAAAATTTCCGGGGATGATTTATTAGTAGCAGATCGCAGGTATGTGCATCTATTCATCTCCTCCATCTTGTCCTTTGGCAATATCAAATTGATTTGGTGGTGGATTTTCGCATAATGCTTCAGTTGGATGGTTTCATCGCCTGAGATGTGACTTATCTCATGAATTGTTTTGCACTGTTGTAGCTGTAATTCATTTTTGGGTTTTATTTGTTGTAAATATGCACAGTTCAACCTGATTCTCAAGTTCAATTTGATTTTGACACTGAAGCTCAATGATATTTATGTAAACTTTAACTGTCATTTTCTCTTGAATACTTACCTAATTGCATGCGGGAACTACGTACACCGGGCTGCCCTTTTTTTAACTTACCTAATTGCATGTCATTGTGTGCTTAGCCTTTTATTTCCAGGATCGTTGGTTGGTTCTATTGATATTTATTGTGCAAGGACCCTCTTTTCTCGGCCTCGGTCTTCTGCACTGTGTACCCACTTTTGTTGGCATCAGCCTTTTAGATGATTTGCCAGTGTGTGTGCGCTCTTCGTATAATGTTGCGATGAATTAATTTATCCTACTTAGAACATTTGATATAGTCTTCTTTGACGAATAATAAATCATGCATGTGTGGGAGGGTGAAGGGGGACAAGAGATAGGATCACTATTTACCCTTATTGTCGCGATTACATGTGGTGTGTCTTTCTTTGATGTGTGTGTTGGCATGCTGCCTTTAATTATATTTGGGTATGTACAATATGTTATGTGCTTATCATGATTGCTAGACCATGGCCTGCTCTGATTATAGTCTTTGTATTTTTTTCCCATTTTCTATTTGTTATAGGTAACATTCAATGCACTGTCTGAACTGCATCTGCGTAACTCGCTCTGGCATACCCCGTGTGTGCAAATCACGTCTGTGGCATCACCGTGGTGGAACCGAAAATGGACCTATCAAGGACACGGATGTGGTTATACTAGATGTAGGTACATGGATTCTTTGATCTGGTTTCCTGTCTTTCTTGTCCTGTTATTTAATGGTTGGTTATTTCTCCTCTGTTGAACCATACTCTTTTCCTCGCAGGGCAACCATATGTATGCAGAGATGCCTAAGAAATTTGTTAACCAATTTATATGTGTCCTCCAAGAGTGTGGGTTGATGATCGTTGCAAGTTTCTAGTCTTTCTCAAGAAGTATGTCTTTGGGCCGGTGGAGAGTCAATACATGATTAAGTTCACTAGGTATACAACTGTTGCATGATGGGAGGGTCTAGAAGCAGAATGTCCTTTCTGCACCTATGCACTGACTCCAATTAATCAGCTCCCAAGGTCTACAAACACGCCTGAGCATTTCACAGGTACTTTCTATGATGCGTGTCGTGATGCTCCTTTTGTATTGGGCATGCCTTTGGTGCATTGACTTGTGTTTTTTTGTATGAACAGATGTGGTTGGGATTATCCCAGTTTTCTTCGTTCTTTCATGTTGGAATGAGTGACAATACCTTGCCGGGTAAATTACCTTCTTTCCTATTACAAAGCAGTGTATACTCTCTAGCTACTTATTGTGTTCTTTCTTGGCTGTAGCTTATTTTCTATTTTTAACTTCAAAATGATATGTCAAATATGCTCCAAATTTTTTTATGCCATCGGAGATCTCAGCTCATATTACTTCCTCTCTGTTTATGGTTGGGTAGTGGCGATTTACTGATTTTCTATGGGTTCATACTTACTTCAACTTTGAAGTGGCATTCTAATATTTAAAAGCCACCTTTATGCTAGCAGATAGCCTGATTTTACATTACAAATTCTAAGGATGAAACAATCTGCATACCATAGGGCACACATCATTTAACTTATTTTTATCAAACTGCGCAATTTAAAACCTTGTTCTGTAATGCAATTCACATTTGGACCACTATTCCTTACTTTTAGATGAGTTTTAATGTTTATCTGATGGAAATTGCAGGGACAACTATTAACTTAATTTTTTCCTAACAGCACTCCTCGTATTCTCTCCACTATGTTTGGCTAAGGTTGCAAAGTAAGAAGCATGTATGCTCTTGGTATTCAGTTCTAAAAGTTCAAATAAAAATCATCTAGATTTGGTAACCGTGAATGTTTGTGAGGGAGGTACATAAAAGAGTTAATTTCACAAAGCATAGTGTAGAAAATATACTGACCCTTTTAAGTTAATGGCTCTGGGTACATATGTATTGTATACCAGTTGACCCTTTTAAATTTCCCTTGTCTTTCATGTTCTAGATAGCATGTACCCATTATATAATATATTGTGACAAATAGATAAGAAAAGGCACACCATAATCTCATAAACCTGTTGTTAAAATAGATCTGGTTGTATTTCAACTTCTATAACGTTGCTTAAAATTCCTAAAAAGTTAATAGTTCTTTGTAGCTCAGAACATATCCTGTTCATGTACTCAATAGCAGCAGGGACGAGCACGTGATGCGTTGTTCTTCTGGTGGGATTCTGACGATTTGGCTCTTGGATGCAGGGTGGGTACCAGGAGATGAGTCTCGTGGCGGTGAGCGGAGCGGAGACAAGGATGGCGACTTGATGCTTTTCGGAGACCTCCTCTGGAGGTGAATTTTCTCGGCCTTTTGCTTGCTATTTCACAGAGTTGGATATGCATGCTCATGTCGTTCTTCAGCTTATGTCATGTAATTTATGTTCATATATACACTACTTAATTAGGTTCATGAGATGGTTCGCTGTTGGATTGTGTGCTATGGGATGTTTTGGTGGTCTGATGCTTTTAGCCACCACTCTCGTTCAGGAGGTGCTCCTTTATCTTGACCATGACTCTGATTTTTAGTTAGACACCATGTTTGCAGATTCAAGTTCCAAAGTCATCAGGGTACTGTTTTTTATTTTTTGTAAGCATTAGTGAGCTGAAATATGTAGAGTTTGGATTGGGGATATAAGCATTGTTAAACTAAAGAAGCCTTTTCATGCTCAGCATTATCGGCGACCTCTCTAATTTGGAGTTGTGAGACATCTTTGAAGGGAGTTTCGCCATTCCATATTTCTCTTTCGGGCATGTGTTGGCATGAGATTAGTACCAGTGACTCATGTGGTGGCTTACATGAGAAGTGTTACATGTCTTGGCATGGTTTTATATAAGCCAGTAACACCGTTTTATTTTCTGTCTGTCATGATTTAACAGTTTGGTTGTTATAAATCTGTTTTTCATCAAGCTCATATCACTGTTTATTTGAATTCCTTGCATTTGTGATTAGTTGACGGCATGAGCATTATTTATCAAGTGAATTTGTAGACTGATGTGCTTGTAGACTAATAATAGTATTGACATTTGCTTACTAACTAATGTGTCTGTAGCAGGCCAACTTGTGTATTTTTGGTTGTGGCAGACCATTTTTAGTCAAATTGAGAAACAACCGCCTTTTGGTCTCGGCCCATAACCAGCCGTGAAAGACGAGATGTTTATGCTGCCCTTCTACCTTCCTCCCTGTCCCTATTTTTCCCCATCGCGTGTTGGGCTCTCTGAAGTAAAATAAACAGGAAACTATATGCTGAAAAGTGGGGTGATAAATATCCACTTACTAGATTCATTAAATTTGTGATCCCAATATTGTGAGCAAAATAGTGAAATGTCAGAGTTTGCTCTACTGCAAATTTGCAGTTCACTTGAACTTTGTTGTGATGAGCAATTCTGGTCTGACCAAACTAATAAATGCATGTGCTTTCCATGTTTTGTTCCCAGTAAGAAGTTGATTCTGTATTTGATGTATTTGTTGTGAGCTACTTTTAACTCTGATAAAGAATGTACATTGTATTGTTACTTGCCGGTGTTCTTACATCTTTCATCTAATGCTTTATTACCTGGTTGGGATTGATCGCACCCGCGGGGGTGCGAGAAGCCACAATTTCTATCTGGTCTACGTTAGGCCTGTCGGGATGACTTCAACTTCTGTACCCTGTATTTTCTTTTGGATGTGTCATGTCGTCATTTCTACTGGTCTACATTATGCCTAAGACCAACCAAGGATTTATCAGTTTGGTTTATAAATTGTCTGTAAGCTACTACGTGCTGTCGTATCTTTTATGCCTAAGATATTGAGTGCTAAACCTATCGGCGAAACATGCTTCCTATGTTCATGCATTATTCAGAGACTTCTTATTGTGTGTATACAACATTTGGACCGGCACCCTCACGCCAAGGCGCGATCCCGATCTAGTTAGCTAATAAGGGGGAGTAACTCCAGAGACTGTGACGACTGGACTTTCAATTTCATATCTTGTCCGGTTATGCTGGCATGCATGCAAGCACGATGTTTGTGGTGTACAACACTACTAGTACATACTCTCTCAGGTTCGTAATCAGCTTAATTAAGCAGCTGCCTTGAACTGGTCGTTCACCTAGCATCATAATTATGCGAATAATTAGGCGCCGTGGTTTAAGTACCCATACTATTTTTCCGTGGTGGGCAATGAAATTTACAGTCAATCGCTAATAATAATAACCTAGATCTCCGAGCTTGCTCATGCGCGCCGAGTAAACGGTAACGGAGGGAGAAGTTACAATATCCAGTCCTTCCGTTTCAAAAAAAAAAAAACAATATTCAGTCCAACGGTAGGAAGACGGCCGGGGTGAGCTTATTCTGATGATATGGCAGTTAGTTAAGTCCAAAGTCGAGACTGATTGGGCAGCATCATGCTCTTGTTGTGGCCTGCAGTTTCATACGAACGCCGATGGAGCACACCTCTACACGTAGGATGCAGCTTGCTAGCCATCGTGTCCGAGTCAACGAAGCGCGTAACTGACAGGCACCGCTGGTGCTGCCGTGGTACGTACGGTACGGTACGCCGTATCATTGGGTCGTCAATCAGTAAAATCCCAATCATTTAGGGGCCCCGTACGGTACGTACGTCGCCCCCATGTCCGTGTGGTTGCCTAGCTACTCACACGCAGAGCAGAGCAAAGCTTGTCCTGCCTGAAGCCCAACCGAAAGCGAGTGAATCAAACCAACTAAACTAACTGTAACTAAATCAAGCACGACACGGCACATGGCCCCGCCAGCCTGCCATTCGTCAGTGGCTCATGAATTGTGTTATAGAGACGGCACTGGACGGATACGGTGAATCAGAGTATGCATGGTAATCGATTCTCCAGTGGTCTAGCTGTATGTGGTGATGCTTCGCGTTTCGGAGGTTGATGAGATTCTTCTCATCTCATCTTCTCAGTTCAAACAATGTCAAAGGCAGTGAGAACGCGACTTTGAGCCACATGCCGGGGAGTGGAACGCCGCCATGCCTCAGCCCGAGAAGGAAATCAAGGCAAGGGAAGGGATGTGCGTGGCCGTGACGGTGAGTAAATAATTGTACCCTAACCTAAATGGTAGCACCGCTGCGGTGCCCACAGTTTCAGTTCACACAAGTTTTCTTTTTTACAAAAAAAACGGATCTATTATAAAAATTCACCGAAAGTACAAAACGTCTCAAATATCATAAAAGTTACATCGAGGTCCATGGACCACCGAACGTCCATTGCCGCCAGAACGAGCCGCCGACGCGCCGCTGTCGCCGCTCGCATACCGGAGATGACCTGACCTTGTCGATGATAGCTGGGAAGTCTTCGTGCACGTGCCCCTAAGGACCAGCGCCTGGAGCCGTAGTCATCACCGTTGAATCCTTGAAACTATCTGAAGAACCTGACAACAAATCTCGCCGTTGCATACGCATGATGAGAACACCTAACCTCGCCGCCCCAAGGAGCTGGCAGTAATCTACGCAGTTCACACAAATGATTAGCAGGGTCCTTTGTTTCTCTTTTCCTTCTTAGATTTTTTTTACGCCAGCGCTTGTTTGCTTTGCCGTCCCGTTTGGGAAACCCTATTTGATGCTCCCTACAACAATGTTTTGGCTACTCGCAGAGGTGAATCTCCCCCCCCCCCCCCCCCTTCCTCGACCCCCAATAAAAGCATGAGAAATGGGTCCGCCCAGTTTACCACATCGAGTTAACTGGTTTTGGGAATTTACTAGAAGGTTTCATGACTCGGCTTTTGTTTCTTTTACTTGTTTTTAGGTTCCTTTTGTTTTCTTATTTTCTTTCTACTTTCTTTTAGTAAATTCATAATATTCTCATAAATTCAAATCTTGAGAAAAATCAAGAATTTCCAAAAGTGTTAGCCCTTTTCTGAAAATATTTCGAATAATCGTCTTGTTTTTTCAGAATTTCGAATAATGTTTACTTTTTATAAAAAATGCTCTAATCTTCAAAATTTGTTTGATTTTTTATAAAAATGTGAGGAATAAAAAAATGTTAAAAATTAAAAAAATTCATGGTTTTCCAAAATATTTTTTTAAGTAATGTTCGGAATTTCGTTAAAAAACATGTCTTCAATTTTTTGAAAAAGCGAGGAATTTTCGTTCATATTTTCCAAAATATATTTGGGGTTTCAAATTTGTTTGTCTTCTTAGAAAAATGTTCGTACTTTTTTTTGCATTTTTAGAAAAGATTCATGTTTTTTTTCAAAGGCTACAGACTTTTCTAAAATAAAGCCACCTTTTGATTGATGGTGACATGACAAATCGGTAGTCTTGAATAAATCCATCGAGATAAACCGATAGAAAAAGAAATCATTAACCCCACAAAAAAAAAATCATTCTATACTGTTCAACCGGAAAAGAAAAATCAAAGATACATATACGGGCACATAAGCACATTCCCTCCAAAATCTCTTCTTTCCTCTGCCCACTGTCAACACATTTTCTTTCCACAAAAAAGGGGCAGAATTCTATATAAATTGCCACCGAGAAAAGAGAGAAAGACCTTTCATGTGATTAATTGATACGAGCACTGTTCTATCCCCGTGTGCATAGACGAGAAATCTTGGCCAAGTACGCCGGCGCGGCTGACAGCTGCGCCCACTGTTACTGTGGCTGAGCTCACAGCGAACAAGATACTCCTACCTTGGAAGATTTAGGACACCATCTTCACTACTGTACATTACTGTGCTATAGTACTACTTTGCGTGCACTTAGAAGCAACTAATTCTGGAATTAGTACCCCGGAATCATTGTGTCAGAAACCACTAACAAGAAATTACCAAAACATGAGCCATCGTACTACATCAGTACAGGTGACAGGCTCTCTCTCTCCATTATTGATTCATTCGCATGTGCCTGTCATTCTTGTGCATTTGGGAATTTCCGCGGCGACCTCTTGGTTGGTTCCTCTTTATAATATACTTACTTCCAGGTTTGAACAGATGTGAAAGGCACCAGGGAATAAACGGTATTGGAGCTGGAGATTTTCTTTTCTTCCGTTTTTATATGCAGCTGATCTAATTTCTGTATGTATAGCACATGCGTTGTCAACACGACCACAGCTCAGATCGTCCGTTTTTAATTCTGCAAGATGTACCTACTCCCTCCGTCCCAAAGTAAGTGTCTTAATCTGAGTACTTGTTAGCAAGTCAACCACACTACCGTACCAATGGGCGAGGCAGCATTCACTCTTCAAAGACTTGAACGCAAACCGGCACATGGGCGCCGGCGATCTCCAAGGTCCTCCGGTCCAAGACCAAGAAGAAAGGACACCGCCTAGCTGGGAGCTACTCTATGAGGCCAACTCCACCGCGCGCGACCCCATCCTGTCCGGCCCTGTCCGTTTAAGGTAAAAGGGACAAACGAGGCGCCCAGCGCGCGACGGCCCGAACCCATCCTGTCCGTTTTGTGTCCGGGCCAACCCATTTTAAACGCAAACTTGCGCCGGGTTTGGGTCACGGCGGACACCAAACGGATGCGCGCCTCGTCCGCTTCAGGGCCGCGTGGCAGGCGGCCACCTACCTCCCACCCGCCCACATCAATGCGCACGGGTGGACAGCCCCACCTGTCATCCGCACGTCGAACGGTCGCCGTCCTTCTTTAAGTGGGAAGCGTGGACGGGTCGTCGTCCACACTGCCCCACGCCACCCAGCGGCCTCCTCGAACCCCGACAGCGCAGAAACCCTAGCCTTCCATTGTCCTCGAGCTCGCCGGCTGTCCACCTCGTCATGGGCTTCTGGAACTGCAAGGGCAAGCACGACCGCGAGGCCGGCTCCTCCTCGGGGGGCCGCCGCGGCTCCGTGAAGAAGGAGGAGCCCGCGTCTCCGCCGCGCTCCTCCCGTCGAGCCCCCGACCCGGCCCCCTTCACCATCAACCCTAGGCCCGCCGGCGAGCGCGACCGGCAGTACCTCGCGGCGGACGTGTGCCGGAGGTACTGGGACACGAGGACGCCGGTCCCATGGAGTGACGTCCACCTCCCCAACGGATGGCACCTCAGCGCCGACTGGGTCCCGATCCCTCCTGTGCCGGCGAGCGGCCGCGCGCGCCGCGTTGAGATCGAGCGCCGCTGCCGCCTCCTCCCCGACGACCTGTTCTACGACGACAGGTACGCCCCAGATTCCGCCCTGTGGGACACGTGGCTCCGGGACGAGCACGACACGCGCCGCGCGTCATACTTCGCCGACACGGTGTCGGGGCCGCGGCGACCACATCGAGAGGTGCGCGGGCGTACGCGCGTGCGCGGCCTTACGCCCACGCCGCCACCTTCCCCGTCTCCGTCACCACCTCCACCTCCTCGCCTGACAGCGGAGGAGGAGGCCCGGCTCGTGCAGCGTGTCATGGACGACTCCATGTACACCCACGATGAGCGCCAATGGGACGGCTTGGAGAAGGCGATGGCACTCTCTGCCGCCGGCGACGTCGCCTTCCCCGAGCTGCAAATGGTGGCCGTGAGGGAGGAGGAGAGGAGGGAGGAGGCGATGGAGGAGGACCCGCCGGCCGCGTTCGAGGAGCTGCTGGGCCAGGGGTGGGGCTGGTCCTGCACTGCTCCAGAGATGGCCGCCGACGTGGGCGTGAACTGGTGCCCCACTCCGCCGCGGTCACCGGAGCGGGAGGCGTCGCCACGGAGGAGGTAGTGCCGGCACCTTCGGCCGTCCAGCCCGCCCACGTCTACCACGCACCGCCGGCCCACCTCTGGACGCCGCCGAAGTACGTCGACCTCGTCAGCGACGACGACGACACCGGCGGCCAATGAAGACGACGACGGCCACGGCACCGACGGGCGCGGCAGGAGCGCGCGGGAGGAGTTTTTTTCATTTTCTTATTATGTTAATTATGAAACTGGGCGTTTTAAGTGGCCGTTGAAACTGGGCCGTTTTGTGGCCGACCCATATATATGTTTTACGTTTTTTTAAATGCGTTTATTTGTTTTTTTAGTTATTTCATTAATTTTTTTATTCCCGTCCACCCCGGACACGATTTGGGGTGCGGCCGCGCGGTGGGCGCATGCACGACCCAACGGACATTGCCTGACACGGGCGAACCCATCGGCGTCCCAAAAGGACAAATTTGGACCAATCCGGACGTCCGTTTGAGATCGCGCGGTGGAGTTGGCCTGAGGAGGTGTGAGGCGACGGGGGTTGATGAGGACCCCCTGCGTCGCCTGCATGCATGCATGGAGATTGAGAATACAGGGCAGGGGCAGGACACGCCATGTGCACGCTGAGGAGGGAGGCAGGGTGTGAAGGCCGTGCGCTCTGGCTGGCGCCTGCCGCGGGCAGGCCCGGCATAAATTCCTCCTCCGCCTTATCTTGTTCACGTGAACGGTGAACCAGCAGCAACGGAGAGATTTTTTTGCAGGTGGGTGAGATGCGGGAGCAGAAGGGCAGCGACGAGTGGGCGATGGATTCTGCTGCTGCGATCGATCGAGAAACAGAGAGTGTAGCACGGGCAGGCGACACAGGCTGGACGGTTCGCGCGCTATCCCTGGTGTCCCCGGAAAGGGCATTTTTCGTGTTCTCTTACCAGGCTCCAGGTAGCATTTTCTTTCTTTTCATGGAAAACATTGTTTTTTTTCAATTTTTTTTGGAAAAATATGTGCATATACGTATACATGTATATTGTATCAATGCATGAATTTTCGTCAAAAAGGATAATTTCATATGAGTGCACACAAAGAGACAAATACACCTATCAGAAGGAGGTTATATTCCAGCGCAAAAAAAGGAGGTTATATTTTTTCGCAGAAAAAACATTGGGCTTATATATTCTTTTGTATTTGGACCAGTATTTGGCTTTAGGTGTAGCCTAGAAATGATTAAATTATTACATGGAACTTGACAGGTATGTGATAAATACATATTTGTATTAACCGGATTTATTTTTGTTTTTTTAACTTTAAAATTGTTTTTCCAAGCTGCACAACTGCCAAACTTCTTACTCCTGGAATCCCCTGAAGCATCAGATCGGTACTCCCTACCAAAAACAACGGGTTAGATCAGCGGCCGCACTCCCTCTTTTAATTTTTTTGAGCAATGCTATTTTTACATACAAATTCTACTTTTTATTGAAATAGATAAATCCCGAATGTTCATTTTAAGCATGCTATTCCGAACTCTTTTCATGGCAACTTTAGTCAAGGCGTTGTTGACAAACATGACACTTTTCTGACAAAAAATCAAACTGAAACAAAGTTGACATGTGTTGATAACTAAAGTTGCCACCTCGCAGCAACTAAAGTTGCCATCAAAAAACGTTCGGGATGACATGCTTAAATTCCAAACATTCGGGACTTATTCATGTCATTTTTTTTCCACATATTACTAGTTCATTTCATGTCAGTTTGCTAAAGTCATGGAAGTGGTTATACTCCCTCTGTACCGATTTATTTGTTGCTCGGGGTTTTGTTCCGACCAGGTGATATGGCCTGAAAGTATGAAAGTACCCCCCCCCCCCCCCCCCCCCGATTTGGAATCGATTGGGACGCGTCTTCCTCCGTCGCTCCTTCCCTCGCCAGGCTTCCTCGCCGTCGCTCCTTCCTTTTGTCGGGCTCCTCCGCCGTCCGCATCTCCGTTGTCCTTCCCCGCCACGGTCCGCAGCTCCCTCGCCGGCCGCCCTTCACCGCCGCGGTCCGCAGCTCCCTCGCCGGCCGCCCATCCCCGCCGGCGGCCTGCTCCAGAACAGCTTCAGATCCTTCCTTGTTAGCCACAAATCCCTCGCCTGCCGCCTCCCCACACTCTAATGCGTTGTCCACTTCGTCTGCTCCTCTTGTCTCTGTTCCTCTCTGAAGGAAATATGCCCTAGAGGCAATAATAAAGTTATTATTTATTTCCTTAATTTATGATAAATGTTTATTATTCATGCTAGAATTGTATTAACCGGAAACTTAGTACATGTGTGAACACATAGACAAAACATATAGTCCCTAGTATGCCTGTACTTGACTAGCTCGTTAATCAAAGATGGTTATGTTTCCTAACCATAGACATGTGTTGTAATTTGATGAACGAGATCACATCAGACTATGTTTCTAACCATAGACATGACCCATCCGTTAGCTTAGCATTATGATCGTGTCAGTTTCATTGCTACTACTTTCTTCATAACTTATACAAGTTCCTCGGACTATAAGATTATGCAACTCCCGAATAGTGGAGGAAGACTTTGTGTGCTACCAAACATCACAACGTAAAAGGGTGATTATAAATGTGCTCTACAGGTGTCTCCGAAGGTGTTTGTTGGGTTGGCATAGATAGAGATTAGGATTTGTCACTCCGTGTTTCGGAGAGGTATCTTCATACGTCCATTTTGCATCATGCTTTTATATCAATATTTATTGCATTATGGGCTGTTATTACACATTATATGTCAATACTCATGGCTATTCTCTCTTATTTTATAAGGTTTACCATGAAGAGGGGGGGATGCCGGCAGCTGGAATTCTGGCTGGAAAATGAGCAAATATTGGAAACATATTCTGCACAAATCCAAAAAATCCTGAAACTCCACGGAAGTCAGTTTTGGAATTAATAAGAATTATTGAGCGAAGAAAGCACCAAAGGGGGCCCACACCCTGGCCAGGAGGGTGGGGGGCGCGCCCACCCCTACTGGGCGCGCCCCCTATCTCTTGGGCCCCCTGGTGGCCCTCCGGTGCCCATCTTCTGCTATATGAAGGCTTTTATCCTGGAAAAGATCATAAGCAAGCTTACGGAACGAAACTCCGCCGCCACGAGGCAGAACCTCGAGCTGTTCTCCTGGGGAAACTTTCCTCCGGGAGGGGGAAATCATCACTGTCGTCATCACCAACGATCCTCTCATCAGGAGGGGGTCAATCTCCATCAACATCTTCACCAGCACCATCTCCTCTCAAAACCCTAGTTCATATCTTGTATCCAATCTTGTATCAAACCACAAATTGGTACCTGTGGGTTGCTAGTAGTGTTGATTACTCCTTGTAGTTGATGCTAATTGGTTTACTTGGTGGAAGATCATATGTTCAGATCCTTAATGCATATTATTACTCCTCTGATTATGAACATGAATATGCTTTGTGAGTAGTTACGTTTGTTCCTGAGGACATGGGTGAAGTCTTGCTATTAGTAGTCATGTGAATTTGGTATTCGTTTGATATTTTGATGAGATGTATGTTGTCTTTCCTCTAGTGGTGTTATGTGAACGTCGACTACATGACACTTCACCATCATTTGGGCCTAGAGGAAGGCATTGGGAAGTAATAAGTAGATGATGGTTTGCTAGAGTGACAGAATCTTAGACCCTAGTTTATGTGTTGCTTCGTAAGGGCCTGATTTGGATCCATATGTCTAATGTTGTGGTTAGGTTTACCTTAATACTTCTTTTATAGTTGTGGATGCTTGCAATAGGGGTTAATCATAAGTGGGATGCTTGTCCAAGTAAGGGCAGTACCCAAGCACCGGTCCACCCACATATCAAATTATCAAAGTACCGAACGCGAATCATATGAGCTGATGAAAACTAGCTTGACGATAATTCCCATGTGTCCTCGGGAGCTCTTTTCTCATTATAAGAAATTGTCCAGGCTTGTCCTTTGCTACAAAAAGGATTGGGCTACCTTGCTGCACTTTATTTACTTTCATTGCTTGTTACCTTTTACAATTTATCTTATCATAAAACTATCTGTTACCTGCAATTTCAGTGCTTGTAGAGAAAACCTTACTAAAAACCATTTGTCATTTCCTTCCGCTGCTCGTTGGGTTCGACACTCTTACTTATCGAAAGCACTACGATAGATCCCTATACTTGTGGGTCATCATATCTGTGGGCCCTCTCGGTAATACTCATCACTATAAGCCTTGCAAGCATTGTGACTAATGATTTAGTTGCGGGATGAAGTATTACGGAAAGAGTAAAGAGACTTGCCGGTAACGAGATTGAACTAGGTATTGAGATACCGATGATCGAATCTCGGGCAAGAAACATACCGATGACAAAGGGAACAACGTATGTCGTTATGCAGTTTGACCAATAAAGATCTTCATAGAATACGAAGGAACCAATATGAGCATCCAGGTTCCGCTATTGGTTATTGGTCGGAGACGTGTCTCGGTCATGTCTACATAGTTCTCGAACCCGTAGGGTCCGCACGCTTAACGTTCGATGACGATTTGTATTATGAGTTTATGTGATATGATGTACCGAAGATTGTTCGGAGTCCCAGATATGATCACGGACATGACGAGGAGTCTCAAAATGGTCGAGAAATAAATATTGATATATTGGACGACTATATTCGGACACCAGAAGTGTTCCGGAGAAGTTTCGGATAAAACGAAAGTGCCGGAGGGTTACCGGAACCCCTGCGGGAACTAATGGGCCTCGATGGGACCTAGTAGAGAGAGAGGGGGGCCGGCCAGGGCAGGCCGCGCCCCCCTCCCCTTGAGTCCGAATAGGACAAGGAAGGAGTGGGGCGGCGCCCCCCTTTACTTCCCCCTCTCCCTCTCCTTCCTCCCCCCTCTCCCTTTAGGTGGAAACCTACTAGGACTTGGAGTCCTAGTAGGATTCCCCTATTGGGGCACGCCCTAGGAGGGCCGGCCGGCCTCCCCCTTGCTCCTTTATATATGGGGGCAGGGGGGGCACCCTAAGACACAAGTTGACAATTGTTTTAGCCGTGTGCGGTGCCCCCCTTCACAGTTACACACCTCTTTGTGGATGAAGTTTGTGGATTATTTAAGCTTGTAGGTATTCCCGATGATGTTGTCAAAAGGAAAGTCTTCCCTTTATCTTTGAAGGGAGATGCATTTACATGGTATAGGCTATGTGATGATCCGGGATCTTGGAATTATAAACGACTGAAGTTGGAATTTCACCAGAAGTTCTATCATATGCATCTTGTTCATCGTGATCGTAATTACATATATAATTTCTAGCCTCGCGAAGGAGAAAGCATTGCTCAAGCTTGGGGGAGGCTTAAGTCAATGTTATATTCATGCCCCAATCATGAGCTCTCAAAAGAAATGATTATTAAAAAAATTATGCTCGACTTTCTCCAATGATCACAATATGCTCGATACTTCCTGTGCTGGTTCTTATATGCTGAAGACTATTGAATTCAAATGGGATTTATTGGAAAGAAGTAAATGCAACTCTGAAGATTGGGGTTCCTACGATGGTAAGGAGTCAGGTATAACACCTAAGTTTGATCGTGTTAAATATTTTATGGATACCGATGCTTTTCGTGGATTTAGAGCTAAGTATGGACTTGACTCTGAGATAGTAGCTGCCTTTTGTGAATCTTTTGCTACTCACATTGATCTCCCTAAGGAGAAGTGGTTTAAATATAATCCTCCCATTGAAGTAAAAGTAGTTGCCCCTATTACAGTTAAAGAAAAGACTGTCACTTATAGTGATCCTATTGTTCCTACTACTTATGTTGAGAAACCTCCTTTTCTTGTTAGGATAAAGGATCATGCTAAAACTTTGACTGTTGTTCATAAGAGTAATACTAGGACTTATACACCTCCTGAGCAAATCAAAGTTGAACCTAGTATTGCTATGGTTAAATATCTCTTGGATGATGATTTAGATGGGCATGTTATTTATTTCTGTGGTGAGACTGCTAATATTATTAGACTAGATGCTAAGATACATAGACCTGTTGTAGGCATGCCTGTTATTTCTGTTAAAATAGGAGATCATTTTTATCATGGCTTATGTGATATGGGTGCTAGTGCTAGTGCAATACCTTATGACTTATATAAAGAAATATGCATGATATTGCACCCGCTGAAATAGAAGATATTGATGTTACCATTAAGCTTGCTAATAGGGACACCATTAAACCAGTTGGGATTGTTAGAGATGTCGAAGTCTTGTGTGGGAAGGTTAAATATCCCGCTGATTTTCTTGTTATTTGTTCCTCAGAAGATGACTTTTGTCCCATTATTTTTGGTAGACCCTTCTTGAATACTGTTAATGCTAGGATTGGTTGCAAAAAGGATATTGTTAAAATTGGCTTAGGGGATATGTCTTATGAGTTTAATTTTGCTAAGTTTCGTAGACAACCTCGTGACAAAGAATCATCTAGTAAGGATGAGATTATTGGTCTTGCTTCTATTGCCGTGCCTCCTACTGATCCGTTAGAACAATATTTGCTAGACCATGAAAATGATATGTTTATGAAGGAAAGAAGGGAAATAGATGAAGTGTTCCTTCAGCAGGAACCTATTCTGAAACACAACCTACCAGTTGAAATTCTTGGGGATCCCCCTCCACCCAAGGATGATCCCGTGTTTGAACTCAAACCATCACCTGATAATCTTAAGTTTGCTTATCTTGATGAAAAGAAAATATATCCTGTTATTATTAGTGCTAACCTTCCAGAGCAAGAAGAAGAAATATTATTGAAAACTCTGAAGAAGCACCGTGCTGCTATCGGACATACTCTGGATGATCTCAAGGGCATTAGTCCCATTCTATGCCAACACAAATTAAATTGGAGGAAGATGCCAAATCAGTTAGAGTTCCTCAACGACGATTGAATCCTAAGATGAAAGAAGTGGTAAGAAAGGAGATACTAAAGCTCCTTGAGGCAGGTATAATTTATCCCATTGCTTATAGTGGATGGGTAAGTCCTGTCCATTGTGTTCCTAAAAAGGGAGGTATTACGGTTGTTCCTAATGATAAGGATGAATTGATCCCGCAAAGAATTATCACAGGTCATAGGATGGTAATTGATTTCCGTAAATTAAATAAAGCTACTAAGATATATCATTACCCTTTACCTTTTATTGATCAAATGCTAGAAAGACTATCCAAACACACACATTTCTGCTTTCTAGATGGTTATTCTGGTTTCTCTCAAATACCTGTGTCAGCGGGGGATCAATCAAAAACTACTTTTACTTGCCCTTTCGGTACCTTTGCTTATAGATGTATGCCTTTTGGTTTATGTAATGCACCTGCTACCTTTCAAAGATGCATGATGGCTATATTCTCTGACTTTTGTGAAAAGATTTGTGAGGTATTCATGGATGATTTCTCCGTTTATGGATCCTCTTTTGATGACTGCTTGAGCAACCTTGATCGAGTTTTACAGAGATGCGAAGACACTAGTCTCGTCTTGAATTGGGAAAAGTGCCACTTTATGGTTAATGAAGGCATTGTCTTGGGGCATAAGATTTCCGAGAGAGGTATTGAATTTGATAAAGGTAAAGTTGACGATATTGAAAAGAGGCCATGTCCCAAGGACATAAAGGTATAAGAAGTTTCCTTGGTCATGCCGGTTTTTATAGGAGGTTCATTAAGGACTTTTCTAAAATCTCTAGGCCTTTGACTAATTTATTGCAAAAAGATATTCCTTTTGTCTTTGATGATGATTGTGTAGAAGCCTTTGAAATACTTAAGAAAGCTTTGATCACTACACCTATTGTTCAGCCGCCTGATTGGGATTTACCCTTTAAAATTATGTGTGATGCTAGTGATTATGCTGTAGGTGCTGTTCTAGGGCAAAGAGTTGATAAGAAATTGAATATTATCCAGTATGCTAGTAAGACTCTTGATACTGCCCAGAGAAATTATGCTACCACTGAAAAAGAGTTCTTAGCAGTTGTGTTTGCATGTGATAAGTTTAGACCTTATATTGTTGATTCTAAAGTAACTATTCACACTGATCATGCTGCTATTAAATATCTTATAGAAAAGAAAGATACTAAACCTAGACTGATTAGATGGGTTCTCTTGCTTCAAGAGTTTGATTTGCATATTATTGATAGAAAGGGAGCTAAGAACCCCGTTGCAGACAACTTGTCTAGGTTAGAGAATATTCTTGATGACCCACTGCCTATTGATGATAGCTTTCCTGACGAACAATTAGCGTCGTTAATGCTTCTCATACTGCTCCTTGGTATGCTGATTATGCTAATTACATTGTTGCTAAATTTATACCACCTAGTTTCACATACCAGCAAAAGAAAAAGTTCTTTTATGATTTAAGACATCACTTCTGGGATGACCCACACCTTTATAAAGAAGGAGTAGATGGTGTTATTAGACGTTGTGTACCTGAGCATGAACATGAACAGATCCTACGCAAGTGTCACTCTGAATCGTATGGAGGACACCACGCTGGAGATAGAACTGCACATAAGGTATTGCAATCCGGTTTTTATTGGCCTACTCTCTTCAAAGATGCTCGTAAGTTTGTCTTGTCTTGTGATGAATGTCAAAGAATTGGTAATATTAGTAGACATCAAGAAACGCCTATGAATTATTCTCTTGTTATTGAACCATTTGATGTTTGGGGCTTTGATTATATGGGACCTTTTCCTGCCTCTAATGGTTACACACATATTTTAGTTGTTCTTGATTACGTTACTAAGTGGGTAGAAGCTATTCCAACTAGTAATGCTGATCATAACACTTCTATTAAAATGCTTAAAGAAGTTATTTTTCTGAGGTTTGGAGTCCCTAGATATCTTATGACTGATGGTGGTTCATATTTTATTCATGGTGCTTTCTGTAAGATGCTTGCTAAGTATGATGTTAATCATAGAATCGCATCTCCTTATCATCCACAGTCTAGTGGTCAAGTAGAGTTGAGCAATAGAGAGCTCAAATTAATTTTGCAAAAGACTATGAATAGATCTAGAAAGAATTGGTCCAAGAAACTTGATGATGCATTATGGGCCTATAGAACTGCATATAAAAATCCTATGGGTATGTCTCCGTATAAGATGGTTTATGGAAAAGCATGTCACTTACCTCTTGAAATTGAACATAAGCATATTGGGCTATTAAAGAGCTCAATTATGACTTTAAGTTGCCGGTGAGAAGAGGTTATTTGATATTAGCTCACTTGATGAATGGAGAACCCGAGCCTATGAGAATGCCAAGCTATTCAAAGAAAAAGTTAAACGCTGGCATGACAAAAGGATACAAAAGCGAGAATTGATCGTAGGTGATTATGTGTTATTATTCAACTCTTGTTTAAGATTTTTTGCAAGGAAACTTCTCTCTAAATGGGAAGGTCCTTACATTATCGAGGAGGTCTATCGTTCTGGTGCCATAAAAATCAACAACTTCGAAGGCACAAGTCCGAGGGTGGTGAACGGTCAAAGAAATAAACATTATATCTCAGGTAATCCTATCAATGTTGAAACTAATATTATTGAGACCGTAACTCTGGATGAATATATAAGGGACACTTTCCAGAACGTTTCAGACTCCAAAAAGGAATAGGTATGTGGTACGGTAAGTAAACCGACTCCAAAACAATTTTAAAGGCAATTTCTATCCGTTTTGGAATAGTTAAGAATTTTAGGAAGAAAGAAGTAATCCGGAAAGGACACGAGGCCTCCACGAGGGCGGAGGGCGCACCCACCCTTCCTAGGCGTGCCCCCTGTCTCGTGGCCACCTCGTGTGCCTCCCGGACTCTGTTTTCTTGCACGTTACATATTTTGGTCGTAAAAATTCATTATATAATCTCCCGAAGGCTTTGACCACCGTAGCACGCAAATATCCTCTGTTTTTGTTTCAAGCTGTTTCTGTTACAGATTTAGAGCAATATGTCATCCCAGGACTCGGAGGGAGAAAGCTATGTGGCTGATTTTCTTGCAGACCCTAGGGTCTACGGGGACTTGGAACATGGTGGCTGGACCACTGAGGAAGAGGAAGACTATGAGCCTAAGGGAAAGGAGGAAATGAGTTCAGACAAAGACGAAGCCCCATTACCTCAACCTGGGGACATGCATGTGGAGTTTAAAAAGTCAAGCCTCCCTGAGGGAGTCCTGGACTAGGGGGTGTCCGGATAGCCGAACTATCATCATTGGCCGGACTCCAAGACTATGAAGATACAAGATTGAAGACTTCGTCCCGTGTCCGAATGAGACTTTCCTTGGCGTGGAAGGCAAGCTTGGCAATACGGATATGTAGATCTCCTATCATTGTAACCGACTCTATGTAACCCTAGCCCTCTCCGGTGCCTATATAAACCGGAGGGTTTTAGTCCATAGGACGAACAACAATCATACCATAGGCTAGCTTCTAGGGTTTAGCCTCCTTGATCTCGTGGTAGATCCACTCTTGTACTGTCCATATCATCAATATCAATCAAGCAGGAGTAGAGTTTTACCTCCATCGAGAGGGCCCGAACCTGGGTAAAAACATCGTGTCCCTTGTCTCCTGTTACCATCTGCCTAGACGCACAGTTCGGGACCCCCTACTCGAGATCCGACGGTTTTGACACCGACATTGGTGCTTTCATTGAGAGTTCCTCTATGTCGTCACCTATAGGCCCGATGGCTCCTTCGATCATCAACAACAACGCGGTCCGGGGTGAGACTTTTCTCCCCGGACAAATCTTTGTATTCGGCGGCTTTGCACTGCGGGCCAATTCGCTTGGCCATCTGGAGCAGATCGAAAGCTATGCCCCTGGCCATCAGGTCAGATTTGGAAGTTTGAACTTCATGGCCGACATCTGCGGAGACTTGATCTTCGACGGATTCGAGCCACGGCCGTGCGCGCCGCACTGTCACGATGGGCATGATCTAGCTCTGCTGCCGGATAGTGCCTTGGAGGCCGCACGAGAGTCCGCTCTGACCCTTAACTCGGAGCCGACTGCGCCGATCAAGGATGGGTGCCTAGACACCGCCTCAAGGGCTGCTATCTCTACGGCGATGGAGCCGAATACCGACCCTGTCCCTTGTAAAGCTCGTGACTCCGAGGTGCCGGACTCCTCGCCAGACTCCGAACCTCCCGCGCCCCTACCAATCGAATCCAATTGGGCGCCGATCATGGAGTTCACCGCTGCGGACATCTTTCAGCACTCGCCTTTTGGCGACATCCTGAATTCGCTAAAGTATCTCTCATTATCAGGAGAGCCCTGGCCAGACTACGGTCAGGACGGTTGGGATGCGGACGACGAAGAAATTCAAAGCCCACCCACCACCCACTTTGTAGCCACTGTCGACGACCTAACCGACATGCTAGACTTCGACTCCGAAGACATCGACGGTATGGACGACGATGCCGGAGACGACCAAGAGCCAGCGCCAACGGGGCACTGGAAAGTCACCTTGTCATACGACATATACATGGTGGACATCCCAAAGGATGGGAATGGCGATGGAACAGCGGAGGAAGACCCCTCCAAGAAACAGCCTAAGCGCCGATGTCGGCGGCGCCGCTCTAAGTGCCGCCACAGCAAGAATGGAGATTCTGGCACTAGAGACAATAACACCCCTGACAGTGCCGAAGACAACCCCCTCCAGCAAGATTCAGCATAGGAGGATGAAGAAGCCAGCCCTCATGAGGGAGCGGCAGACAAAGAGGTAGAGGATGATAATTACATGCCTCCCTCCGGAGATGAGGCAAGCCTCGACGATGATGAATTCATCGTGCCGGAGGATCCTGCCGAACAAGAGCGTTTTAAATGCAGGCTTATGGCCACGACAAGCAGCCTCAAGAAAAAGCAGCAATAGCTTAGAGCTGATCAAGATTTGCTAGCCGACAGATGGACTGAAGTCCTTGCGGCCGAAGAGTACGAGCTCGAACGCCCCTCCAAAAGCTACCCTAAACGCAAGCTGCTGCCCCGATTAGAGGAGGAAGCAAATAAACCCACATCACCAGCACACAATATGGCCGACCGGCCACCTCGTGGCCGCGACAGAGAGGCCTCTAGGCCTTCCACTAAAGCCGTACCCCGGCATCACTCGAAAAGCACAAGGCCACGGGGGAATGCGCCGGACTTACAAGACATATTGGAGGATAAGGCAAGACAATCAAGATCGATCTACGGATTGCGTGGGCGCCCCACAATGCGCGACGATGACCGTCGCGCCGGATATAGCAACTCCGGCCGGGCCGAACACAGTAGACAAAGCTCGCTCGAGCTACGTCGTGATATAGCCCAATATAGAGGCGCCACACACCCATTATGCTTCACAGGTGAAGTAATGGATCATCAAATCCCCGAAGGGTTCAAACCCGTGAACATTGAATCCTACGATGGCACAACAGACTCCGCGGTTTGGATCGAAGACTATCTCCTTCATATCCACATGGCCCGCGGTGATGATCTTCACGCCATCAAATACCTCCCACTCAAGCTTAAAGGACCAGCTCGACATTGGCTTAACAGCTTGCCAGCAGAATCAATTGGGTGTTGGGAGGACCTGGAAGCCGCATTCCTTGATAACTTCCAGGGCACATATGTGCAACCACCAGACGCTGATGACCTAAGCCATATAATTCAGCAGCTAGACAAATCGGCCAGGCAATTCTGGACACGGTTCTTAACCAAGAAAAATCAAATCGTCGACTGTCCGGATGCAGAGGCCCTCGCAGCCTTCAAGCATAACATTCGCGACGAGTGGCTTGCCCGGCACCTAGGACAGGAAAAGCCGAAATCCATGACAGCCCTCACATCACTCATGACCCGCTTCTGTGCGGGAGAGGACAGCTGGCTAGCCCGTAGTAACAACCTCAACAAAGATTCTGGCAGTCCAGATACCAAGGACCGCAATGGCAGGTCGCGTCGCAACAAGCACAAACGCCGCATTAACGGCGATAATACTAAGGATACGGCAGTCAACGCCGGATTCAGAGGCTCCAAACCCGGTCAGCGGAAAAAGCCATTCAAAAGAACTACTCCGGGTCCGTCCAATTTGGACCGAATACTCGACCGCTCGTGCCAGATACACGGCACCCCCGAAAAGCCAGCTAATCACACCAACAGGGATTGTTGGGTATTCAAGCAGGCAGGCAAGTTAATTGCCGAAAACAATGACAAGGGGCTGCATAGCGATGACGAGGAAGAGACCCGGCCGTCGAACAACAGAGGACAGAAGGGTTTCCCGCCATAAGTGCGGACGGTGAACATGATATACACAACCCACCTACCCAAAAAGGAGCGGAAGCGTGCACTCAGGGACGTATATGCGATGGAGCCAGTTGCCCCAAAGTTCAATCCATGGTCCTCCTGCCCGATCACTTTTGATCGAAGGGACCACCCCACCAGCATCTGCCATGGCGGTTTGCCGCATTGGTTCTAGACCCAATCGTCGACGGGTTTCACCTCACTAGAGTCCTGATGGACGGCGGCAGCAGCCTGAACCTGCTTTACCAGGATATAGTGCGCAAGATGGGCATAGACCCCTCAAGGATTAAACCCACAAAGACGACCTTCAAAGGCGTCATACCAGGTGTAGAGGCCAATTGTACAGGCTCCGTGACACTGGAAGTGGTCTTCGGATCCCCGGATAACTTCCGAAGTGAGGAGTTAATCTTTGACATAGTTCCATTCCGCAACGGCTATCATGCACTGCTCGGACGAACCGCGTTTGCAAAATTCAACGCTGTGCCGCACTATGCATACCTCAAGCTCAAGATGCCAGGCCCTCGAGGAGTCATCACGGTCAACGGAAACACTGAACGCTCTCTCCGAACGGAGGAGCATACAGTGGCTCTCGCGGCAGAAGTGCAGAGCAGCCTCTTAAGGCAATTCTCGAGTCCGGCCATTAAGAGACCGGACACCGCCAAGCGCGCCCGGAGCAACCTACAATAAGACCACCTAGCACGTTCCGAGCACGCGTAGCAATGCGGCCCCAACCCCAGCCCTTGCAAAATTGCAAAACCAGTATTCCGCGTACATAACTACGCTCTGGAGATAGCATGGGCATAGGGGGAGGGGCACGACCAACGCAGGCCCAGAGTGCGGCTCAACCACACCAGGGGCTCCCAAGTGTGTCATCCTTTTTCTTTCCTTCTTCTTTTTTCTTTTTTTACCCTCAGGACTCCGTTTACCAGAGGCCCTGTCTGGCAGTAGACATGCCGAACTCACGATGCAACAGCCAGGGAAGAAGAAAGGCCATGCCGAGTATCTAGGTGGTCTCCATTACGAGCATTATACCTGTTTTATACACCATTCCGCAGCTTACCCCTGGAGGGGGACATGCTAAATAGTTCCATCCCTTGCTTATCGCACTATTTATATCATTCTGCATTCATGGCAGTACTTTTTGAATAAACAATGCATCGCTTTTTGCCTACCACTGCATTCCTTTCTTATACATATGTTCATCTATGACATGTTGCATCCGTACACTTTGGTACGGCTAAATACACCAGGGGCTTAAGTTCCCCACATTATGGTGTGATAAGTCCGAACACTTTCACAAGTGCGGCACCCCGAACTTATAGCATTACATGCATCGGCTCCGAATCATGTCTTGGGTCAATAGTTGGGTTTGCCCGGCTCCCATGTTTTGGTACCTTACGTTCCGTTATATCGGCTAAGGTAGCGCTGGGAGAACCACTGCGATTGTGCCCCAGTTGAGCTGGGCGAGCACCTCAGTGGAGAAAGCTAAAACTGACCGTCATGATGAGGCGAGAGCCGGTCGCTCTTCGAGAGGTTTTTTCGAGTCCCTAAAGACTTATGCCGCTTAGAGTGAGGAACCGGCTTCGTCCGGCCCAGGCGTGGATAGCGCCCCGAATTCGGCCTTCCGAACTCTAGGGGCTTCGCTGAAATTTAAAATTATAGAATTCTATGGCTAAGTAAGAGTGTTCAAGCATTATAAGTCCGGTTGCCTCGTTCGTTGTGTTGAGCGCCTCCCTAGATGGACCCAAAAATGGGAATAAGAGCGCTCAAGTTTATCCCGAACACCCCAGCACTCGTGGCATGGGGGCTGAAGCCGACGACTTGCCATCTCTCAGATTTGATAAACGGCCGCACAGAAGGTAATATTTTAAATTAACGAGCGTTGCTTAGCGCATATGAACAAAGTTTTCAGCGCACAGGATAACAAAATGCGAGTCTACTCAAATATTACATCTTTGGAGCACTCACCCGCAATAATGCGGGCACCCTTCAGGACACCCTTATAATAGATCTTGGGCGTGCGATATTCCTTGCCCGGCGGTGGCGCGTCCGTCACAAGCTTCTCAGCGTCCATCCTGCCCCAGTGCACTTTAGCACGGGCAAGGGCCCGACGGGCACCTTCAATGCATGTGGAGTGCTTGATGACTTCAACCTATGGACAAGCATCCACCAGCCGCCGCACCAGGCCGAAGTAGCTCCCAGGCATGGCCTCTTTGGGCCACAGCCGAACTATGAGGCCCTTCATGGCCTGTTCGGCCACCTTGTGGAGCTCGACCAGCTGCTTCAGCTGGTCGCTAAGGGGCACCGGATGTCCGGCCTCAGCATACTGGGACCAGAACACCTTTTCCGTCGAGCTCCCCTCCTCGGCTCTGTAGAAAGCAGCAGCATCGGACACGCTACGGGGCAGATCTGCGAACACTCCTGGAGAGCTCCGAATTCAGGTAAGTAACAGATAATTCACTTTTACATGCTTGCTTTGCATGAAGAATGCCTTACCCGCCGCTATCTTCTTCAATGCCTCGATTTCCTGGAGGGCCTTGTGGGCTTCGGCCTTAGCGGCTTTGGCACTCTCAAGAGCCGACGCAAGCTCGGACTCTTGAGTCTTCGATTCACGCTCCAAACTCTCGTGTTTTTCCACAAGAGCCTGGAGCTCTTGTTGTACCTCCGCCACCCGCGCCTCCTGCTTCTCTCGCCCACCGCGTTCCGCGGCCGCATTGCGTTTGGCGGCGGACACCGCCTCCTTCAGGGTGGCCACCTCGTTCGTAGCCCCTGGAGTACCCACGTTATCCTTGTCATTCCTCTTGCAACCAAATCCTTTTCTGTAAGGTACAACTTTAATAAGGTGTTACTCACCTTCCTTGTCCTCGAGCTGCTTCTTGGCACGGCCGAGCTTGCTCTCGGACCGCTCGAGGCTCTGCTTCAAGGCATTGACCACCGCAGTCAGTGCGGCAGAGGTCAGCAGCGCAGCCTGCATTCCCATATTGACATATTTTTGTTAAGACTCCTGCGTATATCTTTTTAGATCCTCAGTCCGGCTTTTATTTCCGAACACCGAACCGAGCATCAGGGGCTACTGTCTATGCGGTACTATTTTACGTATCTTAAAATTCTTACCTCAAAGCCTGTTAGAAGGCTGCTGCAGGCTTCGGTCGGCCCGCTTTTGGCGCTGAGGTGGAATAATAAAAACGATTCGAGTAAAGTCTTGGTTGTGGTGTGACGTCACGTCACAAAATACGTCAGCAGATTTAACTTGTGTAAATATTATTCTCTCTACGGTGGTATTTGCAATTTATTTTGCAGAGCCGGACACTATCCTGGTGTTCACAATCTTCTATGAATTATGCGGAGGAGGAACCCGGCTTGCAATGCCGAAGACAATATGCGCGCCGGACTCGTCGTCATTGAAGCCTGGTTCAGGGGCTACTGAGGGAGTCCTGGACTAGGGGGTGTCTGGATAGCCGAACTATGATCATTGGCCGGACTCCAAGACTATGAAGATACAAGATTGAAGACTTCATCCCGTGTCCGGATGGGACTTTCCTTGGCATGGAAGGCAAGCTTGGCAATACGGATATGTAGATCTCCTACCATTGTAACCGACTCTGTGTAACCCTAGCCCTCTCCGGTTCCTATATAAATCGGAGGGTTTTAGTCCATAGGACGAACAACAATCATACCATAGGCTAGCTTCTAGGGTTTAGCCTCCTTGATCTCGTGGTAGATCCACTCTTGTAGTACCCATATCATCAATATCAATCAAGCAGGAGTAGGGTTTTACCTCCTTCGAGAGGGCCTGAACTTGGGTAAAAACATCGTGTCCCTTGTCTCCTGTTACCATCCGCCTAGACGCACAGTTCGGGACCCCCTACCCGAGATCCGCCGATTTTGACACCGACACTCCCTGATAGAGCAAAGAAGCCAAAGATCGAGTTTATCCCTTTTCGTCTCTTGCAGGAAAATAAACAAGAACTATGCAAAAGAATATTAAGTCTTGAGCAGGAGATCGATGATCTGAAGGAGCAAAATACTATCCTCAAGCGTAAATTGAGGAAGAAGCCTACATCATCAACAACTCCTACTTCACCACCTCCTAGGACATAATCACATGGGTATGGGCACTCCCCTTGGCAACTGCCAAGCTTGGGGGAGGTGCCCCGGTATCGTATCACCATCACACTCCCATCTTTACCGTTTTACTTAGTTCGATCCTTTTAGTAGTATCTTGATCTAGTAGATTGAAGTTTTGGTATCAAGTAGTTTTGAGTATTGCTTTGTGATCTCTTTATGTAATCGAGTTCGTGAGCTATCTATAATAAAGATTAGTGTTGAGTCAAGGGCTTTGCTATCTTGCCATGATCTTGAGAAAGTAGAAAAATAAAAAAAATAAAAGAGTTCATATTGATCTTATGGATAGTAATGACTTCACACATAAAAAGTATGAGGCATAAAAGTTGTTGAGAGTTGACAAACTTAGTTTTGGTCATCGTTGCAATTAATAGGAAGTAATAAGGAAAGAGGGGTTTTCACATACAAATATACTATCATGGACATCTTTTATGATTGTGAAGCACTCATTAAGTATGACATGCTAAAGAGTTGATGTTGGACAAGGAAGACAACGTAATGGTTTATGTTTTCTCACATCTCAGTTAAAGTATATTGTCATTGATCTTCCCAACATGTTGAGCTTGCCTTTCCCCCTTATGCTTGCCAAATTCCTTGCACCAAGTAGAGATACTAAGTAAGTTATCATGTTGCAAGCAATAAAAATTGCTCTTTAAATATGTATGACTTATTAGTGCAGTCTTGTTATGGAAGCAATAAAAGCGACGGACTGCATAATAAAGGTCCATATACAAGTGGCAATATAAAGTGACGTTCTTTTGCATTAAGATTTTGTGCATCCAACCCTAAAAGCACATGACAACCTCTGCTTCCCTCTGCGAAGGGCCTATATTTTACTTTATGTTTTTACTTTATGCTTGAGTCAAGGTCATCTGCACTTTTCCCTTTTTCATTTTATCCTTTGGCAAGCTCCTCGTGTTTGAAAGATCTTGATATATATATATATATATATATATATATATATATATATATATATATATATATATATATATATATATATATATATATATCCAATGGATGTAAGTTAGCATGAATTATTATTGTTGACATCACCCAAAGGTGAACACATTGGGAGGCAACACAATAAGCCCCTATCTTTCTCAGTGTCCGGTTGAAACTCCATAACCACAAGTACTGTGTGAGTGTTAGCAATTGTAGAAGACTATATGATAGTTGAGTATGTGGACTTGCTGAAAAGCTCTATTCTTGACTCTTTCTGATGTTAAGATAAATTGCAATTGCTTCAATGACTGAGATTATAGTTTGTTAGTTCCCAATGAAGTTTTTGAACCATACTTGACATTGTGAATTGATTGTTACTTGAGCATAAGAAATCATATGACAAAACCTATATATGTTGTTGTTATAAGAATGATCATGATGCCATCATGTTCGTATTTTATTTTTATCGACACCTCTATCTCTAAACATGTGGACATATTTTTCGATACCGGCTTCTGCTTGAGGACAAGCAAGGTCTAAGCTTGGGGGAGTTGATACGTCCATTTTGCATCATGCTTTTATATCAATATTTATTGCATTACAGGCTGTTATTACACATTATATCTCAATACTTATGGCTATTCTCTCTTACTTTACAAGGTTTACCATGAAGAGGGGGGATGCCGGCAGCTGGAATTCTTGCTGGAAAAGGAGCAAATATTGGAAACCTATTCTGCACAACTCCAAAAATCCTGAAACTCCACGGAAGTCAGTTTTGGAGTTAATAAGAATTATTGAGCGAAGAAAGCACCAGAGGGGGCCCACACCCTGGCCAGGAGGGTGGAGGCACGCCCACCCCTACTGGGCGCGCCCCCTGTCTCCTGGGCCCCCTGGTGGCCCTCCGGTGCCCATCTTCTGCTATATGAAGGCTTTTACCCAGGAAAAATCATAAGCAAGCTTACGGGACGAAACTCCGCCGCCACGAGGCGGAACCTTGGTGGAACCAATCTAGGGCTCCGGCCGAGCTGTTCTGATGGGGAAACTTCCCTCCGTGAGGGGGAAATCATCACCATCATCATCACCAACGATCCTCTCATCGGGAGAGGGTCAATCTCCATCAACATCTTCACCAGCACCATCTCCTCTCAAAACCCTAGTTCATCTCTTGTATCCAATCTTGTATCAAAACCACAAATTGGTACATGTGGGTTGCTAGTAGTGTTGATTACTCCTTGTAGTTGATGCTAATTGGTTTTTGGTGGAAGATCATATGTTCAGATCCTTAATGCATATTATTACTCCTCTGATTATGAACATGAATATGCTTTGTGAGTAGTTACGTTTGTTCCTGAGGACATGGGTGAAGTCTTGCTATTAGTAGTCATGTGAATTTGGTATTCGTTTGATATTTTGATGAGATGTATGTTGTCTTTCCTCTAGTGGTGTTATGTGAACGCCGACTACATGAGACTTCACCATCATTCGGGCCTAGAGGAAGGCATTGGGAAGTAATAAGTAGATGATGGTTTGCTAGAGTGACAGAAGCTTAGACCCTAGTTTATGCGTTGCTTCGTAAGGGGCTGATTTGAAGGAAATATGCCCTAGAGGCAATAATAAAGTTATTATTTATTTCCTTATATCATGATAAATGTTTATTATTCATGCTAGAATTGTATTAACCGGAAACATAATACATGTGTGAATATATAGACAAACAGAGTGTCACTAGTATGCCTCTACTTGACTAGCTTGTTAATCGAAGATGGTTATGTTTCCTAACCATTGACAAAGAGTTGTTATTTGATTAACGGGATCACATCATTAGTTGAATGATCTGATTGACATGACCCATTCCGTTAGCTTAGCACCCGATCGTTTAGTATGTTGCTATTGCTTTCTTCATGACTTATACATGTTCCTATGACTATGAGATTATGCAACTCCCGTTTAGCGGAGGAACACTTTGTGTGCTATCAAACGTCACAACGTAACTGGGTGATTATAAAGGTGCTCTACAGGTGTCTCCAAAGGTACTTGTTGGGTTGGCGTATCTCAAGATTAGGATTTGTCACTCCAAATGTCGGAGAGGTATCTCTGGGCCCTCTCGGTAATGCACAT
Source organism: Triticum timopheevii (assembly GCA_963921465.1). Lineage (NCBI taxonomy): Eukaryota > Viridiplantae > Streptophyta > Magnoliopsida > Poales > Poaceae > Triticum > Triticum timopheevii. The sequence continues at coordinate 596,724,341 of OY997274.1, forward strand.
CACTTAAGCCTTGCAAGCATTTCAACTAATGAGTTAGTTGCGAGATGATGTATTACGGAACGAGTAAAGAGACTTGCCGGTAACGAGATTGAACTAGGTATTGGATACCGACGATCGAATCTCGGGCAAGTAACATACCGATGACAAAGGGAACAACGTATGTTGTTATGCGGTCTGACCGATAAAGATCTTCGTAGAATATGTAGGAACCAATATGGGCATCCAGGTCCTGCTATTGGTTATTGACCGGAGACGTGTCTCGGTCATTTCTACATTGTTCTCAAACTGTAGGGTCCGCACGCTTAAGGTTTCGATGACAGTTATATTATGAGTTTATGAGTTTTGATGTACCGAAGGAGTTCGGAGTCCCGGATGAGATCGGGGACATGACGAGGAGTCTCGAAATGGTCGAGACGTAAAGATCGATATATTGGACGACTATATTCGGAGTTCAGAAAGGTTCCGAGTGATTCGGGTATTTTTCGGAGTACCGGAGAGTTACGGGAATTCGCCGGGGAGAAGTATTGGGCCTTATTGGGCCCTGCGGGAAAGAGAGAGGGGCTGCCTAGGGTAGGCCGCGCGCCCCCCCATGGCCTAGTCCGAATTGGACTAGGGGGAGGGGCCGCACCCCCTCGTTCCTTCCCTTCTCTCTTCCCCTTCCTTGTCTCCTACTCCTAATACATGGAAGGACTCCGAGTTGGACTAGGAAAGGGGGAATCCTACTCCCGGTGGGAGTAGGACCCCCCTAGGGCGCGCCTCCCCCTTAGGCCGGCCTCCTCCTCCCTCCCTCCTTTATATACGGGGGCGGGGGGCACCCCATAGACACACAAGTTGATCATTGAGATCGTTCCTTAGCCGTGTGCGGTGCCCCCCTCCACAAGATTACACCTCGGTCATATTGTAGCGGTGCTTAGGCGAAGCCCTGCGACAGTAGAATATCAAGATCATCACCACGCCTTCGTGCTGGCGGAACTCCTCCCCGCGCCTCTGCTGGATCGGAGATCGGGGTGCGTCATCGAATTGTACGTGTGTCAAGAACTCGGAGGTGCCGGAGTAACGGTGCTTGGATCGGTTGGACCGGGAGGACGTACGACTACTTCCTCTATGTTGTGTCAACGCTTCTGCTTCGGTCTACGAGGGTATGTAGACAACACTCTCCCGTCTCGTTGCTATGCATCACCATGATCTTGCGTGTGCGTAGGATTTTTTTTGAAATTACTACGTTCCCCAACAGTGGCATCCGAGCCTAGGTTTTATGGTTTGATGTTAATATGCACGAGTAGAACACAAGTGAGTTGTGGGCGATATAAGTCATACTGCTTACCAGCATGTCATACTTTGGTTCGGCGGTATTGCTGGATGAAGCGGCCCGGACCGACATTACGCGTACGCTTACGCGAGACTGGTTCTACCAACGTGCTTTGCACACAGGTGGCTGGCGGGTGTCAGTTTCTCCAACTTTAGTTGAACCGAGTATGGCTACGCCCGGTCCTTGCGAAGGTTAAAACAACACTAACTTGACGAACTATCGTTGTGGTTTTGATGCGTAGGTAAGAACGGTTCTTGCTCAGCCCGTAGCAGCCACGTAAAACTTGCAACAACAAAGTAGAGGACGTCTAACTTGTTTTTGCAGGGCATGTTGTGATGTGATATGGTCAAGACGTGATAAGATATAAGTTGTTGTATGAGATGATCATGTTTTGTTGAAGTTATCGGCAACTGGCAGAAGCCCTATGGATGTCTCTTTGTTGCATAAGATGCAAGTGCCAAATAATTGCTTTACTTTATCGCTATACGATAGCAATAGTTGCAAGAGCAATAGTTGGTGAGACAACCATGTGATGACACATTGATATAGATCAAGATGATGAGGATCTTGGTGTCGTGCCGGTGACGATAGAGATCATGACAGTACTTTGGAGATGGAGATCAAAGGCGCAACATGATCATGGCTCACATGTTTTGATTGCATATGATGTTTATCTATTATACATCTTATTCTTGCTTTGATTGACGGTAGCATTTTAAGATGATCTCTCACTAAAATTATCAAGAAGTGTTCTCCCTGAGTATGCACCGTTGCCAAAGTTCGTCGTGCCCAGACACCACGTGATGATCGGGTGTGATAAGCTCTACGTCCATCTACAACGGGTGCAAGCCAGTTTTGCACACGCGGAATACTCAGGTTAAACTTGACGAGCCTAGCATATGCAGATATGGCCTCGGAGCACGGAGACCGAAAGGTCGAGCGTGAATCATATAGTAGATATGATCAACATAGTGATGTTCACCATTGAAAACTACTCCATCTCACGTGATGATCGGTTATGGTTTAGTTGATTTGGATCACGTGATCACTTAGATGACTAGAGAGATGTCTGTCTAAGTGGGAGTTCTTAAGTAATATGATTAATTGAACTTAAATTTATCATGAACTTAGTCCTGGTAGTATTTTGCAAATTATGTTGTAAGATCAATAGCTTGCGTTGTTGCTTTCATATGTTTATTTTGATATGTTCCTAGAGAAAATTGTGTTGAAAAATGTTAGTAGCAATGATGCGGATTGGATCCGTGATCTGAGGTTTATCCTCATTGCTGCACAGAAGAATTATGTCCTTAATGCACCGCTAGGTGACAGACCAATTGCAGGAGCAGATGCAGACGTTATGAACGTTTGGCTAGCTCAATATGATGACTACTTGATAGTTTTGTGCACCATGCTTTATGGCTTAGAATCAGGACTTCAAAGATGTTTTGAACATCATGGACCATACGAGATGTTCCAGGAGTTGAAGTTAATATTTCAAGCAAATACCCGAGTTGAGAGATATGAAGTCTCCAACATGTTCTATAGCTAAAAGATGGAGGAGAATCGCTCAACTAGTGAGCATGTGCTCAGATTGTCTGGTTACTACAATCACTTGAATCAAGTGGGAGTTAATCTTCCAGATAAGATAGTGATTGACAGAATTCTCTAGTCACCATCACCAAGTTAGTAGAACTTCGTGATGAACTATAGTATGCAAGGGATGATGAAAATGATTCCCGAGTTTTTTTTTCATGATGATGAAATCGATGAAGGTAGAAATCAAGAAAGAACATCAAGTGTTGATGGTTAACAAGACCACTAGTTTCAAGAAAAGGGCAAAGGATAGAAGGGAACTTCAAGAAGAACGGCAAGCAAGTTGCTGCTCAAGTGAAGAAGCCCAAGTCTGGACCTAAGCCTGAGACTAAGTGCTTCTACTGCAAAGGGACTGGTCATTGGAAGCAGAACTACCCCAAGTATTTAGCGGATAAGAAGGATGGCAAAGTGAACAAAGGTATATTTGATATGCATGTTATTGATGTGTACTTTACTAGTGTTTATAGCAACCCCTCAGTATTTGGTACTGATTCAATTGCTAAGAGTAGTAACTCGAAACGGGAGTTGCAGAATAAACAGAAACTAGTTAAGGGTGAAGTGACAATGTGTGTTGAAAGTAGTTTCAAGATTGATATGATCATCATCGCACACTCCCTATACTTTCGGGATTAGTGTTGAACCTAAATAAATGTTATTTGGTGTTTGCGTTGAGCATGAATATGATTTGATCGTGTTTATTGCAATACGGTTATTCATTTAAGTAAGAGAATAAACTGTTGTTCTGTTTACATGAATAAAACCTTATATGGTTACACACCCAATGAAAATGGTTCATTGGATCTCGATCATAGTGATACACATATTCATAATATTGAAACCAAAAGATGCAAAGTTAATAATGATAGTGCAACTTATTTGTGGCACTGCCGTTTAGGTCATATTGGTGTAAAGCGCATGAAGAAACTCCATGCTGATGGGATTTTGGAATCACTTGGTTATGAATCATTTGATGCTTGCGAACCGTGCCTTTGGGCGAGATGACTAAAACTCCGTTCTCCGGAACAGTGGAATGAGCAACTAACTTATTGGAAATAATACATACTGATGTATGCGATCCGATGAGTGTTAAGGCTCGCGGCGGGTATCGTTATTTTTTGACCTTTACAGATGATTTGAGCAGATATGGGTATATCTACTTGATGAAACATAAGTCTGAAATAGTTGAAAGGTTCAAAGAATTTCAGAGTGAAGTGGAAAAATCATCATAACAAGAAAAATAAAGTTTCTACGATGTGATCACGGAGACAAATATTTGAGTTACGAGTTTGGTCTTCAATTAAAACGATGTGGAATAGTTTCACAAATTCATGCCACCTGGAACACCACATCATAATGGTGTGTCCGAACGTCATAACCGTACTTTATTGGATATAGTACAATCTATGATGTTTCTTACCGATTTACCAATATCGTTTTGGGATCATGCATTAGAGACAACTGCATTCACGTTAAATAGGGCACCATCTAAATCCGTTGAGACGACACTATATGAACTGTGGTTTAGCAAGAAACCAAAGTTGTCATTTCTTAAAGTTTGGGGCTGCGATGCTTATGTGAAAAAGTTTCATCCTGATAAGCTCAAACCCAAATCGGAGAAGTGCGTCTTCATAGAATACCCCAAGGAAATTGTTGGGTACACCTTCTATCACAGATCCGAAGGCAAAGCATTCGTTGCTAATAAATGGATCCTTTCTAGAGAAGGAGTTTCTCTCGAAAGAAGTGAGTGGGAGGAAAGTAGAACTTGATGAGGTAACTGTACCTGTTCCCTTATTGGAAAGTAGTTCATCACAGAAATCTGTTCTTGTGACTACTATAACAATTAGTGAGGAAGCAAATGATGATGATCATGTAACTTCAGATCAAGTTACTACCGAACCTCGTAGGTAAAACAGAGTGAGATCCGCACCAGAGTGGTACGGTAATCCTGTTTTGGAGGTCGTGTTACTTGACCATGACAAACCTACGAACTATGAGGAAGCGATGATGAGCCCAGATTCCGCGAAATGGCTTGAGGCCATGAAATCTGAGATGGGATCCATGTATGAGAACAAAGTGTGGACTTTGGTGGAGTTGTCCGATGATCGGCAAGCCATATTGTATAAATGGATCTTCAAGAGGAAGACAGATGCTGATAGTAGTGTTACTATCTACAAAGCTAGAATTGTCGCAAAAGGTTTTCGACAAGTTCAAAGTGTTGACTACGATGAGAGTTTCTCACTCGTATCTGTGCTTAAGTCTGTCCGAATCATGTTAGCAATTGCAGCATTTTATGAAATCTGGCAAATGGATAAACAAAACTGCATTCTTTAATGGAGTTATTAAAGAAGAGTTGTATGTGATGCAACCAAGAGATTTTGTCGATCCTAAAGGTGTTAACAAAATGTGCATGCTCCAGCGATCCTTTTATGGACTGGTGCAAGCATCTCGGAGTTGGAATATACGCTTTGATAAGTTGATCAAAGCATATAGTTTTATACAGACTTGCGGTGAAGCCTGTATTTACTAGAAAGTGAGTGGGAGCACTATAGCATTTCTGATAAGTATATGTGAATGACATATTGTAGATCGGAAATAATGTAGAATTATTCTGCAAAGCATAAAGGAGTGTTTGATAGGAGTTTTTCAAAGAAAGACCTCGATGAAACTGCTTACATATTGAGCATCAAGATCTATGGAGATAGATCAAGACGCTTGATAAGTTTTTTCAATGAGTACATACCTTGACAAGATTTTGAAGTAGTTCAAAATGGAACAGTCAAAGAAAGAGTTCTTGCCTGTGTTACAAGGTGTGAAATTGAGTAAGACTCAAAAACCCGACCACGGTAGAAGATAGAAAGAGAATGAAAGTCATTCCCTATGCCTTGGCCTTGTATACCCTACACTGAGTTTGGCAAGGGAGTACAATAGTGATCTAGGAGTAGATCACTGGACAACGGTCAAAATTATCCTTAGTGGAATAAGGATATGTTTCTCGATTATGGAAGTGAAAAAAGGTTCGTCGTAAAGGGTTACGTCGATGCAAGTTTTGACACCAATCTGGATGACTCTAAGTCTCGATCTAGATACATATTGAAAGTGGGAGAAATTAGCTAGAGTAGCTCCGTGCAGAGCATTGTAGACATAGAAAATTGCAAAATACATAACGGATCTGAATGTGAAAGACCCGTTGACTAAGATTCTCTCACAAGCAAAACATGATCACACCTTAGTACTCTTTGGGTGTTAATCACATAGCGATGTGAACTAGATTACTGATTCTAGTAAACCCTTTGGGTGTTGGTCACATGGCGATGTGAACTATGGGTGTTAATCACATGATGATGTGAACTATCGATGTTAATCACATGGTGATGTGATCTAGATTATTGACTCTAGTGCAAGTGGGAGACTGAAGGAAATATGCTCTAGAGGCAATAATAAAGTTATTATTTATTTCCTTATATCATGATAAATGTTTATTATTCATGCTAGAATTGTATTAACCGGAAACATAATACATGTGTGAATATATAGACAAACAGAGTGTCACTAGTATGCCTCTACTTGACTAGGTTGTTAATCAAAGATGGTTATGTTTCCTAACCATGAACAAGAAGTTGTTATTTGATTAACAAGGTCACATCATTAGTTGAATGATCTGATTGACATGACCCATTCCGTTAGCTTAGCACCCGATCGTTTAGTATGTTGCTATTGCTTCCTTCATGACTTATACATGTTCCTATGACTATGAGATTATGCAACTCCCGTTTACCAGAGGAAAACTTTGTGTGCTACCAAACGTCACAACGTAACTGGGTGATTATAAAGGTTCTCTACAGGTGTCTCCGAAGGTATTTGTTGAGTTGGCGTATTTCGAGATTAGGATTTGTCACTCCGAATGTCGGAGAGGTATCTCTGGGCCCTCTCGGTAATGCACATCACTTAAGCCTTGCAAGCATTTCAACTAATGAGTTAGTTGCGAGATGATGTATTACGGAACGAGTAAAGAGACTTGCCGGTAACGAGATTGAACTAGGTATTGGATACCGACGATCGAATCTCGGGCAAGTAACATACCGATGACAAAGGGAACAACGTATGTTGTTATGCGGTCTGACCGATAAAGATCTTCGTAGAATATGTAGGAACCAATATGGGCATCCAGGTCCCGCTATTGGTTATTGACCGGAGACGTGTCTCGGTCATGTCTACATTGTTCTCAAACCGTAGGGTCCGCACGCTTAAGGTTTCGATGACAGTTATATTATGAGTTTATGAGTTTTGATGTACCGAAGGAGTTCGGAGTCCCGGATGAGATCGGGGACATGACGAGGAGTCTCGAAATAGTCGAGACGTAAAGATCGATATATTGGACGACTATATTCGGACTTCAGAAAGGTTCCGAGTGATTCGGGTATTTTTCGGAGTACCGGAGAGTTACGGGAATTCGCCGGGGAGAAGTATTGGGCCTTATTGGGCCCTGCGAGAAAGAGAGAGGGGCTGCCTAGGGTAGGCCGCGCGCCCCCCCATGGCCTAGTCCGAATTGGACTAGGGGGAGGGGCCGCACCCCCTCCTTCCTTCCCTTCTCTCTTCCCCTTCCTTGTCTCCTACTCCTAATACATGGAAGGACTCCTAGTTGGACTAGGAAAGGGGGAATCCTACTCCCGGTGGGAGTAGGACCCCCCCTAGGGCGCGCCTCCCCCTTAGGCCGGCCTCCTCCTCCCTCCCTCCTTTATATACGGGGGCGGGGGGCACCCCATAGACACACAAGTTGATCATTGAGATCGTTCCTTAGCCGTGTGCGGTGCCCCCCTCCACAAGATTACACCTCGGTCATATTGTAGCGGTGCTTAGGCGAAGCCCTGCGACAGTAGAACATCAAGATCGTCATGACGCCGTCGTGCTGGCGGAACTCCTCCCCGCGCCTCTGCTGTATCGGAGATCGGGGTGCGTCATCGAGCTGTACGTGTGTCAAGAACTCGGAGGTGCCGGAGTAACGGTGCTTGGATCGGTTGGACCGGTAGGACGTACGACTACTTCCTCTACGTTGTGTCAACGCTTCCGCTTCGGTCTACGAGGGTACATAGACAACACTCTCCCCTCTCGTTGTTATGCATCACCATGATCTTGCGTGTGCGTAGGAATTTTTTTGAAATTACTACGTTCCCCAACATGATTTGGATCCATATGTCTAATGATGTGGTTAGGTTCAACTTAATACTTCTTTTGTAGTTGCGGATGCTTGCAATAGGGGGTTAATCATAAGTGGGATGCTTGTCCAAGTAAGGGCAGTACCCAAGCACCGGTCCATCCACATATCAAATTATCAAAGCACCGAACGTGAATCATATGAGCGTGATGAAAACTAGCTTGACGATAATTCCCATGTGTCCTCGGGAGCTCTTTTCTCATTATTAGAAATTGTCCAGGCTTGTCCTTTGCTACAAAAAGGATTGGGCCACCTTGCTGCACTTTATTTACTTTCATTGCTTGTTACCTGTTATAATTTATCTTATCACAAAACTATCTGTTACCTATAATTTTAGTGCTTGCAGAGAAAACCTTACTGAAAACCGCTTGTCATTTCCTTCTACTCCTCGTTGGGTTCGACACTCTTACTTATCGAAAGGACTACGATAGATCCCCTATACTTGTGGGTCATCATATCTCTGGGCCCTCTCGGTAATACTCATCACTATAAGCCTTGCAAGCATTGTGACTAATGATTTAGTTGCGGGATGAAGTATTACGGAACGAGTAAAGAGACTTGCCGGTAACGAGATTGAACTAGGTATTGAGATACCGATGATCGAATCTCGGGCAAGAAACATACCGATGACAAAGGGAACAACGTATGTTGTTATGCGGTTTGACCAATAAAGTGCCGGAGGGTTACCGGAACCCTTGGGGGAACTAATGGGCCTCGATGGGCCCTAGTGGAGAGAGAGGGGGGCTGGCCAGGGCAGGCCGCACGCCCCCTCCCCTTGAGTCCGAATAGGACAAGGAAGGGGTGGGGCGGCGCCCCCCTTTCCTTCCCCCTCTCCCTCTCCTTCCTCCCCCTCTCTCCCTTTAGGTGGAAACCTACTAGGACTTGGAGTCCTAGTAGGATTCCCCTATTGAGGCGCGCCCTAGGAGGGCCGGCCGGCCTCCCCCTTTCTCCTTTATATACGGGGGCAGGGGGGCACCCTAAGACACAAGTTGACAATTGTTTTATCCATGTGCGGTGCCCCCTCCACAGTTACACACCTCGGTTATATGTCGTAGTGCTTAGGCGAAGCCCTGCGCCGGTAACTTCATCATCACCGTCACCACGACGTCGTGCTGACGAAACTATCCCTCGACCTCAGCTCGATCTAGAGTTCATGGGACGTCACCGAGCTGAACGTGTGCAGATCGCGGAGGTGTCGTACCTTCGGTGCTAGGATCGGTCGGATCATGAATACGTACGACTACATCAACCGCGTTGTCATAACGCTTCGGCTTTTGGTCTACGAGGGTATGTAGGCAACACTCTCCCCTCTCGTTGCTATGCATCACCTAGAGATAGATTTTGCGTGATCGTAGGAAAATTTTGAAATTACTGCGTTCCCCAACACTCTCCACTCCAATCAAGAGAATCTGCAATTGATCCAAACACAGGTCAATTGATGTCAATTTGAATCTTACAAGTGGCTAGATAAGTGTCAGCATGATAAACTGATATGCATCAAACTTGCATGATGATTGATGAACTTTGTGCACTACTATATTGATATGCATTAGTCTCAAATTGGCCGCCCACTACTATTGTCAGCATAATAAATTGATATGCATCAAACTTGCATGATGTTTGACAAACATTGTGCACCACTGTATTGACCATAAAGTTGGCTATCAGCTTAAAATTGAACAAAATAAATTCATCATCTACTTCATTGTCTAACGCATCATGTTATACTTCATCATCTAATGCATGAATCTACTGAAGAAGATTCAGTTGAAGAGATTCAACTAAAGATCCAACTAGAGTAGTTGGCTGTCAGTTTCAAACTAAACACTACTCGATGATGTAGCTGTATCTTAACTGATAGCCAACTTTATATACTACTGCTTGCAAAGTCCTAACTTAACAACAACAATCATCAATTTAGTTAAGTTTAATTAACTGAAAAAGATTCGGTTAATTTTTACTCCTACACTAAATCTGGAGTACTCCTACACTAAATCTGGCAGAGAAGAGAGTAGAAGAGCAAGAAGAGAAGGAGAGAGAAGAGCTACTCCTACTCTCCTACTCCTAATTTAAATTAATAGAAAAGGTTTAATGAAAACTTCCATTTACTAAATTTTTAATTAACATAGGAAGTTTTCATTAAATGAAAGTTTTCTGATCTTTGTAAGAGAAGAGAAGGGAATAGAATTACTCCAAATTCTTTAAGTGAAAATGTACACTACTTCTAATTACTCCTAATTAACTGAGAAAGGTTTATTTAATTACCTCTAAAACTACTCCTTATTAACTGAAGAAGAGAAGAGAAGAGGAGTTGTACTCTAGATGGAGAAACTACTGCATAGTGCAAAGTTTCAGTTAATTAACTGAAAAAATCAGTTAATTAACTGAAACTTAATAGCAGCAGTACACTACTGCATTTAAGCTACCGAAGCTACTCTAACTACTCCATTTTAAGCTACTGAAGCTACTGAAGACTTTTGCCAAGTACTCCTGATTTATACAATGCACTTTAGGATCCAAAACTTGGATTACAGCTGACTGCACTTTAGGAACCAAATTCATTTATATAGTGTACAATAAAAAAGCTTCATAGTGTACACCAAAATTCACAATGTACAATAAAAAAAAGCTTCACAATGTGCCTCAACTATCCTATCTTGACTTGTGGAGAAAATTCGGAAGAAAAATTAAAAAATTTATTGATGCAAGCAACTGGACTCATTTAATTTTAAAAGAGTTCTAGTTAATTCCAAGCTACTGGTTTGTTGTCTTCATAGCAACTTCTTCAGGCTCTAATATGAACTTTGTGCACTACTATATTGATCATAAAGTTGGCTGTCAATTTCAAAGTGAACAAAATAAATTCATCATCTACTGGATTGTCTGTTGCATCATGTTATATTGCATCATCTAATGCATTAATCTACTGAAGAAGATTCAGTTGAAGAAGATTCAACTGGAGTAGTTGTCTGTCAGTTTCAAACTGAACACTACTCGATGATGTAGTTGTATCTCTAGTTTCAAATATTAATTTGTACTGTAGGCAATAACTGATAGTAATTTGGCAGTAATCTGTACCGTAGAAAATAATTTTAGTACTCATGCTTGTAATACTCCATTTAGTAATAACTTTGACAATAACAATGCTTGCACCTACTTTGACAGTAACAATGCTTGTAATACTTTGTCATTCTTCATTTAGAATGAATGCTTATTGCCATTCTTGATTTAAAATGAATTCTTATTGTCATTTTTTAAATGTAATTTTTATTGTCATTCTTGATTAAAATTGAATGCTTATTTTTCTCTTGATTTAAAATGAATGCTTATTATTACAATTACACGTAGGTGCAAAGAAATTCAGTCAAGTGCTTTTTAAACCACTTTCCTGAGTTTATATGCACCTGTGTGCATACAAATTTAGAAAAGTGCTTTCTAAATTATTTTGCTGAAGTGCACTTATGTGCAGGAAAATTCAGAAAAGTTCTTTTTAAAGCACTTTGCTGAATTAATATGCACATAGGTGCATAAAAATTAAGTTAAGTGCTTCCACTTCTTCATTTTGTACTTGTTCTACTTTTACTTCTACTTCTTCTTCTTGTCCTGTTTCTTCCACCTCCAATTTATACTAAACTCTTTTGCTTCATGGGAGCTCTTCTTTCATGTAAATGTAGTATTTGTTTTATCGATGCATCTTTTGATATAGTTGTGGGTAAAAACTAGTCGAACTTACATCATAATCACATCGCCTTATAGTAGGATCCATATTTAGATACATTTATAATATTTAGTTTATAAATACATTTTCCTGTGCTAAACATGATTTTATATTGTTGTGATAATTGTTTTTTATTTTTTTCGAGATATCAAACAATATAGTTTATTACAATGTATTTCACTCTAAATCTTTGCAAACCCAACATATCACATTACTCCACAAATTACTTTACACATTTATCAATGCATTACAGTGTTTTTTTATATATCCTTGGGCACAATATCTTTGATATATCTAGAGAAATTTCCAGAGTGTTTTTTTAGAGAAAATGACATGACAAGTGTTTTTTAGATCATGTTTGATCATGTGAGAAGCTTGTGGCAAAAAAAGAATTTTGGCTTCTGAAAGAAACAAATTTTAAAAATGACTATATCGCTAGCATGTTAGTTTTAGTGTTCACTGGGCTAGGCTGTAAGCATATGCATGCACGCATCACTACCGGTACCGGACGCTAGCGGCTAGCAAGCTACGACAAAAATTTTCACGTGGAGTCAGAGACCAGCACGCATGCATGCAGATATCCTCCTATCTTCAGCATCGCTCGAAAAAGAGGAGCAGTGCACTGTGCGATAGGCCAACTTCACCGCGCGACCCTATCCTGTTCATCCCCGTCCGTTTGGGGTAAAGGGAACAAAAGAGACGGTTCAGCGCGCGGGCGCAAACGGACTTTGTGTCCGCTTTCCACCCATCCCCGGCCCAAACTTGCGCCGATTTTGGGGTGAAACGGACAGCGCACGGACGGACGGGACGCGGGCGCTTGTCCTTCCCTGGTCCGCCTGTCGGTGGGAGAAACCAACCCCCCCCCCCCCCCCACGCCCATTTGGCGCCATTTGCCCCAAACCCTCCCGCCTCCCTCCCGCCGTCCCCTCTCTCCTCCGTCCATGGCCGACGCCCCGCCGAGTTCTGGCGGCCTAGCCGTCGACCCGCCCGCGAAGGTGAAGAAGAAGGCGCCAAGGAAGCCGCGGTCCGAGTGCACGCCGGAGGAGATCGCCAAGTTAGACGCGGAATCGGCGAAGAGGAGGGAACGGAGAGCGGTTGTCAAGCTCAATGCTGCCGCGGCCAAGAGAGCCGCCATGCGCGAGGAGCCGGAGGCCGCGCGGCGCAAGGCCGCTACCGATGAGAAGGAGGACCTCGTCAACAAAGCGCACACCATCCTCATGCTTGGCATGGGCCGTCCTGCCGGGTTCCCTGTAGCGGCCGTCGGCCCGGCGAGCACTAGCTCGTCGGTCACCCGGCCTACGCACTGCCAGTCGCCGACATCACGCACCACGCCCATGTCGCCCGGCTTCCCTCCGCCAAGGCACGACGGACAGACCCGTTTCTCGGGGTCACCGGAGGTGGGCTTGTTCGCGCCGTCCACACCGCGCCCCGCGGCCGTCATCAACCTCAACGTCACGCCTGGGTCCAGCGGCAGCGGGCGGCCGTCCGTCGAGATGCTAAGAAAGCAGGCACGGGCACCGTTCACGGGCACCATGCCGGCCCCCCGTGTCTTGTTTGACGGAATGCCAACCCCAACGCCAGCGGTCGACGACCCCTTCTACAATCGATACATGGAGGACGTGATCTTCGACGGTGGCCATGGCCGTACCTACAACCTCGATGAGACCCAAAGTCAGGATGGCCGTGCCGAGTACGTCCCCGATGAAGAGGCCGACGATCGTGCTGACTACGACCACGGTGACTCTTGGCATGAAGACGATGACATCTATGTCGAAGGTGATGAAGAAGAAGAAGAAAGCAATGACGTTGATATTACTGGTGCGCCATTGTTCATCGACGAGCTCACCCAAAGAGCCGAGGCACAAAAGAAGAGGAAGAGCATTCGCACGGGTTCATATACACAAGATGAGGACAAGTTGATTTGCCAAGCTTGGATGGAGATTAGCCAAGATCCGAGGACCAGCACGCAACAAAAGGGCATTGTTTTTTGGACGAGAGTCCACAAAACATTCCATGAAAGGAAGATGTTTGAGCCCTACCAAATTACAAGCAACCGTGGCATCGGCTCGATTCAAAAAAGATGGTTGTTCATCCAACAAGAGTGCAACAAGTATTGCGCCACATTTGAGAGCGTTGAAGCACGGCCCGTGAGTGGTCTCGGCATTGGGGACATGGTATGGTCTCCTCTTTCTAGCTCTTTCCTTGCTACGGCCATGAGGCTTCGGCCGTGTATGTGTTTGCATGTTCATTTGTTGTTGATCATGTGGTGTAGGCATTCCAATCTTTGGAGGCATTCAAGGCCCGGCACAATGACAAGCCATTTACTCTTACGCATTGTTGGACGCTCATCAACAATTGCCCCAAGTTCAAGGACCAATACCGTGAACTTCAAAGAAAGAGAGGCAAGAAGACGACCAAGTTCGCCGGAGGTGGGGATGAGGCGTTGAAGAGGCCGAGGGGCAAGACCAACTCCAAGGTGGACGACGACATACGTGACGCCTCATCCATGGCCTTGCATGAGACTTTGCATGGCATGATGTCCCAAAAGGATGTGAGGGACGAGAAGAAGCGGCAAAGTAAGGGCGAGCAAATGAAGCAATACCTAGACCTTCAAAGACCGAAGCTTGAGATGGAGGAGGCGGCCAAGAGGAGGAAGCTCGACATGGAGGAGGCGGCCCGGCAAAGGCAGCTCGACATCGAGGCCGACAACGTCAAGGCCAGGCAGAGGCAGCTCAACATCGAGGCCACCAATGCCGCCACCAAAGCGAAGGAGGTGGCCCTTGCGATCATGAGCGTGGACTTGTCGAAGATGAGCGACAAGACGAGGGCCTGGTTCGAGGCCAGGCAGAAGGAGATGCTCGATGCCGAAGGCCTGAACTAGGTCGTCCGATCGGCGTGGCCGTTCTTTTTGAGGCTGGCATGGTTGCCGCCCGCCCGTCGGGGCCGCTGGCAGTGTGCCGGCGAGAAAACATTCATTTTGGAGGCCGGCTGTGTTGCCGGCCGCTGGCTGTGTTGCCGGCGAGGAGAACTATTCATTTTGTAGGCTGGCTGTGTTCCAGTTTTTTAAGTGGACGCGGACAGGATGGGGCAAATGGATGCGGCCGCGCGCTGGGCGCACGGCCACCGCATCCCAGGACACGCCCGGACACGGCCCCAAACCCCTACCCAAACGGACAGAATCCGGATAAAACCGACGTCCGTTTGGGGTCGCGCGGTGGAGTTGGCACGCACATACGCTTCCCGGCAGACATACACATCAACAGTGTTCCCCGTATTGTGGAGGGTCTTTTCTTCCGGAAGCGGCGCGGCATGGCGTTAGGGCGCCGCGAGATTCGGCAGATCGTCGCCCCGTCTCCCTGTATCGTTTCTTGACTGTACATGTCATGGTTTGGTGGAGGAATTGATCGGCCGGAGATTGGAGGTTTGTCGTCGGTCAAGTGATCGATGTCGAGCGGCTGCTGCTGCTGTCTCGACGTGTACTCTAAACAAATGGCATCAAGCATCAAATTCGGCATGCGGGACCGGACATACCAGTTTATCACATTGGTGAACGTTGGCGCGCAGCGCGCAAGGCCACCAGCACGATCTCAGAAGGGAGAGGGAAACTAAATATGAGATGACAGTGATGATCTCAGGGCATGCATAGTGATCACCCTTAGTTTCTGATGGGGCCTATATTTGACGACTATGGAGTAGTAGCTCATTTGTACCGTTCATTCTATGTCGATCTCTTGCTCTCATATTAAGTCAACTAATGTCGAACATCACATGTAGTAGTGACATTCATGTGAGCACTGATGACTGTACGCACCAATCGATCGCTTAATCAATGCCAGTGGGAAAAATGGAACGAGGGGAGACGTTCGTTCATTTGGCAGCACGTACGGCTCAGTTTTATTTGCACGTTTCTTCTTTTCGTGCAGGTTATAGCTAATCGGACGGTGCATGTTAGGTTCGGCCGGAGCCTGTGGCGGAGCTAACTTTGATCGCTAGCTTGCTGGATATGAGGCCTTCTTTTCCATGCAGCCGCACTGTTGGATATGAGCCTGTGGCGGAGCTAACTTTGATCACCCGCACATGGCATGCCTCGGATGAAATCAAGTACTGTAGTTCGTACGTGGAGGACACCGATCAGTCGAGCGAGCAAGGACAAATTAAACGTCCGATTTTCACAACAGTGGGAATGCAGTGTGTGTTGGGTCGCTTCACGGGAATTTACTTAGCTTGACACATGCATGATGCATGATGAGCAACACTGAACTACACTTTCAGTGAGAAGAAATGAGAAGGCTTTGCTAGCTTGTACCGCATTTTCGTCAATTGCTATTAATCAGTTCAATGGCTTCGATCGATATTGCGTAGTAACTCATGGCACTGTAGACTACTCGTCCTAGAGTAGTTGAGACGAATAGCCACCGGTTCACCACAATGGGCAGCGTAGTAAATTGACCGCAGTGGTAAGAATATGGTCCTCCACCTCCACGTAAACCGTACTCGTGACCGTACAGATTTAAAGGCACGCACGACGGCTCCACCAAGCTGACTGTGTTAGAATCAGTTGTATAGGGATAGGATACCAGTTTGAATTGTAATCTATCTTCTATCCCTTCTTCTGTTATTCTCCCTCTAACGATGAGACCGATCTCTCCTTCTCTCTCGATCGATCTCCTCTTTCTTGTAAGCCACGACAAACCCTCAATATATACAACGCGGCCCAGACGAAGGGTTCTACGCTTCCCACATAATCTTACATGGTAACAGAGCCTCTTCCTCAGTAGATCGGAAAGAGATCACATCTAGCTACCTTCCGCGACCGGGATCATGTCGACCACCGCCTCGTCCTCCACCTTCGCCCCATCCTCCACCTCCAAAAACTCCTTTCTCAAATCGCCGCCCCAAGAGAAGCTCACGAGGGGAAATTTCCTGCTCTGGAAGGCTATCATTCTGCCCTAGATCAAGGGCGCGCAGATGGAACATCATCTCGACGCGACGAGTCCGGCACCGCCGGCCACCCTCACCATTACCAAGGACGGCAAGGACGAACAGGTGGTCAACTTTGCACGATCCCTCTGGTACACACATCAGCAACAACTCCAAGGCTACTTGATGGGCTCCGTTTCCCGCGACATCCTTGCGCAGGTCGCCATGCTCTAGACGCCGGCTCAAGTATGGAGCGCCACCCATGCTATGTTTGCTGCCCAGATTCAAGCTCAAGCGATCAACACCCGCATCGAGCTGACAAACCTGCAAAAAAGTTATTATGACTATGGTTGAATATCTTGGAAAGATCAAAAGCCTCACCGATGACGTTGCCTGCACCGCTACCGCGCTCACTGATCTGGAGATCGTGTCCAAGATCCTTGCCGGGCTGGACATGGAGTATAATCCGATCGTCTCGGCCCTTGCTGCTCGGGTTGAATCCATCACCGTCCAGGAGCTCTATAGCCAGCTTCTGAGCTTCGACGACCGTTTCAGCCTCCTCCACGGCACCAACATCCGACAATCCTCTGCCAACTCTGTCTCACGTGGCCGCGGCCGTGGGCGCGGTCACCAGGGGCAGCACGGCGGCGACGTGGGCGCGACAACAACTAGCAAGGCGACGGCGGCTACAACAACTCCAGCGGTGGCAGCGGCTACAACAACAGAATAGGGGGAGGTGGCTTCAACAACAACAACAGCCGCCGCCCCACGTCCTCCCGTCCACGCCCTAGCTGCCAACTTTGCAAGAAGGCGGGCCATGAAGTCGTGGACTGCTGGCACCGCTACGATGGAGATTTCGTCCCCGATACTCATCACGTTGCTGCGGCCATGCGTGAGCAAGGAGGAGAAGGAGTTTGGTATGTTGACTCTGGTGCAACGGACCACGTCACAAGCAAACTAGAGCAACTTTCTCTCCATGAGAAGTACCTCTACAATGATAAAATTCACACCGCAAGCGGTGGAGGTATGGATATTACATACATTGGTCAAGCTTTTATTAATTCCCCCACTCTCAAACATGATGTAGTCTTAAAAGATGTCCTTCATGTTCCACAAGCCGACAAAAACCTTGCATCTATGTCTCGTTTAGCCACTGATAATAATGTCTTCTTTGAAACTCACCCTCGTTAGTTTTTTTATAAAGGATCGGGCAACGAGGGAACTCCTCCATCACGGTAGATGCATTGGAGGTCTCTACCCCATCACATCCGGAGCACTTAGTCGCAAGCGTCGTCGAGTCTACTCTGTCATCAAGCCCTCCTTGGCAAGGTGGCATCAAAGATTAGGACATCCGTCATCGATCATAGTCAAGCAAGTAGTCAATAAAGGCAATCTCTTATTGTCAGATAGCCAAATTAGTGAGTCTGTGTGTGAATCTTGTCAATGTGCTAAGAGTCATCAAATCCCTTATCCCAAGTCAACTAGTGTGTCTCATGCTCCTTTAGAGCTTATTTTCAGTGATGTATGGGGTCATGCTAGAGATTCTTTTGGTAGAAAGAAATATCATGTCAGTTTCATCGATGACTACAGCAAGTTTACTTGGATTTATTTGCTTAAGTACAAATCTGAAGTTTTCTCTGTCTTCCAAGAGTTCCAAAAACTTGTTGAAAGACACCTTGATAGAAAAATCTTAACAGTCCAAAGTGACCGGGGAGGAGAGTATGAGAAACTTAATTCCTTCTTTCGTAGCATAGGCACTGAGCATCATGTATCTTGCCCTCATGCTCACCAACAGAACGGCTCCGTGAGTGAAAACACCGCCACATTATTGAAGTTGGTCTCTCTCTTCTTGCTCATGCCTCTATGCCTCTAAAGTATTTGGATGAAGTGTTGATAACTACCACCTATCTTATTAATCTTCTCCCTAGTAAGGTCATTGGCAACATCACTCCATTGGAGCGATTATATCACCAAAAACCTGACTACAACTCTCTTCGAATTTTTGGGTGTACTTGCTATCCCAATCTCCGTCCATATAATCGTCACAAACTTGAGCTTCGCTCCAGCCAATGTGTTTTTATTGGCTATAGCAATCTTCACAAAGGGTACAACTGCCTAGAAATTGCCACTGGACGAATTTATATTTCCAGAGATGTTGTTTTTGATGAAACGCTTTTACCGTTTTCCAAACTTCATCCAAGCGCAGGGGCTCTTTTTAACAGTCTGTATTTAGGCCCCTTTTCTTTTTCTTTTTATTTATTTGGTTTTTGCTTTGTTTTTCTTTTTGGAGTGGTTCTGTGGCCTTGCCACCTGGGAAATCATCCTCAATCCCCCTCCCAAGTGTGTCATCATTCTCAAAACCTTGCCAAGATCATGTCACTTCACTCCTTGACGAAACCCTAAACTCTTTTTCTAGGGAATATTCCTTTTTTATTAAAGGAATAACCCTATCCGCCCTAGGTTGTGAAGCAACCTATATTTCTGTCCATCCAAAAATCCCCAAATAATTCTCATAATTCCTTTGGGTCATATATAGCTCAAATATGCCCAAACATTTCCTTGGCCAGTTCAAAAATAATTCCCCAGTAATTATTCTTCCTGTTTGCCCTAAATGGCACTTTGTGAAGGAAGTGTCATTTATATTTTTCCCAGTGGCTCCCAACCTTTTTGGGCATGTTTATATGTCCAAATAATTGCATCATGCACAAGTTCAAATTTATTTGCCTAGTCAATCTTCCTCAGTGATTTTTCAAAGTTTTTGTCACATAGAAGGCTTTGTAAAGGGAGTACTAGCTAGGAGTACCCAAATGAGTTGAACTTTTGCACACTCCTTAATGTGCTCATATTAACCCCCTCCACCCATTTTCAGCCCCATCCAATCATTTATGTGAGCACAGGAGCCAATCTTTGATTCTGGCAATATTTTCAGGTTGTGAAGCAA
This sequence comes from Triticum timopheevii, assembly GCA_963921465.1. Classification (NCBI taxonomy): domain Eukaryota; kingdom Viridiplantae; phylum Streptophyta; class Magnoliopsida; order Poales; family Poaceae; genus Triticum; species Triticum timopheevii. The sequence continues at coordinate 596,744,034 of OY997274.1, forward strand.
GTGTATTTTACATTGCTTCAAAAATCCTGATAAATTACCACATCATTCTTATACCCATGAAACATCTCTCCACCCAATTTGGCATCATTTCATTGTTCCATTTGATCACCAATATTATTCCAAGTTTCTGTCCAGAGGAGATGTTTGTGAAGCAAGTACCAGCTTGGCTTTGCCAAATAGTATGAGACTTTTTGAGCATCTTCATAAGACCAAATGACTCTGCCTTGACCAATTTGAGCTCAATTTCACACTCCATGTGAGTGAATTTTGTTGATCTTCATTTCTGGACCAAAAATGCAGTTGTGAAGCAATTATATTCATTCTTGGCCCATTTCTCCTCAAACTTAACAGGATGAAAGTCCTTCTTTACCTCAACCTCACAGACAACTCCATTGCTCCCAAAACCCTTCCTGTTGATCACCAGTGCTCACCCAAGTTTAATGCAGTAAACTCAGAGGGTGATTTCTATTTAACCAGAGCATGTTTAACCAAGTTACCACCGCAGTTACAGCCTACCCTGTAGAGACTTACCACTAGACATCATTTGGCAACCCTTGGCACCTTCTCCTCTCTAGATCACGCGGTCACCACCTCTCTGGCATGCCATGGACATGAGCTGGATGGCTTCTAGCTCGGGCCCCTCCTCTGTTCGGTGTCCCAGCGAGCACAGGCGTGTCCATTGGCTCGGCCTCATCGTCGTCGTTCCCCTGGACCCCTCTCCCCCTCCGGCAGCTTCCTCGTCGACACTCGCCGACGCGCGCCCACGAGCGGACTATGCCGTTTTGTCTCGGTTCATCCCTGTCCGCTTCCTTCCTGTGTCCCTCGACCTCTTCTACCCCGTGAGCTTCTGCCCTGTGCCTCCATCGTCGCCTGCCTCCGAGCTCGAGCGCATGAGCACGCGCCTGCGGAGCCGGACACGCGTCCGCGATGGTGCCAGCTCGACATCCCTCGCCCCGCCTATAAATGGCTACCCCGAGCCCCCCCGAGCTCACCTATCGCCTCACCACTCCCCCAGGAGCCCGCCCAGTGTCTCCAATGAGCCTCTGGAGCTCTCCCCGACCACCATTGCCGCCGGCCTTCTTCACCTAAATTTGCATGAACCGAGCCCTCCCTCTCCTCTTAGCCACTACCAGAGCACCACCTAGTCCCCGGCGGTCCTTCCCATCTACTTAGTTCATCGCCGGAGCCCACATCGCCGCATGCCCCATCTTGGCTGAAGACCACGCCCGCGGTTGCTCCCTGTTGTTGCCGCTACAGCGCTCCCCAGCGTTGGTGCAGCCCCTGGATGGGTCCGGGCCTCTGTCCCGAGGCCACCGGTGTCCTTCCCCTGGCTGGAGATGGCCAGAGCCTCCGTGCCCGACGACGGCAGCGCCCCTGCCCTGCATTCTGTCGAGGAGAGGAGGAGCAGACACGGGGGAAGAAGAAGGAAGCGTGGCAGGAGAGAGAGCAATGTGGGGCCACCTGTCGGTCCCTTAGCCGTTGACCAGCCCCGGCCCCGCCTTGCCACGTCAGTTAAGTGGAAGCATAATCCCAAAAATACATTTTCAGTTTTCTGTCCAGGCCCCTGTTTGAAAATCTTTTCATTGCAGATAGGTCCCTGGCAGGAAAACATCCACAACTTTTTATCCGTAACTCCAAATGAGGTGATTCCAAAGCCTACTTCTTCGTTTCTCGTTCTTTTGGTTTCATTTTCACTATGGTTTGACACTATGAAAATGACCATTTTGCCCCTGCCCTTAATCAGCCCCCTCCGAGAGAGAACATTTTCCAGCGATTCGTTCCGCGAGTTTCTCGCACTTTCTCCCAGTGATTTCTTCCACCCCAGGCAAGCCACAATACCCACTTGCATGATAGTCATGCAGTAGCCATGGTTTTCAACTTGAATCTTTATTAAGTGTTTGCTTGTTGAAAAGATGGTTATCGTTGTTCCGGTGATGTTTAGATTTGCATGTTCACTTTTGTGCTATGTTGTTTTGTACTCTGTTATCATGTTCTACCTGCTAGTATTTCCTTTCATATATTTATGCTTGCTAGTAGTACATGTTGATGTTGGTGATGGTCTTCGCTGCATGACTGTCGTCTGTCCCGAGTACCGTTGTTATGCATGTTCCCTTGCATCCAGTTCGTTAAATGCTTGCACGATGGTATTGTTGATATGGTGGATAGTTATGTTATGCCGTCATGATTATGTTGATATCATGTTCATGCATTGTAATTGCCATCATGTTATTTTATCATGGCTCAGCATATTTGCATTCAAGTTTAACCGCATTAAAGTGAACTTGAACAACTGTTGGCTGAGTCATGGTGCCGCTGAATCAAGCTGACCAGTGCAACCACGCTTGCCGGTATGGGACGGCCCTAACTGGGTCTATTGTTGTGCCTCTCGCCGGTGCCTCCAACGAGGGAAGGTTATGGGCGCGCGCTACCCTGATCAGGTAGGCGGACATAACCTTGTGTGCCTGATAGCCCACAAGTGTAGGGGATCGCAACAGCTTTCGAGGGTAAAGTATTCAACCCAAGTTTATTGATTTGACACAAGGGGAGCCAAAGAATATTCTTGAGTATTAGTAGTTGAGTTGTCAATTCAACCACACCTGGATAACTTAGTATCTGCAACAAAGTGTTTAGTAGCAAAAGTGGTATGATAATAAAGGTAACGGTAGCAAAAGTAAAGATAAATGTTTTGGGGTTTTTGTAGTAGTTGTAACAGTAGCAATGGAAAAGTTAATAAGCGAAGAACAATATGTGAAAAGCTCGTAGGCAATGGATCAGTGATGGATAATTATGCCGGATGCGATTCCTCATGTAATAGCTATAACATAGGGTGACATAGAACTAGCTCCAATTCATCAATGTAATGTAGGCATGTATTCCGTAAATAGTCATACGTGCTTATGGAAAAGAACTTGCATGACATCTTTTGTCCTACCCTCCCGTGGCAACGTGGTCCTTATGGAAACTAAGGGATCTTAAGGCCTCCTTTTAATAGAGAACCAGAACAAAGCATTAGCACATAATGAATACATGAACTCCTCGAACTACGGTCATCACCGAGAAGTATCCCGATTATTGTCACTTCGGGGTTGTCGGATCATAACACATAATAGGTGACTATAGACTTGCAAGATAGGATCAAGAACACACATATATTCATGAAAACATAATAGGTTCTGATCTGAAATCATGGCACTCGGGCCCTATTGACAAGCATTAAGCATAGCAAAGTCATAGCAACATCAATCTCAGAACATAGTGGATACTAGGGATCAAACCCTAACAAAACTAACTTAATTACATGGTAAATCTCATCCAACCCATCACCGTCCAGCAAACCTACGATGGAATTACTCACGCACGGCGGTGAGCATCATGAAATTGGTGATGGAGGATGGTTGATGATGACGACGGCGACGAATCCCCCTCTCCGGAGCCCCGAACGGACTCCAGATCAGCCCTCCCAAGAGAGATTAGGGCTTGGCGGCGGCTCCGTGTCGTAAAACGCGATGAAACTTTCTCTCTAATTTTTTTCTCCCCGAACGTGAATATATGGAGTTGGGGTTGAGGTCGGTGGAGGTCCAAGGGGCCCACGAGATAGGAGGGCGCGCCCTGGGGGGGGGGGGGGGGGCGCCCCCTGTCTCGTGGACAGCCTGTGGGCCCCCTAGTGTTGATTCTTTCGCCAAAAATTCTTATTAATTCCAAAAAGTGCCTCCGTGGATTTCCAGGACATTCCGAGAACTTTTCTTTTCTATACATAAAACAACATCATGGCAGTTCTGCTGAAAATAGCGTCAGTCCGAGTTAGTTTCATTCAAATCATGCAAGTTAGAGTCCAAAACAAGGGCAAAAGTGTTTGGAAAAGTAGATACGTTGGAGACGTATCAGTGCCCATTGATGAGTTTATGGATCCGGGTCCCAGAGTGGATCGTGGCCATGACGGTGGTCGTTGTTTCTTGTGGTAGACACGGGGCCACCCATGACTTAGCCCAAAGGGGAGTTGGTCGGAGTGGCCAGGAGAGTGTCATGGCAATAGGATGGTTTTGTCGGAACACCGTTGGTCCAACCGAATGGGAATGTGAGGCCATGGGTTTCGTAGTGTGGGACAGTGTACTAACCTCTGCAGAGTGTGTATTAAATCTATCGATAGCCGCGCTCGCGGTTAAGAGCCCAATTCGAAAGTAGGTCACACCGTGAGTCAACAGTAATAAGAATAACTTGATTAATGACAACCCGTGGTTGTGATCGCCGTAAGGATCACGGGCCAAGTATTGGTCGTGGTTGTGATCGCCGTAAGGATCCCGGGCCAAGTATTGGTCCTGGTTGTGATTGCCGTAAGGATCACGGTTTGAGGCCAAGTGTTGGTCATGGTTGTGATCGCCGGAAAGATCACCGTGGTATCGAGGATACCAAGTTGTGTATATTCATGATGTTGTGCGACAGTCGTGGGTAAAGATCAAGCTCCTTGTGGTCATTTAATGATCGCTACAGTATTGTTTATACCAAGCTTGATTTGATCCTGAGATGATCGTGTGATGTCCGAGGTAGGTAAGTGATGCATGCGTAGGTTACGAGGTAACCCGAGCGGAATAAGTGGTGCATGTAGTGTCGTCATGTTGCATGCTAGCATCGTCAGATTCATATGCTCATGCCATGCTCATATTTTTCTAGCTATATCATGTTTATGTTGGTCATGCCATGTTATTCTCATGATCTCATGATAATTCCTGTTTAACCTGTAATTGTCATGTCGTTTTCTGCCTTGAATGCTTCTGGTTACTGTGAGCTTGCAAGTACATTCAATGTACTGACCTGGCGTGTCATGCTATTTTGCAGGTCATGCCTGATTTGATTGCTTGCTTGCTGTGGTTTCCGTTCATGCGAGCTAGGATAAGCGTTCCAGCCAGAGTCCCTGCAGAGTGGAGTTCACCAGCGTCGTCATTGTTCCGTTGCTAGAAGTTTTTTTGCTACATCGTGTTGCTTTGCTGCTTGCATAGAGCAACTGAGGATGGCATAGTGTCGCTGTACCGATGTTATTCCTTGTAATATCCGAGACCTTGTAATCATACCCGTGCAATAATAGAGAGCTGATTTGTTCTATGCTAAGCAGTTCCGTATTGAAAGTGCAACTATCCCTAGGTGGTTTTGGTAATTCATAACAACATATAGCTCATTGAGCTAATGCTATTCCAAGACTATTATTTCAGGAAAGCTCAATGAATGGCATGGCATGGATGATGAAAGTGGATCCCTCAAAATATTAAGGACAAAGGATTGGCTCAAGCTCAAAAGCTCAAGATTCTTCATTTTATATTTTAGTGATCCAAGATCACATTGAGTCTATAGGAAAAGCCAATACTATCAAGAAGGGATGAGGTGTTGCTTAATGAGCCTCTTGCTTCATGTGCTTTGTGATATGCTCCAAAACCCTCAGCTACTTTCCCACATCCACGAAAGACCTAAACCCAAAGCCAAAATCGGTCACACCGATTCTTCCTATCCGGCGCCACCGATTCCAAAAGTCATAGCCACTGCCACAAACCCTAAGCAAATCGGTCTTACCGATAGGGATCTCGGTCTCACCGAGATGGGATTGTAATCTCTCTGTTTCCCTTCGTAACGTTTCGGTCTAATCGAAGTGAGCGATCGGTCCCACCGAGATTGCAATGTAAACTCTCTGTTTCCTTTTTGTAACATTTCGGTCTCATCGGAAAGAGAAAATTGGTCCGACCGAGTTTACCCGACCAACTCTCTGGAAAGCTTATTACCAAAATCGGTCTCACCGAGTTTGTGTAATCGGTCTTACCGAGATTACGTTATGCCCTAACCCTAACCAAATCAGTCTCACCGAGATGCATGTCAGTCCCACCGAAAATCCTAACGGTCACTAGGTTTGCTAAATCGGTCCGACCGAGTCTATTGAATCGGTCCCACCGAGTTTGGTAAATTGTGTGTAACGGTTAGATTTTGTGTGGAGGCTATATATACCCCTCCACCTCCGCTTCATCCGTAGAGAGAGCCATCAGAACGAACCTGCACTTCCAACTTACCATTTCTGAGAGAGAACCACCTACTCATGTGTTGAGGCCAAGATATTCCATTCCTACCATATGAATCTTGATCTCTAGCCTTCCCCAAGTTTCTTTCCACTCAAATCTTCTTTCCACCAGATCCAAAACCTATGAGAGAGAGTTGAGTGTTGGGGAGACAATCATTTGAAGCACAAGAGCAAGGAGTTCATCATCAACGCACCATTTGTAACTTCTTGGAGAGTGGTGTCTCCTAGATTGGCTAGGTGTCACTTGGGAGCCTCCAACAAGATTGTGGAGTTGAACCAAGGAGTTTGTATGGGCATGGAGATCGCCTACTTCGTGAAGATCTACCGCTAGTGAGGCAAGTCCTTCGTGGGCGACGGCCATGGTGGGATAGACAAGGTTGCTTCTTCGTGGACCCTTCGTGGGTGGAGCCCTCCGTGGACTCGCGCAACCGTTACCCTTCGTGGGTTGAAGTCTCCATCAACGTGGATGTACGATAGCACCACCTATCGGAACCACGCTAAAAACATCCGTGTCTCCAATTGCTTTTGAATCCTCCAAACCCTTCCCTTTACTTTCTTGCAAGTTGCATGCTTTAATTTCCGCTGCCTATATACTCTTTGCATGCTTGCTTGAATAGTGTGATGATTGCTTGACTTGTCCTAAATAGCTAAAATCTGCCAAACTCTAAAATTGGGAAAAGGTTAAGTTTTTAATTGGTCAAGTAGTCTAATCACCCCCCCTCTAGACCTACTTCAAGGTCCTACAAGTGGTATCAGAGCATTGGTCTCCATTTGCTTTGATTTTCATTGCTTTTGGTGGTCATAGCCTTGGTTTCACAACCTAGGAGAGTATGTCGTCTAGCGAGGGAAATTATCACCGTAGAGGTCCTTACTTTGATGGTACTAATTTTGCTAGTTGGAAGCATAAGATGAAAATGCATATTCTTGGACATAACCCCGCCGTTTGGGCAATTATTTGTATTGGCTTGCAAGGTGAATTCTTTGATGGGAGAGAACCGAACCGTGAAGCTAATGCAGAAGAATTGAAGATGCTGCAATACAACGCTCAGGCTTGTGATATCATCTTCAACGGATTGTGCCCTGAAGAATTCAACAAAATCAGCCGTCTTGAGAATGCAAAGGAAATTTGGGATACTTTGATTGATATGCATGAATGTAACGAATCCGTCAAGGAATCCAAGCTGGATGTGCTCCAAAGTCAGCTTGACAAGTTCAAAATGAAGGATGGTGAAGGTGTCGCTGAAATGTACTCTAGGCTTGCTCTTATCAAAAATGAGATTGCCGGCTTAGGGAGTGAAGAGATGACCGACAAATTCATCATCAAGAAGATCCTAAGAGCATTGGATGGAAAGTATGATACCGTGTGCACATTGATTCAAATGATGCCAAACTACAAAGATCTCAAGCCAACGGAAGTCATTGGAAGAATTGTTGCTCATGAGATGTCACTCAAGGATAAGGAGGAACTTCACAACAAGTCAAGTGGTGCTCACAAAGCCTCAAGTGAAGCCCCCACATCATCAAGGGAGAAACAAACCTTCAATGAAGAATTGAGCTTAATGGTGAAGAACTTCAACAAATTCTACAAGAGTAGAAGCAAAGAAAGAAGCTCCAAGTCAAGATCTTACAATGACAAAAGATCTTCTAGTCGAGAGCGCAATTGCTACAATTGTGGGAGACCCGGACACTATTCCAATGAGTGTACAACACCCTACAAAAGAAGAGAAGATTCTCCAAGAAGAAGAAGCAAAAGAGAAGAATCACCACCAAGAGAGAGGAGGAGTAGAGATGATCATTATGAACGAAGACCCTGATGGAGAAGCAAGGATTCGAAAAGGAAGGACAAGTCATCAAGGAGCTACACAAAACGAAGACATCAAGCTCATGTTGGTGAATGGGTATCTGGCTCCGACTCCGACAATCACTCCGAGAGAAGCTATCACTCCGACTCCGAATATACTCAAGATGAAGGTGTTGCCGGTCTAGCATTTGTGTCAACCAACTCCTACGACATATTTGATTCACCAAATGAAGGAATTGGAAGATGCTTCATGGCAAAAGGTCCAAAGGTAACACATCGTGAGTGTGTTGATTTCAATAGTGATGAAGATGACTTGCTTGTGGATGATGATTTACTTGTTGACAACTCTAGTGATGAATACTATGATGAAACGTCAATTAATCATGCTAATCAAGATAACACGGATGACAATGATAAGGAGAAGATTGAGCTTCTAACTAAAGAACTAAACACTCTTAAGTTGGCTCATGAAACTATCTTCGAAGATCATCGAGAACTTTTGAGGGCTCATGAGAAGTTACGCTTTGAAAAGCTCAATCTAGAGCAAGAGCATGAGTTCTTAAAAGCAATCAATGATGATCTCCGCAAGAAAAGTTCTTCTTACATTGCCAAGCATTTACTCTTATCTACTTACATGCCTCAAGTCAAGTCTAGTAACAAGTACAAGAAAGATACTTCCTCTAGTAGTAACAATAATAATATCAAATCCAATATTGTTGCTTCTAGTAGTTCTCTTGATTCCACAAATGATTCTCTTAGCCAAGTTACACTTGAGCAAGAAAATATCTTATTGAAGGGAATTATAGAGAAAGGTGTTTACAAGAGCCTTGCCAGGAGTAAGCAATTCGAGGAAATTGTACGCAAGCAAGGAAGGCACCGGAAGAATCAAGGTGTTGGTTTTGAACGAAAGTTCAATGCCAATTTAGTTGAGTGGGAAGAAGATCAATACCCCAAGACGAAGTTTGTTCCTCAACAAGAGAAGTATGATCCTACTTCCTTCAAGGGAACACAAGCTCAAGATGATCTTCCACCACAAGACCACAAGAACAAAGGCAAGGACAAGCTTCAAGAAGAGATTGATGCATTTTAAGAAGCACCTAAAGCCTCGTTCAAGTGGGTTCCCAAGACTACGTCAAGTTCTACCTCATCAAGTACAACTACAACTCCAAGGATTCCCATCAAGATGATGTGGATCCCGAAGAAGAAGAACTAGAGAGTTCTCGAGGGTGACTCCGCCAACATTCTTCACTCCTATCATTATGGCAAGAACAAGTGCAATCAACTTCCACATCTTTCACTAGTTCAAGGAGTCACAAACCCTCATGTTGGTAAGGCAAGGGACAAGGTAACCTAATGATTTCATGGACATCATCTTGTGTGTGCATCACTCTATGTCTATGTATACTTTTTTTTGTTCCTTGTGGGACTAACCCATGTAGGTAAGTTGAAAGTGCAACTCACTCCAAAGGATTGCTCCAAATGATCTACATCAACATTGAGCTTCCACATCTTCAACACCTACATGAAGTCATCATCGACAAAACCCAAGGTTAGTTCATCCCTCTAAGGGGGGATCTCACATCTAGGGGGAGCTTAACTCTAAGAATTGAGTCAAAGCAACTCTAATGGTGTGAACATATCAATGCATTATGTAAAAGTGGTAACTCCACTTGAGCTTAAACGATGAGTATGACCTATGATCAAATGTTCTCATTTGACTCCTAAGTCAATATACTCATATATAGATGACCTAGTCATCGCCGATTGTTTGATAGATGCTAGTATTGGTTGTGCATGCTTGGCCACATATTTCATTTGCCATCTTATTGTGTGAGCATGTTGGTGCATATTTTACTCATTCAAGGACATCCACTTGTTGTTTTGATTGTTTGGCTTCTTTTCTTTTTGCCAAGTGGATGGACAAGAATGCCTAAGAACTTTCTCTAGCTATCTATGCTTTTCTCGTCTCAAACTCTATTCATGATACATCACAAAATTTGATCAAGTTAGATTCGAACCACTCTGTGTGAGGAGCACTCGGAGTCCCCGATTCGTCATAGACTTAAACTTCCAAAACCTCTTTGTGACTCTCGGTCTGACCGATTCCTCCATTTCGGTCCTACCGAGATCATTAAGTTGATCTGAGTTTTCAATCTCGGTGCAACCGATTTGAACTTTTCAGTTACACCGAGTTGCTGTAACTGTACACAGTTATGCATCTCGGTGCCAGCGAGTTGTTCCACTCGGTCACACCGACAGGGTCGGGCTATATATAGCCACGGGCAAATTTTTGGAAATTTCTCCGAAACCCTTCGCCCGCGCAATAGCTCGCTCTGCCATCGAAGGTCTCCGGATCGTCTCCTCGTCACCAGCCGCCTCCAGTAGCTGGTCTCCCCATCAAGGGATTTCGCCCCACGCCGTTGCCGCCGTAGCGAGTCCACCGCCAAGTTAGGGTATGGACTCGATCTTTGTGCTATCCTCGTCTGATTCCTAGCACATTGTGTTCTTATTGTATCTTGCCACGATTGAAACAATCCTATCCACTCAATATAGTCCGTAGATTAGATGAGATTCAAAATTTTAGGGTTAGGTTTCCACTGAAACCATCTCGGACCCACCGAGTTGAAAAACTCGGTCTCACCGATTTGGCTTATGCCATTGCACTAGTGACTCTCGGTCTGACCGAGAATTACTAATCGGCGCGACCGATTTTAGGATTCTGTGAAACCCTAGCAGTCTCGGTGCCACCGAACTGTGACTCGGTCCAACCGAGATCATCAGTTTAGGTTCCAAAACTGCTTCGGTATCACCGAGTTTGAAAATCGGTTGATCCGAAATGCTTTCTATGGAAAACTAAAACTGATTTTTTGAATCATTCTTTTGCAAAAATCTCTGCATTTTTTGATGCTCATCCATTCTATCTCATCTATAACTCTTCACAGGGTCAGAAGTCAGTGTTAGCAGCATGTCAGACCAGAGTGACAGCCAGAACAGGTCAGAAGAGCAGATTGACATGAGCAAGGGCACTAGTCCCTCAAGCTCTACAGATGAAGGGAGCAGAAGCACTCCTAGCAACCTACCTAATGCTGCTACCAGGCAAAGGAGGAAGAGAACTTCAGACTCAGAGGATGAGGACTATAAAGCTGAAGAAGATGAGGCTACTTCCAAGAAAGTAGTGCTCAAGAAGGAATATGGCTCAGCAAAGAATACAAAGCCAGGCCTCAACAAGAAAGTTCCTGCCAAGAGGACACCAATGCCCAAAGCCAGAAGGTCCACTCAAGTGCCAGAACAGACTGAACCCAAAGAGGCACCTGCAAAGAAAGTCACAACTTCCAAATCTCAGAAAGTTCCCACTGGAGAGACTATGAAGTTCACCATAGAATCAGAGGATGAAGGTGCTCAAGACAAGAAGAAGAAGAGAGCAAGAACCACAACTGCCCAGGTTCTTGGAAAGCCCTCTATGAGAAGAGATGCTGGAGAGGAAGAAGAGGTTGCTGCACCAGCACCAAAGGCACCCAAGCTTATGGGTGATGCTATAATGTCAGGGGCTGCAACATCTAAGCCCAAGGAAGCACCCAAAGCTGCCTCCAAGGCCAAGCAAGTACCAAAGAGGAATACTAGGAGTATTCCAGCTGCTGAGAAGAACAAGGCCCCAGTGCCAAATGTTGCTGATGAAGAAGATGAAGAAGGACAGGTCCTAACGAAGCTCAAGCCCAAGATACCAGACCACAATGATGCCCATACTGTGGCTGAGGACATGAGGATCAGGAAGGACTCAGGGTTGAGGCTATGGAGGATGGAAGATCCATATGCCTCAAGGAGAAGAACTGGTGTTGACTACAGGTTCCATACAAAGGAACAGCAGGACTTCTGTGAGACAATTCTGTTGGATAAGAAGCCCATAGTTTGTGATATGAGGTGGGTCGATTGGACCTACATCAAGGACAATGAAGAGCACTATCCTGGAGTGCAAGAAAGCTTTGTTGCTTGTGGAGTTGCTGATTTTGTTGGGCAAAAGCTCACCCACTGGAATGATGAGCTTATCATGCAATTCTACTCCACAACACACTTTTATCCAGATGGAAGAATTGTTTGGATGTCTGAAGGTACAAGGTACCAGTCAACTATTGAAGAATGGGCAAGTCTGATAAATGCCCCAAAAGAAAATGAGGATGACCTGGATATCTATGCAAAGAAGAAGATGGATCACAATTCCATGGCTCACATGTACAAGGAGATCCCAGACAAGGCAGTTGAGACACATAAGTTTGGATCAATTCACTTTCTGCTGTCAGGGCTGCCAACCATCAATTGGATTCTGAGGCATACTCTGTTGCCCAAGTCTGGTGACCATAACATGATCAGAGGGCATGCCATCAACATGTTGCGTGTGTTTGATGTGCCACAAAAGTTCAAAGTCATGAGCCTGATGATTGAAACCATTAAGAGGACTGCAGCAGATCAGAAGAGGAGCTGTGGATATGCCCCTCAGATTCAGGAGTTGATAAACTCAAAGATGGGCACAGGGAAATATCAATTGGATAAGGAACACTTTCCACTTTATCCAGAGTTTGAGGACAATGAGGTTTTCATGAATGAGAATGATCCAACATCAGTTCAAGCTCAGGAGAAGAAGGAGAAGGCAAAGAAGGAGAAGGCTGCCAAGATGCCAACTCAAGAGGAGGCATCTGAATATTTCTTAAAGAACAAGCAGGAGCAGCTTGGTTACTTAATAGCATCAATACTGAGGATTGAGAAGGGACTGGCCACCCTCACTCAGAATCAGGAGAGCTTGGAGAGAATCATGGAACTCAAATTCCATGACCTTGATGTCAAAGTAACTGAGATTCAATCTGTTATGGAGCAGCTGCAGGATGACATGCATGAGAGGCAGGGCAAGACTACCACAAATGTGTTTGCCAGAGTGCCTAGAGCCCAGAGATCAGTTGCAGTACATGTGACAGACACTAGAGAAACAACATCTGCACCAGCTACAACCCCTACTGTTCTAGTGCAACCAACTCCAACATCAACTCCAGCACCCTCTACTTCAACTGAAGCCATCGTCCTTGGAGTTATCCAGACACCACCACCTGAAGATCAAGCCTGAGAGTCAATCTAGCACTACGCATTTTCTATGAACTTTTTGGTAACTTGTTGCCAAAGGGGGAGAAAGATGTATAGATCATAGGCTTCGAGAGAGAGAGTGTTGCTTTTGTTCTCTCTTGCTTTATTTGGTGGTTAAAACTTGTTTGCTTTTGATTTCTTGAGATACTATGCTTGTGAGACATTGATGATCATGTGTTTGATCATAAGATACACTTATGCATGTTTGATGATATTATCTTATCTATCCTATGTGATCATTCACCTTGCTTGGTGATGAGTGCATGTATTCAATATTTATTATTTTGAGCGCTCCACCAAGATGTATGTGACATGGAAGAGTAACCCATGAGCCTAATTCATTGTGCATTTGCAGTCCAAAGCAAATCTTAAACTATGCACAAATTTAGGGGGAGCTCTTGCTTATCACATACTTCTCAAAGCGACGATGTTATTCAATCTTATTATCATTTGTCGAAGCTTTGATCTATATGTGCAACTATCCCTAGGTGGTTTTGGTAATTCATAACAACATATAGCTCATTGAGCTAATGCTATTCCAAGACTATTATTTCAGGAAAGCTCAATGAATGGCATGGCATGGATGATGAAAGTGGATCCCTCAAAATACTAAGGACAAAGGATTGGCTCAAGCTCAAAATCTCAAGACTCTTCATTTTATATTTTAGTGATCCAAGATCACATTGAGTCTATAGGAAAAGCCAATACTATCAAGAAGGGATGAGGTGTTGCTTAATGAGCCTCTTGCTTCATGTGCTTTGTGATATGCTCCAAAACCCTCAGCTACTTTCCCACATCCACAAATGACCTAAACCCAAAGCCAAAATCGGTCACACCAATTCTTCCTATCCGGCGCCTGTTAGGGAACGTAATAAATTCAAAATTTTGCTATGTACACACAAGATCATGGTGATGGCATAGCAATGAGAGGGGAGAGTGTTGTCCACGTACCCTCGTAGACCGTAAGCGGAAGCGCTATGACAACGCGGTTGATGTAGTCGTACGTCTTCACGATCCGACCGATCCAAGTACCGAACGTACGACACCACCGAGTTCAGCACACTTTCAGCTTGATGATAAAGTGTCGGGGATGAGTTCCGTCAGCACGACGGTGTGGTGACGATGATGATGATGCTCTACCGGCGCAGGGCTTCGCCTAAACTCCGCAACGATATGACCGAGGTGGAATATGGTGGAGGGGGGCACCGCACACGGCTAAGGAATGATCCGTAGATCATCTTGTGTGTTCTAGGGTGCCCCCTGCCCCCGTATATAAAGGAGCAAGGGGGGGTGCGGCCGGCCCTAGGAGGAGGCGCGCCGGAGGAGTCCTACTCCTCCCTAGTTGGACTAGGACTTGGGGGGAAGGAGGAGAGGGGGGGAAAGGAAAGAGGGGGCGCCGCCCCCCCTCCTTGTCCTATTCGGACTGGGGGGGAGGGGCGCGCGGCTGCCCCTTGGCCCCTTCTCCTCTTCCTCCACTAGGCCCAATAAGGCCCATTAGGTCACCGGGGGGTTCCGGTAACCTCCCGGTACTCCGGTAAATGCCGATTTCACCCGGAACACTTCTGATGTCCAAACATAGGCTTCCAATATATCAATCTTTATGTCTCAACCATTTCGAGACTCCTCGTCATGTCCGTGATCACATCCGGGACTCCGAACAAACTTCGGTACATCAAAACTTATAAACTCATAATGAAACTGTCATCGTAACGTTAAGCGTGCGGACCCTACGGGTTCGAGAACTATGTAGACATGACCTAGAACTATTCTCGGTCAATAACCAATAGCGGAAACTGGATGCCCATATTGGCTCCTACATATTCTACGAAGATCTTTATCGGTCAAACCGCATGACAACATACGTTGTTCCCTTTGTCATCGGTATGTTACTTGCCCGAGATTCGATCGTCGATATCCAATACCTAGTTCAATCTCGTTATCGGCAAGTCTCTTTACTCGTTACGTAATGCATCATTCCGTAACTAACTCATTAGCTACATTGCTTGCAAGGCTTGTAGTGATGTGCATTACCGAGAGGGCCCAGAGATACCTCTCCAACAATCGGAGTGACAAAACCTAATCTCGAAATACGCCAACCCAACATGTACCTTTGGAGACACCTGTAGTACTCCTTTATAATCACCCAGTTACGTTGTGACGTTTGGTAGCACCCAAAGTGTTCCTCCGGTAAACGGGAGTTGCATAATCTCATAGTTACAGGAACATGTATAAGTCATGAAGAAAGCAATAGCAATATACTAAACGATCAAGTGCTAGGCTAATGGAATGGGTCATGTCAATCACATCATTCTCCTAATGATGTGATCCCATTAATCAAATGACAACACATGTCTATGGTTAGGAAACATAACCATCTTTGATCAATGAGCTAGTCAAGTAGAGGCATACTAGTGACGTTATGTTTGTCTATGTATTCACACATGTATCATGTTTCCGGTTAATACAATTCTAGCATGAATAATAAACATTTATCATGATATGAGGAAATAAATAATAACTTTATTATTGCCTCTAGGGCATATTTCCTTCAGTCTCCCACTTGCACTAGAGTCAATAATCTAGATTACACAGTAATGATTTTAACACCCATGGAGTCTTGGTGCTGATCATGTTTTGCTCGTGAGAGAGGCTTAGTCAATGGGTCTGCAACATACATATCTGTATGTATCTTGCAAATCTCTATGTCTCCCACTTGGACTTGGTCCCGGATGGAATTGAAGCATCTCTTGATGTGCTTGGTCGTCTTGTGAAATCTGGATTCCTTTGCCAAGGCAATTGCACCAGTATTGTCACAGAAGATCTTCATTGGTCCCGATGCACTAGGTATGACACCTAGATCGGAAATGAACTCCTTCATCCAGATTCCTTCATTTGCTGCTTCCGAAGTAGCTATGTACTCTGCTTCACATGTAGATCCCGCCACGATGCTTTGTTTAGAACTGCACCAACTTACAGCTCCACCTTTAATAAAAACACGTATCCGGTTTGCGATTTAGAATCGCCCGGATCAGTGTCAAAGCTTGCATCGACGTAACCATTTACGACTAGCTCTTTGTCACCTCCATATACGAGAAACATATCCTTAGTCCTTTTCAGGTATTTCAGGATGTTCTTGACCGCTGTCCAGTGATCCACTCCTGGATTACTTTGGTACCTTCCTGCCAAGCTTATTGCTAAGCACACATCAGGTCTGGTACACAACATTGCATACATGATAGAGCCTATGGCTGAAGCATAGGGAACATCTTTCATTTTCTCTCTATCTTCTGCCGTGGTCGGGCATTGAGTCTGAGTCAATTTAACACCTTGTAGCACGGGCAAGAACCCTTTCTTTGCCTGATCCATTTTGAACTTTTTCAAAACTTTATCAAGGTATGTGCTTTGTGAAAGTCCTATTAAGCATCTTGATCTATCTCTATAAATCTTGATGCCCAATATATAAGCAGCTTCACCGAGGTCTTTCATAGAAAAACTTTTATTCAAGTATCCCTTTATGCTATCCAGAAATTCTATATCATTTCCAATTAATAATATGTCATCTACATATAATATCAGAAATGCTACAGAGCTCCCACTCACTTTCTTGTAAATACAGGCTTCTCCAAAAGTCTGTATAAAACCATATGCTTTGATCACACTATCAAAGCGTTTATTCCAACTCCGAGATGCTTGCACCAGTCCATAAATGGATCGTTGGAGCTTGCACACTTTGTTAGCACCTTTTGGATCAACAAAACCTTCTGGTTGCATCATATACAACTCTTCTTCTAGAAATCCATTCAAGAATGCAGTTTTGACATCCATTTGCCAAATTTCATAATCATAAAATGCAGCAATTGGTAACATGATTCAGACAGACTTAAGCATCGCTATGGGTGAGAAAGTCTCATCGTAGTCAACACCTTGAACTTGTCGAAAACCTTTTGCAACAAGTCGAGCTTTATAGACAGTTACATTACCATCAGCGTCAGTCTTCTTCTTAAAGATCCATTTATTCTCAATGGCTTGCCGATCATCGGGCAAGTCAACCAAAGTCCATACTTTGTTCTCATACATGGATCCCATCTCAGATTTCATGGCCTCTAGCAATTTTGCGGAATCTGGGCTCATCATCGCTTCCTCATAGTTTGTAGGTTCGTCATTGTTAAGTAACATGACTTCCAGAATAGGATTACCGTACCACTCTGGTGCGGATCTTACTCTGGTAGACCTACGAGGTTTAGTAGAAACTTGATCTGAAGTTTCATGATCAATATCATTAGCTTCCTCACTAATTGGTGTAGTTGTCACAGGAACCGGTTCTTGTGATGAACTGCTTTCCAATAAGGGAGCAGGTACAGTTACCTCATCAAGTTCTACCTTCCTCCCACTCACTTCTTTCGAGAGAAACTCCTTCTCTAGAAAGGATCCGAATTTAGCAACCAAAATCTTGCCCTCAGATCTGTGATAGAAGGTGTACCCAACAGTTTCTTTTGGGTATCCTATGAAGACACATTTCTTCAATTTGGGTTCGAGCTTATCTGGTTGAAGTTTCTTCACATAAGCATCGCAGCCCCTAACTTTAAGAAACGACAACTTTGGTTTCTTGCCAAACCACAGTTCATGAGGCGTCGTCTCAACGGATTTTGATGGTGCCCTATTTAACGTGAATGCGGCCGTCTCTAAAGCATAACCCCAAAACGATAGCGGTATATCAGTAAGAGACATCATAGATCGCACCATATCTAGTAAAGTACAATTACGACGTTCGGGCACACCATTTCATTGTGGTGTTCCGGGTGACGTGAGTTGCAAAACTATTCCGCATTGCTTCAAGTGTAGACCAAACTCGTAACTCAAATATTCTCCTCCACGATCAGATGTAGAAATTTTATTTTCTTGTTACGATGATTTTCCACTTCACTCTGAAATTCTTTGAACTTTCAAATGTTTCAGACTTGTGTTTCATTAAGTAGATATACCCATATCTGCTCAAATCATCTGTGAAGGTGAGAAAATAACGATACTGTGACGCCTGGATATTTAGGCTACAGTAATTCCACGCTAATGATGCCACGTCACCTTGGTTACTGTTGTTAATCTCGCGATGGTTCAAAAACGATTCAAATTCAAATTTAAAATCAAGTCAAACAATTAAAGTTTTCAAAAGTCAAAACTAAAATGTTCTTAATGTGACAAATAAATCATGGATATTATTGATGGAGTAACAACATCTTTATAAGATATTTAAATACACTAAAGTGATTAAAACAACATCAAAACAATTAGTTATACTCCTAATATATTTTACCAAATACTACACTATTTTTATTCTGAGGTAAAACTTCTTAGAACATTGGATTATTTTGACACACTATTTTTGGGGCTATTTTCATATTTTACTAAACCAAAAATAAAGTGCAACTAAAATAAAACAGTAAAGAAATAAAATAATAAAAACAAAAAACAAAACAATACGAATAAAAGGGAAAGAGAGGGAACCCCTCCCTGCTGGACCGTGGCCCAGCTGGCCACTAGGCCGCCTGGCCGGCCCAACCGGCCACCCACTCCCCCATTAACCCCACGGTCCACCCGACCGAAACCCTAGCCGCACCCCACATTCCCCCCACGATCCCCCCGATCTCTTTCCCCTTCCCCGCGTGGATCTGGATCGGGGGCGCTCGCCCTGAAAACGGTGCCCCGAACCCATCGCCTCGTCGCCTCGCGGACGCTGCCTGGAGCCCGCGCCGCCACCGTGGGACCCCGCCCGGAGCTACATCGCCGTCGCCTCGTCGTCCTCGCCGGATCTCCCTCGTCGGACTTCCCCGAACTCCGTCGAGCCCACTGCCCCGTTCCCTACAGACACCCGGTGAGGTCCCGGCCTCCTCTCTCTCCCTCGCCTCGACGTGCACACCGCGCCACGTGCGCTCACTGTGAGCGCCGCATCTGCCGCCGCACGCGGGAAGCCCGCGCTGGCTCACCGCCCGCGGCCCCCCTTGCTCCGACCGGCTCCGGCCGCGCCCTGGCCATTCTGCGCGCGCTACCCGCGCCCTCCTGGCCTGCCCCGTCCTGGCCTCCACCGCACCCCCACTCTGGCGGCGCCTCCTGCTGCCGCCGCGGCCACGCCGACGCCGTCCCTTGCCTGCTGCCGCTGCTCCACTCGAAGCGGCGCCTCTGCCGAGCCCACCCATCGTCCAGCCATCGCCGGAGATGGCCGCGCCGGCCTCCCCCGCTCGGGTGCCCAGCCGGGTCCCGGCGCCCACTCGCGCCCGTGTGCCCGCATGGCCCTGGACCTCTTACATGCGGGCCCCAGCGCCCAAAATGTTTGTAAAAAAGGGGATAAAAAAAGAATAATAAACAGATAAATAATAAATAAAGTTAAATTTAATTAATTAATTAATTAACTAACTAAATTAATTAAGTTAATTAATCCTAGTTAATTAATCTAATTAATCTGTTAGTTTAATTAAATAGTAGTTTATTTAGCCTAAACCCTAATTAAGTCTAAAGAGTGGATGACAGGTGGGTCCCACTAGACCCACTGGTCAGGTTGACCAGTCAACTCTGTTGACTGCTGACGTCAACATGACATCATGCTGATGTCATTATTTCATTTTCGAATTAATTAAAAAATTAATTAAATTCCAGAAATTTATAAAATCTTTAGAAAATCATATCTTTTAATCCGTAACTCGGATTAAAATATTTTCAACATGAAAGTTGCTCAGAACAACAAGACGAATCCGGATACGCAGCCCATTCGTCCACTACACCTCCCTAGTATAGCAAACACGCGACTTTCCCCCTCCGGTTCACTTGTCCGAAAACGCGAAACACCGGGGATACTTTCCCGAATGTTTCCCTCCTTCGCCGGTATCACCTACTACCGCGTTAGGGCACACCTAGCACCGCATTGTCATGTCATGCTTATGGTTGCATTGTATTTACTGTTTCTTCCCCCTCTTCTCTCCGGTAGACTACGAGACCGACGCTGCTGCTGCCCAGTTCGACTACGGTGTTAGCGACTCGTCCTTCTTGCCAGAGCAACCAGGCAAGCCCCCCCCCCCTTGATCACCAGATATCGCCTATTCTCCTCTATACTGCTTGCATTACAGTAGTGTAGCATGTTACTGCTTTCCGTTAATCCTATTCTGATGCATAGCCTGACATTGTTGCTACATCTATTGATACCTTACCTGCAATCCTAAATACTTAGTATAGGATGCTAGTTTATCATCATTGGCCCTACATTCTTGTCAGTCTGCCTTGCTATACTATTGGGCCGTGATCACTCGGGAGGTGATCACGGGTATATACTATACATATATACATACTACAGATGGTGACTAAAGTCGGGTCAGCTCCTTGAGTACCCGCAAGTGATCCCGATGTGGGGGCTGAAAGGACAGGTGGCTCCATCCCGGTAGAGGTGGGCCTGGGTTCCTAACGGCCCCCGACTGTTACTTTGTGGCGGAGCGACAGGGCAGGTTGAGACCACCTAGGAGACAGGTGGGCCTGGCCCTGGTCGGTGTTCGCGGATACTTAACACGCCTAACGAGATCTGGGTATTTGATCTGAGTCTGGCCATTTGGTCTATACGCACTAACCATCTACACAGGAGTAGTTATGGGTATCCCGGCGTCGTGGTATCAGCCGAAGCCTTCGTGACATCAGCGACTGAGCGGCGCGCGCCGGATTGGAACGTAAGCCTGCTCTTGTATTAAGGGGGCTAGTTCTGCTTCCGGCCGCGTTCGCAACGTGCAGGTGTGCAAAGGGCGATGGGCCCAGACCCTTGCGCCATAGGAGTTAGACCGGCGTGCTGACCTCTCTGTTGTGCCTAGGTGGGGTTGCGATGTGTTGATCTTCTGAGGCCGGGCATGACCCCGAAAAGTGTGTCCGGCCAAATGGGATCAAGCGTGTTGGGTTATGTGGTGCACCCCTGCAGGGAAGTTTATCTATTCGAATAGCCGTGTCCCTCAGTAAAAGGACGACCTGGAGTTGTACCTTGACCTTAGGACAACTAGAACCGGATACTTAATAAAACACACCCTTCCAAGTGCCAGATACAACCCGATGATCGCTCTCTAAAAGGGCGACGAGGGGAGGATCGCCGGGTAGGATTATGCTATGCGATGCTACTTGGAGGACTTCACTCTACTCTCTTCTACATGCTGCAAGACGGAGGCTGCCAGAAGCGTAGTCTTTGACAGGATTAGTTATCCCCCTCTTATTCTGGCATTCTGCAGTTCAGTCCACTAATATGGCCCTTTACACATATACCCATGCATATGTAGTGTAGCTCCTTGCTTGCGAGTACTTTGGATGAGTACTCACCGTTGCTTTCTCCCTCTTTTCCTCCTTTTCCCTTCTACCTAGTTGTCGCAACCAGATGTCAGAGCCCAGGAGCCAGATGCCAGCATCGACGATGACTACTACACTGGAGGTGCCTACTACGTGCAGCTTGCTGACGACGACCAGGAGTAGTTTAGGGGGATCCCAGGCAGGAGGCCTGCGCCTCTTTCGATCTGTATCCCAGTTTGTGCTAGCCTTCTTAAGGCAAACTTGTTTAACTTATGTCTGTACTCAGATATTGTTGCTTCCACTGAATCGTCTATGATCGAGCACTTGTATTCGAGCCCTCGAGGCCCCTGGCTTGTATTATGATGCTTGTATGACTTATTTATGTTTTAGAGTTGTGTTGTGATATCTTCCCGTGAGTCCCTGATCTTGATCGTACACATTTGCGTGCATAATTAGTGTACGATTGAATTGGGGGCGTCACAGGTACCCGCCGCGAGCCTCAACATTCATTGGACCACAAAGATCAGTATGTATGATTTCCAACAAATCGGTTGCTCGCTCCATAGTTCCGGAGAACGGCGTTTTAGTCATCTTGCCCATGAGGCACGGTTCGCAAGTACCAAGTGATTCATAATCAAGTGATTCCAAAAGCCCATCAATATGGAGTTTCTTCATGCGCTTTACACTGATATGACCTAAACGGCAATGCCACAAATAAGTTGCACTATCATTATCAACTCTGCATCTTTTGGTTTCAACAGTATGAATATGTGTATCACTACTATCGAGATTCAATAAAAATAGACCACTCTTCAAGGGTGCATGACCATAAAAGATATTACTCATATAAATAGAACAACCATTATTCTCTGACTTAAATGAATAACCGTCTCGCATTAAACAAGATCCAGATATAATGTTCATGCTCAACGCTGGCACCAAATAACAATTATTTAGGTATAAAACTAATCCCGATGGTAGATGTAGAGGTAGCGTACCGACCGCGATCACATCGACTTTGGAACCATTTCCCACGCGCATCGTCACGTCGTCCTTAGCCAATCTTCGCTTAATCCGTAGTCCCTGTTTCGAGTTGCAAATATTAGCAACAGAACCAGTATCAAATACCCAGGAGCTACTGCAAGCATTAGTAAGGTACACATCAATAACATGTATATCACATATACCTTTGTTCACTTTGCCATCCTTCTTATCCGCCAAATACTTGGGGTAGTTCCGCTTCCAGTGTCCAGTCTGCTTGCAGTAGAAGCACTCAGTTTCAGGCTTAGGTCCAGACTTGGGTTTCTTCTCTTGAGCAACAACTTGTTTGCTGTTCTTCTTGAAGTTCCCCTTCTTCTTACCTTTGCCATTTTTCTTGAAACTGGTGGTCTTGTTAACACTTGATGCTCCTTCTTGATTTCTACCTCCGCGGCTTTTAGCATTGCGAAGAGCTCGGGAATAGTCTTGTCCATCCCTTGCATATTATAGTTCATCATGAAGCTCTTGTAGCTTGGTGGTAGTGATTGAAGAATTCTGTCAATGACACTATCATCAGAAGATTAACTCCCAGTTGAATCAAGTGATTATTATACCCAGACATTTTGAGTATGTGTTCACTGACAGAACTATTCTCCTCCATCTTGCAGCTATAGAACTTATTGGAGACTTCATATCTCTCAATCCGAGCATTTGCTTGAAATATTAACTTCAACTCCTGGAACATCTCATATGCTCCATGACGTTCAAAACGTGTTGAAGGCCCGGTTCTAAGCCGTAAAGCATGGCACGCTGAACTATCGAGTAGTCATCAGCTTTGCTCTGCTAGATGTTCTTAACGTCGTCAGTTGCATCAGCAGCAGGCCTGGCACCTAGCGGTGGTTCTAGGACGTAATTCTTCTATGCAGCAATGAGGATAATCCTCAGGTTATGGACCCAGTCTGTGTAATTACTGCCATCATCTTTCAACTTTGCTTTCTCAAGGAACGCATTAAAATTCAACGGAACAACAACACGAGCCATCTATCTACAACAAACATAGACAAGGAAAAAATACTATCAGGTACTAAGTTCATGATAAATTTAAGTTCAATTAATCATATTACTTAAGAATTCCCACTTAGATAGACATCCCTCTAATCCTCTAAGTGATTACGTGATCCATATCAACTACACCATGTCCGATTGTCACGTGAGATGGAGTAGTTTCAACGGTGAACATCAATATGTTGATCATATCTACTATATGATTCACGCTCGACCTTTCGGTCTCCGTGTTCCGAGGCCATATCTGTTATATGCTAGGCTCGTCAAGTTTAACCAGAGTATTCCGCAGGTGCAACTGTTATGCACCCGTTGTATTTGAACGTAGTGCCTATCACACCCGATCATCACGTGGTGTCTCAGCATGAAGAACTTTCGCAATGGTGCATACTCAGGGAGAACACTTCTTGATAATTTTAGTGAGAGATCATCTTAACATGCTACCGTCAATCAAAGCAAGATAAGATGCATAAAGGATAAACATCACATGCAATCAATATAAGTGATATGATATGGCCATCATCATCTTGTGCTTGTGATCTCCATCTTCGAAGCACCGTCGTGATCACCATCATCACCGGTGCGACACCTTGATCTCCATCGTAATATCGTTGTCGTTACACCATCTATTGCTTCTACGACTATCGCTACCGCTTAGTGATAAAGTAAAGCAATTACAGGGCGTTTGCATTTCATACAATAAAGCGACAACCATATGGCTCCTGCCAGTTGCCGATAACTTCGGTTACAAAACATGATCATCTCATACAATAAAATATAGCATCACGTCTTGACCATATCACATCACACCATGCCTTGCAAAAACAAGTTAGACGTCCTCTACTTTGTTGTTGCAAATTTTACGTGGCTGCTACGGGCTTAGCAAGAACCGTTCTTACCTACGCTTCAAAAACCACAACGATAGTTCGTCAAGTTAGTGTTGTTTTAACCTTCGCAAGGACCGGGCATAGCCACACTCGATTCAGCTAAAGTGAGAGAGACAGACACCCGCCAGCCACCTTTAAGCACGAGTGCTCGTAACGGTGAAACCAGTCTCGCGTAAGCGTACGCGTAATGTCGGTCCGGGCCGCTTCATCTCACAATACTGCCAAACCAAAGTATGACATGCTGGTAAGCAGTATGACTTGTATCGCCCACAACTCACTTGTGTTCTACTCGTGCATATGACATCCACGCATAAAACCAGGCTCTGATACCACTGCTGGGGAACGTAGTAATTTCAAAATTTTCCTACGTACACACAAGATCATGGTGATGGCATAGCAACGAGAGGGGAGAGTGTTGTCCACGTACCCTCGTAGACCGTAAGCGGAATCGTTATGACAACGCGGTTGATGTAGTCGTACGTCTTCACGATCCGACCGATCCAAGTACCGAACGTACGGCACGTCCGAGTTCAGCACATGTTCAGCTCGATGACGATCCCTGGATTCTGATCCAGCAAAGTGTCGGGGATGAGTTCTGTCAGCATGATGGCGCGGTGACGATGACGATGATGCTCTACCGGCGCAGGGCTTCGCCTAAACTCCGACCGAGGTGGAATATGGGGGAGGGGGCACCGCACACGGCTAAGGAACAATCCGTAGATCAACTTGTGTGTTCTAGGGTGCCCCCTGCCCCCGTATATAAAGGAGCAAGGGGGTGCGGCCGGCCCTAGGAGGAGGCGCACCGGAGGAGTCCTACTCCCACCGGGAGTAGGACTCCCCCCCTTCCCTAGTTGGACTAGGACTTGGGGGGAAGGAGGAGAGGGGGGAAAGGAAAGGGGCGGCGCCACCCCCCCTCCTTGTCCTATTCATACTTGGGGGGAGGGGCACGCGGCTGCCCCTTGGCCCCTTCTTCTCTTCCTCCACTAGGCCCAATAAGGCCCATTAGGTCACCGGGGGGTTCCGGTAACCTCCCGGTACTCCGGTAAAATGACGATTTCACCCGGAACACTTCCGATGTCCAAACATAGGCTTCCAATATATCAATCTTTATGTCTCGACCATTTCGAGACTCCTCGTCATGTCCGTGATCACATCCGGGACTCCGAACAAACTTCGGTACATCAAAACTTATAAACTCATAATGAAACTGTCATCGTAACATTAAGCGTGCGGACCCTACGGGTTCGAGAACTATGTAGACATGACCTAGAACTATTCTCGGTCAATAACCAATAGCGGAACCTAGATGCCCATATTGTCTCCTACATATTCTACGAAGATCTTTATCGGTCAAACCTCATGACAACATACGTTGTTCCCTTTGTCATCGGTATGTTACTTGCCCGAGATTCGATCGTAGATATCCAATACCTAGTTCAATCTCGTTACCGGCAAGTCTCTTTACTCGTTATGTAATGCATCATTCCGTAACTAACTCATTAGCTACATTGCTTGCAAGGCTTGTAGTGATGTGCATTACCGAGATGGCCCAGAGATACCTCTCCGACAATCGGAGTGACAAAACCTAATCTCGAAATACGCCAACCCAACATGTACCTTTGGAGACACCTGTAGTACTCCTTTATAATCACCCAGTTACGTTGTGACGTTTGGTAGCACCCAAAGTGTTCCTCCGGTAAACGGGAGTTGCATAATCTCGTAGTTACAGGAACATGTATAAGTCATGAAGAAAGCAATAGCAATATACTAAACGATCAAGTGCTAGGCTAACAGAATGGGTCATGTCAATCACATCATTCTCCTAATGATGTGATACCATTAATCAAATGAGAACACATGTCTATGGTTAGGAAACATAACCATCTTTGATCAATGAGCTAGTCAATTAGAGGCATACTAGTGACGTTATGTTTGTCTATATATTCACACATGTATCATGTTTTCGGTTAATACAATTCTAGCATGAAAAATAAACATTTATCATGATATGAGGAAATAAATAATAACTTTATTATTGCCTCTAGGGCATATTTCCTTCAGCGCCACCGATTCCAAAAGTCATAGCCACTGCCACAAACCCTAAGCAAATCGGTTTACCGATAGGGATCTCGGTCTCACCGAGATGGGATTGTAATCTCTGTGTTTCCCTTCGTAACATTTCGGTCTAACCGAAGTGAGCGATCGGTCCCACCGAGATTGCAATGTAAACTCTCTGTTTCCTTTTTGTAACATTTCGGTCTCACCGGAAAGAGCAAATCGGTCCCACCGAGTTTACCTTACCAACTCTCTGGAAAGCTTATTACCAAAATCGGTCTCACCGAGTTTGTGTAATCGGTCTTACCGAGATTACGTTATGCCCTAACCCTAACCGAATCGGTCTCACCGAGATGCATGTCAGTCCCACCGAAAATCCTAACGGTCACTAGGTTTGCTAAATCGGTCCGACCGAGTCTGTTGAATCGGTCCCTCCGAGTTTGGGAAATTGTGTGTAACGGTTAGATTTTGTGTGGAGGCTATATATACCCCTCCACCTCCTCTTTATTCATAGAGAGAGCCATCAGAACGAACCTACACTTCCAACTTACCATTTCTGAGAGAGAACCACCTACTCATGTGTTGAGGCCAAGATATTCCATTCCTACCATATGAATCTTGATCTCTAGTCTTCCCCAAGTTTCTTTCCACTCAAATCTTCTTTCCACTAGATCCAAAACCTATGAGAGAGAGTTGAGTGTTGGGGAGACTATCATTTGAAGCACAAGAGCGAGGAGTTCATCATCAACGCACCATTTGTTACTTCTTGGTGAGTGGTGTCTCCTAGATTGGCTAGGTGTCACTTGGGAGCCTCCGACAAGATTGTGGAGTTGAACCAAGGAGTTTGTAAGGGCAAGGAGATCGCCTACTTCGTGAAGATCTACCGCTAGTGAGGCAAGTCCTTCGTGGGCGATGGCCATGGTGGGATAGACAAGGTTGCTTCTTCGTGGACCCTTTGTGGGTGGAGCCCTCCGTGGACTCGCGCAACCGTTACCCTTCGTGGGTTGAAGTCTCCATCAACGTGGATGTACGATAGCACCACCTATCGGAACCATGCCAAAAACATTCGTGTCTCCAATTGCGTTTGAATCCTCCAAACCCTTCCCTTTACTTTCTTGCAAGTTGCATGCTTTAATTTCCGCTGCCTATATACTCTTTGCATGCTTGCTTGAATAGTGTGATGATTGCTTGACTTGTCCTAAATAGCTAAAATCTGCCAAACTCTAAAATTGGGAAAAGGTTAAGTTTTTAATTGGTCAAGTAGTCTAATCACCCCCCTCTAGACATACTTCAAGGTCCTACACGTAATCCGGAAGACTTCTCCTCGATCTCTGGGTTGGAATACGGGGCGTTCCGGTTTCTCTGAGCCGGGGTGCCACAGGCTTGGTATCAGAGCAGGTCTGGCTATAGGACACCTTAGTCAGCGCGAGCAGTAGAAACCGGTAGAAATCGGTAGTACAGAGTCTTGCTTGATGATTGCATTTGGTTGCTGCATTTGTTTGTTGCATAGCATGCATATAGAATTATTATTTGTTACTAACGGTTTATCTGGTGAGTGTAGCTGGCATCGGTTCGGATCCACTACAGCTCAACCTTTGCATTTCTCCAGTTCCTTTTTTCTTTCGGTGTTTGGTGTCATTTTTGTCCCAGCAGAGTGATGCCAGGTGATCCCGACACTGTTTGTAAAAATTGTGCTCAGGTATCACGCCGATGTTTTTCTTTCAGCCACGTTTATCGTTTCGGTGATGGACATGCTTCTATCCCGGATCGTTCTTTTATTTTGTCGTGTTGGCAACCCTTAATGATCTTAGTTATCAAGAAAGGGCAATGTCACCAGCCTCAGTTTTTCCCCGCAATCCTATTTCTTGGACGAGTACGAATCTTTTTCCGTCCGCTTGATAATACTGTGGTTGCGACCTTCGTGTCCCACTGCATGATTACTGAGTACGTCCTTACCTCCGAGCTAGTTCAGGTTGCTACCTGGCTAAGCTAGCACTTGGTGTAGCTCTATTTACACCAACTCTTCCACACATTTATTCGTCCTTGTGCACATCGCCACAACAAGTTAGATCGTAGTACCGGAGATTCCATGAAATTTGTGTGCTTAAGTAGGCATGCATATTGTGTGACTAGCAGTGATATGTGACATTGATTGTGTGTGAATTGATTGTTGTTGTGTGTTTTTGTTTAGTTGAGTTTTCTTTTGCTTCTTTCTTTTGGGGCCCCGGTGTTACATTATTGTTTCCCCTATAAAGAGTTGCTCATCCACCGACACCGGACTCAAAGAAGCAATAAGGATTTGTAATATTTGAAAGAAGTTCAGCTAGACATTATTGGCTACCCAGTCAACTGTATTATGGGATTAAAATCTCTCAGAATACCAATGGTGTATTGAATTGATTATCAGCATCGAGTCTACCTCAGTGCAAAAACCTCACAGCAGTTATGATCCAGCCAGCAGAAAGACAAGTCAGGTACAAGATCAACGGTATATATTTAGACAGAGGCATGGATCATGTACAAAAATTTGGCTCAGCAATGCATGATGCTTGAAATATGTTATCATCCGAAATGAACTCAGAATGTGGTATGCTTAAGAAAGACAGTCAAACCATTTTTCTTATGCAAATAATCAACCTCAGAATATTATGTGTGTATGGATTTCAGTCTGCATATCAGTATGAAGTTTTGGATATAAGAAACTCAATCTTCTTCCACACGCTATCGGAAGAAATTTATGATGCAAGGCTCCTAAATTTTTCCTCAACATGATATGTGAACCATTTCCGGCCTATGATACCCAGTCTTTCTTAGCAAGATACCTCAGTAAAGGCTTCTAACAGACGGAAATGAATTTTTCTCAACAAGCGAACCCGAGGAGAAGCTTCTCAAGTACGGAACTCAGGCTTCTCCAGCACAATAATCAGAGCAAGCTTCGTGTGTAAGCTATAGAGCCTTCTTCTGCAAGATACCCAAACAAAAGATTTGAGTAGAAGTTAACAAGTCTTCCTCAGGAAGCTACTCGGATGGCTTCTCTTGTATGCCATTCAGCCTGCGTCAGTACCACAATATTGCACCATCCTCAGAGATTATATGATGAGTTGCCGATGTATGGCAGTACTACTCAAGGACCAGACTTGTAATAATTTTGTCAGAGTGATCCAGCAGATATAGCTAAGAAAAGTAAGGATTCCACAACCTCCCTAGTCAGGCAAAGGAAAATAAGTAGAGATACATCTCATGTGATGCAAGGAGCGATAATATTTGGAGAGGACATCACAGAATCCATAGTCTTGACAATGATCATCAAGGTCATTATTCCCGCAACTGACAAGGAGATATTATAAAACCTTGTCACCTTCTTATGACTGGCCTCAGCAATAAGCTCCGTACCGCTACAAACCCCGGGTATATGTCATATGTGTGCGGACCCAGGTCAGAAAACAAGAAGGACAAATGTCAAAAATATTGCACTAATCACATTCATGGCCATACAAAGAATCAATGGCATGTGTGGCCAAGTTATTTCAGTAAGGTATCCTGACAACGAAAATCATGAACGTAAAAAGGATGAGACCGACCGCAAAGGTATGATGATTTTTGCATGACCACCAGGGTCCGGATACCCAAATCAGTTGGAGGCCATAACTACATATGGATCCACAAAGGCATACTCTCAGCGACCTACTGTTTATACAAGGAATTTTCATATCCCGCTGGCCCGCTTGACATGGTTAGTGTGGAATATCCAAGTCTGTTCTGTCAGATCCAAGATTCCTGTGCAACCTCAGCAGTCTGACCTCAGCGGCAGTGTTAAAGCATATCACAGCCTATTACCACAGATGGGTATACCAAAAAAACGAGAAAAATCAAAAGTCGAACAATCAGCTCAGACCCGGTATCCTATCGACGGAATCAAGTACATGGTCAGTCTGTTAGGAAAAGAAATTGTCTGAGAGCCACCTGTCGGGCCAGCCTCAAGATGTAAATATTTGAAGTATGGCACCGTGATACGTCAATTTTGCATCATGATTTTATATCAATATTTATTGCATTATGGGCTGTTATTACACGTTATGTCACAATACTTATGGCTATTCTCTCTTATTTTACAAGGTTTATCATGAAGAGGGAGAATGCCGGCAGCTGGAATTCTGGCTGGAAAAGGTGCAAATATTGGAAACCTATTATGCACAGCTCCAAAAATCCTGAAACTCCACGGAAGTCACTTTTGGAATTAATAAGAACTATTGAGCGAAGAAAATACATGAGGGGGCCCACACCCTGGCCAGGAGGGTGGGGGCGCGCGCCCCTGTCTCTTAGGCCCCCTGGTGGCCCTCCGGTGCCCATCTTCTGCTATATGAAGGCTTTTACCCTAGAAAAAATCATAAGCAAGCTTCCAGGATGAAACTCCGCCGCCACGAGGCGGAACCTTGGCAGAACCAATCTAGGGCTCCGGCGGAGCTGTTCTGCCGGGGAAACTTCCCTTCGGGAGGGGGAAATCACCACCATCGTCATCACCAACGATCCTCTCATCGGGAGGGGGTCAATATCCATCAACATCTTCACCAGCACCATCTCCTCTCAAAACCCTAGTTCATCTCTTGTATCCAATCTTGTATCAAAACCACAAATTGGTACCTGTGGGTTGCTAGTAGTGTTGATTACTCCTTGTAGTTGATGCTAATTGGTTTACTTGGTGGAAGATCATATGTTCAGATCCTTAATGCATATTAATACTCCTCTGATTATGAACATGAATATGCTTTGTGAGTAGTTACGTTTGTTCCTGAGGACATGGGTGAAGTCTTGCTATTAGTAGTCACGTGAGTTTGGTATTCGTTCGATATTTTGCTGAGATGTATGTTGCCTGTCCTCTAGTGGTGTTATGTGAACGTCGACTACATGACACTTCACCATTATTTGGGCCTAGAGGAAGGCATTGGGAAGTAATAAGTAGATGATGGGTTGCTAGAGTGACAGAAGCTTAAACCCTAGTTTATGCGTTGCTTCGTAAGGGGCTGATTTGGATCCACTAGTTTCATGCTATGGTTAGTGAGGGAGTCATGGACTAGGGGGTGTCCGGACAGCCAGACTATCATCGTCTGCCGGACTCCAAGACTACGAAGATACAAGATTGAAGACTCCGTCCCGTGTCCGGGTGGGACTTTCCTTGGCGTGGAAGGCAAGCTTGGCGATACGGATATGTAGATCTCCTACCATTGTAACCGACTTTGTGTAACCCTAGCCCTCTCCGGTGTCTATATAAACCGGAGGGTTTAGGTCTATAGGACACAACATCCATTACAACAATCATACCATAGGCTAGCTTCTAGGGTTTAGCCTCCTTGATCTCGTGGTAGATCCACTCTTGTAATACACATCATCAATATTAATCAAGCAGTACGTAGGGTTTTACCCCCATCAAGAGGGCCCGAACCTGGGAAAAACATCGTGTCCCTCATCTCCTGTTACCATCCGCCTAGACGCACAGTTCGGGACCCCCTACCCGAGATCCGCCGGTTTTGACACCGACATTGGTGCTTTCATTGAGAGTTCCTTTGTGCCATCGCCGATAGGAAGGATGCCTCCACCCGTCTTCAAGGACGGTATTTTCGCCAAAGGGGCCTTGGCCGCCGGCCAAACTATCAGGCTAGGTGGTTTTCTTATGACCGCCTGTCCGGCCACCACTTCGACAATGACTTCTCAAGTCGTCAAAAGCAATCTTCACGTCAGCTCGGAATTTACCGAGTGGATGGATCCGATATTGCTTTCGTCTGTCAACGAGCTCTTGGATCGCATCGCTGCCCTGGGAGTCGCTACGGACTACAATCAGATTGGGCTTAAAACTGATCTGAGAGAGATTAACTCTCTCCAGGTCACCCACCACGTCGCAGTGGTAGAGGAACAATGTGGCGACTCTTCTCCTGTATTGAAAACTAGTCATGTCCGGGCTCCCGAACCCTCCATGCCAGATTCCCGCGGAGGGACGGACTTCGGTCAAGCACTGAACTTAAAGTCAGGCATCAAACCGGACTCGTTGGACAACGTCCAGCAATCCAAGCTTCCAAATTTGGAAACTTCACGGCCTTCAAGCCTTGAGATGGGTAGGGTTCCGGACTTTATTCCACCCACCCGCCCAGACATATGCGATCCATCTCTAATACGGCAAGAGCCCGCTGAAACAGTACATCACTACTGGGCTAGATTCCTCCTGGTTATGGACAGGATAAAGGACTGCCGAGAGGAAAACGCAATCTCAATTTTTTGCAATAATTGCACGGACAAGGGAATATTGAACGCCATCAGCCATCGTGAAATCACACGCTTCGCCGACCTGGCGTCCATAGTACGAAAGTACTGTGCGATGGAGAGTTTCCAGAAAACCGAAAACCAGTTTTGGGACAATCCGGCCTCGAATACAACCCTAGTCCGCAACAAAAGGGTGCATTACACTCAGGCCCCAGATACAAAAACCAAAAAGCAAAAACCCCATAGAGGGCACGGAACCGTACTGGAGGGATGGCTTGGCGGACCCTGTAAAATTCACAGTATAGAGGGCACCGCCCCAACGCATAGCCTTCGAGCATGTTGGATATTACGGCAGGTGGCCAAAAGTGTCGAGGAGCTTCTAGCCCCAGAAAACCACTCCAACAATACCGGTACGGTATCAACAGTCTTCGAGACCTTCGCATCAAATAATATGCGGAAACGAACAATCCGCGGCCTCGCCGTAGTCTACCAAGTAGCAACAACAAATCCATGGAGCGACACAGCCATCACCTTCAACGCCAGCGACGAACCTAAATTCCGAACAGCCCGAGCACCAGCCGCACTGGGGCTTAGTCCAATAGTGGACGGCTTTCGACTTACAAAGGTCCTCATGGATGGCGGCAGCGGACTAAACCTCATCTGCGAGGAAACTCTTCAAAAAATGGAAATAGACTGGAGCCGCATTGAGCGAAGCAGCACAACCTTCAGAGGAATAATCCCTAGCCGGGAAGCGCGCTGCACCGGAAAAATCACACTCGATGTGGTGTTCGGCTCGTCGGACAATTACAGATCCGAAGAAGTCACGTTCCAAGTGGCCCTGTTCAACAGCGGATATCACGCTATATTAGGACGAGAGGCATTCACAATTTTTCAAGCCGTACCCCATTACGGGTACATGAAGCTCAAAATGCCTGGGCCCGACGGAATAATCACTCTCGTTAGTGATCCGGACATAGCACTCCGCGCCGAAAACAAGACAGCCGCATTAGCCCTGGAGGCACTATCCGAAGCCCTAGCGGCAGAAGAACTTACCGCGCTACGCTCTACTGTGAACAGAGACGATGTGATACTCGATAAGAGATCCAAGTCCACCTCCTTTAAACCAGCGGACGAAATAATAAAATTCCAGGTCCATCCAACGGACTCGACAAAGACGGCTTCCATCGGGGCACAGTTGAACCCTGATGTAGACGCCGGACTACAAGAATTCCTTCGGGAAAATTGGGACATTTTCGCCTGGCACCCTTCGGATATGCCCGGAATCCCACGCAGATTGGCAGAGCACAGCCTAAACATCCTAAAAGGATTCAAGCCAGTCAAACAGGCTCTTCGACGATTTTCCGAACCTAAAAGACAGGCAATGGGAGAAGAGCTAGCCAAACTATTGGAAGCCGGATTCATCAGAAATATCAAACATCCGGATTGGCTAGCAAACCTGGTAATGGTACCAAAGAAGGACAAATCCTGGCGCCTATGTGTTGACTTTAAAGACCTCAACAAGGCCTGCCCAAAGGATCCCTTCCCCCTCCCCCGCATCGAGCAGATAATCGATGCTACCGCAGGACACGATTCACTGTGCTTCCTCGACGCATACTCCGGCTACCATCAAATCATGATGGCGGAAGCAGACCAAGCCGCAACGGCATTCATCACTCCATATGGACCATTCTGCTTCAACACGATGCCCTTCGGACTTAAAAATGCCGGCGCAACATATCAGCGCATGATTCAAACATGTCTGGCCACCCAGATCGGCAAAACAGTCGAGGCATACGTAGACGATGTAGTCGTCAAAACCAAACACGTCGAAACTCTAGTAGACGACTTGAGGCTCACATTCGACAACCTCAGAGCATACGACATGAAGCTGAATCCGAAAAAATGCGTTTTCGGCATACCAGCCGGAAAGCTCCTGGGCTTCATTGTATCCGGTAGAGGAATTGAAGCAAATCCAGCCAAGATCCGAGCTCTGTCTCAGCTAGATATTCCAAAAGACCTCAAACAAATACAAAGATTAACTGGATGCGTGGAGGCCCTAAGCCGCTTTATCTCCCGTTTAGGAGAAAAGGCATTGCCCCTCTATCGCCTCCTTAGGCGCACCGAACACTTCGAGTGGACGGATGCTACCACTGCCGGACTCGAAGAAATAAAAACAATATTGGCAACAAATCCGGTCCTGGCTGCGCCCAACCTGGGCGAACCAATGTTGTTATACATCGCGGCAACACATCAAGTTGTAAGCGCGGTACTTGTCGTCGAACGAGAGACAGAAGGGCATAAATTCCCTCTTCAAAAACCAGTGTACTACGTATCCACTGTGTTAACACCCTGCAAGTCCCGTTACCCGCACTATCAAAAGATAGCGTATGCGGTGTTCATGGCATCCCGGAAGCTCCGACACTACTTTCAAGAGTGTTCGATAACAGTGGCCTTCGAAGTGCCCCTCAACGACATCATAAGCAACCGCGACGCGACGGGCAGGATTGCAAAATGGGCCATTGAGCTCTTAGCATTTGATATAACTTGCAAACCTTGGCGAGCTATAAAGTCACAAGTTTTGGCTGACTTTGTCGCTAAATGGACCGAAGCCGAACTCCCTAAAGAGTACGGCGCATACTCCAATTGGATTATGCACTTCGACGGCTCTAAAATGTTGGCCGGATTGGGGGCTGGCGTCGTATTGACGTCCCCAACCGGGGACACAGTCCAATACGTACTTCAGATAATGTACACGGACTCCAACAAAGCAGCCGAATACGAGGCCCTTTTACATGGCCTCCGGATGGCAATCTCCATGGGCATTCAACGCCTAGAGGTGCGCGGGGATTCAAACCTTGCAATATCCCATATAAATGGAGACTTCGACGCCAAGGATCCGAAAATGGCAGCATATCGCAACGCTGTCCTAAAAATGTCAGCTCGGTTTGAAGGACTTGAATTCCATCATGTAGCCCGGGATAATAACCAAGCAGCCGACGTACTGGCACGCATCGGCGCAAAACGTGACGCTGTCCCTCCAAACATCTTCCTGGAATGGCTCTTCAAGCCATCCGTACTATGGGAAGAGGAGTCCGGAAATAATTAACCGGAAAAAGCCGCGCCAACCGGCGATTCAGCCGATGACATAACACCTTCAGCCCACGACATAATGGCAGTAATCACCCCGTGGACAGAACCATTCCTAGCCTACTTGCTTAGGCAGGAACTTCCCGAAGACCAAAATCAGGCCCGCTGCATAGTCCGGCGATCTAAAGCCTACAAGGTCCATGAGGGAGAACTTTATAAGAAAAGCACAACCGGAGTCCTTCAAAGGTGTATCTCCGAAGAGGAAGGGCGAAACCTTCTGGCTGAAATTCATGCCGGACTAGGCGGACACCACGCAGCAGCTCGGGCCCTTGTAGGAAAGGCATTCCATACAGGATTTTATTGGCCGACGGCCCGGGCAGATGCTTGGGATTTAGTCCAAAGATGCGTCGGTTGTCAGCTCTTTGCTAATCAGAGCCATATGCCACCCACCGCCCTCAAAACTATACCTATTACCTGGCCGTTTGCGGTCTGGGGGCTTGACATGGTTGGACCCCTTAAAGGGGGAACCCACAAGCAAAGGTACCTATTGGTCATGGTGGATAAATTCACCAAATGGATAGAGGCCAAGCCAGTAAAAACGGCAGAGTCCGAACCAGTGATAGACTTTATCTCCGGGGTAGTACACCGTTATGGTGTCCCCCACAGCATCATCACCGATAACGGCACGGACTTCACGGCCGACGAGGTTAAATCATGGTGCAAAAATATAGGCATTAAGCTCGATTACGCCTCAGTCTATCATCCTCAAACCAACGGTCAAGTGGAACGAGCGAACTGTCTAATAATGAGCGGCATTAAACCCAGACTAGTGCGGTCACTTACGAAATCTGACACGCACTGGGTAGAGGAGCTCGACTCCGTACTCTGGGGGCTGCGGACAACGCCCAACCGTACTACCGGATTCACACCATTTTTTATGGTATATGGCGCAGAGGCAGTTCTGCCCTGTGACATCATTCATGACTCACCTCGAGTGCGCATGCACGAAGAAAGAGAAGCCGAGCTGGATCGGCAGGACAGCTTGGACGCATAGGAGGAAGAACGCGACCTCGCCAAGGCTCGTTCCGCATTCTATCAGCAGCAGGCTCGAAGATATCAAAGCAGAGAAGTACGGGCCAAGACTTACAACATTGGCGAACTCTTTCTATGCCTGCCGGACAAGAAAAAGGACAAGCTCAAGCCCAAATGGGAGGGCCCCTTCATTATCGATCAAGTCCTGACCGGAGGACCGTACCGTCTACGAAATGCGTCGGACAACCGACTCGAGCCTAACCCATGGAACGCAGCTCGCCTCCGAAGATTCTATGCCTAGCGCTGGACTAAGAGTTCGTCCCCTTCCCCCGTCCAAATGTTTTACACTTCAGCTGTGTTTTGTTTCTCTTTCTTCTCTTAACCCTTTTCCTAAAAAAGCCCTTAAGGGCCTACTTGCGCATTGTTCGCACATACTTGGTGTGCCATCCGCCCTCATTATACCTGGGGGCTTCTTTTCTAGAAGCTCAATTATAAGGGCTGCATGCCCAGCACATGTGTCAAGCTTCCACATGTACCTTTTACTCACCATTATATGCATCGATATGACTTAAGTTTTGGCCAAGCTGGGTTGCCTGGCTCCTGTGCTTACCCCTACGTTCCCGATTGTTCGGCTAGGAGGTAAAGGGAGCACCTCTGCGATTGTTACTGCCGGGTCAGCCGGATGTGTACCTCAGACTGGGTGAAGCCGAAAGCTAGCGTTCTTAAGGGAATATTCGGTCGGTGACTTAAAAGAAGATTTTTTACCTACTTATTTATCTGCCCCCAGATGTTTTTCTGCTTTTTTCGCAGTCCGGACATGCACTTTAGGGCATGCCTCCCAGGGAAAGGAACCCTTAACGGAATTATTCTCCCTAGAAGACGTTTCTTACTAACCATGTAATATAACATAACTAGTTGGGCACTTGTATGATAAAGCACTAATGACCCCTACGCCTGGTCTCCATGCATACCCCGGTTGTTTCTTAACCGAGAAGGTATTCGGACACACTCCGGACTCTAGGGTCCCGAGGTTGAAGCGGAAAGGTCGGCAAAGACAAATGATCTACAATCTGGCTAGAAGGCATTTCACATGTCATTTTAAAATACATTGTCAAATCTGCTGACTGTATTCCTTCTCAATCCCGTCTAACAGGCTGTCTAATTTACAGTCCCGTTGGGAAAATTTAGTGGCCAACTCTACTTGGCCGTATACTAAACTCATAGGGATCTCCTTCCCATCAGGCCCCATAGGTCCGACCTCGGCCATGTGGTTGGGATCCGCCTTCTTGTACCGCGTCTTCACCATGGCCCAAGCCTCCCTGGCACCTTGGCGGCAGGCCGAAATCTTCCATAAACGGAAGCGCTGCCGCACTCCCCGAAGCTTCTTCGCAAGCTCCCCAAGGCCCTCGGGTAGGGAGAGGGCTGGCCATAAAGCCTGGACGACACCGCTCATTGCCTGCCGAACTCGTTCGAGCAGCTGCAACAGCTCGGGAAGTTGATCACCCGTTGATACAGGCATCTCCTCCGCAGGGCGACCTGTGAGTATACCTACAAGACATATTTTGTCAATTGACTTCCTCGCCGAACTCTTTTTTCAAAGGAGTCCGCTCAAGCACTTACTATAGATGCCGCGACGGAGCCGCTGATTCTCCTTAACGGAGCCGGACAGCTCGGCCCGAACGCCTTTCAGCTCTTCTCCAAGCTGGGCGTGGGCATCTTGGAGCTTGTTCCTTTCTTGCTGCACTCTATTCTGCACCCTCTCACCGGCCTTCAGCTGGCGCAGTAGTTCCTGCCTGTCCGGATCTTGTCCGGCAGCACCTGCAATGCCATTATTAGACTTGCGCGCACACCGCACAACGCTTATATTTTCTTAAAAAATAATGTGTTACCAGGAGGGGTCTCTGTGTTTCCTCCTGCGGCAGCAAGTGCGGCCTCAAGTTGGGCCTTGCACTCTTGCAGCTCCTGAGATAGTTGGGTATTCTTATCGGTAAGATCCTGTGTTTCAAATGATCCTTAAATCAGTTAATATAACTACTTTAAGTCTCGGGGGCTACTGGCATATACAACTATTAAATTCTTTTACCCGTATGTCTTTCACATACTGCTCCGTGGATCTGGTAAAACCATCTTGAGCAGCACGGAGGTGCGCGTCCCCCGCGTTAAAGGCATTCAACGCCTCAGGGGAGAAGCACGCGTCACGAAATACTGTCCGGCGGCGCCTATGGTTCATGGCGCTCTCCACCTCAGACTTGGTGGCGGACAACCTGTCGGCCTCCTCCATTGGAGGAGTGTCCGGCTCGCGCCTTGCACTCGCCTCCCCCTCCAGACCGGGTGCTGGAGCCTGGCTGGTAGAGGTTGGATTGGCAACCTCCACGCCCGCAGTCCGGCGGGCGCTTTTTCTCCTACAAAAAGTCATGAGCACACAAACGCTTCCTAGGAACGTTGCTCCAAATAATTAACTGCGAGCTATACCTTTGCGGCGACGTTTCAGTCCGCGCCGCGCTCCTCTTCCACCTACTGGTCCGGACTGGCCTTTGTTAGTCAGCCGCCGCGGGCTCGACTTCCCGCCTTGAAGGCGCTTCCTGCAAAACACCATCGTATGCGAATTTCAGAAATGAGCAAGGAAGAGATAATGGTGTCGGGACTTTTCATCGCAATCACCTGGGAAGCCAAATATAGTCCGGGGTATTCAGCCATAATGGCGACCAAAGCATTATCCATGCTGAGCTGGTGGAACACCCCGTCGATTAGCTCCACCTTTATGTTCGGATCCTCTTCGGAGGCCGGATCCTGGGATCTCTCTGGATCCTCGGGTTGCGGAGCTGGACTTATCATGTCCTCCACAATCCGGCGCAGCTCCTGCGTCAAAGACATAATATAAGAAGCTTAAACTTTGAAAGCATGGGTCGGGCCCTTAAAGTGTTTGCTTACCCAACGCAAAGGGTTATTCATGGAGAACCCATTCAACGGGTTCGTCTGGAGAAAGTCCTCCTTCTCCCCCTTGTACAGGCCGGACAGGATCTTCACCAGATCCTCAGCCGAATCCGGTCCTTTGCGGCCATGACGGGTGGCATTGTCTTCCCTGTTGAAATCCCACATGGGGTGGCCCCTGTACTGCAGTGGCTGCACCCCCCACGTAATGCATGTTGGCATGACTCCAATCATGGTCAACCCGGAGTGGGCCAGTAACCTTATTCGGCCCATCAGATAATGGACGCTCTTGTCTTCCTCCAGTTGGGGGCTCCGCGGGTGCCAACTAAGGCGTTTCTTCAGAGGAGCAGTACTGAACTCCGGGAGGCCAATCCGAACAGGGTCCGGCAGCGGAGCGTCTTCTATGTAAAACCATTCCGAAGACCAGTCTTCGAACGCCTTCTTAGGGGTTCCGGATGGATATCCGGTCCCGGCAATGCGCCATATTTCGGCGCTGCCCACTTGATATATGGACCCCTCATGAGAACGGGGTACGAGGCAGAACAACCTCTTCCACAGTGAAAAATGGGGCTCGATGCCCAGAAATAGCTCACAAAGAGCTACGTAACCCGTGATATGTAGGATAGAGGCAGGCGTAAGGTGATGGAGCTGGAGTCCGTAGGACTCCAGGAGCCCGCGGAGGAACGGATGTATCGGAAATCCGAGTCCCCTTATCAGATAGGGGACGAAGCATACCCGCTCCCCTTTGTTGGGACTTGGGGTAGCCTCCGCTTGCTTCCCACCTTGGCAGGTGGCCAACCTGGCTCGAACCGGGACCATGAAGGCCGGAGGGAGATATCCCTTTGCTTGGAGCGCCACCAGCTCGTTGTGCGGGACAGAACATCTCCGCCAGTCTCCTGGCAGTGGGCTGGGAGCGCGAGAAGAGGAGCCGCGTCGACGGTCCATGATGGAATGGATTTTTCGGTCGGAGGCGCTCCGATGAGTATTCGCGGAAGGAAGATGGTGTGATTTGGATCTGGATTCTTGCCTCTCTTATAGGCAGATTATTTGCATAGCTAGGGGGTAAAACATAAAGATACCCTGGCTTCTCGCATTCGTGCGACGCGTGGAAGAAGGCCATTATTGGGCGTGGAAGCCAAGAAGCACGACATTGAGGAGGAAGCCGGACACTGTTCGGGAGGTACATGGAACTTAAAAGGAGAACCCGCCTTGCAACGCTGAAGACTATATACGCGCTGGACTTATCACGATTGAAGCCTGGTTCGGGGGCTACTGAGCGAGTCCTGGACTAGGGGGTGTCCGGACAGCCGGACTATCATCGTCTGCCGGACTCCAAGACTACGAAGATACAAGATTGAAGACTCTGTCCCGTGTCCGGGTGGGACTTTCCTTGGCGTGGAAGGCAAGCTTGGCGATACCGATATGTAGATCTCCTACCATTGTAACCGACTCTGTGTAACCCTAGCCCTCTCCGGTGTCTATATAAACTAGAGGGTTTAGGTCTGTAGGACACAACATCCATTACAACAATCATACCATAGGCTAGCTTCTAGGGTTTAGCCTCCTTGATCTCGTGGTAGATCCACTCTTGTAATACACATCATCAATATTAATCAAGCAGGACGTAGGGTTTTACCTCCATCAAGAGGGCCCGAACCTGGGTAAAACATCGTGTCCCTCGTCTCCTGTTACCATCCGCCTAGACGCACAGTTCGGGACCCCCTACCCGAGATCCGCCGGTTTTGACACCGACAGTTAGGTTTACCTTAATACTTCTTCTGTAGTTGCGGATGCTTGCAATAGGGGTTAATCATAAGTGGGATTCTTGTCCAATAAAGGGTAGTACCCAAGCACCGGTCCACCCACATATCAAATTATCAAAGTACCGAACACGAATCATATGAGCGTGATGAAAACTAGCTTGACGATAATTCCCATGTGTCCTCGGGAGCGCTTGTCCTTTGCTACAAAAAGGACCGGGCCACCTTGTTTCACTTTATTTACTTTCATTGCTTGTTACCCGTTACAAATTGTCTTATCACAAAACTATCTGTTACCTACAATTTCAGTGCTTGCAGAGAATACCTTACTAAAAACCGCTTGTCATTTCCTTCTGCTCCTCGTTGGGTTCGACACTCATACTTATCGAAAGGACTATGATAGATCCCCTATACTTGTGGGTCATCAAGACTCTTTTCTGGCGCCGTTGCCGGGGAGTGAAACACCTTTGGTGAGTGGAACTTGGTAAGGAAACATTTATATAGTGTGCTGAAATTTTCTGTCACTTGTTACTATGGAAACTAATCCTTTGAGGGGCTTGTTCGGGGTATCTTCACCCCGACCAGTAGAGCAAAGAGTTGCTCCTCAACCTACTGAAAATATTTATATTGAGATTCCTTCGGGTATGATAGAGAAACTGCTAGCTAATTGATGACCCACAAGTGTAGGGGATCTATCATAGTCCTTTCGATAAGTAAGAGTATCGAACCCAACGAGCAGCAGAAGGAAATGATAAGTGGTTTTTAGTAAGGTTTTCTCTGCAAGCACTGAAATTGTAGGTAATAGATAGTTTTGTGATAAGATAAATTATAACGAGTAACAAGCAATGAAAGTAAATAAAGTGCAGCAAGGTGGCCCAATCCTTTTTGTTGCAAAGGATAAGCTTGGACAATTTCTTATGATGAGAAAAGAGCTCCCGAGGACACATGGGAATTATCGTCAAGCTAGTTTTCATCACACTCATATGATTCGCGTTTGGTACTTTGATAATTTGATATGTGGGTGGACCGGTGCTTGGGTACTGCCCTTACTTGGACAAGCATCCCAGTTATGATTAACCCCTATGGCAAGCATCTGCAACTATAAAAGAAGTATTAAGGTAAACCTAACCACATCATTAAACATATGGATCCAAATCAGCCCCTAACGAAGCAACGCATAAACTGGGGTTTAAGCTTCTGTCACTCTAACAACCCATCATCTACTTATTGAAGAAAATATGCCCTAGAGACAATAATAAAGTTATTATTTATTTCCTTATAACATGATAAATTTTTATTATTCATGCCAGAATTGTATTAACCAGAAACATGATACATGTGTGAATACATAGACAAACATAATGTCACTAGTATGCCTCTACTTGACTAGCTTATTAATCAAAGATGGTTATGTTTCCTAACCATAGACATAAGTTGTCATTTGATTAACGGGATCACATCATTAGTAGAATGATGTGATTGACATGACCCATTCCGTTAGCTTAGCACTTGATCATTTAGTATGTTGCTATTGCTTTATTCATGACTTATACTTGTTGACTATGAGATTATGCAACTCCCGTTTACCGGAGGAACACTTTGTGTGCTACCAAACCTCACAACGTAACTGGGTGATTATAAAGGAGCTTTACAGGTGTCTCCAAAGGTACATGTTGAGTTGGCGTATTTCGAGATTAGGTTTTGTCACTCCGATTGTCGGAGAGGTATCTCTGGGCCCTCTCGGTAATGTATATCACTATAAGCCTTGCAAGCAATGTAACTAATGAGTTAGTTACGGAATGATGCATTACATAACGAGTAAAGAGACTTGCCGGTAACGAGATTGAACTAGGTATTGGGATACCGACGATCGAATCTCGGGCAAGTAATATACCGATTACAAAGGGAACAACGTATGTTGTTATGAGGTTTGTTCGATAAAGATCTTCATAGAATATGTAGGAGCCAATATGAGCATCCAGGTTCCGCTATTGGTTATTGACCGGTAACGTGTTTCGGTCATGTCTACATAGTTCTCGAACCCATAGGGTCCGCACGCTTAAAGTTTCGATGACAGTTATATTATGAGTTTATGAGTTTTGATGTACCGAAGGTTGTTCGGAGTCCCGGATGTGATCACGGACATGACAAGGAGTCTTGAAATGGTCAAGACATGAAGATCGATATATTAGACGACTATATTTGGACACCGGAAAGGTTCCGGGTGAGATTGGGACAATACCGGAGCTCCGGCAGGTTATCGGAATCCCCCGGGAGGTATATGGGCCTTATTGGGCCTGAGTGGAAAGGAGGGGAAAGGAGAAAGGGAGGGGGCGCCCCCTCCCCAAGCCCAATCCGAATTGGGAGGGGGGCCGCCCCCCCTTTCCTTCCTCCCTCTTTCCTCTTCCTTCCCTCTCCCTCTCCTAATAGGAAAGGGGGGAGTCCTACTCCCGGTGGGAGTTGGACTCCCCCCAAGGGCGCGCCACCCCCTTGGACGGCCCCCTCCTCCACTCCTTTATATATGGGGGAAGGGGGCACCCCATAGACACAACAATTGATCATTTATCTCTTTGCCGTGTGCGGTGCCCCCCTCCACCATAGTAATCCTCGATAATATCGTAGCGGTGCTTAGGCAAAGCCCTGCGACGGTAGAACATCATCATCGTCACCACGCCGTCGTGCTTACGGAACTCTCCCTCGACAGTCTGCTAGATCGGAGTACGGGGGACGTCATCGAGCTGAACGTGTGCAAGAACTCGGAGGTGCCGTAGTTTCGGTGCTTGATCGGTCGGGCCGTGAAGACGTATGACTACATCAACCGCATTGTGCTAATGCTTCCGCTTTTGGTCTACGAGGGTACGTGGACACACTCTCCCCTCTTGTTGCTATGCATCACCATGATCTTGCGTGTGCGTAGGATTTTTTTTGAAATTACTACGTTCCCCAACAGTGGCATCCGAGCCAGGTTTTATGCGTAGATGTTATATGCACGAGTAGAACACAAGTGAGTTGTGGACGATACAAGTCATACTGCTTACCATCATGTCATACTTTGGTTCGGCGGTATTGTTGGATGAAGCGGCCCGGACCGACATTACGCATACGGTTATGCGAGACTGGTTCTACCGACGTGCTTTGAACACAGGTGGCTAGCGGGTGTCAGTTTCTCCAACATTAGTTGAACTGAGTGTGTCTACGCCCGGTCCTTGCGAAGGTTAAAACAACACTGACTTGA
Source organism: Triticum timopheevii (assembly GCA_963921465.1). Taxonomy (NCBI): domain Eukaryota; kingdom Viridiplantae; phylum Streptophyta; class Magnoliopsida; order Poales; family Poaceae; genus Triticum; species Triticum timopheevii. The sequence continues at coordinate 596,788,597 of OY997274.1, forward strand.
CGAATTATCGTTGTGGTTCTGATGCGTAGGTAAGAACGGTTCTTGCTCGACCCGTAGCAGCCACATAAAATTTGCAACAACAAAGTAGAGGACGTCTAACTTGTTTTTGTAGGGCATGTTGTGATGTTATATGGTCAAGACGTGATGCTATATTTTATTGTATGAGGTGATCATGTTTTGTAACCGAGTTATCTGCAACTGGCAGGAGCCATATGGTTGTCGCTTTATTGTATGAAATGCAAGCGCCCTGTAAATGCTTTACTTTATCACTAAGCGATAGCGATAGTCGTAGAAGCAATAGATGGCGAAACGACAACGATGCTGCGATGGAGATCAAGGTGTCGCGCCGGTGACGATGGTGATCACGACGGTGCTTCGGAGATGGAGATCACAAGCACAAGATGATGATGGCCATATCATATCACTTATATTGATTGCATGTGATGTTTATCCTTTATGCATCATGCTTTTATACCAATATTTATTGCATTATGGGCTGTTATTACACATTATATCTCAATACTTATGGATATTCTCTCTTATTTTACAAGGTTTACCATGAAGAGGGGGAATGCTGGCAGCTGGAAATCTCGCTGGAAAAGGAGCAAATGTTGGAAACCTATTCTGCACAACTTTAAAAATCCTGAAACTCCACGAAACAACTTTTTGGATTTTATAAGAATTTATGTGCAAAAGAAATAGGCCAGGGGGCCCACACCCTGTCCAGGAGACAGGGGGCGCGCCCCCCTGTAGGGCGCGGCCCCCTATCTCCTGGGCCCCCTGGTGGGCCTCCGGCGTCCATCTTCTGCTATCTGAAGGGTTTTGTCCTAGAAAAAATCTCGGGCAAGCTTACGGGACGAAACTCCGCTGCCATGAGGCGGAACCTTGGTGGAATCAATCTAGGGCTCTGGCGGAGCTGTTCTGCCGGGGACACTTCCGTCTGGGAGGGGGAAATCATCAGCAACGTCATCACCAACGATCCTCTCATGAAGAGGGGGTCAATCTCCATCAACATCTCCACCAGCACCATCTCCTCTCAAAACCCTAGTTCATCTCTTGTATCCAATCTTGTATCAAAACAACAAATTGGTACCCGTGGGTTGCTAGTAGTGTTGATTACTCCTTGTAGTTGATGCTATTTGGTTTACTTGGTGGAAGATCATAGGTTCAGATCCTTTATGCATATTATTACTCCTCTGATTGAACATGAATATGCTTTGTGAGTAGTTACGTTTGTTCCTGAGGACATGGGTAAAGTCTTGCTATTAGTAGTCATGTGAATTTGGTATTCGTTTGATAATTTGATGAGACGTATGTTGTCTTTTCCTCTAGTGGTGTTATGTGAACGTCGACTACATGACACTTCACCATTATTTGGGCCTAGAGGAAGGCATGGGGAAGTAATAAGTAGATGATGGGTTGCTAGAGTGACAGAAGCTTAAACCTTGGTTTATGCGTTGCTTCGTTAGGGGTTGATATGGACCCATATGCTTAATGCTGTGGTTAGGTTTACCTTAATACCTTCTTTTGTAATTGCGAACGCTTGCAATAGGGTTAATCATAAGTGGGATGCTTGTCCAGGTTAGTGCAGTACCCAAGTACCGCTCCACCCACATATCAAATTATCAAAGTATCGAACGTGAATCTTATGAACGTGATGAAAACACGCTTCGGGATAATTCCCAATGTGTCCTTGGGAGCTCCTTCTTGATTGTTAGAATTTGTCCAGGCTTATCCTTTGCTACATAAAGGATTGGGACACCTTGCTGCACTTTATTTACTTTATTTACTTTTTGCTCGTTACTATTTATCTTATCACAAAACTATCTATCACCTACTATTTCGGTGCTTGCAGAGAAAACCTTGCTGAAAACCGCTTATCATTTCCTTCTGCTCCTCGTTGGGTTCGACACTATTACTTATCGAGAGGACTACGATAGATCCCCTATACTTGTGGGTCATCAAGACTCTTTTCTGGCGTCGTTGCCGGCGAGTGTAGCGCTTTTGGTGAGTGGAACTTGGTAAGGAAACATTTATATAGTGTGCTGAAATTTTCTGTTACTTGTCACTATGGAAACTAATCCTTTGAGGGGCTTGTTTGGGGTATCTTCACCCCAACCAGAAGAGCAAAGATATGTTCCTCAACCTACTGAACTTTATGAAAATATTCACTTTGAGATTCCTTCGGGTATGATAGAAAAACTGCTAGCTAATCCTTTTACAGGAGACGGAACGTTGCATCCCGATTTACACCTTATCTTTGTGGATGAAGTTTGTGGATTATTTAAGCTTGCAGGTATTCCTGATGATGTTGTCAAAAGGAAGGTCTTCCCTTTATCTTTGAAGGGAGATGAAATGACATGGTATAGGCTATGTGATGATACGAGATCTTGGAATTATAAGCGATTGAAGTTGGAATTTCACCAGAAGTTCTATCCTATGCATCTTGTTCATCGTGATCGTAATTACATATATAATTTCTGGCCTCGCGAAGGAGAAAGCATCGCTCAAGCTTGGGGGGAGGCTTAAGTCAATCACTACTGGAATCAGCTACTTTGCCATCTGCCAGCTCTTTGCCGTCAGCTAGCGGACGGGAAAGAAGCTCTTTGCCATCAGCTACCCGAAAGCACACGGCAAAGAACTGGCTGCTGGCAACGAAAGCCTTTGCCATCAGCCAGCTCTTTGCCGTCCGCTAGCTGATGGCAAAGAGGGAGGGGGGGCACTGAGGAGCTAGTTAAAAAATACTTAACGTCCCCCCGCTTTGCCGTCCGCCGCGGATGGCAAATATGAAGAAAAGCGGACGGCAAAGACTGCCCTAACTAACCTAACTAACGGCCGAGCCCCCTCCCTCGCACGTTAGTCATCTCTCTCCCTCGACCTCCTCCGCCCCCGCCCCCGCCGCCCCGCCCTCGCCGCACCCGCCACCTCCCCCCGCCGCCCGGCCCCGCCCTCGCCGCACCCGCCACCGCACCCGCCACCGCCGCTCCCATCCCGGCGCCAGCGTCGCCCCCTGCTCCGGTGAGTTTTTTTTCTGTTTTTCTTTCTTTTTGCTGTTTAATTCTTGTTTACTTGTTAGTGTTAGTGTTTGTGTTAGATTTAGTGTTAGAAAAGAAGAAAATTTAGTGTTAGTGTTAGAAAAAAGAATATGTAGAAGAAAAGAAGAAGAAGTGGGAAAAAGATGAAAAAGAAGAAAAGAAAAGAAGTAGAAAAAAAGATGAAAAAGAAGAAGAAAAAAAGAAGTAGAAGAAGTAGAAGAAGTAGAAGAAGAAGAATAGAAGAAAAGAAAAGAAGTAAAAGAAGTAGAAAACAGATGAAAAAAGAAGGAGAAGAAAGGAAAGAAGAAGAAAGGAAAGAAGAAGAAGAAGAAGAAAGGAAAGAAGAAGAAGGATAGAAGAAGAAGAAGAAAGGAAAGAAGAAGAAAAAAGAAGAAGAAGAGAAGGAAAGAAGAAGGATAGAAGGAAACACCCGACCACTGACCCCGACACCCCGACCCTGACACCACACCCCGACACCTGACCCCGACACCCCGACCACGACACCACACCCCGACACACAGACCACGACACCATACCCCGACACCCCGACCCCGACACGACACCCTAACCCCGAAACAGCACCCGGACACCGACATGACACCCCGACCCCCTAAACCTCCCGAAAAGGTGCTCTTTGGCCTTCCAGAGGCCGACGGGGTTATATATTGTGAATTATTAGTTAGGTCATATATTTTTCGATTTTGTTATGAAAAACATCATATATAATTGTGTTGATCGGGTAGATTTAAATGTGCAGTTGTTTCATCACTGCGAGGTTTGGTGTTCGACGACCTCGCCGTGCATTTGACGAGCTCTGCCCCTTCATTCGTGGGTGAGCACAAATGACATGTCCTTCTCCCCCATTAATTATTTGCACAAATGACATGAAATTTGGTAGCTAGCTATATATGTGTCTTGAATCATCAGTATGCGTAACCAATATGTGTCTCCCGTTCGAAAGCGTCATAGTTATAAATATGCATGCATTTGCATATTTATAACCTTGATTCTTTCGAATTATCCAACGCTATCCATGGACAGCCCGAGTATGTGTAGATTGGGTTCGTTTTCCCATATGCTTTGCTCCGGATCCGACGCATAAATTTCGTCAGTGCCTCCCCTGTTGTTCTCCGGGTACACCTCTCAATGCTTGACCGATTACGTAAAGGTGGCCTTCCACATGTTGATGCCACTGAACCCTATGAGCCCGTCATTGATTATAGTGATGATGATGATTATGCATTTATTGATGATACTCATCGAGATTATTAGTAGTGTCAGGTATTCAATTTTTTTATGTTGTACTTAATGATGATACACTTAAGTGATATACATATTATTATTCATGTCAGTATTTTTTTTATGTTGTACTAATTTTGTTTACTCTTTGTCATGGCAGGTGTTGAAAGATGGAAGGGGAGCCGACTGAGGCCAAGGACAAACGTGCCCAAATTGAAGGTGTGCCACACCATCAAGGTAGCTCCAGCTTATATCAGTTCGGGCGGAATTGGGTAATGTGGTTTGCTTCATGATTAATGCAATTCATTCATCATGCTAGCTTGAGCCCTTTAATTACTAATTTAATTTGTTTCTCTCTTTCAGGCATGCTACAATAAGACGGATAAGGTGCCAGAGGGGTACGACCTGTATGCCATGGCCCACACTGCCTCTTACAAGCTAGTCAAGGGGAAGGCGAGGATAGGGGAGGAGTTTAACCCGAGCCAGATCCCCTGCAATCCATAGCAGGTGATGAGGTCCCATGGCTCCATAGCCATTGATCCAGAGATTGCTCCTGAGACCACGGTGAGTTTAATTTGAATGGCCGTTACTTGCTAGTCTTAACGTTTGAGTGTCATCATGATAACGAAACATTGGAAATGATCTTTGGTGCAGTGTAACTCCACACAAGCATCACACGATCCTTCTCCAGCTACTGGCGTGAGCCAGCCCGCTCCCACACCTCCATGATCAAGGTAAGTTTCTCTAGTTTTTTGCTTAATAAATAAATAAAGACCTAGACTTAGCTTTATTTCATCCAATATGCTTACCTTAATGACCTAGAGTTAGCATCTTTTCCTGCAAAATGACTTAATAAGCTTACCGACCTCCAAAACCAGCCATTTCCCTAAGTTAGCTCTAAAACGATCTATGCTTAGCTTTCTTTCCTCCAAAATGACCTAAGTTAGTTATAATATGCTTAGTTAACTAGGTTTGCTCAATAAAGACATGTACTTTCCTTACTTATGTAAAAAACGGCATAATTAGCTTAGTTAGCTCATAAACGATCCATTTTACCTACATTAGCTCTAAAATGATGCATTTTCCCTAAGTTAGCTAATAAACGATCCATTTCACCTAAGTTACCTCACAAACGATGGCGTGCTTCTTCTTCTAGTCTTCTTCTTCTAGTCACCTTTTCCTAACTTTCTTATTTGCCATTTTGCAGATTTCATTCACTTCTCGGAAGCTAGCTTGCTATGGAGTGCTTGTTTTTTTATTTCATTCTCTTCTAGTATTCTTCTAATGGTTGCAACTTATGTGTATGCTACGACGGAACTTGCTATCTTGATGAAACTTTGCATTGTAATATGTATGTGCAACCTCCTAATGGTTGCAACTTATGTGTATGTGCAACTTGCTATGTATGAGTGGATGGAACTATATATGTATGTACGATGAAACTTATGTGATGTTAAATATATCTATATATGTCATATATATTTGTTGTGAAAATTGTTGCATTTAAAAAAAACAGAAAAAAGAGACAATATGCAGGCTCTTTGCCGTCTGCCACCGACGGCAAAGGTCTCTTTGCCATCAGCAGCGGACGGCAAAGAGGCCACGTGGCAGGCAACTGTGCTTCCTGGGCGGCTGACCTATTTGGTCAGTTTGCCAACAGTGGCTGACGGCAAAGAGGAAAAAACTTTGCCTACAGCGGTGGACGGCAAAGAGGAAAAAAAACTTTGCCTACAGCGGCGGACGGCAAAGGCTTGCCGTTAACCACCTGACGGAGTAAGATCGCAAATATTGCCGTCAGCATTCTTTGCCGTCGGCAGCTGATGGCAAAGGAGCCTTTGCCGTCAGCCGCCCGAAGCAGACGGCAATGTAGCTCTTTGTCGTCCCTTACGTTGCCGTCCACTTTTGCCGTCCGCGGCCGACGGCAAAGAACTTTGCCGTCCGCCATCCATGCCTTTGCCGTCCGCCGAGGCTGATGGCAAAGTAGCAGATTCCTGTAGTGAATGTTATATTCATGCCCCAATCATGAGCTCTCTCGGGAAATGATGATTCAGAATTTTTATGCTCGGCTTTCTCTTGATAATCGCAAATTGCTCGATACTTCCTGTGCTGGTTCCTATATGCTGAAGACTATTGATTTCAAATGGGACTTATTGGAAAGTGTTAAACGCAACTCTGAAGATTGGGGTTCCGACGATGGTACGGAGTCAGGTATGACACCTAAGTTCGATTGTGTTAAATCTTCTATGGATACCGATGCTTTCCGTGGATTTAGCTCTAAGTATGGACTTGACTCTGAGATATTAGCTACTTTTTGTGAAACTTTTGCTACTCACGTTGATCTCCCTAAAGAGAATTGGTTTAAATATAATCCTCCTGTTGAAGTGAAAGTAGTTGCACCTATTACAGTCGAAGAGAAGACTATTACATATAGTGATCCTATTATTCCTACTGCTTATGTTGAAAAACTTCCTTTTCCTGTTAGGATAAAAGATCATGTTAAAGCTTCGACTGTTGTTCGTAAGAGTAATACTAGGACTTATACACCTCCTGAGCAAATTAATGTTGAACCTAGTATTGCTATGATTAAAGATCTCTTGGATGAGGACTTAGATGGGCATGTTATTTCTTTCTTGGGTGAAACTGCTAATATTGCTAGACCCGATACTAAAACACGTAGACCTGTTGTAGGCACGCCTGTTATTTCTGTTAAAATAGGAGGTCATTGTTATCACGGCTTATGTGATATGGGTGCTAGTGCTAGTGCGATACCTTATGATCTTTATAAAGAAATTATGCATGATATTGCACCTGTTGAATTAGAAGACATTGATGTTACTATTAAGCTTGCTAATAGGTACACCATTAAACCTATTGGGATTGTTAGAGATATTGAAGTCTTGTGTGGGAAGATTAAATACCCTGCTGATTTTCTTGTTGTTGGTTCCCCACAAGATGATTTCTGTCCCATTATTTTTGGTAGAACCTTCTTGAATACTGCTAGTGCTAAGATAATTGTGAAAAGAATATTGTCACTGTTGGCATAGATGGTATGTCTCATGAGTTTAATTTTGCTAAGTTTAGTAGACAACCTTGTGAAAGGGAACCACCTAGTAAGGATGAAATTATTGGTCTTGCTTCCATTGCTGTTCCTCCAACTGATCCGTTAGAACAATATTTGTTAGACCATGAAAACGATATGTTTATGAAGGAAAGGGAAGAAATAGATGAAGTGTTCCTTAAACAAAAACCTATGCTGAAACATAACCTTCCCGTTGAAATTCTTGGGGATCCCCCTCCACCCAAGGGTGATCCCGTGTTTGAACTCAAACCTTTACCTGATAATCTTAAGAATGCTTATCTTGATGAAAAAGAAATATATCCTGTTATTATTAGTGCTAACCTTTCAGAGAAAGAAGAAGAAAGATTATTGAAAACTCTGAAGAAGCACTGAGCTGCTATTGGATGTATTCTGGATGATCTTAAGGGCATTAGTCCCACATTATGTCAACACAAAATCTCAGTGGAGAAAGATGCCAAACCAGTTAGAGATCCTCAAAGACGATTAAATCCCAAAATGAAGGAAGTGGTAAGAAAGGAGATACTAAAGCTCCTTGAGGCAGGTATTATTTATCCCGTTGCTGATAGTGAATCAGTAAGCCCTTTCCATTGTGTCCCTAAAAAGGGAGGTATTGCCATTGTTACTAATGATAAATATGAATTGATCCCGCAAAGAATTATTACAGGCTATAGGATGGTAATTGATTTTCGTAAGTTAAATAAAGCCACTAAGAAAGATCATTACCCTTTACCTTTCATTGATCAAATGCTAGAAAGGCTATCCAAACACACACATTTTTGCTTTCTAGATGGTTATTCTGGCTTCTCTCAAATACCTGTGTCCGTGCAGGATCAATCTAAAACTACTTTTACTTGCCCTTTTGGTACTTTTGCTTATAGACGTATGCCTTTTGGTTTATGTAATGCACCTGCTACCTTTCAAAGATGCATGGTGGCTATATTTTCTGATTTTTGTGAAAATATTTGTGAGGTATTCATGGATGACTTCTCCGTTTATGGATCCTCTTTTGATGATTGTTTGAGCAACCTTGATCGAGTTTTGCAGAGATGCGAAGACACTAGTCTCGTCCTGAATTGGGAAAAGTGTCATTTTATGGTTAATGAAGGCATTGTCTTGGGGCACCAGATCTCCGAGAGAGGTATTCAAGTTGATAAAGCCAAAGTTGATGCTATTGAAACGATGCCATGTCCCAAGGACATAAAAGGTATAAGAAGTTTCCTTGGTCATGCCGGTTTTTATAGGAGGTTCATTAAGGACTTTTCCAAAATCTCTAGGCCTCTGACTAATTTATTGCAAAATGATATTCCTTTTGTCTTTGATGATGATTGTGTAGAAGCATTTGAAACACTTAAGAAAGCTTTGATCACTGCACCTATTGTTCAGCCACCTGATTGGAATTTGCCTTTTGAAATTATGTGCGATGCTAGTGATTATGTTGTAGGTGCTCTTTTAGGGCAAAGAGTCGATAAGAAATTGAATGTTATCTAGTATGCTAGTAAGACTCTTGATATTGCCCAGAGAAATTATGCTACTACTGAAAAAGAGTTCTTAGCAGTTGTGTTTGCATGTGATAAGTTTAGACCTTATATTGTTGATTCCAAAGTTACTATTCACACTGATCATGCTTCTATTAAATATCTTATGGAAAAGAAAGATGCTAAGCCTAGACTCATTAGATTGGTTCTCTTGCTCCAAGAATTTGACTTGCATATTATTGATAGAAAGGGAGCTAAGAATCCCGTTGCAGACAACTTGTCTAGGTTAGAGAATATTCTTGATGACCCATTGCCTATTAATGATAGCTTTCCTGATGAACAACTAGCGGTCGTCAATGCTTCTCGTACTGCTCCTTGGTATGCTAACTATGCTAATTACATTGTTGCTAAATATATACCGCCTAGTTTCACATACCAGCAAAAGAAAAATTTCTTTTATGATTCAAGACATTACTTCTGGGATGATCCACACCCTTATAAAGAAGGAGTAGAGGGTATTATTAGACGTTGTGTGCCTGAGCATGAACAGGAACAAATCCTACGCAAGTGTCACTCTGAATCCTATGGAGGACACCACGCTGGAGATAGAACTGCACACAAGGTACTACAATCTGGTTTTTATTGGCCTACTCTCTTCAAAGATGCTCGTAAGTTTGTCTTATCTTGTGATGAATGTCAAAGAATAGGTAACATTAGTAGACGTCAAGAAATGCCTATGAATTATTCTCTTGTTATTGAACCGTTTGATGTTTGGGGCTTTGATTATATGGGACCTTTTCCTGCCTCCAATGGCTATACACATATTTTAGTTGCTGTTGATTACTTTACTAACTGGGTAGAAGCTATTCCAACTAGTAGTGCTGACCATAACACTTCTATTAAAATGCTTAAAGAAGTTATTTTTCCAAGGTTTGGAGTCCCTAGATATATTTGTTGGTGAACGTTACAGAAAATAAAAAATTTCTACGCTTCACCAAGATCAATCTATGGAGACATCTAGCAACAAGAGAGAGGAGTGCATCTACATACCCTTGTAGATCACGCGCGGAATCATTCAAGAGAACGGGGTTGAGGGAGTCGTACTCGTCGTAATCCAAATCACCGGAGATCCTAGCGCCGAACGGACGCAACCTCCGCGTTCAACACACGTACGGTTGGGGAAGACGTCTCCTCCTTCTTGATCCAGCAAGGGGGTGGGAGAGGTTGATGGAGATCTAGTAGCACGACGGCGTCGTGGTGGAAGTAGCGGCGATCTCGGCAGGGCTTCGCCAAGCTCTACGAGAGGGAGAGGTGTTGCAGAGGGAGAGGGAGGCGCCAGGAGCAGGGGTGCGCAGCCCTCCCTCCCCCCCTCTTTATATAGGGGCCCTGGGGGGTGCCGGCCCCCTAGAGATTGGATATCAAGGGGGGCGGCGGCCAAGGGGGTGGCTTGCCCCCCAAGCCAATTGGGGCGCCCCCACCCCTAGGGTTTCCAACCCTAGGCACAGGGGGAGGCCCAAGGGGGGTGCACCAGCCCACCAGGGGCTGGTTCCCCTCCCACTTCAGCCCATGGGGCCCTCCGGGATAGGTGGCCCCACCTGATGGACCCCCGGGACCCTTCCGGGGGTCCCGATACAATAGCGGTGACCCCCGAAACTTTCCCGATGGCCAAAACTGGACTTCCTATATATAATTCTTCACCTCCAGACCATTCCGGAACTCCTCGTGACATCCGGGACCTCATCTGGGACTCCGAACAACTTTCGGGTTACCACATCCTAATATCTCTACAACCCTAGCATCACCGAACCTTAAGTGTGTAGACCCTACGGATTCGGGAGACATGCAGACATGACCGAGACGACTCTCCAGTCAATAACCAACAGCGGGATCTGGATACCCATGTTGGTTCCCACATGCTCCTAGATGATCTCATCGGATGAACCATGATGTCGAGGATTCAAGTAATCCCGTATACAATTCCCTTTGTCAATTGGTATGTTACTTGCCCGAGATTCGATCGTCGGTATCCCAATACCTTGTTCAATCTTGTTACCGGGAATCACTTTACTCGTACCGTAATGCATAATCCTGTGACCAACCACTTAGTCACTTTAAGCTCATTATGATGATGCATTACTGAGTGGGCCCAGAGATACCTCTCCGTCATATGGAGTGACAAATCCCAGTCTCGATCCGTGTCAACCCAACAGACACTTTCGGAGATACCTGTAGTATACCTTTATAGTCACCCAGTTACGTTGTGACGTTTGGTACACCCAAAGCAGTCCTACGGCATCCGGGAGTTACACGATCTCATGGTCTAAGGAAATGATACTTGACATTTCAAAAGCTCTAGCAGACGAACTACATGATCTTGTGCTATGCTTAGGATTGGGTCTTGTCCATCACATCATTCTCCTAATGATGTGATCCCGTTATCAATGACATCTAATGTCCATAGTCAGGAAACCACGACTATCCATTGATCAACGAGCTAGTCAACTAGAGGCTCACTAGGGACAAGTTAAGGTCTATGTATTCACACATGTATTACGATTTCCAGATAACACAATTATAGCATGAATAATAGACAATTATCATGAACGAGGAAATATAATAATAATCATTTTATTACTGCCTCTAGGGCATATTTCCAACAGTCTCCCACTTGCACTAGAGTCAATAATCTAGTTACATTGTGATGAATCGAACACCCATAGAGTTCTGGTGTTGATCATGTTTTGCTCGCGGAAGAGGCTTAGTCAACACATCTGCGACATTCAGATCCGTATGCACTTTGCAAATATCTATGTCTCCATCTTGAACATTTTCACGAATGGAGTTGAAGCGACGCTTGATGTGCCTGGTCTTCTTGTGAAACCTAGGCTCCTTGGCAAGGGCAATAGCTCCAGTGTTGTCACAGAAGAGGGTGATTGGTCCCGACGCATTGGGTATGACTCCTAGGTCGGTGATGAACTCCTTCATCCAGATTGCTTCATGCGCTACCTCCGAGGCTGCCATGTACTCCGCTTCACATGTAGATCCCGCCATGACACTTTGCTTGCAACTGCACCAGCTTACTGCCCCACCATTCAAAATATACACGTATCCGGTTTGTGACTTAGAGTCATCCAGATCTGTGTCGAAGCTAGCATTGACGTAACCCTTTACGACGAGCTCTTCGTCACCTCCATATACGAGAAACATATCCTTAGTCATTTTCAGGTACTTCAGGATATTCTTGACCGCTGTCCAGTGTTCCATGCCGGATTACTTTGGTTCCTTCCTACCAAACTTACGGCAAGGTTTACATCAGGTCTGGTACACAGCATGCCATACATGATAGACCCTATGGCTGAGGCATAGGGGACGACACTCATCTTTTCCCTATCTTCTGTCGTGGTCGGACATTGAGCCGAGCTCAATTTCACACCTTGCAACACATGCAACAACCCCTTCTTGGACTGATCCATATTGAACCTCTTCAATATCTTATCAAGGTATGTGCTTTGTGAAAGACCTATGAGGCGTCTCGATCTATCTCTATAGATCTTGATGCCTAATATGTAAGCAGCTTCTCCAAGGTCCTTCATTGAAAAACACTTATTCAAGTAGGCCTTAATGCTGTCCAAAAGTTCTATATCATTTCCCATCAAAAGTATGTCATCCACATATAATATGAGAAATGCTACAGAGCTCCCACTCACTTTCTTGTAAACGCAGGCTTCTCCATAAGTCTGCATAAACCCAGATGCTTTGATAATTTCATTAAAGCGAATGTTCCAAATCCGAGATGCTTGCACCAGCCCATAGATGGAGCGCTGGAGCTTGCATACCTTGTTAGCGTTCTTAGGATCGACAAAACCTTCCGACTGCATCATATACAATTCTTCCTTAAGATGGCCGTTAAGGAATGCCGTTTTGACGTCGATTTGCCATATCTCATGATCATAGTATGCGGCAATTGCTGACATGATTCGGACGGACTTCAGCTTCGCTACGAGAGAGAAAGTCTCATTGTAGTCAACCCCTTGAACTTGTCAATAACCCTTAGCGACAAGTCGAGCTTTATAGATGGTAATATTACCATCCACGTCCGTCTTCTTCTTAAAGATCCATTTGTTTTCTATTGCTCGCCGATCATCGGGCAAGTCTATCAAAGTCTCCACTTTGTTTTCATACATGGATCCTATCTAGGATTGCATGGTTTCAAGCCATTTGTTGGAATCTGGGCCCGCCATTGCTTCTTCATAGTTCGAAGGTTCACCGTTGTCTAACAACATGATTTCTAGGACAGGGTTGCCATACCACTCTGGTGTGGAACATGTCCTCGTGGATCTACGAAGTTCAGTAGTAACTTGTTCCGAAGTACCTTGATCATCATCTTTAGCTTCCTCTCTAGTCAATGGAGGCACCACAGGAACATCTTCCTGAGCTACGCTACTTTCCGGTTCAAGAGGTAGTACTTCATCAAGTTCCACTTTCCTCCAACTTACTTCTTTCGAGAGAAACTCTTTCTCCAGAAAGGGCCCGTTCTTGGCAACAAAAATCTTGCCTTCGGATCTAAGGTAGAAGGTATACCCAATGGTTTCCTTAGGGTATCCTATGAAGACGCATTTTTTCGACTTGGGTTCGAGCTTTTCAGGTTGAAGTTTCTTGACATAAGCATCACATCCCCAAACTTTTAGAAACGACAGCTTAGGTTTCTTCCCAAACCATAATTCATATGGTGTCGTCTCAACGGATTTAGATGGTGCCCTATTTAAAGTGAATGTAGCTGCCTCTAGAGCGTATCCCCAAAATGATAGCGGTAAATCGGTGAGTGACATCATAGATCGCACCATATCCAATAGAGTGCGATTACCACGTTCGGACACACCGTTACGCTGAGGTGTTCCAGGCGGCATGAGTTGTGAAACGATTCCACATTTCCTTAAGTGCATACCAAATTCGTGACTTAAATATTCTCCCCCACGATCTGATCATAAGAACTTTATCTTTCGGTCACGTTGATTCTCCACCTCATTCTGAAATTCCTTGAACTCTTCAAAGGTCCCAGACTTGTGTTTCATCAAGTAGACATACCCATATCTACTCAAGTCATCAGTGAGAGTGAGAACATAACGATAGCCTCCGCGGGCCTTAACGCTCATTGGACCGCACACATCAGTATGTATGATTTCCAATAAGTTGGTTGCTCGCTCCATTGTTCCGGAGAACGGAGTCTTGGCATTTCGCCCATGAGGCATGGTTCGCATGTGTCAAATGATTCATAATCAAGAGACTCTAAAAGTCCATCAGCATGGAGCTTCTTCATGCACTTGACACCAATGTGACCAAGGCGGCAGTGCCACAAGTATGTGGGACTATCCTTATCAACCTTACATCTTTTGGTATTCACACTATGAATATGTGTAACATCATGTTCGAGATTCATTAAGAATAAACCATTGACCAGCGGGGCATGACCATAAAACATATCTCTCATATAAATAGAACAACCATTATTCTCGGATTTAAATGAGTAGCCATCTCGTATTAAACGAGATCCAGATACAATGTTCATGCTCAAAGCTGGCACTAAATAATAATTATTGAGGTTTAAAACTAATCCCGTAGGTAAATGTAGAGGTAGCGTGCCGACGGCGACCACATCGACCTTGGAACCATTCCCGACGCGCATCGTCACCTCGTCCTTCGCCGGTATCCGCTTATTCCACAGCTCCTGCTTTGAGTTACAAATATGAGCAACCGCACCGGTATCAAATACCCAGGAGATACTACGAGTACTGGTAAGGTACACATAAATTACATGTATATCACATATACCTTTAGTGTTGCCGGCCTTCTTGTCTGCTAAGTATTTGGGGAAGTTCCACTTCCAGTGTCCCTTTCCCTTGCAATAAAAGCACTCAGTCTCAGGTTTGGGTCCATTCTTTGGCTTCTTCCCGGCAACTGGCTTACCGGGCGCGGCAACTCCCTTGCCGTCCTTCCTGAAGTTCTTCTTACTCTTGCCTTTCTTGAAACTAGTGGTTTTATTGACCATCAACACTTGATGTTCCTTTTTGATTTCCACCTCTGCTGATTTCAGCATTGAAAATACTTTAGGAATAGTTTTCACCATCCCCTGCATATTGTAGTTCATCACAAAGCTCTTGTAGCTAGGTGGGAGCGACTGAAGGATTCTGTCAATGACCGCCTCGTCCGGGAGGTTAATGTCCAGCTTGGGCAAGCGGTTGTGCAACCCAGACATTTTGAGTATGTGCTCACTGACAGAACTATTTTCCTCCATCTTACAACTGTAGAACTTGTCGGAGACTTCATATCTCTCGACCCGAGCATGAGCTTGGAAAACCATTTTCAGCACTTCGAACATCTCATATGCTCCGTGTTGCTCAAAACACTTTTGGAGCCCCGGTTCTAAGCTGTAAAGCATGTCGCACTGAACGAGGGAGTAATCATCAACACGTGACTGCCAAGCGTTCATAACGTCTTGGTTCTCTGGGATGGCTGCTTCACCTAGCGGTCCTTCTAGGACATATGCTTTCTTGGCAGCTATGAGTACGATCCTCAGGTTCCGGACCCAGTCCGAATAGTTGCTGCCATCATCTTTCAGCTTGGTTTTCTCTAGGAACGTGTTGAAGTTGAGGTTGACATGAGCGTTGGCCATTTGATCTACAAGACATTTTGCAAAGGTTTTTAGGCTAAGTTCATGATAATTAAGTTCATCTAATCAAATTATTTAATGAACTCCCACTCAGATTGGACATCCCTCTAGTCATCTAAGTGATACATGATCCAACTCAACTAGACCGTGTCCGATCATCACGTTAGACGGACTAGTCATCATCGGTGAACATCTCCATGTTGATCGTATCTTCCATACGACTCATGTTCGACCTTTCGGTCTCTTGTGTTCCGAGGCCATGT
Source organism: Triticum timopheevii (assembly GCA_963921465.1). NCBI lineage: Eukaryota > Viridiplantae > Streptophyta > Magnoliopsida > Poales > Poaceae > Triticum > Triticum timopheevii. The sequence goes on from OY997274.1 coordinate 596,804,355, forward strand.
CTGTACATGCTAGGCTCGTCAAGTCAACCTAAGTGTTTTGCGTGTGTAAATCTGTCTTACACCCGTTGTATGTGAACGTTAGAATCTATCACACCTGATCATCACGTGGTGCTTTGAAACAACGAACTTTCACAACGGCGCACTGTTAGGGGGAAAACTTTCTTGAAATTATTATAAGGGATCATCTTATTTACTACCATCGTACTAAGCAAATAAGAAGCAAAACATGATAAACATCACATGCAATCAAATAGTGACATGATATGGCCAATATCATATTGCTCCTTTGATCTCCATCTTTGGGGCGCCATGATCATCTTCGTCACCGGCATGACACCATGATCTCCATCATTGTGTCTTCATGAAGTTGTCACGCCAACGATTACTTCTACTTCTATGGCTAACATGTTTAGCAATAAAGTAAAGTAATTTACATGGCATTATTCAATGACACGCAGGTCATACAAAAAATAAAGAGAACTCCCATGGCTCCTGCCAGTTGTCATACTCATCGACATGCAAGTCGTGATTCCTATTACAAGAACATTATCAATCTCATACATCACATATATTTCATTCATCACATCCTTTTAGCCATATCACATCACAAGGCATATGCTGCAAAAACAAGCTAGACGTCCTCTAACTATTGTTGCATGTTTTTACGTGGCTTCTATAGGTTTCTAGCAAGAACGTTTCTTACCTACGTAAAACCACAACACTACTAGGGAAAAGGCTAGCAGCAGCGCGGGTTTTAGATGTATCAGTAGCGTGGGTACCCGCGCTACTAATAAGGCGCTACAGCTAACTCATAGCAGTAGCGCGTGAGCACCCGCGCTACTGCTAAACAAGTGTAGCAGCAGCGCGATTAGAGGAAGCTCGCTACCGCTAGTAGTGCTAGCGCTCTTTGGTTGGACGCGCTACTGCTATTGAGGCGCTGCTGCTAACTTTTATACACTCGCTACTGCTAATTTAAGTAGTTTTTTTTGGCATATTTGTTTTGTATTTGAACCGTCTTTGTAGAAGAATCTTTAGCACATAGAAATGTCATCATGATACACATACAAATGCCTGCGAGACCACAAATGTAATCATAGCATGTACATACAAATAGTCTCATCATAATCATCATCCAACACAAAGTGATATCTTGTCATCATCTCGAAAATAGCAATACATGCAAGTCTCAAATACTTGCAACTACAACAACATCATCCATCTAAACAAAGGTATACGCAAGAAGTGCTATCACTATGAGTGAGAGCGGAACTATGCAGTACATGAGGTGGAGGTTACGAGTCCTCTCTCGCGCTAGCGTGAACCTCAAGTAACTAGCTTCTCCATCTTGTCTGCTTTTGAAGCCTTTATGGCTGGTGCCCGTGAACCCATTCACTTGCGCCTAACACTCATGCCACTCGTTGTACATCCCCGGAACCTTCCCTTTGTACACGACATAGCATTTCCATCTCGCCATCAAGAAACTAGGTACCTGTTAGAGATGCATGTTCATGAAGAGGATGTACAATCATATATATGCAACAAAATATACTAGAGCAACACCAAAAAAGAAAGGGTTAGCAACTAGATGCAACATATACAGTACACAAATTAATTAACTAGAGGTACGCAGGTCATCGTACGCAAACTAACAAAGTAGCGTTACGCAAGTTCGGAAGGGACCATGGACATCACAAAGTTTCATCGCTACAAAAAGTATACAAGTCCAACCGACACATATCATCATCATCAGCATTATAAATCACTAGAAGTTCCATCCTTCCATATCATCGAGGACGAACCCTAGCTTCTTGAACGGCATGAGGTCTAGACGTTGCATGCCTATGCGAGTTCGGACGTCAGTTCGCGATATAGGGCCGTGGTGGAACATCCCCTTCTCATCGACGACTTCTTTCACGATGATCGTCGCAATGTCGCTTTGGATGTGAAAGAAGTCATCTCTAAGTTCATAATTCGCTTCTCCATGAGATTCTAGCCACTTGTGGATATGATCATCATTTCTGCTGTTAATGCGAAGCTTTTGGTGATCCGTGTTGAACTGAATCATGAGATGGATGATGTAGAATCCATCCTTCTTGCTTGGTTTTGGGACATGGATGCAGGAGAAGTTAGTTTTATGCGCGAAACCCATCTTCTTGTTCCTTTGTTTCTTGATATGCACGTGGCCACCTCTAAAGCTGAAGCCTTGGAGAGCATCATCTAGAATATTCATTATGTGGGTGTAGTCCTTTTTCTCGTAGTCTCTGGAAGGGTCAAAATACACGGCATGGGAGACTTGCGGGTAAAGAACGATAAGGACGGTGCGCCCGTTGCTGCGGGGAAAGACACCTCCAATTATTCCCCATATGAGAGAGAAGGAATGATTGAAATGTACGAAAGGGTTGTTCGGAACTGACTTACTTTGGATGATAAGGCACGAGGACAATTTCCCGGTCCTTATTCTATACCATGAAGTTTTGGAGGTACTCCCTAGCAGTTTCACGCTCAAATTCGTCGAGACTCAAGAAAGACTCATGCATGTAGTACGGATCCGCCACACAGATTTGCGAGACTTATTCACTCTTCATGACGGAGCTCATATGTAGCTCAAAAAGGCGGACGATAGTAAAATCAAGCCGCCTTGTTAGAAACATCTCAAAGATATGGTCAAACTGCAGGAAGAACACCTCCGCGGGCCGTGTGTCGACGTAGCACTTCCCCTCAGGCACACGAGCCACGTATGTCGGATATCCTGGATTCTTTGAGGCTAGTAGGCTTTTCTTAGTCGACAACACATGGTCGTGCAGTCTCCTGAGATCTCCTGATAGTGCCTCCAGCGGTTTCGGCGGTAGCATCGGCTCGCCCGTGAGATGGAACATGACCGCACCTTTCACGGGTACACGCTCTTCAGAATGCATCGTCTGGCTGCTGTGTGCTCTGGCTTGTTTGGAGGCAGTTACCTTCCCCGATCTCTTCCTCTCCTTTTTCTTGGGCACACCTTCCAGACCCTTCCTTAACCCCTGCCCAAGTGTTCCCAGGCTAAGTACTGTACGACCCTCGCGCCCGGCTAGTTGAGCCTGTTTTGAGGCGGCATCTTCAGGCGTGTCCTGTGAGGATTTCATGAAGAGAGACTTTTTGCAATCCATGGTACGACCCTGCCCGGGCATATCATCCATATCCTCATTAGCAAGCTGATAGCCCGATTCGTCATATGGTTGACTCATCATATCTATGTCACAGTCATACGCGTTTTTATTGAGGTAATCCATAGGGTCGACCTCCGTCTCATCATCTATTCTCTGTTCTATAGGAGAAATTACATCAGCCAGTACTATTGCACCCCCTTCATCATGTCGTCCACCGCTCTCACCCGGCACTACAGGAGCTGGTAATTGCGTAGGCGGGGTGGTGGTCTCTGCACATGCCTGTTGATGTGTGGTAGTTATTGCTGTGCTCTCGGCCGGCTCCAGACGAATAAGATTCTTTGGCCATAGCAGCACCCAACCCTTGCAGCTTCCAATCCGTGGCGGGGTCTCGTCGTCCGCTCCCACATGTTGTACTGGAGGAGGCAAATCCTCGTGCCCCGATTTCACACTGGTCAAGCTAACCCTGAAGTGCCCAGCGGGGATCGGCTGGTTGTGGAACGTGCGTTGAGAGGGGTCCATTATCATCCCCTTTCCCACGTCCACCTTCTAGCCTTTGATCAAGTAGAGTATGGTGCACGGGGTTTCTTTCGCCTGCAAACACATATGTCTGTGGCGTAAAACAACCGAAAGGCAACCAAAATGGAATATTATCTATATATATATATATATATATATATATATATATATATATATATATATATGTTGGTGCGACATGTAATTACCGTGACGGCGTCGAGCTCAGCCAAAGACGAAGGCCCACCTAGTGCGCCTGAGACTGAGGATGGGCTGCTATGAGCGGGAGCGGCTGCGAGAGGAGGCTCAGTTGCTTGAGCAAGTGATGGTGCGATGGTGTTGTTGTTCATGGAGTTGCTCGCGACGAAACTGGGCATCGGGAAATCATGTACCGTCTTGTCTGGATTTTCCTTCGCCCAGTTGATGATAACTGGAACCAAGTTAGTAGCAAAATCATTTCTGCAGGCAGTTACAGCTGCATTGACTGCCTGCTGTTGCAACTCATATTTGTCCTTGGCTGCTTTTTTCGCATCCTCAGCTGCTTTTTTCTCGACCGCAAGCTTCACCTTTGCGTCGATGTCCGCCTGACTAAACTTTTTTTCTGCTTCTTGGCCTCCGGGCCATCGTTGTAAAACACCTTCCACGTGGCGCCGTCTCCAGCGCCGTGCACACGACCATATTGCGACCGCTCGTTCAAGGCCCGGTTGAGAGGGGTGTCCCACTTGGGCCTCATCGGAGAAGTAGGGCTTTCGACTGCAAGCCGGTGTTGCTTCTCCAGTAGTCTAATCAATTTCCTCGTGATCTTGTCCGTGTAAAAAACCTTTTTCTCCTTGTCCCACTTGTAGTGGGCCCTGATGAAGTCATGCTCCAAGGGGTTGGTGAACTTCGCGAAGGGGTCTGGGAGACCCGCGGCTTCACGTTCCGCGTCCTAATTATCTCATATGGGCCTTTTACCGAGGTAGACACGGCTTCCGAGGCGACACTTCCCGTGTTCCGGAGCTGAAGGCTTTTGAATTTCGCAGCCTTAGCCTTGGCTGCCTCGGTAGCGCAAGTGTCCTTGAACTTTTTGAACTCCTCTTCCGTAAGTGTCGGATTTTCCTCCAGAATCTTGGACAGGGGTTCATCAGCCTCAATAGCTCGTTTCACCCTCCCTTTCCAGGAGGCCAAATCATTGCTGAACATGCCCATGGCGTGATTGTTAATCTTTTTCATCTTCGGATCATCCCACGGTTGTTCTATGTTATCATCCCGGTCGGGGAACTTGAACCTCTTGTGCAACTTCGTTAGGAGCAACTGCGTCAAATGTTCTTTACTCCTTAAGTCATCGTCGTTGATGCTCACGCATTCTCGTAGGATGCATCCTACTTGGTTCCCATAGCACTTGCGAGGTTCTTCCGGCTCTAACGGCTCAAACTTGCCAGGTGCCATCTTTGTGATCACAAGTCGTCCAATCCCTAGTTTGTTAGGTTTTCGTATGCTCTGCTTCTTATGCTTCCTCTTTTCGGTAGCGGCATCGGGGCCGGTACCTTCCCCGCCTGTACCTTCCCCACCGGTCTCGGTGCCGCCGTCGGTGCCGGCGCCGTCGGTGTCGATGTCGGCGTCAGTACCATCATCGAGGTCGACCTGCAAACCTTGCTTAGCAGTCAAATAGTCAAGGTACTCTTGTTCACCGACATAATCCATCTCGTCTGCATCTTGGTCAGAAGGCCCAGTTTCTTCGTTGTTCGACATGTTTCCTATGATTAAGTGGCCTCATTTATTTCTAAAAGTATGAATAAATGAGAAATGACATAAAAAGAAATCTATGTGCCAGCACTCGATATGCCAACTATGTAGCACAAATCATGCCTTTATTCACGGGAAATTTCGGCATGACCTTTGCTAAAAAATGGACATATCGAGCGCCTGAAATTCACCGAAACGGAAATGAATCAACATTCCGGTGTAACATAGGCCACTCGGATCATTTTCCAAACATGACATGTCCAAAACATGACATATGCACATATCACATGTCCAGTTCAAATTTGCATATAAATTCAGCTAATTTTGAAACCTAGCTAAATTCATAACTAAATAGATAACCTAATTAATTAACATAACCGAAGAACCCTGGCAGAGAGGGGGGGTTTACAGATAGTGAAGGGGCGAGGAGGCGGGCCCGACGACGGCCGGCAGGGGAGAGGAGGGAGGCAAGGGCCGACGGGTCGGGGGCGAGCGCGCCGGGGTCGGGGGCGAGCGCCGGCGCCGGAGTCGGGGGCGAGCGGCTGGGTCGCGGGCGAGCGGCGTGGTCGGGGGCTAGCGCCGGCGCCGTGGTCGGGGTCGAGGGCCGGGACGGGGGCGAGCGCCGGGGCTAGCGCCGGCGCCGGCGGAGACGGGGGCGAGCGCCGGGGCCGGGTCGGGCGCGGCGGTGAGACGGGGGAGAGAGAGTGGGGATTTGGGGGGAAATGGCGGGATGAAGCAGGGCGAGTGAGAATTTTGGGTTAAGTGGACGTAGCAGTAGCGCGTTAAGTCAAAACGCGCTGCTACTAAATTCAGTAGCTGCAGCGGTTTATGTCAAAATGCGCTACTACTAAATTCTGTAGCTGCAGCGGTTTTGGAGAAACGTGCTACTACTATGTTCTGTAGCTGCAGCGGTTTATGCAAAACGCGCTGCTACTACCGTCGCTACTGCCAGTTTTCCTTTTTCTTTTCCTTTATTTTATCCCACTTTCATTTCCCGAGGGCAGTGAACAAAGGGAGGGTGATATATATTGCATCATTTGACGGTTAAATATGTATGCAAAATAGGAACATATATATTACACATCATTGGACCCATGCATAATAATGGCTAAGTGTGTATACAAAATAGGAACATATATATATTACACATCATTGGACCCATAACATACGTTTCCTCAGTGCTAACGTTTTCGTTTTTGAGTCAGCTTCTTTCCCTTCTTGTTCGTCGAAGAATAATTGAGCCCCTCATTGTGACTTTGCCTTTTCCATGGAGTACGATTTTTCTTAGGTAATGTAGTATTGATTCTTCTTTTGACGTATACTTCATCATCATCGTCATCTTCCCTCATTGGGTTGCCATACTGATCATAGTCTTCCTCGTTGGCGACTCCATCCATTCCAATGATGTTCATTTTGCCTCTCCTCACGACAACACGGCTGGGATTGCGTGGGTCAGTTATGAAGAAGCATTGTGTCACGTGCTTAGCGTGTACCTATGGCTCGTTTTTTGCGATAGTGTTCACGGTAGCGCTCTTGGCGTCGGGTATAGTCATGGTAGTGAACATCCGGCTTTCTCTTTCGACATTCTTAGCCCATCTGACACAGAACATCGTCGTGTTGTGCAGTCTAGAGTAGTCAAGCTCCCAGATCTCCTCGACCCTTCCATAAAATCATTCAGTTGTGCCGTTGTCGCTGCCGGTCATGCATTCCATCATCACCCCTGAGTTCTGATCATCACTGTCCATATCTTTTGCCTCCGTGTAGAATGTGTATCCATTGATATCATATGCCTGATAGGATACGAGGTTGGGCGAGGGGCCATGTGCTAAGGCGTATATGAGCAATCCGTCCTTAGAGCCCTCCTCCGGGGGATTAGCAATAATATGCTCTTTGAACCAATGCAGGAAAGTGGAGTTGTGCTCTCTAGTAACTTCGGCGTCCGTCCTGCATACCCCCCGGTCACGATACTTCTTTGCGATAATTTCTTTGAGCAGTGCCACGAAAGAATCTACCTCGTCTAGGTGTTGTAGCACTACCAAGTTTGCTCTGTCAAAGTCGCTGCGTCGATCTGAGTATGCCATGTGCAGTTCCCTGCGATCGTTGCAGTGACCATCTCCTTCGAGCCTCCCATCGTGCTTGTTAACGGGCAAACCAACACTAACAGCAGGCGGCTGGTCTGCGCCATATAGAAAATTCTCACAGAAAGAGATGCACTCTTGTGCCAAATAGCCCTGGATGATGCTTCCATCCGGACGGGACATGTTACGAACGAATCCTTTGATGATCCCATTCATCCTCTCAAACGGCATCATGTTGTGCAGGAATGACGGCCCCAGGTCTATTATGTCATCCACAATATGGACACACAGATGAACCATCACGTCGAAGAACGCAGGCGGGAAGTACATCTCAAGCTCATTCAGTATCACAATGATCTCTTCCTGTAGCCTTTGGAGCTGCTTCACACTGATCGACTTTCGAGAGATGACGTCGAAAAAGTTGCAGAGACCAATAAGCATGTCACGGACGTGCTTGTCCATTATCCCTCTAAGGGCAACAGGTAGTATCTGTGTCATCATCACATGACAGTCATGAGACTTCATCCCGCTGAACCTTTTCTTGCTCGTGTCTAGATATCTATTTATCTTGCCACAGTAACCGGAACTAACTTTCACTCCGGTAAGGCACTTAAAGAATTGATTGATCTCAGCCTGACTTAAGGTGAAGCAAGAAAGGGGGCAATAATCCTCTTTCTTTATTTTCTTGCCCTTCTTCTCCCATGCCTCTGTCTCCGTCTCTGTCTCGTCTGACATTTTACGGGGCGGCATTTGTAGATCTTCCCTGATTTTCAAATCTTGCAAGTCTTTTCTTGCCTTCGGCCCATCCTTGGTCTTATCTGGCATGTTCATCAGTGTTGCGAGCAAGCTCTCAAGGACATTCTTACAGATATGCATTTGATCAAGGCAATGAGGTGTATCGAGTTTGTGCCAGTACTCCAAGTCCCAGAACACAGACCTCGTCTTCCATACCATCAGCAGCGGCTCCGGCGCCTTTCTCATCGTCTTTCCCGGCGCGGGGCACTCCTTCCAGTTTTTCAACAGCTCATCGATTTCGGCACCGCTCCGCTTACGTGGAGGTCCTCTATGCTCAGCGTGACCATTGAATAGATCTCCACGGTTTCTCCACGGGTCGTCCTGTTCAAGCCATCTTCGATGCCCCATGTACACGATTTTCCCAGACCCGCCATCTTTCCTTGACGTTAGCTGCTGAGACGTTGTATCATCCATGCACCGTGTGCATCCGCAATATCCATGGCACACCTGGCCTGCCACATATCCGTAACCAAGATAGTCCTGCACTGTCGTGATCAGCGCGGCTCTCATGTTGAAATACTCACCTTTGCTGGCGCCCCATGTCTTGGCCGGTGTTTTCCATAACGTGTCTAACTCCTCTTGAAGTAGCGCCAGATACAAATTAATATTATTTCCTGGTTGTTTCGGCCCTTGAATAAGCATGCTCATGTGAATGTACTTCGATTTCATGCACAACCAGGGGGAGGTTGTACATCCATACAAACACGGGCCATGTGCTATCGTTAGTGTTCTGGTTGCCAAACGGATTCATGCCCTCGGTACACGCGCCGAGCATGATGTTCCTTGCATCACATTCAAAATACCGATAGAAGCTGTTCAACGCTCTCCACTGGCTTCCATCCTTCACGTGTCTCAGCTTCGGATCATCTCCATCGTCGGGCTTCTTCCTCTCCGCGTGCTAGCGCATTAGCTTTGCTTCCTTGGGATCTACAAAATACCTCTGGAGACGGGGAGTGATCGGTAAGTACCATACAACTTTCTGGGGACATTTCTTCCCGGCCTTCTTGTTTCGAGAAGCATTGCACACCGGACAGCTTGTTTTTTCCGCGTGCACCTTTCGATAAATTATGCAATTGTTGATGCATGCATGGTATCTAACGTGTGGCAGATCAAGAGGGCACACGATCTTCTTGGCCCCATCAACACTAGTAGGACATAGATTACCCTCGGGAAGAACATCCTTTAGGTACTTGAGATGCTCATCGAGGCTAGTGTCGGTCCATTTGTTATTAGCCTTCGTCTTCAGGAGTTGGAGCGTGAAACTCAAGCGGGTCACCTCAGGATTTCAACCATCATACAATGGAGTGTTCGAGTCTACCACCAGTTGCTCCAGCTTAGCCTCCTCTCTAGAAGCAGCTCTCTTAGTACTCGTCTCCTTGCGAAGCAATGCTTGAACATGAGGGTCCCGCACAATTGAACTTAGTACCGACGAACTCTGCTGCGTGGAGTCCATGTCGTTCTCTCCGCCGCCATGTCCGGCCCCTTCTCCTCCGCCATGTCCGGCCCCTTCTCCGCCGCCATGTCCGGCCTCTTCCCCTCCGCCATTATCGATCATCTCTTCGTCTTGCCCCGTGTCATCATTGCCTGCCCCGTCGGCATCCTCAACATCGTCATCCTCATCTTCAATTATCCACCGAGTATAGCCATCCATGAAACCAGTCATGAGCAGGTGCGCTTCGACACGACCATCGCCATGGGGGTCGAGCCAAACTATTCCTTTGCATTTTCGACACGGACATAAAACCTCTGTCCGGTTATTTTCTTTCATGTCCTGCACCGCCGACCGCAACCACCTGTCCACCATCGTTCCACTGACCATCGTCAACTCTGCACGGTAATAATAAAAAAATGATTATAAAAATGCATGCATGCATCAAAGTCATAAAAAAAATTGGCATGACCTTCCCTAAAAATAGGACATATATGGATCTAGAGTTTGCCCGGAATTCGCCGAAACGGAAATAAATCGACATTTCGGCAAAACATAGGCAACTCAAAAGCACAATTTGGCGGCGTCAACTCATGCCACACACACAATTTCCACAAACATATCACACACACATAAACACATTTCCATTTTGCAAAAGCATGAAATTTTCATCACCTCTATCTCGATCGAGATCGAGCACACGGTGGAGGTGATGTTGTACAGAGATCAAAAGTGCACAAAGCTCTTCTTGACAAAGATAGATCTAGTTAGGGGGCAAATAGGTCACTTAACTAAATCCTACATCTACCTAGCTACCTAATTTGGGAGGAGACAACTTCAACTAGTGGAGGGGGAAGGAAAAAGAGAAAGGAGATGCATTAATGGAGGTGGTGTAGTTATGTAGGAGTAATGAAGAGAGAGAAAGGTGGATAGAAGAGAGAGAGTAATGTGGGAGAAGTATTGAGGAGAAGAAGAAGAGTGAGAGTGGGAGCATGTGGTGGAGGTAGGGGGAAGGGAAGAGAGGAGGGGGAGGTAGGGGGAAGGGAAAAGAGGAAGGGGAGGGGAGGGCCGGGTGGGGAAAGGTGTTGGGTTGGTGCGGGTTAGCAGTAGCGCGGGACCTAAAACGCGCTGCTGCTAAGGATTTAGCAGCAGCGCGCTTTGCGGTACGGCGCTACTGCTAACTGGGACAAAAAATTGTGGCAATTTGAAACTTACCAGCAGCGATCTCGTAAAAAGCGCGCTACTACTACATACTTAGCAGTAGCGTTGTTCTTGCGACCGCGCTACTGCTACTTAAAGTTAGGTGAACACCGCCGGTCGATACTTGTAGCAGCGCGTTTCTGGCCGAGCGCGCTACTGCTAAATCCTTATCAGCAGCGAGTTTACACAACACGCGCTACAACTAGTTAGCACCAGCGCCCCATTTTGAACCTCGCTGCTGCTAAGATTCTATGTATAGGCTTTTCCCTAGTAGTGCAATGTGATATGCCAATTTCTATTTACCCTTCATAAGGACCCTTTTCATCGAATCCGATCCGACTAAAGTGGGAGAGACAGACACCCGCTAGCCACCTTATGCAACTAGTGCATGTTAGACGGTGGAACCTGTCTCACGTATGCGTACGTGTAAGGTCGGTTCGAGCCGCTTCATCCCATGATGCCACCGAAACAAGATAAGACTAGTAGTGGCAAGAAAATTGACAACATCTACGCCCACAACAAGTTTGTGTTCTACTCGTGCATAGAAACTACGCATAGACCTAGCTCATGATGCCACTGTTTGGGAACGTTGCAGAAAATAAAAAATTTCTACACTTCACCAAGGTCAATCTATGGAGTCATCTAGCAATGAGAGAGAGGAGTGCATCTACATACCCTTGTAGATCACGCGCGGAAGCGTTCAAGAGAACGGGTGAGGGAGTCCTGGATTAGGGGGTGTCGGGATGGCTGGACTATAGCCTTTGGCCGGACTCCTGGACTATGAAGATACAAGATCGAAGACTTCGTCCCGTGTCCGGATGGGACTTTCCTTGGCATGGAAGGCAAGCTTGGCGATACGGATATGTAGATCTCCTACCATTGTAACCGACTCTGTGTAACCCTAACCATCTTCGGTGCCTATATAAACCGGAGGGTTTTAGTCTGTAGGACGAACAACAATCATACCATAGGCTAGCTTCTAGGGTTTAGCCTCCCTGATCTCGTGGTAGATCTACTCTTGTACTACCCATATCATCAATATCAATCAAGCAGGAGTAGGGTTTTACCTCCATCGAGAGGGCCCGAACCTGGGTAAAAACATCGTGTCCCTTGTCTCCTGTTACCTTCCGCCTAGACGCACAGTTCGGGACCCCCTACCCGAGATCCGCTGGTTTTGACACCGACATTGGTGCTTTCATTGAGAGTTCCTTTGTGTCGTCATCTTTAGGCCCGATGGCTCCTTCGATCATCAACAACGATGCGGTCTAGGGTGAGACTTTTCTCCCCGGACAGATCTTCATATTCGGCGGCTTTGCACTGCGGGCCAATTCGCTTGGCCATCTGGAGCAGATTGAAAGCTACGCCCCTGGCCATCAGGTCAGATTTGGAAGTTTAAACTACACGATGGACGCCCGCGGAGATTTGATCTTCGATGGGTTCGAGCCACAGCCAAGCGCTCCGCACTATCACGGTGGGCATGATCTAGCTCTGCTGCCAGACAGTGCCCTGGAGGCCGCACCAGTGTCCGCTCCGATCCTTAGCTCGGAGCCGACTGCGCCAATCGAGGATGGGTGGCTGGACACCGCCTCGGGGGCTGCTATCTCTACGAAGATTGAGCCGAACACCAATCCCGTCCTTTGCAAAGCTTGTGACTCCAAGGTGCCGGACTCCTCCCCGGACTCCGAACCCTCCGCGCCCCTGCCAATCGAATCTGATTGGGCGTTGATCATGGAGTTTACTGCCGCGGACATCTTTCAGCATTCGCCCTTTGGCAACATCCTGAATTCACTAAAGTCTCTCTCTTTATCAGGAGAGCCCTGGCCGGATTATGGTCAGGAAGGTTGGGATGCGGACGACGAAGAAATTCAAAACCCACCCACCACCCACTTAGTATCCACTGTCGATGATTTAACCAACATGCTCGACTTCGACTCCGAAGACATCGACAGTATGGACGACGATGCAGGACACGACCAAGAACAAGCGCCTACAGGGCACTAGAAGGCCACCTCGTCATACGACATTTACATGGTGGACATCCCAAATAATGGGAATGGCGATGGAACAATGGAGGATGACCCCTCCAAGAAACAGCCTAAGCGCCGGCGTCAGTGGCGCCGCTCTAAATCCCGCCACAGCAAAAATGGAGATTCCGGCACCGGAGACAATAACACCCCGGACAGTGCCGAAGACAACCCCCTCCAGCAGGATTCAGGGCAGGAGGATGGAGAAGCCAGCCCTCATGAGAGAGCGGCAGACAGAGAGGTAGAGGACAATAATTACATGCCTCCCTCCAAAGACGAGGCAAGCCTCGACGACGACGAATTTGTCGTGCCTGAGGATCCGGCGACCAAGAGCATTTCAAACGCAGGCTTATGGCCACGGCAAGCAGCCTCAAGAAAAAGCAGCAACAGCTTAGAGCTGACCAAGACTTGCTAGTCGATAGATGCACTGAAGTCCTCGTGGCCGAAGAATATGAACTCGAACGCCCCTCCAAGAGCTACCCAAAAAGCAGGCTGCTACCCCGATTAGAGGAGGAAGCACCTAAACCTACATCACCAGCGCATGATACGGCCGACTGGCCACATCGTGGTCGCGACAGAGAGGCCTCTCGGCCCCCCACTCAAGCCGCACCCTGGCGCCGCTCAAAAAATACCAAGGCGCGGGGAAATGCGCCAGACCTGCGGGATATATTGGAGACAAGGCAAGACAAACAACATCGATCTACGGATCGCGTGGGTGCTCCACGATGCATGATGATAACCATGACGCCGGATATGGCAATTCCGGCCGGGCCGAACACAGTAGACAAAGCTCATTTGAGCTGTGTCGTGATATAGCCCAATACAGAGGCGCCGCACACCCACTATGCTTCACAGACGAAGTGATGGATCATCAAATCCCTGAGGATTTCAACCCGTAAACATTGAATCATACGATGGCACAACAGATCCTGCGGTCTGGATCGAGGACTGTCTCCTTCATATCCACATGGCCCGCGGTGACGATCTGCACGCCATCAAATACCTTCCACTCAAGCTTAAAGGACCAGCTCGGCACTGGCTTAACAGCCTGCCAGCAGAGTCAATTGGTTGTTGGGAAGACCTGGAAGCCGCATTCCTCGACAACTTCCAGGGAACCTATGTGCGACCACCATACGCTGATGACCTAAGCCACATAATTCAGCAGCCAGAAGAATCAGCTAGACAATTCTGGACACGGTTCCTAACCAAGAAAAATCAAATTGTCGACTGTTCGGATGCAGAAGCCCTTGCAGCCTTCAAACATAACATCCGCGACGAGTGGCTTGCCCGGCACCTAGGACAGGAAAAGCCGAAATCCATGGCAGCCCTCACAACACTCATGACCCGCTTTTGCGTGGGAGAGGACAGCTGGCTAGCTCGAAGTAACAACATGACCAAGAGCCCTGGTAGTTCGGATACCAAGGACAGCAACGACAGGTCGCGTCGCAACAAACACAAGCGCCGCATTAATGGCGATAATACTGAGGATACGGCAGTCAATGCCGGATTCAGAGGCCCTAAACCCGGTTAGCGGAAAAAGCCATTCAAAAGAAATACTCCGGGCCCGTCCAATTTGGACCAAATACTCGATCTCTCGTGCCAGATACACGGCACCCCCGAAAAGCCAGCCAATCACACCTACAGGGATTGTTGGGTGTTCGAGCAGGCAGGCAAGTTAACTGCCGAAAACAATGACAAGGGGCTGCATAGCGATGACGAGGAGGAGACCCGGCCGCCGAACAATAGAGTATAGAAGGGTTTCCCCCCACAAGTGCGGACGGTGAACATGATATACGCAACCCACATACCCAAAAGGGAGCGGAAGCGTGCACTAAGGGACGTATATGCGATGGAGCCGGTTGCCCCAAAGTTCAATCCGTGGTCCTCCTGCCCGATCACTTTTGATCGAAGGGACCACCTCACTAGCATCCGCCATGGCGGATTCGCCGCATTGGTTCTAGACCCAATCGTTGACGGATTTCACCTCACTAGAGTCCTGATGGACGGCGGCAGCAGCGTGAACCGGCTTTATCAGGATATAGTGCGCAAGATGGGCATAGACCCCTCAAGGATTAAACCCACAAAGACGACCTTCAAAGGCGTCATACCAGGTGTCGAGGCCAACTGTACAGGCTCAGTTACACTTGAAGTGGTCTTCGGATCATCGGATAACTTCCGAAGCAAGGAGTTAATCTTCAACATAGTCCCGTTCCGCAGCGGCTATCACGCACTGCTCGGACGTACCGCATTCGCAAAGTTCAATGCGGTGCTGCACTACGCATACCTCAAGCTCAAGATGCCAGGCCCTCGATGAGTCATTACGGTCAACGGAAACACCGAACGCTCCCTCCGAACGGAGGAGCATACGGCAGCCCTCGCGGCAGAAGTACAAAGCAGCCTCTTAAGGCAGTTCTCGAGTGTGGCTATTAAACGTCCGGACACTGTCAAGCGCGCCCGGAGTAACCTACAACAAGACCGCTTGGCACATTCCGAGCACGCGTAGCAATGCGGCCCCAACCCCAGCCCTCGCGAAACCAGTACTACGTGTACATAATTACGCTTTGGAAATACCATGGGCATAGGGGGAGGGGCACGACCACGGTAGGCCCAGAATGCGGCTCAACTGCACCAGGGGCTCCCAATTGTGTCATTCTTCTTTTTTCTCTTACTTTCAGGACTCCTTTCTCAAGAAGCCCTGTCCGGCAGTAGAATTGCCGAACACATGATGCAACAGCCAGTGAAGCAGAAAGCTACGTCGAGTGTACAAGTGGTCTCTATAACGAGCAATATACTTGTTTTACATATCATCCTGCAGCTCGCTCCTGGAGGGGGACATGTCAAATAGTCCCGTCCCTTACTTATCGCACTATTTGTATCGTTATGCTTTTTACCGCAGCTTTTTTAATAAACAATGCACAGCTTTTGCCTATTATTGCATTCCTTTTTCTTATCTATATATGTTCACTTATAACATGTTGCATCCGTACGCTTTGGTACGGCCAAATACACCAGGGGCTTAAGTACCCCAAAATATGGTGTGATAAGTCTGAACACTTTCACAAGTGCGGCACTCCGAACTTATAGCATTATATGCATCGGCTCCAAATCATGTCTTGGGTCAATAGTTGGGTTTGCCCGGCTCCCATGTTTTGGTACCTTACGTTCCGTTATATCGGCTAAGGTAGCGCTGGGAGAACCACTGCAATTGTGCCCCGGTTGAGCTGGGTTGAGCACCTCAGTGGAGAAAGCTAAAACTGACCGTCATGATAGGGCGAGAGCCGGTCACTGTTCGAGAGGTTTTTCGAGTCCCTAAAGACTTATGCCGCTTAGAGCGAGGAGTCGGCTTTGTCCAGCCCAGGCGTGGATAGCGCCCCGAATTCGGTCTTTCGAATACTAGGGGCTTCGCCGAAATTTAAAATTATAGAATTCTATGGCTAAGTGGGAGTGTTCAAGCATTATAGTCCGGTTGCCTTGTTCGTTGTGTTGAACGCCTCCCTTGAAGGACCCATGAATGGGAAAAAGAGCACTCAAGTTTATCCCGAACACCCCAGCACTCGTGGCATGGGGGCAGAAGCCAATGACTCGCCATCTCTCAAATTTAATAAACGGCCGCACAGAAGGTAATATTTTAAATTCACAAGTGTTGCTTAGCGCATATGAACAAGTTTTCAGCGTACAGGATAACAAATGCGAGTTTACTCAAAAATTACATCTTTGGAGCACTCACCCGCTATAAGGCGGGCACCCTTCAGGACGTTCTCATAATACATCTCGGGCTTGCGATACTCCCTGCCCGGCGGTGGAGCGTCCGTCACAAGCTTCTCAGCGTCCATCTTACCCCAGTGCACTTTCGCACGGGCAAGGGCCCAACGGGCACCTTCGATGCAGACGGAGCGCTTGACGACTTCAATCCATGGACAGGCATCCACCAGCCACCTCACTAGCCCAAAGTAGCTCCCAGGCATGGCTTCCTCGGGCCACAGCCGAACTATGAGGCCCTTCATGGCCTGTTCGGCCACCTTATGGAGCTCGACCAGCTGCTTCAGCTGGTCGCTCAAGGGCACCGGGTGTCCGGCGTCAGCATACTGAGACCAGAACACCTTCTCCGTTGAGCTCCCCTCCTCGGCCCGGTAGAATGCGGCAGCGTCGGACACACTGCAGGGTAGATCTGCGAATGCTCCTGGAGAGCTCCGGATTCGGGTAAGTAACAAGTAATTCACTTTCACGTGCTTGCTTTGCATGAAGAATGCCTTACCCGCCGCTATCTTCTTTAACGCCTCAATTTCCTGGAGGGCTTTTTGGGCTTCGGCCTTAGTGGCTTTGGCACTCTCAAGAGCCGAGGCGAGCTTAGACTCTTGAGTCTTTGAGTCATGCTCCAAACGCTCGTGTTTTTCCACGAGAGCTTGGAGCTCTTGCCGCACCTCCGCCACCTACGCCTCCTGCTTCTCTCGCTCGGTGCGCTCCGCGGCCGCATTGCTTTCGGCCTTGGACACCACTTCCTTTAGGGTCGCCACCTTGTTCGTGGCCCCTGCAATTTTCACGTTATTACTGTCATTTTTTGCAACCACATCTTTTACATACTTCCATAAGGTATTACTTACCTTCCTTGTCCTCGAGCTGCTTCTTGGCAAGGCCGATCTCATTCTCGGACCGCTCGAGGCTCTGTTTCAATGCATTACCTCTGCAGTCAGTGCGGGAGAGGTCAGCAGCGCAGCCTGCATTCCCATATTGACATGCTTATGTTAGACTCCTGCGTATATCTTTTTAGATCCCCAGTTCGGCTTTTCTTTCCGAACACCAAACTGAGAATGAGGGGTTACTGTCTATGCGGTAATATTTTTACATATCTTAACTACATACCTCAAAGCCTGTTAGAAGGCTGGCACAGGCTTCAGTCAGCCTGCTCTTGGCGGACTGAACTTTCGGGATCACCACACTCATAACAGTGCGGTGTTCCTTGTCGATGGAGGCGCCGTTAAGCGCCTCCAGCAAATTATCCGGTGCCTCCGGTTGGACAGAGGTCACCGGTGTCGCAGTCTTGCCCTTCTTACGAAGGGGCCGCCTGCAGGACTCTAGAACCACTGAAGGTTCCGGTGCGGAGTCCGGCCCAGGGCCGGACTTAGAGCCCTTTGGGGTTTGATCCCCCTTGTGCCCAAAGTCTAGGAGGTTGCCTTGCGGCACCTCCGGGACCTCCTCCTCTTGGCTGCGCCCCTTTTGGGACCCCACCTCAGCGTCATCTGCAGCGCAAGGAGAGGAGACGGCTGGAAGTGAAGTGCTATGCACGTCTGATGATGCCAGGGAGCCGCTCGTTGAAGTGTCAAGCCCGTCCTTGGGCGGGCTGCAGGGTTGTATTCGGCGTTAGGAGATTCTATGCGACAAATGAAACACCATGAGTTATTTTAGTATCCGGACACTTACGATGTCGCCAGGGGCTTAGTCCTCGGTGGCCACTCCTCTTCGTCGTCGGCGGCGTCGGTGGAGTAGTCCGGAGGGAGGGTCCTTCCCTTCTTGGACACTTTGGCCTCCCCCGTCGGGGAGGCCTTCCTTTTCTTCTCTCCCCCCGCTGGGGGAGAGGCCTCTTTTTCCTCTTCCTCGCCCTTCGCGGGAGGAGTCCGCCTCGGAGTCGTCGGACGATGAATCCGACAACACCTGGCATCGAGAACTCTTTCGAGTTCCCGCGGCCTTCTTCTTGGCCTTCTTCTCAGGCACTACGTAAGGCGCCGGAACCAGCAGCCCCGTTAATTGGGCGTCTGCTGGGTCTTCTGGCAAGGGAGCCAGATAGTTAACCTGCCCGGACTTCTTTTGCCGGTCCTGTCAAAGATAGGGGAGTTTTAGATCCCGCATAGAGTCAAACTATGAAAAACAAGTATCCTGTAACGGGTAAAATAGCTTACCTCGCCGGCTTGATGCTGCGAGCTAAATCCACGATCTTCGGTAGCGGATGCGGGAGCCTCGGCGCCCTTGAATAGCACCTTCCAGGCATCTTCGTACGTAGTGTCGAAGAGCCTGCTCAAGGTTTGGTGCTGCGCCGGATCGAACTCCCACAAGCTGGAGGCCCGTTGTTGGCACAGGAGGATCCGGCGGATGAGCATGACCTGGACTACGTTGACAAGCTTGATTTTCTTGTTCACAAGGTTTTGGACGCAGGTTTGGAGTCCGGTCAGCTCCTCCGAATTACCCCATGTTAGGCCCTTCTCTTTCCAGGAGGTGAGCCGTGTGGGGATGTCAGATCGAAAGTCGGGGGCCGCTGTGCATTCAGGGTCACGCGGCTCAGTGATGTAGAACCACCCCGATTGCCACCCTTTGATGGTTTCCATGAAGGAGCCCTCAAGCCATGTAACGTTGGGCATCTTGCCCACCATGGCGCCGCCACACTCCGCCTGCTGGCCGCTCACTACCTTCGGCTTGACATTGAAGGTCTTCAGCCATAAGCCGAAGTAGGGCTTGATGTGGAGGAAGGCCTCGCACACGACAATGAATGCCGAGATATTGAGGACGAAATTCGGGGCCAGATCGTGGAAATCCAGGCCGTAGTAGAACATGAGCCCCCGGACAAATGGGTGAAGTGGAAAACCAAGTCTACGGAGGAAATGGGTGAGGAACACCACCCTCTCATAGGGCCCTGGGGTGGGGATGAGCTGCCCCTTGTTGGGGAGCCGAAGCGCGATGTCGCTGGACAAGTATCCGGCCTTTCGCAGCCTTTTGATGTGCCCCTCCGTGACGGAGGAGGCCATCCACTTGCCTCCCGCTCCGGACATGGCTGGGGAAGGTTGAGGCAAGATGTGCGGACTTGGGCGCTAGAGCTCGAGTGCACGGAAATGGATAAGCAAAGGAGGAAGAAGTCGTAGGTAAAAAGGTGGATCCTTATCCCCTTATATGGACGGACGAAACTATGTGTCCCCACCAGCCTGGTAAAACTCGCTTATCTCCCAAGCGCCGTAATCAATGGCGCGGTTGGGTTACCCAGGCCCGTATTGATGAGAATCCCGGAATAAGGGGACACGATCTCTGCTTTGACAAGACGTTCCAGGGAAACCGCCTCGCCAAACGCGCTGAGGTGGAACAGTAAAAAATGATTCCAATAAAGGCTTGGCCATGGTGTGATGTCACGCCACGGAATACGTTAGCAGATTGAACTTGTGTAAATATTATTCTCTCTACGGTGGTACGTGGAACATTTTTTGCAGAGCCGGACACTGTCCTTGTGTTCAAAATCTTCTATGAAGTATTCGGAGGAGGAACCCTCCTTGCAATGCCAAAGACAATATGCGCGCCGGACTCGTCATCATTGAAGCCTGGTTCAGGGGCTACTGAGGGAGTCCTGGATTAGGGGGTGTCCGGATGGCCGGACTATAGCCTTTGGCCGGACTCCTGGACTATGAAGATACAAGATTGAAGACTTCGTCCCGTGTCCGGGTGGGACTTTCCTTGGCGTGGAAGGCAAGCTTGGCGATACGGATATGTAGATCTCCTACCATTGTAACCGACTCTGTGTAACCCTAACCTTCATCGGTGCCTATATAAATCTAAGGGTTTTAGTCCATAGGACGAACAGCAATCATACCATAGGCTAGCTTCTAGGGTTTAGCCTCCCTGATCTCGTGGTAGATCTACTCTTGTACTACCCATATCATCAATATCAATCAAGCAGGAGTAGGGTTTTACCTCCATCGAGAGGGCCCGAACCTGGGTAAAAACATCGTGTCCCTTCTCTCCTGTTACCATCCGCCTAGACGCACAGTTCGTGACCCCCTACCCGAGATCCCCCGGTTTTGACACCGACAACGGGGTTGAGGGAGTCGTACTCGTCGTGATCCAAATCACCGGAGATCCTTGCACCGAACGGACGACACCTCCGCGTTCAACACACGTACGGTTGGGGAAGACGTCTCCTCCTTCTTGATCCAGTAAGGGGGAGGGGGAGGTTGATGAAGATCCAGCAGCACGACGGCGTGGTGGTGGAAGTAGCGGCGATCTCGGCAGGGAGAGGGAGGCGCCAGGAGCAGGGGTGCGCAGCCCTCCCTCCCCCCTCTTTATATAGGGGCCCTGGGGGGGTGCCGGCCCCCTAGAGATTGGATCTCAAGGGGGGCGGCGGCCAAGGGGGTGGCTTGCCCCCCAAGCCAAGTGGGGCGCCCCCCACCCCTGGTTTCCAACCCTAGGCGCAGGAGGAGGCCCAAGGGGGGCTCACCAGCCCACCAGGGGCTGGTTCCCCTCCCAATTCGGCCCATGGGGCCCTCCGGGATAGGTGGCCCCACCCGGTGGACCCCCAGGACCCTCCCGGTGGTCCCGGTACAATATCGGTGACCCCCGAAACTTTCCCGATGGCCGAAACTGGACTTCCTATATATAATTCTTCACCTCCGGACCATTCCGGAACTCCTCGTGACGTCTGGGATCTCATGCGGGACTCTGAACAACTTTCGGGTTACCACATACTAATATCTCTACAACCCTAGCGTCACTGAACCTTAAGTGAATAACCAACAGCGGGATCTGGATACCCATGTTGGTTCCCACATGCTCCTCGATGATCTCATCGTATGAACCACGATGTCGAGGATTCAAGTAATCCCGTATACAATTCCCTTTGTCGATCGGTATGTTACTTGCCCGAGATTCGATCGTCGGTATCCCAATACCTCGTTCAATCTCGTTACCGGGAAGTCACTTTACTCGTACCATAATGCATGATCCCGTTACCAACCACTTAGTCACTTTGAGCTCATTATGATGATGCATTACCGAGTGGGCCCAGAGATACCTCTCCGTCATATGGAGTGACAAATCCCAATCTCGATCCGTGTCAACCCAACAGACACTTTCGGAGATACCTGTAGTATACCTTTATAGTCACCCAGTTACGTTGTGACGTTTGGTACACCTAAAGCACTCCTACGGCATCCGGGAGTTACACGATCTCATGGTCTAAGGAAATGATACTTGACATTGGAAAAGCTCTAGCAGACGAATTACACGATCTTGTGCTATGCTTAGGATTGGGTCTTGTCCATCACATCATTCTCCTAATGATGTGATCCCGTTATCAATGACATCCAATGTCCATAGTCAGGAAACCATGACTATCTGTTGATCAACGAGCTAGTCAACTAGAGGCTCACTAGGGACATGTTATGGTCTATGTATTCACACATGTATTATGATTTCCGGACACAATTATAGCATGAATAATAGACAATTATCATGAACGAGGAAATATAATAATAATCATTTTATTATTGCCTCTAGGGCATATTTCCAACAATCTTATGACTGATGGCGGTTCACACTTTATTCATGGTGCTTTCCGTAAGATGCTTGCTAAGTATGATGTCAATCATAGAATCGCATCTCCTTATGATCCGCAGTCTAGTGGTCAAGTAGAGTTGAGCAATAGAGAGCTCAAATTAATTTTGCAAAATACTGTGAATAGATCTAGAAAGAAATTGGTCCAAAAAACTTGATGATGCATTATGGGCCGATAGAACTGCATACAAAAATCCTATGGGTATGTCTCCATATAAGATGGTTTATGGAAAAGCATATCATTTACCTCTTGAACTTGAACATAAGGCTTATTGGGCTATTAAAGAGCTCAATTATGATTTCAAACTTGCCGGTGAGAAGAGGTTGTTTGATATTAGCTCACTTGATGAATGGAGAACCCAAGCATATGAGAATGCGAAGCTTTTCAAAGAAAAAGTTAAACGCTGGCATGATAAGAGGACACAAAAGCGTGAGTTTAATGTATGAGATTATGTGTTATTATTCAACTCTCGTTTAAGATTTTTTGCAGGAAAACTTCTCTCAAAATGGGAAGGTCCCTACATTATCGAGGAGGTCTATCATTCTGGTGCTATAAAAATCAACAACTTCGAAGGCACAAATCCGAGGGTGGTAAACGGTCAAAGAATTAAACATTATATTTCAGGTAATCCTATCAATGTTGAAACTAATATTATTGAAACCATATCCCCTCAGGAATATATAAGGGACACTTTCCAACGTTCCAGACACCGAAAAGGCATAGGTACGTGGTATGGTAAGTAAACCGACTCCAAAACAACTCTAATGGCAATTTTTATCAGTTTTGGATTATTTAAGAATTTTAGGAAGAAAGAAGTAGTCCGAAAGGGACACGAGGCTCCAACGAGAGAGGAGGCCGCGCCCCCCCCCCCCCTGTAGGGCACGCCACCCTGTCTTGTGGACACCTCGTGTGCCTCCCGGACTCCGTTTTCTTGTATGTTATGTATTTTGGTCAGGAAAAATTCATTATATATACTCCCGAAGGTTTTAACCAACGTATCACACAAATATCCTCTGTTTTCGTTTCGAGCTGTTTCTGTTTCAGATCTAGAGCATCATGTCGTCTCCAAGTGCTCCGAAGGACAAGTTTTTCAAGAGGGTTATCAACCCCTATCTCGCGGAGGTGCTGCATCACCCTCAAACCATTGAGATGCGTGAGGGGGTGCTGCACATCTGCGATGTGGAGGGACCAAGGCGTACCGGGAGCGTGGAGACAAAGCTCGAAGCCATGGAGCAAGAAGTTTTCAAGTGTCAAGGGATGGTGGAGCATAGACGGAACGCCAACCAGATGATGATCACGGAGTTCGCCAACAACCACAAGCTGGATGCCAAAGTCATTGGGGAGACCATCTTCAAGCTTCAAGAGAAAATCGAGCACCTCCAAGCCCAGATTTATGACCTACAAAATCAGAACTGTGAGTATGAATATAGATTCAAGCGAATGATTTTGGCTGCAGATTTAAGGATCCCGGAGACTCGATCATCCTTTTATGATGGAGAGCCTATGCCTTGGAAGACGGACGACAAGCCTACATCATCAACAACTCCTACTTCACCACCTCCGAAGAAATAACCACATGGGTATGAGCACTCCCCTTGGCAACTGCCAAGCTTGGGGGAGGTGCCCCGGTATCGTATCACCATCACACTCCTATCTTTACCGCTTTATTTAGTTCAATCTTTTTAGTAGTATCTTGATCTAGTAGTTCAAAGTTTTTTGATATCAAGTAGTTTTGAGTTTTGCTTGTGATCTCTTTATGTAATCAAGTCCGTGTGCTATCTATAATAAAGATTAGTGTTTAGTCAAGGGCTTTGCTATGTTACTATGATCTTGTGAAATTAGAAAGAACAAAAGAGTTCATATTGATCTTATGGATAGTGATAACTTCACACATAGAAAGTATGAAGCATAAAAATTGTTGAGAGTTGATGAACGTAGCCTTGGTCATCATTGCTATTAATAGGAAGTGATAAGGAAAGAGGGGTTCACATATAAATATATTATCTTGGACATCTTTTATAATTGGGAGCACTCATTAAGTATGACATGCTAAAAGAGTTGACGTTGGACAAGGAAGACAACGTAATGGTTTATGTTTTCCGACATCTCAGTTAAAGTATATTGTCATTGACCGTCCAAACATACTGAGCTTGCCTTTCCCCCTCATGCTAGCCAAATTTCTTGCACCAAGTAGAAATACTACTTGTGCTTCCAAATATCCTTAAACCCAGTTTCGCCATGGGAGTCCACCATGCCTACCTATGGATTGAGTAAGATCCTTCAAGTAAGTTGTCGTCGGTGCAAGCAATAAAAATTGCTCTCTAAATATGCATGACTTATTAGTGCAGAGAAAATAAGCTTTGTACGAACTTGTTGTGGAAGTAATAAAAGCGACGGATTGCATAATAAAGGTCCACATACAAGGGGCAATATAAAGTGACGTTATTTTGCATTAAGATTTTGTGCATCCAACCCTAAAAGCGCATGACAACCTCTGCTTCCCTCTGCGAAGGGCCTATCTTTTACTTTATGTTTTTACTTCATGCTTGAGTCAAGGTGAAGCTCACCTCTCCCTTTTTATTTTTATCCTTTGGCAAGCTCCTTGTGTTTGAAAGATCATGATATATATATACAATTGGATGTAAGTTGGCATAGGCTATTATTGTTGACATCACCTAAAGGTGAATACGTTGGGAGGCAACACAATAAGCCTCTATCTTTCTCAGTGTCCGGCTGAAACTCTATAACCACAAGTATTGCGTGAGTGTTAAAAATTATAGGAGACTACGAGATAGTTGAGTATGTGAGTTTGTTGAAAAGCCCTATTATTGACTCTTTGTGATGTTACGATAAATTGCAATTGATTTAATGACTGAGATTATAGTTTGTTAGTTTCCAATGAAGTTTTTGAACCGTACTTGACATTGTGAATTGCTTATTACTTGAGCTTAGGAAATCATATGACAAAATCTATATATGTTGCTGTTATTAGAATGATCATGATGCCCTCATGTCCGTATTTTATTTTTATCGACACCTCTATCTCTAAACATGTGGACATATTTTTCGATTTTGGCTTCCGCTTGAGGACAAGCGAGGTCTAAGCTTGGGGGAGTTGATATGTCTGATACGTCTCCAACGTAACTATTATTTTTGATTGCTCCATGCTATATTATCTACTGTTTTGGGCAATATTGGGCTTTATTATCCACTTTTATATTATTTTTGGGACTAACCTATTAACCGGAGGCCCAACCCAGATTTGTTGTTTTATGCCTATTTCAGTGTTTCGAGGAAAAGGAATATCAGACGAAGTCAAAACGGAACGAAATCAACTCGAGAAGTTATTTTTGGAAGGAAAGCAACCCAGGGAACTTGGAGTGCACGTCAGGGGAGATACGGGCTCCCACGAGGGTGGGGGGCGCGCCCACCCCCCCCCCCCCCCTCCCCCCGGGCGCGCCCCCCTGCCTCATGGGGCCCCCGTAGCTCCTCCGACGTACCCCCTGCACCCATATATACTCGTGTACCCTAAAACTTCCAGAACAGAAGATAGATCTTGAGTTCCGCCGCCGCAAGCCTCTGTAGCCACCAAAAACCTCTCGGGAGCCCGTTCCGGCGCCATGCCGGACCGGTGGCCATCTTCATTATCCCAGCGCTATCCATGACGAGGAGGGAGTAGTTCACCCTCGGGGCTGAGGGTATGTACCAGTAGCTATGTGTTTGATCTCTCTCTCTCTCTCTCTCGTGTTCCCTCTATGGCACGATCTTGATGTATACCGAGCTTTGCTATTGTAGTTGGATCTTATGATGTTTCTCCCCCTCTACTCTCTTGTGATGAATTGAGTTTCCCCTTTGAAGTTATCTTATCGGATTGAGTCTTTATGATAACACTTGATGTATGTCTTGCCGTGATTATCTGTAGTGACAATGGGATATCATGTGCCACTTGATGTATGTTTTGGTGATCAACTTGCGGGTTTCGTGACATTGGGAACCTATGCATAGGGGTTGGCACAGGTTCTTGACTCTCCGATAGAAAGTTTGGGGCACTCTTTGAAGTACTTTGTGTTCGTTGGATGAATCTAAAATTGTGTGATGCATATCGTATAATCATGCCCACGGATACTTGAGGTGACAATGGAGTATCTAGGTGACACTAGGGTTTTGATTGATTGGTGTCTTAAGGTGTTATTCTAGTACGAACTCTTTTATAGATTGATCCGAAAGAATAACTTTGAGGTGGTTTCGTACCCTACCATAATCTCTAAGTCTGTTCTCCGCTATTAGTGGCTTTGGAGTGACTCCTTTTTGCATGTTGAGGGCTTTTTATATGATCTATCTATGTTATTATTGTTGAGAGAACTTGCACTAGTGAAAGTATGAACCCTAGGCCTTGTTTCCTATCATTGCAATACCGTTTACGCTCACTTTTATCATTAGTTACCTTGCTGTTTTTATTATTTCAGATTACAAATACCTTTATCTACCATCCATATTGCACTTGTATCACCATCTCTTCGCCGAACTAGTGCACCTATACAATTTACCATTGTATTGGGTGTGTTGGGGACACAAGAAACTCTTTGTTATTTGGTTGCAGGGTTGTTTGAGAGAGGCCATCTTCATCCTACGCCTCCTACAGATTGATAAACCTTAGGTCATACACATGAGGGAAATTTGCTACTGTCCTACAAACCTGTGCACTTGCAGGCCCAACAACGTCTACAAGAAGAAGGTTGTGTAGTAGACATCAAGCTCTTTTCTGGCGACGTTGCCGGGGAGGCTAGGTAAAAGGGCACTCACTCACACCCCGTCAACTAAGCTCTTTTCTGGCGCCGTTGCCGGGGAGGTGAGTGCTTGAAGGTATATCTTTAGATCTTGCAATCGAATCTTTTTGTTTCTTGTTTTAGCACTAGTCTAGTTTATAAAAGAAAACTACAAAAAAATGGAATTGAGAGTGCCTCATATGCTTCATCTTTTTAATGTCTTTCGTGAAAATGATGGGAAGGAA
This sequence comes from Triticum timopheevii, assembly GCA_963921465.1. NCBI lineage: Eukaryota > Viridiplantae > Streptophyta > Magnoliopsida > Poales > Poaceae > Triticum > Triticum timopheevii. The sequence continues at coordinate 596,831,577 of OY997274.1, forward strand.
AATTGTGCTCAAATACTAGAAGAAGAATTACATAGAATTCTTGGCATGAAATATGTGAATGATGAGCATTATTGCAATGTTGTTAGTATGAATTCCTTGAATATCCATGATGCTAATGATATGCAAAGCCACAAGCTTGGGGAAGCTATGTTTGATGAAGATGATATTTTTTGTCCCCCAAGCTTTGATGAGCATTTACTATGATGAAAGCATGCCTCCTATCTATGATGATTAATGTGATGACACGTATGCTTTAAAGAATAATGATAACCATGAAACTTGTCATCTTGATCTTAATTTTCAATCATATGATAGTTATTTTGTTGAGTTTGCTCCCACTACTATTCATGAGAAGAATTTTGCTTATGAGGAGAGTAGTAAATTTTCTATGCTAGTAGATCATGAAAAGAATGCTTTAGGTGATGGTTATATTGTTGAATTTATTCATGATGCTACTGAAAATTATTATTAGGGAGGAACATATGCTTGTAGGAATTGCAATAATATCAAGTTTCCTCTCTATGTGCTTAAATTCTTGAAGCTATGCTTGTGTTACCTTCCTATGCTAGTTGATTATTGTTCCCAAAAGTTGTTTGATCACAAAATCCCTATGCATAGGAAGTGGGTTAGGCTTAAATATGCTAGTCATATGCTTCATGATGCTCCCGTTGTGTTTCAATTCTTATCTTTTATGTGAGCATCATTGTCAGCATCATGCCTAGCTAGAAAGGCATTAAAGAAAAGCGCTTGTTGGGAGACAACCCAATATTTATCCTTAATGTTTTTGTGTGTCCACATGATTATGCTACTGTAGTAATCATGTTTTATAGCTTTTGTTTCAATAAAGTGCCAAGTAAGACCTTTAGGATAGCTTACGGTGATAGTTGTGTTGATCCTGCTGAAAATCAGAAACTTTTGCACCCAGTAAATAAGTTTTATTAATTCACAGAAACGTGCTTCTGATCTGATTCTTTTTTATCTGGATTGTTACACAAATTTCTCAGGTCGTCCTAATTTGGGTGGATTTTTGGATACATTTCATACAGACTACTACAGATTGTTCTGTTTTTGACAGATTCTGTTTTCCATGTGTTGTTTTCTTATTTTGATGAATCTATGGCTAGTATTAAGTGGTATGAACCATAGATAAGTTGGAATACAGTATATATTACACCAATATTAATTTAGGATGAGTTCATTACAGTACCTAAGTGGTGGTTTTATTTTCTTAAACTAACGGAGCTTACGAGTTTTATGTTGAGTTTTGTGTTGTGAAGTTTTCAAGTTTTGGGTAAGGATTCGATGGACTATGGAATAAGGAGTGGTAAGAGCCTAAGCTTGGGGATGCCCATGGCACCCCAAGATATTCAAGGACAACCAAGAGCCTAAGCTTGGGGATGCCACGGAAGGCATCCCCTCTTTCGTCTTCGTACCATCGGTAACTTTACTTGGAGCTATATTTTTATTCACCACATGATATGTGTTTTGCTTGGAGCGTCATTTCCTTTTGTTAGTTTTTGCTTTCTGTTGTTTAGATCAATATTTTGCACCTTTAGTTTCAATAAAAAAGTCAAGGATAGCCTTTGCCATGCTTATTTTGCTAGTATGCATGTTGCTGTTTGAAAACAGAAAGTTTACCACTGTTGCAAAAATTCCCTAGAAAATTCAGAGAGTGGTATAATGTTGAATCTTTTTGCATATTGAGATCTGATAAATTTATTACAGTGGGAATTTTAGTTCATAATTTTTGGAGTTAGGGAAGTATGATGACTCTTGCATTCTTTACAGACTGTAATGTTTTGGCAGATTGTTGTTATGGTTGCATTGTTTGCATATGTTTGCTGTTTAATGATTCTATTTGAAGATAGGAGTATTAAATATGCAGAGGAATTTAGTATTCAATGTTGAATAATAATTTTAATGATTTTTTACAGTAGAAAATGATAAGGTTTTGCATTGGTTTATACTAACCTGTCTCACGAGTTCTTGTTGAGTTTGGTGTGAATGAAGCTTTGGATAAAAAGAGAAACCATGATATGAGAGGAATTAAGGAGACACAAAAGCTCAATATTGGGGATGCCCAAGGCACCCCAAGATAATATTTCAAGAAGTCTCAAGCATCTTAGCTTGGGGATGCCCCGGTAGGCATCCCACCTTTCTTCTTCAACAACTATCGGTTAGTATCGGTTGAGCCTAAGTTTTTGCTTCTTCACATGAGTTGTGCTATCCTTGCAATGTTATTTTCTTTAGATTTGCTTGCTGTTTGAATAAAGTATCAAGATCTGAAATTCTTTAATGAGAGAGAGTCTTCGCATAGTTACACAATTATGGAACTACTCATTGATCTTCACTTATATCTTTCGGAGTAGTTTGTCATTTGCTCTAGTACATCACTTATATCTTTTAGAGCATGGTGGTAGTTTTATTTTGAAGAAATAGATGAACTCTGATACTTCACTTAGATTATTTTGGGAGTCATTAATAGCATGGTGATTTGCTTAATATTAATATACTTGTTATTCAAGATATGTGAAACTTTCTTTTGAGTGAGTTGAATACTAAGATAAGTTTGATGCTTGATAATTGTTTTGAGATATGGAGGTAATAATATCAGGGTCATGCTAGTTGAGTAATTGTGAATTTGAGAAATGCTTGTGTTGAAGTTTGCAAGTCCCGTAGCATGCACGTATGGTTAAAGTTGTGTAACAAATTTGAAACATGAAGTGTACCTGGCTTGTGCATCCTTATGAGTGGCGGTCAGGGACGAGCGATGGTCTTTTCCTACCAATCTATCCCCCTAGGAGCATGCGCGTAGTACTTGATTTTTTTATGGCTTCTAAATTTTTGCAATAAGTATATGAGTTCTTTTGACTAATGTTGAGTCCATGGATTATACGCACTCTCACTATTCCGCCTTTGCTAGCCTCTTCGGTATCGTGCATTGCCCTTTCTCACCTTGTGAGTTGGTGCAAACTTCGCCGGTGCATCCAAACCCCGTGATACGATACGCTCTATCACACATAAACCTCCTTATATCTTCGTCAGAACAGCCACCATACCTACATATCATGGCATTTCCATAGCCATTCCGAGATATATTGCCATGCAACTTCCATCATCATATTCATGACATACTTTACTTTTGTCATATTGCCATTGCATGATCATGTAGTTGACATCGTATTTGTGGCAAAGCCATCATGCATTATTTTTCATACATGTCACTCTTGATTCATTGCACCATCCCGGTACACCGCCGGAGGCATTAATATAGAGTCATATCTTGTTCTAAGTTTTGAGTTGTAATCCTTATGTTGTAATCAATAGAAGTGTGATGATCATCATTATTAGAGCATTGCCCAAACAAAAAAAAGAAAAAAGAGAAAGGCCAAAAAAAAGGGAAAGGCCCCAAAAAAAGGGCAATGCTACTATCTTTTTTTCCACAATTGTGCTTCAAAGTATCACCTTGTTCTTCATATAGTGAGTCTCATATATTGTGCTTCAAAGTAGCACCTTGTTCTTCATGTAGTGAGTCTCATAAGTTATCTTTTAATCCTAGTGGGAATTTTTCATTATAGAACTTGGCTTGTATATTCCTACGATGGGCTTCCTCAAATGCCCTACGTCTTCGTGAGCAAGCGAGTTGGATGCACACCCACTAGTTTTCTTTTGTTGAGCATTCATAGCTCTAGTGCATCCGTTGCATGGCAATCCCTACTCCTCATGTTGACATCAATTAATGGGCATCTCCATAGCCCGTTGATTATCCTCGTCAATGTGAGACTTTCTCCTTTTTGTCTTCTCCACACAATCCCCATCATCATATTCTATTCCACCCATAGTGCTATATCCATGGCTCACGCTCATGTATTGCGTGAAGGTTGAAAAAGTTTGAGATTATTTAAGTATGAAACAATTGCTTGGCTTGTCATCGGGGGTATAGAAGTTGGGAACATCTTTGTGTGACAAAAATGAAGCATGGCCTAACTATATGATTTTGTAGGGATGAACTTTCTTTTGCCATGTTATTTTGAGAAGACATGATTGCTTCATTAATATGCTTGAAGTATTATTATTTTTATGTCAATATGAACTTTTGTCTTGAATCTTTCGGATCTGAATATTCATATCACAAGTAAGAAGAATTACATTGAAATTATGCCAAGTAGCACTCCGCATCAAAAATTATTTTTTATCATTTACCTACTCGAGGACGAGCAGGAATTAAGCTTGGAGATGCTTGATACGTATCCAACGTATCTATAATTTTTGATTGCTCCATGCTATATTATCTACTGTTTTGGGAAATATTGGGCTTTATTATCCACTTTTATATTATTTTTGGGACTAACCTATTAACCGGAGGCCCAGCCCAGATTTGCTGTTTTAAGCCTATTTCAGTGTTTCGAGGAAAAGGAATATCAGACGGAGTCAAAACGGCACGAAATCAACTGGAGAAGTTATTTTTGGAAGGAAAGCAACCCAAGGAACTTGGAGTGCACGTCAGGGGAGATACGGGCTGCCCACGAGGGTGGGGGCACGCCCATCCCCCCCCCCCCCCCCCCGGCGCGCCCCCTGCCTCTTGGGGCCCCCGTAGCTCCTCCGACGTACCCCTGCACCCATATATACTCTTGTACCCTAAAACTTCCAGAACAGAAGATAGATCGGGAGTTCCGCCGCTGCAAGCCTCTGTAGCCACCAAAAACCTCTTGGGAGCCCGTTCCGGCGCCCTGCCGGAGGGGGATCCCATCACCGGTGGCCATCTTCATCATCCCGACGCTATCTCTGACGAGGAGGGAGTAGTTCACCCTCGGGGCTGAGGGTATGTACCAGTAGCTATGTGTTTGATCTCTCTCTCTCGTGTTCTCTCTCGTGTTCCCTCTATGGCACGATCTTGATGTATCCCGAGCTTTGCTATTGTAATTGGATCTTATGATGTTTCTCCCCCTCTACTCTCTTGTGATGAATTGAGTTTCCCCTTTGAAGTTATCTTATCGGATTGAGTCTTTATGAGAACACTTGATTTATGTCTTGCCGTGATTATCTGTGGTGACAATGGGATATCATGTGCCACTTGATGTATGTTTTGGTGATCAACTTGCGGGTTTCGTGACATTGGGAACCTATGCATAGGGGTTGGCACACGTTCTTGACTCTCCGATAGAAACTTTGGGGCACTCTTTGAAGTACTTTGTGTTGGTTGGATGAATCTGAGATTGTGTGATGCATATCGTATAATCATGCCCACGGATACTTGAGGTGACAATGGATTATCTAGGTGACATTAGGGTTTTGATTGATTTGTGTCTTAAGGTGTTATTCTAGTACGAACTCTTTTGTAGATTGATCCGAAAGAATAACTTTGAGGTGGTTTCGTACCCTACCATAATCTCTACGTTTGTTCTCCGCTATTAGTGGCTTTGGAGTGACTCTTTGTTGCATGTTGAGGGCTTGTTATATGATCTATCTATGTTATTATTGTTGAGAGAACTTGCACTAGTGAAAGTATGAACCCTAGGCCTTGTTTCATATCATTGCAATACCGTTTACGCTCACTTTTATCATTAGTTACCTTGCTGTTTTTATTATTTCAGATTACAAATACCTTTATCTAGCATCCATATTGCACTTGTATCACCATCTCTTCGCCGAACTACTGCACCTATACAATTTACCATTGTATTGGGTGTGTTGGGGACACAAGAGACTCTTTGTTATTTGGTTGCAGGGTTGTTTGAGAGGGACCATCTTCATCCTACGCCTCCTACGGATTGATAAACCTTAGGTCATCCACTTGATGGAAATTTGCTACTGTCCTACAAACCTGTGCACTTGCAGGCCCAACAATGTCTACAAGAAGAAGGTTGTGTAGTAGACATCAATGTCCATTTTGCATCATGCTTTTATATCAATATTTATTGCATTATGGGCTGTTATTACACATTATATCTCAATACTTATGGCTATTCTCTCTTATTTTACAAGGTTTACCATGAAGAGGGGGAATGCCGGCAGCTGGAATTCTGGCTGGAAAAGGAGCAAACGTTGGAAACCTATTCTGCACAACTCCAAAAATCCTGAAACTCCACGAAACAACTTTTTGGATTTTATAAGAATTTATGAGCAAAAGAAATAGGCTAGGGGGGCCACACCCTGTCCAGGAGACAGGGGGCGCCCCCCTGTAGGGCGCGGCCCCCTATCTCTTGGGCCCCCTGGTGGGCCTCCGGCGTCCATCTTCTGCTATATGAAGGGTTTTGTCCTGGAAAAAATTGTGGGCAAGCTTACGGGACGAAGCTCCGCTGCCACGAGGCGAAACCTTGGCGGAATCAATCTAGGGCTCTGGCGGAGCTGTTCTGCCGGGGACACTTCCCTCTGGGAGGGGGAAATCATCACCAACGTCATCACCAACGATCCTCTCATCGAGAGGGGGTCAATCTCCATCAACATCTTCACCATCACCATCTCCTCTCAAAACCCTAGTTCATCTCTTGTATCCAATCTTGTATCAAAACCACAAATTGGTACATGTGGGTTGCTAGTAGTGTTGATTACTCCTTGTAGTTGATGCTATTTGGTTTACTTGGTGGACATCATATGTTCAGATCCTTTATGCATATTATTACTCCTCTGATTATGAACATGAATATGCTTTGTGAGTAGTTACGTTTGTTCCTGAGGACATGGGTAAAGTCTTGCTATTAGTAGTCATGTGAATTTGGTATTCGTTTGATATTTTGATGAGATGTATGTTGTCTTTTCCTCTAGTGGTGTTATGTGAACGTCGACTACATGACACTTCAGCATTATTTGGGCCTAGAGGAAGGCATGGGGAAGTAATAAGTAGATGATGGGTTGCTAGAGTGACAAAAGCTTAAACCCTGCTTTATGTGTTGCTTCGTTAGGGGTTGATATGGATCCATATGCTTAATGCAGTGGTTAGGTTTACCTTAATACCTTCTTTTGTAGTTGTGGACGCTTGCAATAGGGGTTAATCATAAGTGGGATGCTTGTCCAAGTTAGGGCAGTACCCAAGTACCGGTCAACCCACATATCAAATTATCAAAGTACCGAACGCGAATCTTATGAACGTGATGAAAACTAGCTTGACAATAATTCCCAATGTGTCCTTGGGAGCTCCTTCTTGATTGTTAGAATTTGTCCAGGCTTATCCTTTGCTACATAAAGGATTGGGACACCTTGCTGCACTTTATTTACTTTATTTACTTTTTGCTCATTACTATTTATCTTATCACAAAACTATCTATCACCTACTATTTCAGTGCTTGCAGAGAAAACCTTACTGAAAACCGCTTATCATTTCCTTCTGCTCCTCGTTGGGTTCGACACTCTTACTTAGCGAAAGGACAACAATAGATCCCCTATACTTGTGGGTCATCAGTATGCACCGTTGCGAAAGTTCTTTGTGCTGAGACACCACGTGATGATCGGGTGTGATAGGCTCTACGTTCAAATACAACGGGTGGAAAACAGTTGCACATGCGGAATACTCAGGTTAAACTTGACGAGCCTAGCATATACAGATATGGCCTCGGAACACGGAGACTGAAAGGTCGAACGTGAATCATATAGTAGATAAGATCAACATAGTGATGTTCACCATTGAAAACTACTCCATCTCACGTGATGATCGGACATGGCTTAGTTGATTTGGATCACGTGATCACTTAGATGACTAGAGAGATGTCTATCTAAGTGGGAGTTCTTTAGTAATATGATTAATTGAACTTAAATTTATCATGAACTTAGTACCTGATAGTATTTTGCTTGTCTATGTTTGCTGTAGATAGATGGCTCGTGTTGTTGTTCCGTTGAATTTTAATGCGTTCCTTGAGAAAGCTAAGTTGAAAGATGATGGTAGCAATTACACGGACTGGGTCCGTAACTTGAGGATTATCCTCATTTTTTTCACAGAAGAATTACGTTCTGGAAGCACCGCTAGGTGCCAGGCCTGCTGCAGATGCAACTGACGATGTTAAGAACATCTGGTAGAGCAAAGCTGATGACTACTCGATAGTTTAGTGTGCGATGCTTTACGGCTTAGAACCGGGACTTCAACGATGTTTCGAACGTCATGGAGCATATGAGATGTTCCAGGAGTTGAAGTTAATATTTCAAGCAAATGCCCGGATTGAGAGATATGAAGTCTCCAATAAGTTCTATAGCTCCAAGATGGAAGAGAATAGTTCTATCAGTGAACATATACTCAAAATGTCTGGGTATAATAGTCACTTGATTCAACTGGTAGGTAATCTTCCTGATGATAGTGTCATTGACATAATTCTTCAATCACTGCCACCAAGCTACAAGAGCTTCGTGATGAACTATAATATGCAAGGGATGGACAAGACTATTCCTGAGCTCTTCGCAATGCTAAAAGCTGAGGAGGTAGAAATCAAGAAGGAGCATCAAGTGTTGATGGTCAATAAGACCACCAGTTTCAAGAAAAAGGGTAAAGGGAAGAAGAAGGGGAACTTCAAGAAGAACAGCAAACAAGTTGCTGCTCAAGAGAAGAAACCCAAATCTGGACCTAAGCCTGAGACTGAGTGCTTCTACTGCAAGCAGACTGGTCACTGGAAGCAGAACTGCCCCAAGTATTTGGCGGATAAGAAGGACGGCAAGGTGAACAAAGGTATAGGTGATATACATGTTTTTGATGTGTACCTTACTAATGCTCACAGTAGCACCTGGGTATTTGATACTGGTTCTGTAGCTAATATTTGCAACTCGAAACAGGGACTACGGATTAAGCGAAGATTGGCTAAGGACGAGGTGACGATGTGCGTGGGAAATGGTTCCAAAGTCGATGTGATCGTGGTCGGCATGCTACCTGAATAATTGTTATTTGGTGCCAGCGTTGAGCATGAACATTATATCTGGATCTTGTTTGATGCGACACAGTTATTCATTTAAATCAGAGAATAATGGTTGTTCTATTTATATGAGTAATATCTTTTATGGTCATGCACCCTTGAAGAGTGGTCTATTTTTATTAAATCTCGATAGTAGTGATACACATATTCATAATGTTTAAGCCAAAAGATGCAGAGTTGATAATGATAGTGCAACTTATTTGTGACACTGCCGTTTGGGTCATATTGGTGTAAAGCGCATGAAGAAACTCCATACTGATGGACTTCTGGAATCACTTGATTATGAATCACTTGGTACTTGCGAACCATGCCTCATGGGCAAAGATGACTAAAACGCCGTTCTCCGGAACTATGGAGCGAGCAACAGATTTGTTGGAAATGATACATACTGATGTGTGTGGTCCAATGAATATTGAGGCTCGCGGCGGTTATCGTTATTTTCTCACCTTCATAGATGATTTGAGCAGATATGGGTATATCTACTTAATGAAACACAAGTCTGAAACATTTGAAAAGTTCAAAGAATTTCAGAGTGAAGTGGAAAATCATCGTAACAAGAAAATAAAGTTTCTATGATCTAATCTTGGAGGAGAATCTTTGAGTTACGAGTTTGGTCTACATTTGAAACAATGCGGAATAGTTTCGCAACTCACGCCACCCGGAACACCACAACGAAATGGTGTGTCCGAACGTCGTAATCGTACTTTACTAGATATGGTGCGATCTATGATGTCTCTTATGTATTTACCGCTATCGTTTTGGGGTTATGCTTTAGAGACGGCCGCATTCACGTTAAATAGGGCACCATCAAAATCCGTTGAGACGACGCCTTATGAACTGTGGTTTGGCAAGAAAGCAAAGTTGTCATTTCTTAAAGTTTGGGGCTGCGATGCTTATGTGAAGAAACTTCAACCAGATAAGCTTGAACCCAAATTGGAGAAATGTGTCTTCATAGGATACCCAAAAGAGACTATTGGGTACACCTTCTATCACAGATCTGAAGGCAAGACTTTTGTTGCTAAATTCAGATCCTTTCTAGAAAAAGAGTTTCTCTCGAAAGAAGTGAGTGGGAGGAAAGTAGAACTTGATGAGATAACTGTACCTGCTCCCTTATTGGAAAGTAGTTCATCACAGAAACCGGTTCCTGTGACAACTACACCAATCAGTGAGGAAGCTAATGATATTGATCATGAAACTTCAGATCAAGTTACTACAGGACCTTGTAGGTCATCCAGAGTAAGATTCGCTCCAGAGTGGTATGGTAATCCTATTCTGGAAGTCATGTTACTTGACCATGGCGAACCTACGAACTATGAGGAAGCGATGATGAGCCCAGATTCCGAAAAATGGCTTGAGGCCATGAAATCTGAGATGGGATCCATTTTGAGAACAAAGTATGGACTTTGGTTGACTTGCCCGATGATCGGCAATCCATCGAGAATAAATGGATCTTCAAGAAGAAGACTGACGCTGATGGTAATGTAACTGTCTACAAAGCTCGACTTGTTGCGAAAGGTTTTCGACAAGTTCAAGGGGTTGACTACGATGAGACTTTCTCACCCGTAGCGATGCTTCAGTCTGTCCGAATCATGTTAGCAATTGCCATATTTTATGATTATGAAATATGGCAAATGGATGTCAAAACTGCATTCCTGAATGGATTTCTAGAAGAAGAGTTGTATATGATGCAACCAGAAGGTTTTGTCGATCCAAAAGGTGCTAACAAAGTGTGCAAGCTCCAGTGATCCATTTATGGACTGGTGCAAGCCTCTCGGAGTTGGAATAAACGCTTTGATAGTGTGATCGAAGCATATGGTTTTATACAGACTTTTGGAGAAGCCTGTATTTACAAGAAAGTGAATGGGAGCTCTGTAGCATTTCTGATATTATATGTAGATCACATATTATTAATTGGAAATGATATAGAATTTCTGGATAGCATAAAGGGATACTTGAATAAAAAAAATTCGATGAAAGACCTCGGTGAAGCTGCTTACATATTGGGCATCAAGATCTATAGATATAGATCAAGAAGCTTAATTGGACTTTCACAAAGCACATACCTTGATAAAGTTTTGAAAAAGTTCAAAATGGATCAGGCAAAGAAAGGGTTCTTACCTGTATTACAAGGTGTGAAGTTGAGTCAAACTCAATGCCCGACCACAGCAAAAGATAGAAAGAAAATGAAAGATGTTCCCTATGCTTCAGCCATAGGCTCTATCATGTATGAAATGTTGTGTACCAGACCTGATGTATGCTTAGCAATAAGTTTAGCACGGAGGTACCAAAGTAATCCAGGAGTGGATCACTGAACAGCGGTCAATAATATCCTGAATTACCTGAAAGGACTAAGGATATGTTTCTCAGTTATGGAGGTGACAAAGAGCTAGTCGTAAATGGTTACGTTGATGCAAGCTTTGACACGGATCCAGACGATTCTAAATCGCAAACCGGATACGTGTTTATATTGAATGGTGGAGCTGTCAGTTGGTGCAGTTCTAAACAAAGCGTCGTGGCGGGATCTACATGTGAAGCGGAGTACATAGCTGCTTCGGAAGCAGCAAATGAAGGAGTCTGGATGAAGGAGTTCATTTCCGATCTAGGTGTCATACCTAGTGGATCGGGACTAATGAAGATCTTCTGTGACAATACTGGTGCAATTGCCTTGGCAAAGGAATCCAGATTTCACAAGAGGACCAAGCACATCAAGAGACGCTTCAATTCCATCCGGGACCAAGTCCAGGTGGGAGACATAGAGATTTGCAAGATACATACGGATCTGAATGTTGCAGACCCATTGACTAAGTCTCTTCCATGAGCAAAACATGAACAGCACCAAGACACCATGGGTGTTAGAATCATTACTGTGTAATCTAGATTATTGACTATTGTGCAAGTGGGAGACTGAAGGAAATATGCCCTAGAGACAATAATAAAGTTAGTGTTTATTTCCTTATATCATGATAAATGTTTATTATTCATGCTAGAATTGTATTAACCGGAAACATGATACATGTGTGAATACATAGACAAACATAATGTCACTAGTATGCCTCTACTTGACTAGCTTATTAATCAAAGATGGTTATGTTTCCTAACCATAGACATGAGTTGTCATTTGATTAACGGGATCACATCATTTGTAGAATGATGTGATTGACATGACCCATTCCGTTAGCTTAGCACTTGATCGTTTAGTATGTTGCTATTCCTTTCTTCATGACTTATACATGTTTCTACAACTATGAGATTATGCAACTCCCATTTACCGGAGGAACACTTTGTGTGCTACCAAACGTCACAACGTAACTGGGTGATTATAAAGGAGCTCTACAGGTGTCTACAAAGGTACATGTTGAGTTGGCGTATTTCGAGATTACGTTTTGTCACTCCAATTGTCGGAGAGGTATCTCTGGGCCCTCTCGGTAATGCACATCACTATAAGCCTTGCAAGCAATGTAGCTAATGAGTTAGTAACGGAATGATGCATTACATATTGAGTAAAGAGACTTGCTGGTAACGAGATTGAACTAGGTATTGGGATACCGACGATCGAATCTCGTGCAAGTAACATACTGATGACAAAGGGAACAACGTATGTTGTTATGTGGTTTGACCGATAAAGATCTTCATAGAATATGTTGGAGCCAATATGAGCATCCAGGTTCCGCTATTGGTTATTGACCGGTAACGTGTTTCGGTCATGTCTACATAGTTCTCGAACCCATAGGGTCCGCACGCTTAAAGTTTCGATGACAGTTATATTATGAGTTTATGAGTTTTGATGTACTGAAGGTTGTTCGGAGTCCCGGTTGTGATCACGGACATGACGAGGAGTCTCGAAATGGTCGAGACATGAAGAACGATATATTGGACGACTATATTTGGACACCGGAAAGGTTCCGGGTGAGATTGGGACAATACCGAAGCTCCGGGAGGTTATCGGAACCCCCCGGGAGGTATGTGGGCCTTATTGGGCCTTAGTGGAAAGGAGGGGAAAGTATCAAGGGAGGGGGCGTGCCCCCCCCCCCACCCAAGCCCAATCCGAATAGGGAGGGGGGCCGTCCCCCCCTTTCCTTCCTCCCGCCTTCCTCTTCCTTCCCTCTCCCTCGCCTAACAGGAAAGGGGGGAGTCCTACTCCCGGTGGGAGTTCGACCCCCCCCCCCACCCCTAGGGTGCGCCAGCCCCTTGGCCGGCCCCCTCCTCCACTCCTTTATATATGGGGGAAGGGGGCACCCTATAGACACAATAATTGATCATTGATCTCTTAGCCGTGTGCGGTGCCCCCCTCCACCATAGTCCTCCTCGATAATATCGTAGTGGTGCTTAGGCGAAGCCCTGCGATGGTAGAACATCATCATCGTCACCACGCCGTCATGCTGACGGAGCTCTCCCTCGACACTCTGCTGGACCGGAGTACGGGGGTCGTCATCGAGCTAAATGTGTGCAAGAACTCAGAGGTGCCGTAGTTTCGGTGCTTGATCGGTCGGGCCGTGAAGACGTACGACTACATCAACCGCGTTGTGCTAACTCTTCTGCTTTCGGTCTATGAGGGTACGTGGACACACTATCCCCTCTCGTTGCTATGCATCACCATGATCTTGCGTGTGCGTAGGAATTTTTTTGAAATTACTAAGTTCCCCAACATTTATTACTTCCCAATGCCTTCCTTTGGGCCCAAATAACGGTGAAGTGTCATGTAGTCGACGTTCACATAACACCACTAGAGGAAAGACAACATACATCTCATCAAAATATCGAACGAATACCAAATTCACATGACTACTAATAGCAAGACTTCACCCATGTCCTCAGGAACAAACGTAACTACTCACAAAGCATATTCATGTTCATAATCACAGGAGTAATAATGTGCATTAAGAATCTGAACATATGATCTTCCACCAAGTAAACCAATTAGCATCAACTACAAGGAGTAATCAACACTACTAGCAACCCATAGGAACAAATTTGTGGTTTGCATACAAGATTGGATACAAGAGATGAACTAGGGTTTTGAGAGGAGATGGTGTTGGTGAAGATGTTGATGGAGATTGACCCCTCCCGATGAGAGGATCATTGGTGATGACGATGGTGATGATTTCCCCCTCCCGGAGGGAAGTGTCCCCGGCAGAACAACTCTGCCCGAGCTCTAGATTGGTTCCACCAAGGTTCGGCCTCATGGCGGCGGAGTTTCGTCCCGTAAGTTTGCCCACGATTTTTTCCAGGGTAAAATCCTTCATATAGCAGAAGATGGACACCGGAGGGCCACCAGGGGGCCCAGGAGACAGGGGGCATGCCCAGTAGGGGTGGGCGCGTCCCCACCCTCCTGGCGAGGGTGTGGGCCCCCTGAGGTGTTTCTTTCGCTCAACAATTCTTCTTAATTCCAAAAATAAGTTTCGTGGAGTTTCAGGATTTTTGGAGCAGTGCAGAATAGGTTTCCAATGTTAGCTCCTTTTCCAGCCAGAATTCCAGCAGCCGGCATTCCCCCTCTTCATGGTAAACCTTGTAAAATAAGAGACAATAGCCATAAGTATTGATATATAATGTGTAATAACAGCCCATAATGCAATAAATATTGATATAAAAGCATGATGCAAAATGGACGTATCAACTCCCCCAAGCTTAGACCTCGCTCGTCCTCAAGCGGAAGCCGAAATCGAAAAATATGTCCACATGTTTAGAGATAGAGGTGTCGATAAAAATAAAATACGGACATGAGGGCATCATGATCATTCTTATAACAGCAACGTTAATAGATTTTATCATATGATTTCTTATGCTCAAGTAACGATCAATTCACAATGCCAAGCATGGTTCAGAAACTTCATTGGAAGCTAACAAACTATAATCTCAATCATTGAAGCAATTGCAATTTATCATAACATCAGAAAGAGTCAAAAATAGAGCTTTTCAGCAAGTCCACACACTCAACTATCATGTAGTCTTCTACAATTGCTAACACTCATGCGGTACTTGTGGTTATAGAGTTTCAGCCGGACACTGAGAAAGATAGGGGCTTATTGTGTTGCCTCCCAACGTATTCACCTTTAGGTGATGTCAACAATAATAGACCATGCTAACTTACATCCAATTGGATATATATATATATATCATGATCTTTCAAACACGAGGAGATTGCCAAAGGATAAAATGAAAAAGGAAAAGGCGAGGATCACCTTGACTCAAGCATAAAGTAAAAACATAAAGTAAAAGATAGGCCCTTCGGAGAGGGAAACAGAGGTTGTCATGCGCTTTTAGGGTTGGATGCATAAAATCTTAATTCAAAAGAACGTCACTTTATATTGCCCCTTGTATGTGGACCTTTATTATGCAGTCCGTCACTTTTATTGCTTCCACAACAAGATCGTATAAAGCTTATTTTCTCTGCACTAATAAGTCATACATATTTAGATAGCAATTTTTATTGCCTGCAACATGACAACTTACTAGCGGGATCTTACTCAATCCATAGGTAGGTATGGTGGACTCTCATGGAAAAACTGGGTTTAAGGATATTTGGAAACACAAGTAGTATTTCTACTTAGTGCAAGGAATTTGGCTAGCATGAGGGGGGAAGGCAAGCTCAACATGTTTGGAAGGTCAATGACAATATACTTTAACTGAGATGTGAGAAAACATAAACCATTACATTGTCTTCCTTGTCCAACATCAACTCTTTTAGCATGTCATACTTAATGAGCGCTTCACAACCATAAAAGATGTCCAAGATAATATATTTATATGTGAACCTCTATTTTCTTATTACTTCCTATTAATTGCAACAATGACCAAAACTACGTTTATCAACTTTCAACAACTTTTATGCCTCATACTTTCTATGTGTGAAGTCATCACTAACCATAAGATCAAATATGAACTCTTTTATTCTTTCTACTTTCTCAAGATCATAGCAACATAGCAAAGCCCTTGACTCAACACTAATCTTTATTGTAGATAGCTCACGGACTCGATTACATAAAGAGATCACAAAGCAAAAATCAAAACTACTTGATATCAAAACTTCAATCTACTAGATCAAGATACTACTAAAAGGATCGAACTAAATAAAATGGTAAAGATAGGAGTGTGATGGTGATATGATACCGGGGCACCTCCCCCAAGGTTGGCAGTTGACAAGGGGAGTGCCCATACCCATGTGATTATGTCCTTAGAGGTTGTGAAGTAGGAGTTGTTGATGATGAAGGCTTGTCATCCATCTTCCAAGGCATAGGCTCACCATCATAGAAGGATGATCGAGTCTCCGGGATCCTTAAATCTGCAGCCAAACTCATCCTGTTGAATCTATATTCATACTCACAGTTCTGGTTTTGCAGGTCATAGATCTGGGCTTGGAGGTGCTCGATTTTCTCTTGAAGCTTGAAGATGGTCTCCCCAATGACTTTGGCATCTAGCTTGTGTTTGTTGGTGAACTCTGTGACCATCATCTGGTTGGCGTTGAGTCCATGCTCCACCATCCCGTGGCACTTGAAAACTTGCTGCTCCACGGCGAGCTTTGTCTCCACGCTTCCGGTATGCCTTGGTCCCTCCACATCGCGGATGTGCAGCACCCCCTCACGCATCTCAATGGTTTGAGGGTGTTGCAGCACCTCCGCGAGATAGGGGTTGATAACCCTCTCGAAAAACTTGTCCTTGGGAGCGCTTGGAGACGCCATGATGCTCTAGATCTGAAACAGAAACAGCTCGAAACGAAAACAAAGGATATTTCTGTGATACAGTGGTCAAAACCTTCTGGAGTTTATATTATGAATTTTTACTGACCAAAATACGTAACGTGCAAGAAAACGGAGTCCGGGAGGCACACGAGGTGGCCACGAGACAGGGGGCGCGCCCAGTAAGGGTGGGCGCGCCCTCCACCCTCGTGGAGGCCTCGTGTCCTTCCCGGACTACTTCTTTCTTCCTAAAATTCTTAAATATTCCAAAACTTATAAAAACTGCCATTGGAGTTGTTTTGGAGTCGGTTTACTTACCGCACCACATACCTATTCCTTTTCGGAGTCTCGAACGTTCTGGAAAGTGTCCCTTATGTATTCCTCCGGGGTTACAGTTTCAATAATATTAGTTTCAACATTGATAGGATTACCTGAGATATAATGTTTAATTCTTTGACCGTTCACCACCCTCGGACTTGTGCCTTCGAAGTTGTTGATTTTAATGGCACCAGAACGATAGACCTCCTCGATAACATAAGGACCTTACCATTTAGAGAGAAGTTTTCCTGTAAAAAATCTTAAACGAGAGTTGATTAATAACACATAATCATCTACGTTAAACTCACGCTTTTGTATCCTTTTTTCATGCCAACGTTTGACTTTTTCTTTGAATAGCTTGGCATTCTCATAGGCTTGGGTTCTCCATTCATCAAGTGAGATAATATCAAACAACCTCTTCTCACCGGCAAGTTTGAAGTCATAGTTGAGCTCTTTAATAGCCCAATATGCTTTATGTTCAAGTTCAAGAGGTAAATGACACGCTTTTCCATAAACCATCTTATATGGAGACATACCCATAGGATTTTTGTATGCAGTTCTATAGGCCCATAATGCATCATCAAGTTTTTTGGACCAATTCTTTCGAGATCTATTGACAGTCTTTTGCAAAATTAATTTGAGCTCTCCATTGCTCAACTCTACTTGACCACTAGACTGCGGATGATAAGGAGATGCGATTCTATGATTAACATCATACTTAGCAAGCATCTTACGGAAAGCACCATGAATAAAATGTGAACCACCATCAATCATAAGATATCTAGGGACTCCAAACCTCGGAAAAATAACTTCTTTAAGCATTTTAATAGAAGTGTTATGATCAGCACTACTAGTTGGAATAGCTTCTACCCACTTAGTAACGTAATCAACAGCAACTAAAATATGTGTATAACCATTAGAGGCAGGAAAAGGTCCCATATAATCAAAGCCCCAAACATTAAATGGTTCAATAAAAAGAGAATAATTCATAGGCATTTCTTGTCGTCAACTAATATTACCAATTCTTTAACATTCATCACAAGATAAGACAAACTTACGAGCATCTTTGAAGAGAGTAGGCCAATATAAACCGGATTGCAATACCTATGTGTGCAGTTCTATCTCCAGCGTGGTGTCCTCCATATGATTCAGAGTGACACTTGCGTAGAATCTGTTCCTGTTCATGCTTAGGTACACAACGTCTAATAACACCATCTACTCCTTTATAAAGGTGTGGGTTATCCCAGAAGTAATGTCTTAAATCATAAAAGAATTTTTTCTTTTGCTGGTATGTGAAACTAGGAGGTATAAATTTAGCAACAATGTAATTAGCATAATCAGCATACCAAGGAGCAGTACGAGAAGCATTAATGACCACTAATTGTTCATCAGGAAAGCTATCATCAATAGGCAGTGGGTCATCAAGAACATTCTCTAACCTAGACAAGTTGTCTGCAACGGGGTTCTCATCTCCCTTTCTATCAATAATATGCAAATCAAATTCTTGGAGCAGGAGAACCCATCTAATGAGTCTAGGCTTAGCATCTTTCTTTTCCATAAGATATTTAATAGCAGCATGATCAGTGTGAATAGTAACTTTGGAATCAAAAATATAAAGTCTAAACTTATCACATGCAAACACAACTGCTAAGAATTCTTTTTCAGTAGTAGCATAATTTCTCTGGGCAGTATCAAGAGTCTTACTAGCATACTGGATAACATTCAATTTCTTATCAACTCTTTGACCTAGAACAGCACCTACAGCATAATCACTAGCATCACACATAAGGTGGCTGAACAATAGGTGATGTGATCAAAGCTTTCTTAAGTATTTCAGATGCTTCTACACAATCATCATCAAAGACAAAAGGAATATCTTTTTGCAATAAATTAGTCAAAGGCCTAGAGATTTTAGAAAAGTCCTTAATGAACCTCCTATGAAAACCAGCATGACCAAGGAAACTTCTTATACCTTTTATGTCCTTGGGACATGGCATCTTTTCAATAGCATCAACTTTAGCTCTATCAACTTCAATACCTCTCTCGGAAATCTTATGCCCCAAAACAATGCCTTCATTAACCATAAAGTGACACTTTTCCCAATTCAAGACGAGACTAGTGTCTTCGCATGTCTGCAAAACTCGATCAAGGTTGCTCAAGCAATCATCAAAAGAGGATCCATAAACGGAGAAATCATCCATGAATACCTCGCAAATCTTTTCACAAAAGTTAGAGAATATAGCCATCATACATCTTTGAAAGGTAGCAGGTGCATTACATAAACCAAAAGCCATACGTATATAAGCAAAAGTACCGAAAGGGCAAGTAAAAGTAGTTTTTGATTGATCCCCCCCTGACACAGGTATTTGAAGGAAACCAGAATAACCATCTAGAAAGCAGAAATGTGTGTGTTTGGATAGTCTTTCTAGCATTTGATCAATAAAAGGTAAAGGGTAATGATCTTTCTTAGTAGCTTTATTTAATTTACGGAAATCAATTACCATCCTATAACTTGTGATAATTCTTTGCGGTATCAATTCATCTTTATCATTAGGAACGACAGTAATACCTCCCTTTTTAGGAACACAATGGACAGGGCTTACCCAATCACTATCAGCAACAGGATAAATTATACCTGCCTCAAGGAGCTTCAGTATCTCCTTTCTTACCACTTCTTTTATCTTGGGATTCAGTTGTCGTTGAGGATCTCTAACTGGTTTCGCATCGGCCTCCAAATTAATTTAGTGTTGGCATAACGTGGGACTAATGCCCTTGAGATCATCCGGAGTATATCCAATAGCAGCTCGGTGCTTCTTCAGAGTTTTTCAATAATCTTTATTCTTCTTGCTCTGAAAGGTTAGCACTAATAATAACAGGATATATTTTCTTTTCAACAAGATAAGCATACTTAAGATTATCAGGTAATGGTTTGAGTTCAAACACGGGATCACCCTTGGGTGGAGGGGGATCCCCAAGAATTTCAACGGGAAGGTTGTGTTTTAGCAAAGGTTCCTGTTTAAGGATGACTTCATCTATCTCCCTTCTTTCCTTCATAAACATATCATTTTCATCGTCTAGCAAATATTGTTCTAACGGATCAGTATGAGGTATGGCAATGGAAGCAAGACCAATAATCTCATCCTTACTAGGTGATTCTCTATCACGAGGTTGTCTATGAAACTTAGCAAAATTAAACTCATGAGACATACCCTCTAAACCAATTGTAACAGTATCCTTTTCACAATCATTAATAGTATTCAAGAAGGGTCTACCAAAAATAATGGGACAAAAATCATCTTGTGGGGAACCAAGAAATAGAAATCAGCAGGATATTTAACCTTCCCACACAAGACTTCAACATCTCTAACTATCCCAACTGGTTTAATGGTATCCCTATTAGCGAGCTTAATAGTAACATCAATACCTACCAATTCAATGGGTGCAACGTCGTGCATAATTTCTTTATATACGTCATAGGATATTGCACTAGCACTAGCACCCATATCACATAAGCCATGATAACAATGCTCTCCTATTTTAACAGAAATAACAGGCATGCCTACCACAGGTCTATGTATCTTAGTATCTGGTCTAGCAATATTAGCAGTCTCACCACAAGAATAAATAACATGCCCATCTAAATCATCATCCAAGAGATCTTTAACCATAGCAATACTAGGTTAAACTTTGATTTGCTCAGGAGGTGTATAAGTCCTAGTATTACTCTTACGAACAACAGCCGAAGTTTTAGCATGATCCTTTATCCTAACAGGAAAAGGAGGTTTCTCAACATAAGTAGTAGGAACAATAGGATCACTATAGGTAACAGTCTTTTCTTCAACTGCAATAGGTGCAAGTACTTTTACTTCAACGGGAGGATTATATTTAAACCATTTCTCCTTAGGGAGATCAACGTGAGTAGCAAAAGATTCGCAGAAAGAAGATACTATCTTAGAGTCAAGTCCATACTTAGCGCTAAATCCACGAAAAGCATCGGTATCCATAAAAGATTTAACAAAATCAAATTTAGGTGTCATACCTGACTCCTTACCATCGTCGGAACCCCAATCTTCAGAGTTGCGTTTAATTCTTTCCAATAAGTCCCGTTTGAAATCAATAGTCTTCAGCATATAAGAACCAGCACAGGAAGTATCGAGCAGGTTGCGATCACTGAGAGAAAGCCGAGCATAAAATTTTTGAATAATCATTTCTCTGGAGAGCTCATGATTGGGGCATGAATATAACATTGATTTGAGCCTCCCCCAAGCTTGAGCGATGCTTTCTCCTTCGCGAGGCCAGAAATTACATATGTAATTATGATCACGATGAACAAGATGCATAGGATAGAACTTCTAGTGAAATTCCAACTTGAATTGTTTATAATTCCAAGATCTCGTATCATCACATAGCCTATACCATGTCAATGCATCTCCCTTCAAAGATAAAGGGAAGACCTTCCTTTTGACAACATCATCGGGAATACCTGCAAGCTTAAATAATCCACAAACTTCCTTTTTACACCTTCTCTTTGTGGATGAAGTTTGTGGATTATTTAAGCTTGCAGGTATTCCTGATGATGTTGTCAAAAGGAAGGTCTTCCCTTTATATTTTAAGTGAGATGCATTGACATGGTATAGGCTACGTGATGATACGGGATCTTGGAATTATAAACGATTGAAGTTGGAATTTCACCAGAAGTTCTATCCTATTCATCTTGTTCATCGTGATCGTAATTACATATATAATTTCTGGCCTCGCGAAGGAGAAAGCATCGCTCAAGCTTGGGGGAGGCTTAAGTAAATGTTATATTCATGCCCCAATCATGAGCTCTCAAGAGATATGATTATTCAAAAAATTTATGCTCGGCTTTCTCTCAATGATCGCACCATGCTCGATACTTCCTGTGTTGGTTCTTATATGCTGAAGACTACTGAATTCAAGTGGGATTTATTGGAAAGAATTAAATGCAACTCTAAAGATTGGGGTTCCGACGATGGTAAGGAGTCAGGTATAACACCTAAGTTTGATTGTGTTAAATATTTTATGGATGCCGATGCTTTTCGTGGATTTAGCACTAAGTATGGACTTGACTCTGAGATAGTAGCTGCTTTTTGTGAATCTTTTGCTACTCACGTTGATCTCCCTAAGGAGAAGTGGTTTAAATATAATCCTCCCATTGAAGTAAAAGTAGTTGCACCTATTACAGTTGAAGAAAAGGCTGTCACTTATAATGATCCTATTGTCCCTACTAGTTATGTTGAGAAACCACCTTTTCTTGTTAGGATGAAGGATCATGCTAAAACTTCAATTGTTGTTTGTAAGAGTAATACTAGAACTTATACACCTCCTAAGCAAATCAAAGTTGAACCTAGTATTGCTATGGTTAAAGATCTCTTGGATGATAATTTTGATGGGCATGTTATTTACTTCTGTGAACAGGCTGCTAATATTGCTAGACCAGATACTAAGATACATAGACCTGTTGTAGGCATGCCTGTTATTTCTGTTAAAATAGGAGATCACTCTTATCATGGCTTATGTGATATGGGTGCTAGTGCTGGTGCAATACCCTTTGACTTATATACAGAAATTATGCATGATATTGCACCTGCTGAAATAGAAGGTATTGATGTTACTATTAAGCTTGCCAATGGGACACCATTAAGCCAGTTGGGATTGTTAGAGATGTTGAAGTCTTGTGTGGGAAGGTTAAATATCCTGCGGATTTTCTTCTTCTTGATTCCCCACAAGATGACTTTTGTCCCATTATTTTTGGTAGACCCTTCTTGAATACTGTTAATGCTAGGTTTGATTCCAGAAAGGATGTTGTTACAATTGGCTTAGGGGATATGTCTCATGAGTTTAATTTTGCTAAGTTTCATAGACAACCCCGTGATAAAGAATCACCTAGTAAGGATGAGATTATTGGTCTTGCTTCTATTGCCGTACCTCCTACTGATCCGTTAGAACAATATTTGCTAGACCATGAAAATGATATGTTTATGAATGAAATAAGGGAAATAGATGAAGTGTTCCTTCAACAGGGTCCTATTCTGAAACACAACTTGCCTATTGAAATACTAGGGGATTCCCCTCCACCCAAGGGTGATCCCGTGTTTGAGCTCAAACCTGTACCTGATAATCTGAAGTATGCTTAACTTGATGAAAAGAGAATATATCATGTTATTATTAGTGCTAACCTTTCAGAGCAAGAAGAAGAAAGATTACTGAAAACTCTAAAAAAGCACCGTGCTGCTATCGGATAAACTCTGGATGATCTTAAGGGTATTAGTGCCACTCTATGCCAACAAAAAATTAAAGTGGAGAAAGATGCCAAACCAGTTAGAGATCCTCAACGACGGTTAAATCCTAAGATGAAAGAAGTGGTAAGAAAGGAGATACTAAAGCTCCTTGAGGCAGGTATAATTTATCACGTTGCTGGTAGTGAATGGGTAAGTCCTGCCATTGTGTTCCTAAAAAGGGAGGTCTTACTATCGTTCCTAATGATAAAGATGAATTGATCCCACAAAGAATTATTACAGGTTATAGGATGGTAATTGATTTCCGTAAATTAAATAAAGCTACTAAGAAAGATCATTACCCTTTACATTTTATTGATCAAATGCTAGAAAGACTATCCAAACATACACATTTCTGCTTTCCAGATGGTTATTCTGGTTTCTCTCAAATACCTGTGTCAGCGGAAGATCAATCAAAAACTACTTTTACTTGCCCTTTCGGTACTTTTGCTTATAGACGTATGTCGTTTGGTTTATGTAATGCACCTGCTACCTTTCAAAGATGCATGATGGCTATATTCTCTGACTTTTGTGAAAAGATTTGTGAGGTATTCATGGATGATTTCTCCATTTATGGATCCTCTTTTGATGATTGCTTGAGCAACCTTGATCGAGTTTTGCAGAGATGTGAAGACACTAGTCTCGTCTTGAATTGGGAAAAGTGTCACTTTATGGTTAATGAAGGCATTGTCTTGGGGCATAAGATTTCTGAGAGAGGTATTGAAGTTGATAAAGCTAAAGTTGATGCTATTGAAAAGATGCCATGTCCCAAGGACATAAAAGGTATCAGAAGTTTCCTTGGTCATGCCAGTTTTTAAAGGAGGTTCATTAAGGACTTTTCTAAAATCTCTAGGCCTCTGACTAATTTATTGCAAAAAGATACTCCTTTTGTCTTTGATGATGATTGTGTAGAAGCATTTGAAATACTTAAAAAAGCTTTGATCACTGCACCTATTCTTCAGCCATCCGATTGGAATTTACCCTTTGAAATTATGTGTGATGCTAGTGATTATGCTGTAGGTGTTGTTTAGGGCAAAGAGGTGATAAGAAATTGAATGTTATCCAGTATGCTAGTAAAACTCTTGATACTGCCCAGAGAAATTATGCTACTACTGAAAAAGAGTTGTTAGCAGTTGTATTTGCATGTGATAAGTTCAGACCTTATATTGTTGATTCCAAAGTTACTATTCACACTGATCATGCTGCTATTAAATATCTTATGGAAAAGAAAGATGCTAAGCCTAGACTCATTAGATGGGTTCTCCTGCTCCAAGAATTTGATTTGCATATTATTGATAGAAAGGGAGCTGAGAACCCCGTTGCAGACAACTTGTCTAGGTTAGAGAATGTTCTTGATGACCCACTGCCTATTGATGATAGCTTTCCTGATGAACAATTAGTGGTCATTAATGCTTCTCATACTGCTCCATGGTATGCTGATTATGCTAATTACATTGTTGCTAAATTTATACCGCCTAGTTTCACATACTAGCAAAAGAAAAAATTTCTTTTATGATTCAAAACATTACTTCTGGGATGACCCACACCTTTATAAAGACAGAGGAGATGGTGTTATTAGACGTTGTGTACCTGAGCATGAACAGGAACAGAACCTACGCAAGTGTCACTCCGAACCATATGGAGGACACCATGCCGCAGATAGAACTACACATAGGGTATTGCAATCCGGTTTTATTGGCCTTGTCGGTGTCAAAACCGGCGGATCTCGGGTAGGGGGTCCCGAACTGTGCGTCTAGGCAGATGGTAACAGGAGACGAGGGACACGATGTTTTACCCAGGTTCGGGCCCTCTTGATGGAGGTAAAACCCTACGTACTGCTTGATTAATATTGATGATGTGTTTTACAAGAGTGGATCTACCACGAGATCAAGGAGGCTAAACCCTAGAAGCTAGCCTATGGTATGATTGTTGTAATGGATGTTGTGTCCTACGGACTAAAGCCCTCCGGTTTATATAGACACCGGAGAGGGCTAGGGTTACACAGAGTTGGTTACAATGGTAGGAGATCTACATATCCGTATCGCCAAGCTTGCCTTCCACGCCAAGGAAAGTCCCATCTGGACACGGGACGGAGTCTTCAATCTTGTATCTTCGTAGTCTTGGAGTCCAGCGAACGATGATAGTCCGGCTGTCCGGACACCCCCTAGTCCAGGACTCCCTCAGTAGCCCCTGAACCTGGCTTCAATGACGATGAGTCAGGCGCGCATAATGTTCGGCATTGCAAGGCGGGTTCCTCCCTTGAATAATCCAGAGAAGATTGTGAACACCAGGATAGTGTCCGGCTCTGCAAAATAAATTCCACGTTCCACCGTCGAGAGAATAATATATACACAAGTTCAATCTGCTGACGTATTCTGCGGCATGACGTCACACCACTACCAAGCCTTTACTTGAATCGTTTTTTATCATACCACCTCAGCGCGTTTAGCGAAGCGGTTTCCTTGGCACGTCTTGTCGAAGCAGAGATCGTGTTCCCCTTATTCCGGGATTCTCATCAATACGGACATGGGTAACCCAACCGCGCCATTGATGGTGGCGCTTGGGAGATAAGCGAGTTTTACAAGGCCGGTGGGGACGTATAGTCTTCGTCCGCCTATATATAAGGGGATAAGGATCCACCTTTTCACCTACGCCTTCTTCCTCCTTTGTTTATCCATCTTCGCGCACTCTCGAGCTCCAGCGCCCAATTCCGTGCATCTCGCCTCAACCTCCTCCGATCATGTCCGGAGCGGGAGGTAAATGGTTGGCCTCCACCGTTAAGGAGGAGCACATCGCCAAACTGCGCAGCGCCAGATACCTTCCCGGCGATATCGCGCACCGGCTGCCCGACAAGGGTCAGCTCATCCCCACCCCCAGGCCCCATGAGAGGGTCGTATTTCTCCCCCACTTCCTCCGCGGACTGGGCTTTCCACTTCACCTGTTTGTCCGCGGGCTCATGTTCTACTACGTCCTAGATTTCCATGATCTGGCGCCGAACTTCATCCTTAACATCGCGGCGTTCATTGTCGTGTGCGAGGCCTTCCTCTGCATCCAGCCCTACTTCGGCTTGTGGCTCAAGACCTTCAACGTCAAGCCGAAGGTAGTGAAGGGCACGCAGGCGGAGTGCGGAGGCGCCATGTTGGGCAAGATGCCCAACGTCCTCTGGTTCGAAGGGGCCTTCGTGGAGTCCGTCAAGGGGTGGCAGTCGGGGTGGTTCTATATCACCGAGCCGCGCGACCCTAAGTGGGCGGCAGCCCCCGAGTTCAGATCTGGTATCCCTGTGCAGCTCACCTCCTGGAAAGAGAAGGGCTTGCTATGGGGTAGTTCGAAGGAGCTGACGGGACTCCAAGCCTGTATCCAGAAGCTGGTGAACAAGAAGCTCAGGCTAGTTAATGTGGTCCAAGTCATGCTCGTTCGCCGGATTCTCCCATGCCAAGAACGGGCTCTTCGACACGACGTACGAAGGCGCCTGGAGGGTGCTGTTTAAGGGCGCCGAAGCCCCCGCATCCGTGACGGAAGATCACGGATTTCACTCGCAGCGTCTAGCTGACGAGGTAAGTGATTCTACCCCTTTACGGGACACTTGTTGTTAATAGTTCGACCCTAAGCGGGTTTCCATCTCCCTTTTCCTTTGACAAGAATGGATGAAGAAGGCCGAGCAGCTCATCTGCCCGGCTCCCATGCCAGAAGACCTAGTGGATGCCCGTCTAGCGGGGCTGCTGGTTCCGGCACCGCACATGGTGCCGGAGAAGAAGGCCAAGGAGGTGGCCACGGGTACTCGAAAGAGTTCCCGTTTTCAGGTGTCCGACGACTCCGAGGCGGATTCCTCCCCCGAAGATGAAGAGGAGGAAGAAGACTCTCTCCCAGAGGAGGGAGAGAGAAAGAGGAAGGCCTCCCCAACAGGGGAGGCCGAAGGGTCCAAGAGGGGAAGAACTATTCCCCCGGACAGCTCCGCCAACACCAACGTTGGCGATGAAGAGTGGCCCTCAAGGGCCAGGCCTCCGGCGAGATCGTAAGTATCCGGATTCCTGAATGATCTGCAATTTATTTTGTGTCACATAGTGTCCTTCTAATGCCGCATACTGCCTGCAGTCCGGCCGACGATGATCTTCCCGCTTCGTCGAGCGGGTCGTTGGCTCCGTCGGATGTGGGTTCCATTCCGACTGCCTCCACCCCTCACTCCGCTGAGGACGCCGAGGTGGGATCCCAGGAGACGACCCATCAGGAGGAGGCTCCGGAGGCGCCGCAAGGCAGCCTCCCGGACTTTGCGCCGGACTCTACGCCGGAACCTGCAGTGGTTCCAGAGTCCGACCGGCGGCCCCTTCACAAGAAGGGCAACACCGTGACACCGGCGGCCCCCGTCCAACCGGAGGCGCCGGACAACTTGTTGGAGGTGCTCAAAGGCGCTTCCATCAAGGAAGAACACTGCACTATCATGAGTGCGGTGATTCAGAAGGTTCGGCTCGCCAAGAGCGGGTTGACCGAAGCCTGCAGCAGCCTTCTAACAGGCTTTGAGGTAAGAAGTTAAATTATGTAATGTAATACCGCATAGACAGTAGCCCCTGATGCTCGGTTCGGTGTTCGCAAAGAAAAGCCGGACTGAGGATCTAAAAAAGATATACAAGAGGTTGCTAAAAATTATGTCAATATGGGTTTGCAGGCTGCGCTGCTGACCTCTGCCGCACTGACTGCGGAGGTCGGTGCATTGAAGCAGGATCTCGAGCGGTCCGAGCAAGAGCTCGGCCGTGCCAAGAAGCAGCTCGAGGACAAAGAAGGTGAGTAACACCACTTTGAAAATTTACCTTACAGAAAAGGATTTAGGTTGCAATAAAAATAATAGGGATAACGTGGGTACTGCGGGGGCCACTAACGAGGTGGCGACCCTGAAGGAGGCTGTCTTCGCAGCCGAACGCAATGCGGCCACGGAACGGGCAGAGCGAGAGAAATAGGAGGCGCAGGTGGCGGAAGTGCGGCAAGAGCTCCAGGCTCTCATGGAAAAGCATGAGAGTTTGGAGCGCGACTCAAAGACTCGAGAGTCCGAGCTTGCCTCGGCTCTCGAAAGTGCCAAAGCCGCCAAGGCCGAGGCCCATAAGGCCCTTCAGGAGGTTGAGGATGTGTAGAAAATAGCGGCGGGTAAGGCATTTTTCATGCAAAGCAAGCATGTTAATGTAAACTAGCTGACACTTACCCGAATTCGAAGCTCTCCAGGGGCGTTTGCAGATCTGCCTCGTAGTGTATCCGATGCCGCCGCATTCTACCGTGGCGAGGAGGGGAGCTCAACGGAGAAGGTCTTCTAATCTCAGTACGCTGAGGCCGGCCATCTGGTGCCCCCTAGCGACCAGCTGAAGCAGCTGGTCGAGCTCCATAAGGTAGCCGAGCAGGCCATGAAGGGCCTCATAGTCCGGCTGTGGCCTGGAGAGGCCATGCCTGGGAGCTACTTCGGCCTCGTGCGGCGGCTGGTGGATGCGTGCCCCTCGTTGGAGGTTGTCAAGCGCTCCGCCTGTATTGAAGGCGCTCGTCGGGCCCTTGCCCGTGCAAAGGTGCACTGGGGCAGGCTGGATGTGGAGAAGCTTATCACTGACGCGCCGCCAGCGGGCAAGGAGTATCGTACGCCCGAGATGTACTATAAGACTGTCCTAAAGGATGCCCGCAAGATTGCGGATGAGTGCCCCAGAGATGTAATTATTGAGTAGACTCGCTATGTATTATCCTGTGCGTTGAAAACTTTGTTCATATGCGCTAAGCAACGCTTGTTTGATTTAAAATATTACCTTCTGTGCGGCCGTTTATAAAATCCGAGAGATGGCAAGTCGTCGGCTTCAGCCCCCAAGCCACGAGTGCTGGGGTGTTCAGGATAAACTTGAGCACTCTTGTTTCCATTCTTGGGTCCATCTAGGGAGGCGCTCAACACAATGAACAAGGCAACTGGACTTATAATGCTTGAACACTCTCACTTAACCATAGAATTCTATAATTTTAAATTTTGGC
Organism: Triticum timopheevii; assembly: GCA_963921465.1. NCBI lineage: Eukaryota > Viridiplantae > Streptophyta > Magnoliopsida > Poales > Poaceae > Triticum > Triticum timopheevii. Next base: position 596,860,746 of record OY997274.1, read on the forward strand.
GAAGCCCCTAGTATTCGGAAGACCGAGTTCGGGGCGCTATCCACGCCTTGGCCGGACATTATCCGGTTCTTCGCTTGATGCGGCATAAGTCTTTAGGGACTCGAAAAGACCTCTCGAATAGCGACCAGTCTCTCGCCTTATCATGACAGTCAGTTTTAGCTTTCTCCACTGAGGTGCTCGCCCAGCTCAACCGGGGCGCAATCGCAGTGGTTCTCCCAGTGCCACCTTAGCCGACAGAACGGAACGTAAGGTACCAAAACGTGGGAGCCGGGCAAACCCAACTATTGACCCAAGACATGATTCAGAGCTGATTCATATAATGTTATAAGTTCGGGGTGCCGCACTTGTGAAAGTGTTCGGACTTATCACACCATAATGCGAGGAACATAAGCCCCTGGTGTATTCGGCCGTACCAAAATATACGGGTGCAAGATGTCATTAATGAACATATGTGTAAAGTAATGCAATAACAGGCAAAAAATGCTGCATTATTTATTCAAGGAATTCTGCTATGAGTGCGGAATGATACAAATAGTGCGGTAAGCAAGGGATTGGACTAATTAAACATGTCCCCCTCCAGGGGTGGGCTGCGGACTGGTGTATATAATCAAATTTAATGCTCAAAATGGAGACCACCTGAGTGTTCATCGCAGCCTTCTTTCTTCCCTGGCTGTTGCATCGTGAGTTCGGAGGGTTCACCGCCGGACAGGGCCTCTGGTGAACGGAGTCCTGTGTATACAAAGAAGGAAAATAATAATAAAAAAGAGTGACACACTTGTGAGCCCCTGGTGTGGTCGAGCCGCACTCTGGGTCTGTTGTGGTCGTGCCCCTCCCCCTAGGCCCATGGTATCTCCAGAGCATAATGATGTATGCGGAGGGTTGGTCTTGCAATTATGCAAGGGCTGGGGTTGGGGCCGCATTGCTACGCGTGCTCGGATCGTGCCAGGTGGTCTTGGTTGATGTTGCTTCGGGCGCGTTTGGCCGTATCCGGCCGTTTAACGGCCGGACTCGAAAATTGCCTTAAAAGGCTGCTCTGTACTTCTGCCGCGAGAGCCGCTGTGTGTTCCTCCGTTCGGAGGGAGCGTTCCGTATTTCCGTTGACTGTGATGACTCCACGAGGGCCAGGCATCTTGAGCTTGAGATATGCGTAATGCGGCACCGCGTTGAACTTTGCGAATGCGGTTCATCCGAGCAGAGCATTATAGCCGCTGCGGAACGGGACTATGTCGAAGATTAACTCCTCGCTCCGGAAATTATCCGGGGATCCGAAGACCACTTCCAGTGTGACTGAGCCTGTACAATTGGCCTCAACACCTGGTATGACGCCTTTGAAGGTCGTCTTTGTAGGTTTAATCCTTGAGGGGTCTATGCCCATCTTGCGCACTGTATCCTGATAAAGCAGGTTCAGGCTACTGCCGCCGTCCATCAGGACTCTTGTGAGGTGAAATCCATCGACGATTGGGTCTAAAACCAATGCGGCGAATCCGCCATGGCGGTTACTGGTCGGATGGTCTCTTTGATCGAAAGTGATCGGGCAAGAGGACCATGGATTGAACTTGGGGGCGACTGGCTCCTTCGCATATACGTCCCTTAGTGCATGCTTCCGCTCCCTCTTGGGTATATGGGTTGCGTATATCATGTTTACCGTCCGCACTTGTGGGGGGAAACCCTTCTGTCCTCTACTATTCGGCGGTCGGGTCTCTTCCTCGTCGTCGATGTGCAGCCCCTTGTCATTGTTTTCGGCAATTAACTTGCCTGCCTGCTTGAATACCCAACAATCTCTGTTGGTGTGATTAGCTGGCTTTTCGGGGGTGCCATGTATCTGGCATGAGCGGTCGAGTATTCGGTCCAAATTGGACGGACCCGGAGTGGTTCTTTTGAATGGCTTCTTCCGCTGACCGGGTTTAGAGCCTCGGAATCCGGCGTTGACTGCCGTATCCTCCTTGTCGTCGCCGTTAACGCGGTGTTTATTTTTGCTTCGACGCGACCTGCCATTGTGGTCCTTTGTGTCCGGACTACCAGCGTTTTTGCTGAGGTTATTGCTGCGAGCTAGCCAGCTATCCTCTCCCGCACAGAAGCGGGTCATTAATGATGTGAGGGCTGCCATGGATTTCGGCTTTTCCTGTCCTAGGTGTCGGGCTAGCCACTCGTCGCGGATGTTATGTTTGAAGGCTGTGAGGGCCTCTGCATCCGGACAGTCGACGATTTGATTTTTCTTTGTTAAGAACCGTGTCCAGAATTGTCTGGCCGATTCGTCTGGCTGCTGGATTATGTGGCTTAGGTCATCGGCGTTTGGTGGCCGCACATATGTGCCCTGGAAGTTGTCGAGGAATGCGGCTTCCAGGTCCTCCCAACACCCAATTGACTCTGCAGGCAGGCTGTTAAGCCAATGCCGAGCTGGTCCTTTAAGCTTGAGCGGGAGGTATTTGATGGCGTGGAGATCGTCGCCGCGGGCCATATGGATGTGAAGGAGATAATCTTCGATCCAAACCGCGGGGTCTGTTGTGCCATCGTAGGATTCAATGTTTACGGGTTTAAACCCTTCAGGGATTTGATGATCCATTACTTCGTCAGTGAAGCATAGCGGGTGTGCGGCGCCTCTGTATTGAGCAATATCACAACGTAGCTCAAGGGAGCGTTGTTTGCTGTATTCGGCCCGGCCAGAGTTGTTGTATCCGGCTCGACGGTATTTGTCGTGGGTCGTGGGGCGCCCACGTGATCCATAGATAGATTTGGATTGTCTTGCCTTATCCTCCAATATGTCCCGCAAGTCCGGCGCGTTCCCTCGTGGCTTCGTACTTTTCGAGCGATGCCGGGGTACGGTCTTGAAGGAAGGCCTGGATGCCTCTCTGTCACGACCACGGGGTGGTCGGTCGGCCGTATTGTGCGCTGGTGATGAAGGTATGTATGCTTCCTCCTCTAATCGGGGTAGCAACTTGCGTTTTGGGTAGCTCTTGGAGGGGCGTTCGAGTTCATACTCTTCGGCCGCGAGGACCTCGGTCCATCTGTCGGCCAGCAGGTCTTGATTAGCTTGAAGCTGCTGCTGCTTTTTCTTTAGGCTATTTGCTATGGCCATTAGCCTGTGCTTGAAACGCTCTTGTTCGACGGGATCCTCGGGCACGATGAATTCGTCGTCGTTGAGGCTTGCCTCGTCTTCGGAGGGAGGTATGTAATTATCATCCTCGACCTCTTCATCTGCCGCTCTCTCGTGAGGGCTTGCTTCTGCATCCTCCTGTGCTGAATCTTGCTGGAGGGGATTGTATTCGGTACTTTCTGGGGTGTTATTATCTCCTGTGCCGGAATCTCCATTCTTGCTGTGGCGGGATTTATAGCGGCGCCGCTGACGTCGGCGCTTGGGTTATTTCTTTAAGTAATCTGCCTCCGCTGCTTCTTTGCCGTCCCCATCTTTTGGGGTGTCCACCATGTATATGTCATATGACGAGGTGGTCTTCCAGTGCCCTGTAGGCGCTGGTTCTTGTTCGTCTCCGGCATCGTCGTCCATACCGTCGATGTCTTCAGAGTCATAGTCTAGCATGTCGGTTAGATCGTCGACAGTGGCTACAAAGTGGGAGGTGGGTGGGCTTTGAATTTCTTCGTCGTCCGCATCCCAACCATCCTGGCCATAATCCGGCCAGGGCTCTCTGGATAGCGAGAGACGCTTTAGCGAATTTAGAATGTCGCCAAATGGCGAGTGCTGGAAGATGTCCGCAGCGGTGAACTCCATGATCGGCGCCCAATCGGATTCGATTGGCAGGGGCGCAGGAGGTTCGGAGTCCGGCAGGGAGTCTGGCACCTCAGAGTCACGAGCTTTATAGGGGACAAGGTCAGTGTTCGGCTCCATCACCGTGGAAGTTGCAGCCCCCGAGGCGGTGTCCAGCCATCGTTCCTCGATCTGGGCGATCGGCGCCGGACTGAGGGCCGGAGCGGATTCGTGTGCGGCCACCAGGGCACTGTCCGGCGGCAGAGTTAGATCATGCCCATCGTGACAGTGCAGCACGCTCGGCTGTGGCTCGAGTCCGTCGAAGATCAAGTCCTCGCGGATGTCGGCCGTGAAGTTTAGGCTTCCAAATCTGACCTGACGGCCAGGGGCGTAGCTTTCGATCTGCTCCAGATGGCCAAGTGAATTGGCCCGCAGTGTGAAGCCGCCGAATACGAAGATCTGTCCGGGGAGAAAAGTCTCACCCTGGACGGCGTTGTTGTTGATTGAAGAAGCCATCGAGCCTATCGGTGACGACACAGAGGAACTCTCAATGAAAGCACCAATGTCGGTGTCAAAACCGGCGGATCTCGGGTAGGGGGTCCCGAACTGTGCGTCTAGGCGGATGGTAACAGGAGACGAGGGACACGATGTTTTACCCAGGTTCGGGCCCTCTTGATGGAGGTAAAACCCTACGTCCTGCTTGATTAATATTGATGATGTGTATTACAAGAGTGGATCTACCACGAGATCAAGGAGGCTAAACCCTAGAAGCTAGCCTATGGTATGATTGTTGTAATGGATGTTGTGTCCTACGGACTAAAGCCCTCCGGTTTATATAGACACCGGAGAGGGCTAGGGTTACACAGAGTCGGTTACAATGGTAGGAGATCTACATATCCGTATCGCCAAGCTTGCCTTCCACGCCAAGGAAAGTCCCATCCGGACACGGGACGGAGTCTTCAATCTTGTATCTTCGTAGTCTTGGAGTCCGGCGGACGATGATATTCCGGCTGTCCGGACACCCCCTAGTCCAGGACTCCCTCAGGCCTACTCTCTTCAAAGATGCTCGTAAGTTTGTCTTGTGATGAATGTCAAAGAATTGGTAATATTAGTAGACGTCAAGAAATGCCTATGAACTATTCTCTTGTGATTGAACCATTTGATGTTTGGGGCTTCAATTATATGGGACCTTTTCCTGCCTCTAATGGTTACACACATATTTTAGTTGTTGTTGATTACGTTACTAAGTGGGTAGAAGCTATTCCAACTAGTAGTGCTAATCATAACACCTCTATTAAAATGCTTAAAGAGGTTATTTTTCTGAGGGTTGGAGTCCCTAGATATCTTATGACTCATGGTGGTTCACATTTTATTCATGGTGCTTTCTATAAGATGCTTGCTAAGTATGATGTTAATCATAGAATTGCATCTCCTTACCACCCGCGGTCTAGTGGTCAAGTAGAGTTGAGCAATAGAGAGCTCAAATTAATTTTGCAAAATACTGTGAATAGATCTATAAAGAATTGGTCCAAGAAACTTGATGATGCATTATGGTCCTATAGAACTGCATATAAAAATCCTATGGGTATGTCTCCTTATAAGATGGTTTATGGAAATGCATGTCACTTACCTCTTGAACTTGAACATAAGGCATATTGGGCTATTAAAGAGCTCGACTATGACTTCAAACTTGCCGGTGAGAAGAGGTTGTTTGACATTAGCTCACTTGATGAATGGAGAACTCAAGCCTATGAGAATACCAAGTTGTTCGAAGAAAAAGTTACAAGATGGCATGACAAAAGGATACAAAAGCGTGAGTTTAACGTAGGTGATTATGTGTTGCTATTCAACCCTCATTTAAGATTTTTTGCAGGAAAACTTCTCTCTAAATGGGAAGGTCCTTACGTTATCGAGGAGGTCTATCGTTCCAGTGCCATAAAAATCAACAACTTCGAAGGCACAAGTCTGAGGGTGGTGAACGGTCAAACAATCAAACATTATATCTCAGGTAATCCTATCAATGTTGAAACTAATATTATTGAGACCGTAACCCCAGAGGAATACATAAGGGACACTTTCCAGAACGTTTCAGACTCCGAAAAGGAATAGGTATGTGGTACGGTAAGTAAACTAACTCCAAAACAATTCTAATGGCAATTTTCTCCATTTTGGAATATTTAAGAATTTTGGAAAGAAAGAAGTAATCCGGGAAGGACACGCGGCCTCCACGAGGGTGGAGGGCGCGCCCACCCTTACTGGGCGCGCCCCTCTGTCTCGTGGGCACGTCGTGTGCCTCCCAGACTCCGTTTTCTTGCACGTTACGTATTTTGGTAGGTAAATATTCATTATATAATCTCCCGAAGGTTTTGACCACCGTATCTCGCAAATATCCTGTGTTTTTGTTTCGAGCTGTTCCTGTTGCAGATTAAGAGCAAGATGTCTTCTCAAGAGTCAGTCGGGGAGATTCGGGTGTCTCAATCGACACCAGGTCCAGGAGCAAATAGCGACGCTTATCACTTTGGACCATCAAAGGAGGATGATACAGAGGCCGACTTGAAAAGGATAGATGCCATGGAGGAAGATCAAGAAGTCACCTCTCGCTTCCAAGCAGGATTCATGATGGGGGAACTACATAGCTCGGCTATTCCAAATTCAGTAATCCCTTCCAACGTTAAATTTCTTTCTTATGAAAACATGAAAAAGAGCGCCATTTGTTCTCCACAAGCTATGCAGCATCCTTGGGTAAAGGGAGCTTCAGCCGTTACGGGCAAGCTCCGCAAGGAAAATATGGACCTCAAACAACAAGTCGATAAGCTCGAGGAGGAGAATCGTATCCTGAGGGGCATCATCGCCAAGAAGATCACAGCACCAACTATGAAGAAGGAGACATAATTACATGAGTATGGGTACTCCCCTTGGCAACTGCCAAGCTTGGGGGAGGTGCCCCGGTATCATATCACCATCACAGTCCTATCTTTACAGTTTTACTTAGTTCGATCCTTTTAGTAATATCTTGATCTAGTAGATTAAAGTTTTGGTATCAAGTAGTTTTGATCGTTTGCTTTGTGATCTCTTTATGTATTCGAGTCCGTGAGCTATCTATAATAAAGATTAGTGTTGAGTCAAGGGCTTTGCTATCTTCTTATGATCTTGAGGAAGTAGAAAGAATAAAAAGAATAAAAGAGTTCACATTGATCTTATGGACAGTAATGACTTCACATATAAGGAATATGAGGCATAAAAGTTGTTGAGAGTTGACAAACATAGTTTTGGTCATCGTTGCAATTAATAGGAAGTAATAAAGAAAGAGAGGTTTTCACATATAAATATAATATCTTGGACATCTTTTATGATTGTGAGCACTCATTAAGTATGACATGCTAAAGAGTTGATGTTGGACAAGGAAGACAATGTAATGGTTTATGTTTTCTCACATCTCAGTTAAAGTATATTCTCATTGATCTTCCCAACATGTTGAGCTTTCCTTTCCCCCTCATGCTAGCCAAAATTCCTTGCACCAAGTAGAGATACTACTTGTGATTCCAAATATCTTTAAACCCAGTTTTGCCATGAGAGTCCACCATACCTACCTATGGATTGAGTAAGATCCTTCAAGTAAGTTGTCATGTTGCAAGCAATAAAAATTGCTCTCTAAATATGTATGACTTATTAGTGCGGAGAAAATAAGCTTTATACGATCATGTGATATGGAAGTAATAAAAGCGACGGACTGCATAATAAAGGTTCATATCACAAGTGGCAATATAAAGTGACGTTCTTTTGCATTAAGATTTTATGCATACAACCCTAAAAGCACATGACAACCTCTGCTTCCCTCTGCGAAGGGCCTATCTTTTACTTTATGTCTTTACTTTATGCAAGAGTCGAGGTGATCTTCACCTTTCCCTTTTTCATTTTATCCTTTGGCAAGCACCTCGTGTTGGATAGATCCTAATACATATATCCAATTGGATGTAAGTTAGCATGAACTATTATTGTTGACATCACCCAAAGGTGAATACGTTGGGAAGCAATACAGTAAGCCTCTATCTTTCTCAGTGTCCGACTAAAACTCCATAACCACAAGTATTGCGTGAGTGTTAGCAATTGTAGAAGACTATATGATAGTTGAGTATGTGGACTTGCTGAAAAGCTCTAATCTTGACTCTTGCTGATGTTATAATAAATTGCAATTGCTTCAATGACTGAGATTATAGTTTGTTAGTTCCCAATGAAGTTTAGAACCATACTTGACATTGTGAATCGACTATTACTTGAGCATAAGAAATCATATGACAAAATCTATATATGTTGCTATTATAAGAATGATCATGATGCCCTCACACTACTAGGGAAAACCCTAGCAGTAGCGCGTGTTTTGTGCCTACTAGTAGCGCGGGAAGCCGCGCTACTAATAAGGCGCTATAGCTATTGCTTAGCAGTAACGCGTGCCATCACGCGCTACTACTAGTACAAATAGCTGCAGCGCTTGTTCAGTACCGCGCTACTGCTAAGTTATCTACTTGCAGCGTTTTTCCTTTCCATCGCTACTAGTATTTTTTTTATAATTTTTTTATTTTTAGTGTATTTATGCGCCATCATACAAATATTGGTACAATACCAGCTGTTATGAGGTTTACATCATTATGTCCATAACAGTGTATTAAATGAAGGTGGATTAGGTTCAAGTGGAGGCAATATGTGGTGCATGTCAAAAGTATACTACTAATCCAAACTTGATCTACTTTGGATTAGTAGTACTTTCGATGTGCACCACATGTTGCCTCCACTTGAATCTAATCCGCCAGCACAAGATATTTAATCATCATCATGGTCATTACCACCAACATTATTTATTTAATCACCACTAACACTAGCTAATAATAATCATCATAGTCATTACCACCAACACTAGCTATTTTATCATCATAGTAATAGTGTAGCACATCATCATCCTGAAACTCATTTCTAGCCAGCTACTCACTCCTGCTACTCACTCCTGCTGCTCTCTCTTAGGTAAAAGAACATAAAACATGTGTAGCTCTCCTCCTTGATCAAGTTGGAGCATGCAGATGAACCTGTCTCCTAATCGTGGAAGGCGTCTCTGGTTGCTGCTCCCTAGTACTTCTCTGCGCTCCCCCAACACATATTTGGTCCAGTCTTGCACTATTAAGCATCTGTCGCTAATCTTGAATGCACTAAAGTAAGCTGTAGGATATCTTGGCCGTAAGTTGATAATACTCATGATACCTTTAGTCTCGATCCCATAAGGCACAACATTCATCGGGAGTCCCTGTTGAAGAACATCGTATGGTAACATACTTAGCAATGAAGTTTAGCTTCGAAAATAATGTATGGAAAAGATGCAATGAGGATAAAAAGTAAAAATCTTACCATCCTTCCTAAATGGATGTGACCTTAGTTCATTACGAACACTATTGGTCGCACATTTTCAGTACTAAGATTTCTAAATGCAGGAAGAAAATTTGTCTTGACAGTATCAAGATCCTCAAGCCATGAAACATAATGACTGAGCTCCTCGCAATTGAGTTCATCCCCAGGACAGTATACGGTCCTGTCTACCAAGCGCTGGACATGTTTGCTTGCACGGAAATAAGCTGACAATACAAATTAGTTGTCAACTATTTTTGAATAAACAATATCAAAGACATAAATATGGTTGAGAAACTTACATAATGGTATAACTGGAGGCATTTGCACATTGACCCAGATGTCGGTATTACCTTCAATATCATCTTCCGGATGAATATCAAAGGTGATAACCATATCAGGCTCAAATGCATAAGTCTTGCATAGTGCTCGCCATGTTTTGCATCCAAAATAGGTGTAGTCGTCTGAATTGTATAACTTCGCATGGAAAATATAACCATGCTCGCTCTTCAAGTAAACTTTCTTTTCCTCCATACTATGACTGAAACCTATCTTATCCAATACAAAAACTCTTGCATGGCAGGGGATACGCTAGTAGAATAGTAAAAAAAATATAAGTTGAAGCAAATGAAGCAAATGTCATGCTTAATTACGAAAAAAGACTTGTCGTTGTGACTTACTGTATCCACTTCGAAGTTCTCGTCCAGCTTGATGCTGAAGCGCCTATCATCATTTAGGAAGATTCCGTCGCACAGGCCGCGCTCGTCTTCGCAGTATTTGCAAATACCGAAATCCTTCTCGTCGTCAGACATTTCCTATGTTCATAGTTAAAACATTAATTGAAAATTGATCGAAGACAACTACCAAGATACTCAACACACAAATCCGGGGCACTTGATATTTCCTACATATTCTAGCACAAGTCATGCCAAAATTCACGGAAAAATCCGGCATGACCTTTGCTAAAATAGGACATATCGAGCGCCTGAAATTTGCCGGAATGGAAATGAATCAACACTCCGGCAAAACATAGGCCGCTCGAAGGTATAACCTGCAAACATGACCGGCCACTTGGATATTGAGCAACACAAGATATACATTTCAAAATATCTTATAGGACTCAAATTAGCATGCATTCAATAAGCAAAAGTAGATCATCTCATGCGTCAGTACATCGTCGAATATTATCACTAATACATCACGAATAGTGTCATACATATAACATCACTGATACAACTAAAACTCTAGCACACGACGGGTATCGGCGCGGGCGGTGGACACCCACAGAGAAGGCACCATCACGGGATCATAGCTCCAGCGAGATCCCCGGAGAACCTGCCAGGTATTGGAGAACGGCCTGTGCTCCAACGCAAACAAGTAGCGACGGACGTGCGCGTCCTCCTCACTGACACGGTGACGCACCACCTCCGCGGAGTCCTCGAGCCTCTGGATCATCACTGGCCCACGCGACCGCCACCAAACAAGGTTCGGGTTAACGACAGGCTGGCTCCTCACCAACCTGTGCCCCCCGGTAGGTAGCGCCTCCCAGTACCACCCCGGCGGAGCCCAGTCCCGGACATGGCCGATCTGGTCAAGCAGGTGTCGTCCTCCGCCGACTCGACGACGAGGATGCGGGATAGGCATTGTCCACGTCGAGGCGGGAAAAATTGCTTTAACTAAAAAATAGAAACAAGCTCTTACTAACTAGTTCTATTAATTCAACTAGTTCTTACTAAAAATAATACTATAAATAAAAATATTCTAGTACCTAATTAGTACCTAATTCTTACTAACTAATTAGTACCTAGGAACTACTGCCCTAATTACCATCTAAGTAATTAACTAACTAGCACTAAAAATAGCCTAGGGTTCATACTAACTAGCACTAAATACCTAGGGTTCATACTAAGCAGAGAAGAGGGATCAGAAGGGGAGAGAGGGATCGGAAGGGGAGAGTGCTTACAGAGGGCGGGGAGAGAGATGGGGTCGGGGGAGACGGCGGCACCGAGGCGCGGCGAGGCGGCCGGGTCGGGGGAGACGGCGGCGAGGCGGGGTCGGGGGAGACGGCGGCGAGGCGGGGTCGGGGGAGACGGCGGTGAGGCGGGGTCGGGGGAGACGGCGGCGAGGCGGGGTCGAGGGAGACTACGGCACCGAGGCGCGGCGAGGCGGGGTCGGGGGAGACGGCGACGAGGCGGGGTCGGGGGAGACGGCGGTGGCGAGGCGGGGTCGGGGATTGGGGGAGGAAGCAGAGGAGAGGGAATCAGGCCGCGTGGGGGGTTAGTTGAAAATAGCTTTAACTGTAGCGTGGGAAGGAAAAACGCGCTGCTGCTAAAATCCATAGTAGTAGCGCTGTCCGTAGAAGGGCGCTACTACTATACCTAGCACGCCGGGAACGGTGTGGCAATTATAGTAGTAGCTATTTCTGCAAGGACAGCGCTACTGCTAATCTGCTAACTGTGGCGCGGTTCTGCCGAACGCGCTACTGAAAAGTAGCAGTAGCGCCTCATTTTAACAAGCGCTACTGGTAATATTCTGTGTATAAGGTTTTCCCTAGTAGTGTCATGTCCGTATTTTATTTCTATCGACATCTCTATCTCTAAACATGTGGACATATTTTTAGATTTCGGCTTCTGCTTGAGGACAAGCGAGGTCTAAGCTTGGGGGAGTTGATACGTCCATTTTGCATCATGCTTTTATATCAATATTTATTACATTATGGGATGTTATTACACATTATGTCACAATACTTATGGCTATTCTCTCTTATTTTACAAGGTTTATCATGAAGAGGGAGAATGTCGGCAGCTAGAATTCTGGATCGAAAGGGAGCAAATATTGGAAACCTATTCTGCACAGCTCCAAAAATCCTGAAACTCCACATAAGTCACTTTTGGAATTAATAAGACTTATTCAGCGAAGAAAACACCAGAGGGGGCCCACACCTTGGCCAGGAGGGTGGGGGGCACGCCCGCCCCTACTGGGCGCGCCCCTCTCTCCTGGGCCCCCTGGTGGCCCTTCGGTGCCCATCTTCTGCTATATGAAGGCTTTTACCCTGGAAAAAATAATAAGCAAGCTTACAGGACGAAACTCCACCGCCACGAGGCGGAACCTTGGCGGAACCAATCTAGGGCTCCGGCGGAGCTGTTCTACCGGGGAAACTTCCCTTCGGGAGGGGGAAATCATCACCATCGTCATCACCAACGATCCTGTCATCGGGAGGGGGTCAATATCCATCAACATCTTCACCAGCACCATCTCCTCTCAAGACCCTAGTTCAGCTCTTGTATCCAATCTTGTATCCAAACCACAAATTGGTACCTGTGGGTTGCTAGTAGTGTTGATTACTCCTTGTAGTTGATGCTAATTGGTTTACTTGGTGGAAGATCATTGTTCAGATCCTTAATGCATATTAATACTCCTCTGATTATGAACATGAATATGCTTTGTGAGTAGTTACGTTTGTTCCTGAGGACATGGGTGAAGTCTTGCTATTAGTAGTCATGTGAATTTGGTATTCGTTCAATATTTTGATGAGATGTATGTTGTCTCCCCTCTAGTGGTGTTATGTGAACGTCGACTACATGACACTTCACCATTATTTGGGCCTAGAGGAAGGAATTGGGAAGTAATAAGTAGATGATGGGTTGCTAGAGTGACAAAAGCTTAAACCCTAGTTTATGCGTTGCTTCGTAAGGGGCTGATTTGGATCCACTAGTTTCATGCTATGGTTAGGTTTACCTTAATACTTCTTTTGTAGTTGCGGATGCTTGCAATAGGGGTTAATCATAAGTGGGATGCTTGTCCAAGAAAGGGCAGTACCCAAGCACCGGTCCACCCACATATCAAATTATCAAAGTACCGAACGCGAATCATATGAGCGTGATGAAAACTAGCTTGACGATAACTCCCATGTGTCCTCGGGGGCGCTTTTCTCATTATAAGAAATTTTCCAGGTTTGTCCTTTGCTAAAAAAAGGATTGGGCCACCTTGCTGCATTTTATTTACTTTCATTGCTTTTTACCCGTTACAAATTATCTTATCAGAAAACTATCTATTGCCTACAATTAGAGTGCTTGCAGAGAATACCTTACTAAAAACCGCTTGTCATTTCCTTCTACTCCTCGTTGGGTTCGACACTCTTACTTATCGAAAGGACTACGATAGATCCCCTATACTTGTGAGTCATCACACAGCTATAACTCCATACACCATTATATCGCTCACGACAGAAGGCAGTCAAATCTTTGGTACATATCTCATGCACGAGCCAAAGAAATAAATCAAAATAAATCAGTGCCACATATGAGCCATCAGATCCTGTCAGGAGATGGCCATGATAATTCTCAGCATTTATTGAAACCAGAAGTCCTGCATTTATTTGGAGCAACCACATGACAGAAGTAAAAAGGTTTTCATGACCAAAGGAAGATTTATACTCAGATCCAATAGACATCACTGCAGATATTCACGTCAGTAAAAGGATTTGGAATGTGAGCAAAAACCCGTCAGAATTTGGGGAAAGGTGAAGCAAGACCACCCCACAGCAAGGTAAGTGGATGTTATGAAATTCTTGGGGGAACAATAAATAAAGGAATAATGATACCCGAGTTGGAAACGGTGTCCTCAAGTCATACTTGTTCCATGAGCAATCGAATCTCAAGGACGAGATTTCTTTAAGGGGGTAAGAGTTGTAACAGTATGGATTTTGGCCCCTTTTCGTTTCTTTTGATTTACTTGGTTTTTGCTTTGTTTTTCTTTTTGGAGTGGTTCTGTGGCCTTGCCACCTTGGAAATCATCCTCAATTTCCCTCCCAAGTGGCTCATCATTCTCAAAACCTTGCCAAGATCATGTCACTTCACTCCTTGACCAAACCCTAAACTCTTTTTCTAAGGAATATTCCTTTTTCATTAAAGGAATAACCCTATCCGCCCTAGGTTGTGAAGCAACCTATATTTATGTCCATCCAAAAATCCCCAAATAATTCTCATAATTCTGTTGGGTCATATATAGCTCAAATATGCCCAAACATTTCCTTGGCCAGTTCAAAAATAATTCCCTAGTAATTATTCTTCCTGATTGCCCTAAATGGCACTTTGTGAAGGAAGTCTCATTTATATTTTTCCCAGTGGCTCCCAACCTTTTTGGGCATGTTTATATGTCCAAATAATTGCATCATGCACAAGTTCAATTTTATTTGCCTAGTCAATCTTCCTCAGTGATTTTTCAAAGTTTCTGTCAAATAGAAGGCTTTGTAAAGGGAGTACTAGCTAGGAGTACCCAAATGAGTTGAACTTTTGCACACTCCTTAATGTGCTCATATTAACCCCCTCCACCCATTTTAAGCCCCATCCAATCATCTGTGTGAGCAAAGGAGCCAATCTTTGATTCTGACAATATTTTCAGGTTGTGAAGCAAGTGTATTTTACATTGCTTCAAAAATCCTGATAAATTACCAGATCATTATTATACGCATGAAACATCTCTCCACCAAATTTTGCATCATTTAATTTATCCATTTGATCACCAATATTATTCCAAGTTTCTGTCCAGAGGAGATGTTTGTGAAGCAAGTACCAGCTTGGCTTTGCCAAATGGTATGAGAGTTTATGAGCATCTTCATAAGACCAAATGACTCTGCCTTGACAAATTTGAGCTCAAGTTGACACTCCATTGGAGTGCATCTTGTTGATCTTCATTTCTGGACCAATAATGCAATTGTGAAGCAACTATATTCATTCTTGGCCCATTTCTCCTCAAACTTACCAGGATGAAAGTACTTCTTTACCTCAACCTCGCAGACAACTCCATTGCTCCCAAAACCCTTCCTTGTTGATCACCAGTGCTCACCCAAGTTTACTGCAGTAAACTTCAGAGGGTGATTTCTATTTAACCAGAGCATGTTTAACCAAGTTACCACCTCAGTTACAGCCTACCCTGTAGATACTTACCACTAGACATCATTTGGCAACCCTTGGCACCTTCTCCTCTCCAGATCACGCGGTCACCACCTCTCTGGCATGCCATGGACATGAGCTAGATGGCTTCTAGCTCGGGCCCTCCTCTGTTCGGTGTCCCAGCGAGCACGGGCGTGTCCATTGGCTCGGCCTCATCGTTGCCGTTCCCCTGGACCCCTCTCCCCCTCCGGCAGCTTCCTCGCTGATGCGCGCCCACGAGCGGACTGTGCCATTTGGTCTCGGTTCTTCCCTGGCCGCTTCCTCCCTGCGTCCCTCGACCTCTTCTACCCCGTGAGCTTCTGCCCTGTGCCTCCCTCGTTGTCGGTGTCAAAACCGGCGGATCTCGGGTAGGGGGTCCCGATCTGTGCGTCAAGGCTGATGGTAACAGGAAGCAAGGGACACGGATGTTTACCCAGGTTCGGGCCCTCTCGATGGAGGTAAAACCCTACTTCCTGCTTGATTAATATTGATGATATGGGTAGTACAAGAGTAGATCTACCACGAGATCGTAGAGGCTAAACCCTAAGAGCTAGCCTATGATTGTATGATTGTAATTGTGATCAGCCTTCTAAGAACCAACCTCTCCGGTTTATATAGACACCGGAGAGGGCTAGGGTTTACATGGAGTCGGTTACAAGAAAGGAAACACAATATCCGTATCGCCAAGCTTGCCTTCCACACAAAGGAGAGTCCCATCCGGACACGGGCCGAAGTCTTGAGTCTTGTATCTTCACGCTTCAATAGTCCAGACGTTGTACACAGTCCGGCTGTCCGGATACCCCCTAATCCAGGACTCCCTCAGTAGCCCCTGAACCGGGCTTCAATGATGATGAGTCCGGCGCGCAGTATTGTCTTCGGCATTGCAAGGCGGGTTCCTTCTCCGAATACTCCAAAGTAGTCATCGAACACGTAGACCGTGTCCGGATCTGCAAGATGATCTTCACATGGTATAGATCTGATTTGCTGGCAATCTTCGTGCATCGTGCCCTTGCAACGTGGCTTGGTGGAAGCCGAACCGACGTTTCTTACCCCACAATGACTCGCGCTACGAGGCGGTTTTATTGGCACGTCCCATCGAGGCAGAGATCGTGTTCCTCTTATTACGGGATTTTCCATCAATGTGAGCGTGCGTGACCCCTAGACGTCCGTTGGTATAACCCCGTGTGTTTTTAGATAAGCCTCAAACGGTCACACCAAGGACTCTTGATATTCACCTTCTTTAAAAGGGGCCGAGACCTACTCCTCCTTTTCACCTTCATCGCGCCTTCTCGCACCTCGAGTTCCAACACCCAAGACCTAAGCTCCACCCATCCGGAATCCTCCAATATGTTCAGATCTGACCCTCAAGGACGGTGGGTGGCCTCTTCGATTGAAGAGAAGGACATTGCAAAGCTTAGGGAGGTCGGATACCTGACAGCCGATATCCAGCACAGGCTTCCTGCTCCAGGGCAGGTCATCCCTATGCCGGAGCCTAATGAGTGTGTCGTTTTCGTCCCACACTTCCTCCGCGCTTTGGGTTTCACCCTCGATCCCTTCGTGAGGGGGCTCATGTTCTATTACGGGTTGGATTTTCATGACCTGGCTCCATACGCTATCCTCCATATCTCGTCGTTTATTATCGTGTGCGAGGCTTTTCTCCACGTCACACCACACTTCGGCTTATGTCTCAAGACCTTCAGTGTGAAGCCGAAGATGATCGAGGGGCGGCATGCGGAGTGCAGAGGTGCTATAATAAGCAGAAACGCCGACGCCCCATGGCCAGAGGGTTCTTTCCCAGAAGTATCCGATGTATGGCACCGGAGGTGGTTTTACGTCACTGCTCCCAGAGGCACAAAGTGGGTGGCTGCCCCCACATTTTGCTCGGGCCCTCCGTCGCAGTTGGCGTCTTGGACAGACATAGGACGAAATTGGGGGCCCGCTGGTGATATACCAGTACTGCAGAATCGCATCCGGGAGCTTCTTGCGAGGGACATTAATCTTCTCAGCATAATGCAAGTGATGTTAATCTGGCGGACGTTGCCGTGCCAACGCCGGCCTCTCCGGATGTGGGAGTTCAATCCGGGGGGTCCGCGGACTGTCAAGCACTTCTTCGGCTTGAAGCTCGAAGAGATGTGCAAATTATTCTTCGGACGGAAAGTAATGTGTCCGGACACCACCGAGGATGCGGGCCTAAGATGTAATCGCCTAGATACCCAAGTAAGTAGCCTTGATACCGGACACCCTATTTTTTATTTATCATGACTGTTTGTTCTGACAATCATCCGCGTCCAGGAATGGCTCAGCAAGGTGGAGAAGATCAGGTGTCCGGCACCGCTTCCCGAAGGCTCGCCCGCCCCTACCATGGCCAAGATGCTCGACCGCATACTCAGCAGAATGCCCTCGGGGAAAGACAAGGGGAGGGACGAAGAATCCGAACCCCACACGCTATGCATCCGAACCGGGAGAATTGTCACCTCCACCCAGGAGGATAGTCGGGGAGGGGAGGCTAAAGCCTCCTCCCCGCGCGGGAAGAAGAGGGCCGCCTCCGAAGACTTGGATATGGAGATGCCTAAACCGGGGAAGAAGGTGTCACCAAGGGGCTCTGCCGTGACGGGCATCCCCACCGCGTTATGCCCACCAACGGGCCAGCCCTCCACCGAGCCGTAAGTCAATCATTAACTTGAAGGTACTGTATTTCTCCTGGATCAATAACCAGGATTCAACTTTTTGCAATCTGGCTGGCAGCTCTTCTCAACAGGGATCGTCTTCGGGGGACCTTCCTCCGGAGATGATGGAGAGCGAGACCCCACCCGCCTCTCCGATTCTTGAAGCGGGCGACACCGAGGTGTCATCACAGAGGAGTCCGGATCTGCCGAGGCCGGAGGCCAATACGTTAGCGCCCTGAGTCCGGACGTACTGACGGGCTTACTGGAGCGAGCTACGCTCTCGGAGGAGCACCGCTCATTAATGAGTGCGGTGCTCAAGAAGATTTCATCCGCTACAAGCGGTTTGAACGAAGCATTTACAAGCCTTCTAAGAGGCTTTGAGGTATGTAATGAAGAATACACCATATAGATAGTAGCCCCTGAGACTCTGGTTGCCCGCCCTAGGCGGCAAACGAGGGATCATCAATCAATAATTGGTGTTGTAAATATGTGCAGGTACCTGTGGGTCCGGCCGCCGGCCCGTCCGTTGAAGTTGCCGAACTGATGAGGCAAATTGGGTCGATTGATGCCGATATCACTCTGATGAATGAGCGGATGGATACATCACAAGGTATGTGCCCTGTCTCCCATTGCATAGGAAAATATGAAGGTGGCACATATTAATGTAACATGTTCGGACTGCATATGGTGCTGCTGCCGTGGAGGCCCTAAGGGCGGAACTTGCTCTAGCCAAGGAACAAGCTCGGGTGAGCAATGCGACTGCCCTAAAGGTGGCCGAGGAATTGAGAGCCGAACAGGCTGCTCATCGCCGAAGCAAGGAAAAGATAGCTGAAATGGCTATCGAGTTAAAAAATGCCGCTGACCGGTATGAGCTCCTGAAAAAGGAGCATGAGGATAAGTCGGCTGACATGAGCAAGGCACTTAATGCCACCAAGGAAATACGGACCGAGCTCAGGGGTGCGCGGGAGGAGCTTCAACAGGCCGGTAAAATCGCGGCTGGGGGCTCCTGTTTGCTGCGGACGAAGTTCTTCGATCCGAAGTACGCTCCCCTGGATGGACACTGGAGTTCGGCGGACGCATACGCGGACCTGGCAAAGAGTACAGCTGATGATGTGGAGTTCTTCAAAGACCAGGGTGAGAAGGAAGTAGAGAAGCTTTTCTAGTCGCAGTTCAATGCTCTCACTCGCCCGCTGCCGTTGAGTGACAAGATGGCTGCTGTAGCGGAGCTTCATAGGCTGTCCGAGCTTGCAATGCGGTCTGTAATAGACCATCTTTGGCTGAAGTGGCCTAAGCCGGACAATTACTTTGGTTTGGTGCAACAGTTCCTTGGGGTCGTGCCTCGGATCGATGCCATGAGGAGGTCGGCATGCATAGAGGGTGTGCGGATGGCCCTTGCCCATGTTAAAGCGTTTTGGACGGATATGGATGCCACTATAATAGCGTCTCAGGATCCGGTGGGGGGCCAGTATCCAGCCGAGCACTACTTGCCGCAAGTCACAGAGGGTGCCCGCCTGATAGAGGCGCAGTGCCCAAAGAATCTCCTATTCTAGTGATGATTCAAATCATTCTAAAAACAATGTTTATTTTGATTATAAGGCTATATTTATAATGTTTGTCTGAAAATATGATTGTGTCCCTTGTGCGGCCGTTTATATATATATATATATATATATATATATATATATATATATGTGTGTGTGTGTGTGTGTGTGTGTGTGTGTGTGTGTGTGTGTGTGTGTGTGTGTGTGTGTGTGTGTGTGTGTGTGTGTGTGTGTGTGTGTGCGTGTGTGTGTAATCCAAAAGTTAGCAGTCGTTGGCTTCAGCCCCCATGCATACAATGCGGGGGTGTTCGCGAAAAAAATGTTCTTAATCACTCTTGATCCAACGTCTTGGTCCATTAAGGAGGTGATCGCACGATGAACTAGGCAACCAGACTATATAGCTGTAACACTTTCGCTTAGCCGTGGGATTCTAAAGTGGGGCTACTATTTAGCCCCTAGTACCTTCGCGTGCATTCGAATACGGGCGCGTATGTACCTAGCCGAGAAATGGCCCTTCGTTAATGCGGTACCTGGCCGAGAAATGGCCCTTCGTTAATGCGGAGGAATCCTAAAGATTTCGGTGAGTCGTTGAGTGGTTGACCAGTCTCTCGCTGTATCATGACAGTCAGTTTTCGTCTTTCTCTACTGAGGTGCCCTTCCAGAATAACCCTGGCACAATCGCAGTAGTTCTCCTTTGGCCACCTTAGCCGATAATAACGGAACGTAAGGCGGCAAACCCAGGAGCCGGGCAAACCCAACATTTGACCAAAGACATGATTCGGAGCTGATGCATATAAGGCCAAACTCGTGACGCCGAACACTCCCAAAGGTATTCGGACTTTATAACAGATGATGAGCTCAAGAATGCCCATTCATTATAAACCCTGTGTTTCCAGGTACGGGCGTTAATTTGTCGTGGGCCAAAAATGGTAGTATCCTCTGTGGGTATGGAACCCTGGTTAAACAACAAGAGGCAATAGAAAAGGTTTACACAGGGGCTTAATCTAAAAAGAAACCTGTTGAACGGGGCCCTGCTGCACGTCTGCGCCTTTGTTTTCGTTGTGCCGCATCCTGGAAGGGTATCGCGCGAACGTTGTCTGCGGAAAAGGGAAACTCATAGAAGAGTGCAACATAAGTATGCGGTGGATAGTAAAAATGTAAGATGCTGGCCTTCCAATAAGGTTGAGCCAAGAGTGGAGCTTTATTACGTGTTTATAGCCCCTGGTATCCTCTATGGGTTTACATATACGGTGCCCTGGTTTGATATGGGCGGCCGGACTCGTCTAACCGTGTCTGTGGTCTTGACGACCAGTTATATATATATTTTTTATGTTGGAGGTCGCTTATAGTCCGGCCGCGAGGGCCGTCGCGTGTTCCTCTGCACATGACGAGCGCTCTGTTATTCTGCTAACAGTGATGACGCCACGTGGACCGGGCATCTTAAGTGTAAGGTAGCCATAGTGCGGCAATGCGTTGAAGCGGGCGAAGGCCGTTCTTCCGAGCAATGCGTGATAGTCGCTTTGGAAGGGTGCGATGATGAAGAGTTGTTCTTCGCTTCTAGAGTTGCCTGGAGAGCCGAATGTTACCTCCAGTATGACGGAGCCCCTGCTGTAGGCTTCAACGCCTGGTATCACCCCTTCAAAGGTGGTGTTAATCTTGTTGATTGTGGATGGGTCTATCCCCATCCTGCGGACAGTATCCTCATATACTAAATTGAGACTGCTGCCGCCGTCCATGAGGACGTGGGTGAGATGGTATCCATCAATCATTGGGTCAAGCACCAAGGCATCTGATCCTTCGCGCCGAATGCTAGTACGGCCGTCCAGGTGATCGAAGGTGATCGAACAAGACATCCAGTAGTTAGGTGTAGGTACGATGGGCTCTATGTCGCGCGCGTCTTTATGGGCGCGTTCGTGCCTTCCCAAGGATGTGCGAGTCACGCGGATCATATTCACTGTTTTAACCTCTGGCGGGAATTTTTTCTGTCCCCCAGTGTTTGGCTGGCGAGGTTCATCCTCGTCTTCACTTGGTGTTTCCCTTCCCTTGTGTTCGGCATTTAGTTTGCCGGCCTGCTTGAAGACCCAGCACTCTCTGTGCATGTGGTTCGCAGGTTTGTCGGGGGTGCCATGAATTTGGCATAGTCTGTCCAGAACTCTGTTGAGACCGGACGGTCCCTCTTTACTGCCTTTAGATGGCTTATTTTGCTGGTTAGGTCGAGAGCCACTGAATCCGGCATTAACCGTTGTGTTACCCGGGCTCTCTTCCTTGTTTTGGCGTTTATTTTTATTACACCGTGGCTTCCTGTTGCCATCCCTTATTTCGGATGTGCTGGGGTCGCTAGTGCCTTTACGGGCTAGCCAGCTATCTTCTCCCGTGCAAAAGCGGGTCATAAGGCTTGTTAGGGCTGCCATTGTCCTTGGCTTTTCTTGGCCGAGGTGTCTGGCGAGCCACTCATCACGGATGCTGTGTTTGAATGCCGCTAAGGCTTCGGCATCCGGACAATCAACAATTTGATTCTTCTTAGTGACGAATCTATTCCAAAGCTTACGGGCAGACTCTCCGGGTTGTTCGATTATGTGACTTAAATCGTCAGCATCAGGAGGCCGGACATAGGTCCCTTGAAAATTGGCCCTGAAAGCGTCCTCTAGTTCCTCCCAGCTCCCAATTGAATTTTCGGGGAGGCTTTTCAACCAGTGCCGAGCTGGTCCCTTCAGTTTGACGGGAAGGTATTTGATGGCGTGGAGGTCATCCCCGCGAGCCATATTTATATGCAGGATAAAGTCCTCTATCCAGACCCTTGGGTCTGTCGTTCCGTCGTATGCCTCTATGTTCACAGGTTTAAAGCCCTGTGGGAATTCATGGTCCAGTACTTCATCAGTGAAGCACAGGGGGTGAGCAGCCCCTCTGTATCTAGACGCGTTGTGGCATGCCGTCGGCTGTTGTTGTGTTCGGTGTTTATTTTGAACTGGTATTTGGTTGTCATAACTATTCTGACGACCGCAGTCCCCTGCCAGGGTGTGTCCTTTAGATCCATAGATGGACCTAGCTGCGCCAGCTTTATTATCCAGGTGCTAACGTAGATCGTGCGCGTCTTTTGTAGTTAATTTATTGTGGTTATGAAGTGGTATGTCTTGTCTCCTGGTCGTGTTATTCTTTGGTGGAACGGCCTCGTCGTCGAATTCTGGTAGTAGCTTTCGTTTTGGGTAGTCTAGCACTTTGTTCTATCTGCGATTGAACGTTTCCTGTGCGGCTTTAAGCCATTGCTTCTGCCTTTTCAGATTTCTCGCTGTGGCCATAAGCTTTCTGTGGAGGTTCTCTTGTTCCACGCGTTCTTCCGGAATGATGAATGCGTCATCGTCCGGACTGTCTTCTTGTCCTGGGTCGGTTTGATGAACTCGTCCCTCTTGATCATTGTCTTCGGGCGTCTGCTCCGAACTATGCTTGGCGTGACCTGGTTCGTCCTGCTCCATCGCTGGTTCCGTTTGGTCGTTGTTGCCTTCGGGGTTGACCGGAGTATCCATTCTTCTGGCGCTCTTGCTGATATTTTTACTGTTGCTGGATTTGGAACGGCGTCTGCGCCGTCGCTTTGGTTTTTGCCCAGGGGTTTTATCTTCCGGATTGTCACCGTCGTCTTTCTTGGGTGTATCCACCATGTATATGTCATGTGACGAGGCAGGAATCTGGTACCCCATAGATTATGAGTCTTCTCCTGCATCGTCGTCCATACCGTCGATGCCTTCGGAGTCGAAGTCAAGCACGTCGGTTAAATCATCAACTGTGGCTATCAAGTGGATGGTGGGTGGGTAACGAATTCCTTCGTTGCCTGTTCCCCACTCGAGCCGGACATAGTTCGGCCCCGAATTCTCTGTCAAAGAGAGAATTTTAAATGAGTTTAGTATGTCGCCAAAGGGCGAGTGCTGAAAGATGTCCGCAGCGGTGAACTCCATCACCGGGGCCCAGCCAAGCTTGGCGGGCTCGGGAGTGCGCGGACTGGGTCCTATAACCGGATATGAATCCGGGGGTCCGGGGTTACAGGCTCCCTCAGAAGTGAGGCATGTGTTCGGCTCTATCGCCGGTGAGGGTACGGCCTGTGGGGCGGGGTCCAGCCCTTCGTCCGTAGGCAATGCAATCTGCCCCGGATTTAGATCCGGGGCTTCTGCCGGGGTAATATCCCGAGCATCGTCTGACAGCAGGTCTAAGCCGTGCTCGTCGTGATTGTTCGGCGATTCTGGTGTTGGCCTGAATCCGTCGAAGATCAAGTCTCCGCGAATATCCGTTGT
Source organism: Triticum timopheevii (assembly GCA_963921465.1). Classification (NCBI taxonomy): domain Eukaryota; kingdom Viridiplantae; phylum Streptophyta; class Magnoliopsida; order Poales; family Poaceae; genus Triticum; species Triticum timopheevii. The sequence goes on from OY997274.1 coordinate 596,884,257, forward strand.
GTAGTTCAAGTTTCCGAACCTGACCTGGTGGCCGGGGGCATAGCTATCGATCTGCTCCAGGTGGCCAAGTGAATTGGCCCGTAGCGCAAAGCCGCCGAACACGAAGATCTGTCCGGGGAGGAAAGTCTCACCCTGGACAGCATCGTTGATGATGATTGAAGGAGCCATCGAGCCTGACAGCGACGACACAGAGGAACTCTCAATGAAGGCACCAATGTCGATGTCAAAACCGGCGGATCTCGGGTAGGGGGCCCCGATCTGTGCGTCAAGGCTGATGGTAACAGGAAGCAAGGGACACATATGTTTACCCAGGTTCGGGCCCTCTCGATGGAGGTAAAACCCTACTTCCTGCTTGATTAATATTGATGATATGGGTAGTACAAGAGTAGATCTACCACGAGATCATAGAGGCTAAATCCTAAGAGCTAGCCTATGATGGTATGATTGTAATTGTGATCGGCCTTCTAAGGACCAACCTGTCCGGTTTATATAGACACTGGAGAGGGCTAGGGTTTACATGGAGTCGGTTACAAGAAAGGAAACACAATATCCGGATCGCCAAGCTTGCCTTCCACGCAAAGGAGAGTCCCATCCGGACACGGGCCGAAGTCTTGAGTCTTGTATCTTCACGCTTCAATAGTCCGGATGTTGTACACAGTCCGGCTGTCCGGATACCCCCTAATCCAGGACTCCCTCACTCGTCGCCTGCCTCCGAGCTCGAGCGCGTGAGCACGCGTTCGCGGTGCCGGACACGCGTCCGCGGCGGTGCCAGCTCGGCATCCCTCGCCCCGCCTATAAATGGCTACCCCGAGCCCTCCCGAGCTCACCTATCGCCTCACCACTCCCCCAGGAGCCCGCCCAGCCTCTCCAATGAGCCTCTGGAGCTCTCCCCGACCACCATTGCCGCCATGGCCGCCGGCCTTCTTCACCTAAATTTGCACGAACCGAGCCCTCCCTCTCCTCTTAGCCACTACCAGAGCACCACCTAGTCCCTGGCGGTCCTCCCCATCTACTTAGTTCATCGCTGGAGCCCACGTCGCCGCGTGCCTCATCTTGGCCGAAGACCACGCCAGCGGTTGCTCCCTGTTGTCGCCGCTACAGCGCTCCCCGGCGTTGGTGCGGCCCCTGGATGCGTGCGGGCCTCTGTCTCGAGGCCACCGGTGTCCTTCCCCTGGCCGGATATGGCTCGAGCCGCCATGCCCGGCGACGGCAGCACCCCTGTCCTGCGTTCTATCGAGGAGAGGAGGAGTAGACGCGGGGGAATAAGAAGGAGGCGTGGGTGGAGAGAGAGAGAGAGAGAGAGAGAGAGAGCGCTGCGGGGCCCACCTGTCGGTCCCTCTGCCGTTGACCAGCCCCGGCCTCGCCTTGCCACGTCAGTTAAATGAAGCGTAATCCCCAAAATACGCTTTCAGTTTTCTGTCCAGGCCCCTGTTTGAAAATCTTTTCATTGCAGATAGGTCCCTGGTAGAAAAACCTCCACAACTTTTTATCCGTAACTCCAAATGAGGTGATTCCAAAGCCTACTTCTTCGTTTCGTCAAGCCCGTTCTGTTGGTTTCATTTTCGCTATGATTTGACACTATGAAAATGACCATTTAGCCCCTGCCCTTAATCAGCCCCTCCGAGAGAGAATGTTTTCCGGCGATTCATTCCGCGAGTTTCTCGCACTTTCTCCCGGTGATTTCTTCCACCCCAGGCAAGCCACAATACCCACTTGCATGATAGTCTTGCAGTAGCCATGGTTTTCAACTTGAATCTTTATTAAGTGTTTACTTGTTGAAAAGATGGTTATCGTTGTTCTGGTGATGTTTAGATTTGCATGTTCACTTTTGTGCTATGTTGTTTTGTACTATGTTATCATGTTCTACCTGGTAGTATTTCCTTTCATATGTCTATGATTGCTAGTAGTACATGTTGATGTTGGTGATGGTCTTCGGTGCATGACTGTTGTCTGTCCTGAGTACCATTGTTATGCATGTTCCCTTGCATCCAGTTGGTTAAATGCTTGCACGATGGTATTGTTGATATGGTGGATAGTTATGTGATACCGTCATGATTATGTTGATATCATGTTCATGCATTGTAATTGGCATCATGTTATTTTATCATGGCTCAGCATATTTGCATTCAAGTTTAACAGGATTAAAGTGAACTTGAACAACTGTTGGCTGAGTCATGGTGCCGCTGAATTGAGCTGACCAGTGCAACCACGCTTGCCGGTATGGGACGGCCCTAACTGGGTCTATTGTTGTGTCTCTCGCTGGTGTCTCCAACGAGGGAAGGTTATGGGCGCGCGCTACCCTGATCAGGTAGGTGGACATAACCTTGTGTGCCCGTTGATGAGTTTATGGATCCGGGTCCCAGAGTGGATCGTGGCCACGACGGTGGTCATTGTGTCTTGTGGTAGACACGGGGCCACCCATTACTTAGCCCAAAGGGGAGTTGGTCGGAGTGGCTGGGAGAGTGTCATGGCAGTACGACGGTTTTGTCGGAACGCCGTTGGTCCACCCGAATGGGAGTGCGAGGCCATGGGTTCCGTAGTGTGGGTACATTGTACTAACCTCTGCAGAGTGTGTATTAAATCTATCGATAGTCACGCCCGCGGTTAAGGGCCCAGTTCAAAAGTAGGTCACACCGTGAGTCAACGGTCATAAGAATAACTTGATTAATGACAACCCGTGGTTGTGATTGCCGTAAGGATCACGGGCCAAGTATTGGTCGTGGTTGTGATTGTTGTAAGGATCACGGGCCAAGTATTGGTCGTGGTTGTGATCGCCGTAAGGATCACGGGCCAAGTATTCGTCGTGGTTGTGATCGTTGTAAGGATCACGGGCCAAGTGTTGGTCGTGGTTGTGATCGTCGTAAGGATCACGGTTTGAGGCCAAGTGTTGGTCGTGGTTGTGATCGCCGGAAAGATCACCGTGGTATCGAGGATACCAAGTTGTGTATATTCGTGATGTTGTGCAAGAGTCGTGGGTAAAGATCAAGCTCCTTGTGGTCATTTAATGATCAGTATTGTTTATACCAAGGTTGATTTGATCCTGAGATGATCGTATGATGTCCGAGGTTGGTAAGTGATGCATGTGTTGGTTACGAGGTAACCCGAGCGAAATAAGTGGTGCATGTAGTGTCATCATGTTGCATGCTAGTATCGTCAGATTCATATGATCATGCCATGCTCATATTTTTCTAGTTGTATCATGTTTATGTTGGTCATGCCATGTTATTCTGATGATCTCATGATAATTCCTGTTTAACCTGTAATTGCCATGCTGTTGTCTGCCTTGAATGCTTCTGGTTACTGTGAGCTTGCAAGTACATTCAATGTACTGACCTGGAGTGTCATGCCAGTTTGCAGGTCATGCCGGATTTGATTGCTTACTTGTCGTGGTTTCCTTTTGTGCGAGCTAGGATAAGTGTTCCAGCCAGAGTCCCTGCGGAGTGGAGTTCACCACCGTCGTCATTGTTCTGCTGCTAGAAGTTTTCCGCTGCATCGTGTTGCTTTGCTGCTTGCATAGAGCAACTGAGGATGGCGTAGTGTCACCGTACCGATGTTATTCCTTGTAATATTGGAGACCTTGTAAACATATCCGTGTCATAAATACAGAGCTGATTTGTTCTATGCTAAGCAGTTCCGTATTCCAGAAGACTTCTCCTTGATCTCTGGGCTGGAATACGGGGCGTTCCGGTTTCTCTGAGCCGAGGTGCCACACTCTTCTTCGTGCCGAAATAGCACTCCTTCCAGATCACGGGGTTGAATTGCCTAAAACTGATCATCTGCAAACTTCCATACAAAATTATGGTTCTGATGATATATGTGCAGAGGTCGTCATTTTATGTGTGCAGATGCGGACAAAGCAGGCACAGGTTCCGAGGTTGATTTGCCTGGCAGCGGCGCGCGATCCGATGCCAATTCCCGCGGCAGCCCCGCTGTCTCCATCGGCGAGCGATCCGAGGCAGATCGCCTTCCTCTGCAAGCAACCAACCGCGCGCGGGCGGAACCAGCCAGCCCAGCCGTGGGGGTGGCCGACAGCCCACGAGTGGCGGACCCCGCCAGCCCAGGTGTGGGTGGAAGCGCGTCACCACGCGCGGTGGACCCCATAAGCCCAGGCATGGGGGGAGCTCATTGTCGTGTCGCGTCGTGGGCCCACGGATCGAGCCATCCGCTGAGAGCGGTACACCTGCGGTGTCAGCTGCAGCGTCAGCTGCGGCGTCAGGGGGATCTCCCTCAGATCGGGAGCCTGGATCGCCTGCGCCTCGATCTTCCTCGGATCGGGAGCTGGGATTTTCTGCGCCAAATCACACAATCTTCTCAGCCAGGATCTTCTGTGCCTACAGCATCAGCTCTTCACCAACCTCTTCGCCGACACACTAGATCACAATCAGGTATTGTCAAAGGGAAAGAATATACTAACGGTACTATAAGGTATGACAGAATCAAGCGTGCTTTCCTTAGCAGTGTTGGTGAACCAACTCACTTGCATGATGCCCTTGCTCATAAGGATTGGAAAAAGGCTATGGATAATGAATATGATGCACTCATGAAAAATAACACTTGGCATTTAGTACCACCAAGGAAAGGTAGTAATGTTATATACCGCAAGTGGGTGTACAAAATAAAGAGAAAATCTAATGGAAGTATAGGTAGATATAAAGCGAGGCTAGTTGCAAAGGGCTTCAAACAGAGGTTTGGTATTGACTATGAGGATACATTCAACCATGTTGTTAAGTTAGCCACTATTCGACTTGTATTGTCTATTGATATTTCCAGATGATGGAGTTTACGTCAGCTAGATGTTCAAAATGCGCTTCTTCATGGTGTTCCGGAGGAAGAAGTGTTCATGTGGCAGCCACCAGGATATGAGGATCAAAGCACACCACATTATGTCTGTAAGTTGGATAAAGCTCTGTATGGTTTGAAACAGGCCCCAAGAGTTTGGTACTCAAGGTTGAGCATGCAGTTACAACAACTTGGGTTTACACCATCTAAAGCAGACACCTCGTTGTTCTTTTACAATAAAGACAATATCACTATATTTGTTCTTGTTTATGTTGATGATATAATTGTTGTTAGTTCAAGTTCAGGTGCTACCACTTGTTTGCTTAAAGATCTAAAGATGGAGTTTGCTCTCAAGGACTTGGGTAATCTTCACTATTTCCTTGGCATAGAGGTCAAACAAGTGACATACTCAGGAGAGTAGGATTGGAAAATTGTAAACCTGTGAGTACACCAATGTCACCCTCAGAACAACTTAGAATTGAAAATGGAGAAGCACTTGGACTAAGAGATGCAACAAATTACAGAAATGTTGTAGGTGCTTTACAATATTTGACTCTTACACGTCCTGATATTTCCTATTCTTTGAATAAAGAAAGACAATATTTACATGCACCTAGGACAACTCATTGGACTGCAGTCAAGAAAATTTTGAGGTATCTTAAATATCCAGAAGGACTTGGAATTCAAATCACCAAGTCTTTGTCTATGCTTGTCACTGCATATTCTGATGCAGATTGGGCAGGGTGTGCTGATGATAGAAGATCCAAAGGTGGCTTTGATGTGTTTCTGGGTACAAATCTTGTGTCATGGAGTGCAAAAAAACAGGCTACTGTTTCAAGGTCCAGTACAGAAGCTGAATATAAAGCTTTAGCAAATGCTACTGCTGAGGTAATGTGCATACAGACAATACTCTATGAACTTGGAATTAAGGCTCCTCCGACTGCAAGGTTATGGTGTGATAATATTGGTTCAACATACCTCTCAGCTAATCTTGTTTTCCATGCACGCACAAAACATATCGAAGTTGATTTTCACTTTGTCAGAGAAAGGGTAGCTCGAAAGCTTCTTGATATTCGGTTCATACCAACTGGTGATCAACTTGCTGATGGCTTCACAAAACCTCTTACTACAAGAAGGTTGAATGAGTTTAAGACTTAACCTTGACAAAGTGCATACGGTTCAGATTGAGGGGGAGTTTTAGAATCAGTTGTATAGAGATAGGATTCCAGTTTGAATTGTAATCTATCTTCTATCCCTCCTTCTGTTATTCTCCCTGTAACGATGAGATCGATCTCTCCTTCTTCCTCGCATACATCGCTCCTGGTCCGGCACCGCACGTACGTGTTAGCCCGCACCCAGTGCACCTAATCGGAACGCGTAAGGCGACCGTCACTTGCCGTGCAAGTTGCACTATTCTAGCGCATGCTTTGTTGGAACAAACATGGAGTATATCAATTGGCGCAGTACGGCAAAATATGAGCTCCTCTAACTTTCACAGTCAGAGCCAAGTATAAGAGCGCTGATGTGTATGCTGAATTGCTGATACAGGAGCGTGATCCCAAAAATGAGCCAGTCAGCAGCACGTCGATCGACCTTTGTGCTCCCTGGCTAGCTGGGCAGGCACCGTCGCTGCGTTTTCTATTACTCTGCGCCTAAGTTTTTTCGGTTTTTTCCGAAATGCTTTGCGCGCTGGCCTTTTTTCCCTTTTTCTTCCCATTCTGCCCTTGATTTTCGGCTTCCCATGTAACTGATGCATTAACAACGAGCCATGCAGCAGCAAGGACTAGCCAATCCGTTGCATGTGTGGAGAGCCATCCTGAGCAATTAGTGGGGCGCAGTTACCACGCATGCATAGCGGCGAGTGGCATGCAGAGCACGCGGGCGGAGCAAGCCAATCGGTTGCAACGCTTATTTATAGCGCGTTGGTTTCCAATACGCCCGATTAACATCAAAGCAAGGGCAAATTGGTCCAAAATTTTTCTACCGGAGCCCTGTATATGAATGGGTCGCCGAAGGTACAGACAGCCCCACCGCCCGACAAATTTACGACTCCGTGTATCGCCGCGTACAGCTCGATCACACGCACGAACCAGTTGTTCGACCAGCCCCTGGTTTCCATGCGGCGCTGCCCGTCTATTGTCCGCCGCACAACCGTCGTCGACCCAGCATGCCGGTCCCGCGCGAGTGTCTCTGCTCAACAAACGACCTCCATAACTCCACCGTCATATCATTCGTCTCAGACTTGTTCGAGCTCATCTCGGTCTCTCACGGCGCATGCATGATCATCACATACTACCTTCGTTCCGGTTTATTGGTCTTCATTGTAATTTATGTCAAATTTTGATCAAATATTTAACTAACAAAATATTTATGTATGTCAACAAAAATTATATCGTTGGATTCATATTTGAACATAGTTTTCAGTGATATAATTTTTTATGACATGCATGAACATTTAGTTAGTTAAACTTATGGTCAAACTTTGACAATAAATACAACGAGGACCAATAAACCAGGACGGAGGTAGTACTTCCCAACTGTAATATCAGCCGTTGCTTTCACCGGTGGTAGTTCGCGTTTGTCGCGGGGAAACGACTTGCATTTGCACTCAGTTAATGGGCCTTTTCTCTTCCCGGGACATACAATCTCCCCCAATGGCACAGCTGTGCTCGCACTAGCATGTTCCTTAATTCTATGTGCTCGTCCAAGTTGTATCCTGTGCAAAGCGCGTACGTACGGTGCGTTACTGGCGACGATACTATAATCTACTACTACCTTCGTTCCTAAATATAAGTCCTTTTAGACATTTTAAATAGACTACAATATACGGATGTATGTAGACATATTTTGAAGTATAGATTCACTCATTTTGCTCCGTATGTAGTCACTTGTAGAAATCTCTAAAAAGACTTATATTTAGAAACGGGGGTAGTATATCCTAGTAAAAAAATTGTAGCCATAACTGGTAATGCAAAGTCCTGCGTCCGTACTACTGCACGCTACCCATAAAGAAAATGAGAAACAGCCAGCTAGCAAGGCGGTTTGATGCCGCGTTCGTCAGTATTTATCTTTTGGGCACGTCCGAGTCCGTCGCTCAGCACCATGCTTCCATGCATAATGGTCACTCGCATGGAAGTACTGCTAGTCAAGGGGCTTTGCTACACGTACAGGATGCTACAGGGGTGAGGAGATTACAGGATGTTGTGGCAGTTTTTAATTGGGCATTAGTAGAGGCACGGACCCACCCCTTTTGAAATCAGGGGGGTGTGTTTAGAAAGTTTGGAAGGAGCTTGTAAGAGTCTGTAAAAATCTGTACGTCTAGCATTTTTGCTAGTCAAGAATCCAGTAAACAAAACGAGGTCGTGCAGGTGCAGAGATGCCAGCTACGGTATGGTACGGCTTAACCAATACTCAAGTACCTCACCCAGGTTTGTTGGCTCTATTCATATTTTGTGCAAAATTTAATTATAAATTTAACTAAAAAATATTATTTCATGTCATCGTAAATAATATCATCGAAAACTACGTTCAAATACGAATCCAATGATATGATTGTTTGTGACATGCATTAAAAATTTATTAGTTAAATATTTGATAAAAATTTGACACAAAATACAATGGGGACCAATAAACCAGGACGAAGGTAGTACTTCTACCCCCTGTTCAAGAATTCATCCGATTAACCAGTTAACTTGCCGATTAATCCCTACTCGTAGGGTCACCAAGTAGCATATAAACCGATAAATCGTCCGATTAATCGATTAAATGGCCGATTAACTTGCCGATTAGACGATTAATCCCCTACTCACCAGCCAACTGAGCAGCTACCAGTTAACGATTTCCTCAACAATGCTTCTACCAGAGGCTTTGCCCTGCCTAGTTTATGCCAAAACTATCACATCTCTTGTGGGGCCCATGCCGTACAGTCCGGAATCACAGGTCGCGCTCCAGGAGTGGAGTCCAGCTATAATTTTCCGTTATTAGTGGACTCCGTTCTATACTCCAATAGTGGCGTCCACCCCACCATATTTTAGGCCTGCTTTGTCATTGTTTGTGCTTATTAGTAGTCTTTTGGTTGTACTCTGCTTGATGTCAGTCTTGATTCCCCATTTGCCACCGATGTGGTTGGAGCTTACGGGATCGTTCCTATTAAACTAATCACTCCTGGACAAACCCTAGGTGGATGTTAAGTATCGATGTGCTATATACCACCGCCCAACACTACCGATCCGTACAATGATTATCGCTTAACAATGATGTTAATATGTTGTTAACTTTTGTTGGCACATGCATAGTGGTGTACGTACGTAGGTATGTAGAATTCACGTGAAACTGTATTTTTGTGGCCACCCAGCAAACAGTTTAAGAATTCATCCCTATCTGTGTTCACAATCACCATCTCTATATATAAATTCGTAGCGATGACAACAATGTCATCTTAACTCCGCCTAGCTGTGTTCAAGGTTGAATTTATCTCCGGTCCACATCAAAGTACACGGACACACTTAGACTTTGACGAAAATCGCTCAGTTGTTAGCTGGGCTAATCATCAATGGACACGCATGCGTGCATCGGTCGATCGAGATGGGCATGTTCTTATCAAGCTCTCGAAGGTTCTGCTGAAGATCCAGACCGAATTTCAAAACCCCGTCACCCCACGCAATTAGGATGCAATTATTGGCCACGGCAATAATGTCATTGAGACAGTCTTCTTACAAAACGTAACACTATAATCCAGTCCGAGTGATGACCTAAGCAAATTAATCAAGTTGCAGTCAAGGCAAGAAACTGAAGTTCACGGGTTGGATTGGATGATTGGATCAGCGCCCTTTAAAATTCCCGGATATTTTCGCCCCAATCAGCCAAATCCCGTGGATCAAATCAATGGCTTTGTTCACACGCACGCAACGACCACAGAGGAGAAGTAGAAGATGAGCGCGGCTTGGTCGGATGGCAGTGAATGCTTTGGACTGGCATGTGTCGTATGTAGAGCGCGACCCTAATTTTGATGTACCTATGCAGGACTAGCAGGTGAGAAGTAGTGCCTTCGAAAGCAGAGTAACTGCAGACAGACACTGCGATGACTGGACTTTGAGTTTCATCTCTTGTGCGGTTGTGCCGGCATGGATGCAAGAACGACGTTTTGGTGTACACTAGCACTGGTACATCACGCTCTCAATTTCGTCTTATATGCACTCTTGGTTTCATGCCGCGTCTAGCTGCTTTGCACCTGTCATGTGCGTTGGACCGATCGACCGACATCGTCGTCGGCCACTGGCTGTGACGGAGACAGGCAAGAGCTCCTAGAGCACGCGTACACAACGTACTTACGTACGTACGCATTGCAATCTTCTTCTTCCTAATGACACGACAGTTAGTTAAGTACGTGTCCAAACATAGTGCAGAGACCAGACAGAATGCCAGCCTATCATTCATGCTCTTCTGGCCTCGTGACACTTCTCGCAGAGTTGGTACAAGTATGGAACTCGTGACACTTCTCGCACTCTGTAATAGCGCCTATTCTTCTCGAAATCGAAAGGCTAGCCTCCCCTTTTCTTAGTTTTGATGTTCACCATGTATTGAGACAAGCCAACAATTCAGCTCACCTGTGTGTAAAGCATGCGAGCACACTGGGTGTGACTGGTTGCTGGATGAACTCCCTTTCTGGTTTCCTCGTGACCAGCCTGATGGCTGATTGCGCTGGAGCTGGGAATGTTTGAATAAAGCTCTATGATTCCTGCAAAAAAAACTTTACGTTGGACCGATCGACCGAAATCGTCGGCTCGTCGCCGGCCATTGTCATTGAGCTGTCTGTGACGGAGACAAGCAAGAGCTCCTAGAGCACGCGTACACACAACGTACTTACGTACGTACGCCAATCCGTACGCATTGCAATCTTCTTATACCTAATGACACGGCACTTAGTTAAGTACGTGTCCAAACATAGTGCAGACTGCAGAAACCAGACCGAATGTTTTTCTGGCCTCCGGGGTCCATGGGAACGCCGAGTAGACCTGTACACGTAGACCGCCTCATCATTGATTCGTTAATCCCAATCATGAGGCCACCGTGCAGTACTTACGTCGCCCCCATGTTGTTGCCTAGCTACTCACATGTTTTCTTATTAATTACCTTGGCAATTCTATCTTTTCACTTAATGGATGAGGCACATTTTTCTGACTGGCCTGCATCACGAACCAGCATGCGTCTTCTGCTCGCAGGAGCCCGAGACGCTGCATCATATCCTTGTGGGTGTTAGAAATATTGTAACAGAATAATAGATAGAGATAGTCTTGTATCTCAAGTCATGTAATTTTTATGTTTATCTTTCTATCTCTATCCCTCTCGATGTAATACGGTTTGAGATTATTCTCAACCGAACCATGTACATTACAACGAGATCTCTCTCGCTCAATCAATATAAATAACGCGGGCTCCCCTGTATGGGAGTTTGAGACGCTTCATAATTCTTTCATGGTAGTCAGAGCCTTCTTCTTCCTCTACATGTAGCTCTCTATCAGATTAACCCTAGCCGCCATCACACAAATCCCTCCAGATCAAAACCAAACCGCAACCATGTCCTCCTCCAGCTCGAGTTCCTTCTCTGGCCTAAACAACAACACCTCCGAACCCTTGAGCCGCACCAACTACATCCTATGGCGTGCCCAGGCTCGCTCTCAGATCATGGGGGCTGGCCTGTATGGATACCTCGATGAAACAAACCCCGAGCCCTCCAAAACAATTACAGCAAAAAACTCCGAAGGTAAGGAACAGCTTGTTCTGAATCCTGCCTACACCCCTTGGTTAATCCAAGACCAGCAGATTGTAGCCTATCTGCTGAGAAACCTCTCCAAAGAAATCCTTGTGCAAGTCGCCTCGATGGATACATCTCGTGCGATCTGGACAGCACTCTCCACCATGTTTGCCTCCCAATCCAAATCCCGTGCAAACAATCTCAGAATCTCTCTAACCAATGCCCACAAAGGCTCCCAATCTGCCGCTGATTACTTTGGCTATATGAGATCGCTTTCAGATGAACTTGCAGCTGCAGGGAGGGGCATCGGAGAAGAAGAGCTGCTCTCCTTCATCATTGCAGGGCTGGATATGGACTATCAGCCCATCATATCTACCCTCGACGTCCGCACCGACCCTGTCTCCGTCGACGAGTTGTTTGCCATGGTGGCGAACTTCGACCAGCGTGTCGAGCTCTTCCACGGCTCTGGAGCAGGAGGCTTGAAATCCTCAGCCAACATGGCTGCAAGAAATCGCGGCGGCGGCGGCAAGGGCAACAACCCTGGCTCGCCCAAACCCACCAATGGTGGTGGTGGCGGGTATCACGGCGGTAGCAGCAACAACACTGGCGGCGGCGGCAACGCCAACAACAACTACAACCATGGTGGCGGCGGTCCCTTCTACAACAACAACAACAACCACGGACGTCCCTTCTACAACAACAATCAGGGGCGTCAGCGTGGGTACAATGGTGGCTACGGTGGCAGCTATGGCGGCGGCAACAATTTTCAAGGGTATGATGAGTATGAGGGAAAATGTCAAATCTGTAAAAAAAACTAACCACATAGCAAAAGATTGTCGCTGGCGCTATGAAGAAAAGAAGAAGAAAGTTGCAGCAGCCGCAAACACGTCCTATGGAGTGGACACAAATTGGTATGCAGATACGGGCGCCACCGAGCATATCACCCCGGACATGGAAAGGATGACCATGCAAGAGAAGTATCATGGCCATGATCAAATCAACACCGCAGCAAATGGTCCAGGTATGATGATAAGTCACATTGGTCAATCTATTATTAAAACCCCTCATCGTGATATTCGTCTCAATGATGTTCTACTTGTTCCTCATGCATCAAAACATCTTGCCTCAGTCCATAGAATTACTCTTGACAATGGTGTCTTCATTGAATTTCATTCGTTTTTCTTTTTGATAAAGGATCAAGCCACGAGGAGGGTTCTCTATCGCGGTAGATGCGTGGACGGTCTCTATCCATTAGTTCCTACACTTTGCAAGTTCAATAAAAGAGCCTTCGGAGCCATTAGAGTTTCTCCAGAAAGGTGGCATAATCGCCTAGGTCACCCTTCATTTTTTACTGTTTCTCAAATTCTTAGTAAGAATAATCTCCTGTTTGTTGGTGAGCATAATTGTGAAACTATTTGTGACTCTTGACAAAGAGCAAAAAGTCATCAGTTGCCATATCCTGTTTCAACAAGTGTTTCTGTTAAACCATTGCAATTAATCTTTTCTGATGTATGGGGGCCAGCTCCTTCCTCTGTTGGTAGACACACTTACTATGTGAGCTTCATCGATGACTACAGTAAATATACTTGGATCTATCTCCTTAAAAGGCGATCTGATGTGTTCCAAGTTTTTCTTAATTTTCAAGCTCTTGTTGAAAGAAAATTTGACTGCAAAATCATAGCCATGCAATCAGACTGGGGGGGTGAGTATGAGAAACTCAACTCTTTCTTTCAAAAGATAGGAATTTCCCATCATGTCTCATGCCCTCATGCACACCAACAAAATGGGTCCGCTGAACGCAAGCATCGCCGATGTTGGTCTCTCACTTCTTGCCGCTGCATCTATGCCACTAAAATTCTGGGATGAAGCCTTCTTAACCGCAGTTCATCTCATCAATATCTTACCAAGTCGTGTCATCAACAATGAAACCCCTACAGAACGTCTTCTTCATACCAAACCAGACTACGCTCCTCTTCGTGTTTTTGGTTGCGCGTGTTGGCCAAACCTACGACCCTACAATAACCGCAAGCTAATGTTCCGCTCCAAGCAATGTGTTTTTATTGGCTACAGCGCCCAGCACAAAGGAGTGAAGTGCCTTGATGTTGCTATTGGCCGTGTCTATATCTCAAGAGATGTTGTTTTTGATGAGACCAAATTTCCATTCAAAAGTCTTCATCCCAATGCCGGCGCTCTCCTTCGTCAAGAGATACTTCTCTTACCTCCATCCCTTACCGGTATTGATCACGAGGGTACAAATAATAGTTCTGACTCTTTTGTGACTAATCATCATATTATGCCAAAGTCTATTGCTGTAGGAACAATTGATGATGATCAAAACAGAGTGCAAAATACCACAACGACGGGTCATTTTATGTGTCCCCCTCCAGGAAACCACGCACCACGAGGTGGATCTCTCTCGGGATCAGTTCCGCTGCAGACGGCAGCTCAATCCACCTCGGGATCAGCCCCTGGCGTGCGCCTGGCCGGTGAAAGCGACCGGGCAGTCGCGCCGCACCAATCCCCCGGGCGGGTGCGTGCGCCTGTCCCACCCGGTCCCGCGTCTGCCTTCCCAGGGCCCGCCACATTGCTTGCGCTGGGGCCCGCCACGTCGTCTGCGCCCACCGCATCGCCTGCGCCCGACACTGCCTCGCCTGCACCCGACACTGCCTCGCCTGCACGTGTCTCGGGATCGGGTGCTGCCTCGCCTATGCGGTTCCTGACCGCCTCGGGATCGGGCGTGGAATCTCCTGGCGCGGATGCTGTGGGGGAAACGGCGGCTGACTCCTCCACGCCAGGATCTTCTGCAACGGATCAGCCTGCAGCATCTCCTGTGGGACCCCGCACACGTCTACAAAAGGGAGTTTCTACACGAGTTAATTATAAAAATTTCTCCAAGTATGGATTATCCTGTATGACAGGAGAACCTAAAACTCTAATGGATGCCCTTGGTGATGATAGGTGGAAGGTGACTATGAATGATGAATTTATGGCTTTGCAGAAAAACAAGTCTTGGCACTTGGTTCCACCACAACAAGGCAGAAACTTAATTGATTGCAAGTGGGTGTATCGGATTAAAAGGAAGTCTGATGGCACTATAGATCGCTACAAGGCCAGACTTGTTGCAAAAGGGTTCAAGCAAAGGTATGGGTTAGATTATGAGGACACGTTTAGTCCTGTTGTTAAAGCTGCAACCATTCGCCTTGTGTTGTCAATTGCTGTCTCTAGGGGATGGAGCCTTAGACAGTTAGATGTTCAGAACGCGTTCCTCCATGGTGTTCTGGAAGAAGAGGTATACATGAAACAACCTCCTAGTTTTGAAGACAAAAATAAACCCTTTCACATATGCAAGCTGGATAAAGCATTATATGGTCTGAAGCAAGCTCCCAAAGCATGGTACTTCAGGCTCAGCATGAAACTTCAAGCACTTGGGTTTGTTCCATCAAAATCTGACACCTCACTGTTTATCTTTACCAAGTCACAAATATCTGTGTTTGTTCTTATATATGTGGATGATATCATTGTCACTAGCTCATCTGATAGTGCAATAACCAAACTGCTAAAGAATTTAAGTTCTGAGTTTGCTCTCAAGGATTTGGGAGACTTGCATTTCTTTTTGGGCATTGAAGTAAAGAAAAACAGTGATGGTCTTCATTTATCTCAAGCTAAGTATGCAACTGAGTTGCTGAATAGAATTGGCATGCAAAACTGTAAACCCTCACCAACACCACTCTCTAGTTCGGAGTGCTTGTCTCTGACAGATGGAGAACCTCTGCATCATGAGGATGTCACCAGTTACAGGAGTTTGGTTGGTGGTCTTCAGTACTTGACTCTTACTCGACCTGACATCTCCTTTGCAGTTAACAAAATTTGTCAATTCCTTCATGCACCCACTACCACTCATTGGACAGTAGCTAAGAGAATCTTGAGATATATCAAGAATACGTTGACTGTTGGGCTCACATTCAGAAAGTCATCATCTACCCTTATAAGTGCATTTTCTGATGCTGATTGGGCTGGCTGTCTAGATGATAGAAGGTCGACTGGTGGGTTTGCTATATTCTATGGTCCAAATTTAATATCATGGTGTGCAAAGAAACAGGCAACAGTCTCTAGGTCAAGTACAGAGGCAGAATATAAAGCGTTGGCAAATGCAACGGCTGAAGTTATTTGGATTCAGTCCATGTTAAAAGAACTCAACATTCCAGAAGTGCATCCTCCTTGTTTGTGGTGTGACAATCTTGGAGCAACTTATTTTACTGCTAATCCAGTTTTTCATGCCAGGACTAAGCATATTGAGATAGATTTTCACTTTGTCAGAGAACGAGTTGCAAACAAACAATTAGATGTTCGATTCATTCCTTCAAAGGATCAGCTTGCAGATGGGTTTACAAAGGCCTTACCCACAAAAGGTTTTGAAGAATTTCGACGTAATCTCAACTTGGTGCAGTTGTGATTAAGGGGGAGTGTTAGAAATATTGTAACAGAATAATAGATAGAGATAGTCTTGTATCTCAAGTCATGTAATTCTTATGTTTATCTTTCTATCTCTATCCCTCTCGATGTAATACGGTTTGAGATTATTCTCAACCGAACCATGTACATGACAGCGAGATCTCTCTCGCTCAATCAATATAAATAACGCGGGCTCCTCTATATGGGAGTTTGAGACGCTTCATAATTCTTTCAGTGGGCTGCTTCTTCGCGCGCATTACCTGGCATGTGATCCTTTCATGGTGCTCCCCAACAACTGCTACGCCCGACGGCTCTTCGAGCTACTTTGCCTGGCTTTCTGCTGCCATGCAGCTCACCCCTGACTCTCGGCGTCGAGGCTTGGCGACCGTTGCAGCCCTTACAGCCTGGTCACTTTGGCGGCACCGGAACGCGATCATCTTCGATAAAGTAGCCCCTTCTTCCGGTGCACTCACTGCAGCTATCAAAGACGAAGCTCGCTCCTGGGCCGCGGCAGGAGCTCAACGGATGACCACGCGCAATCTTGTAAACTAATTTTTGCTTTTTGGGGCTGAGCATCCCCATGTCTTCTGCTCTCTCCGGGTCCTAGTCTCTCCATTCATGTGTACGGGACTACGACCCACCCTTGTACTTGCTCTACCCCTCCTATCAATGCAATGATACGCAACCTTAGCATATTCGAGAAAAAAAAACATTTTTTTGACTCCGTTTTGAAAAGAAATCTGGAAAATCCTATACACACGCAGTTTATGGCCCATAAAGATTTTTTACGTTAGGAAAAACATCCACAGGCCCAAGTAGTTTAGTAATACTATCAAATGGTCAGTCATTGTAGTACACCATTGTGCTCCATGCCAGGCTGCCTGAACTGCTAGAGCTAGCTGGAGCCTGGAGATCCATGGAAGTGCATTACATTTTACACCACCAAATCTTGGATCAAACTTTTGCAGTGGCAAAATCATCCCTTTCACTCACATGAGGCCAACCTCGCGGCTTACATGATGCGTTATCAAGACCTCAAAATCCCTAGCAAAAAAGAGTAAGAAGTGGCTCCACGCAGCCGAGCTAGATCTAGAGCTATAGCTACAAGAATACTCAGAAGAAGAAGAGAAAGAAATTTCCACAGCCCTACAGCAGGTCCTAAATTTGTTGAGCTGCAGTTGAGAATGCGGCGGAATCCCCGTCCTACCCTCCACCAACCCCGTGAGATTTCCGTATGTACAACATCCACGCAGGGGCAGATCGGTCAGAACGCAGTAGCTGGCGATTGGCTCTGCTGGTTCACCGATTTGCCTTCGCCAGGGGCAAATTTCTAATCACGCCCTCCATGGCAGCCGAACGAGGAGCCGAGGAGGGTGAAACGGGGAGGAAGGGTTAGGCTAGTAGTACAGCGCGCCATCGTATTCGTCAGTGGTTTGGCAGCCGGGGTCGGAGAGGCCGAGCAGGAGGCGACGGAAGTTGGCGACGGCGCAGGGGATGCGGAGCGCGCCCGGGTGGCCGTAGCCATACCCTTTTTTTTTGAGAATCGGCCGTAGCCATACTCCTGCGCGGTGCGCCTGAGCAGGGCCTTGAATGCCGGTTGGCCCAGGAGATCGGCCCGCACGGCGAAGCGCTCCACGGGGCCGCCCTCCTCGCCGACGCACACCGGCACGTGCCCCTCCGGCACCCGCGCGCCTCCGCTGAGCCTTCGCACGCCGAAGAATGAGGACGAGGGAGAGGAGACTGCGGAGGAGGCCTTCGCGGCCGCGTAGGGCCGGAGCGGCTGGTACGCGGCGGCTGCGCAGGCGTCGGCCGCGGCCACGCGGGAGAGCCGTCTGAGGGCATCTCCAGCCGCGCCCCCAAGAAGGCCTCCCCAGGCGATTTTTTCGCGCCGGCGCCGAAAAAACGGCCCAGTCGCGCCCCCAGGACGCCGAAAATCGCTGGTTCGGACCTTTTTTCCGCCCGGCGGTCACAGGCCGAACCCGGCACACTGGGGAGCCGTTGGGGGCTCCGGCGCTAGTGAAAAGCACGCCTGGCCCACACTGACAGGGGAAAAGTCAAGTTTTTCTTCCCCGACACGCCTCGCACCCCCCGCGCCCTCGGCCACCACTAGCTGTATCCCGGCGACGGGCGCCGGCCTACTCCGCTAGATAGCCATTCCCCGCCGGAAAATAGCAGCGCTTCGCCGCGGCAGCCCCTCCCGCAGCAGTAGTCGCTGCCGGCCGCCGTTTCCGGCCGCGGAGGCGCGGTTTAACGGCGGGTACACGCCCACCGAGTGCAAGGTGTTCGGCGTTTTGACTGACTCGGTGATGGATTCCTATGAGGAGGAAGAGCTCGCCTGGCTGCTGGAGGAGGAAGCCGCGGCCGACGTCCAGGAAGAAGAGCATCTGATGGTGCTCGCCGCCCTCGCCCAGCTGCTAGCAAGCTGTGAAAAGCCACGTCGAGGTGGCTCGGCGCCGGGGCGGGTGAAAGCAAAGAACCGGCATCGTCTGCAAGGCTACTGCATGCTCTACTCCGACTACTTCGCCGATGCTCCACTTCATGGCGAGAGAACATTTCGGCGCCGTTATCGGATGAGCCGAAAGCTCTTCCTCAGGATTGTGAATTCCATCCGGGAGTTCGACAACTACTTCAAGTGCAAGATGGATTGCACTGGCGCTCTTGGATTCACCTCCATCCAGAAGTGCACGACAGCGATGAGGATGCTTGCATATGGAGCTCCCAGTGATTCACTCGACGACTATGGGCGCATGGCCGAGTCCACCAGCATAGAGTGTTTCTACAAGTTCTGTCGGGCAGTGGTGGCAGTGTTTGGGCCACAATACTTGAGAGCACCCAATGCGGAAGACACTGCTCGGATCCTAGCCCAGAATGCAGCAAGAGGATTTCCTGGGATGCTTGGAAGCATCGACTGCATGCATTGGAAATGGAAGAACTGCCCATTTGGTTGGCAGGGGATGTACAAAGGCACCAAAGGCGGTTGCAGTGTGGTGCTTGAGGCGGTAGCCACACAGGACCTCTAGATTTGGCACTCCTTCTTTGGTATGCCAGGAACTCACAATGACATCAACGTGTTGCAGTGCTCTCCTGTTTTTGCCAAGCTCGTTGAGGGCCATTCTCCTCCGGTGAACTTCGAGATCAATGGGCACCAATACAACAAGGGGTACTATCTAGCTGACGGCATCTATCCGAGATGGTCGACATTTGTGAAAACGATCTCAAACCCTGTGCCAGGAGGCAAGAACGCCTAGTTTGCAAAGGTTCAGGAGGCTTGGAAGAAGGATGTCGAGCGGGCATTTGGTGTGCTCCAATCTCGATTCGCTGTTGTTCGGTACCCCGCTCAGACCTGGTCGAAAGATCAAATGTGGGAGATCATGACTTGCTGTGTCATCTTGCACAACATGATCATCGAGAGCGAGCAAGAAGATCCAGTGTTTGACACCGAACCATACTACAGGCAGGGTCCTCTAGCCGAAGTTGATCACCAACTACCGGCAACTTGGACTGCCTATCTCAGTATGTGTCAAGAGATCCGAGACCCACAGGTGCATCATCAACTGCAGAAAGATCTGATTGAGCACCTATGGAGGCTCAAGGGGGACGCCGCGTGATGAAATACGAGTTTTTATTTGTTGAACTATATAATTTGTATTGAACTATTTGTTGTTGTACTATTTTATTGAAGTATTTGATTTTTCTGTGATGAAATATGTGATAAGGAATAATTATGTTGATAATTGAACGCCGAGACAGGGCGAAACCACGCCGAATATGGGCCTATTCTCGCCCATATGGGCCGTTTATTCGCCGAAATTGGGCTGCAAAGTGGGCCAATTTCGGCGCCTGGGGGCGAGCTGGGGGCGGCGACTGGGCGAAAAACCGCCCCCAGCGCCGAGTGTCTCGCCGGCTCGCCCCCAGGGGGCGATTTTTGTGCGTCCTGGGGGGGCCAACGGCTGGAGATGCCCTGAGCAGGCGCTTCATGTCGCTGCTACCTCGGTTGACGCCGGAGGCCTCGAGACTCTTGGAAGCGGAGGCCGGGATGCGGCGGCGGGTTCTTGGCGAGGGAGGACACTAGAGGTGACAGGACACAAGGCGTTTGTACTGAGGCGGCCATGGTGGCTCCTTATATAACGGCAGAGCTGCAAGTTGTGCGTTACACGGCGAAAGTGATAATGTGATCACGAGCTGCAGTGGTCTCGTTATCTGTACCATACGAGTCTCTCGAGATGGGCCGATGAGGTTCGCTATTTACAGCTGGATTTTCATTTGCAGATTTGTTTTTATGGCCCATGGCCCAGCTGTCGGAAGGAATGATGGATACGTCGTTAGTCAGGCGCCCCACAGGACAGGAAGTCCAGGTTCCGGATCAGGAATTCCACGACCAAATGAGCCGGCTCGAACGAGATTCTGGACGAACGGCGGCAGCAGCTGCAGTCATTTAATGCAACCACCCGTTGGAGCGACCAAGCAATGCATCCACCCGTTGGAGCGACCAAGCAATCTTCTCCGGCACAGCTCTCGGCTATATTATGCACCTCCATCACAGTGGTCGACCCATCACAAAAATCTTTGGCTATATGCATCCAAGCCGTTTCCAGCAGCAGCTCTACCATGTCCGCATCATCATCGTCCGTAGGGCAGGATGAGATCTTGCCCCTGGTTCCTTGTACGGAGTGCGGCGGCCGAGTGTACTCCTGGATTGCTCGATCTGGAGTGAACGCTGGTCGTCGAATGTACAAGTGTGCGAATAAGGAGGTAAGTTCCACAACGCATAATGACTCCATCTTCATCTCGAAATCGTACTGATTTCATCCTACGTCCACGTTGTTCGCAGATTTGTGGATACATGAGATCATCAGATGAGTACCGTGCCCAGCTGATCGGTAGCCAGCTCCTTGCAGATCGTCAGGGTGCCCCCGTGCATATGCAGCAGGCAGCTTACTTGCATTGTTGAGCTGTATCTGGCGAGCCAGGCGAGCATTGGAGGCGCGGAGGGGAGGTTGCGTCAGACGTCCGACTTGAGCAGCAGCCATGGAAGGGGAAGGCTCGGGCGCCCCAGGGAGGTCAACTGTCGGACCTGAAGGTGCTTGTTATGTTAGTGGGCGCACTGCTGGTGGTCGCAGTGTTTATGTTAGCGGCACTGTTCAAAATAGTTTACTTACTTAGTAAGTAAAAGATTTGGTTAGCTGTCCGAGGGATTGCAATTATCTGTACGGTGCGGTGTGTACTACAACTATGTAATCATGCATGCGGCCATTAATAAAGTGTCTGTTTGTTGATCCAGAGATTATTTTTTGTTAACCAAGTTCTTTGTGTACAGCATGCCTCCCAACCTACCCACTGTGCCGCAATAAATCGGCCCCACCAAACTTCCAAGGCAATTGTTGGCCTTATCTCATTATCGGCTTCCGTCCTGTGCAGCTGGCTGCTTGTTCCATACTTGTCTCCAGTAGCTTCTCATGCCCCTGCTCGCATCTGGCAAAGAATCACCGTGGATCTCGCCGGACTCCCTGAGCTGCGGCTGGTCAGGTACGCCCGATATGCACTTAGATTAACTACCATCGCCAGCTCCTATCATGCCATCTGGATTAGATCTGACGAATCTAGTGTGTGCTTGCGGAAATCTCGCGATGATTTAGAGTTCTATATGGGTTGAGTTGTATTGTAGATTTAGCCCGGATCTCCTTCCGGATAGTAGGAATCAGCACCAAAAGCTCTGAACGAACTTGTCCCCGCCGACCAGGGCGCACACGCGGCTGCCAATTTTTTCTGAAGATTGTACTTTAGCACTGCATGTACAACCGTGTGTTTAGCGTACAGACTGCATGTTTTTTAGCAAATAGATTGCATGATTTCCGCTGTGGAATCTATGGTAAGCATATGATTTTCTTGTGCAGGCTGCAATCATGTCTGACATGGCCAGTTGCGATGGGGATGAACACCCCGAAGGAGTTCTACCACAAGGAGCCGGACAATCGGGTGGCGGGGTTGAAGGACAGCCGCCACCGACGCCAACTTCTAGAATTTCAGTTAAGAGAGCTGTTGAAGTAATTCAATCATTTGATGATTACAAGAGGTGGTTGGTAACTGAAATAGGGTTTGGTGGTATGCTGAAGCTCCCTGCCATACTGAAAATGAATCTAAAATTCAGTGCATGGGTAATGAGTAAAGTCAGTGTTAAGCACCGTGCTATTATACTGTCAGCCACGAAGATTTTGAAGTTTTGGGCAGATGATGTGCACAAGGTTTTCGGTATGCCATGCGGTCACCGGAATGTAAGAGGCCGTGATGGTTTTATAAACCCCGAGGCCATACAGTTCATAAAAAACACACTTGGGATGGACAAGACAGGGGCGCACAGTCTCAAGGCGGCAGAGCAATTCCTTCTCAGGGACATAAGTGAATCATCTAGCAAGCTTGAGAAGGATTGCTTTCAGATTGCATTTGTCATTTTCGTAATGGGCCATGTTTTGGCGCCAACAACCAAACATGACTATGGCACGATAGACTATTGGGGTGCACTTGCTGATACGGAAAGTATATCACAGTTCAACTGGTGCGAGTATCTTCTTGAGTGTCTGATGGAGGCAGTCCGTCGGCTAAAGAATGACATGATGGCAGGCAACATGTCTACTAATTTGGTTGGTTGCCACTTGTGGTTACAGGTTAGTTTCTGCAATACAGTCCAGTAGACTATGTTCCTTCACGCAACACGCCGTATCTCATTCCCATTTCTTTATGTTTGCAGGTTTTTTTCCTCGACAATGTTGATTTAGGGATGTTCAACAAGAAGCATGACGTCCTCCCTCGGATAAGTGACTTTGACCAAGCAACCATCAAAAATATGATAACTATGTCAACTGACATTGGCACCAACGTTCTGTCATTCTACAACTGCAAGGTGATGACTCCATAAGACAGCAGTACCCATCGTTCTCGCTATCTATTTTTCAAATTCTATTTTGTGTGCTCACGGCTCTAGTTTACAAAACATTCAGTTCCGCCGTGACAATGACGTATGCTATACTCGACGGAAGCACCCAGAATGCGATCCTGAAACCAACATCCAAGGAGCAGGATCTGGCAATGACGACGTATGCATTGGTGATGGTACGGCAGCAGCGGCAATGGGAGTGAATGAATCGTCTTCGTCCGTTGCTCCCAATCTGGATGTGCAAACACCTCTTCGCGCCCTTGGACCAATTGATTTTGCGCAACATCTACAAAGGCGGTACCCTAGCATGGCGAGTCGATTTTTTTGTCATCTTTTCACATTATCCAAGTTGATGTTCGGCGATGCTAATTTGATCTGATATGTGTCATGTACCAGGCATCGCATATTATATCTATTTTGTTGAGGGAGCAGAATGCCCGGTGCCAGCGCGAAATAAATACAGCCCGTACTAATATCCAGGCTGACATGATCAAGTTTGTCGATAAACTCATGGATGCACTCAGCACAAGGTGCATATGCTGCACAGCTAGGGGCTTTACTGATTGCCCAGCTAGAGCTGTTGATATACCAACAGGTCCTTATTTTTAGTTGAGCGGTTTGATTTTTCCGCTGGTATCCTTAGGCTTGAAAACTCACTTCATGTATTTGTTATCAGGAGCGGAGGTGCTGAGGACTCCTGCAGGTCCTAAAATTGCCGGAGTGAGACTTGATATGTCGGCGTGCTCTGGTAATTTCAATCTTTTATAGGTATTGACGAATGTGTGTGTGAATACAAACCCTTTTAGAACCATGACACCCTGTCCAACTTTGTCAGATGGCAACCCCACAGTAAGGAGGAGGCGTGATGAATCAACATCTCACCAGCAGGAAAAGAGGCAGCGGACTGCCGAAGCGACTATGATAATTCTCAGAGATCAAATTCAATGCTTTGCTAAAAATGTGCTGCAACAGATTTGTGAGTTGTTCATCGACCTCCCGAATGATGGTAGCACCACTGTATTTGGGGAGAGGACGAATGCACTACCAGGACGCAAATATGTCTATAGGCCTGGGTTCCAGACTGACCCATGGACAAGGGGTGTTATCCCTTACCCTCCAACGCCAGCGGTTACGGACCTTTTAGTTGACTTCTTTGCCACGTCATCAGCTCACCAACTGTCAAGGTACCAGCATGCTCTGATCATCATTGTGTCGTCTTGAAATTGTTGTGCCAAGCTGACATCTTCATTCTATTTGTTGTTGTATACGGCAGGAATTTTCTTGTTCATGAGAAACCTCGGTTCATACGCATATCAGGGGTCACATTGAAAGAACAGCCGGTCGGGGATGCGGCAATGGACCACGAGCTCATGTCCGTCATCATCCGTCATTATACGCAGGCGGACCAGGAAGCTGATAAGGAATCACCGTATCTCTCATGGAGGCACCCAATTGAACTTGAGTTCTCGGTTAGCTTTTCTTTTGTGAAAGTTGCCTTGGTATGCACATTACGTCACAAGTGTGACGACATCATCTTCTCGTTCAATGCAAACTTTCATCTTATCGGATTTTGATTATCTGCACACAAAGTCGATACAGAACCAGCTATGTGCTAACGATCTGAAGTATGATATTACATCCTCACAGCTGGTAGGTCCAATCCGTTAGTCCTTCTTTGCTTTTGCATCCAGAACGCATGTGCATTTGGGTGTCCTTTTTCTGATACATTTTTTTTCTTCTATTAGTTCTTCACTCCCGTGCCCAGGCCCGAAGGTTGGATGGTGGTTTTCTGGGACATGATCAAACGGTTCATCACCGTCATCGATCCTTTATACACGAGGCAATGCCCACAGCCTCCGACACAGCAGCGAGATGAGATAATTGCCTGGAAGCTTCACTATGCTCTGTTCCACTGCCTTAATGAATACTATGCTGGATGGCCAACAAGCAAAGATGGTTGGACTGTGAAGTTCATGCCAATCAGTGACAACGTAGTTACTCGGTAATTCATCAACGTACCACTGTCCGTGTTTGTTCATTTTTCTCGTCGGCCACTGCCGCCAAATGAATACTCTCATCACAACTGCTCTTTCTTCTTACGTATGTGCCAGAGATGAAACTGGTGCTTGCATCATCCATATTGCTCGCCAATTTGATGGGGAAAAGCTCAAGTTGCCCATCACGAAGGTAAGGTTGCTCTTTTAAACTCCACCCCAGTTTACCTCACATTTCAACTCACTAGTACACGCTGGCGTTGTTGCACAGCACAACATAGCGAAAGTGAAGCGGGAAGCACTACATTAGTGCATGAAGCTCCAGGGCAACTTCTCATCACTTGCAGGAGACGCACTTTGGCATGTGCTCGCTCCACCAGTCTCTCCATTCGACTCCACTTGAGTTATTATCGCCCAAACCCATGAATAAATGTAGCTGTATGTACGACCCTGCGTACGTGCCAAGCCTTTGCACTTGTTCTAAGATCTTGAACAATTTGTTTCCAGTCCAACATAGAAACATGTATCCTCAGTACTCACTGTAGTAATATTCATATATTGGTTCTATGGGTCCAACCGCTGAATATCAACTTGCATACTTTTTCACCGTGATGCCGGCACACCATGGAACCATCTCGATGGATCTAGTTTACCGGCAGCTTATCTCATTAGTTTGATTTCTGATAACATTCGCCACATGCTTCACGATCTAGTAGACTTCATGGAGTCATTTCGCTCCAGTACATGGACACAAAATCTATTTAGGTTGTGTGTGGTCCATTTAAACGGAATCCGCTCGTTTGTCTCGTGAACCATGAAAATCTCCGTTCTGAATGCACACACACATGGACTATCAATAGGACCATGTTCTCATACTGCTTCCCATCTTCACCTGCAAATCAAATGTACTGCCACGAAATCATAGACACACACAAATATTATCGGGAGCATACACTCTAATTGTCATGGATGTAGTGTCACACGCAAATGCGTTCGAATAGGTTCAAATTCATACACTTTCAACATAGCATATTGGGTAACACCGCCCCAGATCACTTGCACACCAGCACTGTGTGATGCAAGCTAAATTTCAGGGGGATTTAGTCTCACGGAATAACAACGGCCGGGGAAACCTGGAAGCATCACCACACCACACAGACTGGGATGGCAACTAACACTCCCCCCCCCCGGCACACACCTAAACATGATTAGGCCTGGAGCAATTGTCTGTTTAACTTCACATACGTTTCACCCAAAATTAGATCCATCATCTTCAGCTTAGAAAGGCAGGATGTTCTCCAGCATGAAGTCTGGCAGTTCAGCCCTGTTTCCCCTCATGGAGATCACCTCATACGCTATTGATTGACGCAGGTACAGCAGACGTCCCTGGCCATTTAATTTCATAAGTTAGATATCCCAGGACAACAGCAAAATACGATGTCGACTAAAGTAGGGCACATACCGGTGTGAGTATGGTCTGAAGGTACAACCCAGTGTGATTCCTGATGTAGTTGATAATGTGTAGCCAGCTGTCCTCGCTGCAAGTCAATAGTGGAAATCGCGGTCAGTTACGGAAAATTATCATCAGTTGCAAATTCACAAATGTTCGGTCATATCAACATACATCTCACAACTTTCATGCATGGCGGTGTTGTAGCTGACCCTCCACCCCTGAGACGGGACGTACCACCCAGCGATATTTGCATGGATGCATCGACGAAGACCCTCCAGAATTAAGTTTGCATTTTCTTCATGATTGGCCTTCATCACCTCTATTGGTGATGATGTCTCGCATGGGTCCATCACCAGTAACGTCTTCTCCTCCGTATCTACCACATATAGCGACCAGCTATTCATCATTGGTATTGGTAACATCAGCTGCAAGATGTTATCTTAATTAGTAGACATACTAGCACTGTAATTTGTCATTTCCATTACTGTGACATCACATTTTACCTTCTTTGTCCAGTCAAGCCTGTAACCTAGTGCTTCAGGACTCATCATGGTATTCATGTATTCAAAGTCCAAGCTGGCCCCCCTATACATTAGTGCCAGCTGCAAGAACATGCAGGATATAGTTATCACGCAGCGGGATGAATGAAAACAATTTGACTCCATAGAGATTGCAGATCTTACCACAAAGCGAAGATCAAATATGTGACGGAACCTGATCTGCCATGTCCCATACATTTTCCCTTCCTTGTAGATCAGCATACGTGACACAGCTGCCCACCCAACTGAGCTAACTCTCCCGCCTGGTCCAAATTCCTTCACAAAGTCTTCTCCTGAAAGGACCACCAGGTATGGCACAAGATGCTTGTACCACTTCCTGTATTTCACACGTATGGGCAGGCACTTCTTAGCAAAGCATCTATTATGTCTATTAAGACCACTGAAGGGACGCAGAATCATAGCATAACTTACTTGTTCTGATCTCTAGAAGTGCTGCCTAGCATTCTGTCCCAGAAATCCACAATATTGCAACCAAGAGGCTCTTCATGTTTCAGACCAACCTTTCCTGGGAATTTATCACCCATTTCAGGATTGAAAAATGTTCTCACCATGCCCACATTCAACATCAACTTGGTGCCCATCCGGCTGGATGCATTGCCTGCCCCCCTAACCACTGTAACTCCAATACCATCTGCTGAAACAACATTTCAATCCTACTATATTAATTTATGTTTGACATACAGGCACTTGTGTCATGAGCACATGAGTTACAGAAAGACGAAGCAAACCTCCGGCAACATTCTCCATTTTTGCTTCCTCCCTTTGGCCATCTGTTGTATGTGTTGGCATGTCAGTCCTGTGGTACACAGGGAACAACAAGTCACACATTCCACTAGTGTAAGTTTTTTTTTCACAAATTCATGCTTAATTAAATCAAAGGCACCTTGCGCAACTTGTCCACCTCTTCTTGTGGCTGCAACTGAATTCTCTCCCCCGGCTGCAACTGCAATCACACACAACTAAGTCAGTTATATGGGTAGCAGAAACACATGCACAAGTCAGGTAAGAATTTTTGTTGGCTTTGTTACTCACTTGTAACCCCCAGGAGGGCGTGCCCTTCGGGATGCTGTAACACTGTTGTTCCCCTTGTTGGACCTCCATCAGTCTGCTGCCTCGTGCGATTGTTTGCAATTTGACTTCTGGCAGCTTGAGCTGCAGTACCATCTGCATCCATGTTTCGATTCTCTGCATGGTTGTTATCATGGAGGTCATCTTCATCCGAGCTCACCACAGGTGATGGCTCCCTACTCCTTGGAGTGCGTCTTATCCTCTGCCGACACCTCCTGCTCCCCCTGTTTGCACTTCTCTTGTGACGCCGCCTACCTCCTGCAGCAGACGGGTTGCTCAAACCCACATCCATGTTTGTGACACCTGCATTCCATGACACGAACTATATGTTAGCCTGCTGCAATTTTTTTCCCATGTTGCATGCCCAATCACATGTATGCAACAAATATTACAATTACTACCTTCACCAGTCTGAGTTGGATGTTCAACAATGGGGTTTCGCACTGATATGCTAACAAAACCCCGAGGTGGAGTTGACCCAACACAATGTGTCCCTACAGAAACATCATGTTATTTCCACCAAACTATGCCAATGCAATTATCGTTCCACATGCTACTGTGCTTACCATTTACCACAGTCTGGTATTTGAAGCTTTCAGTCACATTACCACCACTTCCAGGCGTGGATCCCAGGAACTCCTCACCTGCAAATTTCAGCAGATTTTTTAGGTTGTGCTCATACATGCAGTATAGATTGCCGCTGCTCTAATTTCCATTGAAAGTGCTCACCGTTAATGTTTGTCTGAAATTTCAGGCACTCAGGGATTACGTGTCCGTTCAGAGCTGCGGGAACGGCAGCATCACCTGTGTAGCATGCAAAACAAATTATTACTTCCTCAAAAGAAGACCCGTACAGAGAATCGCCTGTGTTGCAAGCAGTGCAGATACCTTGCACTTGGTTTCGAGCATCACCGGCACTGTGATCACTACTTGCTACGAGGTCTACGGACTCCTCTACAAATGGCTCATCAACAACTTCAGTTTCATCAATACATGTGAAGTACATGTTGCCGGTGTGGGTTATGGGCACACTTGTCACCAAATCGATAAACGGGACCTCCATCTCTGCATCACAGGTCATAAATAAAAAATCTTTGTCAAAACACAATAACACATGTACTTGAATACACGCATCCAGTTCAGGCACTTTACCATTTGCATCATACAAATTTTGTATTGACGAAGCAAACAGACCATCCATTCCATCGGCTATGCTCGTTGGAGTTGTATCAGCAAGTAGGCTGTCATGATGCATGTCCAGCATTTCATCGTATGATTCCCCACTAGGACTATCTGGTCTAAGAGCACGCGTTCCATTAGCTTGTCCCGAAGCGATAGCACCAATATATCTTGCACCTTCATTTCCATCTCGGGTTTGCCGATCTAAGTCCATTGTCACTCCTTCAGCTGTTTAAATGTGTATGCATCTACAATGTCAGCAACCATATGGATGAAGTGGCAAGTTTTTTCGTTTTTGGTCATTCTAACCTTGGATATCGAACGATGCTTGCAGGAATCTACCAATCAGCGCTCCACGGTTGCTGAAATCATCTTCCCTCTGCTGTGGGAGAACATATGGATCTGAATCTGGTAGACCGCTATGAACGACAGCGTGCACTGGTGTCCTTGGGCTATCATCAGAAGCATCGTTATGACTCATAGCCATGTCAGTTCCTTCTGTTCGATGAGCAACAGTTTAATCAGGTTAGCCCACCCTATATGAATGATGTGACTCGGGAAATAATATGGATGTACAATATATTATTGCACTTCCCTTTTTACCTGATGCCAATATGTGAGCAGTTATAACTGGGTCAGCTTCATCTTCCACGTGAATAGGGGATCCAATTTCTGCTGCTCCAACGGGGACTAGGGGTAATGCTGTTTCTAAACCAGGGATATGGCATGACGCTGTTGCAATCCCAACATTAGCTGACATGGTCATCATTGGAATTTCAACCGGTGCCACTCCCCGCCCGCGTTGCTCTGCAAAAAAAATTGATTTGTCCAGTGAAGAGTATGAAACCTTACTTCAACGGTCAAGTTATACCAGATGGCCTATTTACCTTGGTGATGCATGATTCTCCACCGGTTCCTGCCTATGCATTCATACCGGCTCCGCATGTCCTCATCACTGTCCGATGACTCAAAGCCAATATCTGTAGCCATCACTTGTTTACCAGGGTCATCTGCTGCAATTTCCACTATGCGGCTGCGTCGCCGAGCTTCATACCCTCCTTCCTCAATTACCACAGGTGGCAGTCGTGCTACATGTGCCTGATCCGCACGGGAGGCATCTGTGGCAACAAAACTGTTTGTTAGAAATAGCAAGAAGTAATTTGTAATTCTCTGAATTTAGTTATGAACTTGGTTTTTACCTATTGCTGCAACCAACTGTCGATCATCTTCTGAAGCAGTGTCGTAGCTTTCATCGCCTTCATCTGTTGCATTCAGGCTATCAGATATAATTCAAATTCTAATTTCCTATCACAAATGACAGAACATCCCATAACCATGCATACGTACTGAATTGTAAACCTATGCATTGGGGAGGTACCTGATTCATTCATTGCCTGGTCCGCGACATCACCAGGCCTGCTAACTATAAGTGTGCCAGCATTGCCCCCCCCCCGGTCGGTATGGTTAACAGGGCTGATCAGCTGATGTGCATCTACATCTGCGATGGTTAGGGATGCACCATTTTTCTGTGAACCTTCTATCGTCAACAGATTTATGCTGCTCATTCCATCGTCGCCTTGCATTGTAACCCCCAGCGCACTCTCGTTACGAGATGCTTCTTCTTGGTTCCTCGCAGTTGAAGCGACGCCTGCATTTCCATTGTCGGCACCACCTCGATTGTTCATGGCCGAAGGAGCAAGCAGCTGCAGTAATGTCAACATGTGTCAATAGCAACATCATCTTGCTTCGAAATTTATAATTCATCACCCAGGCTCACTCACCAGATGTGCCGTCGCTTCCATCAAAGGATGCCACCTCCACACACGCTGCTCCATATAACCTTCTGGCCTTGTCTGCAAAACACAAGCAAGACAAAACCCATCAATAAGTTTCACACAAGCAAATCAAACTCAATTGCCATCAAAAAATAGATAAAACATATATTACTCTGTAGCAGCCTGGGTTTTCCCTCTCAAGTTGAATCAGCACCCTAACAATTGGAAGGGTGTAGGCACAAATTCTGGGCAGCAGGTTCGATCTTAAGTTGGCAAGTCCATAGTCCACCCAGTCGAACTGAAAGTGCTGCAATGTGGACATGGACCACCAATCATTAGCACATGCAGAAGTATGTACAACATGGGCTCTCAGCATGCCAAACATAATTGTACATCATCTTTTGATTTATCACCTGTAGAAACAATGGATTTCCACCAAGGATAATCAGTTCAGCTCCGTTGGCCACCCCCTCTTGATATCTATTTGCAGATATCCTGAGCACGTCTATGGAGTATCGCGCCATGTTGTACTCACCTATTGCCCATGGCTCTTGAACTAAGGCTAGTAGTTCATCAGGAATGGACGAAACTGATTGTCTTGGGCCCAGTAAAGTACATGCACCAAGCAGGCTGCATGCAATGGCAAAAGCAGTTGTATCTTGTTCGTCCATGGAGCATGGGTCTATCTTGCTAATTGCATACTCTAGATCTGTCACCTTCAGACCACCCTTGCATCCTAGCCCAATCAATGATCTAACTCTCTTCACCATTGTAGATCTAGTCAGAGATGAACTAAATGACACTATCCTACCATGCCCACGCAAACCCAAGATCCTAACTCCATCTTCATCGCGTATCGGCCTTACTTGCCCATCTGGCATCCATAAAGTCAGTACCGGCCCGCTAGTGTCAACCCTACCCAAGAGTTCGCCAAAGAACGGACGATCTATGGGCCCAGCGTATCTGTTCGTCAGCAAGCCAGCCATTCTAGTTGGCTCAGCCGCATGGTAGAACAGAGTGCTCAACCCCAGGAACGGATTAGTTGCAAACATAGATCTGTACGAGGGCTGCCTTGCCGCTGCATCGACAACTGCAAGCGCCTGGCTACCCCACCCTCTGTTCCTTCTAGCTGGCCTTCCTCGCCGGCGGCCGCTGGATCTTGCTCGATTCGGAGTTACAGGGGGGCGAGCCATCTTCTGCAACAAATAAACCACATACAACTACATCAGGAAGATTCATGGTGGGAGGTACGTATGGAAGCATGCAAAGCTAGATCGACCGAGCATCTAATGGCAAAAAACAACAAAACCAGATCACAGCAGGTCCGACAGATGCATCACTAAATTTGCGGCGGCGGGAGCAAGACCAGCAACAAATCAAAGACCGGAGCAAGACCGACGTCACAATAAAAACTAGTCGCAAAGCGGATCAGAGCTTACCAGAGAGATAGCTCCCCGCGTCCACAGCAGAAGCTCAGATCTGGAGCCTGCAGCTTGGAGTTTCTCCTCGCAAAGTCCCAATGGGGATACTGGCGCACTGTATGCAAGGGGGAAAAGCGAGCACTGTGGGAGAACACAGACGCGGTTAAAACCACATTCGCCCCCCACCCCTAGCAATGTTCCAGCTACCGTACTCAAGAAGGCTTTTATTGCACCCCACACTGTATTCTATTGTTTTAAAACTAGTAACCAGTAGCCACCACAGGTTTTTGGATTCCATAGGCGCGAAATCTGCCGTGCGCGTAGACGCCCCTCACACACATTCATTGATCTTTTATTACAGCCGCACCTCTGTAGGATTTTCACCTGCCATGCCGGACACGTGTCAGTTTTATCAATATGCCCCCTCGTTCCAAGAAGTACCTTTCATGGGATCACACACCCGTGCACCCTTTCCCAATCATAATTACCTTTTGGTACAAAGCCGGAAGGATCCATGCAGTTCTGCATAGATATTTCGGGACCAGCACGAGTACTGCACGTACCCTTTTTAAAGGAAGTTCCCTACTGGGGGGGCAGCACGAAAAGCGGAAGCGGACAAATCCAGGGGATGTTTTTCAGTCATCACCCCCACCACTCCTGTTGACTACATGCATGTAACAGTACACCATCAAATATAGTAGTAGCACTTTGTGTTCACACTTGTCTCGGCACTGCATGCATGCACATGCAGTGACTGGGAGACCAGGCAGTTTAATAGTACCCGCAACACTAAACTCATTGTTTGTTCATGCATGCACACCCATGGCCCGTGTGCCAGCGAGTATAATATTACTGTTCGCCTTTCATAATGCGTCCATGCACGGTGTAGCATGGCCATTTTTCTATGCGACGACGGGAAAGGGAGAACCTCGATTTGGTCTTTAATTAAGTCATGCGCACGGACAGTTTAGTGACCACTACGGTCACGTCAGGTTTTTTATTAATCCCAAAGTTGTACAACCGCATCGAGGTGATTCAGATGCACTGCCAATTTACTAAAACTTGATTACCACACATGGTTTACTACGCATGACCCTACCCACGACGGCAAAGACGTCTTTGCCTGCACCTCACCCCTTCTAAACTTTGATTATTACCGAGCCCTACATAATCCTACGTCGCTTTGTAAGCGACACGCTGCTTTCTTCAACAGCATCCTCATCAACCACTGCATTTGAATCCTGCCCGACGCCTCCTTGGCACTCTGCATCTGAAGTGTTCACCAGCGTCGAAACAGCGTCTGGATCATGGTTGCCGTACCCCTCATTTGCATCCACCATAGCGTGGTGCATGACTGCTACCTCACCGGCACGCGTCTCCACAACTTCATCATCTGCCTTCATATCACAAGGTGGAATGATAATAAGCGAGCATGGGTGCAAGTCTGATCAAATGAATTAGATTTCAGGTTGCTTACCTTCTCTGAAAGCGAAGAAACAATTGAAGCGTCAGGTTCGCTGAACTGGGAGTCTGCTACTTGATTCACCGAAGCGTCTGATACTACATCCGGCTGGAAAACGCAAAAGCCATGAGTGTGTGCCGATGAGGTACTGGGTCTACAATCCTTTACCAACAAACTTAGATTTACCTGAACGGGAACGATCCAAGGAAGAGAGCGCTCTTTAGAGCTGGTCAATGCAGAGATGGAGAAACCATTGTGATCCATATGGCATCCTATCTTAGCCTACTTGCTCCAAGCAGTTCGGTCGTCTGCTTGGTTGCACTAGGCACCTCCCCTTTATGTACAGCCTGCCAGGCGCCATCCCGCTCATCTGATTCAAAATTTGAATGGCAATGGCGCTCAGCAGCTAGGCTAGTTCAGTCATAAATCACGTCCATGCTGCCGGTGGCATTAATTACTTTACATATGTACCATACCAGCCACATAGATCTCAATGACCGGCAACACGGCGTACTGCAGTATTCATTCAGTCAACAAAGTTCTAGCCAGCAAAATATTTTTCAACAATAAATAATATGTTCGCAAACACAAACACCCAGGGAAGAAGCAGAGGCAAGTTGTCTTGTAGGTATTTTTCAGAGAAGTTGCGTAACAAAGTAACAAAAAGCACACATAAAAATACAGGAAAACACCTACATCAACATTGTACAGACGCTCATACATTCACACATTCAGCCTCAGCTCAGCCGCTTTGTGGCAGTTGTTCCTGCGATGCCCTTCGATGCCACAGTTTTTGCATCTTCCAGGCCTCCGGGGCTGCTTCGGCACATCCCCGCGATCAGGGCATGTAGTTCGCTTGTGTCCTTCTCATCGACATATGGTACAAAATCTAGTTCTCTTGCTCAGCCCTTCGTATGGAGCTTTATCTCGACTTGTCGTTGGCCTACCCATTTCCTTCCTCTTGGCAGGAGGCAGCATCCCTGCAAGCATATTACCTGATTCATTACCTGAGTTCATATCATCGTTCATCAATGGTACATTGGTCGCCATATCAGTTCCGAGTCGATCAGCTTCTGCTGGATCTTGGTTGACAACAACCCCATTTTCAGCCATCCGGTCCTCCAGGCCAAGGCCGTCCCTAATCTCCGTGTATGGCTTCATTTCTTCAGCGCAATGCTTGAACAGTGCAACGAGGCGATCATATGCTTGTACACTTGCATCCCCCATTCGGACTAGCTCCATCGCTTGCATGTACATATTGAAATGCCTGTAACTGAAGGGGTTGTTGTTGTTAGCATTGTCCTTCTGGTATTGGCAAAGGTGTGGAGGCAGGATGTCCCGCGCATCTCTTGTCCACCTCTTCACTATATGTTTCTTCGGTATTTCTGTCACGCGGATGAAGTCTAGAACCTGCGTCACAACTTTCGTTTTGTCAGTACCCGATTGAATACCACAATTTCAATGATATGTTATTACCTTCAAAATATGGCTGCACAGCATTCCCATGTGAGTGAATTGTCCGCATTCGCAGTCAAATTCGTCCCCACCGTCGACGACAGTAACCTTGTATGAAATCCTGCACCATTTCTCTCTCCGAGCTGCATCCGTATGGATTGCAACGTACGTTTTCCCCTTTTATACCTCTTCTACTTGGTAAGCACCACATTCATATATTATATGTCCAAATTGCTCGAACATTGCTCTGGTGTATATTTTGCCAGCATGTCTTTCTGTAGCCATGTTTGCTCTGTAGAGTGGCCTCCCCTGCATATACAGATGTATGTCAGCCATATCAGAAGATTGAAACCATCATAGCAATGAAAATTTGTGTTGCCCCCCCCCCAAGGAACAGTAACTTACAATTCTCATACGTTTTTCTTCATAATTTTCCTCTGCTTCCCTGTCGAATTGCAGAACCATGTATTTCCGCACAAACAGGTGCATCGGGCACCCCGGTGGTATGTAGTTCTTCAGCATATGATTCGCGCTTTCACTCCTTTGAGTACTAGTCATTTTTGCGCAGAACACGTCTTTGAAATAAGGCTTTGCCCATTTGTGCCGAACATCGTACAGCTGGGTCATGTACTCGTGTGACTTCAGGTTATATTTATCCATTAGGAACTTCCATGCCTCTTCAAAGTCGTCAACTGTCAACATGTGATTAACAACCTTGTAAAATTCTGCTTGGAAATCACTCTTCTTCGAGTACAATCGACCCAACGACTCCTTTGCCTTCTTGAGTACATGCCACTTGCACCACCGGTGCACTGTGCTTGGCATCACATTACGTATAGCAACCTCCATTGCACGATTTTGGTCTGCAAAACATGGGGGTATCAAGTATGTTAGACACATGTACATGAAAGGCGTTCAATTACACAATGCAATCGCTTTTCACCTGTGAGAATTGTTTGTGGAGCCTTCCCACCCATCATCCTCACAAACTCCGAGAAAACCCATTCAAAGGTTTCCACCTTCTCATCCCGTACCAACACGCCGGCTAGTAAAATGCTCTGAAAGTGGTTGTTCACCCCAACAAATAGCCCAAACCGCATGTCATACAAGTTGGTTCTATAAGTTGTATCAAACGTCACGACGTCACCGAAGAAAGTGTACTGCAGCCTGCTGTTCCCATTTGCCCACATTAGGGTACTAATCCTCCCCTCCTTGTCAGCCTGCACTCTGTATGTGAATTGCTGATCCTTCGCACCTAGTTCTTGGAACACCTCCATTGTCTTCCGGACGTCATCCTCTGCCTGGTCACGACCAATCTTTCCACACAAGTTACACAATGCTCTCTTTGTGAACGGTACATTCTCCATCTTACCAAAAAAGCTCCCTATGATGCTATAAACTTTCGACAGATTGACATTATTTTCCCTCAGCTGCTTCACCAAATCTCTGCTGTAGACGTCGATATGTTTGTGCGATGGCCAGTGCAATGTCTTCCCATATGTCGGAGACAATGAGTGGTTGTGCTCGTTGCGGTGCTCTGCTATGTACCACCCATTATCCTTAGACCTCAGCAGCCTAACTAAAGCAGGACATTCACATCTGCATGAACGAGTATTCTCCACGATCGGTTTACCCTGTTAAATTTGTGCCATCCGTAAATTCTTATCAGACACTCCAGAAATACAAAACAAAACTTATACCAGCAAGCAAAACCACTGAGCAAATGGAAATCATACCGCACAGCCGCAGACTATCTCTTGCATGCACTTTGTCCTGTTGACATTGAGCCTGCTCTTCCCATATCTGATACCAAATCCTTTCTCCCATGAGTACAAATTGTAAAAACGTATGCCTCTCCAAGTGTATCGAAGCTGATCCCAATTTTTGGCACAATGACATTGTCACCGGGTGACTCCGCAAACACTCGCACCGATTTCTCCAGTGCTGTCATCCTGTCTGGGTTGGGGGCACGCCCTGGTGCAGCAGCTCCTATACGGACCCTGGTGTTTCCATCAACATACAAATGCATTTCTAATTAGATTCATGTATGACAAGTTCATACCAGTTTAATCTAACAGATTCAATATCATCTTCATTCACACAGTTAACAAATTTTTTCTACTAAAGCCGTATCTCATCTAACTTCATATGCAACCCCCATTTCCATGAACCGTATGCTCTGTTTTCTCGTAGCTGTACTACCACTATCAAAGGGTCTACTGACAGCAAAACATACCAGTAACTCTGAACTATAGACAACAAACAGCAGTTAACCGCTTGCTGAATACAGTTTCAACAACTGTATTAATCTACAAAAATCCAGTTTCAATGACCATACCTTCGTGTCCATCCCGGAGCCTGTGGATCAACTTGTTCTATTGAGTTTTCAGAAGCTTGTGGCCGGTCTGCAACCTCTCTCACTTCCAAAGCAGTGGGCGAGCAGATGAGCGCATCTGCACTTGATGCACTTGCCGGGGGCAACTCCCCGCCCGACCTCGACAGAACGGGATAGCGAAGAGGCTCCATTGGTATGTCGTTGTCATTCACTTCCTCTATCAGCGTTCTACTGTTGGAACACATGAACGGAAGGACAAACTCAGATCTCGTAAGAACTACAACTGAAATCAATACAGGGTGGACGAAGCAGTCACAAGGGGCGAGATTCGAACCTGTTTACCGGCTACATCAAGAACTCCATGGCCGCCGGACCCGCCTCACCGCAATCCTAAGGGATGTAGCCGCCGGGGCCGCCTCACCGCAACCCTAAGTGATGGAGCCGCCGGCGCCCGCCGAGGAGCTGTGGATTATAGCAATCCAGACTAGGAGACTGTGGAGGTATGAGGCAGCTCGATCCACTTACCCCCCGTATGCATTTACTGCATCACAATGACGTCGTTACCACGCTTGAATCACGGACCAGAATTTAGCTGACGTCTCGAGCCACGGCTCTGACGCCTGATCTCCACGGCCTCGAATAGAGACGCAATTCAGGTCCACCGTCCAGGAGTTTTATCATTTTCTTTCTGATTTCCACGTTGGCTCATGCTCCTGACACTGGCCCCATCTCTTCCACAAAACGAATCACGACGCTATTTTCGGCGGGACAGATAACGAGACCACTGCAGCTCGTGATCAATTCCTCCGCGTCCGTTACACAGGCCCTCTTGTCATTATTTTTCTCGGTTGGCATTTACAAATCCTTTGCTTGGAATGGAATGTATCACCTCTGTTCCGATTACAAGAGATTGTGTATATTTTAATATAGACTACATATGAGATAATTAGAGACTAAACACAGTAAAACACGTCTATATACATCTATTCAGAATTCATCTACATTATCTTACAGTTTGAAACCGAGGGAGTAGAATTTATCCATATTACTGTCGCGGCTTTAGTACAACTTTTGTACTAAAGTTGTACTAAACCGTCGTCAGGTAATATGGATTAGAGGAGAGGGAGTAGTATATTTTCAAATTTTTGGAGAATACTTGGCACCCCACAACTAAGCTTGCAATTTAGGCAGTGTTCGGAATCGCTCCGCTCCGCAACTCAGCTCCCGGAGCGGGCGGAGCTGTAGTTGGAAATCAGGGAGCTACACTTTCCTCGCTCCCGAGATTTCTTGAGTGGGTGGGTTTCCGAACGGGGCCTTAGTAACAGCAAAATTGTACTACTAAATAAACTAGGCTGTTAATTTTGTAGAACTAGAGTATACACATAAAAAAATCTTTGCCTCATGTAATTTAAATGCACTTCCTCCGTCCGGGTTTATCAGGCACCCTCATATCTGGCCTGACCATATATTTAATTTTGTAAAATATTTGTGACATGCCACAAAAACATATTACTCTGTTTGGATTTTCAAAAGAATTTTCAATGGCACTATTTTAACTACATATGTCTCATATTTTGTTCCACAAATGTATGTCTAAACTTCAGTTTTAAATGTTAGGGGGCCTGATAAACCGAACGATACGTGTTCATTCAGTTACCATGTGAGAGATGGGATGGAGTGTGTACCTATACATGTGTGCATAGCCAGGCAGGGATTTTCTCCTTCTTTGTCCAGTGACCATGTGAGAGCTGGGGGCATGGAGTGTGCACCTATGCGTGTGCGCGTAGCCTGGCTGGGATTTTTTTTTTCTTTTAAGGCAAGCAGAGAGAGAATTGACTGGGCTGGCGAGGTACAAGTGCGGGTACAGTTGGAGTACCCGGAAGGTACAAGCGGCAAGAAACCGGTGGGGTGGGCCCTTAACCACGGCACCCGGTTTAGCTCCAACTATACCTGGCCATACCTCGGGCCGGGCTGGGCTTCGGGCCGGGCCTAGCCAAGCCCGATGCAAAAAACACAGGCCTGAGCCCGGCCATCGGGCCTATTTTCTGGGCCCGAGCCCGGCCCGAACGCGTAAAAGCCCATTGGGCTTCGGGCCGGCCCGGCCCGACCTTCAGAAAAATGCAAATACGACGGGCCCAGGCCCAGGCCAGCCCGGCCTTCAGGCTCAAAATCTAGGCCCGAGCCTGGTCCGGGGGCAGCGTCTGGCCGGGCCGGGCCGGGCTTCCCATGGCCAGGTACAGCTCCGACCCATCGGATTGATTCGGGCTCGCGCCGGGACCCTGCCCGTCCGGCCTGTTCCGTAGTCCCTTTCGTACGGCGCGCGTGGAGGTGAGAGAGTGAGGAGGTAAGTGAGATTTGGCTGTCGTCGTGGAGTCCACCTACTAACCTGGCACATGGAGAAGAGAGAGAGAGCAAGTGATTATCTACTACTCTTATAAAAAACCGAGTTGGTGATGATGGTGTGCCTGCCATCTTGTAATATAGACCGTCCGATCTATATCTGACGGATAGAAAGCAAACTATGACAATTTTACAAAAGATACCCGCACCTCTCTCCACATTTACAGATAAGGCCTTGCCTCGTTCATCCTTATCTCCCACAAGATAAACTACTCATACAAATGCATCTTGATGTGCCGTGCAACGCATGGGCATCTTGCTAGTAGTAATCTAATTTAGAGAGAGAGAGAGAGAGAGAGAGAGAATCAAGTGATTGCACTAGACTGTTGGAGTGCTCAATTGTTGTCAATCCGTAGCAGTAGTACTCTAGAAATGGATTTTTCTCAATGATAACACGAAATGGTAGACACTCTAGAAATGCGTACCATCCTATAAGATTAAAAAAAAGGACCATGTTGCTAGCATGTTAGGTGTGGTGTGTCCCTAGACTACGGTGTAGCAGCATATGCACGCGCGCACTATACCGGTACCGGCCGGACGCTTACTAGGCGAGACATTTTCACGTGGAGTCGGAGACCAGCACGCATGCATGCAGATATCCTCCTATCTTCACCATCGCTCGAGCCAGAGCAGCACATACGCGTCCCGGCCGTGCAGCGGCAAACGCACACATCAACAGTGTCTCCCTCTCCGCATTTTGGAGGGTGTCTTTTCCGGAAGCGGCGCGGCATGGCGTTAGGCCGCGGCGAGATTCGACCGATCCTTGCCCCGTTTCCTTGTGTTGCGTCTTGACTGTACATGTCACGGTTTGGTGAAGGAACTGATCGGCCGGAGATCGGTGGTTTGTCGTCGACGATCATGTGATCGATGTCCAGCGTCGGCTGCTGCTGTCTAGACATATATGGCTGTGCTTACTAGCACGAGTGTAGGATATGAGTGGGGATGGGGTGGTCACACACACACACACACACACACACACACACACGTCTCACCAGCGTAGAAATGCGTCATATTATCTCATTGCTGAAAGTTGGCGCAGCACACAAGGCACGCATACAACTCTCACAAGCAATAGTGAAACCAGAGATGTGGTGACAAAGGTTCCAGTGGCTGAATAACGTTTAAGACATGCAAAAACCGATGATCTTTAATTTCAGAAGGCGCCTTAGGAATTCACTGGTCACCAGGAGTCTAATTGACGACTTTGTGATTCACTTGTACCTTTCATTCCCTGCTGATCTCTTGATTTCGTATTAATATCAAGTCTGTGGGACGGTGCATGTTACGTTCGGCCGGAGTCTGTGGCGGAGCTAGCTTGATCACTGGTTTGCCGGACATGCCACGCACGGCGAGGCCCTCGTTTCCATGCAGGCGCACATGGCATGCCTCAGATGAAATCAAAATCAAGTAGTACGTGGAGGACGTCGATGGACCGAGCGAGCCAGGACAAATAGAAC
Source organism: Triticum timopheevii (assembly GCA_963921465.1). NCBI lineage: Eukaryota > Viridiplantae > Streptophyta > Magnoliopsida > Poales > Poaceae > Triticum > Triticum timopheevii. The sequence goes on from OY997274.1 coordinate 596,925,732, forward strand.
GTCCATTTTTCGCAACAGCGCAATGCAGTGCCTCTGTTGGACTGTTGCGTCGCTGCACGCGAGTGTGGAACGCGTGACATGCTCAACTTAGAGCCTTCCAATACAAGATGTAAATGCAAAAGTAACTATCTTTTGCTCTCTCTGTTCGGAAATATTTGTCGAAGAAATGGATAAAAATGAATGTATTAGAACTAAGATATGTCTAGATACATTCATTCCTCCAACAAGTATTTTCGGATAGAGGGAGTACATCTTTAAGGTCTAAGAAGTAAGAACACCTCTCTAATAGATGATTTAGATGCCAAAAAAATACGTCTTCATCTCCCGAAGATGTAAAATACAAGATATCGCGGTGCAAATATGCATCTCCACGTACAGGAGATGTAAAACTGACGGTCGCGCGCCAACCGCCCAATTGGCTTCCGTTCGTCGACGATTTTCTCCCCATAACTCGCAGCCGCCACCCGTCAGCCCATCCCCAACCTGCCGCCTATCCCCATCACCGGTCGCGCCGCCATAGCCGCCACCGACCCGCTGATTTGAGTCCGCACCTCTGACGACTGTCTACCTCCGCCGCCGGCGATTTGTGTCCGAAAACGCCGCCCATCCGTCCATCCGCGACCCCGCGGCCTATCCCTGCCAGCACCGCATCGCTGCTCCGCCTGCACGCCGCGAATCGGCAGTATTTCTCGCCGCTCCGCCGTCGTCGCCCGGTTTTTCCCTATCGCCATTTCCACCTTCGTCGCAGCCACCACCCGACTGCCAACCACCCGCCCAGCCACCACCGCACCACCGCTCCGCCCGCACGCTGTGAATCGACTGTTTTTTCCACCGCACCACCGCCACGACCCAGTTAGTTCCCGCCGCCGTTTCCGCTGTCGCAACCGCTCATTCGCCACCGCGCGTTTTCATCCACCTCACCGACAACGACGACGATGGCAAGGGCAAGGGCAAGCCGGCGCCTAGGGCAGCGTGCGGGCGCAGAGTTTCTTTTTTAATGTCTAAGTGGACTTTGGCCGGTCTTCATCGGCCACTTATGTTAATGATGTTAAATTAAGTTTATTTTGGCCGCGTGTTTTTCATGTTTTTTTGGATGCGGACAAATATGGGTCTGACGCTCATTGAACGCACCAGCCAACCCAATTCAGAAAATGGATGCCCGTCTGCTTGGCCGACCCAAGCGGACAAAACAGGTGCCCGTTTGGTTTGCCGCGTTAGAGTTGCTCTAAGCTTTCACAGATTCCCTGATTATAAACTTAACTGTCGCATGTAAATTATTACTCGTCCTAGTTGAGACGAATGACCAACAGTGGAAACTGGGAACCCGGCGGTAAAAATGTGCTAGTGCTCCACGTAAACCTCGCTGATGATGGACCCACGAATAAGTGAAACACAAATTACACCAAGCAAAGCGATAGAGGGGGGTATCCATTGAGACAGCGACACGATAACTGACCTACAGCAGCCTACTCCTAGGTAGGTATATATATGTTGTCGGGGCCTGGCTGGGCTCAAGTCACGGGCACATACAAGGGGAGAGGAGGTGTCTGAAAGGGAGTTGGGTCCATGGACGATGCTGCTCTAGGCCAATGAAACGGTCCACGTGGTGTGCTCGTTTGGAGAACCTGGCAAGGCGACGGCATGCATGCATGCATGCACAGTCTCCCACTCCATGTGACCGAGACCGGGGTCTCGGAAAGGCACGCGGCTTCCGAGGCGATCGTGAGCACAAGATCTCATTGATGGAGAGTCGGATACGATGCTCAAGTGGATCCAAGTGGTAGGGCTGTGCTCAAGCCGTGCCATGGTTTTCTGCCACTTTACTGTACCGTATCACGTAGGCGTACGGAGCAGTGCGTGGTGCACCGATCGGTTTTAATCCATGCATGTGCGTGCATGCATGCAGGAAGCGCATAGCAGTGGACTATGCTTTCAATAGCGTCGGTCACAAAAGGATTAGATCAAGCAAGCCTCGGCAGAGATGACGAGAAAGGTGGCATGGCGACCCGACAGGAGTGAACGGGGTGCGTGTTTGTCCAGCTGGTGAGCCATGCATGCACGTCCACACGGGACTAGCCCCCTCCGCCCTCGCATGCATCGGCTCCGGCACGGCACGGCACGTACGTGTTGGCCCGCACCCAGCGCACCTAGTCCGGCGAGCGCCACTTGCCGTGCAAGTTGCACTATTCTAGTTAGGACGGACGTGGTGTATATCAAAGGCGCAGTACGGAAAGATACGAGGTCGGCCAACTTTTACAGTCAGAGTCAAGTAGGAGCAGTGGTGTGTATGCTCATCATAAAAATCGAACCAATCAGCCGCTCGTCGGTCGATCTTTTTGCTCGCGAGACTAGCTAGCTAGCTTGGCCGGCGTGGATGAGCGGAGGCATGCATGCCGGGTCGAGGAAGGCGTAGACAGCACCGACGGACCAAGGACAGACGCGCGCGGGTTCAGCTCGATCGCATGCACCAGTGGATCTCTCGACCGGCCCTAGGTTTCCATGCGGCGCTGTCATCCACCACTCTGCTGTCTGCCCCGCCCGCGCGGACACCCCGTCGTCGACCCAGAAGCATCCCGGCCCCTCGCGACTGTGTCTGCGCCTCGACCACCTCCATAATGACTTCACCGATACGTCGCTGCCGCTTGCTCTACCGACCGACCCATCGAACCATCGAGCGTCCCTCCGTCGCACGCATGCATGATCATAGTGGTACTACTACTCCCAATGGTGGATGTTGCTTCCTTCCATGATTCCATCGATGACACTTCGCTCGTGTCGCGGAAAAACGGCTTGCATAGGCACTCAATCAACGGGCCTTTTCTCTCCCTGCGGCATTATTTTGTCCTTGAATTTTACATCTTTTGCAATGGCGCAGCTGCTCGCACTAGCGTGTTCTTTAATAATTATGAAATAATATACGTATACTCGTCCAAGTTGTAACCTGTGCAAAGCGCGTACAGTCGCGGTGCTGTGGTACCCTATAATTTGTAGCCATAACTAGAAATGCAAAGTTACGCGTCCGTACTCCTACCCATAAACAAATGTACTCCGTCCGTTTCTAAATATAAGTTTTTCTAGAGATTTAAAATGAATTATCACATATAGATGTATATAGACATATTTTAGAGCGTAGATTCACTTATTTTGCTTCTTATCTAGTCACTTGTTAAAATATCTAGAAAGATAAATACTCCTTCCGTTCAAAATTACTTGTCCAAAAAATAAATGTATCTAGATATATTTTAGTTGTAGATATCTATTTTTATTAATTTTTAGGACAATTAATTTCAAACGAAGGGAGTATTTAGGGTCGGAGGGAGTAATTAGCATCACATGAGCCTGCCGGCCAGCTAGGAGTTAGGAAGGCGGTTTGATGCCGCGTTCGGCAGTTGGTTGGAGTTATATTCTGGCACGACCGAGTCCGTCGCTCTGCACCATGCATGCACGCATGATGCTGCATCACATGGGAGCTCGACTCTCCTCTTCTGTAGACTGTAGTCTAGTCGAAAATTCAGTAAACAAAACGAGATCGCTCAGGTGCAGAGATGCTCCACCCAGCTGCTACAGTACGGTACGTGCGACCCGTACGTATAGTACTCCTACGTACCAACGGCATTTTCCCTAGTTTATGCCATAACTGTCCCATCTCGCCATTACGGTGGGCCCATGCCGTACAGTCCGGAATCACGGACAGTGCCGCAGGAGTGGCCCGGGGCTCCTGTTCAAGTTGCCGGTTCTTGTGTATTCCGTTGTAAATCCCACACTATTTTAGTCAACCTTTTTTCTCTGTCATTGTTTTCTGCCGATGGGTGTTTCGGTTCTACTCTGCCTGATGTCAGTCTCCATCCCCCACTTGTCTCTGGAGGGTAAATGATCGTTCCTGTTAAACTAACCACCCTGGCCAAACCCTAATTAGATGTTTAGTGCATGTGGTATTATCATACAGTGCAGCTACTGGTCCGTACAATGATGCTCGCTTAACAATGATGTTACTATGTGGTTAACTTTGTTGGGACATGCATAGTGCTGTACGTACGCAGTAGTATTCACGTGAAAAATGGATTTTTGTAGCCAGCCAGCCAGCAGTAGAGAATTAAGCCGATGTGTCCTCATAACCTCTATATCTATATATAAATTCGTAGTGATGAAAACATCAATGTAGTCGGACACCATTAGACTTTGACGAAAATAGCACAGTTCTTGCGTTTTGCTGAAGACCTGACCGAAATTCAAACCGCGTTCACCACACACAATTAGGACGCAATTATTGGTCATAACAATTATATTGTCAGATATTCTTCTTTCCCGCAAAAAAAAGAGATATTCATCTTGCTAAAAGTAACATAATGTAGTCCGACCAATGACCTAATTAAGCAAATGAATTATGTTGCAGTCAAGGCATGCGTCAGCAGCTGCCAGGCACTGATTTTTTTTTAAAAGGAGGGGTTTAGAGGTTTTCATATTTTGTTTTCTCCTTTTATTTTTGTGTTTACCCTTCAATCCTTTGACATTTAGGGTTTCATTTTTATTTAATGTTTTCCATTCAACTCGACGCTAGCTACTACATATAGCAATGAAGGAATCATTACACAAAATCGTCATGAACATATATAGAGAGAAGTGACCTCTCTTTCTCCGTGCTTGGTCGAACAACAAGTTTTCGTATATCTATTCGATGCTACTACGTATATACTCCCCCTTGTAGGTTCAGCTCGACAGCCTGCACCAGTGGATCTCTAGAGCAGCCCTAGGCGCCGGTTTGTGTGACACTAGCGCAATGGCGCAGCTGTTCGCAGTAGTGTGTTCTTTTATTATACGTACTCGTCCAAGTTGTATGTGCAAAGCGCGTACGTACGTCGTCGGGTTGCTGGGACGATACCCTGTAGCCATAATTAGAAATGCAAAGTTCTGCGACCGTACACCTACACATAAACAAATGGAATTAGCATCACATGAGCCAGCCAGCTAGCTTGCCGCGTTCGTCTGTTGGTTGGAGTTATATTTTGGCACGACTGAGTCCGTCGCTCTGCACCATGCACGCATGCACGCATGATGCTGCATCACATGGGAGCTCAGCTCGACTCCGCTCTCTTGTAGACACTGGTCTAGTGAGTATTTAACTAAAAGCTACCGCAATTCGCGGAAACGTGACAGAAAACTATCACTTTACGATTTTGTCCCGAAAACTATCACTTTTTTATTAATCCGTGACAAAAAACTACCAAGTGTGAAAACTGCTCGCTTTGCCTGGGTTAAACGCGAATCTGACTGCCCTACCCCACACATAAACGGGCTAAAAATGCAATCGGGTCCCTAGTTTTTCTTCAAAAAAGCAATCGGGTCCTCCGCCTCCTTCTCCTCCTCGTCGCCGGCCTCCTCCTTCCCCAGCCGTCCGCAGCTTGCTCGCCATCGAACGGGTCCTTCCCCCCGCCGCCGTCCCCACCCACAACGACGTTGCGGTAGAGGAAGACGGGGAGCGCGTCGATGAAGGCCTGGTCGACGCCGGCGTCATGGAGGTGGAAGAGCTGCTGCAGCTGGCCCTGGAACGCCGTGACGCTCTCGGCGGCGTCGTCGCGGGCCGCCTTCCGCCGGCGCCGCAGCCGCAGCAGGTGGCGCGCCAGCAGGTGTAGCAGGCCGCAGACGAAGAAGACGATCGCCAGCACCGCCACGATGAAGAGGATGCTCGGGCCGATCTTGGTCTCCACCGTCTCCAGCGCCGACGACCCCGGCCCCGCCGTCCACGACGTGGACTCGCCGCAGCAGCAGCCGTTCCCGTCCGCCGGCGGCAAGCGGCTGGGGAAGGAGGAGGCCGGCGACGAGGAGGAGAAGGAGGCGGAGGACCCGATTGTTTTTTTGAAGAAAAACTAGGGACCCAATTGCATTTTTTGCCCGTTTATGTGTGGGGTCGGGCAGTCAGATTCGCGTTTAACCCAGGCAAAGCGAGCAGTTTTCACACTTGGTAGTTTTTTGTCACGGATTAATAAAAAATTGGTAGTTTTCGGAACAAAATCGTAAAATGGTAGTTTTCTGTCACGTTTCCACGAATTGTGGTAGTTTTTGGTTAAATACTCTGGTCTAGTCTATAATCCACTAAAAAAGCAAGGCCACGCAAGGCAGAGATGTTGGCAGCTCAGCCCAGCTACGCTACGTACGGGCGCCCTGTAGTATGTGCTCCCTCCGTCCGGGTTTATTGGTCCTCATTGTATTTTGTGTTAAATTTTGATCATAAATTAAACTAACAAAATGTTCACGCATGTCACCAAACATTATATTTTTTAAAACTATGTTCAAATACGAATCCAATAAGATAATCCACTAAAAAAAGCAAGGCCACGCAAGGCAGAGATGCGGCAGCTCAGCCCAGCTACGCTACGTACGGGCGACCTGTATGTACCTACCAACGGCACCTGCCTAATTTATGTCAAAACTATCCCATCGCCCCGTGGTGCCCCATGCCGTGCCGTACAGTCCGGAATCACGGGCATCGCTGCAGAAATGAGAATCCTGCTTTAATTTCCGTTATAGTGGACTCCGTCCTGTGCCGCAATAATGCTGTCCAGCCCACCATATTTTAGTCCTCTTTTTTCTCGCCAATGTTTGTGTTTTTGTGTGTTTTGGCAGAGTGTACAGCACTCTGCTTGATGTCAGTCTCCATCCTACACTTGCCCTTTGGAGGCTACGATGATCGCTCCTGTTAAACTAACCACTCCTGGACAAAACCCTATATAGATATTAAGTGTGGAAGTGCTATCGTCGTACAGTGCCACCACTGGTCCGTACAAGGATGATTTGTTCAACAACAACAATGAATATTACTATATGTGATTAACTTTGTTGGAACATGTATAGTTTTGTACTTAGCATTCGCATGGAAGTGGAATTTTGTAGCCACCATGTAGTTAAGAATTCAGTCCGATCTATCTTGGACAATCTTGGACGGAGGTAATATATTTTTAGTCTTAGCGATGACAACACTGTCATAGTGGTGTACGCAGCATTCACATGGAAGTGGATTTTTGTTGCCAACTTGTAGTTAAGAATTCAGTCCGATCTGTCGTACAATCTCTCTCCGTATTATAGTAGTAGTACCATATTCTTAGCTCGGTCTACCTTTGTTCAAAGTTGAATTTATCTCCGCAACTCCATAAAAGGACACTCAATATAGTGCTTCCTCTATGCTCGTGTTTCACTTTTGACCATAAATTTAACCAACGAGACCGACTGCGATGGGAGCAAAAATTATAACCTCTCGGGAAGGCCCCGCGTGCGCGCATCTGTCTTGTCAGGTTCCAGAATGTTCTGCTGAAGATACTGACCAAAATACAAACCCTACTCCCCCCGTGCAATTAGGGCATGCAATTATTGGCCCTGACGACAATATCGTCTAGACAGTCTTTAAACCGAGTGAAATATAATCTAGTCCGACCAATGACCTAAGCAAATGATGTTGCAGTCAAGACAAGAGACTGAACTCGATGGGTTGGATATTTTCGTTCCAACTAGCCAATACCATCAAACTAATCAACGGTTTTGCCGTTGCTTACTCACGATTTTTGTCCTTGTACATCACGTGTAGTGATGAAGCATTTCTCCCGTTCACATGCACGCAACGACCGACAAGAAGAATTAGAAGATGAGCGCGGCTCGGCCAGATGAGAGGGAGCGCTTAATTTGGAGCGGCATGTGGTGGTGTGGAGATTTGCTTAATTTTGAGGCAGTTTAGCAGGTGAAAAGTAGTGTCCTCGCACCCACTTACAGAGACGAGCCAAAATACTCAGCTAATTACAGTGGTCGAGAGCTAGCGGCTGCACCACGGAGTTTCAGTCTCCCGTGCCGACATGCTATGGTGACGTTGGTGGTGCACACTGGTAGTGTATTCCGCTTTCAGTTTCGTCCTGTATATCCAGTCTCGGTTTCTTCGTACTCACTCTAAAATGTAATTAGCTGCCTTGGACTGGTCGTACGTGTACCTTGGACCTATCGACCGACATCGTCGCCGGCCACTATCACCAAGCTGGCTGTGACGGAGACACGCAATAGCTCGTAGAGCACGCGTACACAACGTGTACTTACTACGTACGACGATCCGTACGCATTGCATTGCAAGCTTCTTCTTCTTTGCGATTGACGGTCACTCAGTCAGTCACGTCCGAGTGGGCAGAAAACCGGCTGGGCTGCTGATGACACGACATCTCCTCCTTCCGTCCCATAATAAGTGTCTTAAATTTAGTATAATTTTATATTAAATTTAAGCATAAACTTGAAACATTTATTTTGAGATGGAGGGAGTAGTTCAGATGATCCAGAGTAAAAGACAGTCATACTGACTGGGATTCAGAATAACTTATGATCGTGTATAGCATGTTCCCCAGAGCTGGTATTGGCTAGTCTTTTCTCTCCTTTGGGTTAGTTCATGTATAGCTTTTTTCCTTCTTTTTTCTTCTTCCATTGTAACATACTGATATTTTATATATGAAAAATAACGGTGCAAACAAAAGATGCTCCAGAGTCCAGACTGGTTGGCAGTGTCGTGCTCTTGTTGTAGGCTCCATCTCCATGGGAACGCCGATCATATGTACACGTAGGATGCAGGTAGCTAACTGAATGTCATCGCTGCTGCCAGGGCCATCTCCAGAAATTTGCGGTCCCGATGCGGAAAATAAATTATGCTACGGTTCGGCTATCAATTCATGTAATGTGCGCTTGTTGTCACATATATCGCCCAAGATTTCATCACTCTGCTGAGCAACCGATCGCATTGTGTGAATCTCTTCGTGCGGAGTACTCCAGGTTAGTACACATTTGCGTTATATAATCATCAAATATAAAATAGGGTCTTCAAATTTAAAAAATCGTACTCCCATCGACCTTTGTTTCATATTATTATGTGTGTATTAAATTTTAGGGAATTCTAAAATATTAATCATTTTTTATTTCCAGCTGTCTGATTCCCTTCAATAGGTTGTTTCCACTAAATAAAAGTCTACCGTAAAAAACTGGCACCACGAATGGAGCGATCTTCATGCTGATTTTCTTTTGTCCCAAAGAGCATGTACAATGGTGCTATCTTAGGAGTGCTATGTAGGATAAATGATGAGGTGGAGGAGAGAGAACTCATAAGAAAAGGCTTGTCTTCTCTTATTTAAGAAAAGGCAAGAGATGATCTCTTAGCACAATATGTCTCATCATGGTTTTAGGAATTGTTAGTTATTGAAGATAAGGCTAAGAGATGACCCATTGTATACTCTTTCTTTTATCATTTCTAGATTACATGCAAAACTTCAGATAAGACTCTTATCAACCATTATACATGCCCTAATCCTCACGCATGCAATTACCGTGCCAAAATATCCGGAACTAAATGGTGTATGCAACAGGGAGTTGTGTGGGAAAAAAAACTTATCACATAAGATGGAAAGGAATCACGCGCATGCAGGGAGATAGTCAAGGGAAGAAATCCCGTGCATGCAGGGGTGCGTAGAGAAGGAAAGAGTTCATTTTTTTTTGCGAAATAAGGAAATAAATCGTACAATGGTTGATAAGATAGTCTTATCTTAAATTTCGCATGTAATTTAGAGATGAGCAAAAAATATGTCTACAATGGGTCATCTCTTAGCCTTATCTTCAATAACTAGCTATTCCTAAAAATGTGATGACATATTGTGCTAAGAGATCATCTCTTGTCTTCTCTTAAATAAGAGAAGACAAGTCTTTTCTTAAGATTTCTCTCTCCTTCACCTCACCATTTATCCTATGTGGCATTGCTAAGATAGAGCCATTGTACATGCCCTAGCTGATAAGAGATCATGCATTTTTTTAAGACAAAGATCGTGCATGACATGCAATCTAGTACTCCCTCTGTTCCTAAATATAAATCTTTTTAGATATTCTAATATGGACAACATACGGAGCAAAATAAGTGACTAAAATACGTCTATATACATCCACTAGTAGAAAACATGGCTTTGGTTGAAACTCAATCTACACATTAGTCCCGGTTGCATAACGAATCGGGACTAACGCGAGCATTAGTCCCGGTTCGAGCGGCTACTGCGCTGAGCAGGCATTAGTCCCGGTTCAAATGAGACCTTTAGTCCCGGTTTGAGACACCAAGCGGGACTAAAGGGTGCAATGCCCTTTAGTCGCGGTTGGTGTCTCCATCCGGGACTAAAGATTAGACCTTTAGTCCTGGTTCGAGCCACCGACCAGGACTAAAGGGTTTGAGGCATTAGTCCCGATTGGTGGCTCGAACCGGGAATAAAGATGTTAGTCCCGGTTGGAGCCACCAACCGGGACAAAAGGAGTTCTGAATTTTTTTCCAATTGTTTTTTGTTTTGAATTGCTTATATCTTTTAGAATATGTGATGTTTTTGAGTGATTCTTTTTGCGTTAGATTCAAAATTTTGTCTAGTTTCTGTTTGTGCTATTCGTTTTCAAATTTGAAAGATTTAAATATGGTTTTTTTCAAATTTACTTCAAACCCTAGATTGTGAATAATTTGAGTTTAAAAATATTTTTTAATTTAATTCTTTGTCCTCCTAGTCACATGTTAGATTGTTGTCACAGCAATATTTATTTGGTTATTTTAGAATAATTTAAATTATGATTTTTACTAAAACAGTACTGTTTTGCTTATATAATTGTTTTAGTCCTTTAATTGTTGTTTTCAATTATTTTTAGTTAGTTCTTTCTGTAGATTTTAACATGTTGTAGTATGCATCTGTTAGACAACAGTAGATAATTTTTTGTAATTAATTAATGTTAATATTGCTACTATTTTGTATTAATATTTGTTTAGCCTTTAATAATAGTTGATAGAATTAGTTTTGCTATATTTAAAAGTAATTCTTTATCCCACTTTAATAGAACGTGACTCTGGCTTGGTTAACCTTAGTTGTGACACTGGCTGGGACGGGGCTAGCAGATGTAGTCGACGGTAGGATTGGATGGACATCATCCCGGACTTAAGGGGTTCTGCAATTTTCAAACTCAACCCCCCCTCCCCATATCGCCATTTTAGTTTAAAAAAAAGAAAATGATAAAAACTTCAAAAGTTAAAATCCTTCGAGATGTAGTTATGTTACTACACCTACTAGTTAGGAAAATTAAAAAACATAAATTTCGACATGTTTTGCACAAAAGTGTTCTGAAAAAGTAAAACGGCTATAACTTTTGCATACGATGTCGACAAAAACGTATAATATATCAAAATGTTTAGCACGAAAACTCGGTTCGCATTTCGACGGCCATAGTTGGTTTTGCTAATTTTTAGAATCCTCATATTCTGAAAGAAAAAAAGTTAACCTTAAATTTAACTTTTTTCTGAATTTTTGGTCAAACTACTTATTAAAGAAATATTAGTGTTACTAAATAATTATTGTTTTTTAGAATAATAGTTTCAAACTCAAACGGTGCTTCATGCTCAAGTTCAACTCCTAAGGGTTAATAGGATTGACAGCTTACTATTGTCAGGAAAACAACAAGTGCAAACTTGGAAACTAGGGGGAATAGAACTCAAAAATTATGCGTGCTTAGCCTGGGGTAGGGAGAGGATGGGTGACCAACCGAAAAGTTAGACGATATAAAATAAGTGGTTAATACTTAAGCAGTGATGAGGGGTGATTAGAGATCAGACGGCGGCCACGTGAAGCTCCTTTAGTCCCAGTTCGTAAGTAAACCGGGACTAAAGGTTTTGGGCTTTAGTCCCGACCCTTTAGCCCCGGTTCAAGAACCAAGATTAAAGTCCCTCTAGAACCGGGACTAAAGGCCCGTTTGTACTAGTGATCCATATGTAGGGGGGGGGGGGGGGGGGGGGGCTACTTTTTAGAGGGCCCTGTGCGGTCGCCCACCTTGGCCACCCTCATCGACAGCCCTGGCTGGTGCCATGGTACGTACGGTATAGTAGGCCTTATAAATCATTTATTTTGTAATCTCAATCATTTAGGGCCCGTACAGTACAGTACGTACATGTGTTGTTGCCTTGCTCAGAAGCCCAACCGAAAGCGAGTGAATCAAACTAATTAAATCCAGCACTAAGCGCCTACACGCGTACCGGCACAGTTGTGCTCGCTGGCTGCTTTTTGCACACATGGCGCGGCCAGCCTACCTCTCGTCTATCCGCGAACCTGGCTTATACATACAACACCGGATGGATACGGTGAATCAGGATATGGTTAATCGATTCTCCAGCGGTCTTAGCTGTATCTGGTGCTGCTTTGCGTTATGGAGGTTGATGAGATTCTTCTTATCTTATCTTACAGCTCTCGCCATGTCAAGAGCAGTGATAACCCGGCTTTCAGCCACATGCCAGCACGGACTTTGGCCGAAATGTCAGCGAGAGAAAAGAAACTTGGAAAGTATGAAGAAAGAAAGGGGACATGGGACATACTGCCACATCCTCAAGGTGTCGGTGAGTAAAAAAGTGCACCCTATCGTGAAGGTGAAATAGAAAAATGCATCCAAAGAATAAGCAGACGTGGTAGCGGTACCCACGTCTTTGATTCACGCATACACATGTAACTGATTAACAGGGTGCCTGATTCAGTATGCTAAACAACTTATTATTAGTGCATGGCAAGCCCGTTGATAGGTCAGAATTTTACAGATGTGCATGTTTGCTTGACTGATTTTTGTATTGAAACGGGAGAGTTTGTTCCCGCAAAATACGAGAGTTTTGCTTTTTTTTAGAATCTATAAACGAGAGAGCTTGTTTGTTTGGCTGGGCTGCTTCAGTGAATGCCTCGGGTCATACACAAGAAAAGCTTCGCCCAGTCAACTCATAACTATCTTAGGTTCCTTCCAAAACCCATGGCAGACCCTATTGGCGCTTCAGGCGGGGAGCTCCTGTTCGGCGCCTGTCGCGCCCGGACAGTTCCAGGCGCACACTGTAGCGTCCTCTTGGGCTGGCCGGCGAAGGAATAACGCAGCGAACGCCAAAAAGCTGTAAAAAAAAAAGCATTCCCAGGAAAACTCTCGGGGTTGATTCCTTAACCGAGCTCAGCTAACCACAACAACCATTGTGGACTTCCGACTGATAATAGAAGCACTATTATGTGAACAAGTGTGGCCGCACTATTTATTGGACAATATTTTCTATTGTATAACTTAGATTTTGGAACTAATTGAAAAAAAAATCATGAATTTGAAAAAGTTCATTGATTGTGAAAAAAACTTCATCATCTTTTGAAAAAATGTTCAAAAAATAAAAAATCATGAAAAATGCAAAAAGTTCATCGATTTTGAAAAAGTTCATGACAAAATGGGAAAAGTTTATCAATTTTGAAAAATAGTTCATCAATTTTGTAAAAAGTTCATCGATTTTGACAAAAAGTTCACCAAGTTTGGAAAAAGTTGATAGATTGTGAAAAAAGTTCAAAATTTTGAGAAAAGGATCACCAAAATTAAAGAAAATTTCATCAATTTTGAAAAAGAGTTCATCAGTTTTGAAAAAATATATTCAAAAAGTTCATCGAGGCATATGTATAAAACCGAATCCATTCTTTCTCGAAATTGATTTTGAAAAAAACTACTAATCCTTAACTTTTTGAGGAATCCTTCATCTGTGGTTGTGAATGACTGACTTTTTCAATCCTTTTGACCTTAGTTCTGTAAAAGCAAGCCAGAAAGGTTGAGAAATAGAACCATCTGATTTGATTCGTTCCCAATAGCAATGAGATGATCATCCTAGGGTGATTCTTTTGTCAACCCACTATGTAGCATTTTCAAAAAATACCACAAATTTGAAAAAAGTTTATCAGTTTTGAAAATAAGTTCATCGAAATTTTAAAAATTTCATGGATTTTAAAAAAATGTTCACAAAATTTGGAAAATGTTAATCGAATTTTAAAAAGTTCCAGAGAATTGAAGAAAAAGTGCACGTATTTGGAAACATCTCATAGAACCAGGAAGAACAAAAGCAAAACTAAAAACATAAAACAAAAAAAAGGAAAAGGAGAAAATGAAAAAAAAGGAGAAAGAAGGAATACAAGAAGGAAAAACTTGATGGTTACCAGATCATGCTCTATGGCGGCGTGGTTATACCTCATACATCGATGTGGGAGGTCGCTGGTTTCGCGGACTAACACAAAAAAATTACGCTACATGGGCCGTCCTAGTGTGGTGGCCCTTTAGGCGCCCGTTTGTAAAAGACACAGTAACGGGCGCCTGAAGCGCCAAATAGGAATTGCCGGATATAGTGCATTTAGGAGCGCCTGATATAGTGCATTCAGGAAATAGGCAGTCACAGATCCTGCGAACTGGGCCGACCCATCTATTTGTTTTCTTCTATATATTTTAACTGACAAAAGAACCATGCGCACAAAGGGATTAAACACGAGACCACATCATCCAAAGGAAGCAAATCAACGACCAGGCTATCTCACCTGCTTGTGCACTATTACTCCGTTTCTTCCTTTTATTTCTTTCTTCAGTTCGGTTTGTTCTTTTTTCTTTTCTTTTTCTAGTTCTTTTACTTTTTTGTTTTCTTAAATGTGTTTTTCCCTTTAATTCTTGATTTTTTTTCAAATTGATCAATTGTCTTAAATTAGATGAACCTTTTCAAAATTGAAGATTTTTTTAATTCGATGAAATTTTCAAATTTGATGGTTTATTAAATTCAATGAACTTTTTTAGATTAGGTGAACTTTTTAAAATTTGATTTATTTTCAAATTGAATGAACTTTTTTCAAATTCTATGAACTTTTGTCCAAAATTGATGTATTTTTAAAAAATGTGAACATTTTCCAAAAATCGATGATTTTTTTCAAATTGGTGTTTTTTTTCATGACCTTGCTCAAATTCATGAACTTCCTTTTGAAGTTATTCAACTTTTTTCAATTTCTGAATTTCTTTAACTTTTTGAATTGTCCATGGTTAATGAGTCTAACGAGCACTGACCACTAGGCAACAGATGGACGAATGACCGAGCAGGAAAGAAATCAAGACGCGTGATCTGACTGCGACCGAGCGTTTAAGCAGACATTCACTCTTAATTCCAGCCGTCGCAAGTTTCAGAGACCACAGATCCAATCTAGACACCATCATGGAGGGGTTTATCATCCTCATTGGTGCCTCTCTGATGATGCGTGAGTAGTTCATTATAGACCTACGGGTCCGTAGTTAGTAGCTAGATGACTTCCTCTCTCTCGCTCTTGATTCTCAATACAATGGTCTCTTAAAGATCTATTTGATGTAACTCTTTTTGCTGTGTGTTTGTTGGAATCCGATGAACTTTGAGTTTATGATCAGATCTATGTTCTTATCCATGAAAATTATTTGAGTCTTTTGATCTTTTATATGCATGATTGCTCATAGCCTCGTATTTCTTCTTCGAATCTTTGGTTTAGTTAGACCGACTAGATCAATTTTTCTTGCCATGGGAAGAGGTGCTTTGTGATGGGTTCGATTTTACAGTGCTCAATCCCAGTGACAGAATGGGGAAATGACATGTATGTATCGTTGTTATTAAGGATAACAAGATGGGGACTATTTCTACATGAATAGATCTTGTCTACATTATATCATCGTTTTTATTGCATTACTCCATTTTTTCATGAACTTAATATACTAGATGCATGCTGGATAGCAGTCGATGTGTGGAGTAATAGTAGTAGATGCAGGCACGAATCGGTCTACTAATATTGGACGTGATGCCTATATAATGATCATTGCTTGGATATCGTCATAATTATTTGAAGTTCTATCAATTGCCCAACAGTAATTTGTTTATCCACCGTATGCTATTTTTCTTGAGAGAAGCCACTAGTGAAATCTACGGCCCCCGGGTCTATTTTCTCATCATATATTTTCAGATTTATTTTTCTATTCGCCTTTTTATTTGCAACTTTCAGTTTCAGATCTATATTATCAAAACCTGAAAAATACCTCCCTGAATTTTATTTGCTTTTATTTGCATCTGTCAATCTACTACAATTTTATCTCATCAACTAGACAATTTCTGTCACCGTTGCCCGTAAGGGATTGACAACCCCTTTAACACGTCGGGTTGCAAGTATTTGTTCTTTGTGTGCGGTACCGTTTATGGAGTGTTGCGTGGTTCTCCTACTGGTTCGATAACCTTGGTCTCATCACTGAGGAAAATACCTACCGTAATTGTGCTGCATCATCCCTTCCTCTTTGGGAAAATACCGATATAGTTTAAGCTGCACCAAAAGGAATTTCTGGCACCGTTGCCGGGGAGACATCATCAACATCTACCAGGTTCCTAATCACAAATTATCTCCTTGCAATTTATATTATTGGCCATTTGCCTCTCGTTTTCCCCTCCACAACTTCACAAAAAATTGTCGTTTTATTCGCCCTCTTTTTTGTTCGCCGTTTTCTCGTTAGATCTATTTTTTGAGTGCAATCTTGTTGCGTAGTCAAAATGGCTCAAGAGAACACCAAGTTGTGTGCTTTCTCTAATACCAACAACAATGATTTTATTAGCACTCCTATTGCTCCTCCTGCCACTTGTGCGGAGTCTTGTGATATTAATGCCTCTTTGTTGAATCTTGTCATTAGGGCATGCATGTATCTTCTGCACCTTTAATCTTGGAGCGCAGACAACCTTCTTTGCTTCGTACGTACTATTGGGAAATTCATTGTCCTTTGGAAACATCTTCTTTAACATTATCAACAACTTTTTAAATCTCTTGTTAGATACACCATTCTTTGTCTTTCATTGCAGAAATTCTAGTGTGGTGCCCAACTTTTTCTTGTCATCTTCGCTTTTTGGGTACAACAATTTCTTGTGATCATCTAACATGTGCTACAACTTCAGCCTCTACTTTTCACTTGTGCGGTTTCGCTTTGCATCAGCAATGGCCCGACCAAGATCATCAGCGGGCTCATCTGATGCCTCTTCTTCAGCTTCTTCCCGCATTGCCAGCTCAGCTTCTTCCCCCATTGTTGTACCATAGTATTCAGGGAACCCATGGCCAGGATAATTGCCGTCATTCTCTTCTTCTTCATTCTCTTTGATTAGGACTCCTCTTTCTCCGTGATTGGTCCAATAGTTATAGTCGAACATGAAACCGGACTCAAACAGGTGGACGTGAATGGTTCTTGAGTTAGAGTAATTTCGATCATTCTTAAAGTTAGCACATGGACAACACATAAAACCATCCGCCCGCTTGTTTGCCTCAGTCGCAAGCAGAAAAATTTGCACGTCATTAATGAACTGGGGAGAGCATCGGTCATCGTACATCCATTGCCGGCTCATCTTCATTACACAACACAGAAAAGACCAAATTAATACAAATTCATACATAAACTTCATACACACTTATTCACATAAAACAACAAGTACACACTCTCTAGCTAAAGTATTTAAATCAACAACAAATGCGATCAAGATAGCAACTAAGGTAACAATTGACCCAACAACATAATGATACCAAGCCTCACCATCAATGGCATAATTTTTTAATCTTTCTAACCTTCAAGCGCATTGCATTCATCTTGATCTTGTGATCATCGACGACATCGGCATCATGCAACTCCAGTTCCATCTTCTCCTCCTCAATTCTTTTCAATTTTTTTTTTCAAGTAATTGTTTTCTTTTTCAACTAAATTTAATCTCTCGACAAGAGGGTCGATTGGAATTTCCGGTTCACATACCTCCTATTTAAAAATATTTATGTCAACTTGAGCACAATTTGTGAGAAACACAAAATGCAACAAATACTTATAAAGCAGAATATACCACATCCGAATCAAAAAACGGACGAGGGCTGACGGGGACGGATATCAAAACCATGCCACTATGTATAACAAACAACATACGGGTAAGAAAATTATACAAGTAACTATCTAAATCACAAAAACATGATTTTTTATTTATAAAAAAGATAAGAACAAGAAGCTCACCAAGGTGGTGCCGGTGACGGGACGGTACGGGCAATCGACGGTGGTTAGGACGGGGACGGGAAGGCACTAGTAAACCATAACTACATATGCAAACTAAGAAGTAAATTTGAGTTCAGATTGCATATAAATCAAATAAACTACCACATATAAATACTCCCAAACTAAAACCCACAAATCAGTATACTTATAGAGCATTGCAAGAGCTAATCTAGCAATGAGAGATGAAAGGACAAATTTTGGCAAAGATGGAGGATGAGCTCGAGCAAGAGGGGAAGAGCAGAGGAGAGGAAAGGGGAAAAACAGAGAGCTCGCGGGTTGGACGAATGGTTTATATAGGAGCATCGTTAGTCCCGGTTCGTGTTACAAACCAGGACTAAAGGTGAGCCTCTACTACCGGTTCGTGACACGAACCGGTACTAGAGGTTCAACACGAACCGGGACTAATGATTCCCCACCCCCTAGCCGTTGGAACCGGCACTAATGGTCATATTAGTACCGGTCCGTTTACAAACTGGGACTATTGTGCCTAACGTAAAGTAGTTTTTCTACTAATGTACATGACAGCCAATGAAGAATACAACATCAATCTCACCTTTTTATTGAATTCTATTTCACTAAGGAAGTTCAGAAGGGAAGAAAAGGCCAACCGTTGGTGACTCACCATCGAGGGACACAGCTAAAAAGAGGTCAACATAACTTCCTTCCGAAGAACTATAAAGTGATAATACTATACTTATTAACTTTGCGCCACTTCTTTTCATGGTATAGTAATGCCACGAAGCAACAATTTCCTCTGGAAAACCATGAAAATGACGGTGCCAAGCAAGATGCATCCAAGACTGAAGCTTGTAAGAAGCCAACCACACCATCATGAGCTTGTTCACATGAAAGAAGATGCAGTCAAGTACCAATTCGCCAACTAAACAAGCAAACACATCGTCAGCTTCTTCGCATGAAAGAAGACACTGTTAAGAACCAGTTCGGCCACTAAATAAACAAGCACATCGTCAACAACTCCATGATGTTTCTACCTCTTTGCTTGTTTTCGCTATCATTTTGTTAGTTGTATAATGACAGTTTAGTGTACCCCAGTACAGTGGCGGACCCAGGAAAAATATGGAGGGTGTGCACACTTTGAAATAAATCTGCCTAATCTAAGTGTCATATCATATATGGCAAAAAATAACACAAATAGCTTAATCAACTCTCAGCATATTATGTTTGAGAAAATAATTTCAAATTTGTGAAATTACAATACAAATAGTCTTACATGAAAGATACACAAGAATAACTTCGGTTTGCCCTTCAGCAGCAACCTTCTTTATTTTGACCTCATGTCTTCAACAAAATGGACATTATACTACCAATCCTCTTCGTCTTGAGTTATGCAAGTACAACAAAGCAAGAAATACCAAAACCACTATATCTTGAAAAGTTCTTGCTTCCAGGTTTACCCACTTGTGTGAAAGTGACTTCTTGATTAGCTGGATGGCGACACGTGCATTATTTTGGTAGATTACCGTGTAGAATCACGCGGTGGCCATAGCCCTTCGATGAAAATTTTGTTAACTGATTCGCATTTTCCTGTGTGCACTTGGGGTGTCTTTAGCGATTTTGGTTCAGATGATTGTTTGATCTTGAAAGCGACCTATGGGCGTTTGGGCTGTTAACGCGTGCATTTTTTTGGGATGTGGCTGTGTACAAATGCATGTGTGGGCGTATATGCATCGGCTAAACTTTTTGAACGTGCTTGCTTCACTGCCATGTGCTTCTAGCCGTTTATGTTGTAATTAAGTCGGCCATGCGGTGTGTTGGTTTCCAGTTTTGCTTTCATCGTCGGAAACAGACAAGAAACAAGCAAATCTGCTTAGCAAAGGAACCTGGAAAAATCAGTCACCGCATGCATGCAGACCAATCGAAACACATTGCTTGGATATGCGGCCGACCAATAGCACTCTGACAAAGCGGTGATCGGTGGATGGGCGACTACGTCCAGTTACAAGGCAACTACATCCAATTACAAGACGTCAGAGGGATATGGCCAAGACAGCCACCGCACCGCTCGGGCGTGATTCTAGGCCAGATACGGGACATTCCTTCTGTCTCCCTCGCATGTGCGCTGCATGCATCCCGTCCAATCCACCGCTTTCGTTGCTTTCTTATCTGCCTCACCGCTTACTTCTCCTTCCTTATCTCTTCTTCTTCTGGATGCCTCTGTGGCTTACCGCCCTTGATGATTGAGGTGTTTTCCGGAAGATTCCAGTTGAATCGTCCACCGCCATAAGCATCTATAAATCTCTCCTTCCTCTTCTCTGTGGTCATCACTCGCTTTCGCATCTCAACCAAAGCACCACCGAGAAATAGCGTCAGCGCAAAACATCGAGCCTCTCTCCGCTTCTCTAGTGCGGGATGGAAAGGAGCTTCATTTACTGCCTCGCCGGGCATGTCCCTCCCTCCTAGGCTCCTCCTTTCTTCGACGTGCAGTACGAAGCAAGCTCGGCCATCGCGAGTTGTGGAGCCGCGCTCCAAGGTTCAGAGTGTCTTCCCGTGGGCTCTCCCCACACTGCACCTCCGGGCTTGCCGGGGAGGAGCTGCATACAGCCTCCGTCGCTGCTACTCCACCGACCGAGAAACTGTATCATTGTCGCTACCATGTGGAGGTTGTCGACGTCCACCACGGGACAGCGAGGTGTTCGACTGCCGACGGGCACGCCGGTGAGCTGGTCCCACTTGGGCGCCTCAAAGGCATGGGTGACGCCGGTGACGTGTCCCTAGTGTTGTTGGACGCGATCGCTTCCCTGGAGTAGTGGGCGACGGTGCACGAGATTGGCCACCTGCTTGGCCCGGTCATTTCTCGGTGATAGTAAAAAAAGTGTGAAAGAAGGAAAATATTATTAACTACATATGGTGTATATATAATTCCAACTATTTGCGTCTCTTTACTACTTTATCATAGGAGCTAATCCAATGGGAGGCTACACCATGATCTAATCTGGCAATGATTCATAACATGTTCGGCAAAATAGATCATCCCTACTAGAGATGTGTCATCATGTATTCCCCTGTTTGTTCACATGCATCATCCTCCCATTTTCCCCCTACATCCATAGTTTTTCATGCGATCATCTGGCATCCTAAAATAACAACACTTATTACAAAGAAAAAACATAATCCTTATAACTGCACCGTATCGACGGGCACGGCGTGCCGCCGCGCGGGGGTAAGCTAGTGTACCCTATATGGGAAAATATTAGCAATTCAACAAAAAGTTAATAATTTCTGAAAATATTTTTAAAATAAACTTGACCTTTCATTGTACTAGTGAGAAAAGTTCCACAAAAAGAAAATTCCTCTTTGACTTCTTTTCAAAAAAGACAAATTTTCAGTCAAAATAGTATGAATAGTGACTTATAATAGCAAATACATTTTATCTTTTTCGTTGTGAAGTCAACGTAGGTTTTTTTGTGTGAATATTATATACTAGTGCACAAGTAAGTCAAGTTTAATCTAAAAATACTTTTAAAGTACTTTGACTTTTTGTTTAATTATTAAACCCCATATAGGGTGTATATACAGGCGAGAGCCAAGCCCCCCCCCCCCCCCCCCAAGGCCTCTATGATTTGGCACTCCCGCCTACCCCTTCCAGGCTAAGGTTTTTCATGTCCACTGCTCTGCATGGATCGGCATGCTCAGTATTCACCATAAATTCTTTGTTGACTCTGGCGCTTGCATTCTAGATAATCCATGTGTTCTGACTGCGAATGGACTAGACAAACAAATATCAGAGCGGCAAAATGTCTTTTTTTTTCTTTTCGCTAAGACGCGCGGTGTGTATCATTGCATTGCGAGAGCAAAGTACAAGAATAGAGTTCGCCAACCCACGTACACTAGGATGCGTGAAGGTGAACCCCAAGAGAAGAAAGAGAGGGGGTGCTCAGCCCAAAGTAGAAGGGTTACTTTAAATCAAACTAGATCATTGAAGGCGCGCGTTGCTGCGGCCCGTCTATTTTTACTATGGATTCGTAAGAATTTTCACAAGTATTTGAAGAAAAAAACTTAAGGCTATTCAATCTCATCATTGCCATCCTAATCGTTAATTTAAGAATAAAGCATGCAAGCTGGATCATTAAAAGAATCTCATGACATAAAACTTACTTTTTTTAGCCCTAGCATACAAAAAGGACCCATGCCACACAAGATGCTTTACAGCTTACACATTATACTTGACAAAACATATATCTGAAGTTTATGCAAAAATATGTTCATTGGTCTTAAAAAGAAGCTTGTCTAACCTGTAGGGATGTGGAGTAGACTCGTTCGTTGTTCAGGTCTCAGTATTGCATTACTGCAGAGAGTAGTTGAGTAGAATCAGGAAGATATATTATTTTTCCACGCCGGTGCCGAGAAATTGTAAGAATATGGTCGAGCATGGGTGACGCTTTCTAGTAAGATCGTGGATGAGAAGGAAATACATGTCAACTTCCATGATGCTAGTAATAGTCCTACAATTACAACAAAACGGTGACGATTGTTTTGTTCAAAGGATAAATAGTCTTTATGTCTTTAAACCAACAAGCATGTGGGATTAAATGGGCTGCAATGTCGTATTTCCACGGACCAGCGGGCGGCTGATGCGGGCGATCCATGCATCTGGCTGGTCAATGGCAAGCGTTTCCGGGTGGACGGCCGGTGGCGAAAGGCGGGTAAGGGACCGGGCGACAAGGCGAGCGGCCGAGGGGAGGGAAGCACGGTAAGAGGCGATGTCCAAAATGCAGACAAGCAATCGAGACGGGTGATTAGGTTTGGATGGCCGGCTCCCGCATTCATGTCCATGGACTCGTCTCTATTTGTCCGCGGACAAATGCGGCAGAAAATTTATAGGTCAGCGTTGAAAATGCTCTAATACTAGGTATGATCACATGGTAGATCGAAGTTGTCTCAAATAATAACGTGGTAGAGATCGAAGAGTCCTAACTTTTTTCATTTTTTCTGTTTGCAATCTAAGCGAGTAGAGTTTCCGTCGAGTTGAACGATGGAATTGATGTAGCTAGCTTCTACCGGGCTCATGTATGTACAGGAGTCTTTGGTTGGACACACATAGTGTTGCTAGTGGTAGAAAAAACAGTCAAGCTGCTTCTATGATTGGCTAGGTTTGCATGTAAGTGTGCAGCTTCAGCTGAATTAGTTCTAGTAGTGTAAAACCAACAAAATCTGGAAAAGCTGACATATAGTGAAAATAGTCTGCAAAATGCTGGGTGTGCCACGACACACCCTCTAGGTCCGCCAATTCTCCCGTATGTACTGAAAACATACAATATGCCAGTCTACTGCCATATTGCGCCGAGTGTGGAACTCGCCAAAAGGCAAACAATCGAGACTGCTACGCATCGATAGAAGTTTGCCGAGTTTCGTTCGCCATAAACTCACCGAAATGTGGCACTGGGTAATGACGACACACTGCTACGCATCGAGACTTTACTGGATGGATAACTACCGAGCTCCAAACTTGGCAAACAATTTGCCCAGTTTCGTTCGTTACAAACTCTGCGAAATGTGGCTTAGGGTAATAATGCATTGCCACGTGTCGGGCCCTTACTAGATGGGAGACTGCCGAGTTCCAAACTCAGCAAACAATTTGCCCAATTCTGCTGACTACCGAACTCGGCATATATTTTCTACTGGGCAATAAGTGCTAACATGTGGCTAATTTCTATTCGACAAACTTTGCAGAGTTTGGTGCACTAAACCTCAGCAAACTATAGCAGCATGTGTCATGTCCGTTAACGGCCCGTCCCTCTGACGGTGTGGTTCACCGAGTTTTTTCTGATAGAAACTTGGTAAACATTGTTTAAATATTCACTGAGTTCGCGCTTGAGAGTATTAATGATTGCCAGGCCCGTCCAGTCAAGTGTGATGCACCAAGTTGGAACTCGGCGAAGAGTTCGCCGAGTCTAATATAGGCTCTGCCGAGTTTCTTTGAAACTCGGCAGAAAAAGACGATTCTAGTAGTGTGAATCGAACACTCCTAGGTTGATATATGCATCATGCATCCCCGTGAAAACAACATGGATAAAAATATCCCTACAGTATCTCGAGAGTTCATCCCCAGTAAGATGCATTTAATGTTTGCTACCACTATAGGGATACGTGTATGGAAAACAAAAATTTCGCCTACACAATCACACCCAAGATCAATTTTTGAAGACACACCCAATAATATGTAGATCTAGTTTGTTATGAACAACGTGTGGCGGAAGTAGATGTTGATGTAGCGTGTCGTTCATCCCCAGTAGTACGCTTTGGGTCAACGTCTGGGCTTGCGATCCAACGCTGTCTATACGGTGCAGCCCGCGCGCGCCACTGCACCACACGACCAGTCTCTGCCCTCGCGCGCACGGTCCAGAAAGCGCGACTGCTGGAAGTTTGTAACCATGCATGCATGGAAGTCTTGCGCGTATCGCCAACACGTCCTGGAGAATTTCATGTCTGTGTGTGTGCAGTGGAGCTGTGTACACGACACGGCATCCGCGTCCCAGACTTTTTCTTCGTGGACAAGTATGCGCGACGTACAAGATGGAATATGGCCCAACCGGGCAGCTGTATATATAGTATACCGCTGCAAACCCTGTAACTAACCCAAGTGTGCTTGGACACCAGAGAGTTACTGTAGTTAACATGGCAATGTCACCGCTTGCTGTGTATGCCGCCATCCTGCTGCTCGCATTGGCGGCGGGCGGCGCCGTGGCCCAGGACGTGGGCTCAACCATCACGCAGGCCATGTTCGAGAGCATGTTGCCCAACCGCGACCCCTTCTACACGTACGACGCCTTCGTCACCGCCGCCAAAACCTTCCCGGATTTCGGCACCACCGGCCAACTTATGAAGCGTGAGCTCGCAGCACTGGTAGAAAAAGAGGCTTCCATACGCCCCCATTAGTCCCCAAAACAATCGAACCGCGACCAAAGGGGTCTTTAGTCGCGGTTCGGGAGAAGACCCGCGACCAACTATCTGGGCCCAACGCGCTCGGTCGACAGCTGGCGGACGGGAGGGGCTTTAGTCCCGGTTGGCCTGGCCAACCGGGACTAAAGGCCCATCCCTATATATAGGACTCAGCTCACTTCACTTCACTCAGCTCACTTCACAATTTTTAGAAGGTGGTGGTGGGTTTGCTTTTGGTTTCTCCTATGCACACAAGGTGTTTGATGAAATGCCCGAGAGCCTGAAACAAACATGATATGAAGTGTCCGAGCCACACTTGAGCTTTCTCATTTATTTTTCCTCCGCGATCGCGGTTAGCAACTTGAACCTTTCATGTGTCATTGATAAAATACGCATGTGTGTAGTTCATTGTTTAATTTGTATTATTTCTAGCTAGTTAGTTTAACAAATGCATCATGGTTAATTATATACTTTATATAATAATAATGCAGATGAATCGGCAATGGATGTACGGTCCCCTACTCTCCGGCGAGTTCACTACGGGTTTGAAAGATTTCCTCGTAGTTGCAAATGCGAACAAGCAGCAAGGTTTTATTATCTGTCCATGTGCTGTCTGTAAGAATCAGAAGGGTTACTCCTCCTCGAGAGACGTTCACATGCACCTGCTTCGGCATGGTTTCATGCCAAGCTATAATTGTTGGACCAAGCATGGAGAAAGAGGGGTTAGAATGGAAGAAGATGAAGAAGGGGATGATATCGATGACAACTATCATGATCATTTCGGTGATACTTTCATGGAGGATGATGCTGAAGGTGGGGAAGGGTTAGGTGAAGGTGAAGAAGAGGCACATGATGAGCCCGCTGATGATCTTGGTCGGACCATTGCTGATGCACGGAGACGCTGCGAAACTGACAAGGAGAGGGAGAATTTGGATCGCATGTTAGAGGATCACAAAAAGTCGTTGTATCCAGGATGCGATAATAGTCTGAAAAAGCTGTGCTGCACACTGGATTTGCTAAAATGGAAGGCACAGGAAGGTGTAGGTGACTCATCATTTGAAAATTTGCTGAAAATGTTGAAGAATATGTTCCCGAAGAATAACGAGTTGCCCGCCAGTACGTACGAAGCAAAGAAGGTTGTCTGCCCTCTAGGTTTAGAGGTTCTGAAGATACATGCATGCATTAACGACTGCATCCTCTACCGCGGTGAATACGAGAATTTGAATGAATGCCCTGTATGCACTGCATTGCATTATAAGATCAGAGGCGATGACCCTGGTGACGATGTTGAGGGCGAGAAACCCAGGAAGAGGGTTCCCGCCAAGGTGATGTGGTATGCTCCTATAATACCACGGTTG
The DNA here is from genome assembly GCA_963921465.1 of Triticum timopheevii. Classification (NCBI taxonomy): domain Eukaryota; kingdom Viridiplantae; phylum Streptophyta; class Magnoliopsida; order Poales; family Poaceae; genus Triticum; species Triticum timopheevii. The sequence continues at coordinate 596,951,897 of OY997274.1, forward strand.
AAACGTCTGTTCATGAACAAAAAGCATGCCAAGTCGTTGCGATGGCACAAAGAGGACCGTAAGTCCGACGGGGAGTTGAGACACACCGCTGATGAAACACAATGGAGAAAGATCGACAGAGTTTTCAAAGATTTTGCAGCTGACGCAAGGAACATAAGATTTGGTCTAAATACTGATGTCATTAATCCTTTTGGCGAGCAGAGCTCCAGCCATAGCACCTGGCCCGTGACTCTATGCATCTACAACCTTCCTCCTTGGTTGTGCATGAAGCGGAAGTTCATTATGATGCCAATTCTCATCCAAGGCCCTAAGCAACCCGGCAACGACATCGATGTGTACCTAAGGCCATTAGTTGAAGAACTTTTACAGTTGTGGGCCAAACCTGGTGTACGTGTCTGGGATGAGCACAAAGGAGAGGAATTTGACCTACGAGCGTTGCTTTTTGTAACCATCAACGATTGGCCTGCTCTCAGTAACCTTTCGGGACAGACAAATAAGGGATACAATGCATGCACGCACTGCTTACATGAGACTGAAAGTGTACGTTTGGTTAATTGTAAGAAGAATGTGTACCTGGGTCATCGTCGATTTCTTCCCCGAAATCATAACGTAAGAAAGAAAGGCAAGCATTTCAACGGGAAGGCAGATCACCGGCCGAAGCCTGCGGAACGTACTGGTGCTGAGATATTTGATATGGTCAAGGATTTGAAAGTCATCTTTGGAAAGGGTCCTGGCGGACAATCAGTTCCGCGGGGAGTTGACGGGCACGCACCCATGTGGAAGAAGAAATCTATATTTTGGGAGCTAGAATATTGGAAAGTCCTAGATGTCCGCTCTGCAATCGATGTGATGCATGTTACGAAGAATATTTGCGTGAACCTGCTAAGCTTCTTGGGCGTGTATGGGAAGACAAATGATACAAAGGAAGCACGGCAGGACCAGCAACTTTTGAAAGACCCAGATGACCGGCATCCGGAATGGTTTCAAGGTCGTGCCAGCTACGCTCTTACCAAAGAAGAGAAGGTCTTTTTTTTTGAATGCCTGAGCAGTATGAAGGTCCCGTCTGGCTTCTCGTCGAATATAAAGGGAATAATAAACATGTCGGAGAAAAAATTCCAAAACCTGAAGTCTCATGACTGCCACGTGATTATAACGCAATTGCTTCCGATTGCTTTGAGGGGGCTCCTACCGGAAAATGTTCGAGTAGCCATTGTGAAGCTATGTGCATTCCTCAATGCAATCTCTCAGAAGGTAATCAATCCAGAAGATCTACCACGGTTACAGAACGATGTGGTCCAATGCCTTGTCAGTTTCGAGTTGGTGTTCCCACCATCCTTCTTCGATATTATGACGCACCTCCTGGTCCACCTAGTCGAAGAGATTTCCATTCTCGGTCCTGTATTTCTACATAATATGTTCCCCTTTGAGAGGTTCATGGGAGTATTAAAGAAATATGTTCGTAACCGTGCTAGGCCAGAAGGAAGCATCGTCAAGGGCTATGGAAATGAGGAGGTAATTGAGTTCTGTATTGACTAGGTTCCTGACCTTAAGCCGATTGGTATTCCTCAATCGCGGCACGAGGGGAGACTAAGTGGAAAAGGCAAGATCGGAAGGGAATCCACGATATGTATGGACGGTCATTCTATGACTGAAGCACACCACACAGTTCTGCAAAATTCCAGCTTGGTGGCTCCGTACTTCGAGCAACACAAGAATATTTTACGCTCGGACAACCCGGGGAAGCCTGAATCCTGGATTAGAAAGGCCCACATGGAGACTTTCGGTAGTTGGTTGCGAAAACATTTAATGAATGACAATGATGTTGGAGATCAGCTGTACATGTTGGCCAAGAAACCATCTTCGACTATAACGACTTTCCAAGGGTACGAGATAAATGGGAATACATTTTACACCATCGCCCAAGATAAAAAGAGCACCAACCAAAACAGTGGTGTCCGCTTTGATGCAGCAACCGAGAATGGACAAAAGGTCACATATTATGGTTACATAGAGGAGATATGGGAACTTGACTATGGACCCTCCTTTAAGGTCCCTTTGTTCCGGTGCAAATGGTTCAAGCTAACAGGAGGTGGGGTAAAGGTGGACGAGCAATACGGAATGACAATGGTGGATTTCAACAATCTTGGTTACCTTGACGAACCATTCGTCCTTGCCAAAGATGTCGCTCAGGTTTTTTATTTGAAGGACATGAGTAGCAAACCGAGGAAACGGAAAGATAAGAAAACGATCAGTACATCATGCGATGATCCAAAGCGCCACATTGTTCTTTCAGGGAAAAGAAACATCGTGGGAGTGGAGGACAAGACAGACATATCAGAAGATTATAATATGTTTGGTGAAATTCCGCCCTTCAAAGTGAACACTGACCCAAGCATTAAGTTAAATGATGAGGATGCTCCATGGATACGGCACAATCGTAAGCAAGCAGGGACACAAGGGAAGAATTGATGTGTAATAATTTATTGTACCAAACTTTATATTTGGTCGATGAACTGAATGATGTATCAAACCTTTTGTCAAACTTTCAAGGGGTTTTAAAATGAATTAGTTTTATTTTTCTGATTTTTTTGATATATAATTATATTTTTAAGAAAAACAAAACAAAATAAATAAAGCAAAAAAGAAAACAAAAAACATTCCCGCAGAAGGCCCAGCAGGCCCACAGGTACCCTTTAGTCGCGGTTGTTGTCCCCAACCGCGACTAAAGGGTCTTTCTGCGCGGGAACTTAAGCGGCGCCAAAACCCTTTAGTCCCGGTTGGGGAGGCGGACCGCGACTAAAGTGTATCCTTTAGTCCCGGTTGGGGAGGCGGACCGCGACTAAAGGGTACCTTTAGTCGCGGTCTGCCTCCCCAACCGCGACTAAAGGTGCGTCTATAAATACTGCACTTAGCAGTTTTGCCACTTCCTATTCTCCTCTCTCTCGACGCCGAAGCGCTGCCCCGACGCCGATCGACGCCGAAGCCCTGCCCCGACGCCGACACCGAAGCCCTGCCCCGACGCCGACGCCGACGCCGAAGCCCTGCGCGCCGCCGCCCCCGTCCCCAGTGAGCGCCGCCTCCGCCCGTGCCTACCCTTGCCCGCCGCCCGTGCCTTGCGCCCTTGCCCTTGCCCGCCGCCCGCCGCCCGCCGCCCGACGCCCTGCCGCCCGCCGCCCGCTGGCCCTGCCTGCCGTCCTCCGCGCGCCGGCAGAAGAAGAAGAAGGAAGAAGAAAAAGGAAGAAGAAGAAGAAAGAAAAAGGAAAAGGGAAGAAGAAGAAAGAAGGAAGAAGAAAACAAAAGAAAAACAGAAGAAAAACAAGAAAAAGGAAGAAAAAAGGAAAAAGGAAGAAAAAAAAGAAAAAGGAAGAAAACAACAGAAGAAAAAAAGAAAGAAGAAAAAAAAGGAAGAAGAAAAAAAGAAAGAAGAAAGAAAGAAGAAAGAAAAAGGAAGAAGAAAAAACAAGAAAGAAAAAGGAAGAAGAAGAAAGAAAGAAGAAAGAGGAAGAAGAAAGGAAGAAGAAGAAAAAAAGAATTTTTACTTAAAGAATCTTATTTTTTAATTCCTCCTCCTCTATGTCCCCTTAATCTTATTTTTTAATTCCCTTATACTTAAAGAATTTTTACTACATGCAGGAGTGACATATGGCGGATGATAGAACCGAGCCGCTTAGGGATCCGGAGGCTGAACGTTATTTAATGGGCATCATCAACAACGAGATTCCTTATGTGCCGGGCTCAGAATATGAGCAACAAGAGGATGTAGTCTCTTCTTATCTGAACCTTGACGGTGGAACAGAGATTGTCGATGATCAAGAAGGTGAAGGAACAGACATTGTCGACGGAGGTCAACCGTCAACAACCGACGATCTCGAATTGCAAGTAGCAACCACCTCCGGCGAGGTATATATATACATTGAGCCTCTCGTGATACAAACTTACTGAAATGTGAATACATATGTATTAACGCGCGCGACTCTTTTTCTTTTTTTAGCCCTCCGGATCGAGTACGACAAAGCGTGGCAAATCCAAGGCGATGAAAACAGGAGAAACATATGCCATTGAGTTTGTCAGTGAAACCGGCAAGCCCCTACAGCACACCTCAAAGTTTATCAACCAATGCGGAGTCGTTGTTAGAGACAACGTCCCGATCACCGTCCAGGAATGGAAGGAGCCAAAGAAGGCACGTCTTGGTTTCAGTTTTGTCGACAAGAGAACGAAAAAGGATTGCTGGAGAAAGCTTATGGAACATTTCATTCTACCTCCGGAATACAACAAAGTCGATGAATTCGGTAACGAGGTTCCGGGTGGATGTCAGAGGAGGAGGCTAGTTAAAGAGTTCGCTCTTCAGAAGATGGGCGAAGCATTCCGGAACTTCAAGAAAAATTTAACCTGTGACTATGTCAACAAGGGCAAGACTCCGAATTTCAATGGACAACATGAGAAACTGAAAGATGATTGGCCAGAATTTATGAGGCAAAAGCAATCGGAGCATTTCAAGGAAATATCAAAAAAAAATAAGGATAATGCGAGTAAGAAAAAGTTCCATCATATTATGGGGCCAGGAGGATACCGCCTTTCGGAGCCTAGGTGGCAGAAGATGGAGGAGGACCCGAGGGTGCGAGGAATCCCTCTAGGTACAGAGGGATGGGACCCAAGGGCCAAAAGCTGGTGGTACGGGCATGGGGGATCGCTAGACCCGGAGACAGGGGTGTGTGTTCACCAGCAGAGACAGTTTGCTCCCACCCAAGCCCTTATTGACGCAATGACCCAAGCTCAAGAGGGATTGATCAAGTTCAACAGAGAGAAAGACGCACTGACAATAGCCCTCGGGAATGATGAACACGGAGGACGCGTACGAGGCAAAGGCAAAGTTCCGTGGAAAGTAGGGTTTTCCCAGGACAATGACCCGTACTGTTACAGAGGCCGTAAGAGAAAGACGGACCGGGATGCAGATCTTATGACGAAGTTAGCATCGGAACTCCATGAGTTGAAGCAGACCGTGCATGAACTAGTGAAAGAAAAATCGGCTGCAGGGCCGCATGAAGATCATGAAGCGGATCGCGGAAGCCAACAGCGGAGAAGCAGCGTGGCTTCCACGGATGCCCCGCCTGGTGCTAGTGCACCGATGATCGAGATTCATGCACCGGAGCCTCACTACCCCGTGGATGATGTAAAGGAGATGAAAGAATGTGATCTGCATTATCCCGTGGGGAACGTTTCCACGAAGGTAGCTAGCGGCAGTGCTTTACCCTGTACACCTGGAGCACTCCACCACAACAACCCCATTGCATATGGCTATGCTCGTGTCACGGTGGAAGACATAGTCCAAGGGTTTGAGGACCTGGAGATTGACAAACCTACACCTGAAGGGGAGAGAAGACTTGGAGATGTCAAGCGCCAGTTCATTCTATGGAAAAAGAAGTACATAGTGTTTCCAGGCGAGGCGCCAAGGCTAGCAAGTCCACCCCCCTCCGATGGTGGTGGTGGTGGTGGCGGTGGTGGCGGTGGTGGTGGTCGTGGTGGTTCACCTACACCTCCTTCACGCCATTCGACGCCGTCCCCCGATCCACAACCTCCGGCGGGTACGACGCCCCCCAATCCTCCTCCGGCGGGTACGACGCCCCCCAATCCACCTCCGGCGAAGAAGCAGAAGCAGGCGGACAGCAAGGAAACCCGCTCCTGGACTATTAACCTAAGACCACAAGGGTACCGGAGCCATCACTGAAGCCTCTCCTCCCAAGGCCTGGGGAACTTAGTGAAGCTGAAATCAAATTGGCCGCGTCTGCTGATTATGAGAAATGGAAGGCGGATATGAAGGCGAAAAAAGAGCCTGAGCCCAAGCAAGTATTCACTGAGAAGCAAAAGAAGTGGGCTAAGGATTTTTTGACGACACCGTCCCAAGCCGAGCTGAATATGCCTGACGACTATGGACATGAACTTCGTAGGCAAGCAAAAATATTGAAGGAGGAGAAAGAAGAAAGTAAAAAAAGCGGGAAACAAGTTGACCAGCTCGGGATGCAGAAGAAACAATCGATCCCCCCGCTCATAGTGAAAGCCGGTCCGGAAGAGGACCCCGTGATCATAGCAGCTGCGGCAGCACTTGGATTGACTGTAGCGGGTGCCATGAAACAAGCGTCCGAGATGGGTTTGACTCTTCGTGCCTTCTTAGACCTTGAGGATGCGCCAGTATGTGAGATAGCATTACAATATGTGCGGAATGGGCCTCTCGTCGAGCCTGCGCAGGAAAAGAGTCTACCACCACAAATGCGAAATCTGCTACGTTGGTACAAGCAATTCATAACATGGGCCGACAAAGAATATGTTTATGCGGATGTTACAGATGAGCATCACACCAAACGGTACTCTGTAGAAGTTCATATGAGTGAATTGTTCCAGCTGTTCAATCTGCGCGACCTCGACAAATCTATGCTGAGTTGCTACGTTCTGTAAGTGATTTATTTCTACCTCATCTCGTTCTTCATTGCCTGCACTATATATATATATATATATTGTCCTAACTATATTGTTGCGTACGCTATTATGCAGATTGAAGATTTGGGAATGCAAAATAAGAAACATCCATGATGTTGGGTTCATTGACCCACATATCGTTAATGGACATGTGTTACAACATCACCCCGAAGACGTGGAGAAAGACCTGTACAAGTTTCTTAGAAAGCATCAACTCAAAAGTCATATTCTATTTCCTTACCATTTTGGGTGAGTGTTTCTCTCTTGTGCCCATTCTCTTTTGTTTACTCCATGCATGGTATGTCTAATCGATGAGTTATGCATGACTGTGCATGTAACGTGTCCGCAGGTTCCACTGGATTCTGCTAAATATTGAACTTCACACCTCCAGAGTTCTAATCATGGACTCTATGGATTCGGATCCAAAGCGTTGGGCCGACATGAGAAAAATGCTGCAAAAGTAATTATTTTCAATCATTTGAGCTCTATATCGATCGGTCTCTTTCGTTCATTTCCTAATATCAAGTAACTAATAACTCCCTTATTCATTTAATTTTCTTTGCCCTGTAGGGTTTGGAGACGGTTCTCAGAAGAAATTGTCGGTGAATTCAAACATGAACTAGATTTCAGAAGGTTAGTTAATGTGGATAAGCAGCCACCGGGGACCAATCTATGTGGATACTATGTTTGTGAGAACATCCGGAGACACACCACTGAGCGAAAGGCATCAGATAGCGTGCGGAACGCGACGGATAACTTGCGGAGGAGGCTTAGTCCAGAAGCTCGCTTCCGACCAATTCAAGAAGAATTAGCAGGATTTTTCATGAGGGAAGTCATCAATCCTAAAGGAGAACACTATACCAAGGACGAAGAAATTTATATGCATACCCGAGATTGAAACTTGTTCGAAGTTGTATATGGTCATCCATCCTAATTGTGTATGAAAACTTGTTCGAAGTTGTATATGGTCACCCGAGATTGAATATATATTATATATTCCTCTTGAATTCTTCTTGTTTGAAATTTCATATGCATGTATATAGTAGCGTAGAATATGTGTACTGAAACTTCATCAAAAATAAAATAAAACACAAAATAAAATATAAAACAAATAAAACACTACAAATTAAAAAGAAACCAGGTTTAGGGGGGCTGAAACCCTAAACCTGCGGAGGAGGCCTTTAGTCCCGGTTGGCCACGAGAACCGGGACTAAAGGTCCTCCGCCCCGACGGACCACGGGCGCCCACGTGGACGGGCCTTTAGTCGCGGTCTGTAAGAGGCGCGACTAAAGGGGGGGGTCTTTAGTCGCGCATATTTAGTCCCGGTTGCACAGCCGGGACTAAAGGCTGTTGCGAACCGGGACTAAAGGGCTTTTTTCTACCGGTGCAGCCTTCTTTGGCCAGACCTCGCACGAGACCACCGGCGGTACGCGCGTACTCATACATTTTTTTGCTGCACCAAAACGCACGTACGTACGTCTTCCAGTAAGTTGATATACGACTTTGATTGGTCGTGCTTGTGCTGTATGTGTATGCAGGAGGCTCACAAGGGGGATACAAGTTCATAGAGGAGATAGACATGAAGAACGATCCACTCTACTACGGACGGGGACCGATTCAGTTGACAGGGCAGTCCAACTACAGGGCCGCCGGGGCCGCGCTGAACCAGCCCCTGGAGAGCAACCCGGAGATAGTGGCCAACAACCCGGTGGTCTCCTTCCAGACGGCACTCTGGTACTGGATGACGGCGCAGTCGCCCAAGCCGTCCTGCCACGACGTCATCCTCGGCAACTGGACACCCACGGACGCCGACAACGCCGCCGGCCGGCTGCCCGGCTACGGCGTCACCACAAACATCATCAACGGCGGGGTCGAGTGCGGCATGGGCCAGATGCCAAACGACCCCAACGCGGGCCGCATCGCCTACTACAAGCGCTACTGCGACATGCTCGACACCACCTACGGCGACAACCTTGACTGCTACTCCCAGAAGAATTTCGCTGCCTAGTTTTACTATTGAGCTTAGCTTACCACAGCGCAGTGTACGCAACTAAATTCTATGTCTATCCATTATGAATAATAAGTGGCATACGCCATCGTGGAATAAAGATCCATCGGTACGGTTACACAGTATAAACCATTCATTTTGTTCTTCAGAGTTCTATAAAAGTTTGAGTAAATAGCAAGCCCTTTCTTTACTGTATGCAAATCCCATTTTTTCAATGATTTTCCCATCGAGACCAGTCAGATGAGAAAAATAAAACTTAGGACTACAAATAAGACCGTGCTCCTTCTTTTTCATAAAATGGGGTGGTTTGGTTGTTGATCCGTTAATCAAATAAATTAGATCGTTAGATCGAATCAAGAATTTCACTATATCCATTTCTTATACCTTCTATTTTATATGATATTTCTTAAGAATAAACCATAGGGATAGGGTCTAGAATAAAAGTAACAAAGTGAATAAAAAGAGAGGGATAGGGTCTTAATATTGCTAATATTTTCTTTAGAAAAACCTGTAATTTTATTCATACTCATCATGACAATTACAGATACAATGATTTCGATCTAAGATCCAAGAAAAATACAAAGTAACTCCTAAAACTAACAATTACAATGAAATCTCTTGGAAGCACCTTCTTCGCGGTATCAGTCTTTGCTAGAAGAAAAACTCCAAAGACTTTGATAAAGAGGCAGTAATTTGACTGGAACAACAATTTTGTCTATCTTTCACCCACACGAACATTATCATTAATGTTTTTTGAAAGCGCCTTAAGTAGTCCATTCAAAAAGATGGGAAGCCTTGATCGATGAGCGTACTTGGACCAAGAATGATCCTCTAGAGTGCGGGCCATCGAATCACGATATCTTCACCATGGTGTCGATAAAAGATTTCACCTCCACAAAGAATCAAACAAAAAAAAATGCTTGACACATCAATGTAAACTCATCATTTCCGAATAATTTGATCTGCGATGACAGAAAACTCTTCAATCTCATGGCACCGCCAAAACAACGAGAGTACTTTTATTCTCACAAAATACGAAGATCACTAGACGTTGACGGAAAACATGAATCTTCAGGATGCGAGGTTCCCCCACCTCGCAGCGCGAAGATGGCAGCCAGAGGCGAGGGGACCAAAAAATCCTGGCGGCGGCTGCGGCTGTCTCTTGCTGCGCCGTTCACGGAACTCTATTTTTGAAACAAAATAAAACTTACGTTAGCTAGCATATTTGGTGGGATACTTTGTGGGCCATAGCGTTTAAAACAGGCATGACTAGTTATAAAAGGAAATGTCACTGGTCCTAAAAAAAACGTCCCAAAACAGCAACATTCCCTTGGACATCGGTCGGATGAGTCAAAACATAAAATTAAATATGATTGCCGGTCTACGAAATGATCATAGACAACAAGAACGAGTCATATAATAAAATAAGGACGCCGATAAGGGTCTGCCCACACAGTTGTGTGGTGTTCAAGAGGATCAGCCCACACATCTACGTGTGGGCAAAACAAGTAATGTCCACACGCCTTTTTTTTTCTCGCGGTCCCTCTCACATGCCTACGTGTGGGCAAAATAGATAATGCCCACACGCCTGTACGTCAGGCCTACTACCTTATGGTCCCGCACGTCCTGACAGTCACCAGCGTCCCCGCAGTTGCCATGGTCTGGACCCTCTTCCATGTTCATTTAACTGCAGTTGTCATGTCGCTGAACTATAATTGCCATGTCGGACAACTATAGTTGCCATGGTTGCTCAACTGCAGTTGCCATGTATGGTCTGGTCTACTGCAGTTGCCATGATTTCAAAACTTTAGGAGTTGTCACCTATTAACACTAGGCAGTTGAAAGAGTTGACATGTGCTCACAAGCACGCCAGGGCAGTTGCCATGTAAAAAGAAAGAGTTGCCATCTGCTTACGTGCACACTAGCGCAGTTGCCATGTACCATGCAAAAACACACGGCAACTCGGATAAAAGAGAGTTGTCATCTGCTTACGTGCACACTAGGCAGTTGCCGTGTATCCTGCAAAACACATGGCAACTGACATGTTCGGGTTAAAAAAAAGAGTTGCCATCTGCTTACAAGCACACTAGGACAGTTGCCATGTACACTGCAAAACACATGACAACTGACAGCTTGGGTGTGGGAGAGAAGACGGGCGAGATGGCAAATGCCCACACACCAGTCCTTGTGCGTGAGTGAAAATTGACGTGTGAGCGAACTACTAAACGCCCACACACCGACCCCTCCGTGTGGTGAAACGGACGTGTGGGCGACCGAGTGAATGCCCACATATCAGCCCAGTCCTACGTGGTACCACAAACATGCCAAGATTCGTGCACCCACAAATGAACGCGGATCCACGCATGTGGGCGGGATGCAAACGCCCACACGTGTGGACGTTAGTGTTTCCATAAAATAAAGCATGGTCGCCAGTCTAAATAACGAACTGAGAGAGCAAATTTTGTGGGCCTTTTGAGACCGGATAGATCGGGCAAAAAGTGAATTTGTCGTGAGAATTGTCCCTAGTCCAAAAAATGCAGGACACAACATATTTCGTGGGTGTGCATTGGGATTTTAGAGCTCAAAGAGCCCAGCTTGATGGGCCGCCGCTATACTTGGAGCAACGAACACCGCGTGCCCACCCTAGTCAAGATCCACATATGGTTATCCATGGCGGATTGGGATGACAGCCACCACGATCACCTCTTGCAAGCTCTGGCTTCCTCCTTCTCGGATCACTGCCCGATCATGATGTCAACCAACGTGTCCTTCCACAGAAAGTCGCGATTCCACTTCCAAACCTTCTGGTCATCTATCCCGGGTCCGAGGACACGGTGCATGCTGCTTGGAATGCTCCTCCACCCAAAGCGGACCCCTTTGTCGATCTTTTTCTCCGGCTCAAAGCCACGGCCAAGGCCCTCACCAAGTGGAGCCAAGCTCACATCGGCAATATCAAAGAGTGGCTGCTGCTAGCTGTTGGGTGTCTAGCCCTAGCCCTCCCTCTCACCGGAACTCTCTCTCTCTGTACTCTCTCTAGAATGATCAGAGGAAGAAGAAAGGAGACACGGTGGTTCCGGCGCACGAACGCCTGCCGCACGAACGGCGTCTTCCTCGAGCACGAACTCGAGCCCCACTCAAACAACAGTACGCGGGGTGGAGCTTTATACACGGGCGCGCCCACACGACGCCGTGCTCCCCACTCCTCCACGCCCGCACGCTCCGCACGCCCTGGCTCACGCACCCGTCGCGCACCAACGCGATCAACGTGGCCGGTCTCCAACAGAACGCCGCGGTCACCCCCGCCACTATCGCCAACTACCAATGCAACAGGTGCGCACACAGACGCGCAGCCCGCGCCACACACACACGCACGCACACAAGCCATACACTAGTCGGACCATGGCCAAACCAAGGCCAGACTATGCCTAAACATGGGCTCGACGCGGCCACCGACCGGACTGGCATGCCCGACACCGGTCACCTCGGCAGGGACATGGCTTATGCGCCAACAATCACCCCCTGAGCCATGACATCGCCTGACTCGTCGTCGTCGTCGTTGTAGCCGCCACCGCCCTGACGTCGCTGTCACGCTTGCCACCGTGCCGCCGTGCCCTTCGAGTGCAGCCCCACGTCCCCGCGCTCCCGGCCCGCGCTCCCGCCGCACACGTACGCGATCTGCGCAACCAGGTCCAGCGCCTCGACGCGGTCCACACCGCGGTCCCGACGCGCCCGACGCGTCCGGCGCGCACCCATAACACGCACCGGTCGCGCCCGGCTCGCCGCCGCGCTTATTGCCCTTGCACCGCTGCGCCGTCAACCGCAGCGCAGCGCCTCCACGGTCGTCGCGCCGAGCCGCCGCAGCCTCTGCGCCACCACGCAGGTCCTCCGCGGCCTCCTCGTCTCCACGATCGCCGCTGCTCGTTGCGTGCACGGCATCACCGTGCATGGCCGCGCATCGCAGCCGACGCGTCCATGTCCGCCGTGCTCACCGCGGCCGCCGCCGCAGCCTCCGTCTCCGCCGCGCTCGCCGTGCGCGCCGCGGACGCGGCCGCATGCCATGGCCGCCCCCCGAACCTGTGGCTCTGAATACCAAATGTTGGGTGTCTAGCCCTAGCCCTCCCTCTCACCGGAACTCTCTCTCTCTCTCTGTACTCTCTCTAGAATGATCAGAGGAAGAAGAAAGGAGGGAGACACAAGACACGGTGGTTCCGGCGCACGAACGCCTGCCGCACGAACGGCGTCTTCCTCGAGCACGAACTCAAGCCCCACTCAAACAACAGTACGCGTGGTGGAGCTTTATACACGGGCGCGCCCACACGACACCGTGCTCCCCACTCCTCCACGCCCGTACGCTCCGCACGCCCTGGCTCACGCACCCGTCGCGCACCAACGTGATCAACGCGGCCGGGCTCCAACAGAACGCCGCGGTCACCCCCGCCACTATCGCCAACTACCAACGCAACAGGTGCGCACACAGACGCGCAACCCGCGCCACACACACACGCACGCACACAAGCCATACACTAGTCGGACCATGGCCAGACCAAGGTCAGACTATGCCTAAACATGAGCTCGACGCGGCCACCGACCGGACTGGCACGCCCGACACCGGTCACCTCGGCAGGGACATGGCTTATGCGCCAACACTAGCCAATGAGGTGATTCTCCATCTCGACCGCGTCATGGACACGCGCCATCTTCAGACGCCGAAACATGGCTGAGGCGAGAGCTCAAGAAAACGACGCTCGGCCTGGCCTCCCTCCAGCGCACCATTATCGTCGCATAAAGGATGGCGACGCCGACACCCAATACTTCCGGCTGTTTGTGAGTCATCGACGGCGGCAGAACCATCTGTTTAGGCTCAAGGATGGGCCGATCAAAGCCACAACTACGAAGGGCGTGTGTTCTATCGCGGGGAACTACTTCCAGCGCCTCCTGGAATTGGAAACCCCTTCAAGCAGAGAGCACTCCATTGATCTTTATGCCCTTGGTCTTCCATGTTGAATATATGGTTGTGCATGTATATTGTATATCTTGGCCCACTTCCTAGTCATTTTATAGTTGAGGTTGAGGCCCATTTTGTACACCCATATATACGTGCGTTATGCACCGATCAATACATCGTGTTGCATTGCCAAAGTAATCTCCCTCAACATGGTATCATACCTACGATCCTAACCCTAAACCCTGTCGTCGCTGCCGCGATCTCCATCGACGCCGCCTCCGCCGCTGCCGCACCCCACCGCCGCTGCCGCCGCGTCTCCAACGCCGCCGCTAGTGTCCATCCGCCGCCTCCTTCCCCCTACCTGCTTTCGCTCCCTCTCCCCTAACCCTAACCAAGCCGCACCGCCACCCCAAGCCGCCGCCACCCGTAGCCACCACACCTCCCCTTCTCCCGAGCCGCGCCGCACCATCCCTCCTCCCGCGCTACATGGAGTCCCCCGGTTCCTCCGCCTCCACCCGCACCACCCACACCAACCTGTTCGCCGGCCCCGACCCCGTTCTCATCCGCCATCTCAATATCCTCGGTCGGGTTCCCGTCATCCTCGATCACCTCACCTCCACCTACTATGCCTGGAAGACGTATTTCTTCCTTGTGTTTTGTGAGTACAATCTCCGGGATCACGTTGATGGCTCCGTGGACTCCCGGTTCATGGAGAACAATGAAGAGTGGATGACCATTGACGCCACCCTCATCCGTTGGTTCTACACCACCATCTCAAAGGACCTCTTCCACACAGTGATCTCCGCCGAGGATGATGCTCACGCCGTCTAGACCAAGCTCAATGGCCTCTTCACCGACAACGCGCTCCAGCGCAATGTTTTCTTACACGGCTAGTTTTTTGGGTGTCAGTAGCACGACTCATCCATTGACGACTATTGCATGCGCCTCAAGAAGCTTGTCGACGAACCCTGTGACCTCGGTGAGAAGGTCTCCGACGAGCTTCTTCTCAGCACGCTCATTGATACGTCTCCAACGTATCTATAATTTATGAAGTATGCATGCCATGTTTACAATAATTTTATGGTATGATTTGCATGGAACTAACCCGGACTGACGCTGTTTTCAGCAGAACTATTGTGGTGTTGTTTTTTGTGCAGAAATGAAAGTTCTCCAAACACCGCGAAACTTTTTATGGATTTTTTTTGGACCAGAAGAGAACCATTGGGCCAGAGCAGCACCTAGGGGGGTGTCCCAAGGGGGCGCAACCCACCAGGGCGCGCCTGGGCCCTGGTGGGTTATGCCCATCTCGGTGGCCTCCCTTACCCCTTCTTCGCCCTATAAATTCCCAAATATTCTGAAAACCCTCGAGGAGACCCTAGATCGGAAGTTCCGCCGCCGCAAGGCTCTGTAGCCACCGAAAACCAATCGAGACCCCGTTCCGGCAGCCTGCCGGAGGGGGGGGGGGGAATCATCTCCGGTGGCCATCTTCATCATCCCGGCGGCCACCACGATGAGGAGGAAGTAGTCCATCCTCTGGATTGAGGGTTTGAACCAGTAGCTATGTGTTTAATATCTCTCTCGCGCAATCTTGAGATGTCACGATCTTGATGTATCATGGGATTTGTTAACATAGATGGATCATATGATGTTTCTCCCCTCTCTACACTTGTTGTGATGAACTGAGTCTTTACCCTTTGAAGTTTTGTCTTGTCAGATTGAATTTTCAGATCTGAGAACACATGATATATGTCTTGCATTTGAATACCCGTGGTGACAATGGGGTATTATTTTGATTCACTTGATATATGTTATGGCACTCAACTTGTGGATTCCCGAGGTGACTATCGGGTAATCTATGCATAGGGGTTGATGCACGTTTTTATTATCTTTTCTCCGATAGAAACTTTGGGGTCGCCTTGTAGTTCTTTGTGTGGATTGAGTATTATGAATCTGAAATTGTTTGATACATATCGTATAATTAACTTATGGGTACTCGCGGTGACATTGGGGCATCTAGGTGACATTAGAGTTTGTTGATATGCGTCATATATGGTGTTATTTTAGTACGAACTCTTGATTAGATCGATCGGAAAGAATAGCTTGCTGTTATTTTAGTACGAACTCTAGGATAGATTTGAGGTGGTTTCGTACCCTACAAACAATTTCTATCTTTTGTTCTCCGCTAATAGGAACTCGGAAGTGATTTTTTATTGCACTTTGAGGGATAATCACATGATCCAACTATGTTAGCATTGTTGAGAGATTGCACTAGTGAAAGTAGGCATCCTAGGCCTCATTTTCCATTATTGCAATATCGTTTGTGCTATGTTTTACTATTTACTACCTTGCTGGTTTTTATTGTTCGCACTGCAAAAACTCATATCTATTATCCATACTACACTTTTATCACCATCTCTTCGCCGAACTAGTGCACCTATACAATTTGCCATTGTATTGGGTGTGTTGGGGACACAAGAGATTTCTTTTATTTGATTGCAGGGTTGCTTGAGAGAGACTATCTTCATCCTACGCCTCCCACGGATTGATAAACCTTAGGTCATCCACTTGAGGAAAAATTGCTACTGTCCTACAAAACTCTGCGCTTGGAGGCCCAACACAAGTCTACAAGAATAAAATTGCGTAGTAGACATCAAGCTCTTTTCTGGCGCCATTGCCGGGGAGGTGAGTACATGAAGGTATATCTTTAGATCTTGCAATCGAATCTTTTAGTTTCTTGTTTTATCGCTAGTTTGGTTTATAAAAAGAAAACTATAAAAAAATGGAATTGAGGTTGCATCATATTATTGATCATCTTTATGGTTCAGGAAGTTGTGCTCAGTTGATAGAAGAAGAATTTAATAAAACGATTGGCATGAATGATGATCATGATGGCAATGTTGTTAGTATGAATTCTTTGAATATCCATGATGTTAATGATATGCAAAGCTACAAGCTTGGGGATGCTATGTTTGATGAAGATAATATTTTCACTCCCCCAAGTTTTGGTGAGATAAATTATTATGATGATAGGATGCCTCCTATTTATGATAATTATAATGATGAAAGTGGATTTGGAGAGGTCATGACTTTATTTAGTGATGAATCCACCATTTTGGATGAGGCATCAATTGACCATGATAACAAGGTTGCTATCTATGATGATTATGGTGATGACATGTATGCTATAAGGAGTAATGATAACCATGAAACTTGTCATCATGATTTTAATTTTCACTCTCATGATAGTTATTTTGTTAAGTTTGCTCCCACTACTATTGTTGAGAAGAAATTTGCTTATGTGGAGAGTAATAAGTTTTCTATGATTATGTGTCATGAAAAGAATGCTTTATGTGATGGTTATATGGTTGAATTTCTTCATGATGCTACTGAAAATTATTATGAGAGAGGAACATATGCTTTTACATATCTCAATAATATCAAATTCCCTTTCTTTGTGTTGAAAGTTTTGAAGTTATGCATGTTTTGCCTTCCTATGCTTATTGATTCTTGTTCCCATGAATTATTTGCTCACAAAATCTCTATGCATAGGAAGTGTGTTAGGCTTAAATGTGCTTACCATGTGATTCATGATGCTCTTTTTCATGTTTCAATTCTTATCTTTTATGCGAGCATCATTGAAATAATCATGCCTAGCTAAAAGGCATTAAAGAATGGCGCTTGTTGGGAGGCAACCCAACACTTTTACCTACTGTTTTTGTGGGTTCACATGATTAGGCTACTGTAGTAATCATGTTTTATTTTCTTTGTTTCAATAAAGTGCCAAGTAAAGCCTTTGGGATCATGTTGGGGGATGGTTGATTTGATCTTGCTGAAAAACAGAAACTTTTGCACTCGCAAAAATAACTCTCATTTTTAATAGAAGAGTGATTTTGAGTTGATTCTTTTTGCAGAAGATTAATATACAAATTCCTCACGTGGTACTAAGTTTTTCATAATTTTTGGAGTAGCAGAAGTATGGTTTGAGTACAGATTACTACAGACTATTCTGTTTTTGACAGATTCTGTTTTTAATGCATAGTTTGCTTGTTTCCTTGTTTCTATGGCTTATATTGCTCAATATAAATTGTGGAAATGATATTCTACAGTAGGAGTTGTGTGGATACAATTATGAATCTTGTCTTTGACAGTACCAGAGTGAAATGTTTTGCTCTTTATCATACTAATCTATCTCACAAAGTTCTGTTAAGTTTTTTGTGATTGAAGTTTTCAAATTGTGGGTGAGATATCGATATGAGGAGAATAAGGAGTGAGAATAACTTAAGATTGGGGATGCCCAAGGCACTTCCAAGGTAATATTCAATTAATATCCAAGCAACTAAGCTTGGGGATGCCCCAGAAGGCATCCCCTCTTTCGTCTCCAACATTATCGGTAACCTTACTTGAGGCTATATTTTTATTCGTCACATGATATGAGTTTTGCTTGGAGGGTAATTTTATTTTGTTAGGATTTTCTTTATGTTATTTACAATAATTTTTTTCATCTTTAATTTCAATAAAAGTGGCAATGATAGCCTTTGCCATGCTTATTTTGCAAGTATACATGTTGCTGTTTCAAAACAGAAAGTTTATCGCTGTTGCAAAAATTTCCTAGAAAATTCAGAATGTGATGAAATGCTGAAACTTTTTGCAAAATAAGCTCTGATAAATCTCCTAAAATGTGGTAATTGTTTCAGAATTTTTGGAGTTAGGGAAGTATGGTGAATATTGCATTCTTTATAGACTGTACTGGTTTGGCAGATTGCTGTTATGTTTGCATTGTTTGCATATGTTTGCTTGTTTAATGATTCTATTTGAGGATAGGAGTATTAAATATGCAGAGGTATTTAGTATGCAATGTTGAATAATAATTTTAGTAATTTGCTACAACAGAGAATGATAAGGTTTTGCACTGATTTATACTAACTTATCTCACGAGTTCTTGTTGAGTTTTGTGTGGATGAAGTTTTTGAGATTTAGGGAAACCGTGATGTGAGAGGAATTAAGGAGGCACAAAATCTCAATCTTGGGGATGCCCAAGGCATCCCAAGTTAATATTCCAATAAGTCTCAAGCATCTAAGCTTGGGGATGCCCCGGTAGGCATCCCACCTTTCTTCTTTAACAATTATCGGTTAGTATCGGTTGAGCCTAAGTTTTTGCTTCTTCACATGATGTGTGCTATTCTTAGAATGTCATTTTTTTTCTTGCTGTTTTAAAAAATTACTTCGGTCTAAAAGTTTTAAATAAAAGAGAGTCCTCAAATAGCTACCCGTTTACATAACTACTCACTTGATCTTCACTTATATCTTTTTGGAGTAGCATGTCATTTACTCTTGTGCTTCACTTATACCCTATGAGTAAATTGTTGAATGAATTGAATATCATGAAGTTGAAATTACATGTTCATATCATGCCTAGTAGTGGCTTCAAATTGGGTTTAGAAAGTGAAAGCTTTTGAAGCTTGAAAATCACAATATTGGTCATACAAGCAATTCATGAATGATTAGTAGAAGGAAGAGAACTTTCACATGAAAATACACTATCTTGGAAATCTTTTGTGATTGTGAGCCCCCATCAAAATATAATATGCGAAAATTATTGAAGTTTGACAAGGAATACAACATAATGATCTATGTTTGTTCATATTCACATAGAAGTTATATTGGCATAGATCCTTCAACATGTAGTGCTTGCCCCCCATCTTTGCTAGCCAAAAATTCCACACCAAGTAGAGATACTACTTGTGCATCAAAAAAAACCTTAAACCCAAATCTTATTTTCAACAGTCCACCATACCTACCTAAGAATTGAGCAAGATCCTTCAAGTAAGTTGTCATCGGTGCAATAAGGCAATAAAAATTGCTTCTAAAAGTGTTAGATCATTTAGTGTAACAGAAAATTGAGTGTTGTACGAACTTGTGATGGCAAAGAATAAAAGCGAAAGACTGCATAACAAAGGTTGCAATATAATGTGACAATCTTTTGCACTACGGGGTTGAGCATACAAACAAATAAGTGCATGGTAACCTCTGCTTCCCTCTGCGAAGGGCCTATCTTTTACTTTTATGTATTTACTTTCATGCAAGAGTCAATGTTTTTCCCTCTATTCCTTTTTATTTTTCTCCTTTGGCAAGCATCATGTGGTGAGGAAAGATCTATGCACATATATCCAGTTGGATATGGGTAGCATGAGTTACTATTGTTGACATCACCCTTGAGGTGAGTACGTTGGGATGCGAAATTATAAACCCCTATCTTTCTATGTGTCTGATTGAAACGTTTTGCTCATGTGTATGCGGTGAGTGTTAGAAATCATAGAAGACTATATGACGGTTGAGTTTGTGGAGCTCTTACTTAGACTATGTTGAATAAGTTGAATTACAATTGCTTGGTGACTGAGAACATAGGTTGTTGAGTTTAAAGAGAAATCATTGTTTGAACGTTAACATGTGAATTGGTTGCTACTATAACCTGAGAAGTTTTATAAGAAAGAATTGATGTTATGATGCTAGGAAAAGTGATTGAAATTGTCGTTGATCAAACTTGTGCACTTTGCTAGCATTCACACTTCATAAATTATTTCTTTTATCATTTACCTACTCGAGGACGAGTAGGAATTAAGCTTGGGGATGCTGATACGTCTCCAACATATCTATAATTTATGAAGTATTCATGCCATGTTTACAATAATTTTATATGGTTTTGGTATGATTTGCATAGAACTAACCCGAACTGGCGTTGTTTTCAGCAGAACTACTGTGGTGTTGTTTTTTGTGCATAAATAAAAGTTCTCCAAACACCGTGAAACTTTTTGTGGATCTTTTTTGGACCAGAAGAGAACCATTGGGCCAGAGCAGCACCTAGGGGGTGTCCCGAGGGGGGCACAACCCACCAGGGCACGCCTGGGCCCCCAGGCGCGCCCTGGTGGGTTGTCCAACCTCAGTGGCCTCCCATACCCCTTCTTCGCCCTCTAAATTCCCAAATATTCCGAAAACCCTCGGGGAGACCCTAGATCGGAAGTTCCGCTGCTGCAAGGCTCTGTAGTCACCGACAACCAATCAGGACCCCGTTCCGACACCCTGCCAGAGTGGGGGGAATCATCTCCAATGGCCATCTTTATCATCCCAGCGGCCACCATGATGAGGAGGAAGTAGTCCATCCTGGGGGCTGAGGGTTTGTACCGGTAGCTATGTGTTTAATCTCTCTCTCGCGCGATCTTGAGATGTCATGATCTTGATGTATCATGGGCTTTGTTAACATAGATGGATCATATGATGTTTCTCCCCTCTCTACACTTGTTGTGATGAATTGAGTCGTTACCTTTGAAGTTTTGTCTTGTCGGATTGAATTTTCATATCTGAGAACACATGATATATGTCCTGCATATGAATACACGTGGTGACAATGGGGTATTATTTTGATTCACTTGATATATGTTATTGCACTCAACTTGTGAATTCCCGAGGTGACTTTGGGGTAATCTATGCATAGGGGTTGATGCACGTTTTAATTATCTTTTCTCCGATAGAAACTTTGGGGTCTCCTTGTAGTTCTTTGTGGAATGAGTATTATGAATCTGAAATTGTTTGATAAATATCGTATAATTAACTCATGGGTACTCGCGGTGACATTGGGGTATCTAGGTGACATTAGAGTTTGTTGATATGCATCATATATTGTGTTATTTTAGTACGAACTCTTGATTAGATCGATCGGAAAGAATAGCTTGCTGTTATTTTAGTACGAACTCTAGGATAGAATGATTGGAAAGAATAGCTTTGAGGTGGTTTCGTACCGTACAAACAATTTCTATCTCTTGTTCTCCGCTAATAGGAACTCGGAAGTGATTCTTGATTGCACTCGTAGGGATAATCATATGATCCAACTATGTTAGCATTATTGAGAGATTGCACTAGTGAAAGTATGCACCCTAGGCCTCATTTTCCATTATTGCAATACCATTTGTGCTCCGTTTACTATTTACTACCGTGCTGTTTTTTATTGTTCGCACTACAAAAACTCATATCTACTATCCATACTACACTTTTATCACCATCTCTTCGCCGAACTAGTGCACCTATACAATTTGCCATTGTATTGGGTGTGTTGGGGACACAAGAGATTTCTTGAATTTGATTGCAGGGTTGCTTGAGAGAGACTATGTTCATCCTATGCCTCCCATGGATTGATAAACCTTAGGTCATCCACTTGAGGGAAAATTGCTACTGTCCTACAAAACTCTGCGCTTGGAGGCCCAACACGAGTCTACAAGAATAAAGTTGCGTAGTAGACATCACTCATCGCCGCCTAAATGACGACTTCGGAAACGCCGCCTTCAACATACCCCTCATCACCTATCCGAATTTTCCCAAGGTCATGGCGTACCTGAAGCTTGAGGAACGGAGGATGAAGATGTCGCGCACTCGGGCCAGTCACACGGCCCTCACCGCCGGCACCCGCGGTGCTGCCCCGCCCGCCGCCCCGGCTCCTCAGCTGCGGCCTTTCCTGGGCCTCTACCAGGTGATAACCCACAAGTGTAGGGGATCGCAACAGCTTTCGAGGGTAAAGTATTCAACCCAAATTTATTGATTCGACACAAGGGGAGCCAAAGAATATTCTTGAGTATTAGCAGTTGAGTTGTCAATTCAACCACACCTGGATAACTTAGTATCTGCAGCAAAGTATTTAGTAGCAAAGTAATATGATAATAAAGGTAACGGAAGCAAAAGTAAAAATAATTGTTTTTGGGTTTTTGTAGTAGTTGTAACAGTAGCAACGGAAAAGTAAATAAGCGAAGAACAATATGTGAAAAGCTCGTAGGAAATGGATCAGTGATAGATAATTATGCCGGATGCGATTCCTCATGTAATAGCTATGACATAGGGTGACACAGAACTAGCTCCAGTTCATCAATGCAATGTAGGCATGTATTCCGTAAATAGTCATACGTGCTTATGGAAAAGAACTTGCATGACATCTTTTGTCCTACCCTCCCGTGGCAGCGGGGTCCTAGTGGAAACTAAGGGATATTAAGGCCTCCTTTTAATAGAGAACCGGAACAAAGCATTAGCACATAGTGAATACATGAACTCCTCAAACTACGGTCATCACCGAGAAGTATCCCGATTATTGTCACTTCGGGGTTGTCGGATCATAACACATAATAGGTGACTATAGACTTGCAAGATAGGATCAAGAACACACATATATTCATGAAAACATAATAGGTTCAGATCTGAAATCATAGCACTCGGGCCCTAGTGACAAGCATTAAGCATAGCAAAGTCATAGCAACATCAATCTCAGAACATAGTGGATACTAGGGATCAAACCCTAACAAAACTAACTTGATTACATGATAAATCTCATCCAACCCATCACCGTCCAGCAAGCCTACGATGGAATTACTCACGCACGGCGGTGAGCATCATGAAATTGGTGATGGAGGATGGTTGATGATGACGACAGCGACGAATCCAACTCCCCGGAGCCCCGAACGGACTCCAGATCATCCCTCCCAAGAGAGATTAGGGCTTGGCGGCGGCTTCGTGTCGTAAAACGCGATGAAACTTTCTCTCTGATTTTTTTCTCCCCGAACGTGAATATATGGAGTTGGAGTTGAGGTCGGTGGAGGTCCAGGGGGTCCACGAGATAGGGGGCGCGCCCCCTGTCTTGTGGACAGGGTGTGGGCCCCCTGGTGTATTTATTTCGCCCAGAAATTCTTATTAATTCCAAAAAGTGCCTCCGTTGATTTTCAGGACATTCGGAGAACTTTTCTTTTCTACACATAAAACAACATCATGGCAGTTCTGCTGAAAACAACGTCAGTCCGGGTTAGTTTCATTCAAATCATGCAAGTTAAAGTCCAAAACAAGGGCAAAAGTGTTTGGAAATGTAGATTCGTTGGAGACGTATCAACTCCCCCAAGCTTAAACCTTTGCTTGTCCTCAAGCAATTCAGTTGATAAACTGAAAGTGATAAAGAAAAACTTTTACAAACTCTGTTTGCTCTTGTTGTTGTAAACATGAAAAGCCAGCATTCAACTTTCAGCAAATATTATGAACTAACCATACTCACAATAACGCTTAGGTCTCACAATTACTCATATCAATAGCA
The DNA here is from genome assembly GCA_963921465.1 of Triticum timopheevii. Classification (NCBI taxonomy): domain Eukaryota; kingdom Viridiplantae; phylum Streptophyta; class Magnoliopsida; order Poales; family Poaceae; genus Triticum; species Triticum timopheevii. The sequence continues at coordinate 596,975,435 of OY997274.1, forward strand.
TAATCATCTAGCGAGCCATAATAATAAAACTCGGATGACAACACTTTCTCAAAACAATCATAACATGATATAACAAAATGGTATCTCGCTAGCCCTTTCTGAGACCGCAAAACATAAATGCAGAGCACCTTTAAAGATCAAGGACTGACTAAACATTGTAATTCATGGTAAAAGAGATCAAGTCAAGTCATGCCCAATATAAACCAATAGTAATGAATGCAAATGACAGTGTGCTCTCCAGCGGGTGCTTTTAATAAGAAGGGTGATGACTCAACATAAAAGTAAGTAGATAGGCCCTCCACAGAGGGAAGCAGGGATTTGTAGAGGTTCCAGAGCTTGATTTTAAAATAGAGATTGAATAACATTTTGAGCGGCATACTTTCACTATCAACGCAACAACTATGACATGGCTATATCTTCCATACTACATGCATTATAGGCAGTTCCCAAACAGAATGGTAAAGGTTTATACTCCCCCAACCACCAACAAGCATCAATCCATGGCTTGCTCGAAACAACGAGTGCCTCCAACTAACAACAGCCCTGGGGGAGTTTTATTTAATTATTTTGATTTGCTTTGATCGTTTTGGATCATGGGACTGGGCATCCCGGTTACCGGCCCTTTCTCATGAATGAGGAGCGGAGTCCACTCCTCTTGAGAATAACCCACCTAGCATGGAAGATATAGGCAGCCCTAGTTGTAACATGAGCTGCTCGAGCATACAAAACAGAATTTCATTTGAAGGTTTGGAGTTTGGCACATACAAATTTACTTGGAACGGCAGGTAAATACCGCATATAGAAAGGTATAGTGGACTCATATGGAACAACTTTGAGGTTTAAGGAGTTTGGATGCACAAGCAATATTCCCGCTTAGTACAGGTGAAGGCTAGCAAAAGACTGGGAAGCGACCAACTGAGAGAGCGACAACAGTCGTAAACATGCATTAAAATTAATTCACACCGAGTACAAGCATGAGTAGGATATAATCCACCATGAACATAAATATCATGAAGGCTATGTTGATTTGATTCAAGTACATGCGTGAACATGTGCCAAGTCGAGTCACTCAATTCACTTAAAGGAGGATACCATCCCATCATCTCACATCATAATCATTCTAATAGCATGTTGACACGCAAGGCAAATCATTATAACTCATAGCTAATCAAGCATGGCACAAGTAACTATAATCTCTAAATGTCATTGCAAATATGTTTACTTCATAATAAGCTGACTCGGAAATGATGAACTCATCATATTTACAAAAAAACAAGAGAGGTCGAGTTCATACCAGCTTTTCTCATCTCAATAAGTTCATCATATATCGTCATTATTGCCTTTCACTTGCACGACCGAACGATGTGTATAATAATAAGAGTGCACGTGCATTGGACTAAGCTGGAATCTGCAAGCATTCCACTCAAGAGAGAAGACAAGTAATATGGGCTCTAAGTTAAATAAACAATCATGCATATGAGAGCCAATAAACATTTTCAATATGGTCTTCTCGACCCCCAAAGAAAATAAAACTATTTACATGGGAAAGGTCCCAACAAGTAAGAAGAAGAACTAGAAATCTTTTTGGGTTTTCATTTTAATTTCTACTACAAGCATGGAAATTAGACTAACTAATTTTTTTGGTTTTTCTCAAGGTTTATCAAACACACAAGAAGAAAACTAGAAAAATAAATTTAAACTAGCATGGATAATACAATGAAAAAGTATGAGCACCGACGACTAGTGTGTGAACATGAATGTAAAGTCGGTGAGAAATACGTACTCCCCCAAGCTTAGGCTTTTGGACTAAGTTGGTCTAGTACCAAGGACCGCCGCTACTCTCCCCGGTGTAATGGGAGGTGTAACCAGGATACCACTGGTTGGTCATCTCCGGATCCCACTGGACAGATGATGCACGATAAGGGTCCAGTTCAGGTTCCGGCTCAGGTTCAGGTTCTGGAGTGAAAGCTTGAGCTCGATGATTGTTCTCCGCTTCTGGTGTGACAAGAAAATTTTTTGCAAGCAAATCAAACAACAGAGGCGCAGGAAAAATAATAATCTCAAAGTTTTTGTTATTAAATCTAAGTTTATACAAGAGCATCCTCTCTTCGTTGTCAACAATAAACTTGTGTGCTACCATGCTCTTATAATCTAAAATGTGAGGAGGCAATTTTGTCTCCTTTTTCTCATGGTGCCTAATGGGTATCTGAAAATGTCTAGCAAGACGTGCAACATAGATACCTCCAAATATGGGGCCTTTTGTACGATTCAGGGCTAGCCGTTTAGCAACGACGGCACCCATACTAAAAGTATTGTCTCCAAGCAAGGCATGTTGAAGAATGATAATATCAGGAACACTTAAGTTTCCACTATTTCCACGACCAATCAAGCATCTACTAGAAAATATGGCAAAGTAGCGTAAAACAGGAAAGTGTATGCTAGAGACTTTTGCCTCGGAGCCCTTCTTTGGCTCCTCTACCACGATAGTATTAACAAAGCCACCCGCATCTTCACGATGGGGTTCCTCTAATTCTCCCTCATAAGGTATCCTACACAACGCGCAAAAATTACGTAAAGACATTTCTTTGAATTCATCATATAAATGAAATGATACTGCAGGCGGTGACTTCTTAGGATAATAATAAAAGTGTTGCACGAAAGTATTGGTGAGTAAGAGATACTGATCGATCCGGTCATTGATGAAACCGGTGAGGCCTGTAGTCTCGATCAAAGAATAAAAATCTTCATGAATTCAAGCTTCTTTCAAGAAATCCTCACACGGCCATTCACACGACCGTACTTCCGCTAAGCGGGGAAGATTATACTTGCTTTTTCCTTCTCTTTGGCTTGTTTTTTCTGACACCCTTGGCTAGAAGAGCCCCTTAAAAATTTCCTTAACATTTTCTGAAAATTTCTGAAATTTTAGTAACTTCAAAATAAAAGTAAATAAAACTAAACAAGATTGGTAGCAACTACTCCTACAAGTGCCTAGAGCCTATATCATGCATTAGAATTGCTTGGGACCTCACAAATTTAACATGCAAGCTCAAGAACATGGTCACCTATGCAGCAAAAATTTGCAATGAATAAAGCACTAGAACAAAAACTAATTGGACCAATGGAGGAGTCACATACCAAGCAACAATCTCCCAAAGCAGTTTTGTGAATGGAGCTTTGAGCAAGGAGATCGAAAATCGCAGCAAAATGAGCTAGAACTCGTGCTTGAGCTGGATGGGGATTTTTTTGGGTAGAAGATGAAGTGTGTGGGTGCTGGCATAAGTGGGGAGGGGGCCACCAGGGGCCCACGAGACAGGGGGCGCGCCCTATAGGGGGGTGCCCTCCACTCTCGTGGCCTGGTGCTTGCCCCTCCGGCAGTGTTTTCAGTGCCTAAAATCCTCAAATATTCCATAGAAAATTATACTAAATTTGCAGGGCATTTGGAGCACTTTTATTTTCGGGATATTTTTTATTGCATGGATAATTCAGAAAACAGACAAATAATACTATTTTTGCTTTATTTATTCTAAATAACAAAAAGTAAAAAGAGGGTACAGAAGGTTGTGCCTTCTAGTTTCATCCATCTCATGATTATCAAAATGAATCCACTGACAAGGTTGATCAAGTCTTGTTAACAAACTCATTCCAAATAACACGAAATCGGAGAAATTTTGAATGACACTAAGTTACCTCAACGGGGATATGAAAATCCCCAACAATAAGAATGTCATACTTTTTCTTAACTGTAGGAAGAGGAAATTCAAAACCTCCAATAATGATAGTTGGAACTTTTCCAATAGAATTGATGCTATGAACTTGAGATTGTTTCTTTGGAAAGTGTATCGTATGCTCATTACCATTAACATGAAAAGTGACATTGCCTTTGTTGCAATCAATAACAGGCCCTGCAGTATTAAGAAAAGGTCTACCAAGGATAATAGACATACTATCATCCTCGGGAATATCAAGAATAACAAAGTCTGTTAAGATAGTGACATTTGCAACCACAACAGGCACATCCTCACAAATACCGACAGGTATAGCAGTTGATTTATCAACCATTTGCAAAGATATTTCAGTAGGTGTCAACTTATTCAATTCAAGTCTACGATATAAAGAGAGAGGCATAACACTAACACCGGCTCCAAGATCACATAAAACAGTTATAACGTAATTTCTTTTAATGGAGCATGGTATAGTTGGCACACCAGGATCTCCAAGTTTCTTTGGTATTCCACCCTTAAAAGTGTAATTAGCAAGCATGGTGGAAATTTCAGCTTCCGGTATCTTTCTTTTATTTGTAATGATATCCTTCATATACTTAGCATAAGGATTTACTTTAAGCATATCAGTTAAGCGCATACGTAAGAAAATAGGTCTAATCATTTCAGCAAAGCGCTCAAAATCCTCATCATCCTTTGTCTTGGATGGTTTAGGAGGAACAGGCATGGGTTTCTGAACCCATGGTTCTCTTTCTCTACTGTGCTTCCTAGCAACAAAATCTCTCTTATCATAACGTTGATTCTTTGATTGTGGGTTATCAAGATCAACAGCAGGTTCAATCTCTACATCATTGTTTTTACTAGGTTGAGCATCAACATGAACATTATCATTAACACTATCACTAGGTTCATGCTCATCACCTGATTGTGTTTCAGCATCAGAGATAAAAATATCATTGGGATTCTCAGGTGTGTCTACAGTAGGTTCACTAGAAGCATGCAAAGTTCTATCGTTTTTCTTTTTCTTCTTTTTGGAAGAACTAGGTGCCTCTAAATTATTTCTCTGAGAATCTTGCTCGATTCTCCTAGGGTGGCCTTCAGGATACAAAGGTTCCTGAGTCATTCTACCGGTTCTAGTAGCCACTCTAACCGCAAAGTCATTTTTATTATTTAATTCCTCAAGCAAATCGTTTTGACCTTTAAGTACTTGCTCAGCTTGAGTAGCGACCATAGAAGTATATTTGCTAATGAGTTGGAGTTCACCTTTAACACTAGCTATATTGTCGCTTACGCGTCCTATCTCGAAAGCATTTCTTTAATTCTCTACCAACATAAGCATTAAAACTTTCTTGTCTAGCCATAAAGCCATCAAGTTCATCCAAGCATGGGCTACTTTATCATATCTATAGAGAGAATTTACCTTTACTACCTGTGTCGGGTTATCAAGACAATATGGTTCTTCAACAGGCGGTATATTAAGACCATGTATTTCTTCAATAGGAGGTAAATTCTTAACATCTTCAGCTTTAATACCTTTTTCTTTCATTGATTTCTTTGCCTCTTGCATATCTTCAGGACTGAGAAATAAAACACCTCTCTTCTTCGGAGTGGGTTTAGGAATAGGCTCAGGAGTTGGCTCAATTGGTTCAGGAATTGCCTCAGGAATTGGCTCGGGAAGAGTCCAATTATTTTCATTAGTCAACAATATTTCAGCTTCATCGACTGTTCTTTCCCTGAAAACACAACCAGCACAACTATCCAAGTAGTCCTTGGAAGCATCGGTTAGTCCATTATAAAAGATATCAAGTATTTCATTTTTCTTGAGAGGATGATCAGGCAAAGCATTAAGTAACCGGAGAAGCCTCCCCCAAGCTTGTGGGAGACTCTCTTCTTTGATTTGCAGAAAATTATATATTTCCCGCAAGGCAGCTTGTTTCTTATGAGCAGGGAAATATTTAGCAGAGAAGTAATAAATCATATCCCGGGGACTACGCACACAACCAGGAGCAAGAGAATTATACCAAGTCTTGGCATCACCCTTTAATGAGAATGGAAATATCTTAAGAATATAATAATAGCGAGACTTCTCATCATGAGTGAAACAGGGTAGCTATATCATTCAACTTGGTAAGATGTGCCACAACAGTTTCAGATTCAAGGCCATAAAAAGGATCGGATTCAACTAAAGTAATAATCTCAGGATCAACAGAGAATTCATAATCCTTATCAGTAACATAGATAGGTGAAGTAGCAAAAGCAGGGTCAGGTTTCATTCTAGCATTAAGAGACTGCTGCTTCCATTTAGCTAATAATATCTTAAGATCATATCTATCATTGCAAGTAAAGATTTCCCTAGCAGCTTCTTCATTCATAAAATAACCCTCAGGAACAACAGGCAATACATAATCATTGGGAGAATTTTCATCATCACTATCATCAATAATAGCATCTTCAATAATTTCATTCCCCCTAACTCTAGCAAGTTGTTCATCAAGAAATTCACTGAATGGCAAAGTAGTATCACGCACAGAAGTAGTTTCATCATGCACAGCAGAAGTGGCATCATCAATAACATGCGACATATCAGAATTCATAGCAGTAGCAGGTTTAGGTGTCGCAAGCTTACTAATAATGGATGGAGAATCTAGTGCAAAGCTAGATGGCAATTCCTTACCTCCCCTCGTAGTTGAGGGCAAAATCGTAGTTCTGTCGTCTTTCAAGTTCTTCATAGTGATCAACAGATATAAATCCCAAGTGACTCAGAGAATAGAGCTATGCTCCCCGGCAATGGCGCCAGAAATTAGTCTTGATAACCCACAAGTGTAGGGGATCGCAACAGCTTTCGAGGGTAAAGTATTCAACCCAAATTTATTGATTCGACACAAGGGGAGCCAAAGAATATTCTTGAGTATTAGCAGTTGAGTTGTCAATTCAACCACACCTGGATAACTTAGTATCTACAGCAAAGTATTTAGTAGCAAAGTAATATGATAATAAAGGTAACGGTAGCAAAAGTAAAGATAATTGTTTTGGGGGTTTTGTAGTAGTTGTAACAGTAGCAACGGAAAAGTAAATAAGCGAAGAACAATATGTGAAAAGCTCGTAGGCAATGGATCAGTGATGGATAATTATGCCGGATGCGATTCCTCATGTAATAACTATAACATAGGGTGACACAGAACTAGCTCCAGTTCATCAATGTAATGTAGGCATGTATTCCGTAAATAGTCATACGTGCTTATGGAAAAGAACTTGCATGACATCTTTTGTCCTACCCTCCCGTGGCAGCGGGGTCCTAGTGGAAACTAAGGGATATTAAGGCCTCCTTTTAATAGAGAACCGGAACAAAGCATTAGCACATAGTGAATACATGAACTCCTCAAACTACGGTCATCACCGAGAAGTATCCCGATTATTGTCACTTCGGGGTTGTCGGATCATAACACATAATAGGTGACTATAGACTTGCAAGATAGGATCAAGAACACACATATATTCATGAAAACATAATAGGTTCAGATCTGAAATCATGGCACTCGGGCCCTAGTGACAAGCATTAAGCATAGCAAAGTCATAGCAACATCAATCTCAGAACATAGTGGATACTAGGGATCAAACCCTAACAAAACTAACTTGATTACATGATAAATCTCATCCAACCCATCACTGTTCAGCAAGCCTATGATGGAATAACTCATGCACGGCGGTGAGCATCATGAAATTGGTGATGGAGGATGGTTGATGATAACGGCAGCGACGAATCCCCCTCTCCGGAGCCCCGAACGGACTCCAGATCAGCCCTCCCAAGAGAGATTAGGGCTTGGCGGCGGCTCCATGTCGTAAAACGCGATGAAACTTTCTCTCTGATTTTTTTCTCCCCGAACGTGAATATATGGAGTTGGAGTTGAGGTCGGTGGAGGTCCAGGGGGCCCACGAGATAGGGGGCGCGCCCTATAGGGGGGCACCCCCTGTCTCGTGGACAGGGTGTGGGCCCCCTGGTGTATTTCTATCGCCTACAAATTCTTATTAATTCCAAAAAGTGCCTCCGTGGATTTTCAGGACATTCCGAGAACTTTTCTTTTCTATACATAAAACAACATCATGGCAGTTCTGCTGAAAACAGTGTCAGTCCGGGTTAGTTTCATTCAAATCATGCAAGTTAGAGTCCAAAACAAGGGCAAAAGTGTTTGAAAAGTAGATACATTGGAGACGTATCACCAGGTGCCACCCCCGCTCGGGTTCCCGTACGCATAGCAGCCGGCCCCCGGCCCGCCGAGCGCCGCGCTGGCGGCCGCCGTGGCTGCACACTGCTGCAGCAGCCGGCCGCCCAGGGCGCCCCCCTCCCCCGCCAGCAACAGCAGCCGCTCCCGTCGGCGCCCTAGCAGGCCGGCCAGAACCCCTAGATGGGGGTCTTCCATGTGTACTCCATGCCTATACCGCACGCCCCCGTCCCCGGCTTCTTCGGCGCCCACCCAGCCACTCATCAGGCGCTTCATGCGACCCCCCAGTCGTACGTGCCTGCGCTTCCTTACGGTCACTCCGTGCCCTATGGGGCGGCTTCGGCCGGTGGGTACTGATGAGGATACATACCTGGGGTAGAGTCATAGGCTGACCTATACGTCCTACCCAAGGTCACTACCCTAGAAGATAAGAAGTCCAAGAGGCAACGAAGAACCCCCAGTCAAAGATGTCAAGTGCAATCCACTCGACCAGTCATATCACTCGGGCGTCCCCCTACCTGTTGTCACTCGACCATATGAGGAATCACTCGACCTAATGAAGGCCAGGAGTCACTCAGCACTACAACGGTCGGACATTCACTCCGTACTCTTTAAGATCATTAATAACACTTAAGGCTGGCATTATCAGTAACGCCCCTACTTTATGTACATTAAGTCCCTTGTAATGGAGGATGGCTGGGGTCCTCGCGCACTCTATATAAGCCACCCCCTCCTCTGAGACAAGGGTTCGCACCCCCTGTAACATCACACACATAAAATCCAGTCGACCGACTCCGGGCACCGAGATGTAGGGCTATTACTTCCTCCGCGAAAGGGCCTGAAGTCGTGAATCTTGTGTGTACACCTTCACCATAGCTGAGATCTTGCCTCTCCATACCTACCCCCCTTTCTACTGTCTGTCTTATAACCACGACAGTTGGCGCCCACCTTGGGGCAGGTGTCTTAGCCACTTGTTGGTGAAGTTGCAATTTTTCCAATCCCCATCATCATGGTTTCCGGCGGTGGATTGGCTGAGGGCCGCGAGATCCGTCTCGGTGCGCTTGTTTTCATCGCCGATGACTCCGCTTGGCTTCAGGAAGCTCCCCTTGACGTCGAGGCGCTCCCCGTTCGAGGGGCGACGCACTTTCGCGCGTGCGTTCGCGGCGTCCTTCTCCGGCAGTCGTCGACCTAGTATCGGTCGGCTCCGATGGTGTCTTGTCTCCCTGCTGTTCGCCGTCGCAAGCGATCCGGTCGGTCGCGGCTTCAGCGGTGGGTGAAACACGCTGTGGCTCAACATTCGGCCACCCATCAAGTCGCGGCAATCGAGCCCGACGAAACTCTCCACGGCCTGTTCAATCTGTCGACTGGCTACGTCGAGACCGCATCCGAGTGCGATAGCAGCGACCCTGCGGCTGAAGTCTTGATGGTCGATGGACCATGTAGTCCGCCTGGTTTCCGCCGTGAAGACGGCGGGGATGGTGGCGGCGATCCGTTGCGCATCCACGAGGAGTACCATCCCGCAGCAGAGGGAAGAACTTCGTCGCCGCAACATGGATGCACTCCACACGCCCATCGTTGGAGAAACCCCCGAGGCTCGGGCCATGGAAGAGGTGCGCTTGGCTAATTTAGCTGAGCACACTCGATTGGAGAACCTCCAGCGTGCTCTCGACGAGCGTGCCCGGGAGCGGATCCCTGAGTCCAGACGACGACAGCTTTTCCCGCCTCCACCTAAGGTATATCGCACTCCGATTCAAAATCTCACGGCTGCGGCCCGCATAGCAGAGTGTCTCAGTCACGGAATAGGATTCATAGCAGATCCGTGGTAGCGGATACAGTTCAGTCGGCCTATAGTCCAAGATCGCCCCAGCGACGTGAAGGCCGTGGGCAGTATGATCACTGACTCGACCGCGACAATCGTCGTCGAGTGCCCACACCTCCTCCGAGGAGTGCATCATATGTGCCTCGGCAGTATGATGATAGACGTCGTCACAGTGGCAAGCGCTGAGCACCAGTCGACCCAAGAGAGCCAGGCTTTGATGCAAGATCTATCCTCGTTCAAGGTCTTGTCGACCGAAACAGAGTGCATAGAGAAGACCCTGGCAGAGATCGACCGACTGGCAGCAGAGTTCATGTTTCAGGTCCAGAGTGTTTCAGCAGAGCCATCAGGGCTGCAGTGATTCCTCCCAACTTCAGGTTGGCGACTGGAGTCAGTAAGTTAACTGGAGAGTCCAATCCTGAAACTTGGCTCAAGGATTACCGAGTGGCTGTGCAGATTGGTGGCGGGAATGATGAAGTTGCAATCAAGTATCTTCCTCTGATGTTAGAAGGGTTGGCCAGAGCGTGGTTGACTCAGTTAGCCCCAGGCAGTAGATACAGTTGGGAAGAGCTTGCTCGAGTGTTCGTCAGAACTTTTGAGGGCACTTGCAAGCGGCCGGCAGGGTTGACAGAGTTGCAGCATTGTGTGCAGAAACCAAGTGAGACTCTAAGAGATTTCATTCAGAGGTGGACCACTTTGCATCACACTGTCGAAAATGTATCAGAGCATCAAGCAGTGTGTGCCTTCAAGGAAGGCATTAAATAAAGAGAGCTGGTCCTGAAGTTCGGTCGGACTGGAGATATGACTCTGACTCGGATGATGGAAATAGCCACCCATTACGCCAATGGAGAAGAAGAGGATCGACTCCGCAGCGGAAAGGGTAAAACAGTCGGCCAAGATGCCGGTGGGGGTAATTCCAATCGGAAACAGAAACGTAAGGCAAAGCCTGCAGCTCCCGGTGAGATTGCGGCAGTAGTTCAAGGAAAGTTTAAAGGAAAACCTAAGGGGCCCTGGACCCCTAAGAAGGTAAAGGATCAAGCAGGGAATGATGTGTTGGATTTACCATGTCACATCCATACGAAGAAAGATGAAGAGGGTAATCTGATTTACCCTAAGCACACCACTCGACAATATCGACTCCTGATCCAGCAGTTCCGAGAGAAACAACCCAGTGAGAAGGAGAAAGAGTCGGACAAAGACGAGGACGAAGAGGAAGAAGGCGGTTATCCCAAAGTCAATTCCACCCTGATGATTTTTGATGATGTTGAGAGCAAGAGTCGGTTGAAAGTTATCAACAGAGAAGTGAATATGGTCACTCCGGCGACGACGACCACATACCTGAAATGGTCACAAACAGCCATCACATTCGACCAGTCTGATCACCGGCGCATATAGCCACTCCTGGGAGGCAAGCGTTAGTGGTCGACCCAATGGTCGAAGGCACTCGACTGACCAAAGTGCTGATGGATGGTGGTAGGGGCCTAAATATCCTTTATGGTAAAACCTTGAAGGGGATGGGCATTCCGATGTCTAAACTTAGTGAGAGCAATATGAGCTTTCATGGTGTTATCCCTGGAAAGAAAGCCGAATCACTCGGCCAGATCGCCCTTGACGTGGTTTTCGGTGATTCCAAGAATTACCGCAAGGAAAAGTTGACATTTGAAGTAGTGGATTTCCATAGTGCTTATCATGCTATTCTGGGTAGGCCAGCCTATGCGCGTTTTATGGCTCGACCATGTTACATGTACCTCAAGCTGAAGATGCCCAGTCCTAGAGGAGTGATCACAATCACTGGTAATCGGCAGAAGGCAGAAGAATGCTTCCAGAAGGGTTCCAAAATTGCCGATGCGCAATTGGCAGCAATTGAATTTCAAGACTATCAGAAGAATGCAAATCCGAGTGATTTGCTCCGAGCTAAGAAGCCTGCCACGGATTCTGCATTTCAGTCATCTGGAGAAATGAAGCCGATTCATATCCACCTGATCGATCCCAATGCTGCACCGACTCATATCTCAACGACACTCGACAACAAATAGGAAGAAGCGCTCATCCAATTCCTCCGTGAGAACTGGGACATCTTTGCATGGAAACCTTCTGACATGCCGGGTGTACCCAGAGGACTGGTTGAGCACCATTTGCGTGTCAATCCCAAGGTAAAACCCGTCAAAGAGCATCTTCGGCGGTCCGTCGTGCAGAAGAGAAAAGCGATTGGCGAGGAAGTGGCTCGGCTCCTAGCAGTAGAGTTCATCCGAGAGATCTACCACTCCGAGTGGCTTGCCAATGTGGTCATGGTCCCTAAGAAGGACGATTCACTTTGTATGTGCATCAATTTCAAGAATATCAATCGGGCCTGCCCGAAAGATCATTTCCCCCTCCCCCGCATCGATCAGATTGTCGACTCGACTGCGGGGTGTGAGCGCTTGTCTTTTTAGATGCATATTCCGGGTATCATCAGATCCGACTGTATGGTCCCGATGAAATAAAAATAGCTGTCATCACCCCATTCAGGTGCTTTTGCTATGTCACCATGCCATTTGGTCTTAAAAATGCCGGAGCCACATTCATGAGGATGATTCAGAAGTGCCTGCTCACTCAAATCAATCAGAATGTGGAAGCATACATGGATGACATTGTGGTCAAGTCACATAAAGGTTCTGACCAACTGACTGACCTCGCAGAAACCTTTCCCAACCTAAGAAGGTATGATATCAAGCTTAATCCGTCAAAGTGCACATTCGGAGTTCCAGGTGGAAAGTTACTCGGTTTCCTCATTTCTGAACGGGGGATCGACGCAAATCCAGAAAAAGTTGATACCATCCTCCGAATGAAACGCCCTGTGCGTGTGCATGACATTCAGAAGCTTACTGGTTGTTTGGCCGCCTTGAGTTGATTCATTTCTCGTCTCGGTGAAAAGGCCTTGCCTCTTTACCGATTGATGAAGAAATCTGATAAGTTCGCATGGACTGATGAAGCTGACATAGCGTTTGCAGAGCTCAAAACCATGCTTTCCACCCAGCCGGTGCTTGTTGCGCCAATCAGCAAAGAGCCTTTACTGCTTTATATTGTAGCCACTGGACAAGTTGTCAGTACAGTACTCACGGTCGAGCGGGAAGAAGAAGGAAAGGCTTACAAAGTTTAGCGCCCAGTGTATTATCTTTCTGAAGTTTTGACTCCATCCAAGCAGCGATATCCACATTATTAGAAGCTTGTCTATGGAATCTACATGACCATGAAGAAGGTTGCGCATTATTTCTCTGATCATTCCATTACAGTCGTCAGCGACGCACCATTATCCGAAATTCTGAACAACAGAAATGCAACTGGTCGAGTGGCAAAATGGGCGATTGAACTTCTTCCATTGGATATCAAGTTTGAGGCAAAGAAAGCTATCAAGTCCCAAGCAATCGCAGATTTCCTTGCCGAGTGGATTGAGCAGCAACTGCCAACTCAAGTTCACTCGGAGCATTGGACCATGTTCTTCGATGACTCCAAGATGCTGAATTGTTCCGGTGCTGGGGTAGTGTTGGTATCCCCCCGTGGAGACAGGCTTAGTTATGTTCTCCAAATTCATTTTCACTCTTCTAACAATGAAGCTGAATATGAAGCACTTTTGTACGGTGCTGGGGTAGGGTCATAGGCCTGACCTATACGTCCTACCCAAGGTCACTACCCTAGAAGATAAGAAGTCCAAGAGGCAACGAAGAACCCCTAGTCAAAGATGTCGAGTGCAATCCACTCGACCAGTCATATCACTCGGGCGTCCCCCTACCTGTTGTCACTCGACCATATGAGTAATCACTCGACCTACTGAAGGCCAGGAGTCACTCAACACTGCAATGATCCGACATTCACTCCGTAGTCTTTAAGATCATTAATAACACTTAAGGCTGGCGTTATTAGTAACGCCCCTACTTTATGTACATTAAGTCCCTTGTAATGGAGGATGGCTGGGGTCCTGGCGCACTCTATATAAGCCACCCCCTCCTCTGAGATAAGGGTTCGCACCCCCTGTAACATCACACACGTATAATCCAGTCGACCGCCTCCGGGCACCGAGACGTAGGGCTATTACTTCCTCTGCGAAGGGCCTAAACTCGTAAATCTTGTGTGTACACCTTCACCATGCCTGAGATCTTGCCTCTCCATACCTACCCCCTTTCTACTGTCAGTATTATAACCGCGACAGGTACCCCCTGCTCCTCGCGGGGCCACCACCACCACCGCAGCCTTTGGCTCCGGCGCTTCCACCGGCGCCCTGCGATCCCGCACTCCTAGCAGCTCTCCACTCTGCTCCCACACCGCAGCAGTACACCGGTGGTGGCGACTGGTACATGGACATAGAAGCCACGACTCACATGCCTCCAACCCCAGTAACCTTCTCGCCACCCACACCATTCACACCGATGCTCGCATTACTGTGGGCGACAGTTCTTCCATGCCCATTACTCATGTTGGTCATGCTGCTTTTCCATCTAACTCCATGCCGTTATCCCTTTCTAATATACTTGTCTCTCCTGACATTATTAAAAACCTTGTTTCCGTTCGTTCCTTTAAACGTGAAAATCTCGTCACCGTTGAATTTGACATGTTTGGCTTTTCTGTTAAGGATGCCCGTACCCAGATGGTGCTCCACCAATGTGACAGTCCCGACGAGCTCTACCCGGTCCACTCATTCGCTTCCTCCGTCGCCGCACCCATGGCACTTTCCACTGGAGTGGACCTTTGGCATGCTCGACTAGGACATCCCAACCCAGCCACTCTTCATCATATTCTTCGGAGTTTTTCCTTCACGTGTAATAAGATCGACGATCACACTTGTTGTCACAGCCTGGATTTGCTTTCTCTCTTTTTTCGGATTTCCTGCTGCCTTTGCTTTGGATTTGGAGTTTTGAATCAATTCAAATGGATTTGAACACTTGGGCCTACCCTTGATTTTCACCCCAAGTGACCCATCCACCCCTGGCTCAACTTTATTTCTCTGAAAAACTCCAAAAATAACCCAAGGAATATTTTTCATAAAAGTAAAAATATTCATTTTCTTCCCTGAAAATCACTTGAGAGAGGTATGCTCCAAAGCAACCCTCATTTTTATTGCACCTAAAATCCTGAGAAAATTCACAGATATTCTTTGAACCCTAGGGCACCCCCTTGAGAAAAAATATTGCATAAATTTTTAGAATATTTTTTCTACAGAAAATCATTTCTGTTCTGGACAGATTAGCCACTTTACACAGCAAGTATAATTTTCCTTGATCCTTTGGGGCTGATTTTTTTTTGAGCTTCATTACCTTCCTAAGAGAATGCTAAACCCCAAAGCCCAGCCCTTAATTTTTACTAGATCACTCGTAGTTATCCTCACAAGTTTCTGTCCAGAAACTTGACAGGAAGAAGCCCACTCGCACAGCTCACTTGTGACCCATCCAAACACCTAGAACAACCAAAACCACTAAGGGCTACACACCAGACATGAAGTTTGTGCTTAGCTCGGCATGAGGTCAAAGTTCACGCGGTGACCGCATTCGTCTAGGGGCGTTGGCATGCGGCCAGCACGCTCTGCGACGTGCCCGCGTCTCTGTTGAGCGCGTGCTCGCTTCCCCGGCCACCGCGCCTTGCCAAACCACGTCACCATCCTCGTCTCCACCCCCTTAACTCTGCCCTGGTGCTCGCTGACACCGGAGCTCGTCGCAGCGAGCATGGGCACGGCGCGGCCAAACCAACAGTGCGCCCGTGACCCTGTGCTCGTCGCGTACCTGGCTCCTATGCTCAGCTTCGCTCGTCCATAGTTCCCGCTTGAGCCACGGCGTCTTACCCCCTCTCAGTGACGCCATTCGTCGTCGGGCGCCCTTCTAGAGAACTCCGGCGAGCCCTCGATCCCCCTCGGCCTCGCCTATAAATAGAGCCCTCCCGAGCTCATTTCTCCTCACCACTGCTCTCACACATCCACCACGACACCGTAGGTAGCCGCAGCCCGGCCGGGCAGGACTCTGGCCGCCGTCCCCGAAGCCAAGCTCGTCGGTGATCCCCTTCCTCTGCCCCTCCATCTCCAAATCCGCTCGAGCTCAACTGACTCCTCCAGCGTGTCTCTGGTGAACCTCTAGTGTGTGGTGGTGTTGTTGGAATTGCTGGATCGGCCCTGCCTCGCCGGAATCGCCAACTCCGACGAGCTCCGCCCGCTGCAGCCGATGGAGACGACCACGCCGACCTTGTCCGACCACCGTTAGACAAGTCGTGGGTACGTGCAGGTGTGCAAGAGCCTCCGCTACCCATTCCTTCCTCTCAAATGGGCAGTCGAGCCCTCCTCGCTGGAGAGAGCTTTGGCGACTCGCCCCCTCCCCCGTTTCTCTCTCTCTCTCTCTCTCTCTCTCTCTCTCTCTCTCTCTCCCTTTAAAACTGAGAGCAGGGCCCACTGTCAGCCACTCAGCCGCACCCGAAGCGGTATAAGTGGTGGCACCCCGCGAGTTTACGCCTTCGATGTCACCCCCTGGTTTTCTTTTATTTCAAATTTAAATCAAATTTTGACCAGAAGTTTGACTAGCTGTAACTCCTAAACCACAAGTCCAACTGAGTTGATTCTTTTTGCATTATATTCTTACTAGAAAACCCTAGCAGCACACCCAAGATGGGATTTTTCTCTACTGTCTAGATTTTCTGGTAATTTTCAAAAGTGTTTTTGATATTTTCTTTTTGTCATTTGAGTTATTTTCAGAAGGAGAAGCTTGTCTTGAAGAATTCCAGGAGGAGTGTGAAGCTCCTTTGAACTAAGGCAAGCCACACAACCATTTTCATGGTTTCTTTGCAATATCCATGATTTTCCAACTTGAATATATGATATTTCTTGCATATATTTATTAAATGAATAATATTCATGCTAGTTATTTTGTCATGGTCAAGATGCTTAGTTTACAGAAGTTAGTGCTTGAACTAAGTGAGATATAGTGTAAGTAGAATGACTATTTGATCTTGTTATGACTATGGTATGATGAGCATCAGTATTATTTTCATTTATGCATGATGAGTTTCATGTGGCAATTAAGGAACTAAAAATGATGAGTACCAATAACCAGTGAAAAAGACTCAGCAACGTTTAGTGATGATTTGTGCAAGTAGCACTTTTGATGAGTTGATCTGTTATTTTCAAGTGATATGAGATGCATGTCATATGGTTGCATGAGCATAGCATATGGTGACTCAAGCATTTTATTTCAAGTTAAACTTGATGATAATTGAACTTGAACATAAAGTTGATTGGGTCATGGTGCCACTTAATCGGGCTGACAAGTGCAACCACATTTGCCTTGGTATGGGAAGGCCGTTAGTCGGTCCGTTGGCATGCCTCTTGTTGGTTCCTCCAACGAGGGAAGGTTAAGGTTGTGCGACCCTGGCCCGGTAAGCAGACATAACCTTGTGTGCCCATTGTTGTTGTTATGGTACCTTGTCCCGTTTGGGACCGTTTATTTGCCACGACGGTGGCCGTTTTGCCTTTGGTAGGCACGGGGCCACCCATGACTTAGCCCAGTGGGGAGTTGGTTGGAGTGGCCGAAAGAGTGTCATGGAAATGGGAGAGTTCTGTCGGAATGCCGTTGGTCCACCCGAACGGGAGTGCGAGGCCATGGGTTCCGTGGTGTGGGTAAAGTGCGCTACCTCTGCAGAGTGTATTAAATCTATCGATAGCCGCGCCCATGGATAAGGGACCAGTTCGTAAGTAAGTCACACCATGGATCAACTGTTATAAAGTAATCTTGCACACTAAGTTATATGCATTGCACTGGTTGAATCATGATGATGTCGGCGAGACTGACTGTTGTGGTTCCGTTTGTGATCTGTGAATGATCACCGTTAGGTTACAAGGTAACATGTTGAACCGAGTATGGTTCCGGTTGTGATCCACGTATGATCGCTGTTTGGTTGTGAGGCAAC
Source organism: Triticum timopheevii (assembly GCA_963921465.1). NCBI lineage: Eukaryota > Viridiplantae > Streptophyta > Magnoliopsida > Poales > Poaceae > Triticum > Triticum timopheevii. The sequence goes on from OY997274.1 coordinate 596,993,107, forward strand.
CCGTTGGTAAGAGAGTCCGAGAGACTCGGTGCACAAGAGTTGATGCATGGCATAGAGAAGCTTGTTGTTGTTTGCATTTAATTTGAATAGATATCATGATATTATTTGGTCATTATGTTTATGCTTGTTGTGAGCTTGCAAGTACATTCAATGTACTGACCTGGCGTGTTATGCCAGATTTCAGGAAAGACTAACTGGACGGAGTGATGCCGTGTCTAGATCGTGTCCACATCGGTGTCCCTGTGCTATGGAGTCCGGCTTTGTCGTCGTTCCGCTGCCGCATAGTTGTTGTGATCGAGGCCCCTTTATGTTCACTAAATAATGTACATATTGTGCAGCCGCACTGAGTGTGCCGCTTGGCCTCGCTACTTGATGTAATATCGCACTATGCTTCCGCTAGTATCAATAAAGTGGTTGTTTTCTGTACCAAGATGTTGTGTATTGCCAGAAGACGTGATCTTTGGGTTGGCAATGCAAGGTAAACCGGTTGCTCTGAGCCGAGGTGCCACAACTCTTGGTATCAGAGCCGCGCTGACTGTAGGACACGCTAGACCCCAACACGTTAAGTAAACATTAGCTAGCTTGCTAGTTGAGTGCCGTTAGTGTTTGCATCTAGATGCTGCATTACATGCATTAGATTTATTGTTATTTCTAACCGGTTAATGGTTGTGAGTGTACATGGCTCTGGTGTCGCATACGTGCCAGTTGGAGCTGATGCCATACACTTCACCGCATCTCCTTCGTAACATATGGCGTCGACTGTACCCTCACGGTGATGACCCAGCATATCGGGTGTATCAAGAGCATCTAGCCGACTCCGTGTATGAGTATCACGCCGTGGTTACTCTGCGCACTAGTTCATCAGCAGGCTCTTACACTCATACCTCTCGGAGCGGTTATCCATCCACCGCCGCTCAGGCCGTCCAGTTTGCTGCATTCGAGATTCTAGTTGAGTTACGCTATACCGAGGTTTGGATGCAGAATCACCCAGGTTTTTGCTACTACCCATCTCTGCACGACGATGGTCGTGTTCGCTTTCCTGTCATTGATCCGGCATCTGATAGTGACACTAGCCACCTTTCTCTATATATCGCTACTAGTTATCTTCTGATTCACGAGCTAGCAAGAGAGCTGACTCGTGCTCGTTCTGCTTTAGCCACCACTAGATCCTACCCTACTCCACCTTCTATGGGATTCACTCCTTATATTGTGCCCAGTTCTAGCTCGCATGTTTCCCCGGTTACTCCCCCGAGTAGCTCGGGCACCTTGGCGGTGAACCCACACAGTGCTCCCGCTGAGTGGGCGTCTCTTCTTGCTACCCCCGCAGCTCCCTTGATCCCTTCTCATCCCGCACCTATCTCTGAGGGAGAGCCCTCGAGGCAGCGTCGTCTTGTTACTTTTAACCCAGAGGTCTCGGTTAACATCGTCAGTTTAGGATCTGGGTCTGACTCAGGAGAGGATCCAGCAGCACCGGCAGAGTCCTAGAGCATCTAGTATCCGCAGTGGTCATGTGATGTACGGATGAAGTTGTATGAGCCATGATGTATCGTTGCATGTATGCGAGTAGTCGCACCAGTCATGATGTCTACCTTTCATGTACGAGTCTATGTATAATTATGTTGGAACTTTCTATTTGTTTGTTGTGTTTCTCGATTCTTTCATTTTTCTCTTTCGGGTTTGTCATTGGCTTTTCTTCTCATGTTTGGATGTTGCTCATCGCGGTTGATTTTATTGGGAAAAATAAATAGTAGGATGACGCGGGGTGGCAACAGCACGCAGGCTTGTGAGGATGTCCCTGTTCCTCGCTCAGCAAGACAAGCAGGACACTCCCCCGAGCCGTAACTGCAACCACCGCCAAATCCACCCTCCACTGAACAAATTATGCGCATGTTTGAAGAAAGAAGGAACAATGATCTGACTGAGCTGTTAAAAAGTGTGCAAGCTATGGTTGGGTAGAATGGGAATCAAAATGGCCATCACTCCAAGCTGTCAGATTTTCAAAGGACTAAGCCTCCCAGTTTCAATCAAGTAGTTGACCCTTGGAAGCAGATGATTGGTTATGAACTATTGAAAAGAAGCTTGAAATTGCTCGTACTGACGAAGCTGACAAGGTTCCGTTCGCTACCCACTATCTTGAAGGAGCCACTGCTATATGGTGGGATAATGCTAAAGCTCTGTGGCCTGCGGGCGAAGAAATCACTTGGACTAATTTCAAGGACAAATTCCTCAAGTACCATATTCCAGCTGGTATCATGAAGGTAAACCAATGCGAATTCCTCGGTCTCACTCAAGGAAGTCTGTCAGTCAGTGAATATTTGCACAAATTCAACCATCTGGCCCGTTATTCTCTCTATGATGTGGCCACGGAAGAGAGGAAGATCGACAGGTTCCTTGGAGGATTAAATCAACACCTCAGAAGTGCTCTCTGCATGCTCGACTTTCCAGATTTCCAGTCTCTGGTAAACAAGGCCCTCATCGCAAAAAGGGAGTACAAGCCTGTGCATGACAACCGACCCGCAAATAATGACCACAAGCGTAAATTCAAGCCTAAGAAGGACGGACAGCCTGTGCAGAAGGCCCGTACCTGGCAGCAAACTCAAGTGGAGTACAAACCAAATTGGCAGCAGAATGTGAACAAGACCACTACCCAAGTCAAAAATGTCGTGACCAGTCCAGTGCGCGAAGAGTGTCAGCGCAACAACTCCTGCTTTAATTGTGGATAGACCGAACATTATGCCAGACAGTGTCCCAAGAAGCCAAATGCCCCATTCCGGCCACAAGTCAACCACATGGGGCCATATCCTGCCCAGAAGACCGTCCAAGGGCAAGTTCATCACCTCTACACAGACAAAGCCCAGGAAAACCCCGAAGTCGTCATTGGTATGTTTCCTGTTAATGACATACCCGCAATAATTTTATTTGACTCTGGGGCTTCCCACTCTTTTGTTTCTCGGAGTTTCGTTGCCCGAGATAAATTTCCTTGCTCGCTTTTGGGAAAAAGCAGTATGATGGTTTAATCCCTGGGATCCGTGCTCAAAAGCAATCTGGTCTGCCGAAATTTGGAAACTGATATCAAGGGGGTCCGTTTTCCAACTGCTTTGATAGTCATCGAGTCTTCCAAGTTGGATGTTATTTTGGTTGACCCAATAACAAGTATGGATCGACTGTGCGACCCGAGAAGTCACCTTGACAAGTCAGGAAGGGAAATCCATAAAATTCTATGCCCGCCAAAGTATACCCAAAAGGGGATTGGTCTTCACAACTGTAGCCAAAGAATAGAATCTGATTCTGGTGGTCAGTGAATTTCGCGATGTATTCCCCGAAGAATTACGTGGAATGCCTCTAGACCGAGAGCTTGAGTTTGCAATTGATCTTGTGCCCGGGACCGCACCATTATACAAAAAGTATTATCGAATGCCTTAGTTCGGGATCATGGAATTAAAAAAACTGCTTGATGAGATGTTGCAGAAAGGATATATCCACCCAAGCTCGTCACCTGGGGATCACCCGCAATATTTGTGGACAAGAAAGACGATAGTCTCAGAATGTGCGTGGAGTACCGTCGATTGAACGATGTCACCATCAAGAACAAATACCCGCTGCCAAGGATTGATGATTTGTTCAATCAGCTCAGTGGGGAAAAAGTATTTTCCAAGATTGATTGAAGGACCGGATACCATCAGCTCAAGATTAAGAAGGAAGATATCCCTAAGACCGCGTTCACTACCCAATACGGTCTCTATGAATATACAGTGATGTCTTTCGGTCTCACAAATGCCCCTGCCTTTTTCATGCATATGATGAATAAGGTATTCATGGATTTCTTGGATATGTTTGTGGTGGTTTTCATCGATGACATTCTCATATACTCTGAAGTGACGAAGAGCACAAGGAACACCTCCGAGCAGTCTTGCAGAGACTCCATGACCATCAGTTATATGCAAAATTCAGCAAGTATGAGTTTTGGCTCAAGAAACTTGGATTTTTGGGACATGTTCAGCAGAAAGGTATTTCGGTTTAAATGGCTCTGGGTATACGAGACTTTAGGTTTGACATTGCCTGGTTGAAAAATGACAAGTTCCTCCCGGCTGTTGAGAACATTTGGAAGAAACCTGTTAGCAGCGAGGATGTTATAGATGTGTTGAATATTAAACTCAAGCGGTGTAAGAAGTACTTTAAAGGATGGGCGTCCAATATTTTTGGTCATAGTAGAAAAAGAAGATGTGATCTTCAAACGGATTTGTTGGTCCTTGAGAGCCTAGAGGAGCTTACTAATTTGACCGCAGAGTAGTACTTACAAAAAGTGAACATCCAAGCCGAGCTCCATGACCTATATGCTGCTGAGGAACTCCATTGGTTCAAAATGATCAGTGAGAGGTGGCTTATTAAAGGGGATAATAACACGGCTTATTTTCATAAAATAGCCAACGGGAGGAAGCGTAAAAAATGGTTCACTCTTTAGTGGGGATGAGGGGGTGATTGAAGGTACTGATGCTTTGTTACGGCATGCAACGGCCTACTATAAAGACCTTTTTGGTCTTGCCCCTGGCAATCTCTTTCATATCACCTGATCTTTGGAGTGATGGAGAAAATTGATGCTAATGATAATGAGATCCTTACTAAACCTTTTACGATGGAAGAGATTAAGTATGCCCTTTTCTCGATGGATTCCAACAGGGCTCCTGGTCCTGATAACATTCCGATCGAATTTTATCAGCATTGTTGGGACATTGTTAAGTTTGATGTTTTCAAAATCTTTGAGAAATTTCACGAGGGGACTTTAGATGTCCAAAGACTTAACTATGGTGTGATTACACTATTGCCTAAGCTTTCTGATGCCAATAGGATTGAACAATATAGGCCAATCTGCTTGCTTCGGTGTATCTATAAGTGGATTACTAAAACCCTTGATTTAAGAACTGATCCCTTTTCTGCTAAGCTTTTTAGTGTCCACCAGAATGCTTTTATTAAAAAAAGATTCATTGTGGATGGGATCCTCTCTCTCCATGAGCTATTGCACCATGCTCATATTAAGAAACAGGTGGGCATTGTTCTAAAACTTGACTTTGAGAAAGCCTATGATAAAGTCAATTGGGACTTCCTTGTTGCATGCCATCAACTTAGGGGGTTTAATGATAAGTGGTGTAGTTCGGTTAAGCAAATTTTGCATAGTGGAACTGTTTCCATTAAGCTTAATGATAAAGTCGGTCCTTATTTCCAAAGTGCTAAAGGGGTCAGGCAGGGGGGACCCTTTCTCTCCTTTCCTATTTAATATGGCTGATGAGTGCCTTACTAAAATGAGTCTTATAGCTCAAAAAAATGGTCTGATTGTTGGTATGGCTCCTGACCTTATTGACAATGGAGTTGCGGTGCTGCAGTATGCCGACGACACGATCCTTTGTGTCAATCATGATCAGGAAAAGGCTATAAACCTTAAGCTTTTACTATATATGTTCGAGCTTATGTCTAGCCTTAAAGTGAACTATTCTAAAAGTGAAATCTTCTCCGTGGGGTGTGACAACATAATTACCGAATTTTATTCTGATATGTTTGGTTGTCCGGTGGGAAATTTACCCATTAAATACTTAGGGGCCCCAGTTTCCTTTGCTGCTTTAAAAACTTGTGATCTGGATTTTCTAGAAGCTAAAATGATCAGGAAACTTGATGCATGGGTTGGTATTTCAGCATCTTCGGGGGCCAGGTTGACTTTGGCAAACTCCAGTTTATCTGGCATTCCCTTTTTATCATGTCCATGTTCTTGCTGAATAAAACCACTCTAAAGAAGCTCGATAAGCCTCGTAGTCGTTTCTTTTGGGAGGGTTGTGGTGGTAAAAAGAAATACCATATGGTGAGATGGAATATCATTTGTAGATCGAGAAAAAAAGGTGGATTGGGTGTCTTGGACTTGGAGAAGCAGAATATTAGTCTTGTGACTAAATGGTGGTGGAAACTTGAAACTCAAGATGGGCTTTGGCAACGTATTGTTAAAGCTAAATACTTTAAAAATAAGTCTATTACCTCCGTTAAACCTAGATTTAATGATTTTCCATGTTGGAAAAATATTCTCAAGGTTAAGAGATCTATTTGGCTGGTAGAAAAGTGATTTTGAATAGTGGGAATCTGACTAGATTTTGGCATGACCCCTGGTACAATGATCTGTCCCTTGCTCTCGAGTTCCCTCCGCTGTTTGATCTATGTCAGAATCAAAAATGTACTATTGCTGAGTTCTTTCGGAATGATTGTGTTATCCCCTTTCGTAGAAGATTGGTAACTGAGCTACTTACTCAATGGAATGGTGTTGTGAGTGAGGCGAAAAAACTTCAGTTAAAAGATACTCCGGATAGTGTTGCTTGGTCTCTTAATAAGAAAGGTTTCTTTACTACTAAATCTGATTACAATTGGCTAGAAAGGAATATTGCTGGAGCCGGTAATAAGTGGATCTGGGAAGCTCATATTCCTTTGAAGATAAAAAAAAATTATGTGGCAGAATTTCAGAAAAGCTCTCCTTACTAGAGATAATTTGAAAAAGCGTAAATGGCTGGGAAATCCCAGATGCTCCTTTTGCTCTGCACAAGAGACCTCTAGACATTTATTCTTTGATTGTCACTTTGCTCAAACAGTGTGGGGAACTGTGGATAAGGTCATGGGCGCAGAGTGCATGCCTACTAACCTTTGGTAATCCTTGTCGTGGCTCTATGCTTTTCTTCCTGGTGGTCATACATTTTACATGATCGGGATTGTTGCGATATGCTGGGGGATTTGGATTGTTAGAAACAAAGTAACTTTTGATGCTCATGTGGTGCGATCCCCTATTGGTGCTATCTTTACGATCTGCTCTTTTTTGATGTATTGGTCAGGTTTGCTCAAAGACGCCGACAAGGAGACTTTAATCAGTGGGGTGCAGGTGCTGATGAAAGAAACATCTCGACTGGCACCGCTTGTGGTACCGGATGATGAAGGAGGTTACAACACCTAGAAGCATGAGGAGAAACTGAGAAGACATTGCTTTGTGTGATAGATGGGTATTTGGGTGTGCTGGGTGATCGAGCGGCCTCCTAGGCTTGAGTCTTTTGCTTCATTTATCTACCAGTAGTTGACGTGTTTTTCTTTTTGTTGCTATGAGGAGTTGTCCCTGCGAAGTGAGTTTGGTGTACTATTTGGTAGTATTTGTGTTAGCTGGTTTTTGCCCCGTAACTGGAGTATCGATTCCGAGCTCCGGGTAACAGGTTTCCAGCTAGTGCCCCAGCTCGCTTTCTCCCCTTTCTCAGTTACTCTCAGTTCATGGTATCGTAGCTAATTTGGTCTCTGGTTAACAGACTATGTATTTCCGTTAAGAAATTAATGGAAAGAGGGTGAGGCCCGGTTGGAAAAAGGTCGTCATGCAGCTAGTCGTTGTGATTGAGGTGTGATCAACATGGGTCTGCGCCTAACGTTTCAATGCGTGAGGCTGTCATGTTGGCCATTTACTGGGGGCACATAGGCGATACGAGCAATATACCAGCTGGTGTACGCTGACCAGGAAATGTTAAACGGCAATGATGTATTGTAGTAGCACGAATCACGGGGGACGAGTGGTGTTGATAACAACCTCGCATGGCTGCATGTACGCACACGATTTATAAGCATAAAATGAATCTTCCTTTTGCTTTTTAAGAATTGACGGCAAAGGCCTCCCGGCTATATAACGTGTCCTCGAGTAAGAGGACATACACAGTATCACAAAATAGACCCTCTTCACACTTAATATATAAAGCACAAATGGTCAAATTGTACAAACTGATATGGAAATTCTCATACAAATAGGTCAAATGAAAAATAAAATAGTATCCGAGCGAGAGGCACAAGTACGACTAACCCAACACCAAACATGAGAACAAAAGAAGCCACAACTACCTCTTATACATTTTGGCAGCTCAGTTTGAACTGCCAAAACATCTTATAGTCAGGAATGGAAGGGGTATTACCCTGTTGTCACAACAGTTCGCTCGACAAATTACGCCAACAACTAGAATGGCACGCCCAAAAATATACCAGGATTCAATTAGCCAACAAACCTGCAATGCACAGATATGCTTAGAACAGACATGATGTTGCCAACCATTCAAATGACTCGAAGCACATGGCAAAAAAAACTCTTGTACGAGTTCAAAAAGGAATTCAATAGACAGTATATTAAAGGTTCCAGAACCCAAACATTATCTAGGGCAAAACATCATTACATGTAATCGTCTAAATAAGAACACTCCTTAGTAGCAAAGCTATGCAACATCTTTGTGAAGCAGCTTATCGCTTCTTGGAGACACCAACAGTCTTTCCTCTCCTGCCGGTAGTCTTGGTGTGCTGACCACGGACACGCACGCCCCAGTAGTGACGCAGACCACGATGGTTCCTGGAAAAGAGCAGGGTTTCAAGCATAAGTGATCTCTCCTACATATATGCACTAGGACAATGCTACTGCAGCAGTGAAGTTTTCAGGAATCAGGCAAAAGCATACATCTCTTGGAAACAAAGCATTAATATACAGAACAGCTGGGTCACATACAAGGTACACTAGAAGGGTACACATGAATACATTGACAGTCATCAATACCAAATTGCAAGACATAACAATTATGAATCTAAGCAAGTCAACAATGGCATAGGGCAGAATATAAAATCTAGATACAAGTAATAGACAAACTAGCTCCAACAGATTGACTGAATTGAACTGTTATAACCTAGAGCTGGCAGAAGTTCCAGGTAATAACCATTCATACAAGCTAACATGCTGTATTTCTGTAGAAAGAAGCAACAAGTGGCTATATAAAAAGCTAGTCCAAATTTGTATGCAGGCAGACTAGCACAGGCACCGGAACGGTATGTCAGACACCAATTGTCCTCCTCATAGTGACAGCAACACAATCACAAACTAAAATAAATCAAAAAAAAATAGCACAGAACCATATGTTCTCTCAGACAAATGCCTCGATTGTCAACATTGTTTAATAGAATGGATAAAATCAGACTCGTCATCTGTTTTCATCATCACAGAGAACTAAGAACTACAAATTAGAAAGGCAGGTGTGAAAAAAAAGATTTTTTTGACAGAGCAGAAGTCCTCACATGTCCTCTCAGACAAATGCCTCATTTTTGTCCCCATGGTTTAATGGAATGGATTGGATCGGACATCTAATCAGTGTTGATCATCACTGAGAACAAAAGAACCAAATGATTGGTGTAAACGGGGGTATAGTAACAGGAAGCTCCTGGTATGAGAGCAGCCAGTGTCGCAAAAACCCGTTTCCTTCTCACTGTTAGCCAATCTAACGAGAAACAAGGCCATGAAAGAAGACCAAGCATCAGATACCTCATGGCATCCCTAATAACCTTATCCAAACAAAATTTAGTTCAGTGCTAAGATATGTATGGACAAGTTGAATGCAAAAGCCATCTCAAAGAATGGCTTGTGCCAGAATCTTAGCCCAAAGGTATCTCGGCAACGTACAGCGCTGATTTACACTATTAAGAAGCGCACCAGAGACTCTAATTTATTGCCTTCACAAGTTTGAGACTGAATCAAATAAAAACAAGAAACAGAAACTACTGAGCATTACTTGCTACACAGACATTTCAGACATTCTAGTGTTTAGGAGATTCGACTGCCAGCAGAAAACTAAGTCAATCAACAACCCTAGCTAATAATAGCAAATTGAACTGTATACTACCAGGCAAGAAACAAACTGCTGCTAGTCCTGATATGTGAAGTGCAAGCATCATCTCATCAGTAGTTGAATCTTCTAACACAAAGTCATACAACAACAACAAATAGCAAGGGGCAAAAAGAAAAGGAGGAGGTTATACCTGATCTTCTTGAGCCTCTCAAGGTCATCCCTGAGCTTCATGTCAACGGCGTTGGAGACGACCTGGGAGAACCTGCCGTCCTTGTAATCCTTCTTCCTGTTGAGGAACCAGTCGGGCACCTTGAACTGGCGCGGGTTGTGCACCACCGCCATCAGACGGTCCATCTCCTCCGCGGAAAGCTCTCCGGCCCTGCACACCCACCCACCACAGAAGGGCTCAGGCCCCCACCCACGAACATATATCCATGCTAATATGCTAGTATCAGGTAGAATTCAATGCGCATGAATTCAAAATATGGAGATGTGGCGAGAAAGGGGGTTCCTCACCTCTTGTTCATGTCGATGTCGGCCTTCTTGCAGACGATGTTGGAGAAGCGGCGGCCCACACCCTTGATGGAGGTGAGCGCGAACATGATCTTCTGCTTACCGTCGACGTTGGTGTTGAGCACACGCAGGATGTGCTGGAACTCCTCACCCGCGATCAGCGACTGCGGGCGGCCCAAGAAGAATCAGCACACGAGGCGAGAGGAGGAGGAGGAGGGCGGAGATGGCGGGGGGAGAGGGTTACCATGGCTGCAGTCGGCGGCGGCGACGGCGGCGGCGGCTGGGGCGCGAGGGGGCTGGAGGGGGAGGAGGTTGGCGTCTGAGGTTTAGGTTTCGGAGGCGGGGACGGGGACGAATTATATAACCCTAGTGCGGACGGCTGTGATCTGCGGGCGGCTTTGTTGGGCTCTCTTTGAACGGGCCTTTTTCTGGACTTTCTCGGCCTCTTTTTGAACGGGCCGTAGGGGCAAAGCAACCCGCACGCAGGCTCAGGTCGGGGAAGATCCTACCGCCGGCCGGTGGAGCTCCTGCCGCTGCTGCCCGTGGAGCTCCTGCCGCTGTTGCAGCAGATTCTCCCCTGCTGCCGGCCGCACAGGAGCTGCCCCCACTCCAAAAACGAGCCCGTCTCCTCTCCCTCCGGCAGCGGCGTCCGCACAGGGTCGCACCTCCTCAGTCCTTCCCGAGCATACCAGGAGCTCCGCCTCGCCGATACCTACGCCCTCCTTGAGCCACTCTTGCTGGGAAGCCGCTGATCGACGGAATCTTGCCTGCTGAATGTGGTACCATTACGACAGGACCTGCCACATTAAGTGAAGTATCATTGTCAGGCAGTTTTGAGCCACTAACTGAAAATGTTTACTCCCTCCTTCCATCTATATAGGGCCTAATGCGGACATCAGTATGAATATGTTTAGGTTTGGACTTGTGGCTCTACTTTGCAATTCAAATATGTTGAGGTTGTCAAAATGGGACAACAGTATAACATCAAGCAAAACTCTTGCAAATTTTCAATTTTGACAGTGTCAAAGCATACAGTACTAGTGACAGTAATTTTGATAATTCAGGCAAATTAATTGAATTGAACCTATCTATGCTTGACATGACAAGATCTGCCTGGGGGAGACCCATGTTGATGATGTTGCTCGCTGCTGCTTGATTTACAATTTAAATGACAATGATCTTGATTTACAATTTAAATGACAGTGATCCTTATTTTGTTTACTTACTTCACTGATCATGCATATGTAAATGGCAGTGAGGGAGTCCTGGACTAGGGGGTGTCCGGATAGCCGGACTATCAATATCCGCCGGACTCCAAGACTACGAAGATACAAGATTGAAGACTCCGGCTCGTGTCCGGATGGTACTTTCCTTGGCGTGGAAGGCAAGCTTGGCGATACGGATATGTAGATCTCCTACCATTGTAACCGACTCTGTGTAACCCTAGCCATCTCCGGTGTCTATATAAACCGGAGGGCTTTAGTCCGTAGGACAACATACATTACAACAATCATACCATAGGCTAGCTTCTAGGGTTTAGCTTCCTTGATCTCGTGGTAGATCTACTCTTGTACTACCCATATCATCAATATTAATCAAGCAGGACGTAGGGTTTTACCTCCATCGAGAGGGCCCGAACCTGGGTAAAAACATCGTGTCCCTCGTCTCCTGTTACCATCCGCCTAGACGCACAGTTCGGGACCCCCTACCCGAGATCCGCCGGTTTTGACACCGACATTGGTGCTTTCATTGAGAGTTCCTCTATGTCGTCACCGATAGGCTTGATGGCATCTTCAACCTGCAACGCTGTCCAGGGTGAGACTTTTCTCCCCGGACAGATCTTCGTATTCGGCGGCTTCGCCCTGCGGGCCAATTCACTTGGCCATCTGGAGCAGATCGAAAGCTACGCCTCTGGCCGTCAGGTCAGATTTGGAAGCTTAAACTTCACGGCCGATGTCCGCGGAGACTTGATCCTCGATGGACTCGAGCCACAGCCGAGCGCGCCGCACTGTGACGATGGGCATGATCTAGCTCTGCCGCCGAACAGTGCCTTGGTGGCCGCACACAGATCCGCTTCGGCCATTAGCCCGGAGCCGATCGCCCAGATCGAGGGTCGGTGGATAGGCGCCGCCCTGGGGGCTTCAACATCCACGGCGATGGAGCCGAACACTAATCTTGTCCCCTGCGAAACTCGTGATTCCGAGGCGCCGGACTCCTCGCCGGACTCCGAACCTCCCGCGCCCCTACCAATCGGTCCGGATTGGGCGCCGGTTATGGAATTCACCGCCGCGGACATCTTCCAATGCTCGCCTTTCGGCGATATCTTGAATTCACTAAAGCATCTCTCGTTATCAGGAGAGTCCTGGCCGGATTATGGCCAGGATGGTTGGGATGCGGACGACGAAGAAATTCAGAGCCCACCCACCAGCCACTTTGTAGCCACTGTCGACGATCTAACCGACATGCTAGACTACGACTCCGAAGACATCGACGCTATGGATGACGATGCCGGAGATGAACAGGAACCAGCGCCCACAGGGCACTGGAAGGCCACCTCGTCATACGACGTATACATGGTGGATACCCCAAAAGATGGGGACGGCGAAGGAACAGCGGAGGCAGATCCCTTAAAGAAACAGCCCAAGCGCCGGCGTCAGCGGCGCCGCTCTAAATCTCGCCACAACAAAAACGGAGATTCCGGCACAGGAGATAATAATACTCCAGAGAGTGCCGAAGACAATCCCCTCCAGCAAGACTCAACGCAGGAGGATGCAGAAGCAAGCCCTCATGAGGGGGCGGCAGACGAAGAGGTTGAGGATCGTAATTATATGCCTCCCTCCGAAGACGAAGCAAGCCTCAACGATGACGAATTCGTCGTACCCGAGGATCCCGTCGAACAAGAGCGCTTTAAGCGCAGGCTTATCGCCACAGCAAACAGCCTAAAGAAAAAGCAGCAGCAGCTTCAAGCTGATCAGGACCTGCTGGCCGATCGATGGACCAAGGTCCTCGCGACCGAAGAGTATAAACTCGAACGTCCCTCCAAAAGTTACCCAAAACGCAAGCTGCTCCCCCGATTAGAGGAGGAAGCATACGTACGTCCATCACCAGCGCACGATATGGCTGACCGACCACCCCGTGGTCGTGACAGAGAGGCATCCAGGCCACCAGCCAAGACCATACCCCGGCATCGCTCCAAAAGTACGAAGCCAAGAGGGAACGCGCCGGACTTGCGAGACATATTGGAGGACAAAGCAAGACAATCCAGATCCATCTATGGATCACGTGGGCGCCCTACGACCCACGACGAGTACCGTCGTGCCGGATACAATAACCCCGGCCGGGCCGAACACAGCAGACAGCGCTCTCTCGAGCTGCGTCGCGATATCGCTCAATACAGGGGCGCCGCACACCCGTTATGCTTCACTGACGAAGTAATGGATCATCAGATCCCCGAAGGGTTTAAACCCGTAAACATCGAATCTTACGATGGCACAACAGACCCCGCGGTGTGGATCGAAGACTATCTTCTCCACATCCATATGGCCCACGGCGACGATCTCCACGCCATAAAGTACCTCCCACTCAAGCTTAAAGGACCAGCTCGGCATTGGCTTAATAGCTTGCCCGCAGAGTCAATTGGGTGTTGGGAAGACCTGGAGGCCGCATTCCTTGATAACTTCCAAGGCACATATGTGCGACCACCAGACGTCGATGACCTAAGCCACATCATTCAGCAGCCAGACGAATCGGCCAGACAATTCTGGACACGGTTCTTGACAAAGAAAAATCAAATCGTCGATTGTCCGGACGTAGAGGCCCTTGCAGCCTTCAAACATAACATCCGGGACGAATGGCTAGCCCGGCACCTGGGGCAGGAAAAGCCGAAATCCATGGCAGCCCTCACATTGCTAATGACCCGCTTTTGTGCGGGAGAGGACAGCTGGCTAGCCCGCAGCAACAATCTCCGTAAAAATTCTAGCAGTCCGGATACTAAGGACAACAACGGCAGGTCACGTCGAAACAAAAACAAGCGCCGAATTAACGGCGACGATAAGGAGGATACGGCGGTCAATGCCGGATTCCGAGGCTCTAAACCCGGTCAACGGAAGAAGCCATTTAAAAGAACCACTCTGGGTCCGTCCAACCTGGACCGAATACTCGACCGCTCATGCCAGATACATGGCACCTCTGAAAAGCCAGCTAACCACACCAATAGAGATTGCTGGGTGTTCAAGCAGGCCGGCAAGTTAATTGCCGAAAACAATGACAAGGGGCTAAATAGCGATGACGAGGAAGAGACCCGGCCGCCGAACAACAGAGGACAGAAGGGTTTTCCCCCACAAGTACGGACGGTGAATATGATATACGCGACCCACATACCCAAGAGGGAGAGGAAACGCGCACTAAGGGACGTCTATGCGATGGAGCCAGTCGCCCCAAAGTTCAACCCATGGTCCTCTTGTCCGATCACTTTCGATCGAAGAGACCATCCGACCAGCATACGCCATGGCGGATTCGCCGCATTGGTCTTAGACCCAATCGTCGATGGGTTCCACCTCATGAGAGTCCTAATGGACGGCGGCAGTAGTCTGAACCTGCTTTATCAGGATACAGTGCGCAAAATGGGCATAGACCCATCAAGGATTAAACCTACAAAGACAACCTTGAAAGGTGTCATACCAGGAGTGGAAGCCAGCTGCACAGGCTCAGTCACACTGGAAGTGGTCTTCGGATCCCCGGATAATTTCCGGAGTGAAGAGTTAATCTTCGACATAGTCCCATTTCGCAGCGGCTATCACGCTCTGCTCGGGCGAACCGCGTTTGCCAAATTCAACGCGGTGCCGCACTATGCATACCTAAAGCTCAAGATGCCAGGCCCTCGTGGAGTCATCACGGTCAATGGGAATACGGAACGCTCCCTCCGAACGGAGGAACATACAGCGGCTCTCGCGGCAGAAGTACAAAGCAGCCTTCTAAGGCAATTCTCGAGTCCGGCCGTTACACGGCCGGATACAGCAAAGCGCGCCCGGAGCAATGCCAACCAAGACCACCTGGCGCGATCAGAGCACGCGTAGCAATGCGGCCCCAACCCTCGCCCGCGTATGATCGCAAGAATAACACTCCGCATACATCATTACGCTTTGAAGATACCATGGGCACAGGGGAGGGGGCACGATCACAACGGACCCAGAGTGCGGTTCGACCACACCGGGGGCTCGCACATGTGCCCTTCTTTTTTATTATTTTTCTTCTTTTTTGTACACAGGACTCTGTTAACCAGAAGCCCTGTCCGGCGGTGAACCTGCCGAACTCATGATGCAACAGTCAGGGACTAAAGAAGGCCGCGTCGAACACTCAGGTGGTCTCAATTACGAGCATTAAATTCAATTATATACACCAAATCCGCAGCTCATCCCTGGAGGGGGACATGTTTATTTAATCCAAATCCCTTGCTTACCGCACTATTTGTATTAGTCCGCTCTACTAGCAGACTTTTCTTTCATTAATAATGCAGCACCTTTATGATCGCAATTGCATCACATTATATATATATATGCTCATTATATGACATCTGGCACCCGTATATTTTGGTACGGCAAAATACACCAGGGGCTTATGTTCCCCACTCTATGGTGTGATAAAGTCCGAACACTTTCACAAGTGCGGCACCCCGAACTTATAGCATTATATGAATCGGCTCCGAATCATGTCTTGGGTCAATAGTTGGGTTTGCCCGGCTCCCACGTTTTGATGCCTTACGTTCCGTTCTGTCGGCTAAGGTGGCACTGGGAGAACCACTGCGATTGCGCCCCGGTTGAGCCAGGTTAACGCCTCAGTGGAGAAAGCTAAAACTGACTGGCATGATAAGGCGAGAGACTGGTCGCTGTTCGAGAGGTTTTTTTGGGTCCTTAAAGACTCACGCCGCTTTGAGCGAAGTTCCGGATAATGTCCGATGAAGGCGTGGATAGCGCCCCGGATTCGGTCTTCCGAATACCAGGGGCTTCGCCGAAATTTAAAATTATAGAATTCTATGGCTAAGTGAGAGTGTTCAAGCATTATAAGTCCGGTTGCCTTGTTCGTCGTGTTGAGCGCCTCCCTAGATGGACCCAAACATGGGAACAAGAGTGCTCAAGTTTATCCCGAACACCCCAGCACTTGTGGCTTGGGGGCTGAAGCTAACGACTTGCCATCTCTCAGATTTTATAAACGGCCGCACAGAAGGTAATATTTTAAATTAAACGAGCGTTGCTCATGGCGCATATGAACGAAGTTTTCAGCGCACAGGATAAATAAACAGCGAGTTCACTCAAAGATTACATTTCGGGAGCACTCATCTGCAATATTGCAGGCTCCCTTCAGGACAATTTTATAATACTTCTCCGGCGTGCGATACTCCTTGCCCGGCGGCGGTGGGTCCGTGAGAAGCTTCTCCGCATCCAATTTGCCCCATTGCACCTTTATGCGGGCAAGGGCCCGACGAGCACCTTCGATACAGGCGGAGCGCTTGACTACATCCAGCCTGGGGCATGCATCTACCAGCCGCCGCACGAGGCCAAAGTAGCTACCAGGCATGGCCTGTCCAGGCCACAGCCGGACTATGAGGCCCTTCATGGCCTCCTCAGCTACCTTGTGGAGTTCGACCAGCTGCTTCAGCTGGTCGCTTGGGGGCACCGGATGGCCGGCCTCAGTATACTGAGACCAGAAGACCTTCTCCGTCGAGCTCCCCTCCTCGCCACGATAGAATGCGGCGGCATCAGACGCACTACGCGGCAGATCTGCAAACGCCCCTGGAGAGCTCCGAATTCGGGTAAGTGTCAGGTAGTTCACATTAACATGCCTGCTTTGCATGAAAAACGCCTTACCCGCCGCTATCTTCTTTATGTCCTCAACCTCCTGAAGGGCCTTACGGGCCTCGGCCTTGGCGGACTTGGCACTTTCGAGAGCCGAAGCAAGCTCGGACTCTCGAGTCTTGGAGTCACGCTCCAAACTCTCATATTTTTCCATGAGAACCTGGAGCTCTTGCCGAACTTCCGCCACACGTGCCTCTTGCTTTTCTCGCTCAGCCCGTTCCGCGGCCGCATTGCGTTCGGCCGCGGACACAGCATCCCGCAGGGCTGCCACCTCGTAGTGGCCCCTGCAATACACATATTATCCTTGTTAATTTTATTTGCAACCAAAATCCTTTTCTGTAAGGTACTTATTCAAAGAGGTGTTACTCACCTTCTTTTTCCTCGAGCTGCTTCTTTGCATGGCCGAGCTCTTGCTCGGACCGCTCGAGTTCCTTCTTCAGCACGTCAACCTCCGCCGTTAGTGCGGCAGAGGTCAGCAGTGCAGCCTGCAAACCCATATTGACATATTTTAGGCAACCCTGCGTATATCTTGTTATAGATCCTTAGTCCGGCTTTTCTTTCCGAACACCGAACTAAGCATCAGGGGCTACTGTCTATGCGGTATTACATTACATAATTTTAACTTTTTTACCTCAAAGCCTGTTAAAAGGCTGCTGCAGGCTTCGGTCAGCCCGCTTTTAGCGAGCTGAACCTTCTCAATCACCGCACTCATGAGAGTGCGGTGTTCTTCCTCGATGGAAGCGCCTTTAAGCGCCTCCTGCAGGTTATCCGGCGCCTCCGGCTGGACGGGGGCCGCCAGCGTCACGGTCCTGCCCTTCTTTCGAAGGGGCCGCTTGCCGGACTCTGGAACCACTGCGGGTTCCGATGTAGAGTCCGGCACGAAGTCCGGGAGGCTGCCTGATGGCGCCTCCGGAGCCTCCTCCTGATGGGTCCCTCTCTGGGATCCCACCTCGACGTCCTCGTCGGCGCATGGGGTGGAGGCAGTCGGGATGGAATTCACATCCGACGAGGCCAATGACCCGCTCGATGAGTCGGGGAGATCATCATTGGCCGGACTACGGGCAGAATGCGGCGTTAGAAGGATACTACGCGACATAAAAGAAATTACACATCAAGGATCCGGATACTTACGATCTTGCCGGACGCCTGGCCCTTGGAGGCCACTCATCCTCACCAACGCTGATGTTGGCGGAACTGTCCGGGGGGATAGTTCTCCCCCTCTTGGACCCTTCGGCCTCCCCGATGGGGGAAGCCTTCCTTTTCTTCTCTCCCTCCTCCGGGAGAGAGTACTCCTCCTCGTCTTCAGGGGAGGAGTCCTCGTCGTCGTCAGACGCCTGATTGTGGGAACTCTTTCGAGTCCCCGCGGCCACCTTCTTGGCCTGATTGCGGGCATAGATTGATTATTCGATTCATCCTGTTCGGATGGTTGCTTGGTTGCATGTTCGTCGCCCACTGATTTGCCCTGCTCTATTGCTGGGTCATTAGGAGTGCTGTTTTTGTCGAGGCGGGACTTAGAGCGGCGTTTGCGTCGCTGTTTTGGTTGTTTGTCGGCGGGATTATCCTTTGCCGCGCCCCGTTGTTCCTCGTTATCGCTTCCTTTTGGGGTGTCCACCATATATACGTCATGGGTTGGGGTGGCGTTCCCGTGCTCGGTGAGCACTGGTTCTTGATCGTCTCCGGCATCGTCGTCCATACCGTCGATGTCTTCGGAGCCGTAGTCTAGCATGTCGGTTAGATTGTCGACAGTGGCTACAAAGTGGGTGGTGGGTGGGCTTTGAATTTCTTCGTCTTCCGTATCCCAACCATCCTGGCCGTAGTCCGGCCAGGGCTCTCCGGATAACGAGAGATGCTTTAGCGAATTTAGGATGTCGCCAAAGGGTGAGTGCTGAAAGATGTCCGCGGCAGTGAACTCCATGATCGGCGCCCAATCGGATTCTATTGGCCGGGGCGCGGGAGGTTCGGAGTCCGGCGCCTCGGAGTCATGAGCTTTATAAGGGACAAGGTCAATGTTCGGCTCCATCGCCATAGCGGTTGCAGCCCCCGAGGCGGCGTCCAGCCATCCGTCCTCGATCTGCGCGATCGGCTCCGAACCATGGGCCTGAGCGGATTAGTGTGCAGCCTCCGAAGTACTGTCTGGCGGCAGAGTTAGATCTTTCCCATCGTGACAGTGCGGCGCGCTCGGTTGTGGCTTGGATCCATCGAAGATCAAGTCTCCGCGGATGTCTGCCGTGAAGTTTAGGCTTCCCAACCTGACCTGGTGGCCAGGGGCGTAGCTTTCGATCTGCTCCAGATGGCCAAGCGAATTGGCCCGCAGCGGGAAGCCGCCGAATATGAAGATCTGTCTGGGGAGAAAAGTCTCACCTTGGACTGAGTTGTTGTTAATTGAAGAAGCCATCAAGCCTATCGGTGACGACACAGAGGAACTCTCAATGAAAGCACCAATGTCGGTGTCAAAACCGGCGGATCTCGGGTAGGGGGTCCCGAACTGTGCGTCTAGGCGGATGGTAACAGGAGACAAGGGACACGATGTTTTTACCCAGGTTCGGGCCCTCTCGTTGGAGGTAAAACCCTACTCCTGCTTGATTGATATTGATGATATGGGTAGTACAAGAGTGGATCTACCACGAGATCAAGGAGGCTAAACCCTAGAAGCTAGCCTATGGTATGATTGTTGTAATGGTTATGTTGTCCTACAGACTAAAACCCTCCGGTTTATATAGACACCGAAGAGGGCTAGGGTTACACAAAGTCGGTTACAATGGTAGGAGATCTACATATCCGTATCACCAAGCTTGCCTTTCATGCCAAGGGAAGTCCCATCCGGACACGGGACGAAGTCTTCAATCTTGTATCTTCATAGTCTTGGAGTCCGGCTGACGATGATAGTCCGGCTGTCCGGACACCCCTAGTCCAGGACTCCCTCAATGACATTTTAAAAGATCAGATATTGCAGATTCCTATTATTAATGCAAATTTTGATGACGAGCTCTGCTGGTCCATACTACTAATTCTTTATGCTCTTCAAAAAGTGTGTACACGACCTTGATGCAGGCAAATACTTCTAGATCACTGGGAGGGGGACAGACTATTACTATGTAGGAAATATCTATTATGAATCAAGTTTGGCGACACAAAATTATTGCTCCGAGAGTGAAAACATTTGCTTGGAGGCAGCTTCAAAGCGCTCTTTCTTCAGGTCTTCGTGCTTGAAGATATTCTACTCGTATTAAAAAAGAATGCAGCTATTGTTGTTCCATTGAATCTGATTCTCATATCTTATTTCACTGCAACTTTAGTAGAGCTGTTTGGTTTAAGTTTGGTATTAGAACTAAGTTTTTTTGACAATGCTCTCTATCCTTCTTCTATAATCAATCACTTAATTGATTTAGGACATTAATTTTCTTTTCTCTCTTTTGTGGGACATCTGGAAAGCTCGAAATGATTTCCTCTTCAAAAAGAAAGAATGGTACCCTTTGCATGTGCTCTATGCTACGAAGCCCTTGCTTAATGCAGGACTAGATGACCCTCTGGACGGAGCATCGAATGAGCTGACTTTACAATCATCTAATAAATTGGATCACCCCTCTAATCAATTTTAGATTGCAAGTCCTAAAGCTTTTGTTGATTCGTCCTTTAATCCTTCCATGGCAGGGAATATGGCAATAATTGGAGTGTTCTTAAAAGACCCTACCTATCATCATTCTATCCTTATCCAGGCAATCTCTTTGGATACAAATTCTGTTTTGTAGGCCAAAGCTTCAGGAATTCTATTGGCGGCCTTAATAGCTAAAGAACTTGGAAGGAGAGATATCAAATTCCTTCTAGATTCCAAAACACTAGCAATTGCAGCTGAGGCCAAGAACATTATTTCTGATCCTGGGCATTGGAGCATTAGACCCACTCTTGCAGATCTCTTTCTTGCTTCTTCGGCCTTCTTATGCTCTAAAGTTATCCATATCCCTAGAACTCTTAATCTAATTGGCCATTCTCTTGCTAAAAGGGCTTTAAAAAATAGAGCGGATACTAGAAGATGTAACTCTAAAAAGGCTTTTGAAGCCGCCAACCTTCCTAAGGGGAGGCTGTTATCTGTACACTGTTTGAGATGTTAATAAAATGTTCGAAGTCCTCTATGGAGGACTATTTGGCAAAAAAATACGGGTGTTTCAAAAAAAATTCTCTAGAAAACCTCATGCATTTCTATTGTTTATAATTTATTATTAATCTTTAACAATTTATGGGGAGAATATCCAGTGCATCGGGACTTGTTATGCACCTGATGCACCTAATCTTGTTGATAGTTTTAAATTTTTCGAAAATACTGAACCAAACATGTCATACAATTATAAATAAAAGTTTCTACCAAAGGCCGGGGAAAAATAAACAAACTTCATACCAAATAGTACCTAACTTAGGTTTGACTTTGAATTTAGCACATTATCACCATTTTATAATAAAAAATATCATTTTATTGAGTTACTTCAAATTTGGACTTGCACTTTCATGATAACATACATTCACGTTGTGTCTATGTCCTAAATGTTTTCTAATTTCTTTCAAAATATTAGAAGGTATAAATTGGAGGCAGGTGCACCACATACTTTCCCCATCCGTCCGGAGGAGTAACTACTTCTACTGTCGTTGCATTTGTGTTATGTTTGTGTTCTGTTTGAGTACTATTCTCCGACATCTAATTCGTGTTCTGTTTTTTTCTTTTCTACATGTTAGAATTGTTTTTTTAAGCATAGACTTTATTTCTCAGATGATCGATAGGTCATTTACAAGAGTTTGAGGAATAAAATCAGGGATCATAGAGTTCCAGAACATAGAACGTTTTCCACTCATAGAATTCTTGCTAACACATCAGAAATTTCACTTGCTTCTCGGAGACAGTCAGCGTATGATATCTTTGCAAAGTCCCGGGCTAGCTCCTTGTATTCGAGCACTATAGCCACGGAAAAACCCACATGGTCGCCTTTCTATTGAACTGCCTCAACTGCAAAATTGTTGTCAGACTATCATCAACTTATTACACCCGGTTTGTCCTGCTAAGTATAATCCGTTCCCGATTGTTGTTATCTCTTCCACGTCGACATAGCTGATATGTGGAAGGAACCAATTAGGTGCAGCTATAAATTTACCTTTTCTGTCGCGAGCAATCGTGCCTATTGCACCCGAAAGTGTTTCATATTGGAATGCTGCAACTACATTAATTTTAATAACATCACTGCCCGGCCTCTTCCACATTTGATCTTGCGTCCTCGTAGGCTGCTTTGTTCCATGTGCTCTAGTATAATTCATCGTCAATACTTTGATACAAACTATTGTTCTGTCATCTAATGCTTCACTCAATCTTGCGGTGGTGATCTCAATGGTAGTGCAAGTTTGACTTGCTCACTAGATTTCTTGTTACATTATTTTTTTCTCTCACTAACTTCTTCTCAGACTGTAGGCTGAAAAATCATCAGTTTGACGACATGTCCTAAAGGGGTGTCTCAGCCAAAACATATTCAACAATCTTAGGTTGAGAGATTTGAGCGGCTCTTCAGAAATTTCAAGGTTAACCCAACTTATGTATGTTTGGTATTTTGCAAAAGTAATTACCAAAGTCTTAGAGAGAGATAAACAGAGGGCATGTGAACTGCTTTGGTTTGTTCCTGGATGACAAAGGCGAAAGTTCTTGCTCTCCCATTGAACGCCAATGAGGCGTTGATCTCCACCCCTCTTTGTTCGTTGCTGTGGCGGCTAGAGGAGGGGGTGGGCCCCCATTTCTATTCTGACATTTCCACGGATTTAGGGATCCGTCTTCGTCTAGTAGTGCCAGTTTGGTGAGGTTGGTGCTGGGTCAAATAAGCTGGCGCCATTGAGCCAAAGGTATCGTCTTCTTTCCGTTCGTTCAATCAGTAACCCTTATGTTTCTGCGTCCGGCGGTTGTCGTCTCTCATGGTGACGCCGAAAAGTGGGACAAATTGATACCAGTACAAGGTCGGTGGCCTGATGGCGACATAGTTGGCATTCTTCCCTCACAACAGCGTCTTTCTACATGAGATCTGGACCTAGGTCGGCATGGGGAACATCCTCGGGCGACATGCCACATTATCAAGTGCCTGTTTAGCTCTAGTCATCGGCTCACAACGTATACAAGGTTATGGCGTTGGCCTTGATTTTGGTTTGCTGGTGCTCCGCCTTTTCCCTCAGTGTGCGTCTTGACGACATTGACGGTCGACGGGGAGTTCAAATTTTGTTGTTTGTAGGGACTCCAATAGACTTGTTTGTAATATTCTTTTATGTGGGGTCCTTTCTACAAAAATTTCTAGACATTCGGTATATCCCGGTCTTTTTGGTAGTTTTCAGCATTTATGCGTACAATTGCACTCGACATCCCCCTACTAAACGTATAAAGGAAAATATAGACCTTTCACAAATCGTATCCACTTTCGCATGCCCGCCGGAACGTATATGTTATACACACCCCATATGAAATAGGCTCAGCCAATTTTATTTTTATTTTTATTTTTTGCAACCTTCTAGAAATAAGCGCATTGTGTCAACCTCAAACTCGGAACCTCAGGGTTCAGAACCGGGCGTATTAACCACCTGGAATACCTCATCAGCTATGTGTAAGTTCTTTCTTTTTTCATCTTTTGTAGTGCTTCAAATATAAAGCTAAAAAGAAAGACTCTGGTTTTCCTTTTCTATTTGGCTTTTTAGGCCGGTTATTTCTTCGGTTTTACTCGCGTTTTTCTTTTCTTTTATTTTTCCTTTTCTTTTTCTCGTTTCTTTTTCCTTTTTTCTCTTTTTCTGATTTATTAAAACACATATATTTTTTCAAATTTTGAAACTTTTCCCAAATTCAACTTCACATATTTTCATTTTTCCAAATCCGTGAACTGGTTTTAGTTTTTCTGCAAACAATCTAGTGAATTTTTTTCAAATCGATGAACTTTTTCAATTTATTTGGGACTATTTTTCCTGTAACCGTGAACTTTTTTTTTCAAATACAGGGACTTTTTTTAAATACGCGAATATTTTTTCTCAGATTATCGATTTTTTCAACAAAACCTGTGACTTTTTCATTTTTCTATTAATATTTTGTTTCTTTTCTAAAAATTATTGCTCTTTTAATTTTTTTTGTTCAAAATTTTAAAAAATAGCCTTTTCAAATTTTTTCATAAAGAAAATAGTCGCATTTGAATAAATTTTACATAAATTCAAAAGAGAAAGTTCGTGTCTTTAAAAATTGCTCGGAGTGACAAAAAAGAATATTTTTAAGAAAGTGCAAAGAAAATTTGGTGAAGACCATTTTTTGAAAAACACTAACAAATTTGGAATTTATAAAAAACCAGGAAAATACAAACAAAAATGGCACAAATTTCCGGCATCATTTTCTCGAGTTTTCTATGTCAAAAAAGGCTGATCAAATACTGGGCGTGTCGCAACTTGCATACGGTGTAAAAAATCATTCAAACTTGACATGGATGCCGATAATGGGCATGCCTCCCTGCTTGCCAAAGTTTAGGTCGTTTGAAGGATATCCAAACATTGACCATGCTCTATGGAGGGTGTTCGTGAGCACCGTCTGAGAGCATGTTGTTTTCTGACATGCTTCAGATGGCCCCAATTTTTTACATGGCTTTGTATGACCAATTCAAGGGACCATAACAAGTCATTTTGGTTTTCAATAAATTCTATATTTTCTCAGTAAAAAAGGCTGATAAATAGTCGGATGCATTGCAATTTGCATACAGTGTGGAAAATCGTTCAAACCTGGCATGAATGGCTATCATGAGCATGCCCACCTACTTGAAAAATGTTGGGGGTCACTTCAAGAATGCACAAAACCAGACCATCTTCAATTGAGGGTGTTTGGGTGGCCAGAAGGCTCCCTGTGAGAGCACGCTGTTTCTCGAAATTCTTCAAATGACCCATTTTTTCCACCAGCTTATATTACCAATTAAAGACACCATGCCATGTTGTTTTAGTTTTCGATAATTCATGTATTTTCTGGAGTTTTCTCGGTGAAAAATGGTCGATAAATGGTCGGATGTGACGCAACTTGCATACGATGTCAGAATTCGTTCAAATATGACATGGTTGCCTACCATGGGCATGCCCACCTACTGGAAAAGGTTGGGGTTTCTTTCATGCATGTCCAAAAATAGACCATGTTCAACGGAGTATTTTCGGGTTGGCCAAACAGGTCCGTTTGAGAGCTGTTTTTCGGCATCCGTTAAAGGATCCCCATTTTTTCCATGAGATTAAATGACCAATTAGAGGCACCATGCCAGGGTTGTTATACTTTTCGATAAATTTTGCATTTCTGAAGTTTTCTCGGTCAAAAAGGTCGATAAATCACTGGACGTGTCGAAACTTGCATAGGTATCAAAAATCTTTCAAACTTGGCATGCGTGCCTACAATAGGCATGCCAAACTTCTTGCAAAAGTTGAGTCATTTCAAGAATGTCCAAAACTAGATCATGTTCAACGGATGATGTTCGGGGTAGGCCAGAGGGTTTGTTTGAAAGCACGTTGTTTTTCGACATCCATCAAATGGCCCCAATTTTTTCCACCAGCTTCTATGACCAATTGAAGGCATTATGGCAAGTGGTTTCATTTTTTCATAATTCTAGCATTTTCTGGAGTTTTCTTGGTGAAAAATGATCGATAAATGGCCAGACGTGATGCAACTTTCATACAGTGTCGAAATTCGTTCAAACCTGGCATGAATGCCACATATTTTCATGCCAAGTTGTTGCAAGAAGTCGAGATCATTTATCCATAGTCCAAAAACACCACTAGTTCAGTGTTAGACTAGGCGAGACGGGTGCATCCCTGAGCATGTAATTTTCTTAAGTTGAGTGCTTTTGTTATTTGCAATTTCCGTCATTATCAATCAACATGAACATTTTCTTATATCCAAACCATTTCTCGAAATTTATCAACAATTTTGTAATTTCAAATTGTGTTTGAAAATTATACAAACTTGAACACTTTTCAAAAAATTCTTGACAAATTCCCAACAATTGATGTTGAACACAAATTGCAAACCATGTACTTTTCTTTAAATTTACCATCTTGTTTGAAATGCAAAGATTACCTAAATTTGTTAACATTTTTTTGATAATGTGCATATTTTTTAAAATTCCAGAACATTTTTTCAATTAAAAGCAATATTTTTTTATATTCCAAATATTATTTCAAATTATTTAACAGGTTTCAAAAAGAACAATAAAGTCCAAAAATGAGAAAACTTAATTAACAAAAAAGAAAATAAAAAAAATGAAAAAAATGATTAGGCCTTGGCCCAACTAGGTGATCGCAGCACTCACGTCGGGCGCCTGTTGGGCTGGGCCAAGCATTCTCAGATTTGGAAAAGGTTTATCAATTTTGAAAAACAATGTTCACGAATTTGCAATGAAACCCGGGCTTGAAAAATGTCCATAAAGTTGAAAAGAGTTTATGGATTTAAAAAAAAGTTCAAAAATTTGGAATAATGTTCACAAATTTGAAAACAAAGTTGACGAATTTAAGAAAATGTTCACGAACTTGAAAAGTTCATAGATTTAAGAAAAAGTTCAGGATATAAAAACAGTTCGCGAATCTTTGTTCACGGATTTTAGAAAAAAAAAAGAAAAGGAAAATGGAAAAAGCGAAAAAAAGAAGAATAGCTTATAAAGAAAAGCCGAACAAAAGGAAACCAAACATACTCGTGTTGATAGTGTTATATTTGAAGAAGAAAAAAGACCCAACAAGAAATTAGACAAGTTGGTGACCACGGTTGTACCAAGCGTTCATGTGCTCGTTTCGAATCTCTTCAAGCACCCATTTATTTGAAGGTCTTACGGAAGAGGAAAAAACAGTGTAAAATGGGCCAGTCTAGGGCGGTACGTACGGATATGGCGCTCGGCGCGGGCGACATACTTTAAAAAAGGACAATCAAATTCTTTATTATAAAGGGGTATGGAGAGATTCACTCCGTTGATGTGTTTAGAGGGTATACCGAAGCAGAAATGTTAATATAATGTGTGTAGTTTATTTGTTTCACCAAAGTCCTGAAAGAATATCAAGATGGAAAAAGAGGATCTAATGACGATGACTCACAATTTTCTGATATACTCTCTCGGCCCATCCATTCATATTTATAAGGCACACATGCTTTCTGTAATTAAAGTTTAATCATGAATCAACAAATAAAATGTGGATTTTGTGTCACATATTACATTCGTCCCAAAATTCTTGTCTTAGATTTGTTTAGATACGGATGTACCTAGTCATGGTTTAGTGTTAGACACATCCGTATCTAAACAAATCTGGATACGGATGTACCTAGTCATGGTTTAGTGTTAGACACATCCGTATCTAAACAAATTTACAAAAAAATTGAGACGGAGGGAGTACATTATATCATTTAAAAAATACGACACGTAAATTAATCTGTGGTTGGATGGTTAAGAGGACAATGGTATCCCCATCTCACCAGGGTTCAACTCCTGCTGCTCGCACTTACCCTGGATTTATTTCAGGGTTTTCGGCGATGCACATTCAGTGGAGGAGATGTTTGCTTCGACTACATGACGCATACGGTGACTTTGTAAAATCTCAAGATGATATGTCGGCTCAGTCTCTCGAAGATGCTCATAGGGGTACAGTATGCGTGTGTGCGTTTATACATGTGAGTGTATGCGCGTATATATGAGCTTTACTTTTGTACTGTGTTTTACAAAAATGCACGCGTTATAAGATTGTGAGGGGAGAGTAACTTTTAGGGTCGTCCGCTAAGATTTATTTTAGTTTCCGCCAAAATATATTGTTAATTTTTTTCATGAAAAAACAGTGTAAGAATTACACCGTCTCTTAAATAAACACTACGCGTAAGTTTCTAAGGTAACTTCATTTAAGTCATGTCGTCAGAAAACTCCATTTAACTCCTGCTAGATTAATTAGTTTCGTGGCATAACATCTCTCACTTTAATTACTATCAGTTGCTTATCCCATTAAAATTACTGAAACCGAATTCATGAATTGACATCTCCTCCGACCTATAAAAAGCAAACACCACCACCCTCAACACCACAAAGAGACCGTCCTGCTCTCGGCCACAGCAACCAACAAATTCCCCTCGATCGTTCTGTAAGCAATGGCTCGGCTCGTAGCAGTGTCCGCTGCTCTCCTCGTCGTCCTTGTTGTCGCCGCCGTCATCACGCCCTCACAGGGCGGTCGCCCTCTGGTGTCCGACGGGAGCGTGGAACGCGCCAACGTGCCTTTCTCCACGGTGGCTGAGCCTCTGTCCAAGCCGGCGGGAGTTGCGGATGGGCCTCACAGACACTTCGACATCTCCATGATCGAACAACCAGCGGACGGCCCCGCGGCGGCGTACTACTACGGGATCGACAGCGACTACAAAGTGCCCATCACCGGGATGTAGGCCGGGCATGCAGTAGCTACGGCTCAATTAGCATGCATGCGCGTGGTTATCCGCGGAATGTGGTGATTAAGCATGCATGTAAACGACCTTCCAAATATTATGCATGAATAAATGGCCTATGGTAATTCCATCCTATGATTCTAACCGCACTGCCATTTTGTGATGCCTGTAATTTTGAATTTATGGAAAAGATATATGGAAAAGAATATAATGAGCCCAGTTTTCCTTGTTTGTGCACTCCGTTATTTGCAAGATATGCGATGATGAATTCCAAAAAAAAAAAAGATATGCGACGATGTGGCACAGTGCAAAATTAGATTACATTGTTTTAAATCAAAAAAAAAGATTACATTGTTTGCTCAAACACTCTGTACAAGAAAGGGCACTGAGAAAAAAAAAGTAAAACTATACTTCAATTGATGACTGTATTACACGAGTTACTCGTGGTCTCAAGACGATTTGTGAAACTGAAGCGATGTGTACTACGTAAGCTTTTGATAATAGAAAACTAGTTCACAGGTCTGTGCAACAAATGTACGTAGAACTAATGTCTCCAAACCATATACTACAGTACTACCTCCGTCCTGATTGATTGGCCCCCTTTGTATTTTGTACCAAATTTTGATTAAAAATTTAACTAATAAAAATTTAGTGCATGTCATAAAAAATTATATCATTGGATTTGTATTTGAACATAATTTTTAGTGATATCATTTTTTATGGCATGCATTAACATTTTGTTAGTTAAATATATGGTCAAATTCGACATGAAATACGATGAAGACCAAAAAACCTAGACAGAGATAGTACTTGATAATTTCTGGTACAAGAATGTTTCTTGGATGCAATGGAGGAATTGCCAATTATAACATAATTTGCAAATACTGTGAAGACTAAATTCATGATAAATTAAAGTTCAATTAATTATATTATTTAAGAACTCCCACTTAGATAGACATCTCTCGAGTCATCTAAATGATAACGTGATCCATATCAACTAAACCATGTCCGATCATCACGTGAGATGGAGTAGTTGGTGAACATCACTATGTTGATTATATCTACTATATGATTCACGTTCGATCTTTCGATCTCAGTATTCCGAGGCCATATCTGCATATGCTAGGCTCGTCAAGTTTAACCCGAGTATTCTGCGTGTACAAAACTGGCTTGCACTCGTTGTATGTGAACGTAGAGCTTATCACACCCGATCATCACATGGTGTCTCAGCACGACGAATTGTAGCAACGGTGCATACTCAGGAAGAACACTTATACCTTGAAATTTAGTGAGGGATCATCTTATAATGCTATTGTCGTACTAAGCAAAATAAGATGCACAAAGGATAAACATCACATGCAATCAAAATATGTGACATGATATGGCCATCATCATCTTGTTCCTTTGATCTGCATCTCCAAAGCACCGTCACGATCTCCATCGTAGCATCGTTGTCGTCTCGCCAACTATTGCTTCTACGACTATCACTGCCGCTTAGTGATAAAGTAAATCAATTACATGGCGATTGCATTTCATACAATAAAGCGACAATCATAAGGCTCCTGCCAGTTGCCGATAACAGTTACAAAACATGATCATCTCATACAACAACTTATATCACATCACGTCTTGACCATATCACATCACAACATGCCCTGCAAAAACAAGTTAGACATCCTCTACTTTGTTGTTGCAAGTTTTACGTGACTACTACAGACTTCTAGCAAGAACCGTTCTTACCTACGCATCAAAACCACAATGATTTTTCGTCAAGTGTGTTGTTTTAACCTTCATCAAGGATCGGCCGTAGTCAAACTCGATTCAACTAAACTTGAAGAAACAGACACCCGCCAGCCACCTGCGTGCGAAGCATGTCGGTAGAACCAGTCTCATGAACGCGGTCATGTAATGTCGATCCGGACCGCTTCATCCAACAATACCGCCGAATCAAAGTAAGACGTTGCTGGTAAGCAGTATGACTATTATCGCCCATAACTCTTTGTGTTCTACTCATGCATATAACATCTACGCATAGACCTGGCTCTGATGCCACTGTTGGGGAACGTAGTACTTAAAAAAAAATTCCCACGATCACGCAAGATCTATTAGAGGGTCATCAATCTGGCCCAAGTACGTTCATCGATCAAGGTTACCCATCTTTTTGGAGGGTCGACTCAAAGCACTTTCAAAAATCATTATTGGTTTTGTTCATGTGGGTGAAAGAGTGACAACATCCTTGCACCAGTCTAATTTTAGCCTCTTTAAGGAAGTCTTTGGAATATCTCTTGAAGCAGAGATTGATACCGCGAAAATGTTTTCAAAAATTTCATTGTAATTCTTAGCCATAGGAGTTACTTTGAAATTTCTTGGAGTAGGTCCAATTCAGTGTACCTGTAATTATTACGAGTAAAAATAAAGTTACAGGTGTTTCTAAAAAAAGTTCTAGCGTAGATCTGGTTCAGGCTCGGCTGGAAAGTTTCTGGTTCATGAGCACTTCCGTTATTTTTCCTTTTTTTGCGGGTGACCACTTTCATTATAATACAACATAAAAAAGTTTTGAATACACGGTAAACATTTTAAAATAGTGTAGATATTTTTTTAATACATGTCAGGGAAAAGAATTAGAAGAAAAGCAAATAAAATTTAGAGAAGTAAAAAATGATAAAAGTTAATAGTAAGCAGCTTTGCAAATAAAAAATTAAATTTATTTAAAAATAATAAGAAAGAATAAAAAGAAAACCTAAAGGAAAAGTGAAGAAAACCAGCGCTATAGAAAAAGGGTAATACAATAAGCCAACACAATAAACCCATCGCGGAAATGGAATGGACAAAACCGAATTACTGGTGGCCGGCTTACCGTGGAGCGTCGTAAGTGAGCACTTGTTCGGAATTGCAATAGGTGATATATACTAATGCTCTTATTTTCCCGTGTCACATAAATAAAAGCGTTTTGCTACTATACTAGCATTGGGTAATGTGTGGAATATTTGGGCATTGATATTGGCCAATCTGTACCAAGAATGACATTGTTCATGTCATTTTCTCAAGCAAACAAAGACTGCTACAACACATTTTAGGAAAAATAAAATAGATTGATGCTTCCATCGTTGTGTGCTTAGCTTAACGGAGCCAAACCACCAACCAAACCATGATACATTAACAAACATATACTCTGACACTAGAATGTCTTTTCTCTAGAGAAACTAGCACCTAGATCATAGAGTGAGATTTTCCTCTTAGAGAGTCGTGCTTGTCATGACACTTTTCACGGGAAAAGGGTACATCACACTATGAAAAGCCCTCACTGAGAATATAAGACATTATCCAACAGAAAGAAATGCAGGAATTTAAGCCGGCCTTTCAAAAGTTCATGCTAACAGCCAACGTGTTAAAACTCCCTTTTGAGTAGAACACAACGTGGTTAAAATTATTTGGTCACGATCGCACTCATGCGTAGTTCTTGTGGCATGCTTTTAGTAGTCTAAAACAGAGCGAATAACATGGTGTATGAGATAAAGTAACCATCAGATTAGCAGCACGTCATGAACATATCAGGAAAAAGAGGTTGGCTGTTCAAACTAAGAAAAATGATTATATTACTTCATGTGCACTTTTCCTTTCCAAATGTAAAGTGTAAATCAAGACGTTTGTAGGAATGTTTTTTCTATTAGGTTAGTTATTATTCTAATCCACATGCACTAAGTGGCAAGTAGTCTAAAAGACTAAAACAGAGAGAACATGGTTTAAATGAAGTTATCTTGAAAGGATAGAACACAGGTGCTCTTCAAGATTTACCTTTGACCCACTATTTTTTTTCAGTATATATACACAATACAAGAAAAATATTATCTTACGAATATAATTTTTGAGACAATCTACACAAATGATTTACAAGATCTGAATCTAAATGTTGAAAACAATATTCAAAGTCAAAGCATTAAAAATGTGACTTATGACATGTCCAAAATAGTATGTATTTTTCATATGGAGAGAGTTGTGACTAACTGCAAGCACATTCCTCTATGTGGAGCAGCATCTCAAACAAATTTATCACCATGGTATGTGAAGATGGACACGGCCATCATTGTGACACCGACACACCGTGCATTGTAGGCAAGGCGCTGCCCCTATTGGGACAGCTTGCTGGAAAAATGGGTAGCCATCGATAATCTTGGCCCCAACATCGCCGCCCTCAAGTGAAGCTTCTGTGCACCCATACAATTTCAACATATGGTTACAATTTTTCCCATCATCCTCTTAACTTGCCCACACATCAATCAAAACCAACAAGAACCTCTCATATTTTAATATTTGTTCGGTAAGATCTTGTACAATAATATTTCCTTTTCACCCATAACCTTAGGTATATTTTTCACAATCTCTTGTGCAACCTAACTCTATCAACCATGAATGAATAGTTGATTTAGGATTATGGGAGCTTGCTCGCTCCCCCGCTTTATAGTACAATGCGGTAGGGGGGCACATGCACCCCTACATGTGCTATCAGTGAGTACATTTATCTTATGATCAAAGGAACTTACAATGCCACAATAAGTATCCTAGAGGTTGTATCCACAACCTTAGTCTACATGTGCGGCACACTGCTAGAGTCATTGCCACCAAATTCAAGATCTCCTCATGCTTTCATGAAGCTAGTGGCAACAATCTTGATGACTAAGTTGGTGGAAAATTAACAAGGATGCTCATATGTTGTTCGCATATGTGGCAGGCAATGTAATGTTGGCGGTGGATGCATACCAATGCGAGCCTCGAGTGGTGCTGGTGGTGCTATAGTTGAATGTTCATTTGCTAATTTTCCCCATCCGTCGAAGATGATGCTCACACTAGCATGTGAGAATCCTGCAAGGACCTAAAAGAAGATGGTAGTCTGCAAACACAAAAAATGAAGTTTAATCGTGTGGAAATGCCTAAAATCACGGCACACATTGTAATCTACAAACACTACCACACAATCGGGCTTTGAAAGCGGGTTGTTACATGGACCGGGGGTGGTTTCCTAATCCGCCTCAAAGCCATGAAACTATTACTCCGCACACCAGCGAAAGTTGTAGAAACCACCTCCAATGTCATGGACAACACAGACAGTTTCGAACGAATAACCGCTTCCAATGCTTTACGTGCGACATGTGGTTTCTTATGAATAACCACCTCCATTTGATATGTCTTGAATCTAATTATTTCCTATTAGGTACCTACCCCTGCTAATGATAGTCAGATGAACCACTGTAATACGAAAGTACAAAGACAACATATCTTTCATTGCAATACCCATAGTACAAAAGTTTGACAAGTTCAAATGATACAATAAAATATCTATGCGCTGTCTTGCCTAGGTGACATTGTTTTCCGAGTTGATGATACACTTTGGTCATAGTCGATCAGGAATATGTACACAAACAATTATATACATCCTTATGACCTTTATGTGCAATGAAATTACGACTTTTTGACACAAGTATAGTAGCCCTCACTGAGGATGTCAAAACATCGTCCGAGGACACCAGGAAAACACTTTGTTTAAATAAAACTAATTTTCTCTAATCTTATTAGAAGTGCAATTACAATAGCCCTCGATCCTTAAGTTAGTTTACCAAACTGGGTTGAGCATCAAGTTATAGATTGATGCCTACGTTTTTGATGAACACGATGAAGAAAATATGCCCTGGAGGCAATAATAAAGTTGTTATTTTATATTTCCTTATATCATGATAAATGCTTATTATTCATGCTAGAATTGTATTAACCGGAAACTTGATACATGTGTGGATATATAGACAAAACACTGTGTCCCTAGTAAGCCTTTACTAGACTAGCTTGTTAATCAAATATGGTTAAGTTTCCTAACCATAGACATGTGTTGTCATTTGATGAACATGATCACATCATTAGGAGAATGATGTGATGGAAAAGACCCATCAGTTAACTTAGCATAATGATCGTTAAGTTTTATTGCTATAGCTTTCTTCATGTCATATACATATTCTTTGACTATGAGATTATGCAACTCCCGAATACCGGAGGAATACCTTGGGTGCTATCAAACGTCACAACGTAACTGGGTGATTATAAATATGCTCTACAGGTATCTCCGAAGGTGTTTGTTGGGTTGGCATAGATCGAGATTAGGATTTGTCACTCCGAGTATCGGAGAGGTATCTCTGGGCCCTCTTGATACGTATCCAACGTATGTATAATTTTTGATTTTTCCATGCTGTTTTATTATCAATCTTGGATGTTTTATAATCATTTTATATCATTTTTTGGTACTAACCTATTGACATAGTGCCAAGTGCTAGTTGCTATTTTTTGCATGTTTTTTACATAGCATGAAATCAATATCAGACGGAGTCCAAATGCCACGAAACTCCATGATGAATTTTTATGGGCCAGAAGGAACACAACGGGCCCTGGTTGCACCTAGGGGGAGTCCCGAGGAGGGGACAACCCACCAGGATGCGCCAGGATGCCTAGACACGCCCTGGTGGGTTGTGCCCACCTCGGGTGCCCCCCGGACCGCCTCTTTGCTCTATAAATACCCCCAAAATCCCAGAACCCTAGGGGAGTCGACGAAATATTCATCCAGCCGCCGCAGAGTCCAAAACCACTAGATCCAATCTAGACACCATCTCGGATGGGGTTCACCACCTCCATTGGTGCCTCTTCGATTATGCATGAGTAGTTCTTTATAGACCTACGCGTCCATAGTTAGTAACTAGATGGCTTCCTCTCTCTCGCTGAATTCTCAGTACAATGATCTCTTGGATACCCATATGATGTAACTCTTTTTGCGGTGTGTTTGTTGGGATCTGATGAACTTTGAGTTTATGATCAGTCATATCTGTTTATATCCATGAAAGTTATTTGAGTTTCTTTGATCTCTTATATGCATGGTCTCTTATAGCCTCGTATTTCTTCTCCGATATTTGGGTTTTGTTTGGCCAACTTGATCTATTTATGTTGCAATGGGAAGAGGTGCCCGGTAGTGGGTTCGATCTTACGGTGCTTGATCCCAGTGACAGAAAGGGAACCGACACGTATGTATCGTTGCTACTAAGGATAAAACGATGGGGTCTATCTCTACATAGATAGATCTTGTCTACATCATGTCATCGTTCTTATTGCATTACTCCGTTTTTCCATGAACTTAATACACTAGATGCATGCTGGATAACAGTCGATGTGTGGAGTAATAGTAGTAGATCCAGGCAGGAGTCGGTCTACTAATCTTGGACGTGATGCCTATGTAATGATCATTGCCTGGATATCGTCATAATTATTTGAGGTTCCATCGATTGCCCAACACTAATTTGTTTACCCACTATTTGATGTTTTTCTCGAGAGAAGCCACTAGTGAAATCTATGGCCCCCGGGTCTTCCTTCTCATATATTTGCTTTGCGATCTATTTTATATGCTCTTTTTATTAAGATCTATAAATCTAAAAATACAAAAATAGCTCGCTGAGTTTTATTTCTATTTTATTTTATTTGGCGTTCGATCTATCAATCTACTACAATTTATCTCACGTTATTTTGCCTATCTTGAGGCGCTGTACCCCGAAAGGGATTGACAACCCCTTTAATACACCGGGTTGCGAGGATTTGTTATATGTGTGTAGGGGTTGTTTATGTTGTGTTGCTTGGTTCTCCTACTGGTTCGATAACCTTGGTCTCATCTGAGGGAAATACCTACCGCCGTTGTGCTGCATCATCTCTTCCTCTTTGGGGAAAAAACCGACGTAGTTTCAAGCGACATCAAAAGGAATTTTTGGCGCCGTTGCCGGGGAGGATCTTCAACATAACCAGGTTCCTAATCACAATCTCATCTCCTCGCAATTTACATTATGTGCCATTTGCCTCTCTCCCACTTCACAAAAATTTGCTGTTTTATTCGCCCCTCTTTGTTCGTTTGCCGTTTTCTTGCCGGATCTGTTTTTGAGTGCAATCTTATTGTGTGGTCATCATGACTCAAGAGAACACCAAATTATGTGATTTCTCAAATACCAACAACAATGATTTTATTGGCACTCCAATTGCTCCTCCCACCACTAGTGCGGAGTCTTGTGATATTAATACCGCTTTGCTGAATCTTGTTATGAAAGATCAATTTTCCGGTACTCCTAATGAGGATGCCGCGTCCCATCTTAATACCTTCATGGAATTATGCGATATGCAAAAGAAAAGAGATGTGGACAATGATGTGGTTACGATGAAATTATTTCCGTTTTCTTTGCGTGATTCTGCAAAAAATTGGTTCTCTTCTTTGCCTCGAAATAGTATCGATTCTTGGAATAAGTGCAAAGATGCTTTTATCTCTAAGTATTTTCCTCCCGCAAAAATGATTTCCCTTAGAACCCAGATCATTAATTTCAAGCAACTTGAACACGAGCTCATTGCACAATCTTTGGAAAGGATGAAAATGATGCTAAGGAATTGCCCAACTCATGGGTTAAATCTTTGGATGATCATACAAAATTTTTTAGGTGGGGTTGAATTTTGTTTCTCGTAATCTTTTAGATTCCGCCGTGGGTCGAACTTTTATGGAAATTACTTTGGGTGAAATCCACCAAATTGCTTGATAATATCACGGCAAATTATTCACAATGGCATACCGAAAGAGCTCCTACTAGTAAAAAAGTTAATTCAGTTGAAGAAATTTCTTCTTTGAGTGAAAAATTTGATGCTCTTATGAAATTGGTTGCTAGTAAAAGTGCTCTAATTGATTTCAATGATATGCCTTTGTCTACTTTGATTGAGCAAAATAGTGATGCCATTGATGTGAATTTTATCTCTCGAAGTAATTTCAATAACAATGCTTATAGAGGTAATCCTAATCCTAGGGCTTTTCCTAGTAACTCCTACAATGATTATGGTAATTCCTATGGAAATCAATCTTATAATAATAATAGGAACACCTCTGATCTTGAGAATAATATTAAATAATTTATCAACACAGAAAAAGTTTTCAACATTTCCATAGAAGAAAAGTTGAATAAGATTGATGATTTGTCTAGATGTGTTGGTAGAATTGCTCTTGATGTTGAAAATCTCAAGTTGAAATTTTTTGTGCCTAAGGTTGATGAATCAATTAAAGCTCTTTATGTTTCTATGGATGAAAGTAAGAAAAGAACTGCTATGCTTGGAGCAAAAAGAGAATTTTTAGGGAAAGCTTTTTCTAGTGGTTATTCTTGCAAAAGTAACGAAGATCTTAAAATAATTGGTGTTTCTTCTATTGATTCCTTGTTTAGTAAAGTTAAGATTGATAAAAAAGGGACTAGAGAAGAGTCAACTTTAGGTAGAAGGCGTCCCAATATTTCGGACGGTGAAAATTTTGTTGAAAATTTTGATAAAAGTGGGTTTGGAGAGGTCAAAACTTTAGCTAGTGATGCACCCACTATTTTGGATTACAAAGACTTTAATTATGATAGTTGTTCTTTGATTGATTGTATTACTTTGTTGCAATCCATGATAAATTCACCCCATGCTTATGAACAAAATAAAGCTTTTACTAAACATATTGTTGATGCTATGATGAAAGCTTTGGAAGAAAAATTGGAATTAGAAGTTTCAATTCCTAGAAAATTGCATGATGAGTGGGAACCTACTATCAAAGTCAAGATTAAAAATTATGAGTGTTTTGCTTTGTGTGACTTGGGTGCTAGTGTTTCTACTATTCCGTAATCTTTATGTGATGTGCTTGGTCTTACCAATCTTGAAGGGTGTTCTATGAATTTGCACTTGGCGGATTCTACTATTAGAAAGCCTATGGGAAGAATTAATGATGTTCTTATTCTTTCAAAAAGAAATTATGTGCCCACAGATTTTATTGTTCTTGATATTGATTGCAATCCGTCTTGTCCAATTATTCTTGGTAGACCGTTTCTACGCACTATTGGTGCCGTGATTAATATGAAAGAAGGCAATATTAAGTTCCAATTTCCCTTGAGGAAAGGTATGGAACACTTTCCTAGAACAAAAATTAGGCCTCCTTATGAATCAATCATGAGGGCATCTTATGGATCTCGAAACAAAGATGACAAAACTTAGATCCTTTGCTTTATGCTTAACTAAGGGCGTAAAACTATAGCGCTTGTTGGGAGGCAACCCAATGAATAAAATTTATTTTTGCTTTTTTCTTTCTGTTCTTGTGTGATAGCAAAATTATGCTACTGCTATGATTGTGTTTTTTGTGTTTAAATTAGTGTTTGTGTCAAGTAAAGCCTTTATGATTACTTTGGGTTATAGTTGTTTGATCTTACAGAAAAACGGAAACTTTGCGCTCACAAAAACATGTCTCATTTTTAATTAAAGAGTACTTTTAAGTTGATTCTTTTTGCATAAGTTTAATATACAAATTACCTAGGTCTTCATAATTTTTTCAGAATTTTTGGAGTTACAGAAGTATTCGAAAGTGTCAGATTACTACATACTGGTGTGTTTTGACAGATTCTGTTTTCTTTGTGTTGTGTGCTTATTTTGATGGCTCTATGGTTTTATTTGATGAGTTTTTGCCATAGAAAAGTTGGAATACAGTATATATAATACAAAAACAAGATATGAATTGGTTTAACACAACAGTTATAGTACTGGTTTGCTTTCTTTTACTAATGGTTCTCACGAAGGTTTTGTTGAGTTTTTTGTGATTGAAGTTTTCAAGTTTTGGGTTATCTTACGATGGATGAAAGAAGGATAGAACAGCCTAAGCTCGGGGATGCCCTGGCATCCCAAGATTTTATGCAAAAAAATAGCAACCAACTAAGCTTGGGGATGACTGATACGTCCATTTTGCATCATACTTTTATATCAATATCTATTGCATTATGGGCTGTTATTACACATTATGTCTCAATACTTATGGTTGTTCTCTCTTATTTTACAAGGTTTACCATGAAGAGGGGGAATGCTGGCAGCTGGAATTCTAGCTGGAAAAGGATCAAATATTGGAAACCTATTCTGCACAGCTCCAAAAATCCTGAAACTCCATGGAAGTTATTTTTGGAATTAATAAGAATTATTGAGCGAAGAAAACACCAGAGGGGCCCCACACCCTGGCCAGGAGGGTGGGGGGCGCGCCCACCCCTACTGGGCGCGCCCCTGTCTCCTGGGCCCCCTGGTGGCCCTCCGGTGCCCATCTTCTTCTATATGAAGGCTTTTACCCTGGAAAAATCAGAGGCAAGCTTACGGGACGAAACTCCGTCGCCACGAGGCGGAACCTTGCCGGAACCAATCTAGGGCTCCGGCGGAGCTGTTCTACCGGGGAAACTTCCCTCCGGAAGGGGGAAATCATCACCATCGTCATCACCAACGATCCTCTCATCGGGAGGGGGTCAATCTCCATCAACATCTTCACCAGCACCATCTCCTCTCAAAACCCTAGTTCATCTCTTGTATCCAATCTTGTATCCAAACCACAAATTGGTACATGTGGGTTGCTAGTAGTGTTGATTACTCCTTGTAGTTGATGCCAATTGGTTTACTTGGTGGAAGATCATATTTTCAGATCCTTAATGCATATTAATACTCCTCTAATCATGAACATGAATATGCTTTGTGAGTAGTTACGTTTGTTCCTGAGGACATGGGTGAAGTCTTGCTATTAGTAGTCATTTGAATTTGGTATTCGTTCGATATTTTGATGAGATGTATGTTGTCTCTCCTCTAGTGGTGTTATGTGAATGTCGACTACATGACACTTCACCATTATTTGGGCCTACAGGAAGGCATTGGGAAGTAATAAGTAGATGATGGGTTGCTAGAGTGACAGAAGCTTAAACCCTATTTTATGCGTTGCTTCGTAAGGGGCTGATTTGGATCCACTAGTTTCATGCTATGGTTAGGTTTACCTTAATACTTATTTTGTAGTTGAGGATGCTTGCAATAGGGGTTAATCATAAGTGGGATTCTTGTCCAAGTAAGGGCAGTACCCAAGCACCGGTCCACCCATATATCAAATTATCAAAGTACCGAACGCGAATCATATGAGCGTGATGAAAACTAGCTTGACGATAATTCCCATGTGTCATCGGGAGCGCTTTTCTCATTATAAGAAATTGTCCATGCTTGTCCTTTGCTACAAAAAAGATTGGGCCACCTTGCTGCACTTTATTTACTTTCATTACTTGTTACCCATTACAGATTATCTTATCACAAAACTATCTGTTACCTACATTTTCAGTGCTTGCAGAGAATACCTTACTGAAAACCGCTTGTCATTTCCTTCCGCTCCTCGTTGGGTTTGACACTCTTACTTATCGAAAGGACTATGATAGATCCCCTATACTTGTGGGTCATCAAGACTCTTTTCTGGCGCTTGCCGGGGAGTGAAGCGCCTTTGGTGAGTGGAACTTGGTAAGGAAAGATTTATATAGTGTGCTGAAATTTTCTGTCACTTGTTACTATGGAAACTAATCCTTTGAGTGGCTTGTTCGGGGCATCTTCACCCCGACCAGTAGAGCAAAGAGTTGCTCCTCAACCTACTGAACCTACTGAACCTACTGAAAATGTTTACTTTGAGATTCCTTCGGGTATGATAGAGAAACTGCTAGCTAATCCCTTTGCAAGAGTTGGAACACTGCATCCCGATTTACACCTTATCTTTGTGGATGAAGTTTGTGGATTATTTAAGCTTGCAGGTATTCCCGATGACGTTGTCAAAAGGAAGGTCTTCCCTTTATCTTTGAAGGGAGATGAATTGACATGGTATAGGCTATGTGATGATACGGGATCTTGGAACTATAAACGATTGAAGTTGGAATTTCACCAGAAGATCTATCCTATGCCTCTTGTTCATCGTGATCGTAATTACATATATAATTTCTGGCCTCGCGAAGGAGATAGCATCGCTCAAGCTTGGGGGAGGCTTAAGTCAATGTTATATTGATGCCCCAATCTTGAGCTCTCAAGAGATATGATTATTCAAAAAATTTATGCTCGTCTTTCTCTCAATGATCGCACCATGCTCGATACTTCCTGTGCTGGTTCTTATATGCTGAAGACTATTGAATTCAAGTGGGACTTATTGGAAAGAATTAAACGCAACTATGAAGATTGGGGTTCCGACGATGGTAAGGAGTCAGGTATAACACCTAAGTTTGATTGTGTTAAATCTTTTATGGATATCGATGCTTTTCGTGGATTTAGCGCTAAGTATGGACTTGACTCTGAGATAGTAGCTGCTTTTTGTGAATCTTTTGCTACTCATGTTGATCTCCCTAAGGAGAAGTGGTTTAAATATAATCCTCCCATTGAAGTAAAAGTAGTTGCACCTATTACAGTTGAAGAAAAGACTATCACTTATAATGATCCTATTGTTCCTACTACGTATGTTGAGAAACCACCTTTTCCTGTTAGGATAAAGGATCATGTTAAAAATTCAACTGTTGTTCATAAGAGTAATATAGAACTTACACACCTCCTGAGCAAATCAAAGTTGAACCTAGTATTGCTATGGTTAAGGATCTCTTGGATGATAATTTAGATGGGTGTGTTATTTATTTCTGTGGTGAAACTACTAATATTGCTAGACCAGATGCTAAGATACATAGACCTGTTGTAGGCATGCCTGTTATTTCTGTTAAAATAGGAGATCATTGTTATCATGGCTTATGTGATATGGGTGCTAGTGCTAGTGCAATACCTTTTGACTTATACAAAGAAATTATGCATGATATTGCACCTGCTGAAATAGAAGGTATTGATGTTACTATTAAGCTTGCCAATAGGGACACCATTAAACCAGTTGGGATTGTTAGAGATGTTGAAGTCTTGTGTGGTAAAGTTAAATATCCTGCTGATTTTCTTGTTCTTGGTTCCCCACAAGATGACTTTTGTCCCAATATATTTGGTAGACCCTTCTTGAATAATGTTAGTGCTAGGATTGATTGCAAAAAGGATGTTGTTACAATTGGCTTAGGGGATATGTCTCATGAGTTTAACTTTGCTAAATTTCGTAGACAACCCCGTGATAAACAATCACCTAGTAAGGATGAGATTATTGGTCTTGCTTCTATTGCCGTGCCTCCTACTGAGCCATTAGAACAATATTTGCTAGACCATGAAAATGATATGTTTATGAATGAAAGAAGGGAAGTAGATGAAGTGTTCCTTCAACAGGGTCCTATTCTGAAACACAACTTGCCTGTTGAAATCCTAGGGGATCCCCCTCCACCCAAGGGTGATCCCGTGTTTGAGCTCAAACCTTTACCTGATAATCTTAAGTATGCTTATCTTGATGAAAAGAAAATATATCCTGTTATTATTAGTGCTAACCTTTCAGAGCAAGAAGAAGAAAGATTATTGAAAACTCTGAAGAAGCATCGAGCTGCTATTGGATGTACTCTGGATGACCTTAAGGGCATTAGTCCCACTCTATGCCAACACAAAATTAAAGTGGAGAAAGATGCCAAACCAGTTAGAGACCCTCAACGATGGTTAAATCCTAAGATGAAAGAAGTGGTAAGAAAGGAGATACTAAAGCTCCTTGAGGCAGGTATAATTTATCCCATTGCTAATAGTGATTGGGTAAGTCCTGTCCATTGCGTTCCTAAAAAGGGAGGTATTACTGTCGTTCCTAATGATAAAGATGAATTGATCCCGCAAAGAATTATTACAGGCTATAGGATGGTAATTGATTTCCGTAAATTAAATAAAGCTACTAAGAAAGATCATTACCCTTTACCTTTTATTGATCAAATGCTAGAAAGACTATCCAAAGATACACATTTTTTGCTTTCTAGATGGTTATTCTGGTTTCTCTCAAATACCTGTGTCAGCGGAGGATCAATCAAAAACTACTTTTACTTGCCCTTTCGGTACTTTTGCTTATAGACGTATGCCTTTTGGTTTATGTAATGCACCTGCTACCTTTCAAAGATGCATGATGGCTATATTCTCTGACTTTTGTGAAAAGATTTGTGAGGTATTCATGGACGACTTCTCCGTTTATGGATCCTCTTTTGATGATTGCTTGAGCAACCTTGATCGAGTTTTGCAGAGATGTGGAGACACTAGTCTCCTCTTGAATTGGGAAAAGTGCCACTTTATGGTTAATGAAGGCATTGTCTTGGGGCATAAGATTTCCAAGAAAGGTATCGAAGTTGATGAAGCTAAAGTTGATGCTATTGAAAAGATGCCATGTCCCAAGGACATAAAAGGTATAAGAAGTTTCCTTGGTCATGCCGGTGTTTATAGGAGGTTTATTAAGGACTTTGCTAAAATCTCTAGGCCTCTGACTAATTTATTGCAAAAAGATATTCCTTTTGTCTTTGATGATGATTGTGTAGAAGCATTTGAAATACTTAAGAAAGCTTTGATCACTGCACCTATTGTTCAGCCACCTGATTGGAA
This sequence comes from Triticum timopheevii, assembly GCA_963921465.1. Lineage (NCBI taxonomy): Eukaryota > Viridiplantae > Streptophyta > Magnoliopsida > Poales > Poaceae > Triticum > Triticum timopheevii. Next base: position 597,036,906 of record OY997274.1, read on the forward strand.
TTTACCCTTTGAAATTATGTGTGATGCTAGTGATTATGCTGTAGGTGTTGTTCTAGGGCAAAGAGTTGATAAGAAATTGAATGTTATCCAGTATGCTAGTAAAACTCTTGATGCTGCCCAGAAATTATGCTATTACTGAAAAAGAGTTCTTAGCAGTTGTATTTTCTTGTGATAAGTTCAGACCTTATATTGTTGATTCTAAAGTTACTATTCACACTGATCATGCTGCTATTAAGTATCTTATGGAAAAGAAAGATGCTAAGACTAGGCTCATTAGATGGGTTCTCTTGCTCCAAGAATTTGATTTGCATATTATTGATAGAAAGGGAGCTGAGAACCTCGTTGCAGACAACTTGTCTAGGTTAGAGAATGTTCTTGATGACGCACTACCTATTGATGATAGCTTTCCTGATGAACAATTAGCGGTCATTAATGCTTCTCATACTGCTCCTTGGTATGCTGATGATGCTAATTACATTGTTGCTAAATTTATACCACCTAGTTTCACATACCAGCAAAAGAAAAAGTTCTTTTATGATTTAAGACATTACTTATGGGATGACCCACACCTTTATGAAGAAGGAGTAGATGGTGTTATTAGACGTTGTGTACCTGAGCTTGAACAGGAACAGATCCTACGCAAGTGTCACTCTGAATCATATGGAGGACACCACGCTGGAGATAGAACTTCACATAAGGTATTGCAATCCGGTTTTTATTGGCCTACTCTCTTCAAAGATGCTCGTAAGTTTGTCTTGTCTTGTGATGAATGCCAAAGAATAGGTAATATTAGTAGACGTCAAGAAATGCATATGAACATTTCTCTTGTTATTGAACCATTTGATGTTTGGGGCTTTGATTATATGGGACCTTTTCCTGCCTCTAATGGATACACACATATTTTAGTTGCTGTTGATTACGTTACTAAGTGGGTAGAAGCTATTCCAACTAGTAGTGCTGATCATAACACCTCTATTAAGATGCTTAAAGAAGTTATTTTTCCGAGGTTTGGAGTCCCTAGATATCTTATGACTGATGGTGGTTCACATTTTATTCATGGTGCTTTCCGTAAGATGCTTGCTAAGTATGACGTTAATCATATAATTGCATCTCCTTATCACCCACAATCTAGTGGTCAAGTAGAGTTGAGCAATAGAGAGATCAAATTAATTTTGCAAAAGACTGTGAATAGATCTAGAAAGAATTTGTCCAAGGAACTTGATGATGCATTATGGGCCTATAGAACTGCATACAAAGATCCTATGGGTATGTCTCCATATAAGATGGTTTATGGAAAAGCATGTCATTTACCTCTAGAACTTGAACATAAAGCATATTGGGCTATTAAAGAGCTCAATTATGACTTCAAACTTGCCGGTGAGAAGAGGTTGTTTGACATTAGCTCACTTGATGAATGGAGAACCCAGGCCTATGAGAATGCCAAGCTGTTCAAAGAAAAAGTTAAAAGATGGCATGACAAAAGGATACAAAAGCGTGAGTTTAACGTAGGTGATTATGTGTTGCTATTCAACTCTCGTTTAAGATTTTTTGCAGGAAAACTTCTCTTTAAATGGGAAGGTCCTTACGTTATCGAGGAGGTCTATCGTTCTGGTGCTATAAAAATCAACAACTTCGAAGGCACAAGTCCGAGGGTGGTGAACGGTCAAAGAATCAAACATTATATCTCAGGTAATCCTATCAATGTTGAAACTAATATTATTGAAACCGTAACCCCGGAGGAATACATAAGGGACACTTTCCAGAACGTTTCAGACTCCGAAAAGGAATAGGTATGTGGTACGGTAAGTAAACCGACTCCAAAACAATTCTAATTGCAATTTTTCTATGTTTTGGAATATTTAAGAATTTTGGAAAGCAAGAAGTAATCCGGGAAGGACACGAGACCTCCACGAGGGTGGAGGGCGCGCCCACCCTTACTGGGCGTGCCCCCTGTCTCGTGGCCATCTCGTGTGCCTCCCGGACTCCGTTTTCTTGCACGTTACATATTTTGGTCGGTAAAAATTCATTATATAATCTCCCGAAGGTTTTGTCCATCGTATCACGCAAATATCTTCTGTTTTTGTTTCGAGCTGTTTCTGTTGCAGATTTAGAGCAAGATGTCTTCTCAAGAGTCAGTCGGGGAGAGTCGGGTGTCACACCTGACGCCTGGTCCAGAGGCAAACAGCGATGCTTATCACTTTGGACCATCAACGGAGGATGAGATGGAGGCCGATTTGAAAAGGATAAATGCTGTAGAGGAGGATCAAGAAGTTACCTCTCGCTTCCAATCAGGATTCATGATGGGGGAACTACAGAGCTCGGCTATTCCAAATTCGGTCATCCCTTCCAATGTTAAATTTCTTTCTTATGAAAATATGAAAAAGAGCGTCACTTGTTCTCCAGAAGCTATGCAACATCCTCGGGTAAAAGGAGCTTTAGCCGTCATTGGCAGGCTCCGCAAGGAAAATATGGACCTCAAACAACAAGTCAATAAGCTCGAGGAGGAGAATCGTATCCTGAGGGGCATCATCGCCAAGAAGATCACAACACCAACTATGAAGAAGGAGACATAATTGCATGGGTATGGGCACTCCCCTTGGCAACTGCCAAGCTTGGGGGAGGTGCCCCGGTATCGTATCACCATCACACTCCTATCTTTACCGTTTGATTTAGTTCGATCCTTTTAGTAATATCTTGATCTAGTAGATTGAAGTTTTGGTATGAAGTGGTTTCGAGTTTTGCTTTGTGATCTCTTTATGTAATCGAGTCCGTGAGCTATCTATAATAAAGATTAGTGTTGAGTCAAGGGCTTTGTTATCTTACTATGATCTTGAGAAAGTAGAAGAATAAAAAGAAATAAAAGATTTCATATTGATCTTATGGATGGTAATGACTTCACATATAAAAAGTATGAGGCATAAAAGTTGTTGAGAGTTGACAAGCGTAGTTTTGGTCATCGTTGCAATTAATAGGAAGTAATAAATAAAGAGAGGTTTTCACATATAAATATACTATCTTGGACATCTTTTATGATTGTGAGCAGTCATTAAGTATGACATGCTAAAGAGTTGATGTTGGACAAGGAAGACAACGTAATGGTTTATGTTTTCTCACATCTCAGTTAAAGTATATTGTCATGGATCTTTCAAACATGTTGAGCTTGCCTTTCCCCCTCATGCTAGCCAAAAATTCCTTGCACCAAGTAGAGATACTACTTGTGCTTCCAAATATCCTTAAACCAAGTTTTGCCATGAGAGTCCACCATACCTACCTATGGATTGAGTAAGATCCTTCAAGTAAGTTGTCATGTTGCAAGCATAAAAATTGCTCTCTAAATATGTTTGACTTATTAGTGCGGAGAAAATAAGCTTTATACGATCGTGTGATATGAAAGTAATAAAAGCGACGGACTGCATAATAAAGGTTCATATCACAAGTGGCAATATAAAGTGACGTTCTTTTGCATTAAGATTTTGTGCATCCAACCCTAAAAGCACATGACAACCTCTGCTTCCCTCTGCGAAGGGCCTATCTTTTACTTTATGTCTTTTACTTCATGCAAGAGTCAAGGTGATCTTCACCTTTACCTTTTTCATTTTATCCTTTGGCAAGCACCTCGTGTTGGTAAGATCCTGATACATATATCCAATTGGATGTAAGTTAGCATGAAGTATTATTGTTGACATCACCCAAAGGTGAATACGTTGGGAGGCAACACAATAAGCCCCTATCTTTCTCAGTGTCCGATTAAAACTTCATAACCATAAGTATTGCATGAGTGTTAGCAATTGTAGAAGACTATATGATGGTTGAGTATGTGGACTTGCTGAAAAGCTCTATTCCTGACTCTTACTGATGTTATGATAAATTGCAATTGCTTCAATGACTAAGATTATAGTTTGTTAGTTCTCAATGAAGTTTCAGAACCATACTTGACATTGTGAATTGATTGTTACTTGAGCATAAGAAATCATATGATAAAATCTATATATGTTGCTGTTATGAGAATGATCATGATGCCCGCATGTCCGTATTTTATTTTTATCGACATGTCTATCTCCAAACATGTGGACATATTTTTTGATTTCGACTTCCGCTTGAGGACAAGCGAAGTCTAAGCTTGGGGGAGTTGATACGTCCATTTTGCATCATGCTTTTCTATCAATATTTATTGCATTATGGGCTGTTACCCAATACTTATGGCTATTCTCTCTTATTTTACAAGGTTTACCATGAAGAGGGGGAATGCCGGCAGCTGGAATTCTGGCTGGAAAAGGAGCAAATATTGGAAACCTATTCTGCATAGCTCCAAAAATCCTGAGACTCCATGGAAGTCATTTTTGGAATTAATAAGAATTATTGAGCGAAGAAAACACCAGAGGGGGCCCACACCCTGGCCAGGAGGGTGGGGGGCGCGCCCACCCCTACTGGGCGTGCCCCTATCTCTTGGGCCCCCTGGTGGCCCTCCGGTGCCCATCTTCTGCTATATGAAGGCTTTTACCCAGGAAAAAAATCAAAGGCAAGATTACGGGACAAAACTCCTCCGCCATGATGCGGAACCAATCTAGGGCTCCGGTGGAGCTGTTCTACCGGGGAAACTTCCCTCCGGGAGGGGGAAACCATCACCATCGTCATCACCAACGATCCTCTCATCGGGAGGGGGTCAATCTCCATCAACATCTTCATCAGCACCATCTCCTCTCAAAACCCTAGTTCATCTCTTGTATCCAATCTTGTATCCAAACCATAAATTGGTACCTGTGGGTTGCTAGTAGTGTTGATTACTCCTTGTAGTTGATGCTAATTGGTTTACTTGGTGGAAGATCATATGTTTAGATCCTTAATGCATATTAATACTCCTCTGATCATGAACATGAATATGCTTTGTGAGTAGTTACGTTTGTTCCTGAGGACATGGGTGAAGTCTTGCTATTAGTAGTCATGTGAATTTGGTATTCCTTTGATATTTTGATGAGATGTATGTTGTCTCTCCTCTAGTGGTGTTATGTGAACGTTGACTACATGACACTTCACCATTATTTGGTCCTAGAGGAAGGCATTGGGAAGTAATAAGTAGATGATGGGTTGCTAGAGTGACAGAAGCTTAAACCCTAGTTTATGCGTTGCTTCGTAAGGGGCTTATTTGGATCCACTAGTTTCATGCTATGGTTAGGTTTACCTTGATACTTCTTTTGTAGTTGCGGATGCTTGCAATAGGGGTTAATCATAAGTGGGATGCTTGTCCAAGTAAGGGCAGTACCCAAGCACCGGTCCACCCACATATCAAATTATCAAAGTACCGAACGCGAATTATATGAGCGTGATGAAAACTAGCTTGACGATAATTCCCATGTGTCCTCGGGAGCGCTTTTCTCATTATAAGAAATTGTCCAGGCTTGTCCTTTGCTACAAAAAGGATTGGGCCACCTTGCTGCACTTTATTTACTTTCATTGCTTGTTACCCGTTACAAATTATCTTATCACAAAACTATCTGTTACCTACAATTTCAGTGCTTGCAGAGAATACCTTACTGAAAACCGCTTGTCATTTCCTTCCGCTCCTCGTTGGGTTCGACACTCTTACTTATCGAAAGGACTATGATAGATCCCCTATACTTGTGGGTCATCAATGACTCTGAGTGGCATCCCCTCTTTCTTCTAATGACTATCGGTATTTTACTTGAAACTATATTTTTATTCGTCACATGATATGTGTTTTACTTGGAGCGTCTTGTATGATATGAGTCTTTGCTTGTTTTATTTCTCTTTTTAATTCATCAATTCTTGCTTAATTCATATATTTGAGAGAGCCAAAATTGTATCACGATTTGTTAGAATTGCTCTCTATGCTTCACATAAATCTTTTATGAGCTATGGACTTGCTCTAGTGCTTCACTTATATATTTTTTAGCATGGTGTGCTTTAGTATTTTTGAAGAAATGCTCTCTTGCTTCACTTAGATTTATTTGAGATTTAGTAGAATTTTGAAGAAATTCTCTCTTGCTTCACTTAAATTATTTTGAGAGAAAGAATTTTTTTATGCTCATGATCTTTACTTATATTTGTTTGAGATTATAAAAAGCAACACATGAAAATTAGTCCCAAAGTGATAGATATCCGAGAAGGATAAAGTAAAAAAAGGTCATGAAGATCATTGGACAAAATAAACTTGATTCTTAGTAATAGTTTTGAGATATGATGATGTGATATGTGAGTTATATTGATGAGTAATTATGCTTTAGTAAGAATATTAGTGTTATGGTTTGTGATTCCCTATGCAAGTACGAAAGTCAATAATCATGCAATGAAAATTATATCCTACTTGTGGTGCATTATTCGGTGTTACTTATGCTTAATGCTTGCTTTACGAGATTATTCGTCTCTTGGTTGGTCGCTTCCCAATCTTTTGCTAGACTTCATTTTGCACCAAGTATGATCTCTACTTGTGCCCCAAAATCCCTTAAACCAGTTTTGCCACATGAGTCCAATATACCTACCTATATGCGGTATTCTTTTGCCGTTCTAAGCAAATTTGCATGTGCCATCTCTAATTTTCAAAATAAACTTCTCTTTTGTGTGTTTGTTTTGTTCATGGAGAGGTAAGGGGTGTCTAATATTTTCCATGCTAGATGTGTTATTCTCACGATGAGTGTTTATTCACTTGTCATTGCACGAGAGTAAGGCAAAGGTTTTAGGGACACCCAGTCCTGAAATGAATTTTTTTATTTACTTTATGTTGTCAAATAATAAATTCCTTGGAAAGTGTTGGTATGGAGGGCAACCGTGGATACGACTGGCCATGGAAAGTGAAAGAATGGTGGAAAAAGGAATAAACTTTATTTTCTATTTGGGAACTGCCTATGATATATCTAGCATGGAAAGTGTTGGGAGCTCTAAGTCGTTTTTGTGAGTGGGATGGATACACCTCCCAAAATGTTTTTATCTCTAATTTTTTCGCTTTGAGCTCTGACAGCTCTACAAATCCTTACCTCCCTCTACGAAGGGCTTTTCTTTTTTACATTTATGCAATTTTTACTTTTGAAATTGAGTCTCCATCTTCTCTTATAAAAAGCACCAACTAGGAGGCACTATGATCGTGAGTAACTATTGGGTGTAGCTAATATTCGAGTGTGTTTCATGAATGGATCAATGTTTGAGAATGATGGGCTAGGGATAATCATTTCATAGTCATTTTATATCATTTTTTGGTACTAACCTATTGACATAGTGCCAAGTGCCAGTTGCTGTTTTTTGCATGTTTTTTACATCGCAGGAAATCAATATCAGACGGAGTCCAAATGCCACGAAACTCCATGATGCATTTTTATGGGCCAGAAGGAACACAACGGGCTTTGGTTGCACCTCGGGGAGTTCCGAGGAGGGGACAACCCATCATGGCGCGCAAGGAGGCCCAAGCGCGCCCTGGTGGGTTTTGCCCACCTCGGGTGCCCCCCGGACCGCCTCTTTGCACATAAATACCCCAAAATCCCAGAACCCTAGGGGAGTCGACAAAATATTCATCCAGCCGCCTTAGAGTTCAGAACCACCAGATCCAATCTAGACACCATCTCAGATGGGGTTCACCACCTCCATTGGTGCCTCTTCGATGATGCGTGAGTAGTTCTTTGTAGACCTACAGGTCCGTAGTTAGTAGCTAGATGGCTTCCTCTCTCTTGCTGAATTCTCAATACAATGGTCTCTTGGAGATCCATCTGATGCAACTCTTTCTGCGGTGTGTTTGTTGGGATCTGATGAACTTTGGGTTTATGATTAGTCATATCTTTTTATATCCATGAAAGTTATTTGAGTTTCTTTGATCTCTTACATGCATGATCTCTTATAGCCTCATATTTCTTCTCTGTTATTTGGGTTTTTTGGCCAACTTGATCTATTTATCTTACAATGGGAAGAGGTGCCCAGTAGTGGGTTCGATCTTACGGTGCTTGATACCGGTGACAGAAAGGGAGCCGACACATATGTATCGTTGCTACTAAGGATAAAACGATGGGGTCTATCTCTACATAGATAGATCTTGTCTACATCATGTCATCGTTCTTATCGCATTACTCCGTTTTTCCATGAACTTAATACACTAGATGCATGCTGGACAGTGGTTGATGTGTTGAGTAATAGTAGTAGATGCAGGTAGGAGTTGGTCTACTAATCTTGGATGTGATGCCTATGTAATGATCATTTCCTGGATATCGTCATAATTATTTGAGGTTCTATCAATTGCCCAACAGTAATTTATTTACCCACCGTTTGCTATTTTTCTCGAGAGAAGCCACTAGTGAAATCTATGCCCCCCGGGTCTTCCTTCTCATATATTTGCTTTGCGATCAATTTTATTTGCTCTTTTTATTCAGATCTAATAATCCAAAAATACAAAAATACCTGCTACGTCTTGAGCTTGCGTTGGTTTTCCTTGAAGAGGAAAGGGTGATGCAGCAATAGTAGCGTAAGTATTTCCCTCAGTTTTTGAGAACAAAGGTATCAATCCAGTAGGAGGCTCCTCAAAAGTCGCACGCACCTACACAAACAAACAAAGAACTCGCAACCAACACAATAAAGGGGTTGTCAATCCCTTCGCGGCCTCTTGCGAAAGTGAGATCTGATAGAGATAGTATGATAAGATAAATATATTTTTGGTATTTTATAATATAGATGCTAAAAGTAAAGATGCAAATAAAAGTAGATTGAAAGATTATATGATAAAAGATAGACCCGGGGGCCATAGGTTTCACTAGTGACTTCTCTCAAGATAGCATAAGTATTACTGTGGGTGAACAAATTACTGTCGAGCAATTGATAGAAAAGCGAATAATTATGAGATTATCTAGGCATGATCATGTATATAGGCATCACGTCCGTGACAAGTAGACCGACTCCTGCCTGCATCTACTACTATTACTGCACACATCGACCGCTATCCAGCATGCATCTAGAGTATTAAGTTCATAAGAAGAGAGTAACGCATTAAGAAAGATGACATGATGTAGAGGGATAAACTCAAGCAATATGATATAAACCCCATCTTTTTATCCTCGATGGCAACAATACAATACGTGCCTTGCAACCCTTTCTATCACTGGGTAAGGACACCGCAAGATTGAACCCAAAGCTAAGCACTTCTCCCATGGCAAGAAATATCAATCTAGTAGGACAAACCAAACTGATAATTCGAAGAGACTTGCAAAGATAACTCAATCATACATAAAAGAATTCAGAGGAGATTCAAATATTTCTCGTAGATAAACTTGATCATAAACCCACAATTAATCGGATCTCGACAAACACACCGCAAAAAGAGTTACATCAAATAGATCTCCTCAATAGAGGGGGAGAACATGGTATTGAGATCCAAAAAGAGAGAAGAAGCCATCTATCTAATAACTATGGACCCGAAGGTCTGTGGTAAACTACTCACAACTCATCGGAGGGGCTATGGTGTTGATGTAGAAGCCCTCCATGGTCGATTCCCCTCTAGCGGAGCGTCGGCCCCTCTGGCGGAGCGTCGGCGAAGGCTCCAAGATGGGATCTCGTGGATACAGAAGGTTACGACAGTGGAAATTGTTTTTCGTTGGCTCCCTGGATGTTTTCGGGGTACATGGGTATATATAGGAGGAAGAAGTACGTCGGTGGCCGCCCGAGGGGCCCAGGAGACAGGGGCGCGCCCAGAGGGGGTGGGCGCGCCCTCCTATCTCCTGGCCGCCTCGATTGCTTCTTGACTTGCACACCAAGTCCTAGTGGATCACGTTCTTTCCAAAAATCACGCTCCCGAAGGTTTCACTCCGTTTGGACTCCGTTCGATATTCCTTTTCTTCGATATACTGAAATAGGCAAAAAACAACAATATGGGCTGGGCCTCCGGTAAGTAGGTTAGTCCCAAAAATGATATAAATGTGTAAAATAAAGCCCATAAACATCCAAAAGGGGTAATATAATAGCATGGAACAATAAAAAATTATAGATACGTTGAGACGTATCAAGCATCCCCAAGCTTAATTCCTGCTCGTCCTCGAGTAGGTAAATGATAAAAACAGAATTTTTGATGTGGAATGCTACCTAGCATAATTCTCAATGTAATTTTCTTTATTGTGGCATGAATGTTCAGATCCAAATGATTCAAAATAAAAGTTCATATTGACAAAAGAAATAGTAATACTTCAAGCATACTGATCCAAGCAATCATGTCTTCTCAAAATAACATGGATAAATAAAGTTCATCCCTACAAAATCATATAGTTAGGCTATGCTTCATTTTCGTCACACAAAGATGTTCCCAAATTATACACCCCCGATGACAAGCCAAGCAATTGTTTCGTACTTAAATAATCTCAAACTTTTTCAACCTTCACGCAATACATGAGCATGAGCCATGGATATAGCACTAAGGGTGGAATAGAATATGATGATGGGGATTGTGTGGAGAAGACAAAAAGGAGAAAGTCTCACATTGACGAGGATAATCAACGGGCTATGGAGATGCCCATCAATTGATGTCAACATGAGGAGTAGGGATTGCCATGCAACGGATGCACTAGAGCTATAAATGAATGAAAGCTCAACAAAAGAAAACTAGTGGGTGTGCATCCAACTTGCTTGCTCACGAAGACCTAGGGCATTTTGAGGAAGCCCATCGTAGGAATATACAAGCCAAGTTCTATAATGAAAAATTCCCACTAGTATATGGAAGTGACAACATATGAGACTCGCTATACGAAAAACATGGTGCTACTTTGAAGCACAATATATGAGACTCGCTATATGAAAAACATGGTGCTACTTTGAAGCACAAGTGTGGAAAAAGAGATAGTAACATTGCCCCTTTTTCTTTTTTTTCTTTTTCTTCTTCTTTTCTTTTTTTTTCTTTTTCTTTTTTGTTGGGCCTTTCTTTTATTTATTTTTTTCTTTGGGAAATGCTCTTATAATGATGATCATCACACTTTTATTGATTACAACATATGAATTACAACTCGAAACTAGAACAAGATATGACTCTATATGAATGCCTCCGCCGGTGTACCGGGATGGTGCAATGAATCAAGAGTGACATGTATGAAAAATTATGCATGGTGGCTTTGCCACAAATACGATGTCAACTACATGATCATGCAATGGCAATATGACAAAAGTAATGTATGTCATGATGATGAACAGAACGGTGGAAAGTTGCATGGAAATATATCTCGGAATGGCTATGGAAATGCCATAATAGGTAGGTATGGTGGCTATTTTGAGGAAGATATAAGGAGGTGTATGTGTGATAGAGCGTATCGTATCACGGGGTTTGGATGCACCGGCGAAGTTTGCACCAACTCTCAAGGTGAGAAAGGGCAATGCACGGTACCAAAGAGGCTAGCAATGGTGGAAAGGTAAAAGTGCGTGTAATCCATGGACTCAACATTAGTCAAAAGAACTCATATACTTATTGCAAAAATTTAGATGTCATCAAAAACCAAGAACTACGCGCATGCTCCTAGAGGGATAGATTGGTAGGAAAAGACCATCGCTCATCCCCGACCGCCACTCATAAGGATGCACAATCCAAGTACACTTCATGTTTCAAATTTGTTACACAACTTTAACCATACGTGCATGCTACGGGACTTGCTAACTTCAACACAAGCATTCTTTAAATTCATAATCACCCAACTAGCATGACTTTAATATCACTACCTCCATATCTCAAAACAATTATCAAGTATCAAATTGATCATAGCATCCAATTCACTTCCTATGATAATTTTTATTATACCCAACTTGGATGCCTACCATTCTAGGACCAATTTATAACCATAGTAAATGCCATGCTGTTCTAATAGACTCTCAAAATAATATAAGTGAAGCATCAGAGACTAGCAATTTCTACAAAATTAAGCCACCGCCGTGCTCTAAAAGATATAAGTGAAGCACTAGAGCAAAAACTATCAAGCTCAAAAGATATAAGTGAAGCACATAGAGTATTCTAATAAATTCTAATCAAGTGGGCTTCTCCCAAAAGGTGTGTACAGAAAGTATGATTGTGGTAAACTAAAAAGAAAAAACTAATATAATACACGACCTCCAAGCAAAACACATATCATGTGGCGAATAAAAATATAGCTCCAAGTAAAGTTACCAATGAACGAAGACGAAAGAGGGGATGCCTTCCCGGGGCATCCCCAATCTTAGGCTTTTGGATACTCTTGAATATCTTGGGGTTCCATGGGCATCCCCAAGCTTAGGATTTTGCCACTCCTTATTCCATAGTCCATCAAATCTTTACCCAAAACTTGAAAACTTCACAACACAAAACTCAACAAGAAATCTCATAAGCTCCGTTAGTGAAAGAAAACAAAACCACCACATAAGGTAATGTAATGAACTCATTCTTTATTTATTTTGGTGTTAAACCTACTGTATTCCAAGTTCTCTATGGTTCATACCACTTAATACTAGCCATAGATGCATCAAAATAAGCAAACAACACACGAAAAACAGAATCTGTCAAAAACAGAACAGTCTGTAGCAATCTGTAACTAACGCAAACTTCTGGAACTTTAAAAATCCTACCAAAATAGGAAGTCCTGGAAAATTTGTCTAATGATCAGCAGCGAAAATAATCAACGCAAAATTACGTTTCTGTGATTTAACAAAACTAATTTCGTGCGCGCAAAGTTTCTGTTTTTCAGCAGAATCAAATTAACTATCACCATAGGTTATCCTATAGGTTCTACTTGGCACAAACACTAATTGAAACATAAAAACACATCTAAACAGAAGGTAGATGCAAAATTTATTACTAAACATAAATAAAAACAAAAAACACAAATAAAATTGGGTTGCCTCCCAACTAGCACTATCGTTTAACGCCCCTAGCTAGGCATAAAAGCGAAGATAGATCTAAGTAGTGCCATCTTTGGCACTCAATTCATAAGTAGCCCGCATGATAGATTCATAAGGTAATTTGACCTTCTTTCTTGGAAAGTGCTCCATGCCTTTCTTTAATGGAAATTGGAATCTAATATTCCCTTCCTTCATATCAATAATCACACCAATCGTTCTAAGGAAAGGTCTACCAAGAATAATAGGGCAAGAAAGATTGCAATCTATATCAAGAACGATAAATCTACGGGCACCAAATTTCTATTTGCAACAATGAGAACATCATTTATCCTTCCCATAGGCTTTTTAATGGTGGAATCCGCAATGTGCAAATTTGAAGAGCAATCATCAAGATCATGGAAACCTAGAATATCACATAAAGTTTTCGGAATCGTGGAAACACTAGCACCCAAATCACACAAAGCAAAACACTCATGATCTTTAATTTTAATCTTTATAGTAGGTTGCCACTCATCATTAAGTTTTCTAGGTATAGAAACTTCCAAATTAAGTTTTTCATCATAAGATTGCATCAAGGCATCAACGATATGTTTGGTAAAAGCTTTATTTTGACTATAAGCTTGAGGAGAATTAACAATAGATTGCAACAAGGAAATACAACCTTCTAAAGAACAATATCATATTAAATTCCTTTAAATCCTAGATAGTGGGTTCAATACTATTTAAAGTCATGACCTCTCCAATCCCACTTTTACCAAATTTGGCATCAAGATCTAAAAACTCCGAATTATTGGGACGCCTTCTAACTAAAGTTGACTCATCTCCAGTCTCATTATTATCAAGATTCATATTGCAAAACAAAGATCTAATAGGAGACACATCAATAACTTTAAGATCTTCATCATTATTTTCATGGAAACTAGAAGAACACGCCTTTACAAAGCAATCTTTCTTAGCACGCAATCTAGCGGTTCTTTCCTTGCACTCATCAATGGAAATTCTCATGGCTTTGAGAGACTCATTGATATCATGCTTAGGAGGAGTAGATCTAAGTTTAAGAGAATCAACATCAAGCGAAAGTCTATCAACGTTCCTAGCCAAATCATCAACTGCGAGCAACTTTTCTTCAAGCAAAGCATTAAAATTCTTTTGAGAAATCATAAATTATTTCACACTATTCTCAAAATCAGAGGGCATATTATTGAAATTACCATAATAATTATTGTAGGAATTTCCATAATTATTAGAGGAATTATTAGGGAACGGTCTAGGATTAAAGTTTCCTCTATAAGCATTGTTTCCAAAACTATTCCTACCAACAAAATTCACATCCATAGATTCATTATTATTGTCAATCAAAGTAGACAAATGCATATCATTGGGATCAAAAGGAGCACTCTTAGTAGCAAATAATTTCATAAATCCATCCATCTTTCCACTCAAAACATTGATTTCTTCTATAGCATGCACTTTTTTACTAGAAGATCTTTCGGTGTGCCATTGAGAATAATTATCCATAATATTATCAAGAAGTTTTGTAGCATCTCCTAACGTGATTTTCATAAACGTGCCTCCCGCGGCTGAATCTAAAATATTTCTAGAAGCAAAGTTCAAACCGGCATAAATTTTTTGTATGATCATCCATAAATTCAAACCATGAGTAGGGCAATTGTGAATCATCAATTTCATTCTTTCCCAAGATTGGGCAACATGCTCATGATCAAGTTGTTTAAAATTCATAATATCGTTCCTAAGAGTGATGATCTTAGCGGGAGGAAAATACTTAGAGATAAAAGCATCTTTGCACTTGTTCCAAGAATCAATACTATTTTTAGGCAAAGAAGAAAACCAAACTTTAGCACGATCTCTAAGTGAAAACGGAAATAACTTCAATTTAACAATATCATTATCCGTATCTTTCTTCTTTTGCATATCACACAAATCAACAAAGTTGTTTAGATGAGTAGCAGCATCTTCACTAGGAAGGCCGGCGAATTGATCTTTCATAACAAGATTCAGCAAAGCAGTATTGATTTCACAAGACTCAACATCATTAAGAGGAGCAATCGGAGTACTAAGGAAATCATTATTATTGGTATTGAAGAAATCACACAAGCAAACAAAAAAAGGCAAGCGAAAAAGAGAGGAGAAGATTGGGAAAGAGATGGCAAATAAAACAGCAAGGGTGAAGTGGGGGAGAGGAAAACGAGAGGCAAATGGCAAATAATGTTAATGCGAGGGAAATGAGTTTGTGATGGGTACTTGGTATGTCTTGACTTGAGCGAAGACCTCCCCGGCAACGGCGCCAGAAATCCTTCTTTCTAAATCTTGAGCTTGCGTTGGTTTTCCTTGAAGAGGAAAGGGTGATGCAGCAATAGTAGCGTAAGTATTTCCCTCAGTTTTTGATAACCAAGGTATCAATCCAGTAGGAGGCTCCTCAAAAGTCCCACACACCTACACAAACAAACAAAGAACTCGCAACCAACGCAATAAAGGGGTTGTCAATCCCTTCACGGCCACTTGCGAAAGTGAGATCTGATAGAGATAGTATGATAAGATAAATATATTTTTGGTATTTTATACTATAGATGCGAAAAGTAAAGATGCAAATAAAAGTAGATTGAAAGATTATATGATAAAAGATAGACCCGGGGGCCATAGGTTTCACTAGTGGCTTCTCTCAAGATAGCATAAGTATTATGGTGGGTGAACAAATTACAGTCGAGCAATTGATAGAAAAGCGAATAATTATGAGATTATCTAGTCATGATCATGTATATAGGCATCACGTCCGTGACAAGTAGACTGACTCCTGCCTGCATCTACTACTATTACTCCACACATCGATCGCTATCCAGCATGCATCTAGAGTATTAAGTTCATAAGAAGAGAGTAACGCATTAAGAAAGATGACATGATGTTGAGGGGTAAACTCAAGCAATATAATATAAACCCCATCTTTTTATCCTCGATGGCAAGAATACAATACGTGCCTTGCAACCCTTTCTGTCACTGGGTAAGGACACCGCAAGATTGAACCCAAAGCTAAGCACTTCTCCCATGGCAAGAAAGATCATTCTAGTAGGCCAAACCAAACTGATAATTCGAAGAGACTTGCAAAGATAACTCAATCATACATAAAAGAATTCAGAGGAGATTCAAATATTTCTCATAGATAAACTTGATCATAAACCGATATTCATCGGATCTCGACAAACACACCGCAAAAAGAGTTACATCAAATAGATCTCCACAAGAGAGGGGGAGACCATGGTATTGAGATCCAAAAAGAGAGAAGAAGCCATCTAGCTAATAACTATGGACCCGAAGATCTGTGGTAAACTACTCACATCTCATCGGAGGGGCTATGGTGTTGATGTAGAAGCCCTCCGTGGTCGATTCCCCCTCCGGCGGAGCGCTGGTGAAGGCTCCAAGATGGGATCTCGCGGATACAGAAGGTTACGGCGGTGGAAATTGTTTTTCTTTGGCTCCCTGGATGTTTTCGGGGTACATGGGTATATATAGGAGGAAGAAGTACGTCGGTGGCCGCCCGAGGGGCCCTGGAGACAGGGGGCGCGCCCTCCTATCTCCTGGCCGCCTCGATTGCTTCTGGACTTGCACTCCAAGTCCTCTGGACCACGTTCGTTCCAAAAATCATGCTCCCGAAGGTTTCATTCCGTTTGGACTCCGTTTGATATTCCTTTTCTTCGAAATACTGAAATAGGTAAAAAAGCAGCAATACGGGCTGGGCCTCCGGTTAGTAGGTTACTCCCAAAAATGATATAAATGTGTAAAATAAAGCCCATAAACATCCAAAAGGGGTAATATAATAGCATGGAACAATCAAAAATTATAGATACGTTGGAGACGTATCAATACCTCGCTGTGTTTTATTTCTATTTATTTTATTTGGCGTTCGATCAATCAATCTACTACAATTTATCTCACGTTATTTTGCCTATCTTGAGGCGCCGTACCCCGGAAGGGATTGACAACCCCTTTAACATGTCGGGTTGCGAGGACTTGTTATCTGTGTGCAGGGGCTGTTTATGTTGTGTTGCTTGGTTCTCCTACTTGTTCAATAACCTTGGTCTCATATGAGGGAAATACCTACCGCCGCTGTGCTGCATCATCCCTTCCTCTTTGGGGAGAAAACCGACGTAGCTTCAAGCGACATCACCTCTCGGTAATGCACATCATGATAAGCCTTGCAAGAAATGTGACTAATGAGTTAGTTGCGGGATGATGTATTACAGAACTAGTAAAGAGACTTGCCAGTAACAAGATTAAACTAGGTAGGAAGATACCGACGATCGAATCTCGGGCAAGTAACATACCGATGACAAAGGGAATAACGTATGTTGTCATTGCGGTATGATGGATAAAGATCTTCGTAGAATATGTAGGAATCAATATGAGCATCCAGGTTCCGCTGTTGGTTATTGACCGGAGAGGTGTCTCGGTCATGTCTACATAGTTCTCGAACCTATAGGGTCTGCACGCTTAACGTTCGATGACGATTTTGTATTATATGAGTTATGTGATTTGCTGACTGAATCTTTTTAGGAGTCCCGGATGAGGTCACGGACATGACGAGGAGTCTCGAAATGGTCGAGAGGTAAACATTCATATATAGGAAGATAGTATTCGGACACCGTAAGTGTTCCGAGGGTACCGAGTACGTATCGGGTCACCGAAAGGGGTTCCGGGCATCCCCCCGGCAACTACATGGGCCTAATGGGCCAAGAAGGGGACAGACCAGTCCCTAGGGGGCTGGTGCGCCCCAGGTAGGCCAAAATAGGGGGGAAGAAAAGAGGAGAAGAGGGAAAGGAAGGGGAGGGATTTGGCCTCCCCCTTCCTTCTCTCCTCCCTTCTCCTTCCTTCCCCCTCCGGATGAATATGGAAGGGGGGAGGCCGAATTGGGAGGCGCCCAAGTAGGATTCCTCCTACTTGGGGCGCCCCCTTGGCTGCCTCTCCTCCCTTCCAACATATATGTATTTGAAACATAATTTATTTATGAAATGTTCGTAAGATTATCTCGAGTTAAGAATAACTATTCTGCATCCTGGGTGATGAATACACACACACACACACACACACACACACACACACACACACACACACACACACACACATATATATATATATATATATATATACAGACGGTCTATTCTGCACACCACTTCGGCACTGCACGCTCAACAGAAGCGCACTGCATCATTTTGACGACGAGCACTGCAATAGAGACTAGTGAACTTCTCGTCAGAAAAAACTGCACGCGTTATTTTTTCGGTACTGTTTTCGCTCTAATTTTTTTTATCGGAATGAGGCATGTAATATATCGTTGAAAAGCTATGGATTAGGCGCAACTTCGACATGTTGAACACTTTTCGAGATTCCCCACGGTTTAAGAGCAGTTTTGAAAATAGTGCGGCGGATGACGAGTGGCAGCGAACGTTTTTTGGCGATTTATTCTAAACCGCTTGTAGGAATGAAGCAAATGATACGCCGTTGGATAGATATCGTCGAGGCGCATCTTTTTCATATATAAATCTTTCTCTAATTCGTTACGGTTTAAGAGCAGTTTCAAATTTACTAAATCGCGGAACTGTGTTTTTCAAATTTTTTGAAATTTTCGGTACTGTTTTCGCTCCAGTTTTTGAACCGTTTGTCGAAACGGGGCGTGTGATACGCCGTTAGAAAGCTACGGACAAGGCGCAACTTTCATATGTTGAAATGGTTTTGAGATTCCTTACGGTTTTTAGTTAATTTGTAAAATCGTGCGGCTGGCTTCGAGAGGCAGTGGCTGTTTTTTCGTGAAATTTTTGCAAACTGCTGGTCGGAATGATTCAAACGATACGCCGTTGGAAAGATATCGACGATACGCAACTTTTTCATGTAGAACACTCTCTCTAATTCCTTACGGTTTAAGAGCAGTTTCGATTTTACCGAAAAGCGGACACTCTGTTTTTCACGACACCCAAATGGACGTGGGTACTTCATCCGACCGAAAACCGCACTGCAACGGACGAAAAATAGCACTGCATCACACGGGTAAGAGAACTGCATGGTTTCTTTTATTCAAACTTGATTTTTTCAAGAACGGGAAAGTAGAGTCCACTTCACATCGGGTGTAACTGAACCACAACACTATCAAGAAGTGAACCGCATTACTTTTTTTCGCTTCCGTAACAATTTTTTTGCACTTTCGGGATGAACATCACACGGGCCGACCGCACTGTTTTAGAATGAAAACCGCACTGCATCGGACGGGCAAGCGAGCTTCATAATTTCTTTTTGTCGGACGTTATTTTTTTCATACGAGTATTTGTTTTTTTTTCAATTTTCTTTTATGAACGAGAGTGGACAGCAAAGACAAGGGCAAGTGAGCCGCAATATATAGCAAAGTGTACCGCATTACCGTCTTGTTGTTTCACTAATTTTTTTTGCATTTTCATGTTGGGGGCAAGTGATCAGCATCACTCTCAAAAGTAAACCACATCCGAGGACCAAACGCACTGCAGGTGCTGTTAATGAGTTACGAGGTCTTTACCTATTTGTGTTTTTCAGTCCATGTATGAAGCAAATCACATGTGAAAAAGAAGTGAACCTCTTCGTGGATTTTTTTCTCTTACTTGCCTACAAAATGAGCCACTTCAGGATTTACAACGAACTGCATTAGGGTAACTATTTTACAAACAAGCTTCTGTAGTTTACATAACAAGTCTCAAACAAATTTTTCAAAAATGAATTGGGCCTCTAAATTGTTCGCAAACACCACCTCCTCTTAGTGTGTAGTCATCCTCGCCACGCGACCATAGTGGCGCTGTTGAATCACATGTCGTAGCAAAACTGCAGCACGGTGACGGCGACCAAAGCAGGCCACCGGAGTGATACCATTCAAAATACTGCAAATCACCGGCGAACCGAATTGCTCACACAGTATATGCTCAAGACTCATGTGTCTCTCTCCTTTCTTGTACCCCCATCTCCTGCAAAAACAGGTAACCTGGACAGCAAGAACAGAGTTAGAATACTTCATTGCACCGAAGATTCCCATTTTAAAAAAGTGTAAAGTGATACAAATGATAGTAGTAAACTACCGCAAAAAACACCGAACCACACGCTGATGTTTTACTCCCTAAACCAAGTGTACATGCTAGTCGTCGCATACTACATATGCCCGGGGCCAGAGCTGCATGCCATGGCGCAGGCGAACTGCATGCCGAAGCTGTGCTGCAGGCAATCCAACTGCGTCGCACAAAAACTGCAGCAGCGGCTGCACGCACCCATGAATTGAACCGCTCGGGTTCACGACGTGGACTGCGAAGGGGAATGGCGACCTCGCCTTCATGGATTTGACCAACTTTTTGAGAGGGGATAAGCTGGTCGCTGGCCCTGGCATCGTGCTGTGTGGACTGCTCCAGCAGAGAGACAAAAGCTCCCAGAGAGGAAGACCCAGCCGACCTGCATTAGGGAGCAGCCTGGACTGCTTGCCGTCAGTGGAGAATCGCAAGGAGAGGAGTAGAGGATGGGGGAGGAAAAGGAGGAGGCCAGGGCGTCCCCTCGATCGAGGCAACAGGGAGTCGGGGAGCCTGGAGCTGCAATCCCGTCATTCGCGAACTGCACGGACTCGCCGGCCAAATTGCACGGGGTCGAAGTGGCGAGAAGGAAGGGAGCCTGGGCGTGTCGGATTGGGCGAGAGGTGGAAGTAGCAGTCGTCAGGGTCGTCGTCGACGGTTCCATGGCACGCCGACAGATCCGGGGAGGGGACGGGGTAGGGAGGCGGAGATGGAGGTCGGTCCTCGAATCCCGTCGCCTGGCGGCGTGGCGGGGCAAGAATCGGCCGGATCCCTTTCCCGGGGAGGCGGGGAGGGGGAGGTGGTGGTACGTAGTGGCGATGCCAGGGCCGTGGAGGCCGGCCGTCGCGAGCGGCGCGGGGGGGGGGGGGGAGGGGCGGTGTCGCCTGGCGGAGTTGTAGTCGCGGTCGGGTGGGGAGGCGTTGTGGCGCGGATCTGGGGCTGGGGGGATGGGAGGCCCGAGCTAGGATTTGCGCGGGGGCAGTGAGGAAGTGGATCGGGGGGTGGCCGGGATGGTGACGGCGGGGGTGGCGTCGACCACCGGCTCCTCCCACCTCCCCTTCTCCATCCACTGCCAGGAGGCGTCAACGTTGTGGCCGGGCGGCGGGTGGCGCGGTGGAAGGTGGTGGCCGGTCGGCGGGCGGCGCAGTGGGAGGTGGTGGGAGGCGGCGGCGTAGGGTGGGTGGGAATCGGGGGAGACAATGGTGGGGATCGGACAGAGGGCGGACGGGAGGTGGAGGTCGTGGGGAGTGGGGGAGCGGTGCGGGGAGAGAGGGGAGTTGGTGTGGGCGGGTTTTTTTTGTCGCCGCAGTTCGGTGGTTAGTTTGTAGCTACGGAACGCTTTGGTGTGCAGAATAA
The DNA here is from genome assembly GCA_963921465.1 of Triticum timopheevii. Taxonomy (NCBI): domain Eukaryota; kingdom Viridiplantae; phylum Streptophyta; class Magnoliopsida; order Poales; family Poaceae; genus Triticum; species Triticum timopheevii. Next base: position 597,058,172 of record OY997274.1, read on the forward strand.
GGGTTTGATGTGCAGAATAAGACTCTAGAGGGTGTTATCATAATAGACCCACCCTATATATATATATATATATATATATATATATATATATATATATATATATATATATATATATGAGGGTGGGTGCAAGAACACACAACATTGATTCCTAGCCGTGTGCGGCGCGCCCTCCACGGTTTACGCCTCTGGTCATATTCACGTAGTGCTTAGGCGAAGCCCTGCGTGGATCACTTCACCATCACCATCACCACGCTATCGTGCTGACGGAACTCTCCCTCGACACGTTGCTGGATCAAGATTTTGAGGGATGTCATCGAGCTTAACGTGTGTAGAACTCGGAGGTGTCGTACGTTCGGTGCTTGATCGGTCGGAACGAGAAGAAGTTCCACTACATCAACCGCATTGTCAAATGCTTCCGCTTTAGGTCTACAAGGGTACGTGGACACACTCTCCCCCTCTCGTTGTTATGCATATCCTTGCGTGAGCATAGGAAATTTTTGAAATTGCATGCTACGTTTCCCAACACACGAATGTCCAGTAGGAACCAACAGGAGGATCGAATCAAGCTATTAATGGGTGCAGTTTTTATCCATTTCTTTATATCCTGTGTAGGTTTGTACCTCGTATGCCTTTCCCAGCTCTTCGGAGTTGGAAGAGGTCAAACACCAGCTCGCTCAAGCCGAGGAGTCCCTTCGGGTGAGGCAGGAGGCCGAGAAGGTGCAAGGTAAGGATGTTTAACTCATTCCTTATGCACTACTTTCCTATCAAGTCTATATATGTTTACCTCTACTTGTTCATTAATCAGCGGCTGAGCACCCCAATACCTTGCATAGCTCTAATCGTGGCGGCCACTGACTAGAGTTGGAGGACGACGACCCGATGGTGGGTTGCCCGCCGGCACCCACGACAACAAGCATTTGTCTTCGGCGTCATCTATATTCCCTCATCCGATGAGTACCAGTAGTTTATCTCACTAAGGCTATAAATTTTGTGTGTGTGTGTGTGTGTGTGGGGGGGGGGGGGGGGGGGCATAGGAGGATGTTTGGAGGTTTCGAGCCCTAACCTTACTCACTCAGATCAAATCGGTGGTGGCCACATGATGACGCAACACGATGGTGAGCACGACCACACACGACGATAATGAGCAGCGTGACGAGTGCTCAAGGCTTGGTGGCGCCAGAGATCTGGGATTTGGGGGTGACCAAAAGTGGGAAGAACGAGGGCAAACGTGAGTATAAGTGACAGGTGCTTGACCACACAAGCGCTTCCATGAAAAAATACGCCTCGAATACTTTCGAACTAGACACAGTTATGATTTTCAAACTGGCTCCATAGATTATTGCACGTGGTTTCAAAATTCCAGTGCCTCTACAATAAGAATAACTGGCTCTGCTAGATTCTTAGAGGCAGCTATGTCAGGTGGGGACATAACCGCCTGCGGTGGCCGCTGCTAATGCTCGGTTTTCTATTAGTGAATAGGAGATTAACTCTATAAACCAGCGAATTAATATTGCTATCAGAAAAATTAAAGAACCTTATATACAACCTAACATTTAGTAGAATATATAGTTTTTGAATCAAAAAATAGTTTCATTTCAAAAGGCAATGAAATAGCCACTGAATTAACTAAAAAAATAGATATAAAGGTAGTTTCATATGTGCTCAACTGAAACAAATCCTTGACCTAGAGTTCTCAAAACCTACTCAAGCCATTGCTGGAAACATACCAAAACCACAACAGCTCAAGAGCAGGGTATCATGTGATGCCCATACCACTGAATATTTTCCCTGCACCAACAATAATAGCGTTAGTTTATTTGGGAGGGATGCCGAGAAAAAGAATAATATAGGGGGCATTACTCATGGAAAATATCATACCATGGATGAATAGTCGATTGAGGATTATGTGCCCCTCATTATATTTGGGGACCTTCCTATAAAAACACGAGTTAGATAAATCCAAATGATCTCAGCCATTCAACCACCTATATACAACCGTCTCGGCCCATTTCAATGATGTATCCATCACATCACCAATAAATTTAAAATAACATTATTAATTAAATTAATTGAATTTTATTTGTAAAACAAGAGTAATTATAAATGTTTTATAAACATGAATGTCATATTAATTGCATTAATAGCAATGTTTAGGCATACCTTTATTCTTTATAGCCTGAACTCGCTAATTATGGAAGTAAAATTTGTAGTTGTCTCTATTCAACCCACTCTAGGGTCATCTCGATCCTTTCAACAACCATGTCCTAGATCATATATAGGGAGTAGCACACCGCATCATATAGGTTTCATCGATTGTAGAGTTTAGATGCGCACCTTTCTAAGATTAGCCTAACTGTCCACTGGATATTTGGATCGGTCCTGGATAAATACGGAGTGCAGATGAATTGTTTGGAGAACCCCGTATAGATTATGGATATTCATTTTGGTGCTCAAGCTCATCTGCACCCGGTGAAAAGTAAATTTTAAATAATACCAAGTAAATTTAGTGGAAAATGTTCCAATGCGTGATGTTCATGTCAAATTTCAGTTTGTTCGGACATTTGATGAGCTCAGGGCAAAAAAGGCAAAATCAGTCAAAACAGTACGTGAACAGTAAACTTTTTTACAGCTCCAAAATTTGTATTTTTTGCTGAGAGCTATTGAAATGTCTAAACTCCACGAAATTTAACACGGACTTTACGCACATGAGCATGTAGCATCACAAAAAAATTCGGAAGTTTTGGTTTTTTACCCTTTTAAACAAATTTACTGTTCACCTTGGATGCAGATGCACCCGAGAGCCAAGACACCTCATCCGTATAGATTACGGGCCTGTTTGGTTTGCAGCCTAAAGTTGGCACGTCTAAGCTTAGGCGTGCTAAAATATCTTAGGCATGTGTTTGATTCATTGCCACACTTGTGGCTAGCCAGACTTTTCTAGCTACATGGTTCACATGTCATAGACTCGACTTCTCGCCAAATCTTGCCACACTTGTGGTGGCCATTTTGTTAGCCACACTTTTTGTGGCAGCCACACTTTGCCTAAGCTTAGTTGTGGCAAAGTTAGTCATGAAACCAACATACCCTACAACTATACTAATAAAATGACCCGCTTCTTTGAAATCTCCGAGGACTGCATTTCTAAAGAGAGAGTAAAAAACTTGAACCAAACCTGGCCCTCCTCTAATTCTTTCCTGGAACATATATATGCGTGGTGTCAGTTATCTCCACACACTTCCATGCATGCGTGCGTGGAGCGACGAGTCGTCGATGGACCAAGATATCAAGAATCTAGCGGGAATGCTAGCGTCACAACTCACCGGTCCCGGTCGATATTGGCATGCATCCGGTCTTGCTGAAAAGAATTGATTATATGTATCATTGCTCTCACCGTGGCTTCTAGAACGGTGAATTACACGGATTCACCTCCTTGGACACCCGAGAGCCAAACATGCTTGTCCTAGCCTGACGTCGGTAGCTAATTAATTCACCTTTAAGGTAAAAGTCAGCTTAATTTACCTGACCGGTGAAGGCCTGATCTGGAGCGGCCGAAGAGGATCTTTTCACTGGACAGGAAGTGGCGGGTCGGGGGATTTGTCTGGTAAAAACTCTTGGGGATTTGTCTGGTAAAAACTCTTGGGTAGATTTCAAATAGGAAAAAGTCCAAAATAAACCTTGAACTTGTAGATAAAAGCCAAATCGAACTCTAAACTTGTAATCTCAAAAATCAGCACACCAAATTTTTTAATTCCGGTCTATTTTGAACCCTGAGAACGTTCCCAAACAGGGATTGTGGATGTGGCAGATCAAATACCGGGATTGTTGGCTGCAGGCGTAAAAACAAAAGTAGACACTTCGGGGTATTGAAATTGTGACTAGGCGCTGCTTCCCTCCACCTGCCAGCCACCTGAGTACGTGGCTGTTAGTGATATATAATTCAAAGCTCAAACATAGTTAATAACAGACCGCAAAGTCGGAATTGAAAACATTTTTTAGTGCAATTTTTTTAAACGTATTTTGTTTAAATGGCCGAATATTTTTTAAAGTGCGAACTTTTTCATCAAATTCCGAATACTTATGACAAAAGAACCATTTTTTGAAAATACAATCAATTTTTTGTTCTCTTTTTTTGTTTTTTGAGGGAATTATTTTCAAACCTGATCTTTTTAAATTACGCAATGAAATAAAATGTTCTGTAATTTTGTAAAATCTTTATTATCATTAAGAAAATGTAATACACGTGTTTGGAAAAAAAGTTACCGTGTCACATTTGAATAAAATGGAATTTCTTGAATTATTTGCGTTAAAAAATTATACTGGCTATTTCAAAATTGTTCACATTTTGTTTCAGAAATATTTAAAAAAATCAGGAATGTTTTCATATACGAACGCTTCTATTAGTTTTTTAAAACGAAGCCCTGTCTATAATCGCTAGCAGCCGTCGGGGTTACTGGTTATGTGCGGTCTTTGCTAGTGTGTTGTCCTTAGTGCAAGTCCTCCTACGTGTAACTTATTTTTGCGTCTGCTGGTATTTTTTTGTCACTCCTAAGACGAGTACAGGTGTTTATATAGTCGTATGTGCCTTAGTATACTCTGGTGAGGAGGGGCGACCGCGGGGGCGACGTATGCGCCCGACTACGGCTGCGCCGTCCGGCGCCAGCAATCGCCGGCGGGTGGGCGGCCGGTTTTGGGCGTTGATGGAATCTGACGAAGAGGACACGGAAGATGATGGGGAGGCGCCGCCGGTGGAGTCGCCGCCATCTCCATCCCCTTCAGATCTCATTTGCGAGTTTTTCCATTCAGGGTATTCCGAAGAGGAGGTGGCTACTACGGTCGATCGGGTTGTTCCTCCGGATGATCCGGCACGCGCGGGTCTGCACGCCGTTGAGAGGATCGAGATGATCCGACGGATCGTTCATCGGAAGACGGCGGCAACGGCACTCCGGCCGTGGAAAGGACCTTTGCCTAAGGTTAGTCTACCAAAACTTACTTTGTTTGATTTGATTCAACCGGAGGATTGGGTTACGGTGAAGCGAAGAAAGAATGCGCGGCGATCGGCCAGGCGTCTGGGATCGCCGGCGCCGGTCATGGCGGCCGCGGCGACCTCGATTCAAACGTCGAGGGCGGCCAGGCTGGAACAGCTGCTGGGTGCGGCTGGGCCAGCGCAGCCGGTTTTGGGCCCGGTGGGAATTGGGCCGGAGCTACATGGGTATGAGGCCCATGATGCTTCTGGAGTCCATCCCGATATGGTCGATGCGCCATGCACGTATGAACTCGTTCGTGAAACTTACCCTGCGCCGTCGCTGGGTAGAGTTAGGGTTCGTAGGTGCGGGCGTCGCGGCTATCCGGTGTGCGGGGATCGCCGGGCGAGGAGGATCTCACCGCTGCGAGTGATGGCTGGCCGGGGTGCCGCCCCGCCACCCGCTGCGAAGAATGGCGCGGTGTGGAGGGGCGGGGTAGCTCTGCCGCCGGCGGAGGGATCGGGCCGTGGCGCCCCTGTACCGCACGGGCAGCGGCCTCCGGCGCCGGTTGCGGGTGCTGCGGGACGGGGAGGGGCGGCTCCCACGCAGCACCGCGGAGCTCCGCCTCCTCCCGGTATGAGGCAACAGGCGGGGGTCACCGCGAACCAGGGAGCCTGGCCTCCGGCTATGCTGCCGCATGCGGCTGGGCGAGGCGGGCTAAGGCCCCCGGCGCCGGGAGTGGCTCCGTCAACTGCTGGACAGGGAGGGCAACGACCACCTGCTCCGGTGGTGCCAACCACTGTGACTGCGGCGGCGGGTTCTATAGGTCACCGACCCCCTGCGCCGGGTGTGGCTACGGCTGGGCGTGGAGGTGTTACCCCCGAAGCCGTGCAGGCGCCTTCGGGAGGACAGCAACGTGCACCTCCGCCACATCTTGTCGCACGGCCGGCGCAGAACCGCTTTGGGCAGACGCAGACTCAGGCGAGACAGACTAATAATAACGGAGGTCCAAATGATCCACCCCGAGGCAAGTGGGGGGATGACGGGTATGATGCATATGGTGTTGGTCAGCATCGAGGATCCTCTTCCACGGGAGGAGGCTGTGGATATGCATGGCAGAGTGACGGGTCTGCGGATAGACCATTTCTCGGCCCAGCTGGAGGTTTTGTTGAGGGGGCCTCAGGACCGGATAATCGACAGAGAGGTGGTTTTCGTGGTTATCGTGGTCGTGGAGGGGGGCGTGGGAGGTTTCGCCGACCGCCTCCGCCCAGGGTAGCGGACCCTACCGTATCGGCAATGGAGACTGACCATGTTCCCCCTGAGCTACCACCCCAGGCGATGGAGGTGGTGAATGCATTGGCCGTTGTTGACGTTACTGAAACTGGAAAGGGGACTGAGGTCGCTGATAGGGCCGATGCTGAGCAGGCATCCAAATATGCGCGCAAGAAAGAGAGGATGCTTTGTTACCGGTGCGGGGAGAAAGGTCACTTCATTGCTGAATGTGTGGCTCAGCTATGTGAGTCTTGTGGCAAGCCAGCGCATACCTCGGGGGAGTGCCCTCTTTTGCGGGAGCAGATTCCAGCTCTTACAGTGTACGGAGTATATTGTGCTGAGCTGATGTTTTTTGAGTCCGAAGTTGCGAGAGAGATTCCAGTTGATACTCAGAGTCTCACTACTGGATTGGTGAAGGTCACCCAGGGAGATGTCTCTCAGGCTCAGATTTTGCAGAGGCTTCAGGAGTTGGCTCCGGGTGATTTTCAGTGGGACCTTGTTTTCATTGAAGAAAGAGTGTTCAGAGTTGAGTTTCCTTCGGTTGAGGACTTGCAGCGCTTGCTGAGCTTTGGGATGTGTAAGGTGCCAGGCACCAATATTTTGGAGTTTCAGGAGTGGAAGAAAGTAGAGCCTAAGGGGAAGCCTCTCACTCAGGTGTGGTTACGCTTCACTGGGGCACCATCTGAGGCCCTGACAGATGTTCGCGTTGTGGCTAGTCTGTGTATCATGGTCGGTAAAACGGAAAAGGTTGATATGGCATTCACTCGGGCCCAGGGGGTGGCCAGATTGCGAGTCAGTATTTTGGACATAGAGTACGTCCCGGACGTGGTCAACTGGACTTATAGGGGAGAGGTGTTCCCCCTTGAGATTGAGTTTGAGGACGCCGAGTTGTTTGCTGCGGTGGCTACTGGTACTGATGTGGATATGCACGAAGGGGACGATAATGCTGGTGCTAGGAGGGAACCGACTGATGAGGCTGGACAGGAGTCCAACGGATCGGGACCTATGACTCAGGGGCCCGAGACTGGATCCGGAGTTGAGCCGTCCCCTACTTCGTCTGTGCCTAAGAGCACACTGCGGTTTGGATCTTTTCAGCCTGCGTCTGCTCCTCCTAGGCTTTGGAGCGATCGGGTAGACTCTGATGATGCTTTCGAGCACTCGCTCCCGGCATTGGACTTTGGATCGGCTGTCCGTCCTACGAACGGAGTCCGTGATACGGGTGTGTCCGAGTCGACCTTGGGGAGGATAGGCGATGTGGAGCCTCAGGTGGCTCAGTTGCTCCCAGGGTCCTTGGTGCCTTCGTGCAGCCGGACAGAGGTGGACTTGGTGGCTGCACCGAGGGGGGGGGGCGTCAGGGCAGGCGGCCACGACTTCCTCTCCTTCTACCTTGTCACCAGTGTTGGCGGCTTTGGCACCGGTGGCCGGCTGTGGTGGATCATCTCTGGGGCAGGTGGCCCCGGATGTGCGCTACGCGGGAGCTTTGCCTGCGGAGGTATCGCCGGAGGCGCTAGGCGGGCGTTAGGGGCAGGTGGCCCCAGCCCCTCTGGTATCTACGGTGGTCGGGACGGCGGCGCACTCGGGTTCGAGGGTGATGGCAGGGGGGGCGGCCTAGGGCAGGCGGCCTTGGCGCCCACTTCCCCCGGCCTTCCTCCCATCCTACTGTTGGGGAACGTAGCAGAAATTCAAAAAATTTCCTACGTATCACCAAGATCTATCTATGGAGAGACCAGCAACGAGTAGAAAGAGAGTGCATCTACATACCCTTGTAGATCGTTAAGCGGAAGCGTTCAAGTGAATGGGGTTGATGGAGTCGTACTCGTCGTGATTCAAATCACCGATGATCAAGTGCCGAACGCACGGCACCTCCGCGTTCAACACACGTACAGCCCGGTGACGTCTCCCACGCCTTGATCCAGCAAGGAGAGAGGGAGAGGTTGAGGAAGACTCCATCCAGCAGCAGCACAACGGCGTGGTGGTGGTGGAGGAGCGTGGCAATCCTGCAGGGCTTCGCCAAGCACCGCGAGAGAGGAGGAGCACTTGGGAGAGGGAGGGCTGCGCCAGGGGCAAGGGTGAAGCTCCCATGCACCTCCCCACTATATATAGGGGTGGAGGGGGCTGGTTTCTTGCCCTCCAGGTCCATTGGGGCGTTGGCAAAGGTGGGAGGAAAGAAATCCCATCATTTCCTTCCCCACCGATTGCTATCCCCCCCTTTTAGGGATCTTGATCTTATCCCTTTGGGATATGATCTTATTCCTTCTAAGGGGGGATCTTGGTGCGCCTTGACCAGGGGTGTGGGGCCTTTCCCCCACTACCCACGTTCATGTGGGTCCCCCCATGCAGGTGGGCCCCACTCCGGAACCTTCTAGAACCTTCCCGGTACAATACCGAAAAATCCCGAACATTTTCCGGTGGCCAAAATAGGACTTCCCATATATAAATCTTTACCTCCGGACCATTCTGGAACTCCTCGTGATGTCCGGGATCTCATCCGAGACTCCGAACAACATTCGGTAACCACATGCAAACTTCCTTTATAACCCTAGCGTCATCGAACCTTAAGTGTGTAGACCCTACGGGTTCGGGAGACATGTAGACATGACCGAGACGTTCTCCGGTCAATAACCAACAGCGGGATTTGGATACCCATGATGGCTCCCACATGTTCCACGATGATCTCATCGGATGAACCACGATGTCAAGGACTTAATCAATCCCGTATACAATTCCCTTTGTCTAGCGGTATTGTACTTGCCCGAGATTCGATCGTCGGTATCCTTATACCTTGTTCAATCTCGTTACCGGAAAGTCTCTTTACTCGTTCCGTAACACATCATCCCGTGATCAACTCCTTGGTCACATTGCGCATATGATGATGTCCTACCGAGTGGGCCCAGAGATACCTCTCCGTTTACACGGAGTGACAAATCCCAGTCTCGATTCGTGCCAACCCAACAGATACTTTCGGAGATACCTGTAATGCACCTTTATAGCCACCCAGTTACGTTGTGACGTTTGGTACACCCAAAGCATTCCTACGGTATCCGGGAGTTGCACAATCTCATGGTCTAAGGAAGAGATACTTGACATTGGAAAAGCTCTAGCAAACGAACTACACGATCTTAGTGCTAGGCTTAGGATTGGGTCTTGTCCATCACATCATTCTCCTAATGATGTGATCCCGTTATCAATGACATCCAATGTCCATAGCCAGGAAACCATGACTATCTGTTGATCACAACGAGCTAGTCAACTAGAGGCTCACTAGGGACATATTGTGGTCTATGTATTCACACGTGTATTATGATTTCCGGATAATACAGTTATAGCATGAATAAAAGACAATAATCATGAACAAGGAAATATAATAATACTTTTATTATTGCCTCTAGGGCATATTTCCAACAGTCTCCCACTTGCACTAGAGTCACTAATCTAGTTCACATCGATATGTGATTAACACTCAAGGTCACATCCCCATGTGACTTACACCCAAAGAGTTTACTAGAGTCAATAATCTAGTTCACATTTACCATGTGATTAACACTCGATGAGTTCTGGGTTTGATCATGTTATGCTTGTGAGAGAGGTTATAGTCAACGGGTCTGAACCTTTTAGATCCGTGTGTGCTTTACAAATCTCTATGTCATCTCCTAGATGTAGCTACCACGCTCTATTTGGAGCTATTCCAAATAACTGTTCTACTTGGAGCTATACTAAAAGTTGCTCCATTATACGTATCCGGTATTTCTACTCAGAGCTATCCGGATAGGTGTTAAGCTTGCATCGACATAACTCTTTACGTCGAACTCTTTATCACCTCCATAATCGAGAAAATTCCTTAGTCCACTAGTTACTAAGGATAACTTTGACCGCTGTCCTGTGATCCATTCTTGGATCACTCTTGTACCCCTTGACTGACTCATGGCAAGGCACACTACAGGTGCGGTACACAGCATAGCATACTGTAGAGAGCCTATGATAAAAGCATAGGGGACGACCTTCGTCCTTTCTCTCTATTCTGCCGTGGTCGAGATTTTAAGTCTTAACTTCATACCTTACATCTCAGGCAAGAATTCCTTCTTTGACTGATCCATCTTGAACACCTTCAAGATCATGTCAAGGTACATGCTCATTTGAAAGTACTATTAAGCATTTTGATCTATCTTATAGATCTTGATGCTTATTGTTCAAGTAGCCTAATCCAGGTTTTCCATTGAAAAACAGTTTTCAAATAACCCTATATGCTTTCTAGAAATTCTACATCATTTCTGATCATCAATATGTCAACAACATATACTCATCAGAAATTCTATAGTGCTCCCACTCACTTCTTTGGAAATACAAGTTTCTCATAAACTTTGTATAAACCCAAAATCTTTGATCATCTTATCAAAGCGCACATTCCAACTCCGAGATGCTTACTCCAGTCCATGGAAGGATCGCTGGAGCTAGCATACCTTTTAGCATCCTTAGGATCGACAAAAACTTTCTGATTTGTATCACATACAACCTTTCCATACGAAGACTGGTAAGGAAACTCGTTTTGTCATCCATCTGCCAGATTTCATAAATGCAGCTTATGCTAACATGAATCCGACGGACTTAAGCATCGCTACGGATGAGAAAATCTCATCGCAGTCAACTCCTTGAACTTGTGAAAAACTCTTCGCCACAAGTCGAGCTTCATAGATGGTGACATTACCATCCACGTCCGTCTTCTTCTTAAAGATCCATTTATCTCAATGGCTTGCCGGTCATTGGGCAAGTCCACCAAAGTCCATGCTTTGTTCTGATACATGGATCCTATCTCGGATTTCATGGCTTCTAACCATTTGTCGGAATTTGGGCCCACCATCGATTCTCCATAGCTCGTAGGTTCATTGTTGTCTAGCAACATGACCTTCAAGACAAGATCACCGTACCACTCTGAAGTAGTACGCGTCCTTGTCGTCCTACGAGGTTCGGTAGTGACTTGATCCAAAGCTTCATGATCACTATCATAAGCTTCCACTTCAATTGGTATAGGTGCCACAGGAACAACTTCCTGTGCCCTGCTACACACTTGTTGAAGTGACGGTTCAATAACCATATCAAGTCTCCACCATCCTCCCACTCAACTCTTTCGAGAGAAACCTTTCCTCGAGAAAGGACCCGATTCAAGAAACAATCCATATTGCTTTCGGATCTGAATTAGGAGGTATACCCAACTGTTTTGGGTGTCCTATGAAGATGCATTTATCCGCTTTGGGTTCGAGCTTATCAGCCTGAAACTTTTTCACATAAGCGTCGCAACCTCAAACCTTTAAGAAATGACAGCTTAGGTTTCTCTAAACCATAGTTCATATGGTGTCATCTCAACGGAATTACGTGGTGCCCTATTTAAAGTGAATGTGGTTGTCTCTAATGCCTAACCCATGAACGATAGTGGTAATTCGATAAGAGACATCATGGTACGCTCCATATCCAATAGGGTGCAACTATGATGTTCGGACATACCATCACACTATGGTGTTCCAGGCGGTATTAGTTGTGAAACAATTTCCATAATGTCATAATTGTGTGCCAAAGCTTGTAACTCAGATACTCATCTCTATGATCATATCATAGACATTTCATCCTCTTGTCATGATGATCTTCTACTTCACTCTGAAATTACTTGAACCATTCAATAATTCAGACTTGTGTTTCATCAAGTAAATATTCTCAACATCTACTCGAATCATCTGTGAAGTAAGAACATAGCGATATTCACTGCATGCCTCAGCACTCATTGGACTGCACATATCAAAATGAGTTACTTCCAACAAGTTGCTATCTTGTTCCATCTTACTGAAACCGAGGCTTTTCAGTCATCTTGCCCATGTGGTATGAATTGCATGTCTCAAGTGATTCAAAATCTAGTGAGTTCCAACGGTCCATTTGCATGGAGTTTCTTCATGCATATACACCAATAGACATGGTTCGCATGTCTCAAACTTTTCAAAAATGAGTGAGCCCAAAGATCCATGAACATGGAGCTTCTTCATGCGTTTTACACCAATATGACTTACATGGCAGTGCCACAAGTAAGTGGTACTATCATTACTATCTTATATCTTTTGGCATGAAAATGTGTATCACTACGATCGAGATTCAATAAACCATTCAGGTTTAATACTAATCTTGATGGTAGAGGGAGCGTGCGATGTTTGATCACATCAAACTTGGAAATACTTCCAACACATATCGTCAGCTTACCATTAGCTAGTCTCCGTTTATTCCGCAGCTTTTATTTCGAGTTACTAACACTTAGCAACCGAACCGGTATTTAATACCCTGGTGCTACTAGGAGTACTAGTAAAGTACACATTAACATAATGTATATCCAATATACTTCTATCGACCTTGCCAGCCTTCTCATCTACCAAGTATCTAGGGTAATTCTGCTCCAGTGGTTGTTCCCCTTATTACAGAAGCACTTAGTCTCGGGTTTGGGTTCAACCTTTGGGTTTCTTCACTAGAGCGGCAGCTGATTTGCTATTTCATGAAGTATCCCTTCTTGCCCTTGCCCTTCTTGAGACTAGTGCTTTCACCAACCATCAACAATTGATGCTCCTTCTTGATTTCTACTTTCGCGGTGTCAAACATCGCGAATATCTCAAGGATCATCATATATGTCCCTGATATATCATAGTTCATCACGAAGCTCTAGCAGCTTGGTGGTAATGACTTCGGAGAAACATCACTATCTCATCTGGAAGATCAACTCCCACTCGATTCAAGCGATTGTTGTACTCAGACAATCTGAGCACAAGCACAACAATTGAGCTTTTCTCCGTTAGTTTGCAGGTTAAGAAAATCGTCGGAGGTCTCATACCTCTTGACGTGGGCACGAGCCTGAAATCCCAATTTCAGCCCTCGAAACATCTCATATGTTCCGCGACATTTCGAAAAACGTCTTTGATGCCTCAACTCTAAACCGTTTCACTGAACTATCACGTAGTTATCAAAACGTGTATGTCTGATGTTCACAACATCCACAAACGACATTTGGGGTTCGGCACACTGAGCGGTGCATTAAGGACATAAGCTTTCTACTGATTGCATAATCGCTACTGTCAACTTTCAACTATATTTTCTCTAGGAACATAACTAAACAGTAGAACTAAAGCGCGAGCTACGACATAATTTGCAAAAGGTCTTTTGACTATGTTCAAGATAATTAAGTTCATCTTATGAACTCCCACTCAGATAGACATCCCTCTGGTCATCTAAGTGATCACATGATCCGAGTCAACTAGGCCGTGTCCGATCATCACGTGAGACGGACTAGCCAACGTCGGTGAACATCTTTATGTTGATCGTATCTACTATACGACTCATGGTCGACCTTTCGGTCTCCGTGTTCCGAGGCCATGTCTGTACATGCTAGGCTCATCAAGTTAACCCTAAGTGTATTGCTGTGTAAATCTGTCTTACACCCGTTGTATGTGAACGTAAGAATCCATCACACCCGATCATCACGTGGTGCTTAGAAGCGACGAACTGTAGCAACGGTGCACAGTTAGGGGAGAACACTTCTTGAAATTGTTGTAAGGGATCATCTTATTTACTACCGTCGTCCTAAGTAAACGAGATGCATAAACATAATAAACATCACATGCAATTATATAGTAGTGACATGATATGGCCAATATCATATAGCTCCATTGATCTCCATCTTCGGGGCTCCATGATCATCATCGTCACCGGCATGACACCATGATCTCCATCATCATGATCTCCATCATCATGTCTCCATGAAGTCGTCTCGCCAACTTATTACTTCTACTACTATGGCTACCGGTTAGCAATAAAGTAAAGTAATTACATGGCGTTGTTCAATGACACGCAGGTCATACAATAAATAAAGACAACTCCTATGGCTCCTGCCGGTTGTCATACTCATCGACATGCAAGTCGTGATTCCTATTACAAGAACATGATCAATCTCATACATCACATATCATTCATCACATTCTTCTTGGCCATATCACATCACATAGCATACCCTGCAAAAACAAGTTAGACGTCCTCTAATTGTTGTTGCATGTTTTACGTGGCTGCTATGGGTTTCTAGCAAGAACGTTTCTTACCTACGCAAAACCACAACGTGATATGCCAATTGCTATTTACCCTTCATAAGGACCCTTTTCATCGAATCCGTTCCGACTAAAGTGGGAGAGACTAGCACCCGCTAGCCACCTTATGCACCAAGTGCATGTCAATCGGTGGAACCTATCTCACGTAAGAGTACGTGTAAGGTCGGTCCGGGCCGCTTCATCCCACAATACCGTCGAAACAAGATTGGACTAGTAACGGTAAGCACATTGAACAAAATCAACGCCCACAACTACTTTGTGTTCTACTCGTGCAAAGAATCTACGCAATAGACCTAGCTCATGATGCCACTGTTGGGGAACGTAGCAGAAATTCAAAAAATTTCCTACGTATCACCAAGATCTATCTATGGAGAGACCAGCAACGAGTAGAAAGAGAGTGCATCTACATACCCTTGTAGATCGTTAAGCGGAAGCGTTCAAGTGAATGGGGTTGATGGAGTCGTACTCGTCGTGATTCAAATCACCGATGATCAAGTGCCGAACGCACGGCACCTCCGCGTTCAACACACGTACAGCCCGGTGACGTCTCCCACGCCTTGATCCAGCAAGGAGAGAGGGAGAGGTTGAGGAAGACTCCATCCAGCAGCAGCACAACGGCGTGGTGGTGGTGGAGGAGCGTGGCAATCCTGCAGGGCTTCGCCAAGCACCGCGAGAGAGGAGGAGCACTTGGGAGAGGGAGGGCTGCGCCAGGGGCAAGGGTGAAGCTCCCATGCACCTCCCCACTATATATAGGGGTGGAGGGGGCTGGTTTCTTGCCCTCCAAGTCCATTGGGGCATTGGCAAAGGTGGGAGGAAAGAAATCCCATCATTTCCTTCCCCACCGATTGCTATCCCCCCCTTTTAGGGATCTTGATCTTATCCCTTTGGGATATGATCTTATTCCTTCTAAGGGGGGATCTTGGTGCGCCTTGACCAGGGGTGTGGGGCCTTTCCCCCACTACCCACGTTCATGTGGGTCCCCCCATGCAGGTGGGCCCCACTCCGGAACCTTCTAGAACCTTCCCGGTACAATACCGAAAAATCCCGAACATTTTCCGGTGGCCAAAATAGGACTTCCCATATATAAATCTTTACCTCCGGACCATTCTGGAACTCCTCGTGATGTCCGGGATCTCATCCGAGACTCCGAACAACATTCGGTAACCACATGCAAACTTCCTTTATAACCCTAGCGTCATCGAACCTTAAGTGTGTAGACCCTACGGGTTCGGGAGACATGTAGACATGACCGAGACGTTCTCCGGTCAATAACCAACAGCGGGATCTGGATACCCATGATGGCTCCCACATGTTCCACGATGATCTCATCGGATGAACCACGATGTCAAGGACTTAATCAATCCCGTATACAATTCCCTTTGTCTAGCGGTATTGTACTTGCCCGAGATTCGATCGTCGGTATCCTTATACCTTGTTCAATCTCGTTACCGGAAAGTCTCTTTACTCGTTCCGTAACACATCATCCCGTGATCAACTCCTTGGTCACATTGCGCATATGATGATGTCCTACCGAGTGGGCCCAGAGATACCTCTCCGTTTACACGGAGTGACAAATCCCAGTCTCGATTCGTGCCAACCCAACAGATACTTTCGGAGATACCTGTAATGCACCTTTATAGCCACCCAGTTACGTTGTGACGTCTGGTACACCCAAAGCATTCCTACGGTATCCGGGAGTTGCACAATCTCATGGTCTAAGGAAGAGATACTTGACATTGGAAAATCTCTAGCAAACGAACTACACGATCTTAGTGCTAGGCTTAGGATTGGGTCATGTCCATCACATCATTCTCCTAATGATGTGATCCCGTTATCAATGACATCCAATGTCCATAGCCAGGAAACCATGACTATCTGTTGATCACAACGAGTTAGTCAACTAGAGGCTCACTAGGGACATATTGTGGTCTATGTATTCACACGTGTATTACGATTTCCGGATAATACAGTTATAGCATGAATAAAAGACAATTATCATGAACAAGGAAATATAATAATACTTTTATTATTGCCTCTAGGGCATATTTCCAACACCTACGGAGGTCTCCCTCGTCTCAGCCTCCTCCGAGTGCCGCTACTTGGGAGGAGGTCATTGCTTTCGGAGGGATCCCAGACCCGGTCTCCGAGGGGAGACGGATGAGCTCTCGTCTCCAGGACCTTCCGGAGGTTGATGATATGCAGCAGCGGTGCGCTATGCGGGCGGCCAAGCTTCGTGACATTGAGGTCACAACCGGTATGTCAGTAAACTTATCCAATTCCATTTTGCATTATTCTAAGGATGAGATTATTAATAATGCAAACCAAGTAGGGGTTTCGCTTGGGAATAACAATTCTGAAATTACAAACTCAGTTAACGATCTCCTAGATTTGTAAGCGGAACGTGCTTTAGAAACCATTAGAAACCTAGCGGTAGTAAGACCTATGAATGATGCTGAGATTGATGCATTGGGGGTAAGAGTGCTTGACCATTTTTGTGCGGATCTTGTTCCTCCATCTACGGAGCCCGGTTATGAGGACCGGGGAGCGGGGAATAATATTCCAAAACGTAAGTGGAAGCGGAAGGTGTACCCTGCATCCGCGGTACGTAGGAGCGCTAGGATTCATACGGCCAAAAAATTCCATGATGACCTATGAAAGGAATATTCTGGAATAGCAGAGGTCTCAGGGACTTGGCTAAACGAAGGTTTCTCGCTGAGGCGTCTTTGGAGCACCGATTAGATTTCATTGCACTTTCTGAAACTGGTCGGGATAATTTTGCGCCACAGTTTCTTAACACGCTTTCGGGAGATGTAGATTTCGATTTGCACTGCCTTCCTCCAAGAGGGAGATCAGGTGGCATTTTGCTTGGTGTGAGTTGTGATGGGTGACTTCGCGGTCAAATTTTGAGTTAGGTCTAAAGCAGATGGGTTTAACTGGGTTCTGGTGGCGGTATATGGGGCCGCACAACCTGAGCTTAAACCGGAATTTCTGGCTGACCTGGTTCGAATTTGCGGGTCTGAGCAACTCCCAATTTTGGTTGGGGGGGGGGACTTCAACATCATTCGGAGGAGGGACGAAAAGAATAACGATAACTTTGACGGCAGATGGTCGTTTATGTTTAACACCATCATTGAGAGTTTGGATCTGAGAGAGATCGAGCTTTCTGGTCGACAATTCACCTGGGCTAACTCTTTACCTAATCCGACGTATGCGAAGTTGGATCGGGTACTAGCAAGTGCCGAGTGGGAACAGAAGTTCCCTCTGGTGACGGTTCAGGCTCTCACGCGCGGGATATCGGACCACACGCCTTTGTTCATAGACTCGGGCGAGCCAAGGCATGTGGGAAACAAAAATACCTTCTCCTTCGAAACGGCGTGGTTTGAACAAGAAGGTTTCCTTGATCTCGTAGCCAGGGAGTGGGCTACGGACACAGGGGGCAGATCGTCTGTCGAGGGATGGCAGAATAAGATCAGGCATTTGAGGAGCTTTCTCCGGGGATGGGCCAAGCACCTTAGTGGAGCTTATAAGATTGAGAAGGACAGACTTCTGGCTCTTATACAATCCCTAGATATTAAAGCTGAATCAACGATTTTGCAACCTGCTGAATTGAATTTTAAGCTTGATGCGGAGAAGAGGTTGAAGGAACTTCTCCGCGAAGAAGAGTTGAAGTGGGTGCTCAGAGCAAAGGTTCGCAAAGTAATCCAGGGGGATGCGAACACTCAATTCTTTCATCTCATTGCTCATGGCAAACACAGAAAGAAGAGAATTTTCCAGCTTGAGCAAGACGAAGGCACAATTGTTGGTCATGATAATCTGAAACTTTACATCACCGAATACTACAAGCAGTTATTTGGACCGCCGGAGGATAGTGCTGTGTCCCTCGATGAGTCCAGGAATGAGGATGCGCCTCAACTAACTGCTTCTGATAATGCTATTCTGGTTGCTCCATTTACGGAAAAGGAGGTTTTTGATGCCATCTCTCAGATGGAGAACAATAAGGCTCCCGGGCCTGATGGGTTTCCGGCGGAGTTCTATAAAAAATGCTGGCATATTATCAAGGGGGATCTATTACCTATGTTTCATGACCTTTTTGCTAGACGGCTTCAACTTTTTCACTTGAATTTTGGAACTATAACACTACTACCAAAAAAGACCGATGCTCTGAGGATTGAGCAGTTCAGGCCTATATGCCTCTTGAATGTTAGTTTCAAAATTTTTACCAAGGTGGGGACTAATAGGCTCACACAGATTGCGCATTCTGTGGTGCAGCAGTCCCAGACAGCTTTCATGCCGGATAGAAACATCCTAGAGGGGGTGGTGGTCTTGCATGAAACACTCCATGAAATCCACTCAAAGAAACTAGATGGAGTTATCTTTAAAGTGGATTTCGAGAAAGCGCACGATAAAGTTAAGTGGCCTTTCCTACAACAAGCATTGCGTATGAAAGGTTTCGACGAGGTCTGGAGAAGCCAGGTTGAATCTTTTACACAAAAGGGGAGTGTTGGCATTAAAGTGAATGACGACATTGGTCATTACTTCCAGACACACAAGGGCCTACGGCAAGGGGATCCAATGTCCCCTATTTTGTTCAACATTGTTGTGGACATGTTGGCAATTTTGTTAGGAAGAGCCAAGGAGGCTGGCCAAGTGGGAGGCTTGGTGCCGCATTTAGTGGATGGAGGAATTTCCATTCTTCAGTACGCTGACGACACTATCATCTTTATGGAGCATGACTTGGTAAAAGCAAGAAATATGAAGCTGCTGCTATGTTTGTTTGAGCAATTGAGTGGGCTCAAAATTAATTTCCACAAAAGCGAGTTGTTCTGCTTTGGTAGAGCCAAGGAGGAACAAGAGGCCTATAAACAATTGTTTGGGTGTGGTTTGGGGGAGTTGCCTTTCACATACTTAGGAATTCCTATCCACCACCGTAGGCTTACGATCAACGAATGGAAGTGTATTGAGGATCGATTCGAAAAGAAACTAAGTTGCTGGAAGGGTAAGCTCATGTCCTATGGAGGCTGTTTAATTCTTATTAATTCGGTTCTCACGAGCATGCCTATGTTTCTTTTGTCTTTTTTCGAAGTCCCAGTTGGTGTAAGGAAAAGACTGGACTTCTATCGATCGCGTTTCTTTTGGCAGGGAGATGAGCTAAAAAGAAAATACCGTTTAGCGACGTGGGATATCATCTGTAGACCGAAAGACCAAGGGGGTCTCGGGATTGAAAATCTTGAAGTTAAGAACCGATGCCTTCTCAGTAAGTGGTTGTGGAAGTTATCTTCAGGAACTGACGCCACTTGGGCACAAATCCTTCGTAATAAGTATCTTCAAACCAAAACGTTGTCTCAGGTCACGGTTAGACCAACTGATTCACCCTTTTGGAAAGGGCTTATGAAAGTTAAGCTTTCATTGTTTCAGAGGACAAAGCATATTGTTGGTAATGGTGCCAGCACGAGATTCTGGGAGGATACTTGGCTCGGAGGTGCGCCCCTTGCAATCCAGTATCCGTCATTGTATCGCATTGTCCAAAGATGCGACGCTCTGGTTGCAACAGTCTTTCATTCGATACCCCTTAATATTCAGTTTAGAAGGTCGTTAGTGGGCAATCGTTGGGAAGATTGGCTACATCTAGTTAGGAGACTGATGCATGTCCAACTTTCACAACAACCTGATAAACTACGCTGGAATCTCACTAGGTCGGGTGAATTTACAGTTAAATCAATGTATGTTGATGTCATCAATTCGAGCTCGATTCCTAGCTCCAAGCATGTGTGGGATGTCAAAGTTCCTTTGAAGATCAAAGTGTTTATGTGGTTTCTACACAAACAAGTTATCTTAACAAAGGACAATTTGACAAAGCGCAATTGAACAGGGCCTACTAGGTGTAGTTTCTATGATCAGGGTGAAACTATTAAACATTTGTTCTTTGATTGCCCACTAGCTAGAACTCTTTGGACGACTATTCATATTGCTTTCAATATTCCTCCGCCGAATTCGGTTAACATGTTATTTGGAACATGGCTAAACAGGGTAGAGCCCGGGTTAGCAAGACATATTCGCGTGGGGGTGTGCACCTTAGTGTGGGCGCTTTGGAATTGCAGAAATGATCTGGTCTTTAACAGAACAACAAACATTCATTTTTTGCAGGTTATCTTCAGAGCTACGGCGCTAATCCGTTCCTGGTCGCTACTCACTCCGACGGAGGCCAGGGAGCGTTTGGTTACTGGATCTACCCGATGGGAGACGGTAGCTCGGGATATCTTCAACCGGTTTGGATGGCGGTCATGTAATAGGATAGGCAATTAGTTTACCTGTCTATTTTCGAGCCAACCGGTTGTGGTTTATCCTTTGTGGCTAGCTTGTGTATCTAGCCTTCTGGTTCTGTGTGAGCCGTTATCTTCTTTTTTTTTGTTACTATGGAGACTTTGAGACTTTGTTGATACTATTTATTAATAAAATGGCCGTATGCATCATGCTGATGCAGAGGCCGGGGATCACCCCTTTTCGAAAAGAAAAAAAAAGGACAAGTGAGTACCCCTTAGGGGAAGACAAAGTGGGTACGTGTAGTTCTAAAAGGTGTGTATTGTGATTACGAAAATGTAAACTAGAATTTATTATCTTTACGAAAATGAAAAAACAAAGAAAGAAAAACGAAAAAAACTAAACAGGGTAGAGCAAGCGAGCGACTGGGCTAATGGGCCAGCCCAATTCGTCCTAATGTCCAGCCAGCCCCTGCCATTATAAGTCCAAGGTTTGTTTTAGACTTTTTCCTTTTAGATACCTATGGGCTTCTCACATACAGGACACCGCTGGTCAACGTCTAGTCTCGTAGTACCGATAATCCGACAGCGACCTGATGAGAGTGCATCTGCTTGTTTGATCGGTCGAGCGATCAAATGTTAGTTCTAGTGCTCTCCTTTCAGACAGCAATTTTCGTCTTCTTTGGCACGTGAGCCCCCGGCTAGCTTTTAGAGTTGCAGCTTAACTAAGGCTCGATCTAGAACTCTCATTCTCATGGGCATGGTATGCAAATCGTTAATCCGGCTGGGACAAAATTCAAATTCTGCGCGTGCATCTTTTTTTTTTCTTTTTTCTTGCGAAATCTGCACGTGCATCTAGCTAGGACTAGCTCTTGGAACGTGACCCCTTTTCACCCGAGCACTAGCTACAAAACTTTGTACTGCTATCACGTAAAGAAATACCGTACGACTAAAGCTAGACTCAGCACAAATTTTATCGTCAGAAGAGATGTAAGCATAGTAATACAACCAGTTGATGGCTATATGAAGCTGCCATGGTATCTATAGGCATCTACTGTAGTCACTCATATAGTGGCAGGCTGTTAGGGAAATACCTCTTAGTTCTTGGCTGTATCTATACCTATACGGGGAAACAAAAATTAATAATTATGAAACAGTCAAAATAGTTCATAATTTTTTTTACAATAAACCTAACTTTCTATTGCACTAGTATATAAATTTTCACGAAAAAAACTCAACGTTGACTTCGGGGCAAAAAGTAACAAAATTTATTTGCTATTATAGGGTCACTATTGACACTATTTTGGCCCTATTTTTGCAAAGAAGTCTAGGGGGTTTTCTTTTTGTGAATATTTTTCACAAGTACAATGGAAGGTCAAGTTTATTTCAAAAATATTTTTAGAATTTTTATTTAATTACTAACTATTTTTACGTATAGGGTGTATACACCCATAGATCAAACATCCGGGGCTATAAGCATATCTCTTTGTCTTTCTTTGCATTAATTGTATTTTTCTAGAGAAGTACACATATACTTAGGTTCTTTCATGAGAGTTCATTCTTCTCATTTTTTTTATGTCTCTTTTCTTCACATGTACGTTGTCATGTAAGAGCAAGTACAATAAAGTGACATACGTGGGCTATAAGAGATGTCGCATTTGAATTGTGCCTAGTTGAAGGAGATAGAAGAGAAATAGACTACAAACTTACAGCCGAATATAACACGAGACCCAATAACCTTTATGAGAAACAGGTGGGTTATATATTAATGGTATAAACATACTAGTATGACTAATTATTGTACGGGTGTCCACCTAAATTGGTTATAAGTGACATGACAACTTCATATAGCCGATTTTTGGCTATATTATTAACCATGCTCTAAGCAAGCTATAGGTCCTTCACTAAGTAGACCAAAAGAGGTGTCAAATTTCCTTTTCTTTGGGCATCGATGTCCTCCGTTGCCCAACCGATGCCACAAAAAAAATTCCATGCTCCGATGCCAAACTGACAAAGCATCAAACAATTACTCTTGATGGACCACCCAAGGAAGCAAAGTAGCCTAAAGATTGTCTCGTAAGTAAGCAGTTCATAACTCATTTGACTTTTCAATGCATGTGAGGGTCCCACTTTTTTCAGGCTAGGAACACACACATTATGAGCAACGTGCCAAACATTTTTTAGTGCATCGCTGCCTAGCCAATAATACTTTAATACATTGGACATCGACCACATTGTGGAAGATTTTGTTGTACTTAGTCTAAGAGTTGGCTGGATGATCCTGGTCAGTGATGCTGCTCCCGGACAACTCTAGTTTGAGGAATTCAACAAGATGTACGTACGCACTTAATAGTCATACCAATGGAGAGGATAGTCTTTGTCTAACATGCAATCAATCAGTCGGTAACGCAAGTAAGCACGTGTATGCAACATAAGTAGGACCAGTAAAACCTGCCAAAGGAGAATATCAGGGAGCCGTACCTCGTCCAAACGAACTGTTTCTTTCTGCTCTCATTGATCGGAAGCTCGGCTGTAGCTTCGCGGGGCGACCGTGAGGACGACGTACACGTACGTACGACACGAGCACGACACCATGCACCGTAGGATCATCCAGATGGTGAGATGGATGGAGTGAAGGTATCTCCAATTGCTGACATGCAAATTTGCTCTCGCATCCATTCGCTGAGATGGATGCGGAAGCCAGCCATTACACGCTACCCGTATACATTTCAAATCGAATTAAACATGGACGTAATTCATACAAACCGGCTGATTTTTACATAAGCCGGAGCGCATTCATTACAATTCAAACAATTTTTAGTACAAAAAAAGCTGCCGGACCCAAACCTATCCTATGGCGGCGCCCATGGTCCACTTTCATTGTATTCCGCATCGGCGACCACATCCTCCATTCGCCGTCTTCATGAACACCGGTGGGGTTTAAGACCTGTGAATTAAAGGTGCGGTCTACGACGAGGAAGAATAGGACATGAGAGACGGATCGGCCCACTTAGGACACAAGGCCCTGCCGCCTCCCATGTCCTACCCATTCTCGGAGGAGTTCGCGACCTGTCCGCCGCCGGTGCCGGTGGATGTGAGGTCAATGATGGATGTGGATAGTCCGTCACTGTCCACCTGCCACATGTGCCCCCAAAAATTGGACGGCGGCGTTCTCATCCTCGGCCGCCACCGCTGCCAGCGCGTGTGCTTCTGCGTCCGCATCCGATTGCGCCATCTCTTCGTTGGGAGCGGAATGTGAGCACACGCGGCCTCGTAGAGCACCAGATGCTCCATAATGAAGTTCAGGTTCGCCGCGACCATGGTGGCCATGGCCTCCTCGCCTGCGTGCTCGCCGTAGATTTGGCCGTCCGCTAGCTGGTGCTGCTCCAAGAGGAACTTGTTGTACTGCTGCGCCTCTTGCGCCTGCCGAAACACCGAGTTGGGAGTCGATGCAGGCTACTCCTCCCCCACCATGGCGGCGTCGAAGTGCGCCTGCGCCTGTTCCATGGTCCAACCGGCAAGCATAGGCGCAGGGTCCGATGCCATGTCGTCGACCGAGCCCGTCTCAATCATGGGATCGTCGTCAGAGACCCCAGGCGAACTAGCCAGCATGTCGTGCTCGATCCGCCTGGCGCGGCGGCTCTACTAGGCAGTCGCTAGGGCGGCCACCTTGTGCTTCATCTCCGATGACATGCTCTCCCACAAAGCGTTCCCTCACGCGGTCATGGCAAATATGGTGCAAGGGAGCAGGATGTGGAGTGGATGTGTTGTGTTGTGGAGTTAGCCGGGTGTGGTCGCCTTTAAAGAGCGGATATCGGTGAGGCCGATCGTCCGGGTGCATCAATGTGCGGCGCCGAAGTTGGTTCCTTGGCCGTCGAGCCTGCTTAATGTGACATACAGACAAACGGGCTTTGAACGGGCATGGTAGATATCCGGCCAGTCCCGTCAGTAAACTTCTCTTCGGTGTTGAACAAACACGGACACCGAGGGAGGCCGCTGGCGGCACTCTTGGCCAGCGCGCCACATCAATGCCGTTGCTAGTGAGAGGTCGTGTTCGCTCTAGGCCGGCGTCAATACAAAGTGGCCGTTGTACTACGGCGTGAATACTGGCAGCTGGTGACGGGCACGGGTGAAGGGTTTTTGATGGGTCAGGTTAGTCAGGACCGGGCGTGGCAGCGGTCCGGACACCCACAAAGCCCCCACTCCCCTAATTTGTCTCCGGTTTGTGTGAAAAATGCGTCCAGACCGGCCTTCGGACAAACGTGTACATGGCATGTCCTGGTGTAGAAATTTCATTGAGAGTTGCCAGGGCATCTACAATCAAACTCTCAAACGATCCGTAACCGTCTTTACCGCGGGGTTAACATGGCATCTCCAATCCTGGCCTTCAAAATAACTGTAACCATCTGGACCGCGCGATCCAGATTAGCTTACACCAAGACATGCCATGTATACGTTCGTCCGATTTACTCCTCGACTGAGTTCCCAGAGTGCAATATCCTGCAAAATTAAGTTGATCAGTTTCGTTGGTTGGTCACATAGAGATCATTCGCGGTCCCCACTCGATAGCGCTATCAACGACTTCAAATCCTAGCCCACCACAGAATACCACTTTGCATGTATATTAATCAGAACCCCCAAAGTCAACCACGCACCAAGAAAAAGAAGAATCTTGTAGGGCGGAATACAAACATAGATGCTTGTGGCGCCGTCTTGTAGCTGCTAGTGGTAGCTAGGTTTGATTTCACTTTCCAACTGATTAATCCACGACGAACTCGTCTTGTCAACGTTTAGAAAGGAAATTTTCTTAATCTTCAATTGTGGTTAATTAGCACTCCCTTTGTCAAAAATTATAAAAGGTTTTTGGTCACTAAAACATTTCATATTTGTTTGTAGAGGGAGTACATGATACTCCCTCCGTTCCTAAATAATTGTCTTTCCAGAGATTTCAACAAGTGACTACATACGGAGCAAAATGAGTGAATCTACACTCTAAAACATGTCTACATACATCCGTATGTTGTAGTCCATTTAAGATGGCTAGAAAGACAATTATTTGGGAACGGAGGGAGTACTATAAATAATCGGACCATGCATGTACATGCATGTATCAATTCTATGTGTACATTTATACGAAATTCTGCATGAGCTATTTCTATCGTATACTCCCTAGATTCCTAAATATAACTAGATTCCTAAATATAAGATGTTTTTTGGATTCATATGTATGTGACATGTTTTAGTGTCTATGTTCATCCATTTTGATCTGTATTAAGTCCACATTAAAATATCTAAAACATCTCATAATTAGGAACAGAGGGAGTATAAAAGTTAATTAATGTTTCTTTCAAGAAGCAAATCTCCGCTGCTACATGTTCATTTCGCTGTGTAAAAACATTCATGCCCATGCACGTAGGGATGTGAACGGACCCGTTTAAGCCCACTTATCAGTCTAACAGTTCAATAAAACTTTTTTCTGAGAAAATTAATTATCGAGCTAACTGAAGATAACTAAGGCTGGTCATAGTGGGGAGTAACTTAGACTAGTAACATGCATATGTTATTAGTCTATGTTACTACCTTCATAGTGGGTAGTAACATATGGATGGTAACATGCAAGCCTTTATTAATTGAGATATAGACTCATTTTGCCTCGGGGTGTGTTATGTTACAATAACATATTATGTTACCACAAACATTTCTTTCCTCATTAACTCCATGCCACATAAGCAATTATTTTTTAGGATGTGTTATGTTACTACCTAAGGCTGGTCATAGTGGGGAGTAACTTAGACTAGTGTCATATGCATGACACTAGTCTAAGTTACTACCTTCATAATGCAAAGTAACATGATAGTAGTGTCATAGATGACTTCATTTATTAGCTTGTAGACTCATCTTGTCTTGGGAAGCGCTATGTTACAGTAACATATTATGTTATCATCTCACATTAAATACTTGCCACATAAGCAAAAAAAATTTGGAGTGCGCTATGTTACTAGTTAAGTTACTCCCACTATGACTAGCCTAAATTACTCCCACTATGGCTAGCCTAAACGGGACTTACGCCCCTGTTTATTGCGTCATTTACATCCCACATGCACGAGCTGTTTCAACTTTTAAAATTCTAGCAGGCCGACCAGCCGAGTCTAATTAGCTAGCTAGCCAAATGCGTGTAGGGGCAGCTAACCAAATTCCATGGTCATATACTCGTAGTTTTTCAAAGAGACTGACGATATGATAGCCAACATGTTTGAAGCCAGTGGAGGTTGACCCCAGCCACGACTGCAACGCCACCACAGAACAGTAAACGTTCTCTCTCTCTCTCTCTCTCTCTCTAATCAGTAACCACATGCTCTGGAGTACTCATGATCCAATCAAACATTCCATCGCCTATAAAAGGAGAGCCTCAAGCCAACGCCAAGCAACACATACTACGCACATGTAAATTCACATCGATCGAAATCTAACCTCTAGCTGACAGCTAGCTATAGACGCATATACTAGCTAGTATCTCCTACGTTCGTCAGCGATCCCCCGACGATGAGGGAGCTGATCCGGCGGCTGAGCTTCTCGGACCGGGTGAGCGACGGCAGCAGCGGCGTGCCGCGCGGGTGCGTGCCGGTGCTGGTGGTGGGCGACGGCGACGGCGACGAGGAATGCGAGCGGTTCGTGGTGCGGGTAGAGGCGCTGCGGCACCTTTCGCTGGCGGCGCTGCTGGAGATGGCGGCGCAGGAGTTCGGGTACAAGCAGGAGGGCAACTTCCGCGTCCCCTGCGCCATCCACCAGTTCAGGCAGGCGCTCACCACCGCCGCCGTCTCCAAGGGCTACTGATTAGCAATTAGTTAATTCTCCACTTAATCAATCGGTAGACTTCTTCAGGTAATTAAGGAGCGATTTTTTGGTGCTGTTCACTCGTTGACTCTCCTACGCCTGCTGTCTTATCTTTTGCCTTTTGTTTTCTCTGGTTGGTGATTTACATGAGAGGGTTGCCATATGTATGCATGTGCGCTTTATAACGCGCATTGTAATTTACGTTGGACCTCTTGTCAGAAATAACAAGTGAAATATTTTTTCCTCAACAAGTGAAATAGTTAAATATTCATGTTCGTTATATGTAAACGGAGTGAAAATTTTCTTGGCATAACTCGATTCAAGGTGCAACACTGTGGCCGCCGGGGCGAGCGGTATCAAGGCCCAAGGACACCGGCAAGGCCACGACCGGAGGCGAGCAAGAAGGTGATGGTTTGGGGTGCAGGCTCGCCGGAAAAATCGGTTGGTGCGCCGGTTTAGAGGGATGGTGGTGGTGGCGGCAGCAACCGCGGTGGGGGAGGTGAAGGAGGGCGGGGTGGCGAGGTCGAACGGTAGCACCATTGGGCGTGAGTGGCAAAGGTAGGCGGATAGGGCGGGGAAGTGCATGGCGCGGGAGAAAGAAAATGAACAATGGCACGATCTTGACCATTGGATTGAGATCTTGTGGCCCAGAAAAGTGACTTACAGAGAAAATAATCGAGTCAACTTACACATAGTTGGTCACTTAAATATTTGGTGTGCACGGGTTTCCTCTCTAATATTGGTTCACTCATTGGGATGTTTTTTAAACGAATGAGAATGAGCGTGGCATCCTGAGAGAGAGAAAGAGAGAGTGGCATGTTTACTGCTCATGACGCAGAAGCCGAGATATAAACACCTATTTTAGGTTTCAATTTTCATGTTTATTTCCATTACAAAAATTAGGATTTATTTTGCAAAGCCTTTGGTTCTTACCATAACACCCTGACAAAAAAGAAAAGTAGCGAACCAACTTATGGTTGAATGAATAGAGGGGCAGTTGTATTCTCAGCCCACCAGGGGATTAAGTCCTGGTGCTCGCATCATTCCTGGATTTATTTCAGAATTTTCGGCGATGCACTTTCAGTGGGAGCAGACGTCCCCATCGATGACGAGACGCCTATAGTGACTTCGTAAATCTCAAAAGATAATATGCCGGCTCAATCTCTTGAAGGTGCTTATAGGGGTAGGATGTGAGTAGGAGTGAGCGTATGCGTATATGTATGAGCGCTTGCGTCTGTACTATATTAAAAAAGACAAAAAGGAAAGTAGAAACATAAGTGAGGTCGTTAACGTACTAGCTGTTTCTCCTAAAAGAAACAGAAGATAAACAATTTTTGTGTGTGTCGATCAATTGTAGCCATTATTCTATGCAGCAATAAATGCTTTGGTTTCTAGTTGAAAAGAAGGATGATTTGCTTTCTTTTTTCTTACATAGCCTTGTATCGGTGTCGAAATTATACATCCGATTTTAGTTGTTTAGTTTTGTCATCTGAGTATCAAGAATTCATATATTGTATGTGTCCTATAAACTATTGTGATGCCAATTATACTAGTCTTCCTCAATTCTCATCTTGTATCAGTGTGGAAATTGTACATCAGATTTTTGTAGTTCCATTTTGTGGTTTGAGATGCTATCAAGAATTCATATCTTGTGTATGTCCTACAAATTATCATGATGCAGATTATCTTATACGAGTTCCTATTAGCGATGCTAAATTTTTCTATGTTGACTATACGCACTGTAGCTAATTCTTAAACTGAAATTCCTCAACTATGAAGAGAAAAAAAAAGCTGGCAAACACCAAGATTAATTCATTTTCTATGCCTGTTCCTCGAGTTTTCAATGTACTGAATTGTTAATGAAGTTGATTTGCAAGTTCTCAAGATTGTTCTATATAATATCTTTTGCACAAGATTTTTCTATCTACTTGGTTCGGTACCCCATATGCCCAATTCCTGGCTCCGCCCCTGCTTGTGCCAAGCTAACTCTATCAAGCATGCATGAATAGTCAATTTAGGATTACGGGGCTTGCTTGCTCCCCTGCATTATATTACGGTGGCCCCCATGCACGACACCACACTATATCTTTTCAATAGTTGTTTGCCATTGAGTACATTTCTCTGATGATCATTATTTGTATCATATAATCACATATAAATGGTATATTAAGGGACATCATCAACTCTGCACTCAAGAAGTTGTTGCACGTGATGCGACAATGGGAGGACGAGGCACACACCGTGCTTGATGAGGTGGATTACTTTCGTATCCATGACAATCTCGAAAGCACCTATAATGTCACCGATAAGCTTCCTGGAGGCTCGATCCACAACGTTGGGTTCAATGTGTGGCACACCACTAGATTCATTGCCACCAAATTCAAGCTCTCCTTATGCATGTCGGATGCTAGTGGTGGCGATCTTGACGGCCAAGTTGGTGCAAAACAAGGGTGTCTATCTGTTGTCCGCACATGTGCTGGGCAACGTGATGTTGTATGCATACCATAACAAGACTCAAGTGATGCTCGTGGTGCTACAGTTAAAAGTTCATGGCCTAAAGTTTTCCATACGGCTTAGATGATGCTCACGCTGGCATGTGGGAATCCTCCAACACACCAAATGAAGAGGGTAGGATGCAAACACAAAGAACAATATTAATAAGCGGAGAACAATATTAATAAGCGGAGTTCAATTCAAGATCAGTTACTAGTATAGCTCTTAGAGTTTGTTTCTTGAAAAAGCACTCAAATATATTAACCAAATTAGTAGTACAAACAACCCTAGTTTTTCTTACATCAAAGTATCTGGAGGCCGACCCTCTTATTCCTCCCGAATGGGTCGATGATGTCTCACCGCATGCCGCTCCATCGGCGGAACAAGCCTGTTATTGTTGATCACAGGTTGGGAAGTCATTAAGGTTAGAGTACCGTCGGACTATCGTCCTAGAGAAGGCATTCACAACCAGATGAACCGCATATCAAAGAGCTAGACTTCCATTATTCTGACAGGACTCAAGTCGGCATCGGATAAGGAACCTACGTGAGGGGGACGAGGCTGGAGGCAAGAGGTAAGCTGCCGCTACCGCCGTCACACCTACATACCCTACAAAGCAAGCTTCACAATTCAGAAAGGATGGTAGGAATCTACATTTAGGTGTCATCGGCACCGCCCGTTGTGATGAGACAGACCGAGAACTTATTCACTAGGCTGGCGCCACCACCGCCATTGATGATGCGCCACCACAGAATCCAACCCCGAACATATCTATGCGTTGGGACAAAGACACTGGGGTTCCTCATCCCTCATATCGCGAGAGAGGCGAGGGGAGGGGGGGGGGGGCACGAGCTCAACACCAACAATGGTGGATGGTGGCTTGTCCTAATTGCATCTTATGGCAAATGGGAAAGCCCACAGGTTGAACATTAGTCATGTTTTTTTTCCTTTGTCATTTGAGCGGTTGAGCTCCCAGCTGCTTTTAGATTCAGAGTAGCAAATTAAATAAGGGCGACACTACGCATCAGCTGGATGATAATTGGATTGTATCAGCCACCTCGGAAGTCGTTCGATCTCTCCCCGCACCAGCCGTGGACCCCAGTAGTATGTAACATGGCTTGTACCGCGTTCGGGGATTGCACCATGAGTCGTGTTGTGCTTCATCGAACCGTTTTCTATGGTTCATGTTAAATAAATATTTTCATTGCAATATGGTCAATGTTGTGCCAGTCTTTGCTGCTGCCCCATCCTTTACAACATGGTTAGTGTTGCAATTACAACATGGGCTGAGTTGCAATCCCAAATTGAGCTCCCACAGAGACACACATCACATGCCTCACGTTGTCCCCGTCATTTGCAACATGGTACATGTTGTGACTCTAACACGGGTGTTGTGACTGCAACATGTGTCATGTTGCAATTCCCAGGTTGAGCTCCCACACGGATTGTAACATGGGCCATATTGTAATCCCCAGGCTGAGCTTCTCACACTATTCCCGTCTTTTGCAAAGATGGATTGTGTTTTCTACTGCAACAGGGTCATGTTTTAATCCCATTTCATCTCGCATAGGACATGCGTCACACATGCCAGGGTCCTTGAGCATTAGCCTTTTTCCTTCAAATAATGCTCGACCTCGAATTCTCATGCACATGATATGGAAATCGCTAATCGGGCTGTGAGAATTCAAATTATGTGCGAATGTCCCCCGTACTGCAGTATGGTTGCATTCGGGATTAGATTTTGTTGTAAACTTGGCATTGGCTGAGAAGCCTCCGTGAGTAATGAGAATCTCCTTTTCTGCCCGCAAAAAAAAAATGCACGTGTGTAGCTTGAACTAGCTCTTGAAACGTGGGCTTTGTTTTTCGAACCTTGTACTGCTATCGCGTAAAGATGATAGATGTACCGTAGGACTAAAGCTAGACTAGGCATAGATTTTTATGGTCGAGAGAGATGTAAGAGTTGGCTGGATGAGTCTGGTCGGTGATGCTTCTCCCGGACAACTCTAGTTTCAGGAGTTCAAGGAGATGTAGGTACCCAGTCATGCCAAGAGAATAGTCCTTGTGTCACGTGCAACCTCAATCTTAATCAGTAACGCAATTAAGCACGTGTGTGCGAGGTAAGTAAAACCTGCCAAAGGAGAATCTCGGTGGCCGGAAACGACCGTACGTGGAGTAGCTCGTCCAAATGAACAGCTTCCATCGGAAGCTCGGCGACACCTTCGCCGGGCGACCAGTGGTCTCCACCGTACGACCGATCCACCGCGTGGAGATGGAGCTATGGATGGTCGCCCAAATTATGCAAGCTAGCTCTTAATGAAATTTCTACTACCAGGACATGTCATGTACTACGTACGTAGTCCTGCCCGTTGGCTAGCTATTTGTCTGGTAGTACGGGACGAGTTGGTGGCAACGTGTGGTGCGGTCTGTGCTGTGATCGGGCGCCGCGCTCCGGTCAAGTCGCCGATCGACTCGTCCAGCACCATGGCCGGTGACCGGAACCACCGGCTGAGTCACCGCTGCCCGCTTGATTAGTATTAACCGCATTAAATTAATTAAGGTGGGTTAGCTGGACCAGTTCTTCAGAAGCAACTTTGCAAGCACACTTTTTTTTTAAAATAATTCAGATCACCCCTGGCCTCTGCATTACTGCGACACGCAAAAACCTTCATTTATTAAAGTTTAATAAACAATCTTCGGCACGGAAGTAACTTGCAAGCACGCGTGCGCGTGTTATATATGCACTGCATTTTATTAATGAAACACCATTTGTTGATGAGAGAGTTGTGAGGATTCTAACATGGATGTTAAAATAGAAAGAAAAAAACGTACCACCCCGCTCTTTCCCAAACCTACACCAATGATGGTTTGTACGGCCATCTCTCAAATCGTCGTGCTTGGATCATCTTCCTTGGCGGTTCAGGAACCCCTCGCCACAACCCTAATCCCCAGTTCCCACCAAATACACTCTCATTGGAAGTCTTGGAATATTCATGAATTTACTGATCAACAAGCTGAGATCGCCTCTGACCTTGGAGCCAGGCTAAGGTACTAGAGCACGGAATGATGCCTCTTGGAAAAATCAACCGGAGACACAAAGATTGGTGGAAGAAGTACTCTCACCTTCTTTTATCAGAATCTTGAAGCCAACAACGTGGTCCATGACATTCAACCGTGAGGTCAGGAGGTTGTATGTCTTGTGATGTCAACGTGCTTGCGTGCCTAGCGAGATCTGATGCCTCAGTTACCTATTACTTTCAATTTGCAGGTTTTTGTATTTTAGTTATGCGTGGCATGTGCTTGAATCATATATAATCGTGTATCTTTGAAATGGAACCCTAGAAAGGGAGCCCATCATGATTGAAACAAACCCTAACCCTGGTACCATAAACTTCCTCGCTTCCACCATCGTGGCCATGTAGCTAGGTTCAACTCCACATTGCTACCGCCTTCAGCTCGGTCCAAACTCATGCGGCCTTTGACTTGACTATGATAAGTAAAGAGCGAACAAGACAATGTACAAATTGATTGTGATATCACAAACTTGCAATCACCAGAGCTTTAGTGCAACCGAAAATTTGTAAAGAAATAGTCCGAAGAACGCGCACCATGCAAATTTTGCTGGGGAATAATGAACCCCCTACCATGCCCACCGCCATGAACGCTTAACATATCATGCACTCCAGGCACCCCTTGTCGACCTCGCCATTGTCAAGATCCTCCCCGGTCCTCCTTGTGTGTTGACTCTATAATTCAAACCTTCAAGTGATCTTGCTCAAGTTCTGGCCCTTGTCCCATGTACCTGTTTTCTCCATAAACGTCCGTGATGCTTTTTTTTTCCACACTTTATAATTGTCTAATGAAAGGCCTGGGGGAGTACCACTGTGTTTATAATTATCTACAACGAGTCTGAATACTAGGGAATTCAGAGAACCACTGCTCGGCGAGGCCCCCGAGTCGCTCCCGCGGGCGACTCCGGGCGGCTACCCTAGCGCCGCCGCCCCAGCTCCTCGCCTCGGCCTCTCCTCCCTCGCCGCCGCCGGCGGCTTCGCCGGCCAAAGGCCGCGTGGTGTAGGCGGCGGCGGGGCGTCTCCTCCCGCGCACAGGGGGCAGGCGTCACGGGGTGCCCCCTCCTGCCCGTCGGCGTCGGGCGGCGGTCCTCCTATGCTCCAGCTCCCTCCCCTTCCCCGACGTCGTGGTGGCCCGCAGACGTGCCCCCATCTCCTCCCTCCCCCCTCCAGGGGCGGCTTGTGGGGCTCCGGGGAGGCGTGTTTGCTCTGGCGGCGGATCTGGATGGCTCTGCCTAGATTTGGTTGGTGGCGGCGGGGAAGGCTGGCGACCCTGCTAAGGTGGTGGTGGTGCCGCTGGTGGCTGTGCTGCTCCGGTGGTGTTCGCCAGGGCGTGGACGAGCATGTTCTGTGGTGGTGGCTAGTGCTCGGGTGTGTCGCATCGGTGGTGCGTGTCCGGCGGCTCCGATGCTTGGAGCTCGCCGGGCGAAGCGGGCGGGCAGCGGCCGGGCGTGGCCGTTGCTCTGGCCGTGGGCGGCGAAGCGAGGGAGGTCCGACGTTGGTGGTGGCCTGCCGATGTCGTGGCAGCTTCATATGGTGGCTCGGCGGCTCTGACTGCGGCGGCGGCCGGCTTTTCCGGCGTTGGCTCGTTCGCGTTCGGACCGTTTCGACCTTCGCCCCATCTCCTCATTGTCCATCGAAGGGCTGGCCCTCTTCCAGTCGTGGTCCATCACTCGTCTCACGCCCGGTGCGGCAGGACCGAGCTCGTTTCGCGCATGGTGCAGGAGGACAGAGCTCGTCTCGCGTATGGTGCAGCAGGACTGACCTCGTCCCCCTCACGGTGCTGTAGGACCGAGTCCGTCTCGCGCTCGGGGCTGCGGGACGGGCCGATGGATGCCAGTTCTGGCTGGCCTATTGGGTCTTGACGCTGGGGGTCGCCCAGGGGTGCAAAAAGTGGGACCTTTCCGCTCGTCTCTTTGGTTGGGGTAGCGGCGGGTCTCGGGTGAGGCAGTGTCTAGGTCTTGGATGCTGGGGCGGCGGCCCTGGTGGTGGTAGCGCGGTGCACTTGTGCAGAGTCCGTGGCTTGGTGCTGCCTGCTGGCGATCCGTGTGGACGGCGTGGTATCCGGGGTGTGGCGTTGGGTGGCGGTGAGGGTTGGCCGGGGTGAAAACCTGTTCTTTCTTCGGACGGACCGGCGGCGGCGAAACTCGTTCCCTTGTTGAAGGCGTCGTCGCCGCTCTCATTGCCCGCCATGCGGCTCCAGGGAAAACTCTGATCCTCGGATCGGGTGGTGGCGGCGCTCCGGTGTCGTTCCCTTGCTGAAGGCGCCGCCTTGGAGCCCATGGTTCATCATATGTGGCTTCATCTCTTCGCAGCGGTAGTGCTAGGAGTGGTGTTGCTGCGCTCAACGCCTATGTACGTATCCTGTCCTGGGTGTGTGCGTGTGCTGTGTTGGCGTGCGTTTGTACTGGATGATTGTTGATCGGTGCTTTATATGTAAAGCGGGGCGAAAGCCTTTTTCAGTAATTATCTACAACATACACAACTTGCACATTACAGGATGTCGATCTTTTGGTACATCATTCCATTGCAACCCACATGCACTTAGCTAGATTAAGACGGGCGTCTGGTTATGGTCGGGTCTTGAGAGGGTTGTAAACTTATGTGAACTGGATTGTTATGGTCTAGGTTAATTAATACGAAACCCTTTCCTTACTAAAAAGGTATTCCCTCCATTCCATAATGTAAGATGTTTTTTGACACTGGTGTATTGTCAAAAAAGGTCTTACATTAAGGGACGGAGGGAGTAGATGAGATAAACTTTGTGCTCCAATCCGGTGCGTAGCTCACGCGCGGACGTGATGATCATGCACACTCACCTCTTGTAGGAATAAAGGGTTGCATTTTTGTTTGACTTACTGGTCAATCAAGTTATTTTCAGGGGCAAAACCCTTGGAAAAAGTTGAGAAGTTCCACTGGTTGATCATACAATTGAGATCATTCGCTGTCCCTGCTCGATAGCGCTGTCAACGTCAAATCCTATCCCACCACAGAATACATTTTTGCATGCATGTTAATTAGAACCCCCAAAGTCCATCCCCCACCTAGAAAAAGAAGAAATTATAGGGCAGAACACAAACATACAAAGCATGTGGCGCCGTCTTGTAGCTGCCAGTGGTAGCTAGATTTGGTTTCAGTATTTTTCAAACTGATTAGTCGACAACGAACTCATCTTCTCGACGTGAGAGAGGGACTATTCTTAATCTTGAAGGTTGTTTGATTGGTACAAAATATGTATTTACATCATGCATGCACATCCATATTGCAGTTCTATGCGTAAGTTTATAGGAAGCTCTGCGTGAGGCACTCCTACACCTAGTACATGTCAGAGGATGGAGATGCACATATTTCTTCATCAGTATACATTAATATAGTAGTGTTTGTGTCATGAAAAAAACCCAGGTACATGTCTAATTCGCTCTCTGAAGGAGCATACATCTCGAGAAGCATAAACTCTCTTCTAGTCATATTAATGTTTTGGAAAAAAGATCAATGCTCATGCCTGATCTAGATATATAATAATTAACTAATCCAATCTAGCGGCAGCTGCATCAACTTTGAAAAGTCTTATTCCATTAGCTATAGCTGGGTAATTGAGGGGCAATAGTAATAATATTATAATGCGTGTAGGTAACCAAATTCCATGCTCATAACTTTCAACGATGCTGATGATACGATAGCCAACATGTTTGAATGCAATGGAGGTTGACCCCAACCACGACTGCTACGCCACCACAGAACAGTAATACTTCCATTCCTCTCTGTCTCTACCCGCCACATCTCTCTCTCTCTCCCCCTCTAACCACACGGCTGAGTACTCATGATCCAATCAACCATTCCATCGCCTATAAAAGGAGAGCCAACGCCAACGCCAAGAAACACAAACACACATGTAAATTCAGATCGATCGAAATCTAACCTCTAGCTAACAGGTAACAGCTAGCTATATATATACTAGCTAGTATCTCCTACGTTCGTCAGCGATACACCGACGATGAGGGAGCTGATCCGGCGGCTGAGCTTCTCGGATCGGGTGAGCGACGGCAACAACGGCGGCGTGCCGCGCGGGTGCGTGCCGGTGCTGGTGGTGGGCGACGGCGAGGAGGAATGCGAGCGGTTCGTGGTGAGGGTGGAGGCGCTGCGGCACCCGTCGCTGTCGGCGCTGCTGGAGATGGCGGCGCAGGAGTTCGGGTACAAGCAGGAGGGTATCCTCCGCGTCCCCTGCGCCGTCCACCAGTTCAGGCAGGCCCTCACCACCGCCGCCGTCTCCAAGAACTACTAATTAGTACTAATTAATTCTCTAGTTAATCCATCGGTGGACTTCTTCGGGTAATTAAGGAGCGATTCCTTGGTGCTGTTGACTAGTTGACTCTCCTACACCACGTTCTTCTCTTTTGCCTTTTGATTTCTCTGGTTGGTCAATGACATGAGAAGGTTGCCATATGTATTGTGCGCTTTATAATGCACATTGTAATTTACGGATAGACCTCCTGTCATATAAATAACTGATTATTCGGTATGAGCGTGGCTGTTCTACACCCACGGACATTGCACCCACGCTACACCCACGATCGAAAACTTAGCATACAGAAATAAAAAAAATCTGAAACTTTGCAGATCCGATTATGAGCAAATGTTTTAGGTGCTTGCAAAATTTTGTGGCCAAATGACATCCGAGGAGCTTTGTACAAAAACAAAGTTTGTTCTCAAATATAAAATCTGAAACGTGGGTGGAGAGCAAGAGTTTGTATTTCATTTCATATGGAGTTCATTCGTTGTTATTTGGCGACCAAACTTTGCAAGCTAGTAAAAGATTTGCTCATAAGCAATGCCAAAAAGTTTCTGATTTTTTTTAAAAAAATCAATTTTATTTGATTTTACTGTTCATTGCATGGGTGCAGCCTCTACTTTCTCTGTTCGGCATATATGCACATGTTTCCTTTCTAATATTGGTTCCTTTTTTATGGCAGTTTTCTTATCAAATGAGAATGAGAGTGGCATGTTTACTTCTCATGATGCAGAGGCCTGAGATATACGCCACTCTTTTCGTTTTTCACATTACATGTTTATTTCCATAGAAAGAAAAAGAAAGAGGTTTTTTTAAGTCTCCGGACCTTACAATAACACCCCGACAGAAAAAATAAATACAACTATAGAATTCAGGTTGATAACCCAGGTGTTTTTCCTGCGAAAAAAAAACAGAAGATAAATCAGGTCTTTTTTTGAGGATAAAGAGTTTTTTTTCGTAGATGCAGAGTTACAGTCAGCTGGCAAAAGCTCAGCGATAGAAGGTGGGCAATCATGTAGCCAACAAGCCGTGCTACACTCTATTCTACCATAGTTCGCCAAGCGGTCTGCTACTCTGTTTTGAGCTCTAGAAATTTGTAAAGGGACAAATTCTTTGCCAACAAGTAGGTGCTTAATCTCAGAAATTAAATGAACGCAAGTCGATTTATCAAGTCTATCCATGGAAAAGGAAGAAAGCGCCATCGAACAATCAGATTGGATAATCACCGGAAGGTTTGATCGTCCCAAAGCCAACGCGAGGCCCTCTCTTATTGCATGTAGTTCCGCTTCCAAAGCGTCATTGCAGAAAAAAGAGATATCGGTAAGCAGCAAAAGTCATATGTCCATCCGAGTCTCTGAGATCATTCCTGCACCCGCCGACCCACCCCAGGCAAACGACACATCGACCGACAAGGCAACCCGCCCGATAGCCAGAGCAAGCAATGATAGAAACGGTGCAATTCCCTTATTTCTGGGTTCAGACCAACCATCACCCAATGCCATCTTACCTTTTAACATCTCATATCTGCTATGTTGTTTAGCATACCAGATAGAATTTTGGTAGCTATCCAGATAGTGACCTGAAAATTGTACTGGAGCATTCTGTTTCCCATGCACAACATCTGTCCACAAGTCCCAAATCCTCCACAACAAAATAATGATCATATCTCGTGCTCTTTCTGTGCAGTTTGAGAGCACATTTAGCAGCCATTCCTTCCCAGTATCTACTAATTGGTCATTCGTTGGAAGTGGCCAGATTCTCCTCATACCTTCCTAGAGTTGTACTGTTGATGTGCAGGGTCACCAAGGCATGAAAAGAGCTCTCGTCCTCAACACCGCACAGCGGGCAAGTTGCATGCATTTAAATGTCGCAAGGGTGTCCATAGCAACCTCCCATGCCATTACCTTCATCTTCTGCGAAACATTGGTCTGCCAGATCAGGTCCCAAATTTTTCTTGCACCACCAGAATGAACTCTAGACGCTCCGCTGGAGAAGGCTTCCTCATGATTTTGCATAGCTAAATGATAAGCACTTCTCATAGTAAAACGACCACTTTTCTCCGATGTACGAATTTTTCGAATGTGCAACACATCCATAGGCCAAAAGTGTGTGTTAAGTAAATGTACATTCCAAGTGCCATCATCATGCATGAAGTTAGAAACCCGGTTCAATCAGCAATTCCTCTTTGGAGTGACTGATTTGAAAGTAGGACCACAAGGAATCCATGGGCCAAGTACGAATCTAAGTGCCATGGCCCACCCTCAAAATGAGCCCTTTCTTTAACAATTCAAGTCCATGCTCTATACCTCGCCATGCCACGCCATCACATTCTTTTGGGGATAATACTTTGCATGAATAAGTCGTGCACATAAGTTGTCTGGAGATTGCAAGAGCTGCCAAGCATGCTTTGCTAGCAGCGCTTGGTTAAAAGCATGCATATCGCAGAATCCCATACCTCCTTTAGATTTTGGCATGATTATTTTATCCCAACTTAGCCATGGCATCTTTCTTTTCCCCCTCTCTATGCCCCATCAGTATTGCCGCACTAAGCGAGTCATTTCATTACAAACTGAGGCCGGTAACCGAAATACACTCATGATGTCCGTATCATGTCTATTTGTGTGTCTATCAATTGTAGCCTTTATTTCTATGCAGCAAAGAAATGCTTTGGTTAAAAAAATGTTTTGCTTAGATTTCTCTTGCATATAACAGTCAATATATATTCCTTCCAAAAAATATAATCACCTATCAGCAAATACAAGAAGAACTTTAGAAAAACTTGGGACTTCATAATAACTTTGTTGGACATATTAAAATTATCCATGAAATAATTGAAGTACTAATCGGTCATTAACCATTTTGCTGTTTACATTATATAACTTAGTATACAAGTTTGAATGATAACTCCGCCTATGGCTTCTAGGCATAGCCGGTCCCAAGCCCTGGTAAAGGAGGAGGGTTATGATAGGCTTGGCGAGCCAATGTAAAAACTAGCCAATCCTATAGGTATGAAACCCATTTGAGCGAGAGTAGTACTAGGATGGGTGACCTCCTGGGAAGTCCTCGTGAAAGGGTTTCATAGCTAAGGGTTGTGATAGGCTTGGCGAGCCAACATAAAAACTAGTCTGTCTTTTGGGTATGAAACCCATTTGGGCGAGAGTAGTACTAGGATGGGTGACCTCCTGGGAAGTCCTCGTGAAAGGGTTTCATATCTAGCCTACCCCAACTTGTTTGGGATAAAAGGCTTCGTAAGTAAGTATACAAGTTTGAATGATGAATGCCCTTTTTACACCAAAAATAATAATTTACATGTATACGAATATATTGTGGAAGTTAGTTGAAAATAGGTGCAATGGAAAATTACGTGTCAATAATAACTAGGACATCATTGATATTGTTGTACATATAATGTCAGTTCCTACGTTTGCTCTGTAAATTGAGTGGGTAATAGAGTGGGTAATAGGATATTCATTGTACTATGATAATCACATAAATCATACAGCTACATATGCAATTATAAGCACTGTATATGAAACAGCGTACTTACTTCAATATCGAAAAATGGGCAAAATTTGAAAAATCTAGCCAGTCGTGGTTGGAGCTAAAAACATACTAAGGGCATCTTCAAGCGCCGATCCTCAGGCCGACCGCAACCGTCTGAACCACGCATTCCGGACATGTTTGGCATCCAACTTGGTCCTGCATCGGTCCGCAGGCCAGTCTAGATGTGCTTTTTCCGCAAACTGGAGACAAGTAGGGGGGGGGGGGGGGGGCTTTGCAGGCGTCCAGACCACTGCCACGCCCGCTCCTGGTTAACCTAGCCCACCAAAAACCCTCCTCCCACGCCCCCGCACGCTCCTGCTAGACGCCAGCTACCCGCATTCATGCCATTGTACAACGGCCGCTCCATGTTGACGTCGGCCCAGAGCGCATGCGTTCTCTCACTACCGGCATTGAAGTGGCGCGTCGGCCGATAGAGCGTCGCCCTCGCCGCATCCAGGGTGTCCGCACCTATCCAATGCGTGAGAGACGTTTATTGGGCGAGACGGGACGGATATCTACCACACCCGTTCAATGCCCATCCGTCCGTATGCCGCCATTAAGCATGCTCGCCTGCCAAGGAACCAACTCCGGTGCCGCACATTAACGCACCTGGATGGTTGGCCTTACCAGAATCCGCTATTTATAGGCAGTCACACCTGGATAACTCCACACCAACACATTCGCTCCACATCCTCCTCCCTTGCACCGCGGTCACCATGACTACAAACTCTAGAGTTTTGTGGGAGAGCTTGTCATCAAAGAAGATCCACGAGGACGAGCAGGAATTAAGCTTGTGGATGCTTGATACGTCTCCAACGCATCTATAATTTTTTATTGTTCCCTGCTATTATAGTATCAATCGTGGATGTTTTATATGCATTTACAAGCAATTATATATCATTTTTGGACTAACCTATTAACTTAGTGCTTAGTGCCAGTTGTTATTTTGCTTGTTTTTGGTGTTCCAGGATATCAGTACCAAACGAAGTCCAAATGCCATGAAACTTTTTGAAGATTCTTTTTCTGGACATAAGAGACACTAGAAGCTTCGGGAGGAAGTCAGAAGACGAATGAGGTGCCCACGAGCCACCAGGGCGCGCCAAAGGTGTCTCATGGGCCCACCTTTGCTCTATTTGACCTAATTCTGCCTCTATAAATTCTTTAAAATCAGGAAACCACCAGAGAGCCACCTGAAATACTTTTCCTCTGTCGCAAGTTCCTGTACCACAAGATCCCATCTAGAGGCCTTTTCTGGCACTCTGCTGGAGGGGGAATCAATCACGGAGGGGCTCTACATTAACCTTGTTGCCTTTCCGATGATGTGTGAGTAGTTTACCACAGACCTACGGGTCCATAGTTAGTAGCTAGATGGCTTCCTCTCTCTCTCTTTGATGTTCAATACAATGTTCTTCGCCATGTTCTTGGAGTTTTATTCAATGTAATCACTT
Organism: Triticum timopheevii; assembly: GCA_963921465.1. Taxonomy (NCBI): domain Eukaryota; kingdom Viridiplantae; phylum Streptophyta; class Magnoliopsida; order Poales; family Poaceae; genus Triticum; species Triticum timopheevii. The sequence continues at coordinate 597,100,453 of OY997274.1, forward strand.
TTTACGGTGTGTTTGTTGGGATCTGATGAATTGTGAGTTTATGATCAGATTATCCATGAATATTATTTGAGTCCTCTCTGAACTCTTTTATGCATGATTATTATAGCATCATATTTCTCTACGATATATTGGTTTGGTTTTGCCAACTAGATTGATTTTTCTTGCAATGAAAGAGGTGCTTTGTGATGGGTTCGATCTTGCGGTACTCAATCCTAGTGACAAAAAGGGACATGACACGTATTTGTGTCGTTGCCATTAAGGATAAAAAGATGGGTTTTATTCATGTCTGATTTTACTTTATCTATATCATGTCATCTTGCTTAAGGCGTTACTCTGTTCTTTATAAACTTAATACTCTAGATGCATGCTGGATAGAGGTTAATATGTGGAGTAATAGTAGTAGATGCTGGCTGGGGTCTGTCTACTTGTCTCGGATGTGATGCCTATATAATGATCATTGCCTTGGTTAGCGTCATGATTATTTGGTTTTCTATCAATTGCCCAACAGTAATTTGTTTACCCATAGTATGCTATTTTCAAGAGAGAAGCCTCTAGTTAAACTATGGCCCCCGGGTCTACTTTTATCATACATTAAAATCCAAAAATACCTTGCTTAAAATTTTCTTTATTTTGTTTATTTTGTGTTTTATTTATCTATCTATCACTACATAATTTAACTTTTACAATTAATCGTTGAGGGATTGACAACCCTTTGTTTGCATTGGGTGCAAGGATTTGTTATTTTGTGTGCGGATACTTCTAACGAGGTGTTGCGTGATTCTCCTACTGGATTGATAACCTTGGTTCTTAACTGAGGGAAATACTTATCTCTATTGAACTGCATCATCCTCTCCTCTTTGAGGAAACCCCAACGCAGCTCACAAGTAGCAGGAAGAATTTCTGGCGTCGTTGCCAAGGAGACATCATCAACATCTATCAAGTACCATCGCATAAATTTTCATCTCCTTGAATTTACATTATGTGCCATTTGCCTCTCATTTTCATCTCCCCAACTTCTAAAACGTTTTTGCAAAAATACAAAAATATTTTTCGTTTGCCTTTTTGTTGCTTGTTCGCTTGCTTTTTGCCTTGATGTCAACACACCAAAAAACAGAAAAAGAACTAGGAAAACTAAAGACATATGGATCGTTATCCACTTGCTAATCTTTTCAAAAGATCAAATTATGTTGAACCAATTGCTAGTGGGTTGAGTGCACTTGATTATCTCTTTGAAGTTTTGCTTGAATATCGTGAATCTGAAAATTGTGATAAATCATTAGAAGAAGAAATTTAAAAGTGATTCATGATAGCTCCTTGAATAAAATGTATGATTGCTATCATGTTATTATAAATTCTATTAATGTCAATTGTGCTAATGATATGCAAAACTACAAGCTTGGGGATGCAATGATCATGATTGGGGTGATAATGTCTCTTATGATCTTGAAAATTTATTTAAGCCTCATGATGAATATGCCATCAATAATAATGCTTGCAATAATATTGAAAGTGGGTTCGAAAGAGTGTCAACATTAGTTAAAAAGAATCCCACATATTTGAAGAATGTTCAATCTTATGAATTTTTTTATAAAAGTCGGTTTGGAGAGTTCATGACTTTACTTGATGTTAATCCGACTAACTTGGAAGATTATAAGACTTTTTTGCATGTGGAACATGAAGAGAAAATTTTATATTATAGCTATATTGTTGAATTTGATTATGATCTTACATGTAGTTATTGTGAGATAGGAAAATACCGTTGTAGAAATTTTTATGTTACTAATTTACCTCTCGTTGTGTCGAAATTATAGATGATTTATTCTTGTTCCTTGCATATGCTAGATTCTTTTTGTCTTGATAATTTGTTTGCTTATAAAATGCCTATGCATAGGAAATATCTTAGACTTAAATGTGTTTTTAACATGCTACATGATGCTTTCTTTGTGTTTCAATTATTATCTTTCATGTGAGCATCAATAAAATCTCAAGCATATCTTAATGGCTATAAAAAAGAGCTTGTTGGGAGATAACCCAATAGCTACTTTTTCTATGTTTTTATGTGCACACAATTATGCTACTATTATGGTTGTATTTTTGTGTTTTTAATTAGTGCTTGTATAAAGTAAAGCCTTTGGGATAATTTGGATGATAGTTGCTTTGATTCTGTGCAAAAAACAGAAACATTTGCGTTCAGTAGCAGAATTGTTAAAATTGGCTGGAGCGTGATAAAATTCTGATTTTTCTTACACATGATTTATATACAAATTTCCCACGTTTCCCTAATTTTTAAGAATTTTTGGAGTTATAAAAGTATGGTCATTATTCGAATTACTACAGACTGTTCTGTTTTTGACATATTCTATTTTTGTTGCATTGTTTGCTTGTTTTGATGAATCTATTGATTGTATCGAGGGATATAAGTCATGGTGAAGTTAAAATACAGTAGGTATAATGCAATAATAAAATATGAATGGGTTTACAACTGTTGCTAAAGTAATGGTTTGCTTTATTATACTAGAGGATCACATGAAGGTTTTGTTGAGTTTTTATATGCTGAAGTTTTCATGTTTTGAGTGAGATCACGATGTATGAAGGAATAAGGAGTGGCAAGAGTCTAAGCTTGGGGATGCCCGAGGCACCCCAAGGTAATATTCAAGGACTTCCAGGCATCTAAGCTTGGAGATGCCCCTGAAGGCATCCCCACTTTTTTCTACCGACCATCAGTAATATTACTTGGAGCTATATTTTTATTCATCACATGATATGAGTTTTGCTTGGAGCATCGCGTATTGTATGAGTCTTTTTTTCGTTTTAGTTTGTCACAATCAGCCTTGCCGGACAAACCTTTTTGATAGGGACACACATTTTTTGTGATTTATTAGAGTACTCTATGTGATTCACTTATATCTTTTGAGCTAGGCAGTTGCTCTACTGCTTCACTTGTATCTTTTAGAGCACGACGATGATTATATTTTGAAGAAATAGATGAACTCTCATGCTTCACTTATATTATTTTGAGAGTTGACAATAGTAATGGTAATATGAACAACATATGAATTTGGTCCTAATGTGATGGATATTCAAGAAGGATAAACTTTATTTTCTGTTTGAAAACCATCTATAATGTGTCTAGCATAGGAGATATTGAAAACTTTCGGTCGTAATGTTGACAGGAAAGGCATGGCTCTCAAAAACAATTTTTATCTCTATTTTAAAACTTTAGCTCTGTCACCTCTGCAAATCTCTGCTTCCCTCTTGCACTCGACTCTTGTTCTCACTCTGGAAACAGCCGATTTGAGCGTTCCCAACAAGCCTGCCTCTGGACTGCTTTTAAGTTTCATGCGCGTGCGAGCCGATACCTCGTGCACACAACCAAAGAGGTTTTTCTTGCCTCTAGGGTGTTGCAAGCACGAATTTGATAACGTGAACAAGTTTTCTGCTTTTTTTCTTCCAGAAGAGGTACGGTTTTGCTTCCGCGAGAAGCATGGTCGTGCCTCTCAGAAATGAAAAAAAACATATTTTCTGTTTTTTTGCGTGAGGCACGGTTTTCTTTCTTGTGAGAGACACAGTTGTGCTTTCGCGAGTGAGAGACATGGCCGTGCCTCTCGGAAACGGAAAAAAAAATGCGTTTTCTATTTTTTTTCACTTCCACGAGAAGCATGGTTGTGATTTTGCGAGAGGCACGGCCGTGCCTCCTTCTGAAAGGGAAAAACATGCGCCCGTTTTGGTTTTTTTGTCCAGCTTTTTTAGTCCGGTTTTATCGTGAAAAGAAAGTTCATCAAAATCTATCAATATGGGATTTAATTTTAAAGATTTCGACGCGAGGAATTCAACAGTGAAAACGGAGGAATAAATAGATGTACGAAAAAGGAGAAAACTCTCAGGTCGCGACAAGTGCCGCGCATGTAGTATGTCACGAGTCACAACCTGAGAAAGTGGAAGTGATGTTTGACAGGGGTACTCCTTAATTAGTGATTTCGAAGCTCCTGTTCAGATCCTTAAGCGCCTGAATAGGTCTTGGCGCTCACTTGCGCTGCCCGTGGGCCGGCCCAAGAATGCGAGCTATCGACAGTTCGTTCAGGAAGAAAATTGGAGCGGTCTCGTTTGATCGCATTTGACCGGTCATGGTCGACAGGTTGAAGGTCAACTGTTGAAAAATAATACAAAAATAGAAAAAATGAAAATTTTCATGAGTTGAAAAATGTTCACGGATCTTGGAAACATGTTCACAAAATTTAAAAAGTTCACGAATTTCACAAAAATTCATTGTCTTTATGAAAACTTCATCAATTTTTTTAGAAAAACTTCATCAAATTCGAAAAAAGTTCATCACTTTTTTAAAGTTCACAAATTTGAATTAAATCATGAAATTTGAAAAACTTCATCATTTTTCAAAAAGAAAATCATCAAATTTGAAATAAAAATCATCAATTTAAAAATAAGTATCTGTTTTGAAGAAAAAGCTCAAGAGTATGAAAAATGTTCATGCATTTTGGAAAGAGTAAAAAGTAAAACTAAAAATAAAGAAAGAAGTAGAAGAAAATACTGAAAAAGAAGTAATAAATCACATCACATGAAGTGTTCGAGGTGGTTACTGCAGCGAACTTCGAACCACGAAGGCACTGGTTCGAATCAAACCAGGAGCAGAGTTTTTTGCGGAGAAGGGAGTATGTGCCCGTTTGTGAAATGCACTTAAATGGGCGCTTAAGGCGCCGAATAGGACTCGCCTTGTTAAAGGATAAAGACAGAGGGACGCATAGGGCACTGCACTGGGGCACAGGGCACAGGTATGTGTTGATCGCCACAAGTTCTACTAGGGATCACCTGCAGGACCAGGTATTGTGCCAGCCCAGTAGCCACGGCGTCATGTCATGTTTTTCTTTTCATTTTTTGTTCACATTATTGTTTTACTCAAAAATATATATTCACATTTTTATTTTGTTTTTGTGTTATCTATTTTTTAAACTATATTATACATTTCTAAGCATTTTCCATTTAGACATTACAAAAACCATTATACATAAATTTCATAAAATACTAGGTCTGCATTTGAAAAATGTTAAAAGTGTATAGACAAATGTTTTTGAGGTATACGAAAAATTTATAATGTGAATCAAAAAATGTAGAAAACGTAATCATGTGTCTGAAAAATGTTTATCCTACATATAAAAAAATAATAAAAAGAAAAATGTACATCACATTTGATGGAAATATTTTTGTGTTTCAAAAAAATGTCCTTGACATTCAACAAATGTTATATAAAAATATTTTTAAAAATTGTACATCATATTGATGGAAATAATTTTGCGTTTCAAAATAATTTATATAAAAAGAAAAATTGTCATAGGTTTTTTATTTGCATTAAAAAATGTGTATGAAAATTTAAGAAATATTCATGTGTTTCCAAAAAATGTCCTTGAAAAATTAAAAATTCTTAGACAATGTAATAAAGTGTCTGTGTAGTTTCAAAACGAATATTACCATTCAAAAAACGTACAACATGTTTTTTTAGGGGACGTACAACATGTATTTGGAAATCAATGTTACCATGTATTAAGCAAATGTTCAAAACTTGTATTTAAAAAATGTAGATCGAGCATATTTGAAAATCGTACCACATGTGTTGGAAAAAAGTTTCATGTGTGACCTAAAAATGTACATTTTGTACTAAGAGAAAGTATACATGTATTGAAAATAAATAAACCCAATAAAAATCCGACAAAGAAACAAAAAGGAACTGAAGAAAACAAAGAAAAACAAAAAGGAAACAAAGAAACAAAATGTAAAAGCGAAGAAATAAAACAAAAAAATAATGAAAACCCAAAGAAAACCAAAGTGAAAAAACAAAGAAAGTCGATGAAACACTAAAGAAATCGGAAAAGAAAAAAACCAGTAAGGCTTTTGTTTTCCAAAAGACGCTCCAGCAAACCTAGCGACAGCTACGAGTAGCAGCGACTCGGTGAACAAAATGGGTCGGCCCACTATGGTCGCCCGTAGGAGATTGAATCGGCAGGTGTATGTAGCTCGTGTCACTCATGTTAGATGAACGCGCTACTCTAGGTAGGCTGACGGACCAATAACGATCTTAATTACTATATACAAATTGTGCTTCTTACGCCTCAAGAAAAAAACTAATTGTGCTTCTTGTCAATTAAAAAAAACTAACTATGCGTCTGGTTTTAGAGAGCATTATTCTATTTCTTTTAGAAAAAAAGTTTATAAGTTCAACAAGAAATAACGAATAAAATGTTTCTGCATTAAAAAAATTCTTGAAATTAAAAAAACTAGGAGGGTTACCCGCGCATTTGCGCAGCTAGATTTCCATTTACGATTGTAATATTTTAAAGTTATACATTTAATATTATTTGAAATTAATGCATGATTTTAACTTTAACTCATTTGTGAGGTGTGACAAAAGGTTGCTTAATTAATTTTCTGCAACGGAAATATGAAATTTATATATTGATTATTAAAGAAAACTCCTTTTAAGTAAATTTGTAATGTGTGATAAAACATACTATGATCTAAGAATGATATATTGATGCTACGTATGCATTACTGATACCTTGCGTTGTTACATTAGTAAATTAATTTAATATTAGCAGTACGTATATAGTAGTATCATTCCACAGTGATATGAAGTATATATTGGCTTTCATATTAATTTTTAATATAACTAAATGGAGGCTTAAGGACGACAACGAAGCATGAAAGGAATATGTAGCCTGACAAAATTCATATTGTATATAATGTAAGTGTTTCGTAGTTGGCATATCTATTATCTGCTCATCAAGAAAGATTGTGCCAACTCCAATGCATTTTTTACTTTCCTCGCTTCAAATAAAAAATATCACAATCTTTCTTAAGTGCCACTAAAACACTAATTGTATGCAAGATTTGATCAATTGGGCTGCTGCCATCATCAATGATGTCATTGCATGTAAGGATTTTTTAATTAGGCCGGTCAATTCCATCTTAAAAAATAGGCCGGTAATTTCTTGTCTGTGTACAATGTGTAGAGCTGACCATCTCCTTAACAGCTATGAATTTCTGTGCGTGTACACGTTGACAGTGCCTACGTTCTTATGACTTGGGCTTTTGCATCAAAACGTGTCCTAGTAGAACTTTGTTTCCTTTATTTACGTGGGTAGCTAGTTTTTAGGTCCGACCGAAACATGCATGTAGATACCGATCCAAATACAGGTGCGTTGCCTTTTTTTTGCAGTAGCCTTGTTAGCTTTCACCCTAAATCAAATTTATTTTTTGAACATCAGTACAGACACAAGCGCTCATATACACGCGCATACACTCACCCCTATGAACGCATACACGCACACCCTATCCCAATGAGCACCTCCGAAAGACTGAGCCGGCATATCATCTTGAAATTTACGAAGTCACCGTAGGCACCATGTCGTCGACGGAAACGTCTCCTCCCACTGAATGCGCATCGCCGGAAATCCTGAAATAAATCCAGGAATAAATGCGAGCACCAGGATTTGAACCCTGGTGGGCTGGGGATACCACAGTCCCTCTAACCATCCAACCACATGTTGGTTCGCCCCTAAATCAAACCTGCTGATGCGTATTCCCTCAAAAAAAACTTGCTGAGGAACGGCCTGTGAGCTCCCGCGACTAGGCGACTAGGGTTCCCCCTCCCCTCCTCCCGCCTCTGCCGGCCGCCGGCCCCGCGCCCTACCTCCACCCCCTTCCTCCCTTCCCTCTCCCCCGTCCGGACCCGCCTCGCGCCGCCTCCCCGGGAGGTGGCCGGGGCGGAGCTCGTGCCCCTCTTCCGCAGGCCCCCTTCTCCCCCTTTTCCTCTCGCCGCCGCCGGCGGTCGCCCCCCGGCGCTGGCCCGGGTGGCTCTGGCGGCGGCGGGCCTTCCCTTTCCTACGCGCGCGTGCTCCCTTCCCGGGGAAGGGAGGCAACGGCGGTGCTGCTCGGCGTGGCTGCGGTCCGGCTGTCCTGCGGCGGCGGCCGGCGGCAGGCGTGGTGTCGGCGCCGCTCCTTGGCGGCGGGGCTGGAGGAAATATGCCCTAGAGGCAATAATAAAGTATTATTTATTTCCTTATTTCATGATAAATGTTTATTATTCATGCTAGGATTGTATTAACCGGAAAAATAATACATGTGTGAATACATAGACAAACAGAGTGTCACTAGTATGCCTCTACTTGACTAGCTCGTGAATCAAAGATGGTTAAGTTTCCTATCCATAGACATGAGTTGTCATTTGATTAACCGGATCACATCATTAGGAGAATGATGTGATTGACTTGACCCATTCCATTAGCTTAGCACTTGATCGTTTAGTATGCTGCTATTGCTTTCTTCATGACTTATACATGTTCCTACAACTATGAGATTATGCAACTCCCGTTTACCGGAGGAACACTTTGTGTGCTACCAAACGTCACAACGTAACTGGGTGATTATAAAGGAGCTCTATAGGTGTCTCCAAAGGTACAAGTTGAGTTGGCGTATTTTGAGATTAGGTTCTGTCACTCCGATTGTCGGAGGGGTATCTCTGGGCCCTCTCGGTAATGCACATCACTATAAGCCTTGCAATCAATGTGGCTAATGAGTTAGTTTCAGGATGATGCATTATGTAACGAGTAAAGAGACTTGCCGGTAATGAGATTGAACTAGGTATTGAGATACCGACGATCGAATCTCGGGCAAATAACATACCGATGACAAAGGGAACAACGTATGTTGTTATGCGGTTTGACCGATAAAGATCTTCGTAGAATATGTGGGAGCCAATATGAGCATCTAGGTTTCGCTATTGGTTATTGACTGGAGACGTGTCTCGGTCATGTCTACATGGTTATCGAACCCGTAGAGTCTGCACGCTTAAGGTTTCGATGACAGTTATATTATGAGTTTATGAGTTTTGATGTACCGAAGGAGTTCGGAGTCCCGGATGAGATCGGGGACATGACGAGGAGTCTCGAAATGGTCGAGATGTAAAGATCGATATATTGGACGACTATATTCGGACATCGGAAAGGTTCCGAGTGATTCGGGTATTTTTCGGAGTACCGGAGAGTTACGGGAATTCGCCGGGAGTATATGGGCCTTATTGGGCCATACGGGAATAGAGGAGAGAGACCAAAAGGAAGGAGGCCTGCGCCCCCCCCCCTCTGGTCCGAATTGGACAAGGGGTGCAGCCCCCTTTTCCTTCTCCCTCTCATCCTCTTTCCTTCTCTCCTACTCCAACAAGGAAAGGAGGAGTCCTACTCCCGGTGGGAGTAGGACTCCCTCCTTGGCGCGCCCTCCTCTTGGCCGGCCGCCTCCCTCCTTGCTCCTTTATATACGGGGGCAAGAGGGCACCTCTAGACACAATAATTGATCATTGATCTCTTAGCCGTGTGTAGTGCCCCCCTCCACCATAGTCCTCCTTGATAATATCATAGCGGTGCTTAGGCTAAGCCCTGCGATGGTAGAACATCATCATCGTCACCACGCCGTCGTGCTGATGGAACTCTCCCTCGACACTCGGCTGGATCGGAGTACGAGGGACGTCATCGAGCTGAACATGTGCAAGAACTCGGAGGTGCCGTAGTTTCGGTGCTTGATCGGTCGGGCCGTGAAGACGTACGACTACATCAACCGTGTTGTGCTAACGCTTCCGCTTTCGGTCTACGAGGGTACGTGGACACACTCTCCCCTCTCGTTGCTATGCATCACCATGATCTTGCGTGTGCGTAGGAACTTTTTTGAAATTACTACGTTCCCCAACAGGGGCGACGTGGTGGTGCTGGATGGCCTCGTCGCGACCCCGTCCCAGATCTGGACCCGGCGGGCCCCATCTGGGTCCTAGCGGGCCGGCTCCCCGGCGTGGCCTCGTTGTCTGCGGCGCGGTGAGGAGGAGGAGCAGCTCGGATGTGGGGCGTCGGCGTCGACGGCGTGCCGGCAGCAGCGCGAAGGCGGGAGCTTTACGGGCCCACGAGGGCTCGGCCGGGCCTGTGCGAGCATGGGCCTGCTGTTCTCCTGATATTGCGTCCGGATGGCTACAGTCGCGGACGGTGGAGGTGGGGCCCTCTCGCGTGCCGATGTTGCTGATGCCCTAGTCCCGGCTCTGATTCTTCGCCACGCTGTCCTCACTCCGCGGTGCCATGGTGAGACGGCGTGGGGGCCTCATGTCCGCGTTGGCGCAGGGTAGTGGTTGGTCTGGTGGCTGGATCGGGAGCTCCTGAGGTGCGGGTTGGGATCGGGGGAAACCCCTGTCGGCGTGTCCGACACCGGCGCGGTGACGCCTGTGGGCGCCACCGGACCTTCCAGGAGGGCGTCGGGAGCTACCCTTCCTCTCGCCTCGTCGTGTACCGGGGGAAACCCTTGGCAGCAGCGTCGTCATCGTCGCGATCCTTCTTGGAGGTGTTGATAGGTGCCGGCGCTCCAGAGTCTTGGAGCCTAGTGGTCGCGAGGCTTCTTCGTTTTTGTTGATCCGCCGTTGTCGGCATTTGTTTCTTTGTTCGTTCTCTGTCTTTTCTTTTGGGTGTGACTGTGCTGCTTCCGCCCCAGCACCTATCCCTGTATGGTTCGGTTGGTTGCTTTCTATACAACGCGGGGAAACCCTTTTTCGACAAAAAAAAACTTTCTGATGCGTATGCATGAGCTAAAATAGGTCATTGTGTGGACGTGTACTTGGCCTTTCTTCCTTGTTTGACTACTTGCGATGGAAAGGTGTGTGTGCGGTGAGAGCGGCGCTAGATAGCACGGCCTCGTTTGCTCCCGCTACGTGGCCCAATGGCGGTAATCGAGAACGGTGGGCCTCTTCGGGCTCGCTATGGTAAAACAGTACGGTACTGGTGATACATACAGCGACCTCGTGTACGTAACGACGACGACGGCCGACCCAGCTGTACTGCTGGTACATAATGTGGCCGCACCAGTACAAGACCGTCAAGTATAAAAGTTCCGTCAAGAAATCTCGGTAGCCGTCACGGTTCAAAATAAATGACCTTGCCGCCCAACTGCACTGCTGGCAGCTACCCACGGGAGAAAAAACATTACATTTTTGAGTCAACTGCGGCGCGCTCCAGATAGAGCAGAGGTGATGGCGACGGCGGAGCATCCCGGCGACGGCCTCGAGTTTCTCTCAGATCCGGTGGATAGGTACGGCTTTCATCCATCTTCCTCAACCTAGTAATTCTAGATCTTCTCCGCCAAACGCCTCAAGTGTACCTGCCTGTCTTCACAGGTTCCCCCTGCCAGATCTTGCGGCCGACGATTTCAGGCCGGACGGTGACACAAAAACTATTCTCACACAATCCGCAGCCGAATCGAGCATGGGGGACGTCGGCGACACAACTCTTGCCCTGCAACTAGCAACAACCAGCAACTGTGATGCCATGAGCTTGTCAGCGACGCAGTGCCATGAATCGGCTCCACGAGGAGGATCTGAAGGTCCCAACTGGACAACGAGGTAATTTGATTCAAATTTCATCTGTACTTTCTGAATTCTTCACATTCAACAACATAGGTTGATTCAATTACTCAGTGCGTTTAGTGATGTTCACATGCTTGTCCATATAGTTGTTATGTTATCAAAATAATTTTGATCTGTCAAATCATACGGACTTGATTGCTATTGAATTTATACATTCTTAAAAAATGATTACACTAGACTTCTACACTACAATGATTCTTATTCCTGCAGGGTCCATGTCGCCTTTAGTGATATTCACATCCTTGTCCATACAGTTGTTATGTTATCGAAATAATTTTGACCTGCCAACTCATATGGGCTTGCTTGCCACTGAATTTATACATTCTACAAAAATGATTACACTACATTAGCTGCTACACTACAATAATTCTTATTCCTGCAGGGTCCTTATCGGGCGGGCACCTATCGAGCGTCCACCTTGCGCTAACAGGGTATGTGCCCTTGAAAAAACTTTGAGATTATATACAGAAAAGAAAACTGGCACCGTAGTGGTACCAGCTGTTGGGAACAGCTTCGATTCTCTGGGAGAGGCATATGACTACTACAACCTATATTCTTGGGAAATCGGATTTGGAATAAGATATGGGAAGAGTAGACTCAATGTGGAGAGAACCAAATGTATGCAGGAGATAGTATGTGGATACTCGGTAAGTCCAACCTAAATTGCTGATGGCAAGATACAACATATATATTGAAAATGCAGTAAAAAAATGTCTAACAACTTCGCTCTTTCAGGGAAAACCCAAAAGAGGAAATACACGGACATGCCGCTGTGAGTGCCCTGCAATGATACGGTTACTTCGATCGAATGACAATGCTTGGTACATAAGTGAACACCGGCCATTGCACAACCATGATTTGACAGATAAATGTGGTGAGAATGTCTATTGGCCTTCACATAAACATATTGACATATATACAAAAGACCTTGTCAAGCAGCTTAGAGAGAACAACATCAGCATTGGAAAAGTGTACAACATAATTGGAAGTTTCTTCGGCTCAATCAATAATGTTCCATTCAGTAAGAGGGCTTTGAGGGGGCTATGCGGTGAGATCAGCCGGGATCAGGCAGATGATGATGTACGCAAGACGATGTATGTTTTTGCTGAATTGGGCACGAAGGATGCTGGTTTATACTACAGAGTACAACCTGACAATGAAAGTCGGATACGGAATCTACTGTGGTCAACTGGAGCAAGCAGGATGCAATACCATTATTTTGGAGATGCAATAACATTTGACACAACGTACCGGACAAACCTCTATGATATGCCGTTTGGGCTGTTCGTTGGAGTGAATAACCACTTTCAAAGTGTTATCTTTGGAGGTGTACTTGTGAGGGATGAGACAGTTGAAACATTTGAGTGGGTGCTCAGCGAATTTATCCGCATGATGGGTGGTAAGCATCCACAAACAATATTGATAGGTGAGTAAACCCCACTCCAGACTTTTTAATTATTACGTAGGTTCAAATTTTTGAAGACTTCAGTTGCATGAAACCCATTTAGATTTGCTATATCTATACATTTGTTGTGATAGCAATGTATCTCCAGACATACCAAAACTGGGATTACTAATAATGACAATTTGAGTGACCCCTGCATGCATGGCTAAATTTATTTCAAAATATTTTTATTATCGTGTGAGTTCAAACTTTTCAAGCCTTCAGAAGCATAGCAACCATTACATTTGCTTCAATTACATATTGTTGACAGAATGATGTATTCAGTCATAGCTCTCTCCCCCTAACTGAAATTACTGACAACAACAACTTGAGTTGATTCAGATCCAAAATAAATTATTATCATGTAAGTTCAAGCTTTTTGTAGACTTACCAAGCACATCAACCATTAGAATTACTGTATTTACATATATATGCCGAAATGCTGAATTTCACTCATACCAAGAATGACATTACTGATAACAAAAAATTGATTTGCCCTCACAGATCAATGCAGAGCTATGGAAGTTGCAATTGAAAAAGTGATGCCAAACACCACACACCGTTGGTGCAAATGGCACATTCTTAAGAAAGCAAAGGAAAAACTAGGTGCATATTACACAAAACGAAGCAAATTTAGAGCAGACTTCCACAAAATAGTGAACCACATGCTAACAGTGGATGAATTTGAAGGTGGATGGGCTGAGCTGCTTGACAAATATGGACTGCAAAAAAACACATACTTGGCACACATATATGAAGTTCGAAAAAAATGGGCAAAACCATACTTCAAAGGAAAATTTTGTGCAAAAATGACAAGCACACAACGCAGTGAAAATGCAAACCATATGCTGAAGGGATATGTTCCAGCTAGCTGTCCAATGCACTTATTTGTACGGCAATATATGAGGCTACTTTTTGACCGAGAAGCGAATGAGAATTATGAAGAACGGCGAACAAAGATAGTAAGTTCTTTCAAGATGATATATGCACATCCCTCATTCAAACCTGTCTGCATTTTTTTACTGACTATACAACCCATTTTACGCACACAGATGTTACCTGCTATGAGGCTAAATACACCACTCGAGTTCCACGCTAGCAAAATCTACACCGTCGCTATGTTTGAGAAATTTGGCGAAATTCTTTATGAAGCAGGACAATATAGTGGAAGAAGTTGAGAAAGGTTCAAAATATTATGTACACCGGTACGACCCAGAGAAGCATGACAAGTGGTGCCGAGTTATGTACATAGTGGAAGTGCTTGGTGCCGGTGAAGAACTTGCATGTGAATGCGGAGGTTTTGAGCACACAGGTCTGATGTGTTGCCATTCAATTAAGGTACAAGTTCTTACCATGTCTTGCATCATCACTTGTAAAAACACACTTGATGACCAAACATAATGTATTTTTCAGGTTCTTGATTTTTTGGGCATATCCAGAATACCATCTAAACACATCATAAAGCGGTGGACAAGGGATGCCAGAGATATACTTCCAGGTCACTTGGCACACTTGCAGAAAGACCAGATTTCAGCCAACTCCATCACATTCAGACATACCAATCTGTATACTCATGTTTTAGAGGTTGTAAGACTTGGGGATGCAAACCCAATTGCCTATGAGTGTGCAATGGATCTTCTTAGGTCAGCAATGGATAAATTAACACCTTTAGCTGCTGATCATGATGGACTAGGCTTACAGCACAGAATTGAATTCAGCAAGCCAAAAGGAACAGAAATAAGTGTGCTGCCTGAAACAAGAAATGGATACGGAAGTGATGCTGAGGGAAGTGCAATTGGAAATTTTATCGGTTTATCAGCTCCAGAACGCAAGCGAAAGGCTGGACGACCAACCAACAGCAGAGACAAGCCTCCATATGATGACCGCGGTGCAAAAAGCAAAAAATTATAAAAATGTACCACATATTGACAGTGCTCTAGCATCTGGTACCAGCAAGCCAACACGATTCTGCACTATATGTCGTGGCCCTGGTCATAAGAGCACAACATGTCCACAGAGGGGTGATATTCCTCAAAATAAAAGAAAAGAACCAAAATGCTCAATCTGTGGAGTGGGAGGGCATCGAAAGAACACCTACAACAATCCTAAAGTCGTTTTACATGTTGCAGAGATAGGTGCTCATGAACCTCTTGTGAACCAGTGATGAAACCATGTATTTTTTTCTTTTTCTTTCCTCTTTTATCAACCATGCTCGGTAGCCACTTTGCCTGAAAAAAATAATACAATGTTGTGATGTATGCACGTCTGCACCCCTCCATTATGTACCTGAGATCTTAAGAACCAAATTCCATCTTGTAATATCACTGTGTTTCTGTTGTTAAATTTCATGTATTCCTAGCATTTTGCCATCAGATTCACTTCTACGAAATGTCTTCCCATTAGCTTACGAAACAAATTTCCCAAAAATCATACTTATAGTTAATTTTCATGTGTTCCTGGCATTTTGCCATCAGAGTCACTTATACGAAATATGTTCCCATTAGCTTACGAAACAAATTTCTCAAACATCATACTTACAATTTTATCATTGAAAAGTATAAATTCACATGCATGACAGCACCAACACCACCATGTACACGCGGCAGCATAATGAAAATGATCAACTCCCCTGCATGCCACACTTGTCACATGCAGTCCGAAATTTGAATGCATTTGGAGCGCCCGCCCACGCCGGCCTCTACTTAATACCATGGCACATCCAACCCCATCACCTCATCCACCACCTGCTTACCTAGGCAATTTCATTTCCCCAGCAGCTCCACAGCCATTGCTCCCCCCTTCCATCAACCTAGTGTGAGACCAAATGTCTACTGCACTTTCAGTCGGGAGCTCTCTCCCCCACGCCTCCTCCGGATCGAACGCCCCGCAGGTTGCAACCCTCGTTGCTGGCCGCAATCTTCCATTGATCTTAGTACCTTCATATGGTGGAGTAGAAAGCGATGGATTCCATACCGATTGCTCGGCACAGAGATCCACACAGGAGGTAAGTCCTATGTACTTTGCTGTTGTTCCTCCATCATCCAGATCTGGTATTCATCAACGCCAACTAATATCCCCCTCCATGCATGCATGATTCGGTCAACGGCAGAGCTGATGGGCCCTGGACGAGTGCAGATGAAGTTGAAGAAGATGGCGACATGGAAGTGCAGTCGAAGATAGCAGCAATCGAAGAGGTGGGCGAATACGATCCAGAAAATCGTTTCTCCGCCAACAATGACGCTGCTGCTGAAGCAGAACAAGATACCTACTCTGCATCGAAGCACGAGTGGGAGGAAGACACGAACGACAACCCGGATGACGAGTTCAGATCTGCTAAGCGAGCAAGGATCGATGATCCGGACTACTAGTTTCGCCAAGAAAATAGAATTAATCATCCCCTGGATTGTACTCACCCACCTAGCAATAACTTAGATCAGTTGTGTGTCCTCCTGTCTCCCTGTAGTCCAGCTCGTACTTCTCTGCCTCTGTGCGTCTTGTTTCTCGCTTAGCAAATGATGTAATCAGGCTTCATCATCTCCGCATGTAGAAATTAAAAATTAGTACTCTGCTTAATCACTGATCCCTTGCTTTGCTGATCAATAGATAATAAGTGTTAATGATAGTTAATTGTACATTCAAAAAATGTGATGCATACATGAAAGATTTTTTAAACTCTAGTTTAAAAAAAAAAATTCACTCCATACGTGCCATGTGTTGTTGATCCTCGAAATATGTGCACAACAAAAGAAATGACCGCGATTAGCAAAAACAGTGTGCAATTACCAAAAAACAGTGCCACAGT
Organism: Triticum timopheevii; assembly: GCA_963921465.1. Lineage (NCBI taxonomy): Eukaryota > Viridiplantae > Streptophyta > Magnoliopsida > Poales > Poaceae > Triticum > Triticum timopheevii. The sequence goes on from OY997274.1 coordinate 597,117,154, forward strand.
AAACTACGACCAAACATGCATCTACAGTGCTCTAGGTATCCACACGTCCTTGATTTACTAAAAAAAGAAAATCCTATCAAAACCTGCTGCTGCCAAAAAAGCCGATTGCCCCACTGGCAGGGGCATGTTATCAGCCGTGCAGGTGGGCCCAAAAATAAAATTGTCCATGACATCTGACCAGCAGTAGTTGCGGACATGCACATATCTGAGTGCTCAGTCGCGAGTGGGCACGCCCATGCTTCCGATCCTGGTTAGATTTGTCATACACTGGTAGGACAGGTTCGACACGTGCCCTGCTGGTGTACTGGTAGCTACAGTATGGAAGGACCGCAGACAGTGAGTGAGTGAGGCTTTTCCAAAAACATCATGGCCATTGTTTTTGTCCCTGCCTATAGAGGTTCGACCAGATTGAGAAGTCCACAACATGCAAACACATCGCTTTCGAGCCAACACCTGTGTACATCTCTCTGCTCGTCCTCCATCCAGCTCACTCCACCATGGGCGCGCATCATCGAGTCAATTGCAATAATGCATGTCCTCCCTTGGCGCTTCGGTGATACAAATGAGGCAAAGGGCAACCCGGCGGCGCGTTGAAATCCTGGTAAGCGTTTGAATACGCAATCGCGAGACAAGACTAGCGGGACCCATACTGCAAATAGACGAGCTGCCGCGTGCCCTTGCCAGTCCAGTACACTGTGGAACTGCCATTACTCCACCACACGCCTTGCTGTTTATCCCCTCCCCCCTTCTTCCTCCGTCCGCAAAATCTACCTTCTCTCTACGGGTGCATCGACTCTTTCTTCCTCCTCTACTTACTTCACTCCGTAGAAATCCTCGTCCTGCGCAAGGCATTGCCTCCCTACGTGCTTGGCTGCGATAGAGCACACCGGCCGGCCTGGCTTAGGTGAGTTCATATCACGCATTTCCGTCATACATTTTGTAATAAATTTTCCCTTGGATCTTGATTCGGTAGACCACATCTAAATCTGATGTTTTGTTCAATCATCCATAAATCTCAGCTCCGGCCGCGTGGTCTCGTTGATCAAGCCATGCTACCTTCGGAAGAAGACAAGGTTGGCGATGGGACAGAGTGTGGATCCAACAGCAACAAGAAGGCAAAGAAATGCAGGCTCAGGAGGAGTGACCAATCAGTCCTGCATGTCGCTGACGTTGTAGCAAGACAAGATGACCGCCGCAAGCCCTCACCGAAGAAGAAGCAAGGTGGAGGCCGCGGTCCAAAGAAGCTGACCGGCTTAGAAGGTTCTAACAGCTCAAAAATCCCAACTGTCCGATGCAGTTTCAACACCGGTCAGGTGACAAGCATTTCTCCCTTCTGGTACCCTGCCTTGCAGCCTACCGGATTGGCCACGCTAATCACTGCACGAGCATCTGGTGGTGGAGACAAAAAAATGTATTGGACTGTACTCAGATGCATAGATCCAAAAATAGAACCATGGCATTTCCTGATAAGCAAGTTAGATGCATGACTGTCAGCGACGTAGAGCTCATAACCGGCATAGAGTCTGGTCCCATTCCCGTCCCAGATCACCTACCACATCTAACAGACTTGAGACTCTATGGGGTGTGCAAGATCTGCTTGGCCTGAAGAACACAGCCACCGGATCAATAGAAGTAGAGGATCTAGTTGATGTAATCAACAAGATAGATCCACGCACAAAGAACAAGAAGCAACTTGACATTGCAAATGTTGCATATACTCTGCTTGTGTGTGCCACCATGGTTGCTCCAAAGTATAATGGGCCAGTCGTGCTGAACGAAGTGCTGACATGTGTGTTGGATCCATCGAAAATCAACACGTACAACCGGGGTGAGTACCTGCTTCGGAAAGTCATGGAGAGTGCAGAAAAAGCGCTGAAGCTTTCTGATGATAATGCCAAAGTCTGCATGGTGGGAGGGTTTCAGCTTTTTCCCCAGGTACGTGATAGATTTTCTTGCATGCATGTCGTTGTCTCTTGCTCTGTTCTCTTTTCCAAAGCATGTCGTTGTCTCTTGCCCTGTTTTCCTTTCCCTGCTCATACTGATTGCTCATGTCTTTTCTGCACACATGGCCAGTTATTCTTTGTGGAGTGGATGGATTTCAAAGAGCACAACCTGAACGACAAATCTTGGCCACGCATCTCAGCTTACACAAATGACAAACTCAAAGAACTGTTTACATTAGCAAGGAAATCCAAAAATCATTTCAAGGTAATCTGAAAAAAGACACTCTGTTTTTTGAACTCACATCACTTTACTGCTTTCAGAGTACATCTACAATCCTGTTTCACATTCAGTACACACGATTGCTTACAGATAAAAAGAATTTGTTTGAGAAGTAAAACTAATATAAACTCTTTTTGTTCATACAGACAAAAAGCATTGCGACATACAAAGCAACGCATTGGCAACTGCATCCAGTGCTCCGTCAAGAGCGTTCATTCTCAATTGCTGCAGCCCAAGCTGCTGCCATACATTATGTCAATGATTCAGTTTGTCCAAGAATCCGAGATGCAGTTCTTCATTTTGCAACCAACCACATGCCACCTGGGGAAAAACTGACAGACGAACATTACAAGAGATGCCTTTCCCTTGCTCTCCAGATTTTCAATAGGATTGATGCAGGATCAACTAATTTGTCCAACGAATTTTTAGGCATGTTAATAGCTGCAGAAAAATCCTAGACAAAAAACAAAAGACCTTCTCGAAGACTGCCCAAGCCAAGAAGCATAAAACCCCGAACTTCTAATGGTTAGACCTGATTCATTCATATTTGTACTTCCTCTTTTGTATCTTTGTTTCCATATAAAACACATTCTCTTGACTTGGTAAATCAATTAAATAGGATGCAGCATGGATATCCAGTATGGCGGGAAGATATTGGCAGAAACTCATAACGGGGGACAAGATTGCAATGCAAACATTATACAGGAAACCGTCCTGAGCTCTTCTACAACACTTGACGTCACACGTGAGTAGCGTTGCATGCCCTTGCTTTTAGCAAAAATCCATCGATTACACTTTCATAAAATGATAATTAGAAATGTTCCATATAACCAGCTCTTCAGATGCAACCACCCTCAAACCAAAGATCGACAAATGATTTTGACGCTTCACTTGACCAACAGCCAGGTCTGCTATCAACCAGCAGCTAAATTTACTTGCACCGGATATCTCTTCTGTACCTTCTGTTTTGTATTTCCATATTAATAACATTCTCTTAACATGGTCATTCAATTGAATAGGATGCAATATGCACACTGAAAATGACAGAAATACATTGTCAGCAACTGATGAGGGCACACAAGACTGCAATCCAAACATTACAGAAGAATGCATGCGAATCTCCTCTACAACATTGAATGTCACACGTGAGTGGCTTCACATACCCATGCTTTTCGCGAAAAATACATGTCTAGAAAAACATTAATTCATAATCATACCTTTTTCGTAAAAAAACAGCACTTCAGATGCAAGTGGCATCACACGATACGATGGGAAACGACTGTGCGCCTTCGCTTGTCCAACAACCAGGTCTGCTACCAGCAAGTACCTAAATTTTCCTGCCGATAATTTCGCTAGCCACTCCCTCAAACTGATGTCCTGCTTTCCTTTGCAGAAAATATATCACCTAGATATACAAAAACACCTGCTGCCGCACTGCCTGCCCCAGGACGGCTAGTGCTCCAAGATGATGCTGCCCCACTGGCACCTCGTGCTCTCCTGTTCAACACTGCCTCCATCGCTGATGATTCGTCTATTCTAGGTCACACACCTTCCCCTCATCTCTACTTGATATCTATTTTTCCCCCATCAAACTTACAAATACTCTGCTGCTAACATTTCATCAGATCCTGAACAAACAAGATTCCCATCACCCAAGTGCCCACGCACCCCTTTCCATGACCGCAGCCAGAGCTACACAGATAGCATGTCTGATTCACTTGGTTGGACTAGCAAACGACCGCGGACAGAAGTTACAAGAAAGTTGGACTACAAGAAGCAGAAAACAGAGCATATATCAGTGCTCCTGTCACAAACAAATAATATGCAAGGCATAACACCACCAAGTATCCAGTCTGCTGCTGCTAACTTGAATAATCAAAAGAACGACTCGGTGCATGCAGGTACAATGTACTTCGTAATCAGTCAAGCTATATCATCCCATGAATATTTTCATCTTTTGCTAATAGTAGTTCACTGTATTTCGATTCATTTCAGATATATGGTCCTCCAACCCAGACAGAATGAAAGATCCAGTACTGGCTTACAAACGTCGGCAGACAACTACTACACCTCAGGCTTCAGGTGAGATTAAAAAAATTGATTCCATCGCTGAAAGTAGGCAGTACAACTCAAAAAACTGGACTAACAAATATTATTTCCTTGTTTCCAAAGCTGTCAAACCATTCAAGTGTACCACATCAACAAAAACCAAGAAGCCAGATACTGTATCAAGCACAACTCCTTTTGTTCTGCAAAACTCAAAAACTCCACCAGGTATGATCATGTCTCACACAGCAAACATATACACTGCATATATTTCAACTCCTAGTGTCACCAATTGTGTTCCACACTCTTTTTTACGTGATTTCCTATAATATCCTACTTCCATAACAGTCACACGTCCAAAATGGGATACAAGTCCAACATCCAATGAAGCTCCTGACTCATCTGCCATGGACTTGCTGGCAACAGGTAACAACACTTGAATTTTTAAAAACAACTATTCTTACAAGTATCAGGCAAACTAAACTCCAAGTATCTACATTTCAAATTTAATTTCATAACTCTCACCACCCCACATATTTCAAATGCAGTTGCAGCGGGCTCCAATAATCCCAACATATACCAGGTGCTATCAAGCGGGAGTATGGACATAATTTCAGGTACCACCATCCATGTGCCCCCATCATTTAATAATTTGTTAATCTCTTGCATACCTTGCATATTGTTCTTAGCCACACCTAATAGCTTTGCTGACACAACCTTGTATCGCAGCTGGACATAGCAACTGGGACATGCTAGCTACTGCAACACTTGCTGCCTCAAATGAAAAAGAACCAGAAGCTCCTCCAACTCCAGTGTTTGCAAGGATATCAAAAGATGAACCCGATGCCTGTGTTGTGTACAGCTGCTATGATGACATACAAAAGTGGGACTCCCGTGCACTTCGCAGGTTGACAAACACATCTGATCATTCCCCTTGTGTCATCTTCTATAAAACTTTTCATTCTTACTCTCCAAACTGAACATTATAAAATATTATTGCAGGAAACTGGTTTCAAATCCTCACCCCTACTCTGTGGTTTTGTCTGGGCATTCCATAATTAAGAACTTTGGTGCGGGACGAGGCCTCAGGGATGATGGCATGTCCATGTCAGTCCGAGTTATTCAGATGAAAGAAAACAAGTTGTATCCAGAAGGAACTCCGCGATACAGGGAAATAATAGATCAAACATTTGCGGTACGAAAAATGCATAGCCTAAATCACAATGAAACCATAGACAATGGTTACCCTTATGCTTGAAAACATCAGCAATAATGGTTGACTTGTGCTTGATCTCCATCAATATATGACTTCTACAGGATCAAGTCCTTTCCAGCAGCAACATAGATCAAATGCAGCAAGTATACTGGATATTCAGAAGGAGGAACCTGAAATACAACATGCAGGATTCCAAGAAAGTAAGTCGACAAAAAAAGCATAACATTCCGTCCTACTTTTACCAATCCTTGTGCATTTAAAATTTATGGAGAATTAACTTAGTTACCCTTCTTTCACGAAAAACAGTTTCAGATTATACTATTTGTCGACAGAGGATGGTGCCTTTATGAGGTAGACATCAAGGTCAAAACTCTGCTCGTAATGGATCCCATGCTAACAAACTCCCGCAAAGGTACCATGGAGACAAAGCATGGAGAGATAAGCAAACACATTCTTCGCTGCCTCTGCAACTGCCTCAACGGATGTTATCCACAGTGGAAATTTGATACTTCATCATGGTCTTTCAAATACAAGTACAGCATGCATGAAAATTGCTCTACGTGAGTTAATCCATCAAAAGTTGTTTCCTTTCAAACTTTTAATAGATTCTTGTTCCTTTATGGTCACTTATGCTCCACTTATGCTTTGCTACCTATAAAATGATGCAGATCTGACAGTGGCTTCTATGTACTCCATTACATCAAGGAGTTTGATGGTGACAAGCTGACAATAATGCCAACCCCAGTAAGCTATCACATCTCTAAAATAGAAACTGATGAATGAAATACAAACACACCATGACGTAAAATCCTAACATTTACCTTGTCCTTCCTGCAGGCTTTAATTGCATACATGAGGATGCATATGGCATACGAAGTTCTCCACATAGATGGTAACACAGCACACATCCAGAGCAACATCTACGGGCGCGCTACACAATGAACCTCGGTTTCCTACAAGTACAAGGAATCACCGTACTCCTACTATGAATGCAAGTCATTGAAGCTAGCATCGAATTATCCTTCTTCAGTGTGACGACCATATAGGTCGCGGTCAATGTGACCAGTATGCATGTCAGACCTTAAATTCAATCAAAGTTGCATGGCAAAAACTATTAGCCCCCCTATGTCATGCACTTCTATGTCATCTATTTGCAAGACAATTACTATGTTATGCCACTTATGTCAGCCATAAATCTACTAGTGCTCACTTGCATGTTCTGGGTTGGCTGATCGCGTGTCTAACTGCAAATCTCTGCTTGATCTGCATTTTTCATAAGCTTGCATCTACAACTTGCATTCTCAATTTTTAAAAATGTAGCAACTGCCACTAACAGTAAACGCAACTTACAATATATTAATCAATTGCTTAATTGCTACAAACTCTGTCATGATTGCAACGGTATACTAAAAACACGGACTCTACGACCATATGTACCAAACAATACACGTCAACTCAAGCATCATATCAATGAATATCCTTTCACATTTCCCTTCAAATAGCACCCATGCTTTTCTTCCGCCAATAGTACCAACTCGTATGAAAATCAAGTATTTTATTAATGCAAAACATACTATGTGAACATGTAAAACCCTGTCAAACAAAACAAGCCACATCCCTAACAACCATCAAAAACCACCTTCAACTAACAAAAAAATGACCACTTATTCACAAGTAAAATGTTGCCTTCATTGTCGTAACGCCAAGCTACACATCATTCCACAAAAACTCACCTACCAACAACAAGAACACTAACTCCTTTCAGCCCAAAACAAGTTGCGGTGATCTACATGTGAAAATCATAGGATCTCGCGACCAACTCAAGTCTCCAGCGCATGGATCGCAAGCTTCCACGAACACCTGTCCATATCTAATTATTTGGTGATAATGCAATCCTTTGAAACTCTTCTTAATATACTCCTCCCATGTCAAATTCAGCCTACCCCAACCTCTCATGTCATGTCAATATCCATTGAAACCCAAATGACACAAATAAAAAAAGAACTCCAACTCCAATGCACTACCAAAAAACCCTTTGTGCCACCTCTTGCATTTGTGGACACCATCAAAATTTTGTTCTCAATGACATTTCATTAGTTTGTTAAACAGTTGAACACCCATTCCCAATAAAAATTTCTCACTTTATCAAAAAAACATTTTGCCTCACTTCCTGAAAAAATAATTTTGTCTCACTCTCTCAAAAAAATAAAAAATAAAAAAATGATATCCCATCATCAAAATAACGAGGGACACCACGCAGCTCCATCACACCTAATGCAACTCTCCTACCACTATCACCCAACGCTCACGCTACACCTTCAAAATTTCCTCACCATACGTACCCGCACCAGATAGTCTCGAAAAGGGTCATTTCATTCAAAACTAACAATTACGCTGCCAGAAATAACAAATCCTCCTGGCTCCTATCACACAAATAAACCATCATCACCCATTCCAATTGTATTGCCCTTGCAATCTCAATCCATTTCCCCATAGCATTTAAGCATATGTCAACAAGCATGATTCTAACAAGTCATGATAAAAAGGTTCTCATCTTAGCACTTAATACGACATGCGTCATAACTGCCATACATACATAGGTACATTATTTCATCAAGTCCTAACATCTTCTTGACTCCCCATGTCAAGTTAGTCGAACCCCTCGCGCGCTGTTAAAAACCATCCAGTTCATACATCCATTTCATATGCATCACCCCTCAGTTTCGTCAAATGCAGCGCGCAGAACACTCTCCACAATGAACCGCCCATGCTCATCACGTAAACGGAAGACCTCAAATGCAACCAACTTCCGAAAGCTCTCAATATTCTTCTGCATTTTTCACAATCAACCAGCAGTCGAGCATCTAACTACTGAAAAAAAAGCAACAAAAACATTTTCCCACAGAATGACAAAAATGCAAACAACAGAATTACCTTGGTAAGTGGCCACTTCATTTTGTCCCCATCATACTGCCTGATCGCATGGATCATACAGATTCCAGACTCATCCCTATTAACAAAATACAGAAATAAATTGAATAACTAACAACAAAAAACACCTTGATCACTAATCCCCAAAAATAGAAACTTGATTGTCCACACCATCTGAATACCTGTTGAAAACATCATCAGTAATCCTTGGAAACTTTCGTCTCCATCTTTCGGATGTGCAATGCCACTTTGCAAAAAACTCATTCAAGCAGCGGAACAAAGCGTTGTGAATCTGCAACACTGCCTCCTCATGCATCATAAGCCGCTGCTCTGCACCATCGACTTGGCAGCACATAGGGTCAAGTACATGAATCTCCTTCCTCAACATGTCCCACATATACGCAGACCACCCTTGATCAAGAATAACAGGGACAAAAAACTGCATGGTTTGGGTTTGGCGCTTATTAAATACCACATCTGTCTGCCTTATGCCACACATTAAACTTAGAACAAAACATAACATAACACCTTACCGTCCTACATGCCGTGATATCATGCACCGTGTGTGCAAGCTGACACTGAACAACCTTTATATGCAGGACTTTCTCCCCTGCAAGAACATGTGTCTGTTGTGCAAAAAAAAATCAGAATTCTAATTTGGCATTTACAAATATGAAAGCACATCACTCTAATAAACAAAAAACACAAACAACCAAACCACCCAGAAAAAAACCCGAAAAAACACATATACTCACCGCGAAATCTGGCTCAAGAACTTCCCTCCACAACATGTAAGGACTTGCTCCTTCCACGGCAGTGTCAAGCTGGTAAAACCTCCGTAACACAAGAGTAGCTACCTCGTGATCAAGATCATTATTCCCCAACATCTGCTGCTGTACACATACAGCGTTTACCCTCACAAGTTTGGGAACTGTGTGCAGTAACCATACACTGTGTTGAAAAAAAAGGCAATGACATGGTAAATCAAACTCTAATTTCAATTTGGTACCATATATAACAAAATTAACCATCAACTTCAAAAAACTAAGACAAATTACCTGTCCAAATCAAAATCATTCCCTCCAGCTAGCCATGAATTGAACTTGCTCGTCAATGCTATTGGAGGCGGCTGCGGTAGACACCCCCGTGTCCATGGATCACCACAAAAACTTGCAGATGCAACATACCTACGCTTTGGTAACTTTGCCTCAGTTGAACAAAAATAAACAACATTTGCCTCCTGTGACTCATTTTCATAAAGAGATTGAACCATGTCGACCATATTTTGCGCATATATCACAAGTCTGTCCAATAAGAATTTGTCCTTGTCAACAGGTTGATGCTCCACTACAGGATTGTTGTACATAGGAGTATCATCTACAATGTGTGATGGACCTGCACCCTCATCTGTAACAAAGTAACCAATAATGTTTTCATGCCATGTGTATTCAACATCCTGTACTCTGCACAGCCTATAATTTTGAATGAAATAATTATACTCCCAACACTCACCTATTGTGATTTCATTTATAACATTCCGGCTTCTTTTTATTCTTTGCTCGTTATCATCCTCATTGGCATTGTTGGCGCCTGGACAATCAGAAATAAAACTCTCAACATACAAATGTAGTACACAAACACCAGTGTGTAGATGAATCACAACTACATACATAAATAGTAGCTCCTACCTTCATCATCAGACATCTCGAGCCTACGTCCCACTTCACAAACTCGTCTCCGACGATCACCATCTGCTCCTATATTCATATATGCAACAAAACTAGCATTAACCACGCAGCAAACAGAGAACATATCTTCTATTTTTTTAATCAGAACATGAATTGACATCTCAAAAAAGACATCATTGAGCAATACCAGTTTCGCAAATCGTAATGCACTTGGGCAACCCTTTTTCTGCACAGGATCTACATCGTTCCTTCACAAGCGCAACCATTTTCTCAGCAAAGTTAAACATGTCAGATTGCAATTGCTTACGCAACAATGTCGTAGTCAGTGTACACTTTGCATTGTGCCGTTTGAGCATAAGGCTCAACTCCTCCAATCCCTGTACCACACACATCATCAAATATCTGTATGATTCTCATAGATGTAAAACCCACACACATACACATATCCATATAAATTCAAACCAAAAAATAACATTAACCACTCATACCGGATCATCTTTGCAAATCTCGCGAAGATACTTGCTGAACTCACTCGGACCGACTGACCGACTTGACGACATAGGATCACCTAGGAAGTTTGCTGGGCCTCTGTTGGCATTTACCCCACCCACCGTTGCTTCGCGGTTGGGTGTCTCGAATCACCCAAAAACTGGTCGCTTCGAAGATGACGGAATTGATGTAGCAACTCCACACGATGGGCTCGCCAGAACTACCTGGGTATAACACACCGAATCTGGAGGACGCACCTGTATACATACATTTCTTACTACTCACATAAAGAAACTAATAAAATAAAAAAAATCTACATCAGACTGATACGATATTCAAGTCGCTGACCGCTCCAGGGACATAAGTGACGACACCACGCCGATCACAACGCGCCATCAAGATCATTTCCCTAAGTCTTTTCTGTTCGAAACACTGAATACGAGGGAATACAGTATGCTTCATGTTGAAAATCCCCAGATCAATGTTATCCAGCAAGAAAACCTTTTCATAAAACCAACAAATTGATAAGTGAGAGCAGAATAACAAATTCTTAGATTTTTAGAAAGCATAACTTGCAGTATACCTGGAAGAATAGATGGCATCCAAATAGGTGAACTATCTGCGCCTTCTTGTCATACTCCGCCTACAACTTCATCACAGCTGCCATCAGATCCTGAAGAGCATACTCACACCAATTGAATTGTGATATCAACTCTGGATTCGCCACAGCACCCCAGAAGTCTATCATCTTGTACTCATGCTTCGTGCCAGGTGACAAAAGATATCCCATGACAAAAATAACAAACGATATCTGAAAGCAATCCTTCTCAAGCTTGGTCGACTCTTCTGAAATATCCCTGTTTATGAAATCTTCTGCAATCTTCAGGTTATGAGCAGCTGATCCATTCATGCCAATTGTCTGCTTAATAAACTCTATTCCTGCACTCCTGATTTCACCATCCCTTCCACGAATAACCCGATTGCCACACGGAACACCAAATTTTTTATGAAAATCCTCTGCTGTGAACGAAAGCAAGCGGTCTTTATCAATAGAGATTACACGCGATTTCACCTCCACCTTCCTCATAACCCACGCACTCATCCTCAGATCTATCTTTTGCAACAATGGCAGTTTCAGCATCCCCTCAAAACCAATCTCAGATACAAGCCACCTCTTGTAATTCTCAAAATTTTGGATGACCTCGACTATGTGCTTAACTGACAGCCGTGAAGTCAACCCTGGCTGACCCTCTGAAGCTTCTGCTGACCAGTCGACACCATCGAACGGATCCCCTCGTCCCATCTGCCTCCCACCTTCGGGTGCATGATTTTCGTCCTCTTCGTCCATCTAAGTGCCCGAACAAAATGAAAAAAGAAGAAACTGAATCTCGCCTCCAAAATGCAACGATTGGCTAGATCTAAAATGTATAAACACATGCCCAAGATTCAAGCCACACTTGCCTGCCAAGCTTAGAGGAAGGCCGCCAACGAGCACGCCAAGAACTCCGCCCTCCTCTCGTCCAGGATAAGTTGGTGAGCCCAGATCTGCGTCTCTCTTCGTGCCGCCTGCTGATGCGCCAGCTTCAAGCGTTGCTGTTTGCAGGAGAGGATTGATGAGAGGCACGGGTAGGTGAGCAAAAAAAGACGCGGTCCGCGCGGTCCCATGCTATAGACACGAATTCAACCACATTTACACCTGCACTATAGCACGGAGACTGGGACGCCGTCCAGACACGTGTTCTACATGCATATCGATATGTTACTCCATCACTCGTTTGTTCATTCCACTACTTTCATTAGCTTAAGTACTGACATTTCATTAATACTGGGCCGTCCAAACCGGACATACAACCAAAAGCTGATCAAGCCACACCGAACATACAACCAAAAGCTGATCAAGCCGTAAACACAACTTCACTCCGCTACCGCTAATTAGAAAGCATTCTACTGGAGAGCTTCTACTGGTCCCCCCATACCGGGCTAACATTAATAAGCCTAATCACTAGTCAAACACACGCAGCACGCTTGAAGCTACAACCATTAAAAGGATGGCAACGCAAATGACCAAATTTGCAACAGACACAACCAGATTGATTGATGCAGGATCCAGGGCGACAGTAGCCGGACGCCGGCCAACAGCCGCCGCACCAAGCCCAGATCCCCCAGCGCCGCTTGCCGCCGCATCGACCACAGAACCTCCAGCCCCGCCTACAGCCGACATCTGCTCCCCATCCGATGCGCCGCCCTGGTTCGCGACCTCATCGTCCGCCGCCTGCAGATGTCCACATTGATTTACTCCCCCAATTTGGTTGCCATCAGGATTGATTTGCGCCAACGGAGGTGCCGCCGGGCCAAGCGAAGCCAGATGACCCACGTATGCTTCTTGCCACCGGTAGAAGTCGCAACCACCTCTGCCCGGCTGCCATGTATTGAACAAACGAACAAACAAAAATCAAGACTGAAAAATAGAAAGAATCAGTCGACTCGATCCAAAACTAACTCACATTGTGATTGCGGCACTTGTAGAAACGCTCCCCCGCAAACTGACCACACCTCGCCACGAACGTCACCACTATCCTCCCGCAATCCGGGCAGGGGACTCTAGGCAGAGCCACCGGATCTGGGACTTGGTTGGAAGCCATGAGCTCTACGTATTGTTCCTCTCTTCCTCCTCTCGATTTTGCGGGGGCAAATGAGCAGATAGGTACGGGGTGGCTGGGTCGCTGGGATCATAAATAACTCTGCTGCACAACACAAGCACCACATCCCACCCCGTGACGCTAACAAACGACACAAACACCGTGACCCGGGCACCGTCTGGTACAGTTCCTATACCTCTAGTACAGATTGGTACATAACCAACCCCGCCGTAGTAAACATACAACCGTCTGAGGCCACTTCCGTTATCTACGTACGCAAATTCATACCTCTCGTATGCCGTCCATCTACCACGTACAAAGCATATAATATATCTGACAGCCCGCATCCCCATAACAGATTCAACGCGGTCCGATACCAGGAGCGCGCGCGCTCGAGCGCGCCTAGCAATTTTCGTCGGTGTCATATTCTCCTTTTTTTTCCCACAGGCGCGTGAGTTTTTTCATTCTTTTGGTCCATGTACAGATGAATCTAAGCCGTTTAAAACTTAAATATACAGCGCTAAATCATTACCGTTCGTTTTTTAACGTTTTAATAATATAATAGATAGATAGATAGATAGATATCAATGCATTCGAAATACCGTTCACACATTCCAAAAAGGTTTGTGAATCCAATATACCTAAAAGAGCTATCCTCACTAACCTATTTATGCAAGCATGCAGCTTATCCACGTCAGCGAGACAGCGACCGTACCATGTCACTGGCTCACCTCCGAAAAAACCGAGCATTTCAGATTATTTTTTCTTTGTTCAGAGCCCGTTCTTATTATGTGCCTTCCATTTCAAAGTCGAGAAACTGGCAAAATGATGTCGCTCACGCTCGCGCGCCCATCCGCTGCCCCGCACGCTTTTCTCGGGAGCCCATACGGTTTTCCCACTGCACGCCTTCTTTTCCACTGCATGCCTACGATAACTAGTAGAATGATTGTGCGTTGCTTTAACCTTTTAGTTTTGTTCTAACTACATGTATATATACCTGTATTGTTGTATAAAACTCAGTGAATTTTTTGCCCCTTCCAACCACATTGCCTAGGGTCCCTTGTCGACGGATTCTTTTTTAATGCCAGCTTAATCCATCTTTATTTCTCTCATACTCTGCAAAAATAAATATCTAGAGAAATGCATCTTTTGTATTATCATAAGCAACATATATAAAGAAAAACTATATTTTTTATGCATATCTTCTGATTGTCAAACTAAATGAGTATTCAGTTTGATCCATCATAGTGACTTTATCAATTGACATTTTCAAAGCATCATCCGAAGCCATTAGTTTTTATCTTTGATCTACAAAAGTGACATATAAACCTATACTAAAATTAAAACATTAAAACAAGATCATATCCATTATATATTCATTGGTCAACTTCTAGACTCGAGCATGGACCATTTTTAGTCAGTGTGAGTGGCGTTATGTTTTAGTAGAGTGAGTTGCATCTAGGCTCACAGGTAAACCAATTTTTGGTGACATCTCTCTGGTAGCAAACAACGGATTTTCCCTAAAAAAGCAAACAATCTCTCTCTCTCTCTCTCTCTCTCTCTCTCTCACTTCAATAAAGCCACCGTCAACTTCACTTAGGTCGTTTATGCATATGCAGTCTCTATCACAAGCTATCCCATTTGGTATTCCCTAAAAATAAGCTCTCTCCTAGCTCGCGCCCTCTCTCTCATGTTGCACAAGGTATCTCTCTCACCAACGAGGCAAATTCAGGTGGTGACACACTTGCGTGCTAAAGGATGGGTGACAGAGATTTTTTTTCTTTAGATGGGCGAGGAGTTGATTGTAAGGCTGGCTATAGTGGAAGTAAGTTAGCTTGTAAGATAACACATTCATTGGCATGTTTGCTCATGTGTAAGTGGTTAATGACGAAATAGATGCTTGTGGTAACATAATATGTTACCGTAACATAACGCGCCAAAGGAAAAATGAGTGTACATCTAAATAAATGAAGTCTTATAATACCGCACATATGTTACTACCCAGTAGTGGAGCTTGACAAGACTTCCTCGGGGGCGAAATACAGTACTGGATGTTTGAGGGGGCATAACACTAGATTTTCTTCAACTTAAGGCCTCGGTTATTTTTTCCTTCCCGATTATGGGTAAAGCTAGGGGAGGGGGCATCGGCCCCCTTGAACCGAACTAAGCTCTGGTAGTGTTACTACCCACTATGAAGGTAGTAAAATATACATGTGGATCCCACAATCTTTCCCTATGGCCTACTATGGATGTAGGTGAACTACCTTTCCATGTTGGATATAACATACAAATAAAAATATGTTCCTAGGTAAAGAACTTTCCCCAGAGCTTGCTAGATGTACCCTTCGTGAAGGGACCTTTCTCTATACTACACCTACATCATAATTTCTAGTGGTGTAGAGAAAGTAGATTGTGGGAATAAATATGAAAATGAATAATAAATTACCAACTATAAGGAAGATGATGTATACCTGATCGACTCATTGTATCCGTAAAGACAATCTTATTAGAAGCAAGCATAGATGTAATTGAAAAAAAGGCCGAGGAAAATGACCATTCAGGAATGGACTTCCGTGCCAAATTAAAATTTACCCTCGTAGAAAGACCATGGAAAATCCACTTCGTGCGGCGTGGCGTAGAGTAATCCTCTGAACATCTGCAGCTCTATAATTGAGATGAATGGCCAGCCCATCGCCGCGTCTGAGAGACATACGCTGAGCTTCGACGTCCGTGTCAACACAATGACCTCCTCCACCTCAATCAATCTCGGGCATTGATCACAATCGTGCACCACCGCCTAGTTCTGAGCGAAATCCTGAACTTGGGGTAGAACGGGCTCTCGTTGAAGACACCATAGAGAAAAGTTGCTCTCACTAGGTAATGTGCCCTCTCCCTAATATCGATGTTGTAGCAGTACTTCATGTTGTCTACAGAGAAGTACCGCAGACTCATGTATTGCTTCTGAAGCTACTGGGTCTGGGGAGACAGGGTTGTCGTCTGTGTAATCGCCGGTCTTCCCACCACAGTCTAGGCTAAGGAAACCTGCATCATAGAAAGGACAACATTTTTTTTACTTTTTTATGATTTACATGTACTACAAGCTCCCGCATCCAAGACACATGGGGCGAAATTTAAACAACTCACTATTGGCGGAGCTTAGTGTAGTCGGGGGAGGGGGGCTTTCCCCCCCCCCCCCCCCCCAGCTTTGGACAATTTTGTGAAGGAAAGTAGAGGGTTTACCTGGAAGGAAAACTAGCATTCCCCCCCCCCCCCCCTCAAATGTTCACACTTTTGTGTTTCACCCCCATGAATTCTAGAGTAGCTCCGCCGACAGCTCCTTCTTGTGGGGGGCTTGGACGCAAAGAGTTTTGGAAGACAAGGAGAGCTTCTAGCGGTATGCATGTGAGACGGAAGATAGCGATTAGTTGGTCAGATAGTAATTGGGCACAACTTTTTTGTTTCTCACTTTGGTGTAATTCGGCACCATCAATCTTGATGGAGAGATACAAGGAAGATAGATAGATTTAGCATGGCATATATATGGGGCCATCAATATTGAAAGGTTCGGACGGGTCTATATCACTGCATGCAAACTAAAGATGAACAAAGAAGGCATGTGTTGGTTTCCCTAATCTAACTTACAAGGATCGAAAGGAAGACATTTTTTACACAAGCCACAAAAAAAGGCGTTTTTCACCGAAACCTTGTGAACGCACATAAAATGTCCGGATATACATGTGGGATTTTTGTTCCGAATTTTTCAACTTTTCGAAATGTGTATTTCGACAATGCGTGCATATGCACCTAGGAGCCAAAATGCCGCTCTCCATGTAATCAACCTATGTACTTCCTCCGGTCAATTTTACCCTGCATATTAGGTTTTATGTTGAAAATATCAACATCTACAATACGAAATATATATAGAATGAAACTATATTTCACAATGAATCTAATAATATTGATTTGGTATTGTGAATGTTTATACTTTTTTCTATAAGTTCAGTCAAAGTAGAGATACTTTGACTTCGAACAAAACTTATATGCAGACTAAAAAGGACCTGAGGGAGTATTGAACATATGCTAAATAGTTTCCCCATTTTACTTAGTTTTTCTTGCTATGATGTTGTTTTATTTGTAAAGATTGGATTTTTCAGATGTTTTGCACCATTTTATCTCAATGTCAAACCCAGCCAACCAAACAAAAATTTTATACAAAAGGGATTGTGGCCGAAGGAGGATTGGGGATTCAAGGGAATTTGAGAGGATTGGGTGGAAGAGGGATTCACCAAGGGCGTGTTTGGTTTCAGTTTGGAACAGTAGTCGCATTGCATAGCCTTCTCAACCCAGCCTGGTTGAGGAAAAACAGGCCCTAATACGCCATACGCAAGTTGTTTGGTTGCCTGCATCCCTAGTCCCTGCATTAGGTAATACCCAAGTGCACTTTGTTTGGTTGGCTGCATTGACCCTAGCGGCACATGAACATGACGTTTGGTTGCATACGGCGTACATGTGGTGCTTACCTTGTATCCTAGTTGGTGAGCTTACCCACAATGATCACAGCTAGAACACCAACGCCACAACACAGCAATGGTGACGAACTGGGCGAAGATGATGAAGTTCTTCAGCTTTAGGCCGGACTGACGATCCACCTTAGCAGCTTCCACTTTGACAGCTCCAACCTTGCCACTATCAACACTGCTGCTCCGTGCTTTCGCACCCAGGCGGAGTAAGCTTGTTCTACTGCCTGCCTAGTCTTGAACCCTCTATAGTTGCAGTTGCTATACGATGCCACTTGTGCATTGGCTTCTTCCCATGAACTATAAACCCCTGGAACCTCACCGATGAACACGGCATACCACTTGCCCTAGCAATGCACAAAAGGAAGAGTTGAAGCAGCAAATCAATGGAGCACAAGTAGCAAGCAAAGTAGCACAGAAACAACAATGGAACAGAACAGAAGTAAAGCATGCATGATCATACGGCATAGCAAGTTTAACCTAGCACTACCTTGGTGTTAACCTACCACCACATCCAAAAGAGGGTGTCGTCCTACCACCGCAAGTTCACCATCAGCGTGAGGGGTTAGTATATACCACCTCACCAAAATATACAAACCATCAAATAGTTTTTGAGCCCTAACTACACAAAATGTACGTCGTCATCGTCAGCGTCGTCGCCATCACCATCGCCGTCAGGGATCATGCACGCTCACAGGCAGCACTTCTCTAGTAGTAGTGCTTGCCCAGCCAGCTCCTGAGCCATAGCACCCTGTGAGCGTCGGCCATGGCAACGAACCCAACACCATGGGCCTTGTTGTCAAGCAGGTGGCTGAGAGCTGCCATGAGAGCCTCGTCGCTGAATCCACCCTGAGTCATGACAGCGCCATACAGGTCAGGGTGGACGTCGAGGGGCTTGCACTCCCTGATGGATGTTGCCACCTCCTTCACCGCCTTAGTCATGCTGCAAAAGACATTGATCTCCTCCTCCATCAGGCCTCCTCTCTTCCTCTTCCTATCATGGTTGGGGTCAAATGGCTTGTCGAAGGGCTTCACAGCGGGCTTGTCAGGGCCATCAAGGACCTCGACGTCCGGTGTCCCAGGGAAGTCTGGCATGGGAGAACCAAGAGGCTCACCTGAGCCCATGGCATGCTTCCCAGTTGCCAGCCCGAAGGAGAAGATGTGCTGCATCTGGTTGTAGTTCTGGATGGGTGTGTTGAGGAACTCAGCGTCCCTTGGGTGGTCCTAAGAATGAAACACATGTGTTGTTAGTTGCAATTAGGAGTAGGCAATGGTGGACACTATGAAAAGGAAGAGGGCTGTGAGCTAACCGCGACATGGCCGGCGTAGTGCTTTGCCTCCAGAACTATGGAGCAAGTGTTCTCATCCCATGAGGCGCCTCTAGGGTCTCTCAGCTTGGACACTTGGATCCATCGACTTCTCCACTTCCTCAGGTGGTTGTACACCTGGGTGGCAGACACCTATTTCCCACAGAACTCGAACACCTGCTTCACAACGGTGTTCAAGTGCACCTCCTTGAAGCCCTTGTCAGTCCTAACTCCACTAGAGATGAGCTCACACATCTTGTTCAACACGAACGTGGACATGAACGGCTGCCACTTCATGTTGTTCGACCTACCATCCTTCTTTGCCTTTGCTGCTACTAGCTTGATTCCAGCGGCAGCAGCAGGAGTTGGCTCAACGAACACTACTGGCACATAGAGGGAATCAGACTCGAACACCTCTGAATCAGGTGCCATCTCGGACATAGGCTGCGATTCCTTGACAAACGATGGAGCAAACTGGCTGTCGGACACGACAATGGCCTGACTAAGATCTTGCGTCTGCGTGGTCATGTCCTACAATCGTAGCACGTATTGACAGTGAGCATAGCACACAACATACCGGACAATCCATGAAAGCAGGAGCATACATGTACATGGTTCATCACTACCATAGCAAGCACATGCTTCATCACTATCATACTAAGCATACCAGACAATCTATGAGCAGAAACATACATCTACAACAAACAACATGCTACAAATGGACCACCAATAGCTACAAATCACAGATCTAAGCATGATTCAACACAAGCACAAGGTTCAACTTCAAACTCTACTACCAATCTAGCCTGCCACATGCTTGAACATCTAGACCTACCACAAATTGCAACCGCGGCATAGCAACCAGCCATATCAGCTCAAAGATCAGACCACTAATCAACCATGCATCTAGATCAAACCCTAGCTGCAGCTCAGATCTAGCTAGAAGGAACAGAGTGAAAGGGGGATTGAACTCACAGAGGCCATGGCTGCAGCTTGAGGACGAGGGGGGCGGTGGTGGAAGATGAACGTCGACCGGTGAAGGAGCTCCGGCGCCGTGGACCGCCGCCCGATGAAGATGCGCCGCTTACCTGCTCGTCGGTGCCGATGCGCTTCGGCGGGAAGGTGCGAACGGAGGAAGAATGATGGCGAGAGTTGGGGCGGTGAGGGAGGGGCTAAATAGGGGTTGGAGCGGCGGGAGGTGAGCCGAAATCCTCTCGCCGATTTTTCGGCGACGCGGGCGAGCTCGCGCCATCTCCCCTGCTCGCACGAGGGGAGAAGCGCGTCGCCCTCCCCTGCCTCGCCCGAGACAGGCTCGCGAACTACTGCCGAATCCTGCGTTTCCCCTGGGCCTGGTCTGCAGGTACTTTAAGTTTCGTGCGATGCGGGCCGCACAGTGAATGCAGGAAACCAAACAGGCCAAATTCTTCCCGCTCGGGCCAGGCTGGGCCTAATGCGGACAACCAAACACGCCCCAAATCCCTCTCTACCAAACGAGGCCTCATTTATGTTCACTTACATTTGAGCCTATTACTATTCGAGCGAGCGAGCGAGCGTGCGGGTAATCGGACTGCATGCTTCTCTCGTTACTTCTCCGCCGGCAGAGTTAAACCAGACAGTACCGATGTGATCACAATCCACAAACAACAGCATGCTATGTTGATTTTCATTTCAGCAGCAACGAGGTGTTGTTATTCTTCAGTTATCTTCAGCTACTGTAGCCTACAACTACGCTTCTTCTTCTTCTTCGAGCGATCGGCGGCCCCGGCCAGCGAGACAATGTGAGTCATACCCTGTAAACCATGCCGACCTCGATGAGGGAGGTGTGGGGAATGCCGAGCACGACGGCGGGCCTCCGCGAGTTGCGCCGGAGGAACCCGTACACAACGTTGACGGCGAACTTCTTCACGGCCGAGGACGACTCGTGCGCGAACACGCAGGTGTGCCCGATCATGTACGACACCCCGGCCTCCCGCTCCTCCAGCAGCTCCCTCACCTCCGACATCGTCTCCTCCCGCCTCCACGCCGCCGGCAGCTCCTCGAACCGCACCTTCTTGGCGCCGCCGCCGGCGTAGTACTCGATCTCGCCGGAGCTCATCGACGCCAGCGCGTCCACGACGGCCTGGCTGGGCGCGGCCGGGATGACCGACATCTCGCCGGACCCGGTGCTGCACCGCTCGCCGTCGCCGTCCGCCTGCTGCAGCTGGAGGAACTCCAGGACCTTCACCAGCAGCTGGTCCTCGAAGTTGAAGTGGTCCCACCGGCCCTCCTTGTACCCGTACCGGACCACGCAGCGGAACATCCGGTGCTCCGGCCGCCCGATCCTGCCCACCAGGAACCGCTCCTCCGGCGGCACCTTGGGCACGGTCAGCGTCTGCAGCGACACGAAGACGAGCACCCGGTGGAACGCCGGGAAGTTGGTGACGAAGTGCGCGAACATGGGGGGCACGCCGGCGACGGAGTCCGAGTAGACGAAGCCGACCCCCGGGACGCGCACGAGGCCCATGCCGGAGCTGAGGCCGATGAAGTGGTCCAGGCACACCTTGTTCTGCAGCTCGTACTCCTGCTTCTTGGCCGTGCCGTAGTGCCACGCGGACATGACCAGCAGCGTGGCCAGGGAGAGCAGCAGCGGCAGCCAGCCGCCGTGGGGCACCTTGGCCAGGCACGCGGAGAGGTAGAGCAGCTCCATGGACCCGAAGCCGGCGGCGAAGAGCGCCGCCCACAGCACGGACCGGTTCCACACCGTGGTGATCACCAGGAACATCAGGCACGTCGTCGCGAACATCACCAAGATCTCGGAAGCCGATGGTGACGGCGAGGCAGAGGGACATGAGGGTCCAGTTCACCTCCGGGATGTAGATCTGGCCGTGGACATGGCTGGACGTGTGCACCACCTTGATGCGCGGGAAGCAGCCCAGGGCCCTGCACTGGCTTATGATGGAGAAGGTGGCGGAGATGATCGCTTGGCTCCCGACGGCGGTGGCCAGTGTCGCGATGAACAGAACAGGCCAGAACACACGGTCTGAATTTCCAGCAAAAATAACACAAACAAGAGAGGGAAAGTTCAGTCAAATTTAGAACGAGATAGGAAATATATAACAATTTGTCTAATTCACATCTAAATATTTTTTAAGGATGTCATATCTAAGCTCCTACGAATATAATGCAGCAATAAGAAACAAGAAAACTAGAAAAAGAAAACCACAAACAGAGTGGACATCAGCTTAGATGTGACATAACTATGTCATATCTAAATGTGTCCTGGATAGACCCAATATATAAAGCATGCTGCATGCATGCCCATGGGTAAAAAAACATGCTAAATATGACGTCTACATTTTTTGGTCAGTTGAGATTTTCTAAGTATTGATTTTTTGGTAAGTTGAGATTTTCTAAGTATCAACTTGATTTTTTGGTCTTCTGACTGAACTGATTTTTTGGTCAGTTCAGTCACATCTAAACATGCTGAACTGATTTTTTTTATCCCTAAAAAAACTGATTTTTAATGGGTATTGATTTTTTTAATAGGTATTCACTAAACTGAACATACACATGATAAACTAGGTGAAAAATAAACTGCACTTTTCACTAAATTGTGGACCCCTCCTTCACATCAAGATCTTCTGCAAGGTAATAGATGTTGGACCGATGATCGCCTTGGTCACCATGGCCTCCTGCACAACACGATATGTCCCTTTGTGCGCCTAAGAGCCTGAAACGATCTAACACCTTCTCGTGAGCTACTCCTTTTCGCGGCAGGTTTGACATGAAGTGCTCACATGCATGGTGACGTGTCAATCCCCCACGACATGCTTACACCGAGCATCGCCTCTCTCACCGTTCTCACCGCTTGGTGGCTTTGGAAGCAACAGAACGGATGTGTCTTCAATGGGGAACGCCCCTTCGTCGTGCGCACTGTGCACAAGAACCAGGATGAAACTCTCATGTGGGCACGAGTTGGCGCAAAAGGTTTAGCCATATTACTCTTGAGACGTAACCCTTATTAGCCTTGGGATGGTAGCGACTCTCTCTGTGCCCGACAACTAGCTCATGCCATTTCTTGTGTATGTGCTTCCAACTTGCTCTTCTATCAATGCAAAGATACGCTAAACTTTTGCATATTCGTGAAAGAAAATTCTTTTCACTAAATTGTAATTTTTCAAATCAACTGGGACTTCAAAGAAATCTCAATCGATTTAGAATTAGCAACTCAAAAAGTGTCGGTTTCACTCTTCACCAAACTGAAGTTGCACTTTTCGAAAAATCGATTGGGACTAGAGAAAATCTCGATTGGTTGATATTTAGCAAAACTGCTTGTGCAAAGGCATCTGGGTCTTAATCGATTAAGATTTGTTTTAAGTCTCAGCCAATTTAGAAAATGTACAACTTTAGTTTATTTTTCTAAAGGAGAATTACACCTAGCCTCTGCATCTAGTGATGCACAGAGCCATTTTATTGGAAGAACTAGCATCAAAGTACGTAGTTCAACACGTGTTTGTAAGCAAACTTGAAAGAAAAAAAAAATGCCACAACCGACGAAAATAGGACCAGATAACTAAAAACGTATTTTATAATTGGACCTCATACCGGTTGTATGTATCCCGGTGCAACTTGCATTCTTTAAGACAGAGTTGCTTTTCACAATTTGTTGAGATTTAAAGCAAAATATTTTTTGCAAAGGCCCGTCTATGTATCAATTAACCGAGATTTTATTAAACTTTCTAGAAAAGGTGAATGTATCTAGGCTCCAGTGAGCTACTTCATGGGTGACCCTACCAAAAATGGTAAACCTACGTTCTTTCCTTCCTAAACTAATCAGCCCCCCCCCCCCCCCCCCACACACACACACCCTCTCTCCTCCCACCCTGTATTTCGCGGTGTGGGCCTGGGCCTTTTTCTCTTCTAACCAAATCAGCCAAGTCAGCTCGTTCGTAACTTAAAAAAGGGGCAGCCCGGTGCATGTAACTCTCGCTTGCGCAGAGTCTGAGGAAGGGTCCGACCACT
The DNA here is from genome assembly GCA_963921465.1 of Triticum timopheevii. Classification (NCBI taxonomy): domain Eukaryota; kingdom Viridiplantae; phylum Streptophyta; class Magnoliopsida; order Poales; family Poaceae; genus Triticum; species Triticum timopheevii. The sequence continues at coordinate 597,141,211 of OY997274.1, forward strand.
TTAGGTCTATAGTTTGCAACCTTTTCCTACATTTCTGTAAGAGGCTATTTCCATGATTTGAACTAGTGACCTCATGGTCACAAGGCAGCAACTTTACTTCAGCTCATTCGTAACTTACGTAAGAAATTTTATGTAGGTGTAGCAAAGCTCGTGACCCTACCTAGGGTAAATTCTATATGTAGTATGCCGATCAATTATTACTAGTGACACATTTTTGGTAGTGTGGTGTTAGGGCTAGTGAGCCTGATGCTAAGGGTTGTGAACGTTTCCTCGTCCAAAGCTGACGCAATTGGTGCGTTAGGTGGTAGGGGGTTTCTCAAAAAACAGGGGTCGGTAACGAGCGGTGGCATGCTCGAAAGTTGACTTTGTTGTTGCGTCGGGCAGCTAGGGATTGTCTCTCTCTAGGTAATAGGGGTCGGTAAAGGGCGGTGCCCAACTCCAAACCTGATGTCCTTGCTATGTCGGGTAGTAGGGGTTTCTATCTAGATAATAGGGTCATTAAGGAATTGTGCCCTACTTCAAAGCTGATGATGATGTAGCGTCACATAGCGGTCTTTTTTCCACTCTAGACATTAGGGGCCGGTAAGGTAGAAGATGGTTGTCATCATAATTGGTGTATACCAGTCTTGCCTTCAGTGCTTGAATAAAGCGATGAGAGTATTGTGTGGTTGCATGAGTACCACGTCGGTGTGAAAACACTTGATAGATCTACTAATGGCAACGTATGTGTGCCAATCCCTTATAGAAGGAGTAGCCGTGGAGCTCCAACTTTGGGGGGAAAACCATGGTTTAGCCTTCGTTGATTGGACCCATCAGTGTCACTGTCACATATGAGAATTGCCCTCATGAAGGTGTTGTCCCGGAGCAATGATTTCCACGTCGCCACACTAGATCTAGTATCTCGTGCGAACGTATGACCTTTCATTCTCCCCGGCGACACGGTTACGCTGGAAGAATAAGAAGCAAGCCACCACAAGCAGGTGGTGGTATTTTCGTCGAAGCTAACCCAACAAAATATTTCGTTTGTCATAGTTTCCCTTTTGTAGGCATGTCTGTTTTGGATGTTGTTAGCAGATTATGGTTATGTACATCATACGATGTAGAAGCAAGGAGGCATATCTTCGTTCCCCGCAAAAAAAAGGAGGCATACCTTCCTTTTATCCACAAAGAAATGAGTACACCACGATAATGGTAACACATATATGTCTTTTTTGGGTAAAAAAAATGATGATAGCAAAATGAAATGGAATTCTTGCATCAAAATATGCCGAACCATTAATTGGCACCTCACCTGGAAGAGCTTTGTAAAAGCTGCTCTGGAGATCCTCCCTATGTTTCGACAGATAGGCGGCCTCCCCCATGTAGGCCAGAACTAAGCAAGGATACACAACTATCGTGAACCCGAGCTGCCATGACAAAGCAACGAAACAAATCACAGTAAAACAGTGTTCAAAAAAAGAATCACGGCAAAGATGCTTTCAGACACTCAAATGAATGAAAAAGGCCGTGCCCATTTCATACTAGTACTAGATAATGGGGAACTTACCCTCAGTGAAAGCTTGGAGAAATGCCCGAGGTCAGCAAACATTGCTTCAGCACCTGGAATTCCGTAGCCGGCCGTAAGTAATCATGCATGATTCGTCCTGGAGGATAAAGAAAATGTGCGATGAAAGCAAACCTGTGATGCAGAGCACGATCCCTCCCAGCGAGCTCCACCCGTCCCTGCCGGCCTTCCTGAAGAAGTTGTAGATGTAGTACGGGGACAGCGCGCGGACGACGGTCGGGTTCCACCTGAAAATGTTGTAGATCCCGATGCCGCCGATGCAGGCGAGCCAGGAGAGCAGGATCGGCGCGAAGAGGAACCCGACGCGGCGCGTCCCGTAGTGCTGCAGCGCGAAGAGCCCCACCAGCACGACGCACGCGAGCAGCACCGTGTAATCTGCAACCCAGAATCATCGATCAGTTGCACCTTCAGAAAGACAGCGTCCCAGCTGGGTGCGTGCTTACTTTCGTGTAGCTCTGGGAACTTGATCCTGAGGCCGGAGACTGCTGACAGCACTACAGAAAATCATACAAGTTCAGGGAAGAACATTTTGCTGGGTGCAAGAGATCAACAAGGTTTCGTCGTCGGTTCACCTGACATGGTCGGGGTGAGGACGCCGTCGCCGATGACCATGCTGGTGCCCATGAGGACGAACAGCAGCAGCACGACGCGCAGCGAGTGGTGCTTCTCGAAGAACCCTCTGATGGCCAGGCTGCTCCGCGTCTCCTTGCAGGGCTCGTCCTGGTTGTAGGACGACACGGAGCCGTGGCCGGCGTGCAAGCTGTTGAGAAGCCCCATCCTGGAGCGCCTGCACATCAGGGAGTACAGTGCGAACGTGCCACCTGCACATCACAATATATTTTGCCAAAAAATATGTATCAAATACTTGCACAAAAATACCTACTTCCCCAATCCATCCATATTAACTGTATTTGTACTAAATCAGCGACAATTAATATTGATAGGAGATGGTATTAAATTTACATTTTGAATGAGTATCCCGACAGCAACAGCATGAGCGTTTCCTTTTTCAGGTCATTAAAGAAAAAGCATTCCCTTGTCTCAAGCATGCGTATTTGATACCAGGGGCTGAGCCTTGTGGTGACCAAACTGGGCCATGGCCCATCCTTTTCTCTGGATTCTCTTTCAGGATTTGGTGAAGATTTGGCCCAATGACAAAAGATGGCCCACTAAGCAAGCTATTGACATGTTTTGTTGTAAGCTCCACCACTTCCTCCTTTTTGAAAAAAATACACATTTTTAGGTAGGTAATGAAAAAGAACTCCTCCAACCCGAACACGTGTACTAGTATATGTTGGACTGCACTACCGCGCGGTGCACACATAGTTAGCCGGTCATGTCATTATCACGGTGAACATGCATCCAAATGCACATTGCGCATAGCAACAAATCGATGCAACGCTGCAGAGTTCGCGCGCGCGATGACATGTCAGTGCAACCGTACGCGCCGTATAACTCCTGATAATTTTAGATAGTGGAAGAGAGAATCCCGAGTCCCGACACGAACACGCCTACCTTCTCCGTTGTCGTCTGCGCCGAGGACGAGGATGATGTACTTGAGGAGCGGTACGAGGGTGAGGCTCCAGAAAACCAACGATAGCACGCCGAGGATCTCTTCATCCTCCTCGTGGAGACGCAACTTCCCGGAGAAGGTGTTCTTGTACACGTAGACGGGTGATATGCAAAGATCGCCGTAAACGACGCCAAAGCTCTGGTACGCCAGCAGAAGCGTTCCTTTTTGCCATCCCTGCGTAGGCACAGATAGATAAGGACATGTCTAATCAATCAATTAATTACCACAAAAGTTATTATACCAAGCAACTTGAGTTACGAATGAATATGTGTAATCGGTTGAAATCATTGGTCAAAATAGTTGAAACTGAAACCAAGCTAGAAAGGGAAGCTTTAAATGGGTAGGAGAACGTAGCTTCACCTCAGATAGAGAAGTCTGAGCTAAGACCAAACCGATGTGTCCATTTTGACCATAAATGGTGATCTGATCTGACAGGGAAACAAAACCTTTGCTTGTGGCAAGCGACGCATGCTTCCAAGAAATGGACATGGACCGGGGACTTGACAAGGCTGATTTAGACACAAGAAGGAAAAGTGCATACTTTACTATGTAGAAGAAGTAGAATCTATGGCATGCAAATTAATTCCTACGCAGAATAACCACTCCAGAATTCAGGAGTAGACCAGGTCAGTTTTGAAGTCCAATTTTAGAAATATTTCAGCCACAACTGTGATCGATGAAATTAAGTTAAATTTCATTGATTTTTGCATTTGGTCAAAGGACCAAAACGTTCATTCAAATTTTTTTAATCTAATATTTTATTTGAATTTTTGTGTACTATTGAAATGGCTGAAATATTTTGACCGAAAGGTAAGTATCTCAGTGTCTACTGAAATGATTGATACTCAGTGAGTTTTATCAACATCTCACTGAAAATGAAAACCATCGAACCATCAAAAAACAGCTCCCGTAAAATACCCCCGATCAGAGCATTAATTCCTCAAGGAAACCTGTGCAAAATCGAGATGATCCCTGGCCTAGCTAGTAATTACACGCAGACAAATTTTCCATGTACAGTAAAAGTAACTTCACAAGTGAGAAAGGAGGAGCCATGCACGCCGCAAACATTTTCCTTTCTTGGAGGAGGAGCCATGCTGATGCTGGGAACTAGACAGAGTATCTATCCTTTCTTCTTTCTTCTTTTTTTTGCGGGGTGAGTATCTATCCTTTCTCCAGATACACACACCTGTTTCTCTGTGTGTGAATATACTCGAGAAAAGAATTAAATAGGGACTGCACTAGAGCTACAGGATAGAAAAAAAAGAAGATCCAAGCAAGAGCAAGCGGTGGGAGTATTCCAGGAACAAGGCCCCGAGAAAATGCAATTGATTGAGCAACGCAACCCCAGGCACACGAGAACAAACTAATTAATTACCCAAGAACTCTCAACAAATCTAGGAAGGAGTCGAGCATACTTACCCAAGAATTCTTCTTCCTTGGCTGCACGGTGGCGCCCTCCACATCCATCGCGAAAACCCGCCGCTCCTGCCGGCGTCTGCGGCCTAAACCCGGCGGCCGGGAGACGGGCCAAGAATCCCGCGGTTCTCCGGTGGTCGACCGGCTGGCCGGCCTTGCTCTCCCACGGTTAGATGGCGGGATGGTGCGGATCGGTCCGGCCCCTTGGTTAATTTCTGCGTGGGCTGGAGGTTTGTTGGTCGATCTGTCCGTGCGTGCAAGTGCAACCACTGGGTGATGCGACGGAGGAGGAGGAGCAAGGAGATGGAGAGTGGGAGACGGAGGGAGGAAGGAGAGAAGCAGTTAAGGCGGAGGGAAAACGTGGATGGCTTCACAAAAAGATGAGGGCTGGAGAGAGAAGGCGCCAAATGCTTAGGACCTCTTTTTTTTTCCTCTTCTCCCTCGCACAGTCGCGCGTATGCATGACGCACGCGTGAACAGATTTGTGTATTTGTACCTGACTGCCCGAGGTCCGTTTCCAAGAGTGGAAAAAATGATTGGCAAAATTGTGGTGATTCTGGCACATCAGTCGTACCAGCCGTTATAGAGATGTTTGACAGAGAATAGGTTAATTAAATTCTTCTATGTTTTCCCTGTCCGCCATGTATTTGTAAGAAAAGAAACTAACCTAATTTCGTGCCATATTCAGTGGTGAAAGTCCTCAAAAATTGGCGGATCGGACAGAATTCAAATCATGACTTTGGATTTTAAAAACCCAATGTGATTTTCTTAAAAAAAATCTGGTTGAACTTCAGCATGTCGTTTATGCATTTGTTCACATGAAGAGCTTAGTACCAGCAGTGGCGGATTAACAGTCAGCTAGCCCTGCTGCCTCGCGTGCCTCCGTGATTCCCCTCGACCCTCTGCCCTCCCAATTTCTACTTGTTGCCAGTCGTCTGCCTCGCTGGTGACTCGCCGTCGTCGTATATCTAGGATGCCCAGGAAGCCACGAGTCGCTCGCCCAACAGCGGCACCACACTATCGCGGCCGCGTAGGCCACCGTCCAGGCTCTGTGCCAGCCGCCAGCCAGCAGTCGCTCAGTCCGTAACAGTCATGTTTCAAAATTTGTCCACATATGCTTTTCCATTCCCTAATATTTTAAATTCTGATTGCACTGGATTCATTACTCCTTAGGGTTTGTTGTGCTTATATTGGTTGCTTCATCTGAAGTATCCATGGGCAAAATGTAATTTTCATTGTCGAATTGTTGAAGGGTGAAGAGGACCATAGGCGTTGCTTCTCTTTTTTGGAAATATGTTGCAAAGAAGGCTATTCTGCATGTGTTTTAGTTCAAAGAACAAATTAGGATGGGCCACCCTGTTTCAAAATCCTAGATTCGCCACTGCTTAGTACCTGCTAAATTTCTGAATGAGATGTAACAGTCTAGTGTTTTGGTTCTTCTTCCATTGCTTTTCGTGTTGAAAAAAGTTTCTTGTGATTTTTCTTTTGCAGCCCTGTCTTTGATGTAGCAAGCAACAACCTATATCCGATATGCAGATATGTCCATTTTGTATCTGTAACTTCTTTCAACCTCGCCGACGATGGCATAAGATATATATGTGACATATAACAAATTTAGAACTAGTGTTATTCTTAATGTTACAGATACACATTGCGTCATTGACTATGCTTCGTCCGGCCATGGAGGTACTACCTCTGTCCGGGTTTATCGGGGCCCTTCATATTTTGGGTCAAACTTTGACAATATATAGACTACTAAAATATAAAATGTATGCTTTAAAAGATTATACTGTTGGATTTGTATTTGAAAGAGCTTTCTGACAATATAATTTTTGTTACATATACTTTACATTTTGTTAGTTAAAATTTTAAGTCAAACTGTAGCCCAAAATAAAAGGGCCTAATAAACCCGGACGGAGGGAGTAGAAGACTACATTATTGCGTCATTGACTATGCTTCGTCCGACCATGGAGATAGGAGACTACACTAATGTAATATACTCTCCCTTAATCACATTTAATGGTCTTGTCCAATGTTCCTTCATGTCTAAGCATTAAATCTTGACATCCAGACCCGTTCACATTGGTCTATCCAATGTTCCTACATACTCATGGGTGGCATAATCATAACTTCAAGAAACAACTAATGCATATTATCGCTAAAGGCACACCCATTGCTTCACACAAGCACACATTAGAAGTATACATGTACATCGAAGCCAAAAAACTGACCTACTATGTGCATTTAAAGCTTACTTTTACGAGATAGTATCTATAAATGATAAGATGGATATATTTCATCACTATCCAACAAAAATCTTTATGAGATATGCCTTGCAAACGAAGGAGATATCTTTCACAACTAAACTTGTGTCTTATTAATTTTATATTATCCCACACTATAGAACAACATCTGGACCTAGGTCGTGGACCACCAATGCACAAACACTAGTTCAAGTCCATAGATCTTGTATATTTTCTACTGAACTGCACCCACAATTCTAAATGAAAGGAGTGGGATTAAAGAAGAATTTTCCTGCCCGTGAAAAGGCTTTCAAGATAAAGAGACATCACCTTGCCTATGAGATATTCGTGCTAGCTTTCCTGCCTAGTAAGTGAAATCATGTCCTCACGATTCACCACTTCGGCAAAAAGTCTTTTTATATGAAAATATGACATGATAAATATTTCATATAGACATCCCCACCCCCTAGCTAGGAGGAAGCTTGATATGCACTCATGTACGAGTAGATGAACGAGAGCATATGTTGCTTGATATTGAAAATCAGTATACCTCCACTTCTGTGTAAACCCCAAATGAGGAAGTACTAGCTACTGAAGATTAACTCATGGAATCATCACAATGAAATCGCACATTACATGAAGTAATCAATTAAATGGTATTAGATTGTGAAGCAGCATGCGATGAAGAATACTTCCCAATATGAAAGCACTCTGCGTGAAATATCGAAGTTACTACGAAATCACTTTGTTCCAAACATAATGAATCACTCTGCACTCGAAGTCTTAAAGCGAAAGAGGATTAGAATTCTTAGTGTAGTGGTATGTTTTTATTATCCTCTCCCAGTTGGACCGATAAATATGAAAAAAAATAGATTACTTTATTTGGAGCTTCCACAAGTTTTATAGAGTAGTCTACCGGTCATATCCATAATGATTACCATGATGAGCATGTAAATAAATATATTTCTTGGCTAGCAATGGGTTATTTGACTTTACTATTTTCTATGTTCTTTCGATTGGCATTGGGTTGTTGCAATTGCTAGACTCCACCAAAGTCTTAGCTCCCTATATCTCTTTCTCACATAGCACACAATGTTACACCCCCTTAACAACGACAATCATGACAACAAATAGGTAAAAGTCAAGATTGACTGGAAAAAAGTCCCATGGTTGATTCTTGTTGATCCCAAAAGTGGACAAAAGGAGGGGTGGTCAACCCCGGAAAATTGGCTTAACACCTCCATGAGTAAAATATGTATAACTATCAACACGTTTGATCTTCACATGGATTATTTTTAAGTTTGCTATCTTTATAGCTTATGTTATCGATAAAGTTTGCAATTGCAGTTCGACTATGCTAGAAATTAACATGAATGGACCAAAGCAGGACTCCTCATTTAACCTTTTACATGTTCTTCATGGATTGAGCGTTTGTCATGCCATGTATATCTAATGTGCATTATTAACTATGACATTCAATTCCAAAATTGTAAATTTATGGATATGTGAGTATGCCAGATGAGGATAAAAGTCAATATTTTGTGACTAGGTTGATCCTACTCGGCACAAAACCAATTTGGTGAGTTCTCCATGAATTGTCTATGTCTAACAACCGCATAATAGTTGACCCTTTTGGAACTGATTTCCCCCTTATTACCAAATGCATAGGAATCTACACATCCATTTAAGTAGTAATCCAACATCATAGAAAATCCTTATTTATAATGGATATTTCTCATTTCATATATTTCAACCAAGTAATAGGTCAATATTATCTTTACTATTATTGGGGAGTTTGCGGTCGTGATGGTAGGTTTGATGTTTGTATGTTCGTCCATCTCCTCTTCTTACAAAGCCACGTCTTTCAGTAACTCAATCAAATCAAATCAAATCTTAGCAAGACCTCAACTAAATCAAAATTTTCCTTTCTTTCCCTTACCCTTGCCCAAATCAAATCAAATCTTACCAAAATCTCAATTAAATCAAAACATTCCTTGCCTTTAGTAACCATACTCAAATCAAATCAAATCTTACCAAAATCTATAATATGATGGATGTGAGGTATGTTGAACCACTAGACTATGCCCCCATTGCAACGCAAGGACAATTAGATAGTTGCATATGAATGCCCAGTTTGATTTAGTTTGTGACGGCCATATTTCCATAAATATTGGTATGAGAAATACTAAGATCTAAATCACCTAAAATAGACAAGGATGGATGTAGAAACAAACCTTTTTTGAAAAGGGGCGCTTTATTACGTAAAAAGTTTAAGCATTACACCCGGCCTCTGCATAACTAAGATGCACACAGCCAAACAGAGTCCTCTTGTACAAACAAAAAATAAAAGGCGGAATACAAAGAAACATGTAGAGTCCGTATAACGCCTAAAGCGAAGGTGGGTCAATCCTAAGATCATGATGCCACCCATGTTGGGTAAAAGTATCCCTCGCTATATCCTCCAATCGTGTACACACCTCCGTAAATAGGTCTCAATTCTCCACACGTTGTAGAGAGGACCATAAACGAAGAGTCCCGGTACATCTGTAGATAACCGGCATTAGAGAAGTACTTTTATCGTTAAAACTCTTATCATTTCTACATAGCCAAAGCGACCAAAAAACCTCAAGCGCTCCCACCCTAAGAAGAGTTCTAAACCTGTGATCAATCCCATGTAACCAGTTCCCAAATACATTAGCAACACTATAAGGAGGATACAAGCTAGAAGCTATCTGGATGACTAACCATATAGACCGAGCCAATTTGCATTGAAAGAATAAATATTTTATTGTCTCATCATGATGAAAAAAACACATTGCGGATATCCATGCCAATTCCTCTTGATAAGATTATCTTTAGTAAGAATGGCTCTGCGACGAAGATACCATGCAAATATTTTATTCTTAAGAGGTATCTTCATCTTCTAGATCTTCTTGTTATTAATTATCAACTGGCACCTCATACTGGATTAACGTTCTATACATAGACTCCACTGAGAATTGTCCATTCCGATGTAGGTTCCATCGAAATACATCAGACCCATATGACCCATGTAGAAACAAACCTGGAAGCACAACCATTTGTCAGCGTATTATTCATGACCTATTTTTCAATAAAGCGGTAGAGGCATTTCATCATACATTAGGTTCTCGTCCATAAGCTTAGCTCAAAAACTCGTGTAATCTCAAGGAAGATGATTGTATTGATTGTATGTCATTGTCCTATTCGCTTCTCACATGACTTGGTGTTGAAGACTCCACTATTATCACATCTCTTAGTGAAAGCATGTAGTTCTCTTCATGACCGGGGCTTGGAGAAAAAAACGTGTCTTGTCGAAGTCACGCCAATGACGCAAGTGCAATGATGAACTAAGAACGAGAAGACGCAAAGGAACTAGAAGGACTTCTGGATGTTCTCACCGCACATACGCATACACAAAGATTTTGAAACTCGATGGTGGTATACCCTGTATGGTTCTTAATTATAGTAGTTCCCTTTTTTTAATATGTGTCCCACATGGACTATAATGTTTATACTGAACTTGTTTACTTACTCATAACTAATCATGCCATCAAATGCTTGTTAATTTTTACTTTCCATGTAGCTGTAGCATTTTACATTACAAAATACATACAAGAATTATTTTGAGATATCAAAAGTATCTTCTTTTTACGATGGACTTTGACCCTCAATCTACGAACACCAAATGTATCATGTTAAGAAATTAATTTATGCTCGTTATTTTACTATGGTGTGTTGTGTGTGTCCTTATTCAGATTATACTTATATATACACGTGATAACTCAGAAGAGTGTTCCAGAGAGTATAACTCGACAGAGGTTTGTAGAGTACAAAAATATGAGTTTAGGCGTAATTAGGGATACAGAAGTACACATTCACATGCCCAGGTAGTACATATGCTAGTACAGAACGCGGTAAAGCACACAAGCAAAACTGCGAAACAGGAAGGAAAATGAGCGAAACCAGGAGAAAAATGAAAACAAAAAACAAATTTCCACCTGACAAACCATCCTCCTGGGCGGAGTTCTCCGCGTCCAATTGCTTGCTCCACGTTCGAACCTTACTGCAGGTTGACCTCCCATGAATCACTTCTTTTAAAACACTTTATTTACTTATTCTGCTGAGATCGCCTTACACAATAAGCTCCATGGAAGTTGGCATGTCCATCTCAAGCAAGAAAATTAATTAGACATGGTTACACTAACACATCATGTCATTCTTTCTAGCAGCCTTGAACAACAACAAAAAGAAAAAAAAAACAAGGAACGGTACAGACGTCCATGTCGTCCTTGATCTGCAAGTGCCCACAGAAGGGTTGCTGTTGGTAGTACACACCGCACATCTCTCCAACCAATTAGGGCTAGCTTGACAAGATGAGCGTCCACACCTGTTCCCACTTCACCGTTGCCTTTGCCTGCATATACATCGATCCGTCCTTGTCAACAACGACGGTTAGCTGATATATGCAGGTTGTACCTACAGCAGTAGACCTACCTATGATCGGATCATATCTAGTTTTTCTTTTTTGTGGGATCATATTCTACTTGATCGTATATACCAAGGGTATCAAGAAGGACATAATGAGATCGGATCTTGGTGGTTCTGCTAATCAAGTTCATTCTCTTAATTGCATAATAGTCAAGAAGTTTTTTTTTTGCAAGAAGTTCACTATAAATTGCTCAAAATGGACACCGATTGCCTTTTCAGGGCTTGGCTAATTATTCTCATGCGTTGATGCAATACGTAGGTATACGACCATCACTTTCTAATAGCTTAGTAGCATTGTTGATTTTCCTGGGTTGACTATATATAAATGGGTTACGCTGAAAGGGAAACGCAAGTTAGCTGATTGATTGGTCCAGAGATTTTACTTGGTTTCAACAAAACCAGCAGGCCCTCTTTATTTAAGTAGCATCTATGTAGAGCAAGCTATCGTTGACAGTATGTACGACACGGCAGCCTTTTGCCACATCATGGCTGCCCATTTATGTGATTCGAGGTGATTTTCTTCCTTTTTTTGTCTACCTAAACACGCATACGATAACTTGTAAGCGTTGATCTTGTATAAACAATGCTGAAACGTCTTCACAATATTAATCCATTGTTGCACACGTGCATACAAGAAATTAGCGCTGAGCTTCATGTTAGCTTCCTACGCTTTTTTTAACTTCGAGGATAAGTTTTAGACGTTGAGGTTAAACATAGCAACGTTACAGAAAATTCGCATTCGGTCGTGGAACGCGACACCCGTGTTTATAAAATTTGGAAAGAGGAAAGGGACATGTACACATGTGTAAGGACGTGGCTGCGTTGCCTACCATATATATACGTGCGTACCATCGTCTTCGAACCATGGACGAGCATGTCGTCGACCATCCAGAACTTGGACTTGCCCAATAACAACGACGGGGACTCCTCGATCAGAAGCCAAAGGACATGACGGCGATGTGAATGAAGCTGAAATGTCACTGAAGATCTGCAAACTTCCATTGCGCTATACCAAAATGTAATACTCTCGAAACAGGCTTTCATCAAAATGTAATACAAACGGTTGTTATTTAGGATCTGCAGCTCACATGAAGCAACATAAAATTCAGAGTACAGTTTGAGTAGCCAACAATCTCTTGGGCAGTAATCTTTATGCAGTTATATGCAAGTTATATCAATTAGAAACATTGAAGGGCTACATTTTGCTATGCATCAGGCGTGCTTTTTATGAAAGTTAACAGATGAGCGATGGTAACACAAGCCCTCTCATCTTGGGTTGACAATCAATGAAACGTGAAATGCAAGCTAGTAATTTATTGGCCTAGATTTTTCAATTTTCAACAAAGGCAACAACAAGCGTTCATGGTTTTCTTACAGAGTACAGAACATTTCACAGCGATAGCTTTCCTGTTGCCTGTGTTAAAAACAGCAACGGTTATTCTGCCTTTCAAGTTTCAAAGCAATGAAATGTCCAAGAGGTTAACATTTGATTTGTCGGGGACTTTCTCTCAAAAGAGAGGTGAGCCACCCTTTAAAAATTAGAGTATGCTGCACATGTGTGGCGTGCACACGGTATTCTTTAGTAAAAGGCGAAAGAATAGTTCGCTCTGTGCCCACCACGCAGCTGCTTGAGCTTGATCGGGAGCGGGTGCCGGCCTATATGTAGCGGAATGGCGGGCGTAGCTCCTCGTGCGCGAGCGGTGGGGGACTATTTGCCTCTGCCCCTTTGGGACCCATGGGCCTGCGTATTCACCGGTAACTAAAGCCTGTTGACCTGGCATTCAGCCTTGCAGCCCATGAATCATGGCCCATTAACGATATGCTCTCAGGCTCTCCATTTCCTTCCTCCGATTTCTCAGGCAACATTTTAGTTAAAATAAATAATCTAAATTTTTTTAAAATCACGTCAATACATATGAAAATCTCGAAAATATACAAATCTATAAGACATATGCAGAGTGTACCTACAGCAATAGAGCTAGCTAGCGATGGATCATGTCCTAGTTGATCGTACATACAAAGGGCATCAAGAAAAGACAAAAATGACATCTGGTCGAGTGTCTGAGAAGGTTTTTATATGCTTAATCTAGGTGTGAAAACATGGCTCGAGGAAAAGTGGACATCGATTGCCGTTTTGGAGCTTGGCTATTTTTTCTGAAGTGCTGATGAGATGTATACGGATATGATCATCACTCTTGTTAATTTGCCATAGCTATTGTTGACTTTCTTGGGTTTGACACTGAAAGGGAACTGCAAGCTGCTGCTACTTGATTAGTTCAGAGATTTTGGTTCCAACAACGGCGACACGCCTCTTTCATTCAAGGAGCAAACATCAAACTAATTTTGGTTTGTCCATTCATGTGAACCAAAAATGATTTTCCTTTCTATTTACTTTCTACCAAACACACATATAATAACTTGCAGGCTTTGTGCTTTTGCAGACATGCATAAAGAAATATTCTTAAATCATATTCCATTGTCGAATGTGTATCACAAGTCAGTTCTAAGCTTAATGTTAGATCCCCACACTCCTTTTTTACTTCTGACGAGGATACATTTCAAAATCCAACGTTAAACGTAGCGGCAACATTACAGAAAATTCATGTTTGGTGATGGATCGCGACTTCGACGTTTCCGAAATCTGGAAGGAGGAACTGAACATGTACGCATGAGCAAGGATATATGTGGCTGCCCTGCCTACCATATATGCTTCTTTCTTGTTCCTCTCATGGAGGAGCATGTCGTCTTTCATCCAGAACCTGCACTTACTCAGTCCCAGACGACAACGGCGCCTCAACCGGAAACCAAAGAGCACAGCAGTCGCAACTCAGATGAACGAAGCAACATAATATCAAATTACAAGTTAAGCAGCCGATGATTTGTAAGGGGGGCTTTCTCAGTCTCAGGCACTGATCTTTATGCAGTCATATGCAAGTTCTGTTTTATACCGAGGTAAACTGGACAATACAGAGGGCTAAAAGGTTACATTGTGTTGTATATCCTAATCCTATGCATTTTGCAAGTTTGTATTTCAACGTTGGCCTCCCGAGCATCGCTTATATCAGAATCCTTAAACCAACCTTTTTTTTTCGAAAAGGGGGGTCACCCCGGCCTCTGCATCAGAACGATGCATACGGCCCTCTTATTAAAACAAAGAAATAGGTTCCAACAAGGTCTTAAAAGTCTCAAAGTGCAAAAAAAGGTTCACACAGAGTCAAAAAGGCTAGAACAACAAACTAGCCAGAAAAGGAACGCCACAACCGGCTGGCAAAAGATATCCTTAAACCAACCTAACTGAACAAAACCCACAAGCAAGAAGATGTTTTCCAAGCCCTTTGGAGCAATGTTGTGTTCAGAAAAAAACGGGGTCTTCTAACAGAAGAAAGAATGTTGTGATTGAAGCAACAGTGACAATGTTCTGCTAACAACATTCCTGTTTACAGCATGCCACGAGTAATTAGTAGAATAAAAAAAGTGACATTCTATTCACCCGAAGTATTTTGCCATTAGAAAACACCTATCTAGCTAGCTGAAGGAAATGATTTGACATGTTATACCGTCAGTGAAAATGGATAGTTTGCTAGCTCTCTGTCAACTGTCAATAAGATGGTTAGACTTCCCCAAAACTGCAACCTGAAGGTACAAGTTTAAGCTGCATGACATTGATCTTGTGTTTTACTAAATGGTTACAGTATCTTCACTCAACCAATGCACGAAACTAACCAAACACACAGAGATAGCACCGTCCAGATTCCAGAACCATTCTTATACAGATTAAGTACATACTACAGAAAGTTCAGTGGAACTGTGAATAACTTATCTAAGAGAGAAAACCCAACTTGCCTAAATACTGAACCACCAATGTTATAAACTTAAAAGCACGCAGACATCAGCGCACTCCACTTAGAAAAGCTGAGAACCAAAAAGCAGACATACCTAGCCAGTTGATCCATAGCATGTCCTATCAAAGATCCCACTCATGTAAAGGCACCAGCAATCCGTTATTGATGTCACGTGTGCAAAGATTGTAACTCTGAGTACAGTGGGGCATATGCCAGATATGGTGACTGGCCATGTCCAATTCCAAGAAGGCGGATATGATCGGATCGCTGATTATCCATATTATACCACATGAATGTTTTCTCGGCCCCCGCAGTGAAGAAGATGACATTACATTTGGATGAATCGCAAGCCAATCAAAATCAGTATCGAGGTCATCAACAATTACCCCTCCTTGAAAAAGGTATGAAACTTCAGCGCCCATTGTTTGTTGTCATAGTTCTCGAGAACGTAAACTACTAGTTCAAGAAGATTATCATCGTTACTGAAACCGGCATAATGCAAGCGGCCCTGTGAATGCTGAATAAAGCTAAAACATAGATACTCATTACCAAGGACATCGATGTTCATCCATGTTTCCCCATCGGTGCCCACCGCGGCTAACCCAGGGTTCAACCCGGCGTCGACCGAGTGAAAATGCAAATAGCCGTTAAGAAAGACAGTTTCCCAATGAGGACCGGCGAGCCTGACATCCTCGCCGCGTCCCTTCTCCTTATGTACCCATCTCCCGGTTTCCGACGAATACACGCCCACCCCGGTGATCGGCTTATCCGGGTAGCAGCCTGCACCCACCAGCAACATGAACACATGGAAGTGGGACGACACGGCCGGATCGAAACCCAAACGCGCCGTGCCTAGGCTGTCAACCAGGCGGCTGTGGCTGGGGCCATCCGGCAACGCGACCCACTGCTCCGTGACGGGGTTGCACACGACGTAGCGGAAATCGTCGTCAACCGGGGCAGAGACGCCCTACCGGCGGAAGAGGAGGAGGCCGTTGCAACTGTCCAAGAGATCGATTTGCCGGTGGCTGGGCAGGAAGGCGAAAGAGAGGTAGATCAGCGGGCGGGCCGGGGACCCCGAGGCGTTGAAGAAGTGGAGGGCTGACCGCGGGAAGCGCTCCTCGCTGGTGGTGGTGCAGAAGAAGCCGGCCAGGGACTGGGGCAGCATCCGGGAGAGGCGCGGCCAGCGTTTGCAGACGCACTTGCCCCTGGACGGGACGCGCGAGATGGTCTCGAGACTCTCGACCAGGAGGTCGTCCGTCAGGCTTCGGTCGTCGTCGTGCCGTCGTGGGATGGAGTGGAAGATCTGCAGACAGAAATTGATGGCAGGGCAGGGCGTTAGTGAAGGTGAAAGGGGGTGGGAGGGGGCGGGTGGGCTGCGATGACCGATGCCGCTGCGGGTCAGGGTGGACACGGTCCGAGCCGGTCCGGTCCCGGTCCGAGCCTGCGTTTGGACCGGCCGCCGTCGGTCCGAGCCGGACCGGTCCGAGCAGCCGAGCGGTCCTGTTTTCAGGGACCGGACCGGCGGCGACGAAGCCCGGGCTGGACCGACTGGACCGAGCGGACCGGGAACAACCAGCAGCGTCAATGTGTGCGGGTGCAGCGGCGAGGTGGGCGATCGTGCGTGAGTGATGTGATGAAGTCGAGGAGCGATACTGACGAACTGAATCTTCTGAAACCGACGAACTGAATTTTCTGAAAGTTTGACAGCACCTGTGTTTAACTGACGAACCGTGTGCATGTGTGAGCACGTCCACGTCTTGACTCAGTTTCAGTTAGTTAGATTAGGCCGTGTGGGAGGTCGTGGGATAGCACGATTTCTCATGCAGCGGCAACATAGCTGCGTACGGGTGGACGCGAGACGGCACGGCCGTGATACTCGTTCCTGGCTTTTCTTTCGTTCCTTTTAGTTGTAATGTTTTGACCCGCAGCTCGATTCATGGCATGATTTCAGCTCATGCAGCCGCAATACCCGCAGGAATTGGTGCCACCGTTGGGTTTGAGGCCATGTTCGAGAACTCCAGAACGGCGGCAGTTCATGCACGACCGTGATGGCGACCGGCGGCAAGAGGATACGGCGCACGGGGAGGAGAGGAAGGAAGGGGAGGGGAACCTCGGGGACATGGTGGTTCACCGTGGGGCTGCCGGTGGCTGCGACGACGACGAACGGCGACGGTGGTGACTGCGTTTTCTCGGTCCGACCGAGCGGCTCGGTTAAAGCCCGGACCGGACCGACATTTTCTCGGGCCCAATATTGCAGCCCGGACCGACCAGTTTTGCTACCGGTCCTGGACCGTCCGGTCCGGTCCTGAACGGGCCACGAGCGGGCCCAAAACCCGCTCGTTCCGTCCAGCCTGAGCTGCGAGTACCTCACACGAGTTGAAGCGCCGCCTTCCTCCCACCGGGGAGAGCGATCCGCGGGGATGGACATGCCCGGCGGAAGAATACGGCCGCGGCGGCGGGGCCGTCGAGCGGAAGGGGAGGGGATTTGCCGCTCCTAGATCTCAGAGTAAAAACGGTCACTGTTAGGGACCTAAATCAAAAAATCACCGGTTTAATTATTATTTTCCGCAAAAGCCATCAGGTTTCCTACCGTTTGCAGAAAACAGCTAGGCCCTTTTTATAAGAAGGCCATCATGACTAGCTCTATTAAAACTTTATTAAAATTAAACAATGTTTACATCATCAACGAGCTTACTGAAAACACAGTCAGGAGGCGGGTTTATTACAGAAAAAAATAGCTAGCACATGAGCTACTTGATTACAGGAGCGATAACAATGCTTAAAAATGACCTTCCCAATCAAGGAACTAGTATCCACACATTCTGCGAATATTGCCGCCGTTGAGTCCCACCATCTAGTTTGACTATTACAAAAGTTAATAACTTATAAGGAGGCTGATTCCGCTTCCACCCGATTGAATCCGAGAGAATTAGCAAATACTAGACCGTTTCTCATTGCCAAAGCTTTTGTAGTGATGACATCTGCAGTGAAAGGGATAAAGTTGCATTGTACCGCCACAAAGTTTCCTCTAACATCACGTAGTATGGCCCTTGTAGCCCCCGCACTTTCATCTGGGTAAAAAGCTGCTTCAACATTCAGTTTAATAAAACAAGGGTCTGGCTTACTCCAGGTTGCTTCAGGGGAGCTAGGGGTCGGTGCTTGATGATGCCCTCTGATGATTGCTCGCAATGGATAACACTGAGAGTGTCCATCCCATTGGGGTGGAACCGATTCATCATGCGTTATTTGTCTTCTGAGCCACCATAGGTACCAATCTCCCACGGTTATAACCTGTTTAAAGTTCAATGATGGATGCATAGCTACTTGTTGATCCCGCAGCGAGAGTATATATTCAAAGATAGTCGAACCTGATCTGTCAACATGTATCGCTTGGTCAATGATATGAGTTAACCGCAGATGGGACTACAAGGATCGTGCATTAGTGCATAGGAATAGTAGATGTCGGATATCCTCGGCACCTTGATGACAGATGGGCATGCACCATTTGAACCAACATGCCTATTAGTAAGGATGACAGCGAGGCCCCTTTGGATGCAAAGTATTTTCAAAGTATCTCTACTTCTAAAGAGAAAGTTGGTAGGTCCATACCCGTGATTTTTTCTGCCTCTCCCTCTAAGTCGATTTTTATCTCTTCCATCAGAAAACCAGACCTCACCAAAAATTGTATGTCGCCGCTCTTTCAGTTACACATTAATTTTTCGCCATAGAAAAGTGATGCGTCTTCATTTGGATTCCAAAGAAGAAAGCGCCTTGATTTGGATTCCAAAAACAAAAAAGCGCCTTGATTTCCTTTAAAAAACAAAGAAACACCTTAATTTCTCTTCGAAAAAGGGAGGCGCGTTGATTTGCCTTCCAAAAACAAAGAAGCGCCTGCGACCATGCCGTCCCTCTGAACCTGGAGTGATAGCGCCGTCCTGCGTGCTCCGCCCAACTCCCTACCATGGAGACATCTCGAGGAAAGACCTCAGACTACTGCGGGGCCGCAACGGCAACACCATCAACTGGTATATGTCTACCGGCTAGCTCCTCCATACCCCTCGCCTCCCCTACTTCTATCTGCCTCCTCTCCCTGCCACTACTAGATCCACTGATCAAATCAAATCACGTCTTATAATAAGAAGAAATCTTTCTCGGTATCAATCCCCTTGCCCCTCATTCTTTGAGAATCAGAAGGATCCTTTTCAAGTTCCTCGTCCACCCCCTGACGGATGCACATCTACATGTGGATGGCGAGCTATCATGGAGGCCACGCGTGCCCGATCTGGGGCAGCAAGGAGGATTAGGCAGCGGTGATGGATGAACACGTGCTCATCACACTCCAAAAATGGAGCCCCACCGACGGCGCGATGGGAGAGCTACGACCCATCCATGGGTGTGGGAACGCAGATCGGCGTCATCATCCTGCACAAGACCATGGTCAACGCGCCGAGCAGGAGTCACCATTCGTCTTCGTCGGGAAAGTAAAGCGGTTCACCTTTCCTCTTTCTTATCAGATTCATTTTATGGTTCTTCCAGTGTTAAAGAAAATGGATATGTTGGGTTGTAAAAAGTAGTGCATGGATCCGTTGGGTTGTAAAATGGTTCTTTCAGTGTTAAATGAATTTCTTCGACAGATAAGCAAAGCGATCCACTATGGACTCATCTATGCATGGGCGTTATAAAAAGAAACTACTTTTTATCAATAATCACACATCAGCGTTGTGTTGTATTGTATGAATTTCCCTTTCTGATTGTTTCAAGGGAACCTTGTAGTTGTACTTTGTGGTTCCTACATGTTTCTGTTGATTTGTTTTCTGTAGAATATGCCCCTATTCACATGTTGTTACGAGGATGTCCATTCTACTACCATCTTCATATGTAGTAGTGGAAATAAAATTAGAGAATGATGTAGCTTCTTTACTCCTTATTTCTTAATTGAGATGCATTTCTTCATGTGAACACCAGGGTTTGGTGAGTGGTAACACGAGGATGAAGCGACAAGCTCGGTAATCCCTCTGTGCCCCCAGGGCGCGCCTACTGAGCTTTTCATGTCCTCGTGGCTCTTCTGGTCCTTTTGTCCATAAAAAACCATCGTAAATTTTCAGCCCAATCCAAAAACTTCTATTTCTGCACATAAAAAACCACCACGGTAGTTCTGCTAAAAACAACGTCAGTTGGGGTTAGTTCCATTTAAATTATACAAAAGTGCACCAAAACCTCTAAAAAGATTTGTAAACATGACATGAACACTTCATAAATAATAAATACGTTGGAGACGTACATATCACGCCCCACAACTAGGGATTGATACACACAAGAAAGAGATTATGATGCAGATTACTTTGGGTTTAATTTATTGCCTAACTTTTTTGGCAATAATCATCTCTATCATTGTATATCCGCAAGTTACAATTAACTTCAAAACACATAACGAGAACTCTTAATAGACTTCTTAACAAACTTGTATACATTAGGCAAACCTTCTACGGAGCTAAAACCTTACCATAATCAAGTCCTAAACTCGTAATTTACATTCTCGAGGATCAGGTTCACACATTTTGTCATGTTGATTAGGTAAGTGGCACATATATACTAATCTTTTTTCTTTCTTCATAACTCATCTTTACATTAAATGTATATCCTTTTGATGCCACATTCAATATACTACAACTAACATTAGTCTTGAGTACTAGCGGAACTAACAATGTTATCATGCCAATGTATGAAAACATTTTAGTGAGATAATTCTCATACTATCATTTTCAAATACATTTTGTTAGATTAAACTTTTTTTGTTGTAACAATATTCATTTTGAAAATTCCTTTTGAGATGTTTAATAATATATTTTATACAATGGATTGGACCATAAATCTAAGCAGACCAAATGAATAATATTATTCCAAAAAATAGTTTACATCCTTCACATATTATAGTGTGTATATATGTGTCCTTGTCCACAATACATTTAGATATTTATAGAGCTTGGTAGAGTGTTATGTGTATCGGTCTAGCAATTAAATGATAAGATTACATCACATAGGTTTTAAGAGTGCAAAACTAACAAATTTAAGTGTAACCAACAGAAAATTTCAACCGTGTGCAAAGTGTAAACAAGTAGTTTGTCCTTAAATCATCCTTCATTCGTGTTTGTTGATGGTGCTTTTTTTGGTCTAATTTACCGGCTAATCATGGGTACATCACAATGCATGCGTTGTACTTAGAGATAGAAATCATACCGTCCTTAACATACACGAGTATATATAATTCAAATTATGCATATTCTAATATTTACGCATCTGTTTTTTATACGATTCTCTCCAGAAAATGCTAGTATAGTAATATTTAAGTTGTATAACTATCAAATATTACTAGTAATATGCCTCTCTCTAAAAGATTTATGTATTCACGAGCTAATTTAAAAAATCATACAACAAGCCAGAAAAATTATACATGTACTAGTGGGATATATTGAACTAAAAGAGCGCCTCTGCAATTCTATTGTGAAAGTCCCATCAAATTACAAGTAAAACTACCGTGGAAAATTCTGACATGTCGCTGGTATCAGAGCATCCATAGTGTGGTCTTTTTCCATCTCTAAGCTTGTCTCTAAGGTCTTGGAGGCTGACGCTATACATTGTAGTCCTCGCCTCTAACACAAAAATCCGGCGTCACCTCTAAGGTAAGAGGCAACCTCCGTTCACTTAAATTTTTTCAAAAGAATCAACTCTTTGCATGGCTGGGTTCTCTCACGAATGTGAGCAGCTCTAAAGTCATGGAGGAATTACTTGTTTACTGGTCCCAGCTTAGAGGCACTAGTAAATGCTATACACTACGTCATTTCCAGCTGAGCTTAGAGGCTTCGCGTGGGTCCAGGCTTAGAGGCAACGCCGCCTCCAACACACTGTTGATGCCCTCAAACTCTTTCTAACATGCCTAACCGAACAAAACCCACAAGCAAAGAGGATGGCCTCGTAACCCTCTGGAGCAAATGTTGTGTTGGAAAGAAATCTAGAAAAGAATAAATATATCATGATGATTAGCTATTTAAAGCATGCCTTAAGTGATTACCATCAATGTAAAGGAATGTGACACTATTCATACAAGATGTTTTACCTTCAGAAAGAAAACACACATCCAGCTGTGAAGGGAGATGATATATCGTCAGCAAATAAATGATGGTTTATTATGTCTATGTCAATTGTCAATAAGATGCTTATACACCCCCAAACTACAGATCAAAGATATAAGTTTAAACTGCATGGCATCTATCATGACTTTTACTAAATGGTCATAGCACCTTCGCTCAAACAGTGCACGAAATTAACTGAATTAAGTGGAGGTAGCAGTGTCCAAAACCATTCTTATACAGAACAAGTACATACTACAACAAAAAGTTTAGAAGTCAGGCCGAGGAGGATGAGGAACACGTCTCATTAATTCTGGATAGAAACAGACGTCCAATATAAAGACCCGGCGTAAAAGATGGACGGTTTAGAAAAGGAACTAGTAGGCGCTTTGGTTGAATATATGGGCCGTGGGATGAAAGATGTATCGATGGCTGCCGAGTGGTCTGATTAAAACCTGGTAACTGCCGGACCTACGAGAAGAAGTGTTTCCAATTTATTAAGGGGTTCATTGAGGCCAACTGCAAACCTTAATTAAGGCATCTATTTTCACTGGTGGGGCACATTAATATCAGTAACGTAGGCCAACCGCAAGACATACTTTTACCCCGTGAAGGGCATTGTGGGTCCGTAGCAGCATATCTTTGATCGTGCAGATTAAATTGATGAGTTTGGATTGCCTCTCACTCACCACTTTACAGATTCACATATCTGTCTCATTTCTTTCTCTTCCTCAATTGAATGCACACCAAATCAGGAACTCAATGACAATGGAGCGGATGGATATATATACACTACCACCCCCCTCGTCCTCAACTACTCTACTAGGCAGCATATATAGCACGAGATGGTCTTTCTTTTTTCCTCTCTCATCTCTTGTACTCAAACACAACACATTTAGGAATGAGAGGCCTCGGGAAGAAAGGAGGAACCGAAAGCATGCCTGGCAACCGTGCTCGAGAACCAAATCGACGCCCGACACTACAAGAACGATACTTCTAGTCTATTTTAGCTCTGTCTATATTTGGATGTGTTTCTTGTTCATTTCTGTTGAGCTACTATAATACCTTCCAACAAATCTCGCTGAGTGTCGAGGAGATTATGAAAGGGAAAGCCCCGATGACAGCCGGCGCGCTTATACAACGGCCCCCATCTGTGACACATGCACCACGTAAACCATGGTCTTCTCCACAAGCGCATGAGGTGGCATTGTCAGTAGATGGTTCCTTCGATCCTTCTGACGGATCAGCTGGCTCTGGTATGATTCTTAGAGACAAGACCGGGGCTATTATCTTTGCATCCTACCGCAAACTGTTCCACTGCAATGAAGCTCTCGAGGCAGAACTACAAGCTATGATGGAAAGGTAAGGCTAGCGGTAGAGCATTCTCAAGCCACGATCCTACTTCAGTCTGATTATGCGGTGGCTCTCAAGATGCTTGGGATGTCTCATTGGACAGGTCGGCGTATGGGCATCTGGTGTCGGACATCAAGAGGTATCTGAATGATAGGGTGGTTATTCATGTTAAAATTCTTAAAGAGCAGAATAGGGTTGCACATTGTTTAGCGAATTTTGGTAGAAGTGGTGATAGCAGAGCATGTTGGCTGGGCCATTCACCCCCATGCATTAGCAAGTTATTCGCTGAAGATTGTAACTCTATTACTCTGGAATAAAATACCTTATGATTCTCCGTAAAAAAGAAAAGAAAAAGAAAAGCAATGCTCTAATGATGTCCCTGGGGCAGAAGTAGAAGCTCGGATGGTTCTAGGATAGTAACCGATTTCCTACCTGTACGAGTTCCTTGAAATGGACGAGAGTTGGTGGATTAATCACACTACTAGAATCGAGTTATGGTTCTAGAATACTAGCTTGTTATGTCTCGGTCAATTGTCAATTGTCAGGCCTGTACAACGCACGTAAAAAAAACGATTTTCAAAGATTGATTTTTCAGCGTGTTTCACAGCTTGAGGGAAAGGGATTGAGAGTTTATAGAAGGGAGTTTGTTTGGGGATCGACCGACGGCCGGACAGGTGCTTTACCCTCGTGCCTCCATCGGCTAAAAGAAAGGACCCATCTCCTATAGCAGCCACATCCCCGCCGGCGATTTGGTCAGTATATCACCATGGACGGCAGTTGACGTCAGGCGCCGGTGATGCCCACCGCGTGCGAGCTTTTCCACGCGCACCGCGACGATTTTCACCACCGCCCAGTCGGTCATGGCCACCCAACCTTACCTTTACCAGTTCACGGCCTCACCCTCATTTTCTCTGCTCCCCGAAACGCGTCGTGCTCCACCTTGCAGAGAAGCGCAAGCAACCTCCCTGTTTCCTCGGTCGCCCTCGCTCACCGTGCCGCGTCCAGCGTCCCCTCGTCCCCGATGTCGCCGGACCTGCCGAAACCGCCCTGCCACGGCAGCGATGACGACGACGACTGCCCCTCTCCTCCATCCTCCGATGGCAGCCGGCGCCTGGTCACCCCGCTCGTGGTCACCGCGTTCGTCCTCGTCTTCCTGTCTCTCGCGTCCCTCTCCATCTACTGCCTCATCCGTCGCAGGAGGCGCCGGCGCCGGCAGCAGTCCCTTCTCGCCGCCGGGGCTGCCAACCCCGGCGTCCAGGGCGACGGCCCCGCCCCCGAGATGGCTGGCGCAGAGACCGCGACCGACGTCGAAAGGGGCGCTCCGAACCCAGAGGATGAAGAGGTCGTGCACCACGCGTGGCACATCCGCACCGTCGGGCTCGACGAGAAGGCGATCGAGTCCATCGCGCTCACGAGGTACCGCGCCGGCGCGGGGACGCTTGGCGGCGGCGCCGCCGACTGCTCCGTCTGCCTCGGCGAGTTCCTGGACGGCGAGCTCCTCCGACTGCTCCCCAAGTGCGGCCACGCGTTCCACGTCCCCTGCATCGGCACCTGGCTCCGCGCCCACGTCAACTGCCCGCTCTGCCGCGCCGAGGTCGTCGTCTTGGACTCCGCTGCCACCGGCGGTTCGGATCCACCTGCCGACGACGCTCAACAAGTTCCCAGCATCACCGATACCTTGAATCACGAGCGGCCGGGTCCAGCTCAACAACGGCCGAACGAGCAGCAAGAGCTGCGCGTGCAGATCGACCGGTGCAACCGGTCGAGGTCGCCGGAGCCACCGCGCAGGAGGATGCAGACTTTTCGCCGCGTAGCTTCCATGGACTCGTCGGTGGTGTCCGCCGGGGCCGGGCTGGTTCCGGAAGACAAGCGGAGCAGTACAGAAAACCAGGGGAACGGCGAGGCGCCATCGGGCTCTGGACGTTTGCGGTATTTGTCCGGCGGTGG
The DNA here is from genome assembly GCA_963921465.1 of Triticum timopheevii. NCBI lineage: Eukaryota > Viridiplantae > Streptophyta > Magnoliopsida > Poales > Poaceae > Triticum > Triticum timopheevii. The sequence continues at coordinate 597,166,785 of OY997274.1, forward strand.
TCGGCGGTCTCTCCTCTCGCGACATCGCCGCACGAGCAGCTCCATGCTTCCGTCTTGACCGCCCGGAAATATTCCATGGGTCGCGTGAGCCCGTACGCTCTTGAGATTGAGCAGTGCCAGTGCTATGGTCGTGTACACAAGTTGCAAACTCAAAACTCAGTTATAGCCGAATCATGTGAAATTCAGATGTAATGTCGGAACTCTATTTTTTCAGAGAGACTGATGGTCTGCTACCACAGTTTCATAGTCGTCTATGGTATTGCTTGGTGGGTTTTAGGGTCGACAATGCTACACCTTTCTTGACAATCATCTCATCCTTTATTCATTCATGACGATCGTGGCATCGGTTACAATAAAAAGAATTGCCGCCTCAGGTGCGGATTCTAATCAGAAGATCGGAGTAGAAAACCTAGCAATCCTAGCTAGTTCATCAGCGACCTTATTTCTCTCTCTATTAGAATGTTCAATAGACCACATGGTTTTTTTTCTTTCTTGATTTCGAAAATGCTACACCTAGGTAAACCTACTTACTAACAAATCTTGTATGGCTGTGCATTTGCCGTCGGCGGACATTGGAGGCACTTCTGTAATGCACGGCCAATCTGCCATGCACTCCCTCTATAGTCTGTACTAGCTCACCCGGCCGCGGTCATGTGGTGCAGTCACAGTTGTCCGTTCATCACATATTCCGGCAAGGTCCGATATGTATGTCCTAAGACTTATGATGGAAGTTCCTATTCGGCGCTTTAGGCAAATCGACATGGTTTGCTTCTTGGTCTACCCAATCAAGGTTAGACCTCGCTCTATCAACCATTGCTTTAAATATTATCATGTTATTTCCTTTTTCATTGATACCATCATTACAAATCGAGGACCTACAATCCATTGAAACCTCTTTTTTTTTTCTTCTGTTTTTAACGATCACAAAACTACACGTTGTGGTATGTTACGAACCACTGGCTTCCTAGTCGTTGGAATATTGCGTCAACCGCCCCGCCATCCCGACGTGATTTGAGAAGAAAACATCTTCTCCTTTCTTTTCTTATTTTTTCTCTCTTCTTTTTTTCTATTTTCTTTTATCTTTAATCTTTTTTCTTGTTCCTTTTTCTGCCACGGTTTTGTTTGGATTTTTTATTCTTTTTAACTTTCTATTTTTTTGCTAAATTTAATGATTTTTTTTCAAAATTGATGAAACTTTCTGAAAATGGATAAACTTGTCTTCAAAAACTTTTCTTTAAAATCAATGAACATTGTTTCAAAATTGATGATTTTTTTTGAAATTGATGAACTTTTTTAGCAAAATCGAGGAACATTTTTTCACTCAATGATTTTGTTTTGAATTTTGTGAACTTTTCTCAAATTTGATGAACTTGTTTCAAGATTGATGAACCTTTTCTTTTAAAACTCTTGAACATTTTTCAGATTTTAATGAATTTTTTTCTAGATGGATGAACTTTTCAATGGCTTCGTGAAATCCACAAACTCTTTTCAAATGCATGTATGTTCTTTTAATCTATGTACTTTTGTAAAACTCGTGACCTTTTTTGAAATTCATAGACTGTTTTCCGTTTCGGAATTTTTTATATCCATATTTGTTTTTCGAAGTCAATCGAGCCACTGCGCAGGAGGATGCAGAGTTTTCGCCGCATAGCTTTTTTTTTAGGGGTGCCGCATAGCTTCTATGTACGCGTCGGTGGGGTCCGCCCGGGCCGGGCTGGTTCCTGAAGACAAGCGGAGCAGTATAGAAAAACCAGAGGAACGGCGAGGTGCCATCGGCTTGAGGTATTTGTCCGGCGGTGGTGGGTGGTCTCTCCTCTCGCGGCATCACGGCACGAGCAGCTCCATGCTTCCGTCTTGACTGCCCGGAAATACTCCATGGGTCGCGTGAGCCCGTGTACGTTCTTGAGCTGGAGCAGCGTCAGTGCTAGTTACCACTATTAAGGAAAAGCCTATACACAAAATCTTACCAGTAGCGCTCCTCAAAATACGACGCTACTGCTATTTAGCAGCAGCGCGTGATAGCGCTACTGCTATAATTGCCATGACCTCCCCCCCCCCCCCCCCTCCCCCCCGGCTAGTTATAGCAGTAGCACCCTATAATGAACCGCGCTACTGCTATGGAAGTTAGTAGCAGCGCGCTTCGAAGAAAACCGCTACTGCTAAGATCAGCCCACAAGTTTAGTCCCACCTCGCTCTGTGAACAAGGTGTTTACCACCTTAAATATGTTATTTCTGAAACTATCACAACCAGTTGGTCTTCACTGAACTCTATGTGTAAAATTTGTGGCCGCAATATGAGTCCTCTCCGGTTCCTACCGGAGATGACTCATATTGACAATTCAGATTGTACACAAAAAGATCATTGATGGCCAATGTATTTTTGCATTGACGTATTTTTGTATAGTTACACTTAGCAGTACCGGTTTATATGCAAAGCGCTACTGCTATTCAGATTAGCTGTAGCGCGTTTTGGCAAACGCGCTACAATTATCCCTACCTTACCCCCACGCGCACGACCGACCCTCTCTCTCACTCTCGCCCGCGTGCCGATAACCGTCGTTGTGCGTCGTCGCCGCCGCCGCCGCCTTCGTCCGTCCGCCGCCGAGGTACTCCCCTCCTTCCGTCCCTCCTCCCTCCTCCTCGCACATCCTCCCTCCGCCTACGGCCGCCCCTCCCTCCTCCGCGGCCCTCCTCCCTCCGCCTGCGACCGCCCCTCCTCCCTCCTCCGCCGGCAGCCCTCCTCCCACCGCCCTCGACCTCACCGCCGCCACCCGAGCCCACCCAGCACCGCCGCCTCCCGATCCCGATCCCGCCCTCGCCGCCCCTAGCTACCTCTCTGTCGCCCCCACCCCCTGCCACTAGTTAGTACTAGATTTAGTAGTAGTAGATGTTAATTTAGGGTTCATAGCTAGTACTAGATGTTGCTTACTTAGTACTAGACTTTTAGTAGTAGTAGATGTTAATTACTAGTAGTGATGGTACTAGTTAATTAACTAGGGCAGTATGATTAATAGTAGTTGTAGTTGAACTACTTTAGTTGTAGTTGAACTAGTTTAGTAAGTAAATTAATAAACTAGTTGAACTACCAGAATTAATAGAACTAATGTATTTTTAGTAAGATAATTAATATAACTAGTTGAACTACTTTATTTTTAGAAAGAACTAGTTTTTTTTTCTATTTATAGTAAGTTTATATTTAGTAAGGACTAGTTAAATTAATAAAACTAGTTGAACATGTCATATTTGTTGTTATTTTTTAGTTTAAGCAATTATTCGGGATGTATTAGTGATAACTTATACGGTTTCAGGTGACCACCGTCGTCCCCGTCACCGACCCCCTCCGACATCCTCGCCGTCGTCCCAGTCACCGACCTCCTCCGACATCGAGGTGAGACCAACCAAATATCCTTGTATATCTTGTGTTGTTGCTCACACTACGGGAAACAGCTAATTTGCCGTCAGGAGACGTCTTTGCCGTCAGCTTTTCGTCGGGCAAGACGGCAAAGAAAGATTTGCTGTCATCACCAGACGGCAAAGAAAAAATGACGGCAAAATATACTTCGCCGTCTGTGAAAAAAACACAGACGGCAAAGAGAGCACTTTGCCATCTGCGAAACAAATCACACATGGCAAAGAATCTTTGCCGTCAGTTTTTGTTTTCACAGACGGCAAAGATTCTTTGCCGTCTTCATTTTTATTAGCAGGCGGCAAACCGGGCTCTTTTCCGTCTGTGTTTTTTTCCCAGACGGCAAAGAAGAAACACAAGACGCGGATTGATCACATGGATCGATGACATGGCGTGATCCACTCCACTCATCCCCGGCTCCCTACAGCGCCTCACCCCACGCCCCACGCGCCCCCACCACTCTCTCTCTCCCTTATCCTCCCGCACCCACCCACCACGATCTCTCTCTCCCTTATCCTCCCGCACCCACCCTCATCATGATCTCTCTCCCTTCTCTGCACTCGATCCACAGCAAGCCGGCGACCTTTCCTCTCAACCCCCGGCGCCGCCGGCCCCTGCTCCGGCCGCTTCCTCTCAGCCCCCGGCGCCGCCGACCCCTGCCCCATCCCCCGTCGCCCCTGCCGGCTTCTACGCCCCGTCCCCCGTCGCGCGCCGTCCGCCTCCGCGGCGCCACCAGAGCCCGCCTTCGCCCCTCCGCGCGACCGGAGCCCGCCTCCGCCTCGGCCTCCGCCGGGCCACCGGAGCCCGCCTCCGCCTCGACCTCCACCGCACCACCAGCCTGCCTCTGCCTCGACCTCCGCCGCACCACCGGGGCCCGCCTCCGCCTCGGCCTCCGCCGGGCCACCGGAGCCCTCCTCCGCCTCGACCTCCGCCGCACCACCAGCCTGCCTCTGCCTCGACCTCCGCCGCACCACCGGGGCCCGCCTCCGCCTCGGCCTCCACCGCGCCATCGGAGCCCGCCTCCGCCCATGCCACCGGCCGCGCAACCGGCCACACGCCGCCCTCCTCATCCACGCGCCCGCGTCCGCCCACCTTCGCCTGCGTCCGCGAGCGCCGTCCGCCCGCTGGAGCCCACCTCCGCCCTCGCCACTGGCCGACGCCGGCGCTGGCGCCACCAGATCGAGCGCATCCCGCAGTGGCCTACACAGATAGAGGAGCGGCAGATCGAGAAGCGCTTGTTCGTCTCCACCAGATCGAAGTCGCGGTGGATCCAGAAGATAATCATCTGTAATATTGCCGTGTATTGTGATGTAGACATGCAGTACTCCGTATTGTATAATGTGTATTGTGTATAATCTAGTGTGGTATATCTTGTGGGTTTTTGTCCATATGGAATGCAAAAAAAAATCGATAATGTGTATTGTATACGAAGATTGGTAGTGGGGTTTCCTTGACCGTGTATTTGATAGCTGATCTCACCTGTGCACTGTAGGTTTATTTTTTATTTGATTAAAAAATATTTCTATGCTGTCTGTGATGTATGAGGTTGACGGCAAAGATGGCCTTTGGCTGACGGCAAAGATGCTTTTGTTTGCCGTCTGTAATTTATTTGGTTGACGGCAAATCTGATGTTTGGCTGACGGCAAAGTCTTTGTCGTCTGTCCGATGAAAAGCTGACGGCAAAGTATTCTTTGCCGGCTAATCTTTGCCGTCAGAGTTTGCCGTCTGCTTCCTGACGGCAAAATCTTTGCCGTCTGGATTTAGGTCTTTGCCGTCTGTAATCCACAGACGGCAAATTAACTGTTTCCTGTAGTGTCAAATAGGATATGTGGTTGCCCAAGTGGCTGTTCATGTTCAGTTTACATCTCCGAGTGGCCTATGTTTTGCCGGAGTGTTAATTAATTTTTGTTCCGGCAAATTTCAGGCGCTCGATATGTCCTTTTTTTAGCAAAGGTCATGCTGGATTTTTTTCGTGAATTCTGGCATGACTTGTGCTAGAATATGTACAAGTTTAATCTTTGAATTATGAACGTAGGAAATGTCGTACTCGGACGACGACAGTCTCCCAGGGGAGTGCAGCTGGTGCCACGACGATCGAGGTATGTGCGACAGGTTCGTTGAGCTGGACGAAGATCAGCGCTTCAGCATTAAGCTCGAGGAGACCTTCGATGTTGAAACGATACGCAACAACGGCAAGTGTTTTTTCGTAATTAAGCATGACTTCAACTATTTCAACGTCTAATTTTCATATTTTACAATTCGACTAGCTTATCCCATGCCATGCAAGACGCTATGTCTTGAAGAGGATGGGTTTTGAAGACCATGAAAATTTTGAAACAAAAAAATACACCTAAGGACCCATCATGATATGGATTTTGAAGTAAATCTGTGCAATGCTCAGAGCGTAACCCATTTTGGTTGCCAAAATTGGGAAGCACTTTGCAAAATGTATGGTTTTTATGAGGATATGATTGTCACCATGCACTACTAAGCGGTCTCTATCGTGCCCTCCGGGACATGCCATAGTAGTAGCGCTGGTTTTTAACCCTCCCTACTACTAAGTTGATAGCAATAGCGCTGGTTTTTAGCACTCGCTACTACTAAGTGGTGCCATAGTAGTAGCGAGGGGTAAAAACCCGCGCTACTACTAAAGGTCCCATTTTCAAACTCTACCCCTTGGATCGCCTTTTCAGTTTAAAAAAATAAAAGAAAATGATGAAAATGTAAAAAAATAAAAGAAAATAAGTTTCCCATGTGATATGTGGTCTAGTTGTTGGGAAAATTTGCAAATATGAATTTCGACTTTATTTGCAAAATCTCTTGAGAATTTGTAAAAATGGGCATAACTTTTGCATACTAACTCGGATGAAAAAGTTTTTTATATGAAAAATCATCTACTCGAAAAGTTACATCCAAATTTAATCGGGGAAACCCCGTTAAACATTTTCAAAATCCTCAAAAACCTAACAAAAAAAAGTTACGGGGCTTTTAAGATCTGGAGGCAAAAAAATTCATCAAATTTCAGTTTTTTTATTTTTGTTAAATCTGGTCAAACTAAGTATTCAAGAATATTAGTGTTACTAAATAATTATTTTAGTTTTTTTGAATTTAGGTCAAATCTGGTCAAACTATGGTCAAATTGTGGTCAAATCTGGTCAAACTATGGTCAAACTGTGGTCAAACTAATTATTCAAGAAATATTAGTGTTACTATTTTTTTTGAACAATAGTTTCAAACTCAAACAGTGAAATGTGTGACTTCATGCTCAAGTTAAATTCCTGAGCTTAATAGGATTGACATCTTACTATTATCAGGAAAACAACAAGTGCAGACTTGGAAACGAGGGAGAATAGAACCCGGAAGTTAAGCGTGCTCAGGCTGGAGTAGTGAGAGGATGGGTGACCGTCTGGGAAGTTAGATGATTTGGAATGATGAGGGGTGATTAGAGATTAAATTGAGCAGCGATGAAGGGTGATTAGAAATTTGAGGTTCAAATAATTCAGAAATTTGAAAATTAGGGAAAAAATCAAAAAAAAATTCAAAAAAAAGTCAGAGATTGGAGATTAGTAGTAGCGCGGGTTTTTACCCACGCTACTACTAAAGGACGTAGTAGTAGCGCGGGTGGCACCGGCCCCCGTGCTACTAATAGGCGCTACTAATAGGCCAAAACCCGCGCTGCTGCTAGGCTTTTCCCTAGTAGTGATGGATCTTGGTGATCCTAACATTGAGCAAGACAATATGAACATTTGGGTCCTTGTTGATACGCTTCCGATTGTACCGCTATATGAGTTTCTCAAACATAGTTATTAACTAATTTATATTGTTTATTTCAAAATAGTTGATAGCTTATTTTCATTGACAGCTTATTTTGATTGTTCAAAGACTGTGCGGAAGATGGTAGATAAAACCCACTACACCGATGGCACCGAATTAACGTATAAGGAGAAAAATCATCCGATCGCATTTTGTACTCTTCTTGAGAATTACAATAACTATTATCGAACTCCTCCAAATTATGGTGAGTACGTGCCACTAGTGCATGTGTTGAACCACGGTAACTTCTCTAGAGATACCCTGATAAGATTTTTTACTATTACGACATCCGTGCATCTTTTGCATACTTCTAAACTAGTACATCATTGCTAACTACGAAGTTATTATTATGTTTTTCAACAGAAACTCCCGATGGATTGTGTGCCTCATCTGATGTCTCTGAATGGCCGCCTCTCAGTTCTGAACATACTGCCAGGTAAATCTAGGGAGCTCACCTGTGCATATCGGATTTCTAAAACCGGTGAACACATGTTCATCAAAGAATGGAAGAAATGTATGGACATTCGCAAGGAGGTTCTTGGAAGTACCATTCATCGAAAGGCAAGAATTGGAGACAGGCTAATCTCAATTCTCCATAATGGAGAGTCAGGGGCTATCTTGTTTTTTGCTATTTTACCTTAGAAAATGTAGTAGGTCTTAATCGAATGTAGTAGATCCTATGAGGTACAATATGTTTATTATGTGGTAATGTGTTAGAGTTGATAATAAGGAGTACTTGTGATTACGACTAGTGACCAATTTGCTATGTGATGTCATTGATGAAAACAATGATCTTGAGGAGGTGTTATATGACAATGATGTATTATGATGATAAGTTGTTAATGATATGATGATGATGATGATATTATTATATCATTGGATGAAAGAACCGCGGATTAGTTTCAAGTGGATGGACATTCACTTGAAACTAGTCCACGGTTCTTTCACCCCGTGATGTAATAACTCATTATGATGTAAAAACAATCTCTAAATTCCTGTTGTATGAAAACTTGTGTAAAGGTGTATGAATACAACATGAAATAAAAAAGAAATAAAATACTAAATAATAATAGTAGCGCGGGAAAGGAGAAGCGCTACTACTAATTACCAGTAGAGCTGTTCTGAAGAAGCGCTACTACTAAGTCAATTTAGCAGTAGCGTGGATCTAGGCGTGCTATTGCTAAGCTTTAGCTGTAGCGCCTTATCAGTAGCGCTCCTTCCCGCGCTACTGATAGGCCTAAAACCCGCGCTGCTGCTAGGCATTTCCCTAGTAGTGTATGCTTCTGTGTACATAAGTTGCATACTCAAAATGGGCGGTTACATGTCAGATATAGCCGAATGATGTGTGAAATTCAGGTGTAATGTCGGAACTTTATTTTTTCAGAGAGACTGATAGTCTGCTGCCACAGTTTCATAGTCGTCTATGGTATTGCTTGCCGGGTTTTAGGGTCGAAAATGCTACACCTTTTTTGACAATCATCTCATCCTTTATTCATTCATGACGATCGTGGCATCGGTTACAATAAATAGAATACAATAAAAAGAATTACCGCCTCATGTGCGGGTTCTAACCAAAAGTTTGGAGTAGAAAACCTAGCAATCCTAGCTAGTTCATGAGCTGCCTTATTTCTCTCTTTACTACAATGTTCAATAGACCACATGTTTCTTTTTCTTGATTTCGGAAATGCTACACCTAGGTAAACCTACTTCCTAACAAACCTCTCCACCACCTGAATTCAAGTGGGTGGCCCCCCTCCTCTAATTTTGTCCAACAGAAAAATGTCATGATCAGTACGTTAATCACGTAAAACTGTTTACGTAGGTGTAGCATTGCTGATTTTAGGGTACACCTTACTATTTCTAAGACCGTGTAATATAAATCATCTCAACGGTTGATTATATGGGTAGTTTTGTCAATTTTTGGTTCGTAATTTATAGGACCCCTCGTTGTGGCCACTCTCGTCTGATTGTGCATTTGCCTTTGCCGGACATTGGAGGCACTTGTCTATAATGTACGACTAATCTGCCATGCATTCCCTCTATAGTATGTACTCGCTCATTCGGGCGCGGTCATGTGGTGCTGTCACAGTTGTCCGTTCATAGCATATTCCGGCAAGATACGATATGCATGTCTGAAGACTTATGATGACAGCTCCTATTCGACGCTTTAGGCAAATGGACATGGTTTGCTTCCTGGTCTACCCAATCAAGGTTAGACATCGCTCTATCAACCATTGCTTTAAAGAGTATTATGTTATTTCTCTTTCATTGATACCATCATTACAAATCGAGGGCCTACAATCCATTGAAATCCCTCTTTTTTTCCTTCTATTTTTAACGTCCAAGAAACTACACGTTGTGGTATGTTACGAACCACTAACCTCCTAGTCGTTGAAATTTTGCGTCAACCACCCCGCCATCCGCACGTGATTTGATCACATGTTCTCCTTTCTTTTCTTCTTTTTTCTCTTTTCCTTTTTTCTTTTATCATTTATCATTTATCTTTTATCTTGCTTCTTTCCCTTCCACGGTTTTGTTTGGGTTTTTTTTATTCTTTTTAACTTTCTATTTTTGTGCTAAATTCAATGAAGTTTTTTTTCAAAATCGATGACCTTTTTCCAAAATCGATGAAACTTTTTGAAAATGGATGGATTTGTCTTCAAAATCGATGATTTTTTTTGAAATCGATGAACTTTTTATCAAAATCGAGGAACATTTTTTCAAATCGATGATTTTGTTTTCAATTTTATGAAAATTTTCCGAATATGATGAATTTTTTTGAAGATTGATGAACTTTTTTTTTCAAATTCTTGAACGTTAAATTGATGATTTTTTTCCAGATGGATGAACTTTTTAACAGTTTCGTGAAATCCACAAACTCTTTTAAAATCCATGTATGTTTTTTTAATCTGAGTACTTCCTTAAAAATCATGACCTTTTTTTAAATTCATGAAATTTTTTCAGTTTCGGAATTTTTTATATCCATATTTGTTTTTCGAAGTCAATCGATCACTAGTTAAACGTTTGGACAGTGAACCGATAGTACGACACAATCACTGCACGGACGAAGAAAAGAGGTGGAGGGAGCGACCAACTCGCTTGCTGGGCCGGCCCACGCGAGGCGGCTGCATGAGCGCCACCAGAGCGAGAGCCATTAGGAGTCCCACGTGTGATGGGCTGCTCACCTACCACTTGGGCGTGCTTGATTGCACGAATTTGGCCCATGCACCTTGGGGATGCAAAATGAGTCGGTTTGGTTACATGGCCTGCATCCTTCCTGGTCTGCACGGTTATTAAAGCCGCCCGCGGCCTGGTTGAAGACCGTTGACCTATACGCCTTGAAGACCGTTGAATTTGGCCTATTGAGTGTCGGTTTTTCCTATTTTCGCGAACCGGCGCACACCTCTGTACCGCGCCAGTTATCGCAACTGGCGCTCGCAGCACAGGCATAGCGGGCCGGCCCAGGACAAAAGGGTGTAGCGCAGAAAAAGGAATCTACTTTCCACAGACATAGGGAGAAACGGGATTTGATCCCTGCCCGCTCACTACAAACAATTTAGGCAATAACCACTAGGCCAACGCCTTCCTATTGTCCGGTGTGAGGAAAATATTCTATTTGACCCTTCTTTTAATAAACCATTAGCATGTAGGAGTAATATATACCCAGTTTGTTATGCGTATTTTTTATGATATAAATAAAAAAGAATTCACAATCAAATAAAAGTGAACTTGAAGAAAGTTCATGAATTTGAAAAGGCTCATACAAAGTGAAAAAAATTTCGTCAATTACAGAAAGATTCACGAATTTAAAAAAACGTTCATCCAATTTGTGAAAAGTTCACAATTTTAAAGTTCATCGATTTTGATAAAAAGTTCATCATTTTTGAAAAAAAGTTCATAGATTTTGAAAAAAAAATCCATCCCATTTGAAAAAAGTTCATCGATTATGCAAAAAGTACACTGGTTTTGAACAAAAAAGTTCATCAATTTTAAAAAGTTCATCGATCTTGAAAAAAAGTTCATCAAATCTGAAAAATAGTTCGCTTATTTGAAAAAACTTCATCGATTTTGAAGAAAGTTCATAGATTTAGAAAAAAGTTCATCAAAAATGAAAAACAAAAGTTAATCCAAAATGAAAAAAAGTTCATCGATTCCAAAAAAAGTTCATCGAATTTGAAAATAAGTTCACAAAGCTTTAAATTTTTTGTCCATTTTAATAAAATAAAGTACGTGAACCAGGAACAATAAAAAAGAAGAAAGGAAGAAAAAGAAACGCGGAAAGATGAAAAGACCAGAAAGATGAATGTATAGACGTGATGTTGGGTGGAGGGGTGGTTGTTGCATTGGCGCACCTAGCAGGAGGTTGCCGGTTCGAGTAGCAGTTTGCACTTCTTCTTTTTTTTGAAAAACAGAAAAAAGTAGATGGGCCGGTCCAGCTCGCAGCGCTGCAGGCGCCAGTTTGCAAAATGAGCTATAACTGGCCTGCAGCGCCAAATAGGAAACGCCTGTGTACACTAGGTATAGTACCGGGCCTGCCCATATTGTTCCCCTTTTTTCTACTATTTTCGTTTTGTTTATAAATACAAATACGTCTTCAAATTCATGATTTTTTTCAATTATGTTGATATTTTTCAATTTCATGATTTTTTCACAAATTTCATGAAATTTTTCCAAATTCACGATTTTTTTTCAGTTTTTGCTATTTTTTTTAAATTTGTGCACTTTTTTTCAAACTCCGTGTTTTGTTTTCAAGTGCTTGTTCTTTTCCAGAAAATGATGAACCTTTTCTAAATTTGTGATTTTTTCTTCAAAATCGCTGAAATTTTTTAAGTCCACGATTTTTATCAAAAAACACCGTGAACTTTTTTTCCAAATAATGAACTTTTTTAATATTCTTGAATTTTTTTGATTTTGCGAACTATTTTCAAATCCATTAGTTTTTTCACCTTTTTGTGATTTTTATTTTTTTTGAAAAGTCAACGTTCTAACTGCTCAATAGGTCAACCGTGACCGAGCATACCAAAGCGTATATGGGGCGAGCGACCACGTCGCACATGGTGCAGGGCCAACCTAGAAAAAGGGGACGCGCGGGCACTGGTTCTCCTAGCCGGTGCTTAAGGCATTGACTAGGTAGTCTCGAGGTTTTTTTGGGTTTTTTGAGATTTTTTCTAATATTTTCTAGAAATCTTTATTGGGGTAAAAATTTGACCAAAAATGGCCCTAAATTTGAATTTTCACTCTAATTTTTTTCCCTACTTGGCAGAACTTGTCTAAACTATCCTAGATTGAATATAAGAGTTGGGTGGAATTTTTGTAGAATTTTTTCCAAATGTTTTGTGGAAACTCTTTATGTCAAAAATTTGACCCAAAATCGCCGAGAGAGATGACATGGCGGATGAGTTGGCACCGGTTAGAATGTTGTTTGGTTAAAACCCAAAATCACCCCACGTTGTTTCTTGTTCGGTTTTGGAAGTTAAGAGTTGTAAATTAGACGTTTTCATAGTTCAGTGTTGTGTTTTAGATTTCCGTGGTAGTTCTTTTTTGGTGATGAAAGACATATACTTGACTTTATAGATAAAGCAAAAGGCACCAAAGCCAGAGTCACAACCACAATAAAAGGGCCTCCTGGCCAAAGAACATAACCACTCAGTTTAATGCTGACACAACATCAGTACAGTTTAAACGGCACGCAGGCCACTACCTACGGGCAAAGAACTTGAAGCAAAGGGGATGTATCTAGATCTAGATGTATTTTAGTTCTAGATATATTTCTTTTTTGTCCATTTTGATGACAAGTATTTTCGAACGGAGGGAGCAGTAAATTTGTTCCTGGTAGCCCAAAGCACCCAACAAACAGCCGAAAATCTAAACCAGTAAATACGTCTAATTTGCCCAGAGATAGTTAGGCTCCCAGCCAAGTTTCTAAGTTCAACAAACGAGTTAGGGTTCCACTGGACCCCATCATCGATCGGATGCAGCGCCAAAACACAGCTGCCATCTCACATTAGCCAGGGTCTCCACGTTCGTGGTGGCATTGTCCGACGGCTCATCATGCAGCGTCATCTCCACTCATAATTCCACCCGCCCGCTGCGGGGCTCGGATGAGGTTGATCTTCTCTCAGCTCTCACGCAAGCCGAGCGCCCTGCTCAACGAGGGACGCACCATCGTCAGCAGGTAGCGACGCTCATCAGTAGGCATCATGGTTCACGATGATTTCAGAAATATAACATGGCGCATAATGCACAAATAAAACATGAGCAGCAATGTACTCTTATATACTGTATATAGTGCTTTCCAAGAGGAAAATGCCGAGAAGCCCAGCTTTATAGTACAAAAGCAAAAGATTCGGCTGGTTCTGTCCGGCGGAATTCAACGCTACACCATATACTGCATTTGCCTTTGGGGTTAAACTGGAGCTCCGAAATACTGTGGACTTTTGCAAGTGTAACAGCTATCTGTCAATTCTCTGTCTGTCCTTGTTCATTCCGAACGCTACCGGTTTTATTGACCCATTTGCTACAAGCATAATGTACCGGTACTGCACAGCTTTGAATAAACCTTGGGCTTCTAGCCTCCAGGTGACAGGATGTGCCAGGATGTGGGCATGCTTGAATCAAACATATGTTGTTCGTTGTGCAGAATGGATTTTTATGGGACACGCCTTGACAGCAGCATTATTCGTTTTCCTTGATATTGAATTTAGTCATTTAACCTCTGCTGAAAATATAAAAGCTTGTATGGTAACAGGCCTAAACCTGTATGCGCGATGTTTGTAACTGCGTATGAATGAATTCAAGGGGAGATCTTCACATAGACAGACATAGCAGTTGAACGGCAAGCCTAGGTCTCGATGGATAGGAATCTTGCTCCTCTGTATCTTCTTCGCTGTGTGTCGGGCTAACGGGGTCCGACCGTGCATAATTGCACACAGTTAATATTCTCCTCACCAAGACCGACTCTTTGCTTGGTCAGTCAACCAGCCGCGTCAGGAAAGGCAATCGACTACCCTAAAGCCTGAACGCGCACGTCGGGCGGCCATGTGCGGCGAGGGCTTTCAGACTCGTCTGCATCGTCGTGCAAACCAGATGCATAATGCTAGAAACCTAGGCACTTTCACAGAGAGCATTCACGCGGAGGAGCGTGGACAGGGAAGACCGATCGCCTGCCACAGCTACCATACAAAGCCAAAGCCAGCGGCTCTCCTCCGCACACCTCAATACCATTATCTCATTGTGCTTCTGTTTGCTCAACTCTCTCTGACTCCATCTAGTGGCAGATGGCCGTCCACACCGTGCTTCAGCTGCTCCTGCTGCTTTCTTGCATCAGCAGTTCAGCACCACCGCCACCACGGCTAGGACTCCATTAGCAGCGCGAGCGTCCGGTTCCGGAGCTCCGAGACACCAACAGGGCATCAGGAGGTTCCCATCTGTTGGAAATATGAGCAATTTATCGAATCATTTTATTAACAGAAATAGTAGATAAAACATGACTAAAACAGCAAATATACAGCAAGTCATGCAATCTGACAGAGAGAAGGTAAACATCGTCCGCATATATGAACTTGAGGTAAACACATCTAGAACAGTCACTAGATGAAGTTGCTTATACGACATAGAGCCTAACATACGTAGGACAGAAACTAGAGCCAAGAACTGTAACAGGACTTCTAACAGAAAGGAGAAGAACACGTACGGCACAGCAGCAGCAGAAGCGCTGGACTTGGGGTCGGTGTCCTCGCCTGCCATGTCGTCGAGGAGGTCGTGGACGTCGGGGAAGAAGTCGTCGTCGGGGAAGTAGTCGTCGGCGACCGAATCGTCCGTGATGAAGCAGCCAGTAGTCGCGCAGAGCGCTCCCCAAAAACCTTATCACCCTTCTCTCGTACAGGACTCAAAGAGTGCGGTTTCGGAGGCCTACTGTCCCGACCTGCGGTGCACGCCGCAAGCCGGGATGGAGAAGATCGTAGCAGCAGCTCAGTGCTCAGGAACCGATGGCGAGAGAAAGAAGTAGTTCTGGTGCATCTCTCTGAGAGGAGCGACCTCCCTTTTATAGGCGCAAGAGAAGGAGGCAAACAGGCTGCGGCGGGAGGTGAAGCAATGGAGGGAGACAAAACAAACAGGCAGCACGCGAAGAGGTGCGCGCCGTTCGTTCGTATTCACGCTCCACTACAGCAAAACATTTCAGCTCCCGTGTGACCGTTCGTATACCCGCGGCGCGTCGAGGCGAGGCGAGGCGAGGCGTGGCGAGGCGGGCAGCGGAGGAGGAGCGCGCGTGGATGTCCCTCTTGTTCTCATTCTCATACAAGTGGGGAAGGAGCCTCCCTTATAAAGAGGTCCAACTCCCTCTAAACTAGCAATGTGGGACTAAACTTTAGTTCCACCTCTTGCCTTGCATAAATGGGCTGCGTGGGCCTCTAGGATTTATTAGGAATTTCTGAAATAGTTATTGGGCTGCCCAATATAGACTAAATTCCAGCAATCCCCCACCAGATCTCAGAGGCACACAAAAATTTGCCTTTGGTTCCAAAACACTGTTTTATATACCGGTACTGCAGTGGAGACTGTTAAGTTGAACTTCCACCTAGAACTCTATGCTACACTAGTAAGCAACTTGAACAGTGGACTAGGCCTTGAACTGCAAGTTTTCTGCGAATCTAGCTTCACATAAAGCCTTGACCGATACGTGGCTACCGTGGGTCTTCCCCGCGGGTGGAGCTTATGCGTCATACTCCGTGACCTTTCATGAGTTTACTAGAGAGAACCCTACTCTCATAGATTGCGACATTTGACAATCAGACTCATATAGGTGTGTTCTTCGAAAGATGTTCTGCAGGATAACATCTCTGCTTAAATAAGCCACTTAGAACACATTAAGATATACATCAATCTGCCATGCAGATTAGGAGAGTATTGCATCTTCATGGAGTGGTATTGTGAATAGTAAGGATACTCTCCTCTCTGTTGACCAACAGCTTGTCTTCCACATCTAATTCACGGGATCTCCGATCACAAAGAATAGGTTACCACTGTGAACAACTCATATTGTGGGTCTCATACCCATCTCCCTTGATGCATTATCTATCACATTACGCGATAGACCCTTAGTAAAAGGATCTGCCAGATTTTTAGACGTTTGGATATAATCCAACGCAATAACTCCGGAGTTTTTCATTTTCCTGACAGACTTTAACCTTCTCTGAACGTGTCTTGATGACTTCATGTTATCCTTTGAGCTGCTCACTTTTGTGATCACAGTTTGATTGTCGCAGTTCATAAGGACACCCGGTACAGGTTTCTCAACAACCGGCAAGTCATTCAAGAGCCGGCGAAGCCAATCTACTTCAACCGTAGCTATATCTAGTGCTGTGAGTTCTGCTTCCATAGTTGACCTCGTTAAGATGGTCTGCTTGCAAGACTTCCAAAAAACAGCGCCACCTCCATGAGTGAACACATATCCGCTCGTGGCCTTTATCTCATCAGCATCTGAGATCCAGTTTGAGTCACTATACCCTTCAAGCACCTTTGGATGCCCAGTGTAGTGAATTCCATAATTTACAGTGCCTTTCAAATAACGCAAAACTCTCTCTAGAGCTTTCCAATGCACATCTCCCGGTTTTGAGACAAACCGGCTCAGCTTGCTAACAGCAAAAGAGATGTCAGGTCTTGTAGCACTGGCTAAGTACATAAGCGAGCCAATAATCTGAGAATACTTCAATTGATCTCTAGCAATTCTTCGATTCTTTCGAAGCAGCACGCTAGCATCATATGGTGTTGGAGAGGGCTTGCAGTCACTATAGCCAAAGCAACTCAAGATCTTTTCCACATAGTGAGATTGAAGCAATGTAATCCCACCATCATCATCTCTCAACAACTTGATGTTCAGAATGACATCAGCCACTCCTAAATCCTTCATCTCAAAACAGCGAGATAGGAAATCCTTGACCTCCTTAATAACATTCAGATTTGTTCCGAAAATTAGTATGTCATCAACGTACAAGCAAAGCATAACTCCCTCGCCCCCACCATGGCGATAGTACACACATTTGTCAGCTTCGTTCACAACAAAGCCTGCACCTGTTAAAGTTCTTTCGAACTTCTCATGCCACTGTTTGGGTGCTTGCTTGAGTCTGTACAAAGACTTCAGCAACTTGCACACTTTCCCTTCCTGACCATCTACAACAAACCCATCTGGTTGTTCCATATAAATTTCCTCATCCAACTCTCCATTTAGGAAAGCAGTCTTAACATCCATTTGATGAACGAGAAGACCATGTGAGGCAGCTAGTGAAAGTAGAACTCGAATAGTGGTCAGTCGAGCCACAGGTGAGTAAGTATCAAAGAAGTCTTCACCTTCCTTTTGGGTATAACCCTTAGCCACGAGCCGAGCCTTGTACTTTTCGATAGTACCATCAGGCCTAAGCTTCTTCTTGAATACCCATTTGCATCCTATAGGTTTGCACCCATAAGGACGATCAGTTATCTCCCAAGTTTCATTCGCCAAGATGGAATCCATCTCGCTACGAACTGCTTCCTTCCAGTAATCAGCATCTTCAGATGCATAGGCCTCTGAAATAGAACTGGGGGTGTCATCTATGAGATACACAAGAAAATCATCACCAAAGGACTTTGCAGTCCTCTGTCTCTTGCTCCTAGTAGGAACTTCATTGTTCTCCTCCACAGGACTTTCAAAGTGTTCCATCGAAATGGCAGGTTCAGTAATTGTAACTGGTTCCTGATTCGATGAACTAGGCATCTCCTGATTAGATGAGGTAGCCATATCCTTCATGGGAAAGATATCTTCAAAGAAAGTCGCATCATTCGACTCCATGATCGTACCGACATGCATGTCAGGTACCTCATATTATACAACCAAGAATCTATAGCCAATGCTATGAAAAGCATATCCCAAGAAAACACAATCCACAGTCTTTGGTCCAAGTTTTCGCTTCTTTGGAATTGGAACATTGACTTTCGCCAAACAACCCCATGTTCGCAGATAAGAGAGTTTTAACCTTTTCTTCTCCCATTCCTCGAATGGAGTTATCTCTTTGTTCTTTGTGGGAACTCGATTTAGGACATGACATGCTGTCAATATCGCCTCCCCCCACCATGCCTTGGAGAGACCCGATGTGTCTAACATTGCGTTAACCAAATCAGTTAGAGTACGGTTCTTTCTTTCGGCCACCCCATTTGACTGAGGTGAGTAGGGAGGCGTCCTCTCATGGATTATACCATGTTCCGCACAAAAAGCATCAAATTCATTGGAAAAATACTCTCCACCACGGTCGGACCTAAGCCTCTTGATTTTCCGATCAAGTTGGTTTTCCACTTCAGCTTTATAGATCTTGAAAAATTTCAAAGCCTCATCCTTAGATTTCAGAAGATACACACAACAGTATCTAGTGGAGTCATCAATTAACGTCATGAAATATTTCTTTCCACCTTTTGTCAAAACACCATTCATTTCACATAGATCTGAATGTATAAGTTCTAGTGGTGCAAGATTTCTCGTCTCCGCAGTCACGTGAGATTTATGAGGTTGCTTAGCTTGCACACACACTTGACACTTAGATCCCTTAACGGTGGTGAAACTAGGGATTAAGTTCAACTTCGCTAGTCACGACATGCAACCAAAGTTAACATGACAAAGTCGTGAATGCCACACATTTGATTCACTATTGTTGCAAATATGATTAACAACTTTATTGCAAACGTCTGATAAGGATAAACGAAACAGACCTCCTGACTCATAGCCTTTACCAACAAAGGTTCCATACTTGGATATTACAAATTTATTCGACTCAAAGACAAGCTTATAGCCATCTCTACACAGAAGAGATCCGCTAACAAGATTTTTATTGACGGAGGGGACATAATGCACGTTCTTCAGCCGCACGATCTTCCCCGAAGTAAACTTCAGATCGACCGTGCCAACACCATGAACAGAAGCACTTGAACCGTTGCCCATCAGCACGGTTGAAGTCCCTGCGGTCTGATAAGACGAAAACATGGAAATATCACCGCATACATGCACATTAGCACCCGTGTCAATCAACCAATCAGGAGAATGACATACTGAAAGAATAGTAGGAAATATACCATACCCAGCATCCTTCATGTCAATGTCTCCGATGACAACATTAGCGGTCTTGCCGCCTTTCCCAGGATGACGCTTGTCATAGCGATTGGGGCAACTAGGAGCCCAATGATCAGGATCTCCACACACATGACAAGCACCTTTCTTCTTGTCATTCTTCTTCTTGAAGTTCGTGTGCTGCACAGCCTTGTTCTTCCCATCAAACTTTCCTTTACCATCAAACTTGCCCTTGTTCTTGAACTTGTGGGACTGGAAGTTTTTCTTCTGCACCAGATTGGCACTAGATCCTCCCTCAATACCTCGAGCACGTGTGTCCTTTGCTCTCGCCTTTTCTTCCACATCAAGAGTGCCAATGAGATCCGGAACGGAAAACTCCTGTCTCTTATGCTTCAGTAAGGTAGCAAAGTTCCTCCACGAAGGAGGAAGCTTAGTGATGATACCCCCGGAAACAAATGAAGTGCTCAAGTTCTCTAGCAAATGACTGTATCTCGTGAGCCTGCTCAACCACGGAGCGCTCTTTAGTCATCCTGTAATCATAGAATTGCTCCATGATGTACAGCTCAGTGCCAGCATCCGAGACCCCAAACTTGGCCTCGAGTGCGTCCCACATATCTTTTCCATTGTCAATTGACGCATAAGCATCAACTATGTTCTCACCAAGAACACTCAAGAGAGCAGCCTTAAACAAGGTATCCATTTTCTGAAAAGCTTGTGCCTGTTCGGCATCTTGCTCTCCTTCAGGTTTGCCAAGAGTGGCGTCATAGCAACTCATGGTTTGAAACCATAAGACTGCTCTCACGCGCCACCTCTTATAGTGGATACCCTCAAACATAGGAGGTCTCATGGAAGCAGCAAAACCATTCGAGCTAAATTGCCTATAATAAGGTTTTTGGATTGTTGGAAATATGAGCAATTTATCGAATGATTTTATTAACAGAAATAGTAGATAAAACATGACTAAAACAGCAAATATACAGCAAGTCATGCAATCTGACAGAGAGAAGGTAAACATCGTCCGCATATATGAACTTGAGGTAAACACATCTAGAACAGTCACTAGATGAAGTTGCTTATACGACATAGAGCCTAACATATGTAGGACAGAAATTAGAGCCAAGAACTGTAACAGGACTTCTAACAGAAAGGAGAAGAACACGTACGGCACAGCAGCAGCAGAAGCGCTGGACTTGGGGTCGGTGTCCTCGCCTGCCATGTCGTCGAGGAGGTCGTGGACGTCGGGGAAGTAGTCGTCGGCGACCGGATCGTCCGTGATGAAGCAGCCAGTAGTCGCGCAGAGCGCTCCCCAAAAACCTTATCACCCTTCTCTCGTACAGGACTCAAAGAGTGCGGTTTCGGAGGCCTACTGTCCCGACCTGCGGTGCACGCCGCAAGCCGGGATGGAGAAGATCGTAGCAGCAGCTCAGTGCTCAGGAACCGATGGCGAGAGGAAGAAGTAGTTCTGGTGCATCTCTCTGAGAGGAGCGATCTCCCTTTTATAGGCATCGGCTCGGCTCATTCCCGCAACCCGCGGCGCGTCGTGACGAGGCGTGGCGAGGCGGGCGGCGGAGGAGGAGCGCGCGTGGATGTCCCTCTTGTTCTCATGCTCATACAAGTGGGGAAGGAGCCTCCCTTATAAAGAGGTCCAACTCCCTCTAAACTAGCAATGTGGGACTAAACTTTAGTTCCACCTCTTGCCTTGCATAAATGGACTGCGTGGGCCTCTAGGATTTATTAGAAATTTCTGAAATAGTTATTGGGCTGCCCCAATATAGACTAAATTCCAGCACCATCTGCCAATTGTCCAAACAAATGCGGCTATATGGATATCATGTTTCCCTTCGGCATCGGCCCCGGCTGCTCGCGGGATGCCACCTTTGCCCTCTTCTGCGACAACACCACGTACCCTCCAAGGCTGTATCTCAGCGACCGCGTCGGGCAGGTGATTCTCATGAGCGAGACCGGCACTACTCCACAGGCTTGCATTGGCAGTAAGAGCTACAACTAATGCAGTTTTTTTTCCTTTTCTTTTTCAAATACAGCTAATGTACTTCTAGCGGTTTAATTTGATTCGTAAACTCCCTTACAGTACTCAAATACTCTTCAATTACTACGTTTTAACCATGGGACTGGCTAGGAGCCAGATGACTGAAAAAGAATTTGCGGCCAGTCAATTCGGGATCTACCATTAATTTCTGATCAAACGAACAAATAGAATTTCTGTTCACACATAATTGGCTGACCCAAATTATGTTTCAATCGATTCTGAAGAAATAACTCAGCCCAACTCTGCTTCAGCCTTTCTGAGCATCACATAGAAACACGCCTATGAGCTGGACCTGTTAACCTGTCACAGCAAAACTCCATTAACAAAACAAGACACTTGACTAGAAGGTTTCTCACACATTTTTATTTTTATACATACATACATATGTAAAATGTATTATTACTATGCAAAACTGAGCATAATATAGGGAGATTTCCGTAAAACAGTGTTTTCTAAAAGGTAATGAATTAGTGATATCGGTATTATCCTTACAAAAGCAAAGAAAAGAAAACTAAAAATGAAATAAAAACTTAGAAAATGAAGTTTTCTATAGAAGAATGAATTAGTGGCATAAGTAAAAAAAATCAAAATAATGATTTTTTTAGGAAAGTACAAAACACTTTAAGCTGAAAGAAAAAGAAAAATAAAAAACTTATAAAACTTGCACACAATTTTCACTCAGATTGCACGTTTTGAAATATGCAAAGATAAGCATATAATAGTGCATTTTTCGCATTCTACTATAATTTACACAAAGTGTAACTGAAATAATCTATTTCTTTAATAAGAGAGAAAATTAAAAAAATTGCACACAACTTTGCACTCAAATTGCACTTTATCGTAATATGCGAAAATAATCATATAATCATGAAATTTGAGCACGTACTATCATATAATATTTGTATGTATATAATTACACTCAGCCAAAAACCCACAAAACAAAAAATAACCTATAAAGGAAAGAAAAAAGGAAAAAGAAAAGACTTTCAGAACTTGCACACAATTTGCATTGATATTGCACTTTTTGAAATATGCAAAGAATAAGCATATAATAGTGCATTTTTGGCACTCTACTATAATTACACATAGTGTAACTGAAATAATGCATTTCCTTTAAGAAGAAAGAAGTTGTTTCTAAAAAAACTTGTGAAAGTGCGTTATATCGACTAGAGGGGGGGGGGGTGAATAGGCGATTTTTATGAATTCTTCACTGAGGAATTTGCCGGTGAGGAAATTCCTTAGCGAAGAATTACTTGCAGCGGAATAAGTACTCAGAAATAAGCATAACAGAATACAGGCATGGTCATCATAATGAAATGAAGACAAGCACAGAGTACAGAAAACGTAATCACAGGATAACACAAGATGAAGACAAACAGACTGTAGAAATTGAACTGAGGAAATTGAGAAAGTCTTCAGTCAAAGTCTTCAAGCACAGATATGAACAAACATTCAACACAGTAATGAGGAAATGGAAGGGTTGAGGAGATAGAACCAGTTAGTTGGTGAAGACAATGATTTGTTAAACCAGTTCCAACTGCTGTCTCAGTTGTACGTCTGGTTGGAGCGGCTGAGTATTTAAACTCAAGGACACACAGTCCCGGACACCCAGTCACTGAGCCACAACTCAGGACACCCAGTCCTCACCGTATTCTCCTTGAACTAAGACCACGCAGGCCTTGTCCAATCACTCGTAATAAGTCTTCAGGTGATTTCCAAACCTTCACAGACTTGGTCACTCGGCGATCCACAATTCCTCTTGGATGCTCTAGACCTTGACGCCTAATCGTCTGGAAGAAGCACAGTCTTCAAAGGTAACAAGCGTCGGATCCACGCAGGATCAATTTCTTCAGTGATGCTCAATCACTTTGGGTTTCTGGGGGTTTGGTTTTGGGATTTTCCTCACTTGATGATTTTCGCTCAAAGTCCTCGGAGGATGGGTTGCTCTCAAATGACAAGTGTCAAGTTCTCTCGGAGCAGCCAACCAACTAGTGGTTGTAGGGGGCGGCTATTTATAGCCTAGGGAGCAGCCCGACATGATAAGACATAAATGCCCTTCAATGATATGACCGTTAGGTGGATCAGATATTTTGGGACAGCCGGCGCGCAGCACAGCAACGGTCGGAAATTTTACTCTCAAATTCCTCAGGGCTATCATGTTCCTCACTGTGTAGGCAATTCGCACTGGCGAATTCCTAACTCCTCAGTCAGAGCAAAGTCCTCAGTAACCAGAAGAACTGCGTCTCTGTCACTGACGAAATTGACTGAACTGTATGAGATTTCCAATGGCTTCACTCGAAGGGATTGGTAGGTGTAGGATTTTGAGTTGAGTATCACATGGAAAATTTTTCTTAGTATTTCCTCGACCCCCTTTAATAGTACGGTGTTTCCTATGACTCAAGAAAGAGAAAATGAAACTACGAAAACAAAAGTCTTCACGCTTCGTGTTCCTCAAGTGAATATCAAGTCTTCAAGGTCACACCAATTTCTTCACTTTCAAAGTCTTCAGAAAGTCTCCAGAATATCAAAGTCTTCAATCGAAGAACTTCATTTTTAGGGGTCGACTTTCTCTGTAAATATCAAACTCCTCATAGACTTATAGACCTGTGTACACTCACAAACGCATCAGTCCCTTAACCTATAAGTCTTCAATACACCAAAATCACTAAGGGGCACTAGATGCACTTACAACTTGCGCACAACTATGCATCAAAATTGCACTTTATCGTAATATGCAAAAATAATCATATAATCATGAAATTTTGGCACATATTATATAGTATTTATATGTATATAATTACACTCAGCCGGAAACCCACAAAAAATAACTAATAAAGGAAAGAAAAGAAGAAAAATGCATAGAAACAGAAAACAAAAATAAAAAAGTGAAGAAAAAAATCGCACAAAACTTTTATAATATATACTTTTTATACCAATATTTAATACACACACTTTTTATAATATGTAGAATAAGTATATAAGAGTGAAGTTTTTGTACTCCAACGTAATTTGTACATGTAGTACGTGCATGTCTACATTTACACACACTTAACATCAAAAATACATTTACACACACTTAACATCCAAAAATACACGTAAAGAAAAAAAAAACTCAACTGAAAAAAAGCATACACATGCAGAAAACAAAAGAAAACATATGGAAAAAGGCATGCACACATGAAAATCCAGCCCAAGAAGAAATGAAGTAGTGACATAAAACACAAAAAAATTCTAAGAAAAAAATTAAAACAAATAATGAAAAAATTTGCACATGTTCATAATATGCAAAATAAGCAATGCGACATAAAACACAACCAAAATAATTTCAAAATATTCTTAGAATATCACATTTTTTAAATTACCAGCACTTTAATTACTGTGAGCTGTTAACCGGATAACCAAAAATAGAAAAAGACCTGGTCGCCTAAATTTCGGATAGTTGTCATGGTTCCACCATAAAGAATAAATGAAAGAAAGAATGAATTAGTGGAACTGGTATTACCCTTTCAGAAGTAATGAAATGAAATAAAAACTAGAACAAAATCAAATTAATAAAAGTTTCTAAGGGAGAATGAATAAATGGGATTGGTATAACCCTTTCAAGGGAAAGAAAACAAAAAAGACTAATAATCAAAATAATAAGGTTTTCTAAGAAAGAATAAATTAGTGGCAATGGTATTACTCTTCCAGAAGAAAAAAAGAAAAAAAATACTAAATAATCAAGTTTTGTTATAATATGCAAGAATAACGTATAATAGAGAAATATTTGCAATAAAAGAAATTTCCTTAGAAAGAATGAATTAGTGGCACTTGAGTTACAATTAAATAAGAAATCAAATAAAACTAATACTAAATGAAAAATAAAACAACGAAGTTTTTCTACGAAAGAATGAATTAGGGGCTTTGGTATTAACCTTTAATAAGGAATGAAATAAAATAATAAATAAATAAATAATAAAATAATGAAGTTTTATAGGAAAGAATGAATTAGTGACATTGGTATTACCATTTAAGAAGAAAGAAAATGAAACAAACACTAAAGCAAAAACAAAATAATGAAGTTTTGTAAGCAAAAATTAATTAGTGGTTTTGGTATTACCCTTCATAAAAAAATAAAATAACTACTAAAACAAAATCAAAATAATGAAGTTTTCTAAGTAAGAATGGATTAGTTGCATTGATATTACCCTTTAAGAAGAAACAAATTATAAAATAATCAACAATAACAAAATTTACACACAATATATTCAAAAACTCGCGCTTTCAATAGTATGCAAGAATATGCATATGGTAGTGGAATTTTCACAAAAAATACAATAAAAATGAAACCGCACTATTTTAATAGTATGTAAAATATAAGCACATAATAGTGCATATTTCACAGAATTATAATTTATGCACATATTGTAAAT
Organism: Triticum timopheevii; assembly: GCA_963921465.1. Taxonomy (NCBI): domain Eukaryota; kingdom Viridiplantae; phylum Streptophyta; class Magnoliopsida; order Poales; family Poaceae; genus Triticum; species Triticum timopheevii. The sequence continues at coordinate 597,192,554 of OY997274.1, forward strand.
TACTTACGTGTATATATTTTGTATCCATCCAACATCTAAAATATAACCATAAAAACCGACAAGAAACAGAAGCAAAAATGCACACAAACAGCCTAATAAGAAAACACATAACAGGCTTCAGCCAACAAGAAATCGACTAACCCAAAATAGGGGTCAATCAAAAAATTCCAGCCCAATACAGGACAACACACACAACAGGAAAAAAACTAGCACGTATCTTTGAGCAGCAATCAACAGTTAAAAAATCGACTGACCCAAAAGTTAAAACTCAGTCAACTGACATGCAGCTAAAGTGTTTAACCTTTGCTTGTTTTTGTGATTTTTTTTCTTTCTTTCTTGCTAACATTCCAATTTTTTTATGGCAAACAGTAGGTGATTTAGTATATGCACAATTATCTTAAAGATACAGGTTTTTCCTTTTACAATCAGTTAGCACAGTTAGATTACATAAAATCTTATACGTGGTGTCCCAACTCCCAAGCCTGCGTAAGAACCCCTTTTGCGAACAACTAGTGCCAAGTCATCCTTAGAGATCTTTCTCCAGATATAGAGACTACGTGTTGCACACTCGAAGATGAAGTAATGGATCAAATGCTCCAGCTGGCTAAGCTGTGTTCATTATCAATCCATGCAGAAGCGGGAGGTGCTAGAGCATCTACAACCTCGATTGCCTAATTTGGCGCCTATACGTCCGCGAGTGCGTCCGCAGTGACTGATCAGCCCATATGTCTCCCCATCCGCAACGTGGTCTGCAAATGTCCACCCCTAAATACATACAAATACATTCAACATGATGAACACTCTACATAGATCAACATGCAACGTAAAAGCATAGCATATTCGTACATAGATAAGGGATTAAAGTTTTGCACAATTGGACAAAAAGAGCAGGTTTATCCCCTTAACTAAAACAAGAAGCTAGATTAATTGAGTGGGCCCTTCATCACTTCCTCGCCGCTTCCCCTTGGGGTCGCCTGAGCGGCGGTTGTCCTCGGCGTAGGCATCAGCAAAGGGCGGACCGTCATCATCATCAGACATGGTTCCGCTGTCCGAAGAGGAGGAGATAGTCCCGGCCATACGACGGGCGGCACATGAGCTTGGCAGCTTTCTCTGTGGTGGCCTCCATCTTCCTTGCGAGCCGCTCAGACTCCTTATGCCCGATGCGGAGCGTCGCCACATTTTTGTGGCACAGGCGGCTGGCATCCGTCTTCGCCGAGGTGTAGGAGTGACGGATGATGTCACGGAGGATCTCATGGTCGTCGTCACTGGAGGGCGGAGACGGCTCCGGCGCGGATTAGCAAGACCCGCAGCCGAAGCGGTTGGAGGCAGCCCGTGTCTCGACCTGCCTTGTGTGGAGATAGGCGTGGTGGACTCTGACAACCGTGGCCGTGGGCACGAGCACCAAGCACCACAAGGGAGGAGTAGGGGTTGAAGGTGTCGGGCGCCACTGGTCGCCCTGCCGCCTGACCGGGTAAGGCGCGGACCATGTCATTTGGCCGCAGGCCAGCGTCGAGCTGCAGTTGCCCCTCTAGACCACCGGGACGCCGCAGAGGAGGAGCTCCCACCCCTTTCCATCCACAAGTGGCGAAGGGCAAAGAGGAGCGCGAGCTCCTCGTCGTTCGGCACGGACGAGTTGAAGTCCTCCTTGACGAGCTCCTCCCAGTCGATGGAGTCAGATTCGCTGCCGTATCCGTTGTCGACCATGGTGGAATGGAAGGGAGTGGAAGGGGAGGAGACGAGCAGTGGAGTGGACAGTTGAGACGAGTGAGGTTTGACTAAAGTTGTTCCGGGTAGGGTACTTTTTTGGGCGCTGATAGGCGCCGGTGCGCCGGCCGAAAGTCTCGGCCGGTCTAGCCCACGCCGTTGGATGTGAGCCGCGCGGGTCGTTGGATCCAGGTAAAAAAAACGAATCGCCCCCGGCTTCTTCTTCCTCGAGCACTCGGGCTGGATCCACATGCCTCGCTCAAGGAGCGTGGCGCCGCGCCTCTTGTCCCCTCCGATGGTCGCCCTCGTCGCTGGCCCCCGTCGGTCTTCCTCATCATCGGTCCCCATCCCTTTCCAACCCCTCGTCGCCAGTCCCCATCCTCGTCAGCCGTTCACGCTTGCCCGAGATCCATGCTCGCCATGGATGCAGCTCCACCGCCCGTGCTCCTCGGAGATCTACGCTCACCATGGATGCAGCTCCGCCGCCCGCGCTTGCCGTGGATGCAGCTTCGCCGCCCATGCTCGCCATGGATGGATCCCGCCTGTGACGCCCCCGATTCAATCGTACACTAATCATGCACGCAAATGTGTACGATCAAAATCAGGGACTCACGGGAAGATATCACAACACAACTCTAAAACATAAATAAGTCATACAAGCATCATAATACAAGCCAGGGCCTCGAGGGCTCGAATACAAGTGCTCGATCATAGACGAGTCAGCGGAAGCAACAATATCTGAGTACAGACATAAGTTAAACAAGTTTGCCTTAAGAAGGCTAGCACAAACTGGGATACAGATCGAAAGAGGCACAGACCTCCTGCCTGGGATCCTCCTAAACTACTCATGGTCGTCGTCAGCAGCCTGCACGTAGTAGTAGGCACCTCCAGTGTAGTAGGAGTCGTCGTCGACGATGGCGTCTGGCTCCTGGACTCCAGCATCTGGTTGCGACAACCAGAAAGAAAGGAAAGGGGGAAAAAGGGAGGAGAAAGCAACCGTGAGTACTCATCCAAAGTACTCGCAAGCAAGGAACTACACTACATATGCATGGATATATGTGTAAGGAGGCCATATCAGTGGACTGAACTGCAGAATGCCAGAATAAGAGGGGGATAGCTAGTCCTATCGAAGACGACGCTTCTCGCAGCCTCCGTCTTGCAGCATGTGGAAGAGAGTAGATTGAAGTCCTCCAAGTAGAATCTCCAAGTAGCATCTCCAGTAGCATCGCATAGCATAATCCTACCCGGCGATCCTCCCCTCGTCGCCCTGTGGAAAAGCGATCACCGGGTTGTCTGTGGAACTTGGAAGGGTGTGTTTTATTAAGTATCCGGTTCTAGTTGTCATAAGGTCAAGGTACAACTCCAAGTCTTCCTGTTACCGAAGATCACGGCTATTCGAATAGATTAACTTCCCTGTAGGGGTGCACCACATAACCCAACACGCTCGATCCCATTTGGCCGGACACACTTTCCTGGGTCATGCCCGGCCTCGAAAGATCAACACGTCGCAGCCCCACCTAGGCACAACAGAGAGGTCAGCACGCCGGTCTAAATCCTATGCACGCAGGGGTCTGGGCCCATCGCCCATTGCACACCTGCACGTTGCGAGGGAGGCCGGAAGTAGACCTAGCCTCTCTTATACAAGAGTAGGCGTTCCAGTCCAATCCGGCGCGCGCCGCTCCGTCGCTGACGTCAAGAAGGCTTCGGCTGATACCACGACGCTGGGATACCCATAACTACTCCCGCATAGATGGTTAGTGCGTACAGACCAAATGGCCAGACTCAGATCAAATACCAAGATCTCGTTAAGCGTGTTAAGTATCCGCAAACGCCGACCAGGGCCAGGCCCACCTCTCTTCTAGGCGGTCTCAACCTGCCCTATCGCTCCGCCACAAAGTAACAGTCGGGGGCCGTCGGGAACCCAGGCCCACCTCTACCGGGATGGAGCCACCTGTCCTTTCAGCCCCCTCATCAGAATCACTTGCGGGTACTCATCGAGCTGACCCGACTTTAGTCTCCATCTGTATAGTATGTATGTATATATAGTATAGACCCGTGATCACCTCCCGAGTGATCACGGCCCAATAGTATAGCAAGGCAGACTGACAAGAATGTAGGGCCAATGATGATAAACTAGCATCCTATACTAAGTATTTAGGATTGCAGGTAAGGTATCAACAGATGTAGCAACAATGTCAGGCTATGCAACAGAATAGGAGTAACCGAACAGTAACATGCTACACTACTCTAATGCAAGCAGTATAGAGAAGAATAGGCGATATCTGGTGATCAAGGGGGGGGGGGGCTTGCCTGGTTGCTCTGGCAAGAAGGAGGGGTCGTCAACTCTGTAGTCGTACTGGGTAGCAGCAGCGTCGGTCTCGTAGTCTACCAGAGAGAAGAGGGGGAAGAAACAATGAATATCATGCAAACAGATGCATATCAGGACAACAAGCAGAGCTAGACGTGTTCTAACGCGGTCTGAGGTGATACCGGTGAAGGGGGGAAACATCCGGGAAAGTATCCCCGGTGTTTCGTGTTTTTGGTCAGATGAACCGAGGTGAAATGTTGTAGGTTCACTATGCTAGGGACGCGTGGCGGATGAACGGGCTGCGTATCTGGATTCGTCTCGTCGTTCTGAGCAACTTTCATGTACAAAGTTTTTCCATCCGAGTTACGGATTATCTTATATCAATTTCTAAAGTTTTAATTCATTTTCTAAATTATTTTAATTCAATTTAAGTAGTAAAAGCTATGTGTACACAGCAGAAGCCAGCCACAGCCTATGACATGTGGGGCCAGGGGACCCTGTTGACCAAGTCAATGGTTGACTGGTCAAAGGTGTGAATAGGGCGTGTGAGACCCACATGTAATTGTCACAATTTAATTAAAATAGGCTTAAACACCTAAGCTAGTTAATTAGGTCAAATTAAGCAAGGTTAATTAATTAAACTAATTATATTACTAATTAATTAATTCACTTTACTATTTCCTTTTATTTTTTCCATTTTCGTTTTCCTCTACTCTTTTCTATTTATCTGATTTATAGGGGGAGGGCCCCACCTATAAGTGGCTCAGGCCACCTCCCATCTGTGCACGAACGCGCAGAGGGAAGGGCAGGGGCGCGGTGGCCGAACCAGGCTCCGGCGAGGCCATGGTCGAGGCCGGCAGGACGGAGACGTGGGGCGGCGGGCGTGCGCCTGCAGTGGAGCGGTGCCGGGGGTGCTCGGTCGGAAGCAGCACAGGGTGCGACCGGGGACGATCGCGGGGGCAAGCGCTCACAGGGAGGTTAGCGGGCGCGGGTGCCAGCGCGCTCCAGCAGAGCGCGGGCGCGGCCAGGTGGAGGCGGGTGCGTCTTGAGGCCGGACGGGGCAGGCGCGGGCGGAGGCGTCGAGGGCACGGGGCGGCCGGCGTGGTGCGGCGCCGTGATGTCAGGCGGGGACGCAGCCGGGCGAGGGAGAGAGAGGAGAGGAGGGGCTCACGATGGCAGTAGGGATTTCGGGCAGCGGGCTCGACGGAGTTCGGGGAAGTCCGACGAGGGAGATCCGGCGAGGACGACGAGGCGACGGCGATGTAGCTTCGGGAGGGGTCCCACGGCGGCGGCGCGGGCTCCAGGCAGCGTCCGCGAGGCGACGAGGCGATGGGGTCGGGGCACCGTTTTCGGGGGCGAGCGCCCCCGATCCACATCCACGCGGGGGAAGGGGAAAGAGATCGGGGGGATCGTGGGGGGGGGGGGGGGAATGTGGGGTGCGGCTAGGGTTTCGGTCGGGTGGACCGTGGGGTTAATGGGGGAGTGGGTGGCCGGTTGGGCCGGCCAGGTGGCCTAGTGGCCAGCTGGGCCACGGTCCAGCAGGGAGGGGTTCCCTCACTTTCCCTTTTTTTCGTATTGTTTTGTTTTCTATTTTTATTATTTTATTTCTTTACTGTTTTATTTTAGTTGCACTTTATTTTTGGTTTAGTAAAATATGAAAATAGCCCCAAAAATAGTGTGTCAAAATAATCCACTGTTCTAAGAAGTTTTACCTCAGAATAAAAATAGTTTAGTATTTGGTAAAATATATTAGGAGTATAACTAATTGTTTTGATGTTGTTTTAATCACTTTAGTGTATTTTAATATCTTATAAAGATGTTGTTTCCCCACCAATAATATCCATGATTTATTTGTCACATTAAGAACATTTTAGTTTTGACTTTTGAAAACTTTAATTGTTTGACTTGATTTTAAATTTGAATTTGAATCGTTTTTGAACCACCGCAAGATTAACAACAGTAACCAAGGTTACGTGGCCTCATTAGCGTGGAATTACTGTAGCCTAAATATCCGGGCGTCACAATTCTCCTCCACTACAAGAAATCTCGTCCCGAGATTTAAGCGGTGGAGTAAGGGGGGGAAAGGTGTTGGTAGCGAAAAACCTAACGAGTCTTCTCGGTCTTGGCTGCCCTTTCGAAGAGGTTGATCCTTTTCGTTGATGTATTCATTTTTCTGCTTTAGGTCATCATGATGAAGTGGCCATCCTTCCTTCGGAGTCTTCATCATACTAACGAGAGATTAAGGGGGTATACCGGAAGAATGGACCTCTGCAGGGTAGACTATCTGGTAGACAACAACGAGGAAGGTGGCGGAAAGTAACTCTCGAATTGAAATTTAAGACAATATCGAGAGCAAAGTAAGAAGGTGCAAAATAGAAGTTTCAAGCGCATAGGCAATCGTTCGTTGCCTGAAGCGAAGTGTGAAAGGGGTTCAGAGCAATGGGAATAAGTATTGCGCCTGATACCATATTGATGATCTCACCGGAAGGTGGCTCGTGAATTACACACGAGGCCACGCGTGAGGAATAACTTTGGGAATAGGGGGTGTACAGGAGAGTCAGGTTTCGATCCTGAGGAACTGTGGGTTATGGGCCCACCAAGTGGGTTAAAAGCAGGAAGGGCGGAGACGTCTTGCGTGATCATGCAAGCAAGGTATGTCAGAGGATAGCCTATCAGTTATGTTGGCAACAACATCAGTACCAAGGGCGAGGGACGAAGAGAACCATTTTCCCGCTCGTTGAACGAGGCAGACCAGTAGGCAAAGTTCTCGTCCATGGGTGGTTACCGAAATGTCATAAACAAAAGTAACAGAGTCTCACTGGCAGAGTTGTACACCGAGGTGTTTACATAAGAAGTGAATTATTACTGCATAGGTTATATAGATCACAAGAAAGGTCAAACAAACCAATGGAAAGGAAAATGTGATCATCAGGTTAAACAGAACAATGGAAAGGAAAAGTGTGTTTAAACACATATTTCAGGAGTATATCCTTCCCAAGGACAAGCAGAGCAAAATATCCACGACAGGAGATAATGTAGAATACCCTTTAGGTAAGGGGAGAGAAATTTCATGACATTACCCATACAACGGTGTTTGGATAATTGAGCAAGAAACATTTAGCATTGGGCTTCAAATGTTCTTATTGAAGATTGGAGTACCACAGACTTGCTTCGAGATAGCATTTACATGGTCTTCAAGCAAAGGTCGGACTTTGGATACACAAAGGATCCATCAGGATAACTTACTAAACAAGGCATTCAAGTTCCTCATGGAAATTGGTTAACCTTGTTAAAAAAAAGGAAACTATAACAATAGGCCCTTCGGCTTGGTGTGCTAGGCATGACATCACCTTACCGAGTCATATAAAGATCGATGTTATAACTCTTGGAAATATGTTCCAACCATCATATCTGACCGAGGTTCAGATCCGATTGGTGTCAGGATATCTCCGACTTAGTATGCCTGAGAAGAAAAGGTGCAACACAATTGACGAGATGACAAGTAAGATTCTCGGGAAATGAACTATGAAGTGATTTCCGTTAACAAGAGTTCATCATTAACCCAAGGAGAGGACAAGGAGGTGTCTGGTGAACTCAACGGCAATTCATCGAGATTTCCAAAAGATGGATCTCCACAATTAAGTGAACAAGGAGATAACATTTGTCAGATCAAATGATATAAGGAAGTATGCTCGAGGAAAACATACACAATTAAACGTTGGTTGAAAGGTGCGCCCAAAATATGGGTTGGGTTGCACGACCAATGTCAGAATGGTGATTCAATAAGCCATAGTTGTAGAATGAAACTATAGACCAATAAATTGAAAGCAAGAGGGTTGCTCGAAGTTTAGAATTTACACATCACAGACCATCTGTCGATATTCCGGTTAGAAATATCACGAGACCAAGAAAAGAATGGTGATGTTAATAAGTACCACTGGTATCAAGAATTCTTAAGGGTGGTGAATTTCTCACGACATCCTTGACATAAAAGATGGTAATACTCCAAGGCAAAGAAGAACAGATGCTGGATAGTAAGGGTCTCCAGGTATAACACAAAACACGAATAAGTTTGTGTTGAACGGAAGGCAATAAAGTGGTCGATGATAACACAAACCATCGAGGGGCAAGGACGGTATTTCTCATCATAAATTCAATTGATATCCAGGAAGAAGTCAAGATGTTGATGATGATCACGACAAATTTTGTCGAGAGGCTCCACGAAGATGTAATAGATCGGCGATGACATCAAGTCAAAGGAATGATGAAGCAAAAGGTTAATGGAACCGAGGGTACGACACAAACTCGAAATCAAGTTTGCTGTTCAAGGAGAAATGATATGACGAGGAAGATCGATGTAAGATTAACTCACCGTCGAAATTTGTGCTCCGGGAAGGACCAAGTAGCACAATTAAAATTAGCACGGTAATGATGTAGCCGAACATGCTAGAAATGACGTGATCGGTTACAAACTCGTAAGTAAAGAAAATTACTAAAAGTTGTTGAACCGTAGTGCGGACTCGGTTCAGTTGTTGGTGTCTTTGAGTGTTTAATAACTCAGAGCCCGAGAAAAATTGGAATCAGTGAGAATGTAGTACTTGATGAAGAACTCATAAGAAGTTATGCAGTTCCGTGATAATCTCGAGATACCAGGGGGTAATACTCGATGACAGATCAAAGTAGAGGTTGGACTAGGGTATTGCTCTGCAGAAGACAAGTGCTTAAACTTGCACGAGAAATGGTATTTAAAGGAGAACATGGTCGGAACCACAATTGCAAAAGGCCAGATCCTAGATATAATATGAGCTTACACCAAGGAATAATTAAGTTAAGAGAAGCTTTAATGATAAGATCTACATCGTGTCCATGGGCATGAACACAAAGGTTCAAGGTCGACTCCCACTTCCTCAATGCATAACCTTCCATTAACTTCTCTCAGTTAAGAATGTTTAGAGTTTGAAAGTTTAACTGACGGAATACCAGAAGGTTATGACCCATGAAGACTTTTGGGTTCACAAAAATTAAGGAAGGTATATGTTCAACCCATCGGGGCATCTTAGAAACATATACCACAATCTTTAGGAGTAATTAGCTCAAACTCGAAGGCAAAGCAAGGTTGAGAAAGCAGAGGATACAATTTACCAAAGGCATTATGTATCCGAGGAAAGGCTCACAAGGTTATTGAATATGAAGGGCGTTGTCAGATAAAATCCAACAAAGGATCTGGTGGTCCATAAGGGATCTGATGTGAGCATCGGTACTCAAGCAGAAGAAGAAAGAATGCAAGGATATCATATGATAGAACAATTGACTAATTCAAAGCTCAATCGCAAAGGATTTATGATTTCCAATTCAAGGGATCAGAAGCAAATGCTCTGGTTAAGGATGGAATAGTTGAATAGACTTAGGGATACAACCGACGGCAATTTAATTGGTTGATAACCAGCTCATGTCCAAAATGACGTCTGAGCCGGAGGGATGAATTCTAGGACCTGATTGAGGATTGCGAGCATTCACAACATATTGAATCAACAAACCCAAATGATAATGACAAGGGATGTCAATCTGATTATGAGACTTATGGGATTAACCATAATGCAAGCAAGCAAGAATTTCAAGAGCAATAGGCTGCTCGGGATTTTTGAAAGATCGAATGGCATTTCGAAGACTTTTGTGAAATACATGAATCAACTGGGGATGAGCGGATACTCGATAAGTGCGAGAAATTATCCGTATGGGTATTCAGGTGGTAAGGAACTGCAAGGCAGTAGGCATAAGTATTCTAAGAACAACAACGAGTATTTCGGGGCGTCTTGTAATAAAAAGAACAACTGGGGACTAAGTAAGAACGGTGTATGAATTTATTCATAGGGATATTTCGGTGGTAGTGAATTGCAAAAGCAATGGGCAGTCCCGAAAGAGTATCGGAAAGTAACTTTGAAATCTTCATGTGCAGTCGGCGATCATCTGGGCTGAAGGGGCTCTCCGGGAGAAAGCGTTTTCGAGAACCTAAAGTTAGATTTTAGAAAATCATTTAACCCGAATAGAAGAGAGATCAGAGTCCCAGAGTATAGACGAGGAGTAAAAGATCCTAATACCACCCAAGTGGCGACGTGGGCCCATGGGCTGCACGGCCATGTTAGTAAAAGTTTTGCAATGACTAGACTCAACTTCGGTCAAAGAATTTGGAAGGGGGATTCCTACAGGCAGTCGGCTCTGATACCAACTTGTGACGCCCCCGATTCAATCGTACACTAATCATGCACGCAAATATGTACGATCAAAATCAGGGACTCACGGGAAGATATCACAACACAACTCTAAAACATAAATAAGTCATACAAGCATCATAATACAAGCCAGGGGCCTCGAGGGCTCGAATACAAGTGCTCGATCATATACGAGTCAGCGGAAGCAACAATATCTGAGTACAGACATAAGTTAAACAAGTTTGCCTTAAGAAGGCTAGCACAAACTGGGATACAGATCGAAAGAGGCGCAGGCCTCCTGCCTGGGATCCTCCTAAACTACTCATGGTCGTCGTCAGCAGCCTGCACGTAGTAGTAGGCACCTCCAGTGTAGTAGGAGTCGTCGTCGATGATGGCGTCTGGCTCCTGGACTCCAGCATCTGGTTGCGACAACCAGAAAGAAAGGAAAGGGGGAAAAAGGAAGGAGAAAGCAACCGTGAGTACTCATCCAAAGTACTCGCAAGCAAGGAACTACACTACATATGCATGGGTATATGTGTAAGGAGGCCATATCAGTAGACTGAACTGCAGAATGCCAGAATAAGAGGGGGATAGCTAGTCCTATCGAAGACTACGCTTCTGGCAGCCTCCGTCTTGCAGCATGTGGAAGAGAGTAGATTGAAGTCCTCCAAGTAGCATCTCCAAGTAGCATCTCCAGTAGCATCGCATAGCATAATCCTACCCGGCGATCCTCCCCTCGTCGCCCTGTGGAAAAGCGATCACCGGGTTGTCTGTGGAACTTGGAAGGGTGTGTTTTATTAAGTATCCGGTTCTAGTTGTCATAAGGTCAAGGTACAACTCCAAGTCTTCCTGTTACCGAAGATCACGGCTATTCGAATAGATTAACTTCCCTGTAGGGGTGCACCACATAACCCAACACGCTCGATCCCATTTGGCCGGACACACTTTCCTGGGTCATGCCCGGCCTCGAAAGATCAACACGTCGCAGCCCCACCTAGGCACAACAGAGAGGTCAGCACGCCGGTCTAAATCCTATGCACGCAGGGGTCTGGGCCCATCGCCCATTGCACACCTGCACGTTGCGAGGGAGGCCGGAAGTAGACCTAGCCTCTCTTATACAAGAGTAGGCGTTCCAGTCCAATCCGGCGCGCGCCGCTCCGTCGCTGACGTCAAGAAGGCTTCGGCTGATACCACGACGCTGGGATACCCATAACTACTCCCGCGTAGATGGTTAGTGCGTACAGACCAAATGGCCAGACTCAGATCAAATACCAAGATCTCGTTAAGCGTGTTAAGTATCCGCGAACGCCGACCAGGGCCAGGCCCACCTCTCTTCTAGGCGGTCTCAACCTGCCCTGTCGCTCCGCCACAAAGTAACAGTCGGGGGCCGTCGGGAACCCAGGCCCACCTCTACCGGGATGGAGCCACCTGTCCTTTCAGCCCCCTCATCAGAATCACTTGCGGGTACTCATCGAGCTGACCCGACTTTAGTCTCCATCTGTATAGTATGTATGTATATATAGTATATACCCGTGATCACCTCCCGAGTGATCACGGCCCAATAGTATAGCAAGGCAGACTGACAAGAATGTAGGGCCAATGATGATAAACTAGCATCCTATACTAAGTATTTAGGATTGCAGGTAAGGTATCAACAGATGTAGCAACAATGTCAGGCTATGCAACAGAATAGGAGTAACCGGACAGTAACATGCTACACTACTCTAATGCAAGCAGTATAGAGAAGAATAGGCGATATCTGGTGATCAAGTGGGGGGGGGGGCTTGCCTGGTTGCTCTGGCAAGAAGGAGGGGTTGTCAACTCCGTAGTCGTACTGGGTAGCAGCAGCGTCGGTCTCGTAGTCTACCAGAGAGAAGAGGGGGAAGAAACAATGAATATCATGCAAACAGATGCATATCAGGACAACAAGCAGAGCTAGACGTGTTCTAACGCGGTCTGAGGTGATACCGGTGAAGGGGGGAAACATCCGGGAAAGTATCCCCGGTGTTTCGTGTTTTTGGTCAGATGAACCGAGGTGAAATGTTGTAGGTTCACTATGCTAGGGACGCGTGGCGGATGAACGGGCTGCGTATCTGGATTTGTCTCGTCGTTCTGAGCAACTTTCATGTACAAAGTTTTTCCATCCGAGTTACGAATTATCTTATATCAATTTCTAAAGTTTTAATTCATTTTCTAAATTATTTTAGTTCAATTTAAGTAGTAAAAGCTATGTGTACACAGCAGAAGCCAGCCACAGCCTATGACATGTGGGGCCAGGGGACCCTGTTGACCAAGTCAACGGTTGACTGGTCAAAGGTGTGAATAGGGCATGTGAGACCCACATGTAATTGTCACAATTTAATTAAAATAGGCTTAAACACCTAAGCTAGTTAATTAGGTCAAATTAAGCAAGGTTAATTAATTAAACTAATTATATTACTAATTAATTAATTCACTTTACTATTTCCTTTTATTTTCCATTTTTGTTTTCCTCTACTCTTTTCTATTTATCTGATTTACAGGGGGAGGGCCCCACCTATAAGTGGCTCAGGCCACCTCCCTTCTGTGCACGAACGCGCACAGGGAAGGGCAGGGGCGCGGTGGCCGAACCAGGCTCCGGCGAGGCCATGGTCAAGGCCGGCAGGACGGAGACGTGGGGCGGCGGGCGTGCGCCTGCAGTGGAGCGGCGCCGGGGGTGCTCGGTCGGAAGCAGCAGAGGGTGCGACCGGGGACGGTCGCGGGGGCAAGCGCTCACAGGGAGGTTAGCGGGCACGGGTGCCAGCGCGCTCCGGTAGAGCGCGGGCGCAGCCAGGTGGAGGCGGGTGCGTCTTGAGGCCGGACGGGGCAGGCGCGGGCGGATGCGTCGAGGGCACGGGGCGGCCGGCGTGGTGCGGCGCCGTGAGGTCAGGCAGGGACGCAGCCGGGCGAGGGAGAGAGAGGAGAGGAGGGGCTCACGATGGCAGTAGGGATTTCGGGCAGCGGGCTCGACGGAGTTCGGGGAAGTCCGACGAGGGAGATCCGGCGAGGACGACAAGGCGACGACGATGTAGCTCCGGGAGGGGTCCCACGGCGGCGGCGCGGGCTCCAGGCAGCGTCCGCGAGGCGACGAGGCGATGGGGTCGGGGCACCATTTTCGGGGGTGAGCGCCCCCGATCCAGATCCACGCGGGGGAAGGGGAAAGAGATCGGGGGGATCGTGGGGGGGAATGTGGGGTGCGGCTAGGGTTTCGGTCGGGTGGACCGTGGGGTTAATGGGGGAGTGGGTGGCTGGTTGGGCCGGCCAGGCGGCCTAGTGGCCAGCTGGGCCACGGTCCAGCAGGGAGGGTTTCCCCTCACTTTCCCTTTTTTTCGTATTGTTTTGTTTTCTGTTTTTATTATTTTATTTCTTTACTGTTTTATTTTAGTTGCACTTTATTTTTGGTTTAGTAAAATATGAAAATAGCCCCAAAAATAGTGTGTCAAAATAATCCACTGTTCTAAGAAGTTTTACCTCAGAATAAAAATAGTTTTGTATTTGGTAAAATATATTAGGAGTATAACTAATTGTTTTGATGTTGTTTTAATCACTTTAGTGTATTTTAATATCTTATAAAGATGTTGTTTCCCCACCAATAATATCCATGATTTATTTGTCACATTAAGAACATTTTAGTTTTGACTTTTGAAAACTTTAATTGTTTGACTTGATTTTAAATTTGAATTTGAATCGTTTTTGAACCATCGCGAGATTAACAACAGTAACCGAGGTTACGTGGCCTCATTAGCGTGGAATTACTGTAGCCTAAATATCTGGGCATCACACCGCCCTCGCCACCCGCGCATGCCATGGATGCAGCTCCGCATCGCTGGCGATTGACTGGTTCCAGCAAATAGAATTGCCCGTTGTAGCATTTTTCGTTATTTGTCGTAGCAAAATGGAGACACGGTTGCAGCAAAAAAGAAATGTCACCATTTTCGCTGGTTGTAGCTCGTTGTTGCAGGTAGCAACATTTGCATGATGAACGGATGTAACAAAACCGGTTGCTGGACGTAGCAAGTACGTACGACGGTTGCAACAAAAAGTCGTCGTCGCCATCGCGGGTCGCAGCTCGGCCGTGTTGGATGTAGCAAAACATTATGCCGGTTGTAGCAAAACGCGATGCTAGTCGTAGCAAAACCACGACGCCGGCTGTGGTTGTAGCAAAACGTGACCCTAGCTGTAGCAAAATGCTATGCCGGTTGTAGCAAAATCTATGCCGGCTGAAGCATGTAGCAAAACTGCAAAACGTTTTGTCATCTTCTTCCACCTCCGGCCGTCGCTGGTTGAAGCTTTTTCAAACTACAGTTGAAGCTTTCATATGAATGATTGTATCTTTTTTCTGTGCGCGGTATCCGGTTGAAGCTTAATATACCGCGGGTTGAAGCTTTTGAATCAAATGGTTGTAGCTTTTTGCATCGTCGATTGCAACATTGGGTGGAGGAACAAAAAAAAATGCTTTCAGGTTCGTTTGGGGAGAAGGTGGTTGCAGCGGTGGGGGAGGAGGTCGCTCCGCCATGGCTGTAGCATCTCCGGCGGACGGTTCTAGCACAAGGAACTGTGAGCAGTAGTTCGCGGACGGCGTATCCATGGCGAATTCCAACTCTGTCTCGCCGGGGCGGAACCTGCAGCCAGGGGCAGCAAAGGGGGTTGGAATGGGCTGAGGTTGGAGATAGGGATCTGCGCGGGACTGGAGCTAGCCGCCGGCGGGATTTGAAGGAGAAAGACGAAGGGCTGGCCGCCAGCATGCGTGGCTGCGGCTGAGATAGAGAGAGAAAGAGAAGGGGATCGGGAGGAGGAAGAAGATAAGGTGGGGCAGGAGGTGAGCACAGATGTATGATGGGTCTGGATCGCTTGGCTCACACGTGACCGGCCCGAGAAGAGGATAGAGGAAAGACGACTATGTGCGGGCCCTTGTGCTGCGTGGCGTCCGCGTGGGCGAGCGACCGGCCGAGCGTTCGGCCGGTGCGCCGATCCCAAACGTTTACCTACTTGGGGGGGGGGGCAGGGGGTAGGGTATCTATGGGGACAGTGGTGAGAACAGCGTCGGACAGCGTGGGCTGGTCCGACGTGGCAGTGGCATCCGGTCTCGTCCGGTCCACCCTAGATATGGGCTTCGTACGGGGTGTGAGTCGGTCCGAACGTTTGAGTTGGCTATGTACGGTCTGGTTGGGTGGCAATTTGTTCAGTGGGGATCAGTTGGAGCACGTAGGAATGCGAGTATTCCATGCAAACGATGGGAGAAGAGGATGACACTTGTTCATATTGAAAACCGGAGACGAAGGAGGTGAAGAATAGGCTACCATACGAGATGAGACGACTTCTTTCTTGGGTTTCATCCACATTCATGAATAGCGCTGTTGATCTAGTTAGGTTTGTAATTGTTAAGTGTTCAGTCCCGTTCTCAAATCGTCCCCTTCAACCAGAATCATCTAGATTACAGATTTCATAACTGGTGTGCTTGGAGGGAAGGCCACATCCTTAATTGTGTTTTTTTTGAGGTCATCCTCTTCAGGCTGTGTTAGTAGTGCTAGTTTTTAGTTTTTAGATGAAGGTGCCTTAAACCGAATGAATATCTCAAGCACTCGAGTAAGCTATGGACGCACATGTTTAGGCAGTGACCAGGCAGGCCGCCTGGATGTTTGGTGAGGATACGGGGCTCCGGCAGTTGTAGATGCTCTTAGCCTCCTTTTTTAGGAAAAAAATGATCCAAGTGGCTAAAATGATGATCCCCACATCAATACAAAAAGTCACAAGCAAACTTAAGCCTTACAAACTGCCTTTGAAGATTACCTGGCAGGACCAGCAGGATTGCATAAAAATGAATATTTTTACTTTTAACCGGTACATCGTTTTGTTTTAGAGCAAAATGCTCAGCACTCACCCTCAACAATCACGTACAGTATGGGCCCATTAGAGCATCTCTAGCAGACCCCTTAAAATCGCAAACTGTAAAACTGGGATACGGGCCGGGAAAAGTGCATTTTAAGGGTTTATTTTAACTACGACCGAACAGATACTGTATAACAAACCGTAAAACTGGAATAAAGGGCTCCTTCCTCCAGTCTGGCCGCTGCCGCCCATTCCTCCAGCAGGCCGTGCCGGCCACGCCGGCCGCGCCCAACCCCGTCGGCCGCGCCCCGTCGTCCGCAGGCCATGCCCCGTTGCCCGTCGGCCACGTCCCGTCGCCCGTGCCCCGCCCCTGCCGGTCGTGCCCCATCACCGCGCCGGCCGCGCCCAGCCTCGCTGGCCACGCCCCGTCGCCTCCGTCGTCCACGCCTTGCTCTATTGCCAGCCGAGTCGTGCCCCTTTGCCTGCCGCGCCGGTAGGATTCCGGCGGCCAAGCTGAGGTCATGGGAGGCCACGGCGATGTCGAGCTCGTCCAATTCGAACCGGTGGCAATCAATTGCGGCATCTAGCGGCCTTTTCCGGTGTGCGGTGATGAATTCCGACGAGTTTAGGGCGGATTCCGGCAAACTCCGCGGCGGCGTGTTTGCTCCGACGAGGTTTGACCGGTATACGGGGCCCCCTAGATTCGGCCTTCCAACCTCCAAAGATAAGGGTTTTGGGTGTGCATTTACGGTGGCCCTTAAAAATTTTATGGGTTGGACCACTTTTACGGTTTCTGTTCTGGACACTTTTTTCGTCCAAAACTGTAAAACGCAATTTTTTTACAGATTTGACCACTTATGCCGGGTCTGCTAGAGATACCCTTAGTTAGGTACATCATACTTCACCGGAGAGGATTTGTGATAAGTAGGTGCCGGGCCCGAGCTCCTCGTGCATGTTTTTTTTTTTTGCTTTTGGTTTTCAACATTTTCTATCTTTTAGCAAAGATTTTAAATTAAGTTCTGTTTTCATATTTATGTTTCTCGTGACGAGGGCTTTCGAATAAAATACATTTTGATGAGTTTTTATAAACTCTGTTAAGTTTCAACTTTAGTACGAGTGACCAACAAAATCACAATTTTAGCATTTGTGACCGAAATTTGCTTGAAGTTTCAACTCTGAAACTTGAAACGAGCGGCCGAGGAAATCGTCAATTTTAGATGCGATATCATAAGTTTCAAAGATTAAAACTTAAAATTTATGGTGCCTTCGTGTGAACTCCAACTACTCTGTGGATTGTGAGGCAATTGGGCGTCCGGGCAGGGATGGGCATGTGTGTGCTGCCGCACCCGCGTGCCCCTGCGAATTTCCGTGTACTCCTCTTCATAATTAGAATATTAATTTGTCCCATGCAAGCTTGCCCACCAATTTTGAGTAATTTGTGCATTTCTCTTTCCTTTTCCATTGACAGGTATATTAATCGACTTATCAATTGCCATCTCAACGAGTCCGAGTGCTGAAGTGCACAATGCATCACTAAAGACCCCCTCTAGCAATTTTGTTTTCGCTCTCTCTGACCTGTATATCACCGTGTGCAATTTCTACACCTACTTGATTGGAAACTCAAACATAAGTCCGGAAATCCCGTTTTGCACTTCCTGTGACGCGGACGAGTCAGACTCAGAACCCGATATGGTTTACGGGAAGAAATGCAACGATGGACCACCCTTCGAAGCCTATATGGTTGCCAATCCCGTGCAGCTCAAGTTTGTCCCCCTCGAGGAGGCCCAGCAGGTGCAGCGGCAAATTGCGAGGGTGGAAGGTGCGCTATTCTGGAATATAAATGACCAGCATACATGTGCCGCCGCTTTGGCTGATACGGTCAACTTTGCCTGCGTGTTCCCCGCAAAAAAAAAAAAACTTTGCCTGCGTGAGCAACCATAGCTCGTGCGTAGACACCATGTTCATGCCTGGTTATTCATGCCGTTGTGATGCTGGGTACACTGGCAACCCGTATGTACTCGGTGGCTGCTCGCGTGATAACGGTAATAATCGATTCACTTATATATATCTACATGTTTGCATCTATTCTTCCCTTGATTTTTTAGTATCTCACTTACAATCATTTTAGTTTCCACTTTTTTCAAAATTTAATAGGATACAATCCATCAGCTGGACGAAACGTGACGTGCACTCGGTCTTGTGGTAAAATCAAGGTTCCCTTTCCATTTGGACTAGAAGATGGATGTTCCAGGAAGACCGAATTTATACTATCCTGCGACCCGTTAGATTCCACGCTGAATCTAGAATTTGAAACAAAGGAACGTATCACAAACATCAATATAACTGAGGGGTTCTTGGACACCGAAGGTGTATCTGGTGATCAATTGGAACCTTCTTTCTATAACCAGTACTACATTTCTGACAGAGACTCAATGAGACTACGATGGGTCATCGCAAATTTAACTTGCCAAGAGGCACATCAAAATATATCCACATATGCATGTGTCAGCCACAATAGCAGATGCTTACACAGTGACTCAACAGTAATGGGTTATCGATGTAAATGCAATGATGGATATGCAGGAAATCCATATGTTACCGGCCCCAATGGCTGTCAAGGTACCCCCCTCCCCCCCCCCCCCCCCCCCCCCGGTTCATTTCTTGTGTAGGGTTGTCCTAACCATGCATTTTATGACATTAGTAAATTCTAGTCGTCTTTTAATATTTTGTAGTACTTACTAACATAATCTGCGTACACGTCACCAACACTCTTCTCCAGTTTATTAATATCAAGAAAAATCTCCTGTATCTATATGATTTATATCTTATTTGCTTCTGTAGATTTTGACGAGTGCAAGGTACCCGGCCTTTGTAAAGGTGTATGTCACAACACTGTTGGAAGTTACTTTTGTACCAACTGCTCCGGTGTATATGACCCTACAAAAATGAAGTGTACTCCATCGAGAAAGCAAATTATTATATTAGGTCAATTTCATACTCCTTTCTCTGAGGAAATAATTTCATACTCCTATAATTTTGAACACAACAAAAGATGAAACTGATATTAAGGTGCACCACCATCCATTGTAGGTATCGCTATTGGGCTTGGTATTGGCTTCGGGCTTCTACTTCTTGGCTTAAGTGCAATGTTTATCTTTTGGAGATGGAGAAGAGACGTCCAAAAGCAACTGAGAAGGAAGTGTTTTACAGAGAATCATGGCCTCCTTCTAGAAAAATTAATAGCATCGAGTGAAGATGCAAATGAAAGGACAAAGATTTTCTCACTAGGAGAGTTAGAGCAGGCAACAAACAACTTTGATCACACACGGATCCTTGGTCATGGAGGACATGGCATGGTGTACAAAGGTATCTTATGTGACAAGCGTGTGGTGGCTATAAAGAAATCTAAGGTCATCAAGAAAGGTGAGATTGACCAGTTCATCAATGAGGTTGCCATCCTTTCACAAATCAACCACAGGAACATCGTAAAGCTTTATGGCTGCTGCCTTGAAACAGTGGTCCCACTACTTGTGTATGATTTTGTTCCCAATGGTTCTTTGTTTGGAATAATTCATTCTAATCCAACCAATAATATTTCTTTGTCCTGGGATGGCTGCCTAAGAATTGCTGCACAAGCTGCAGGAGCTCTCTATTATCTTCACTCTGCAGCTTCCATATCAGTCTTGCACCGCGATGTCAAGTCTTCTAATATACTCCTAGATGCAAACTACACTGCTAAAGTTGCTGACTTTGGTGCATCAAGATTGGTGCATATAGACCAGACTCATGTTACAACACATGTACAAGGCACATTTGGTTACTTGGATCCGGAGTATTTTCGCACTGGGCAGCTAAACGAGAAGAGCGATGTGTACAGCTTTGGTGTCCTGCTTTTAGAGCTACTTCTTAGAAGGAAGCCTGTTTTTACCAATGAGTCAGGATCAGCTCAGAGTTTATCTAGTTACTTTCTTGGGGAGATGCAGGCAAGACCAATAAGTGAGATAGTCGCTGCTCAAGTTCGTGACGAAGCAACCGAGGAAGAAATTATCAGTGTTGCCTCCCTTGCAGAGATGTGTCTACGGATCCAGGGAGAGGAAAGGCCTACGATGAAGGAAGTAGAGATGACTTTGCAGCTTCTGCATACGAAACGTTCGATGTCATCTCATGTCACTCCAGAAAATGGACGAGCTAAACCTAGTGTCCCGTCTCACTCAGGTAATGGAGTCGATCCAGCCTCTGCAGACAGTCAACGATGTTATAGCTTGGAGCAAGAGTTCTTATCATCTGCTAGCTTGCCGCGCTAAGTGTGTTCATCAACGTTCCGGTGCTTATCCATTCCATGTATGCTATCTGGGAGTTGCATAGTATAAACTCTATTTTTTCTAGATGAATAAGGGGTTGGCCAGGCAGCGTGCATACGTTCACGCCTTGGCGGATTCTGTTTGTTATTTCAGTTAGCTCGCCCTGGCTGCGTCGTGGGATGGCACGAGGTCATGCAGTCATGGCGGCATAGATTTTGAGACTGTAACCGTGCAGCTCTTTTGAGACCCTATTTAATTAGTACTTTTATAACTAAACAAGAAAGCTGCAACTGTTTTATGCAGCGCAAAAAATCTGTTCTTTGTGTTTCATTGTTCCCAGTATGTGCGCTTGTCCAGATGATTGCGTTGTGTTTCAGTCTCGGCAACTACAGGAAGGTTTACCTTATGTGTGCACGCGCAAAATCTATGGCATGGAACTTGTTCTAGTTAGAATTGATGTGTATATCTCCTTAATTAGTTAGAGAAGGAAACACCATGAATATGAATAAAATGACGCCCATATGTGACATTGATTCTGTTTTACGGCAATCGCTTATTGCTCTTATTAATAGTGTAATACTGAAATCGTCACCGCAGAACCTCCAAGCGTGCATACCCATATGGTGATATCTGCCAAGTTAATCAGCAAATTATCAACACTGTGGCAGTGTCAAACATATGCTCTACGTAAGATTATACTCCCTCCGTACCTAAATATAGGTCTTTGTAGCGATTTCACTATGGACTACATACGGAGCAAAATGAGCGAATCTACACTCTAAAATGCATCTATATACATCCGTATATGGTCTATGATGAAATCTCTACAAAGACTTATAATTACGAACGAAGGGAGTACTTCACATCCATATCGGAGAAGTAAAGAACACCATGCCGTGCCAGATACAGATCATAGACTGCGAAAAATCCAACTGTTCATTCATGCATTAGGTTTGTAGGACACAATTGATTTAAATAACGGGTGTACCAAACCACACCTCTCACAAGAATATAAAGTGCCGCTCGGTCCTGCAAATGTTGCCCGAACTAGAGGTTAGGCTTATTGAAGTCGAGGGGGAGGCATATTGCAGTATTTGTCCTCATGACTCATCAAGAAGACACCGGCTAGGAAAATGGAGGCATTTGAATCCGTAGAAGCACATGATCTATTGGGACTCGGGGACAACATCTTTTATGGGCTCTTCACCTGCGTAGTTAGTCATTCGGCCACAAATTTCGTCGAGCTTTGAGATTTGATGACAGTTCTCGTGGTAAGCTCGAGGGAGAATGGTGCAAGCTCTCTCGCCCACTTGGCATTTTCACATTGACTTCTTATCACGGAAGACTTCTTTGATGGAAAATGTTTGAGGCCACAGTGATGGAGTGACCCAGGGTAATGATGAAGTGTCTGGGAAGCCATGATGAAGGTGTAGCCAATCTTTTAAATCACCTTATACCTCCCTAAGGTCATCAATAAGTGAGAGGTAACGACAAAGAATCATCTCCCTCAAACAACACCGAAACAAATAAAGAAACCTTCTTGTGTCTCCTACAATTCCAGCGTGGGTTTCAATCACAGTAGTCTTCTTAACTGCCACAAGATATGAGTAGATACAGATGTGATTTTTGTATTTTCATAATAATTAATAACTAAGAATAAACCAGCAAGTAAAGTATTTTTGGGATGGACGCGAAAGGGAGAATGCCACTATGTGGGAAAAAGAACAAAACATAT
The DNA here is from genome assembly GCA_963921465.1 of Triticum timopheevii. Taxonomy (NCBI): domain Eukaryota; kingdom Viridiplantae; phylum Streptophyta; class Magnoliopsida; order Poales; family Poaceae; genus Triticum; species Triticum timopheevii. The sequence goes on from OY997274.1 coordinate 597,214,658, forward strand.
ATGGTAGGCAAGCGGGACTATGCATGCATTATACTGATGAAATATGGTCACCACTATGCGGTTAATTTGTACTACTAATAGATTTGTTGATTTCCTTGGGCTGATGAAACACTGGAAAGAAATGCAAGCTAGGAGTACTTGGTAAGTACAGACAGAGGCCAGGTGTAAATGGTCTACCTTTGAAGAAAAAGGTTTTTCTACTAAAGGACTGAATATTATGATCAGAGAAGCTTGATTAATTATGTTCTGCTAAAAACACTCCTCTTTAAAACATGCCATGAGTAATTAGCATCAATGGGAAATAAAGTGACATTTTATTTCATCCGAGATGTTTTACCATCATAGATCACATATCTAGCTGTGAAGGAAAATGATTTCACAAATTGCATCATCTGCAGATAATGGCTAGTTTATTAGACATATCTGTCAGTTGTCAATAAGATGCTTATGCTTTCTCAAAGTGCAAATCTAATATAGAAGTTTAAGCTGCAATGGCAACTAATCATGTCTTCTATTCCCTCCGTTCCAAATTACTTGACTTTCATTTGTGTAGATATGAATGTATCTATACTTGTTTAGTGTCTAGATACATCCGTATCTAGACAAATGGAGGTCAAGTAATTTGGAACGGAGGGAGTACCATTTGGTCATAGAAATTTACTCAAAAACTGAGTGAAGTTAACTGAACATGTGGATGCAGAAACAAACAAGTACATATAACAGGAAGTTCAGTGGAAATTTTTAGAACTATTCTAAGAGAGATAACACAGGTTGGCTCCATAGTCCATACTGAAGCACCATTGCTCCAAGCATAAAAGCATGTAGAGAGTAGAGCACTCCAGTTAGAAAAGCTGAGAACGAAATTCAGGCAGACACACCAAGCACATTGCTCCAAAGCACGGACAATTGTCTCCTTTCAAAGATCAAACTCATAAAGACACCAGCAGCCCCGCATTGATGCATTGATGTCACGAGTGCAAACATTGCAACTCTGAGTAGAACGGCACATATGACAGATACGGTGACCGGCCATCTTCAAGAGTGCGGATCTGGCTAGTTCGCCCAGTATCCATGTTGTAACACATGAACTGATTTCCTGACCACAGGGTGAAGAAGATCACGTTACATTCTGGATGGATCGCCACCCAATCAAAGCCAATCCCGTAGTCTTTGCTATCAAACATGTCTGAAAGTTTAACGGTATGCTTCAGTACCCATTCTCTTCTGTCATAGTCCTCGAGAACGTAAACTACTGTCTTAATACCGGTATTTCTCTGAGTAATATTTGCATAATGCAAGCGGCCCTGCGACAGCTGAATAAAACCATCATCCTCCATACCCAGATCACGCTGCAGATGTCTAGGAAAACCAAAGTCTGACCATGTTTCGCCGTCCGTGTCCACTGCAGCTATAGAAGGGACACCCCTCCCCACCCAACGACCAGAATCATCATAGACATGATAATCCAAAGTGTGAAAATGGAGACGGCCATTGAGGAAGACAGTTCCCTTCAGATGATGAAAGAGGTTGACATCTCCACCCAATCTCACTTCATTGTAAACCCATGTGCCGGTTTCCGACGAGTAGACATCCACTCCGAGGCGGTGGCGGCCACCCCAAGAAAGTACAAACACGTGGAAGTGGGAAGACGTGGCCGGATCAAAACCGAGACGCACTCTGTACTCCTTGATGGCCTTGCAGCTGTTTGGGATGTCAATGTCCGGCAGCGCGACCCACTCCTCCGTGGCGGGGTTGCACACCACGTAGCGGAACCCGTCATCATCGTCGTCCGGGGCAGAGACGCCATACCAGCGGCAGAGGACGAGGCCGTTGCAGCAGTCCAGGAGGTCGAGGCGCCGGTGGCTGGGCAGGAAGGCGAAGGAGGGGTAGATGAAAGGGCGGCCCCCCTGGCCACCTGAGACGTTGAAGAAGTGGAGGGCGGTCTCCAGGAAGCGCTCCTTGTTGCTGCTGGTGTAGAAGAAGCCGGCGAGGGACTGGGGCAGCGTCCTGGCGAGGCGCAGCCACCGCCTGCACACGCGCTTGCAGCACCAGCGCTGCCTGGACGGGACGCGGGAGATGATCTCCACGAGGACATCGTCGTTGAGCCTCTCGATTGGCGTGTCGCCGTCGTGTGATCTGCGCGGACAGAATCGGAGGAGAGAGGTCAGGGGATCAGTGCTCAGTGGTGAAGAGGAAAGGTTGTGATTCGAGTACCTAGTTCGAGCGCGGCGTGCCCACCGGCGGTAGCGATCTGAGCGGATGGACATGGCCGACGGAAGAAAGCGGTGGCGTTGGCGGCGCCGTCGGGAGGAGACTGGCGTTGGCGGATGGAAAAAACTGCCGCTCCCAGAATCTCGGTGGGTCGATATTAGGGGTACTCCGTACTCCCACGGAAGCGTCACTTGCAACACGCACGATCGGCCTCCCGCTCCAGTTTCTCCATGAATCTCGGTTGGTCAAAACCTGAAAACGTTTTCCTAACATGCACCCGCATATGTGGCCTGCTGGACACAGGGTAACAGCATGCCAACACCTAGTCGATGCATTCAAAAAATGAACGGATTTGCTAAAACTCATTCAGCTGAGAATCAAATTGGTCTCATTCACTTTTCTGGCTGTCTGATTGAGCTGCGCCACAATTCGTGTTTTCCTCCTGTAGAGCTTCATAATGATGGGAGGCACGGCCCATCTATTGTCCCGCTCGTGGCCTGTTTTTTTTGTCGCGTGCTTGTTTTTCTTTTTTTGCCGACGAAGCCACTTGCGCTGGATATAGGAAGCCCGTGCCTTATTGCCCCTCTTTTCATATCTCTTCGTGTCTTCTTGGTGGCGGCTGAGACTCGGGGAGAGCCTGCTGCGGGAAATCGGCGGTGGCGGCATTTTTCGAAGTAAGAATCCGGCCGTTCTGTTGGTCCTCCAATCTTTTTGTTGGCGCCGATGAAATCTTTTTTGTTTTTTGTTTAGGGGTTTTTGTTGTTCTTGCAACCGACCAAGTCCGAGCGTAATCGCAACTCAATATACCCAAGCGCAACTATAGGACATATAATATGACCGTAACCGGGGCCGAGACGGGAGGAGTTGTCGGCGCCGATGAAATCGGATTCCTTTTTTTTGTTACGTATTTTTTTGTAGCTGCAACCATCCCACCCCGAGCTCAATCGCAACTCAACACACCCAGGCGCCACAACTGTAAGCCATATAATGTGACCGCAACCGGGCGTCGGGGCGGAGGTTTGTGGGCGTCGATGAAATCGGTTCCATTTTTTGTTAGGTTTTTTTTGTTGTAGTTGCAACCGCCCAACACGAGCGCAACTGTAACTCAGCAACCACAGGACATATAAGGCGAATGCAACCGGGGTCGGGGGCAGAGGGCTTTTGTCGTCGCCGATGAAATCAGTTCTATTTTTTTAGATTTTTTTTTGTTTTAGTTGCAACAGCCCCAACCAGAACGCAATCACAACTCAGCACACCCAGGCGCAACCAGACGTCGGGTGGAGGGTTTGTCGGCGCCAATGAAATCAGTTCCATTTTTTTTTTGTAGTTGCAAGCGCCCATCCCGAGCACAATCGCATCTCAACACAACCAAGCCCAATCGCAAGACATATATAAGGCAACTGCAACTGGTGGGTCGGGAGAGGGCTGTCGGCGACAATATAATAGGTTTCCTTTTTTTTGATAGTTTTTTTTATTGTAGTTGCAACCGGCCCAACCTGAGCGCAATCGCAACTCAGCACACCCAAGCGCAGCCCGTGGTCGGGGCGGAGGGATGTCGGCGCCGATGAAAGCGGTTCCATTTTTTTGTTCACAATTACTTCCTTGTAAATACAAGCAACTTTGGTTTCCTCAATGAAATACAAGCAACTGTGGGTCCCGTATGCCACTTGCAACATGACCATCTACTCGCAATTGGCTAGTGTTTGCTCGATGCCACTTGCAACTTGAACGTGGATTCGGAACTTGTATGTTGTTTTTGTCTCGTAATTGCCCTAGTTGCAAGTCAACCATCAACTCGCAACTGCGAGGGCCCGAATGCCCCAGTTGCAACTCAACCATCGACTCACAACTCGGGGGGGGGGGGTGTTTTACTCGATGCCACTTCCAACTCGACCATCGACTCGCAGCTGGTCTGTTTTTTGGCTTTTCTTTTTTGCCATAATTGCCCCAGTTGCAAGTCCACCCATCGACTCGCAACTGTGAGGGCCCAAATGCCCCAATTACAACTCGACCATCGACTCGCAACTCGAGGGGGTGTTTACTCGATGCCACTCGCAACTCGACCTTGGACTTGCAACTGGTCTATTTTTTTGTCTGCTTTTTTGCCATAATTGCCCCAATTGCAAGTCCAGCATCAACTCGCAACTGCGAGGCCCCGAATGCCCCAGTTGCAACTCGACCATCGACTCACAACTCACGGGGTGTTTACTCAATGCCACTTCACAACTCGACCTTGGACTTGCAACTGGTCTATTTTTGTTGTTGTTGTTGTTGTTGTTGTTGTTGTTGTTGTTGTTGTTGTTGTTGTTGTTATTGTTGTTGTTGTTGTTTTTGGTGTTGTTGTTGTTGTTGTCGTTGTTGTTGTTGTCGTTGACAATTACTTTCCTTGTAAATACAAGCATTTTTTTGGTTTCACCGATGAAATACAAGGACCAGTGGGTCCCGCATGCCCTAGTTGCAACTCGGCCATCGACTTGCATTTGGGGTGTATACTCGGTGCCACTTACAACTTGACCTTGGACTTGCAACTAGTATGATTTTTTTGTCTTTTCTTTTATTGCCATAATTGCCCCAGTTGCAAGTCCACCATCGATTCGCAACTGTAGGGCCCACACGGCACTTGCAACTCGACCATCGACTCGCAACTCAGGGGGGAGGGGGGTGTTTACTCGATGCCACTTGCAACTCAACCTTGGGCTCGCAACTGGTCTGTTTTTTGTCTTTCTTTTTTGCCATAATTGCCCCAATTGCAAGTCCACCATCAACTCGCAACTGCAAGGCCCCAAATGCCCCAGTTGCAACTCGACTATTGAGGCGCAACTCAGGGGGGGGGGGGTGTTTACTCAATGCCACTTCGCAACTCGACCTTGGACTTGCAACTGGTCTGTTTTTGTTGTGTGTTGTTGTTGGTTGTTGTTGTTATTGTTGTTATTTGTTGTTTTTGTTTGTTCACAATTACTTTCCTTGTAAATACAAGCAACTTTTTGGTTTCACCGATGAGATACAAGGAACTGTGGGCCGTGCATGTCCCAGTTGCAACTCAACAATCGACTTGCAACTGGGGGGTGTTTACTCGGTGCCGCTTTGCAACTCGACCTTGAACTTGCAAGTGGTATGTTTTTTTGTCTTTCTTTTTAGCCATAATTGCCCCAGTTGCAAGTCTACCATCGACTCGCAACTGTGAGGGACCGAATGCCCCAGTTGCAACTCGGCCCCCGACCCGCAACTCCGGGGGGGGGGGGGGTTTACTCGATGCCACTTGCAACTAGACCATCGACTCACAACTGGTCAATTTTTTTGTTTTCTTTTTTGCCATGATTGCCCTAATTGCAAGTCTAGCATTGACTAGCAACTGCGAAGGGCCCACTAGTTGCAACTCGACCATCGACTCGCAACTCGGTGCGGTGTTTACTCGATGCCACTTGCAGCTCGACCGTGGACTCGCAACTGGTCTGTTTATTTGTCATAATTGTCCCAGTTGCAAGTCCACCATCGACTCGCAACTATGACGGACCGAATGCCCTAGTTGCAACTCGACCCCCGACCCGCAACTCTGCGGAGGGGGGTGTTTACTCGGTGCCACTTGCAACTAGATCATCGACTTGCAACTAGTTTTTTTTGTCTCTTTTTTGCCATGATTGCCCCAATTGCAAGTCCACCATCGACTCGCAACTGCGAGGGGCCCGAATGCCCCGGTTGCAACTCGACCATCGACTCGCAACTCGGGGCGGTGTTTACTCGATGCCACTTGCAAGTCGACCTTGGACTCGCAACCGGGGTCAGCGGAGGGCTGTCGGCGCCGATGAAATCAGTTCCTTTTTAAAAATTTTATTATGTTAGGTTTTTTGTTGTTGTAGTTGCAACCGCTCCAACCCGAGCACAATCGCAACTCAGCACACCCAAGCGCAACCGGGCGTCGGGGAGAGGGTTGTCGGTGCCAATGAAGTCGGTTCCATTTTTTGATAGGGTTTATTGTTGTAGTTGCAACCGCCCCATCCCGAGCGCAATCGAAACTCAACACACCCAAGCACAACTGCAAGCCATACATTGTGACCGCAACCAGGGTTGGCGATTGGATGTTTTTTTAGCATCACATAGATGGGTTTTCTATCATTTCCCCTCACGGTGGGTACATACAAGCAATTCTTTTCATTTTGGCTACTTTTTTGTGTTTTATTTTTCGGAATGCGCAACCCAACTCCGGCATTTCCCACATGAAAATACATAATGTTCTTGAAAATAACACTCCAAGGTGTACACTGCATTGTTTTTTTTCAAATATGTATATATACTTGATCCTAGTTTCGCATTGTTGAACGCTTATAGTTGTATCTCCGGACATACATAATGTTCCAAAAAAATATCACTCCAATGTCTTAGCTTTTCATCTTATATCATTTTGTTTTGGTTTACTCTTTGTTTCCATTTTAAATTTCTTTACGATATATTTATTTTTAGCCTTGAATAAAAAATCAACTATAAAGGCCTTGGCTTAGTGAACAAAAATACTAAGCAAAACTATTTTAATTTGTGATCTGGGAGCTTTCATTATTCAATGTTTCCTCTTTTGTTAGTGACACACACATACAAATGTTCATGTGTTTGTTGATCGAACATTTTTTTGAACGCGTTTGTTGATCGATGTTCGATGTTTGTTGATCGAACATGAAACTCGTCAGCTTGTGGCCAGCCCATTTGTCCTGACGTTCTGCAACCCGAGTAAATTAACAAGAAGGACAAGCGAAAGGGAAGACAAGGCCAGCCCAAAAAGAAATAAAAAATAAAAAAGACAAGCAGGCCAGACAGGGAAACGAACTGGACCTGGGCATGCATTGTGACGTCAGGTGATGTCAGGTGATTGAGACATAACTATGTCTCAGTCAGCTGAGTTCCAGGCGATCCCAAAAATGAAAGGCCTAGTTGATGGACTTCTCAAACAAACTAAACTAGCTAAATACCCGTGGGTTGCTACCGGATGAAACAATCTATACCTACTAATAAAAGAAAGGGAAACGTTTCAGGCCGGGGTGCCGGCCGAACCTTCGGCCGGTCGCGAGCCACGCTGGCGCCCCGCACCTGCCCAAGACGCGCCCCCCGCGAAGACTCCTGTTTGTTGTTGGGCCCCACGTGGACCACCTCTCCTCCCTTATCTTTCCCCTAACTGCTGCCTTCATCCCCTACCTCCAGACACATCCTTTTCCATGGCCATGTCTCTCCTTCCTTTTCACCGCACTGCTGCCTAGTGGACGGCTGCTGCCGGCCGTGTGCTTCGCCGAGCCAGGGGGGCTACTCGACTGCTGCCAGTCCTCTTTCTCCACACATATTCTCCCCCAAAACATCTTTCCTTCTCTCTCAAATAAGCTATGGTTCAAGATGAGGCAAGGTATGGGAAGGAGGCGCAACCGGTGCCCGGGAAGGCTGCGACCGACCATGAGACGGCGAGCATGGTGACCTCAGGACGGCAAGGATGGGGCGACGCTCCTCCGAGAAGACAATCGATGTCGTTATTTTTGCCACGTGCTTCAACCGGCGTCAGAATTTGCTACAAACGGCATCGCATACTGCTGCCACCGGTCTCACGTTTTGCTGCAATGCACAATCCACCTTGCGTTTTTGCTACAACCGATGTCGCTTTTTGCTACAACCGTTTTCATTTTTTTGTTACATATGTTCAGGCAGAGCTGCGACCCGATGATGGCGGCGGTGAATTTTTTGCTCCAACCGTAATAGATTTTTGGTACATCCATCAACAATTTTTGCTACATCCATTCTTTTTTCGGCGGCGACGATACAATGGCGAGATACAACCGCCGGCGACGATGACAAGTTTTTTCACCAAAAAGCTGCAACGGGCATCGTCAAAAGCTGGAACCGGCCATCAGCGAAGCTGCATCTAGTGTGGTGGTGCCCTCGCAGCCATGTCGGGCACCTCTCGCAGAGCTCGACGCCCATGGCCATGGTGATAGCCCCTCGCGGAGCTTGACGGCCATGGCTATGGCAGCAGCCCTTGCGGAGCTCGATGCTGATGGCCATGGCAGCACCCCTCGCGGAGCTCGACGCCCATGGCCATGGCAGCATCCCTCGCGGAGCTCGACTCCCATGGCCATGGTGTGCCCTAGCAGCCACGGCGGCATCCCTCGAGCGGAGCTCGACGAAAATGGCCATTGTGTCCATCACCAGGCAGGGAATCATGCACCTCACGGGTCACAGGGGAGCGCGCGTCCAGCGCGAGGAAGGAGACAAGTTTGGGGGAGAATCGAACGGTTATGGGCGCGCAGATCATACAACTACCGAGCGACCGGCAGAACTTTCGGCCGGCGCACCGGCGCCTATCGTTTCCCTAAAAGAAATAGGTATTCTTAGTATGTCATGCTATTTTGTAGAAAACCCCCTGATGTTTCTGACATTAAACCCGAACCCGCAGTACATATCAAATGTTTTTAAAAATACTCATATCTTTTAAACCGTAACTCCAAATTTAACATATTATATATGGAATTTGATTAGAAAATTATGTAGAATATTATTTTACCTGTTAATAATTTTAAAAAAATACTATATAGGCTGCAATGTCAATCAACAATGCATTATCCGTCTTTTTTTCATACCGGTACTGATTCAGATTGGGGATGAACACCTCAGCAAAATCAAGATTGGACATCAAACTGAAGAAAAATTTGTTAGAGACACCCAATAAATAAGGACATGCATGACAAGAAATAAAAGGACCCAATAAAGATGGGATGTCCGCTATAAAATAAATAAAAAAGAAAATGCAAAGGAGATCCGATAAAGATGAGATATTGCGCTATTCTCCTATGTATAAGAAGAAGAAAAATAGGACATGCATGAAAAAAGTAAAAAGCAGGCATGCATTACGAAAAATAAAATAAAAGACAAGTTTGATAAGAAATAAATAGTGATGGAACAGGGACCAATATCTATGACATGTATGGCAAGAAATAGTGATGAAATAGGGGCGCAAGTACCTACGTCAACAATAGACTATAAAAAAATGTTCTTTTCTAGACAAAAAAACCCTCTTATTATGATTAAAAAATAATGTATCTTTTTAACAACCTTTTAACTCTTCATGTATTTAAGAAACAGCTACAAATTCTCAGATCATAAAACATTTTTTGTAAATTAAGAGCGTGTGGTATTCTTTTTCTCCCCTTGCAACGCACAGGCCTTTTTCCTATATTTAAAAAATGGTGTCGTGTGATCTATTGTACTCGGTCATCACCGTTGTTCTCGAAGGCATGGTTGGAGCCCTCGACCAGTGGCGGCCCACCTCAATTCAAGGGTACTCACTTGAATAGCCATTTTTTGTGGAAAAATCTAGGTATATATAGTCTATATATTGTGTTGTATAAGGAAAAACGATACTTTTTTTGGAAGCAAGGGAAAAACGATACTGACACTTCAGAGCGTGCAAGTTTAGCTTTTCAGCCCAGAAAGAGAGGCAGCCCATTGTCTTTCTCCTCATCACCACGAACATGGCCCATTGGCCCAAGTCACTCGCACCCATCCATCATCGCCCAGAAAAAAATACATCGATCAGAGCCAGACACACGAACCAGCAGCGCCGCCCCTGTTCTCCAGTTCTCCACTCGCCGCCTGATCGGCACTGCACGGCTGCCAGGGTCCAGAGCTGTCGTCACCTGATCGGCGATCGATCGCTGGTACGCCGGTGGCGGCTGCAGCGCGAACACGCCGGCCGGCGAATACATCCCTGAACCTGAGTCCCTAATCCTCTGCCCCTTTTGGTTCTGAACTTTCTAATCTTCGTTGTAGGTGGCAGGTAGCAGGATTGCAGGAATCGGCCTCATTTCAAAGCCACAACTCGAATTCAACTATTGAATGTATAATCACTAATTAGATGTACTAATCTTTTGACCTGGAAATTGGGCTCTCTTCTCTCACGCCCATTCATAGTCCATGTTCTAACTGGATTTATCTATCACTGTCGAACTGAATTCAGGCAGCTAGGCAGGGGCTCGGTTTTGTTCTCATATTGTCCAGCAGGCTGCAGTACAGAAGTGCAAGACTAAGTAAGTTAGTTCAACCACTAACCAGTTGTCTTTCTTATTTTATTATAGTGAAATAGAGACTAGTTTGCAGTCAATTAAGAATTGTGTGGACATTAGAATTTGCAATTTTCCATTCGAGTTTGTAATGAGAGAACGTTTATAAATTCTGAATTTGTTACAGTGAGCATTATGTATAACCATTAGTACTCTAAAACTTGAGCAATTTTACTATTTTCGATCCTCTATATATTTTAGATTTTGCCATGATATGTTGAACAGTGTTTTTACTTCCATATGTTGATTAATACCAAGTTATGATCAATTTTTGTGAATATAATATATTATGTGGTACCTTTTATATAGTTTAGAACTAGTACAATATGCTTCTGTAATTGATTATATGCCCAAAAGGAAGGTCAGAGACTTCCATTATTTTCCTCAAAATTTGAATACACAGTCTTGAATTCCCGGTCCCGCCCTTGTCGACCATCAGCGTTTGGTTTTCCTCGAGCGAGCGACTGTTGACCTTGCCCACGAACGCTTTGACAACCGTTAGCATGTGGATCACTACGAAAGAGCACAAGTTGCCCAGTATCAAGAAGTAAGCCGAGTATGCCCAACAAGACGACAAATTTCACAAATTTGACAATTTTGACCTCTGAATGAAATCATTTCACAAAATGAACTGTCCCTAAAAGAATTTCACTCAGCTGACCTTTTTGAGTGGCGCCCGACACGAAGGCGCCATACTATACTGTGCAATGCCTGACTGACAGGCGCTGCACGCTTAGCCAGCGTCGCACCCCGAACTGCCTAAAAATTACTAAGTTAGTGTGCAATGCCTGAGAGCTAGGCGTCACACTATACAGTATAGGGCCTAACTCCTAGGCGTTGCACTAGTGGTTGCCTAGCTCTTAGGCGCTGCACATTGACTTAGTAATTTTTTGGATCACCCGGGTGCGACGCTGGCTAGGCGTGCAGCGCCTGTCAGTGTAGTATGACGCTTTCGTGTCAGGCGTCACTCAAAAAGGTCAGCCGAGTAAAATTCTTTTAGAAGCAGTTCATTTTGTGAAATGATTTCATCTACATGTCAAAATTATCAAATTTGCCCAACAATACACATGACCAACAAATAATACATGGCTTATTGATCTGTACGCCGTGGACCCACTGGGTTGACACTCGGCTTCCAAACTATACTCAGAGTATTTCTTTTTTTTTGAGCGAATGCCATCATGGCTACTTTATTGCATAGGTAATATAGTTACATAGTTTGCAAGGCATTCAATCAGGAAGTCTGGGGGCTCATCCTCCCATTTACAAGCTACTCCCTCCGTCCAGAAAAACATGTCGCGGGCGTAGTTCACTGGTAATTTTGCGAAAAAACCCTGGTGGCTTCCAAAGCGTTTCAAACAAGTCCATCCGCCCCGTCTTCTTCCTCCGCCCGTCGCCTGCGCGTCGCCGGGGGCCGGCGCCGCCCAGCTGCGTGATTCGCCAGGGGCCGGTGAGCCCAGCTGAGCTCCTCCGCCGTAGCCAAGTACCTGCTCTCATCTTCGCCAAGTATCTGCTCTTGCCGTCGTCGCCAATTACCTCCTCCGCCGCCGCATCCCAAACCTGCGCCGCCGCGGTCCCCTCCCGCTGCTTGTGGGCTTCATCGGAATCTCCTACCGCGCGTCTCCCTCCTGGAACCCCCGCGCATCCTCCTCAAGTTCGCATGCGTCCTCCATCGTGCTCTCGCGCATCCTGCTGGAGCTCTCACGCGTGCACCGTCGCGATCCCCTACCGGCGTTGCCGGAGCCTGCCTCCACAATCCGGTGGACCGGGAGCTCGCGAGTGTGATCCTCGATCTCCCGCGCGTCTTCCTCAATCTCCCGCGCAAGCCCGCGCTGCTCCTTCTCCCCTGCCCGCGCGGCCGTGCGGCTGCTTGTCCCCTGCCGCCGGTGGAGCTCCTTTGCCTGTACAGCTGCTGCTCATCTACCCGTACTGCTGCTGCTCCTCTACCCGTACTACTGCTGCTCGTCTGCTCGTGCTGCCGCCAGATCTACATTCATCAGGAAGAAAGTACTGTAAGGATTTGCTCATCTGCTCCTTGTGCTCAATATGATCAGTGTGTTAGAAGTATAAACGTGATTAGCGAGAGATAAGGAGATGAGGATAGACTTAGTTTAAACACACAATAAGAGCCTCGTACACCAAACCTCTTCTATGTTGTACTCTATATATATCCTACGAGGGCCAGATCAATACAACACATAATTCTAGGGTTTCATATTTTTCACATGGTATTAGAGCGATCCTAGGACTTTACACCACTTCCGCAGCGCGCCGCCCCGGGGAGATTAATCTCCTCTCCTCAGGGGCGCGGCACTCGATCAATCAAAGTTTCAATCGATTCCGTAGATTAGATCAATTTCTTAGATTAGATCAATTCCAAATTCCGAAACTCGAGTAGATTGGTTTCTTTTAGCCACCAATAAATCCCTCAACCCTCAAAATCCGGTGAAAATCAGTGCAGATATCGGCATCTAGAACTCCATGACTCCCGCAGAATCTGACGTCTTCGGCGGCAGCAAACGTGCGACACCGACCTTACGCAACGCGTCCCACATGGACGCTGGACGGAGCAGCCCCGGCCGGCGAACGAGCTGGCACACAGGGCAGCAGCTCCGTAGAGGCGCTGGCATGCGCCCACAGCCGCACGCATACAGGTGCATCAACATGGAGAGTGAACTCCACACCGATCGGCTCGGAGCGTCGTCCTGCGGTGCCGCGAACGCGGCATCTTGGGCACGGGCGCAACTCCGGGCGGCTTTGATCGGGCGACACCCGGCTGGCAGCGTGGGTCTTCAACAACATCCTTCTGTCGCCTTGAGGATTCAAACTGGACTCCACCAGCGGACGCAGCGAGCACCAGAAGAACAGAAGCAGGATACGCACGTCCGATCGGCGGAGGGCGTTAATCCCGGGCAGTCATCCATCCTCTACGCGGATCTCCCGGCCGGCGGTGCCTACAACGACTCCTACGATGGCGGTTGTCCCGCCCAGAACGCAGCATACGCGGATGCGAGGGGCGCACGGCCAACCCATCTCTGCGACCGGGACTCCCAGCCGGCCAAAGCAACGACACCAGGCGGGCGACATCGCCCACGGAGGCCACGCAAGCAGTACCACGGCGGACGAGCTACCAGGCCAGGCGTATCGTCTGAAGTCCTCCAAAATTCAGATATGTCAGATGCATGTATGTATGCATGAGTGGCTATCAGCACGCAGCATACGACTTTGACACCGTGATCTCCATCCACCGCGAGTCCTTGAACGCACGTGGTCACAGCGTCTACTAGCCGATGTGCACCAAGATCACACAGAGCGATCTGCGTCAAACCAACAAACTACACCATCATCGACCTCGGGCGCACCGAGCACGCTAAATCAACGCCATCTGCACCAGATATTCTTCATCGAGCCGAATCTCTTCATCGAGTTGTACGACTATGCCAGGCTACGAGCCAACATACTTCGTCAGCACGTCATGGCATCGACACTTCGTCGCTGTGAGAGACGCCTTCAAGCGACTCATCATCGTCGACACACCGCTGCAACGCCATCACAGATACTTCATCGCCAAGGTCTTCATCAACGTGGTCTTCATCAACACACCGCCGCTGCCGCCTCGTCCACAAGATGGACACCTAGCATCCTCTGACAGACTTTTCTGCAAGACGCGACCTCGACGACAGCAATGACCGTGTCACGACGACGGCATCGACCGCGTCATCCACGACGGCATGACTGCATTGACACTACAGTGACGACCCTACACGGCCACACGGTTCTGGCAAAACCGATGTGTGCTCGATGGGCTTCCTTCGGTCTTGGCAAAATTGGTGGACTTATCGCCAACGGCACCCTCTGACATCCGCAAGGTGCATCGTCCACGTCTGCAGCTCCGTCATAGCGCATTTTTTTTGCGCCTCCGGCTTTGTGCGGCTTCATCATCCATGACGACCACATCATCGACCACGACTACCTCGACCACGGCTACATCACCATGATCGGCTACCTCGACATTAATGGCTATGTCTACAACAACTCATCGGAAACAACTCCAGTCAACAGCGTACGCCTCGTCATTTGCGTCCACGACTCTCCCGCTGTGACTGCGGGGGGGAATAGAGGAGAAGGCAGGAAGGCACCAGAAGGGGACGCAGTCACCGCCCTAACTGCCGACCCATCATAGACGCAGTTGATGATGGCGCAGCGGAGAAGACGACAAAAGAGCAGGACTTCAAATTCAGTCGTAATTGTCCGCTTCACTCCCACTACGACCGAGGGGGAATGTTAGAAGTATAAACGTGATTAGCTAGAGATAAGGAGATGGAGATAGACTTAGTTTAAACACATAATAAGAGCCTTGTACACCGAGCCTCTTCTACGTTGTACTCTATATATACTCCTACGAAGGCCAGATCAATACAACACATAATTCTAGGGTTTCATATTTTCCACACAGTGTACAGTAAGGAGTTGCTCCTTTGCTCCTGTTCGTCACGAAGAACAATATTAACTGAAATAATCAGTAGATATTCAGTCAGTCAATGTTAACTGAAGAACTTTGTCTTCTTTTCTCCATGAGTTTCCCTAGCCATCAATCTTTCTGCTCTCTATAGTATGGTGAACACCTCCCATTTTCCTAGCATTTAAAAAGAAAATGATCACCTAGTCTAGTCTGTGATGTGAAAAATGGAGGGGCATCAACCTACACCTGTCTGACGATGCATGTTTTGGGGTTCACATATCATACAAGTTCAGAGATAAAAACAAATCCTGCCCAGATCAATATCACCTGCCCAATATTCAGTCAATCAAGGGAGGAAATTGCTACTGTTTTTGAAGTAACCAAGGGAGGAAATTGCTACTGACAAATTGGATCCAGTAT
This sequence comes from Triticum timopheevii, assembly GCA_963921465.1. Classification (NCBI taxonomy): domain Eukaryota; kingdom Viridiplantae; phylum Streptophyta; class Magnoliopsida; order Poales; family Poaceae; genus Triticum; species Triticum timopheevii. Next base: position 597,229,838 of record OY997274.1, read on the forward strand.
TATTGGAAACAATCAATTTGTTTCTGTTTTTGAAGTAACCATAAATCACTTCACAGGGCTAGTTTATAGCAGAATTAACACAGGAAGGAATCATTTCCTGGAAGATGCAGCAATTACTCATTTCACAGTAGGTTGACAATATGCAAATGATTTCCTAGGGGTTTCAGACCTACTATGTGTGTCTGAATCATGTGTCCAAGCCAGTCACAAGCACAAGCAGATCATGAATACATGTGTGTCTGAATCATACTCCATGTGTTTACTGAATTTTAAACTTGCTAGCAATAAGCTTGCAGTACACTTTATAGTCAGATCAGGAGCCAAGCTCTTAAACTGGACTTTTAACTGACTTTTAAACCTAATTTTTACTCCAAAATAAGAGTACCATGCCTGTTTAACAGAAAAATACTTCTGCTTATGATGGTGATGTAAAACTGTGTGTGACAAATGGAGCAAGTCTTGAGATGTCTACAATTTGTAGGAACATTTGAATTAATCTAAATTTAAAGTGCCCAGTGGATACAAATCTGCACAATTAGTTTCAGTTTTCAGTTTTGACAGCACTATAACATCTTGTCAAATCAAAATTATTTGATTTATTTGGATTTATTAAAATTATTGGAATTTAAATGACAGAACAGTAGCTAGGAGATTCAGAACAGTAGCTAGGTAGATAATCACGGTACACAAATTCATGCTTGTGTGTAAAAGTTCACTAGTAATCTCTTTGTGCTGCTGTAAACAAAGATTGCAAGAAGATCTCAATCTTACTGATTGTTGTTGCATGAGTATTATTCAGATCTTACTGATTGTTGCTGAGCAAACCTACCCCTATCTAAATGGAAAATACACATCTTCAATACTCTAATTATACAAACTGGAAATTATGATAGTACAGGCAGATCTCAGTTTCAAACTGGAATAATTTACAAGCAGGTCTAGAAAAATGCACTTGTTTGTGTGGACTAATTTTGAAGCAGTTTGTAGAGTACTATCAAAATTCAGAATGGTGACTGAATTTAATTGATTTTTTCAGTAAAGTTCATATGGAAAGGTAATAAATCAGTTTTGATTCTATTGACAGGAGTACATTGAACTTTGTCAATACAATTAGACATGAATAAGAACTCTTGTCTAAACATTCAGTCTATACTTCAAGATTAAATTGTCTAAATATTCATATGCTATTGACAGGAGTAGTAAACATTCAGTCTAAATATGAACTCTACCAATACATTCAGTTGACAGTACACTTCAAGATTCAGTATAATTATCAGAAATCTGTAATCTTGATCAAAGACAATGACTTGGACCTCCAATTCACCATCAAATCGGATCCAGAGGGGGAAGGGGAGGGGCCCCCTTCGCTGTGGAGTCCTAGAGCGGACGGAGGAGCTCGCCCCCTTGGCGATGGAGTCCTAGAGCGGACGGAGGAGCTCGCTCCCTTGGCGGTGGAGTCCTAGAGCGGACGGAGGAGCTCGCCGCCCCCTTGCCGCCACCATCCCGCCGCCGCTGCTGCATGGCCAGGTAGCCGCTGCTGCAGGAGATGCGCTCCTCACCTGACGACCGGCAGCAGCAGCCCCGTGCAGGCGACCGGCAGAAGCAGCTCCGTCGCGCCGTCTTGGTAGTCCCCGCCGCAGATTGAGCACGGCCGCTGCAGACGGAGTGTCGGAGGGGGAAAATCGCATTTTCATTGGACATGTGAGAGGAAGAGAGCACTGGTGACACGCGCAAGGGAGAGGGCGCCGACGCTGGGGAGGGAGAGGAACTGCGGGGGAGGGAGAGGAGGCACAGGCGGCGTGGAGCTGCGCGGAGGGGAGCGGCGCCAGCGGCGCCGGCCGGTCGGAGAGGAAGGAGGAAGAGAGCGGAGTGTCGGTCAGAGAGGAAGGAGGAAGAGAGGGACTTCAGGTTTGGTCGGGAAAAGGCTGAGGAGTAAACTGCAAAATAACAGTCGCGACATGTTTTTCGGAACGGAGGGAGTACATTATTATCAAAGGCATTCTTTGCTAAACTATACTCAGCATACTTTTTTTTTGAAGGACCAGCAATGGCTGTTGTTTCATTGATCATAAGCAGGGAGCAGTTGACAAAGTGATAAAGGTGGAGATCCAAAGATCAAGGATAGTAAGAAGAAGAAGAAGAAAGGAACATGGTGCCCCCAGGCACAAGCCGCTAGCCTACTCTCCCGACGGGTCACCGAAGGGGCTCTGCACTGATTTGATGCCGGCTTGTTGCCAGAGGCTTATCCCTCTTCTGATCTCGTTGAGAATGTATTCCACCTTGGCCTCCTTTGCCCTAAATGTGCAGTGGTTACTCTCCTGCAATATCTGCCAAAGGGCAAGCATTGCAAGAGACTTGATCGCTTTCCTGTGAGCAGGCGGCGTTGCATCTGACATAGCTTTGAACCCGTTCAAGGAGTTTGTGTTGCCAATCCATGATTCCTGTCTTAGCGTGCGGCAACACGTCCATGTTGCAATTGAATTCCAGGTTTCCTTCGCGAGGGGGTAATCCTAGAACAAATGGTCGGAGCTTTCCAGGTTGCGAAGGCATAGCTGACAGAAATAGTTGTTTGGCCATCCTCGCCGCTGCAATCTATCGTTGCACCAGAGCCGGTTTAGGTGTAGCAGCCAGGCGAAGATCTTGATTTTTGCAGGCGCTCGGGTGCTCCAGGTCAGCTCGCGAAAATGCGTCTGCACAGTTCCCTGGAATTGGGCGCGGTAGGCTGAGTGCGCAGTGTACTGCCCGGATGCTTCTATCTTCCAGGTGATCTGGTCTTGGATGTTTTCCTAAAGGTGGTACGATTGCAACCGGCAGTTCAAAGCGATCACATCCTGTGCTAAAGAGCCGGCGTCGCCGTGCGCCAGGTCAGAAACCAAACGGTCTTCGAGAAGTGCCTGCGCCACCGATCTATTCTTTCTTCTGGAGTGTTTAAAGAGGTTGGGGTGGAGGAGCTTCAGCGGAGACGCACCGAGTGCCAGAAGCTAGCCATCTTGCCATTGCCAATAGTCACCGCTGTGGCCGCACTAAAAAGGGCATGATCGGAGGCATCGCATGGCAGCCCTGTTCCTGCCCAAGGGCGCTCCGGGCTTTTCCATGCATGCCAGAGCCATCATAGGCGTAGGGCACGGCTGAACTTGGGCAGATCAAGGATGCCAAGGCCGTCGTGGTCGATTGGGGAACAAACCCGTGTCCAGCTCACCTTGCAGCTACCGCCGGTGAGCTCCTGATCGTGGCCCCAGAGGAATCGGCGTCTACATTTGTCTATTTCTTTCAACAACTTTACTGGGATTTTAAGAGTTGTGAGGGCAAACGTTGGCATGGCGGTGAGGACGCATCTGACGAGCACCCTGCGCCCGGCCATGGAGAGCATTTCCCTTTCCATCCTGCTAATCTAGCCCGAATTCTATCTAGGATGAACTGAAGATGTACTAGCCTAATCCGGCCAACTGTGAGTGGTAGTCCTAGGTATCTGATCGGGAATTGCATGATCAGTCCCCCAAAAGGCTGGAGTACAGTGCTGAGATCAATGTCTTGACAGCAAATCGGAGTTGCCGTTGACTTGACGTTGTTTATCTTCAGGCCCGTAGCATCGCTGAAGCTCTCGAGCAAATTCATCAGGTAGTCGATCTCGTCCCTAATTGGGTTTGCAAAGATGATGGCGTCGTCCGCATATAAGCTAACCCTAAATTTGATCTCCCTGCCTGGCACCGGCGTAATGTAGAGCTCTTCTTCAGCCGCTTTAAGAAGGCGATGGATTGGATCGATCGCAAGGATGAACAAGAGCGGCGACAGCGGGTCGCCCTGCCGTAGTCCACACTGATGCATGATAGTTTGGCCGGGGACGCCATTGAGGAGGAAGGGCGACGAAGAGGAGGCGAGCATCATGTCGATCCAATCCCTCCATCTCGCACTAAACCCTAGGTTCACCATGAGCTCGAGAAGGTACTCCCACGATACATTTTCGAAGGCCCTGGAGATGTCTAGCTTGAGAAGAACAGCCGGCGTCTTTTTTCGATGCAGCGCTTTAACACAATTTTGGACATAGACGAAGCTTGGAGACTAGCTTGGCAATGGAGTGTATCAGGCTAATCGGACGATAGTTGTTGATGCCGTTTGCGCCGTCTTTCTTGGGAATTAGGGCTACGATTGCCGAGTTGAGCAAGCCAAAATTGTTGCCCGCCAGGTTGTAGAACTGGTTGAAGGCCTGCATGACATCTTCTTTGATTATCTGCCATCACGATCTGAAGAAAGTGCCGTTGAAGCCGTCCAGTCCGGGGGATTTCTCTGCCGGAGATGCCTGAATTGCCGCCCACACCTCTGCCTCTGAAAAAGGGTTGTCCAACCCACCACCTTGAATTGTTGGCATCTGAATTTGTTCCCAGTTTATCGTGGACGATCGCTGCTTTGTAGTCCCAAGGATGCTGTTGAAGTGGTTGTGAATTGCTGCTTCTTTCTCGCTGTGTGCCGTGGCTACTGAATCATTAACCTTCAGAGAGTGAATGAAGTTGTTTCTCTTCCGCGAGTAGATTTTTGCCATGAAGAACTTTGTTGGGGCATCGTCGGAGCGCAGCCAGGTGAGCCTGGAGGCCTGCCTCTTCTTGCATCTCTTGATCGCTGCCAGCCCTAGCAGTCTGAGCTTGAGGCTCCTTCGCAGACCGCATTCGGCCGGAGAGAGCTGGCGCTTTTCCTGGGCCTCGTCGAGGCGTAAGATGACCTCACAGGCCATATGGAACTGCACCCTTGCGTCACCGAAGAGACCTTGGCTCCAAATGCGTAGATCCTTGGCCGTCCGGGCAAGCTTGACGTGGAGGTGGGTGAACGCACACGAGGCCGCCACCAGCCGTGCCCAGGACGCAGTCACCGTTTCTGCAAAGCGCGGGAAGCGCGGCCAGAAGGACTCAAACTTGAAGCACTTGCGCCGTCATGGTCCGGCCGTGTCGGATAGCACCAGCGGGCAGTGGTCGGAGCAGGCGGTGGAGGCGGCCATGAGCATGGTCAGGGGGAAAATGGTTTCCCATGGCATGTTGCAGAAGAATTTATCGATGCCCACTAGGGTTGGGTTGTCGCGCTCATTGCTCCAGGTGAAATTGCGGTTGCTGCATTTTAGCTGACGAAGCCCCGCTCTGTCAATGGCCGCCCTGAAACGGCCCATCAGCCTCCTGTTGAGGTTGAGATTGCTCTTCTCTCTCGCCTCGTAGATTTGATTGAAGTCACCACAGATTATCCAAGGTTCAGACACAGGCGACGCTGTGTTCGATATCTCCTGGAGGAAAGCCTCCTTGTTCGCGTCATCGGTCGGTCCGTAGACCGTGGTTAGCCAGAAAGAAGTGTGGCATCTAGCTATGGTGACCCTGATCGTGACTGCAAATTGGCCAACAGCGTGCGTGACGGCATCTACAAGATCTCTGTTCCATAAGATGGCAATGCCACCGCGGGTGCCGATGGCGGGCATTACGGCGCAGCCCTGCAACGTTTGGCCACCAATATCGCGGACTAGGGCTGGTGACCACGCGTCTATCTTGGTCTCTTGCATGCACAGAATGGCGGCACGGTGTGCAGCCACAACTTCTCTAACCGCTTCTTTCTTCGCCGGCGAGTTCAAGCCCCGTACATTCTAGCTCATGATTGGGGGGAGTGTAGGTCGTCATTCATGTGGACACTGGCGGTTTCTCAGGCGACTACACTTACTAAAGACGAACAGGTACACCATCCAGCTCTCCGGGGGGCGCCGCCGACCACCAATAGGCCCCAAACCACGACGACGCCGGACCGGCCTCATCCTTGTACTTTGCGGGACGGTGGATCTTCCTCTTGTCGAACTTTTTCTTCTTTGGATTTTCCGACTGTTCGTCGGTGTCCTTTGCGGGACGGTCCTTTCCGCTACTACCGGACACCTTGTCGAAATTGTTCTCCTTGAAAACCATTGTCTGCCGTTGAGCGCGCGTAAGCATCAGGTATCCATCCTGTTTCGCATCGCCTTAACTCAACTTCATCCGCTCGTCATGTGCCTTGAAGCGACCAACCAGATCATCCAAAGTGAGAGTCTTGAGATTGACACATTGCTCGATCGCTGACACAATCGGCATGTAGCGTGGTGGAGCAGCACGTAGAAAACGCTAGACCATGAAGATGTCCTCTAGCTTCTCCCCAAGACCGTGAATCCCATTTACGATCCCATTTACCATTGTAGCAACCCTCGCGGCAAAGGCATCCACCGTCTCATCTTCTCCCATCCTCAGATTCTTGTAACTTTTCAGCAAAGTTTGCAAGTTCACCTCGCACACAAGCGAGTTTCCTAGATGCAATGTCTTGAGCATGTCCCATGCCTCCTTCGCTAATGTCTTCGAGATTAGATGCCGCTGCACATCCACCGACATCACCGAGCAAATGGCCGTGATAGCCTGGCGATCCTTCCGATACAAGGCACCACCATTCAGATACTCGTCACCGCTAGGGTCGACAGCATCCCAGAGCTAATTGGCCTCGAGCGCCCACTCTGTCATGGTCGCCCACACCACTACTTCCCACGGTCGAATCATGGATACTCAGATCTCGCCGAAGCAGCAATTACTTTAGTTGCACCGGAGTACTCCGTCAGCTGCTTGAGCTTCTCGTCGTCCGACATGACCTCCTATTACTAGAAGATCAACCTTGATCTAAATACCAGTTATTGGCCCAGACCGCGTCACCGAGTACTTTTCAACGACAAGTCACGATTGACGTCGAACGAGAACGAAGCAAAGCTGGCTCAGATCGATCCACCTTAGTGTAAAAGCTAGCCTCTTGCTAGCCGATCCACACCTGATCGATCCACACGCAAAGCCTCCACAAGCAACACAGAACGAACTAGCCTACTCTAGTTTATTGATCTGTATAACGCTTCCTATACGTATACGACGGCCAGCCGGCCGGAACACACGCACGCACACGAGAATAACTTGTTTGATGGCTACATGAACGTGTCGTTCCTAATTGCTTTATCGTTTTGCGATGTTCTGTTTACAAAGGGTACAAGACTATATATACTAGCTAGAGCTAACTGCTGCCTCTGTCTTGGTGCATTAGGCATTTTAGAGCATCTCTAGCTAGCAGATCCCTTAAATCGCGGAATTGTAAATGCGGTTTTCGGTTCGCGAAAAACACGTTTTAAGGGTCGTTTTGAGTTGCGGCCGAACAAACCCCTCAAACTTAAGCTGTAAAACCGAATATTTGTTTATTTTTTCCATGTCTTCTTTTTCCTCGCGCCCATGTCCACGATCAACTAGATTGCTCCTATGAATCCAGTGGACGACCCACGAAGCGGTCAAACACGAAGTTGTCGGCGTCAGTTGCCGTAGCTGCTTGAATGAATCGATCGAATCGGTGTCGAGCTAGCTAGCTAGCGCCTGTCGCCGTAGCTTGATGGATCGATCAGGAGCTAGCTAGCTAGCTTCTAGCTTCCGTCGCCATAGCTTGATGAATCGATCAGGAGCTAGCTAGCTCCCCTCGCCTCGAATTGATCTAGCTTCCGTCACCGTAGCTTGATGGAGCTAGCTCCCGCCGCTGCTCCTGCAAGCTACTTCACAGGCCGACGCCGCAACAGCTGTAAACGGCGAGTTTCCGGCAAGATTCCGGTGAGTCCCATGGCGGAAGGTCATCGGAGCCTGTGTGCGCACGGCGAATTTTTTTTGTCGCGTAGCGTTGTCCGGTTTTCAGCCCCGTTATGTTTTGGCACTTTCTGAAAAGATGATGGGTGTGTTGGGCTTTGATGCAGTTTGGATAAAATGGATTATGGCTTGTGTCACATCTGGCAAATTTTCTGTGCGCTTTAATGGTCAACTTTTGGAAACTTTCTTCCCATCTTGTGATCTCAGGCAAGGGGACCCTTTATCTCCATACCTATTTCTGCTAGTGGCGGAAGCTCTTTCTTTGTTGCTTCAGGATGCATGTGCTAGAGGAGCTCTCCAAGATTTCAAGGTGAATAGGCATGCTCCGGGTATCTCTCATATTTTATTTGCCGATGATTGCCTTATGTTTTTAGGGGGTCCATTGATCAAGCGTTGACAATTAAAAATATCATTTCAACTTACGAGAAGGGGACTGGACAGTTATTGAGCGCAGATAAATGCTCTATTATGTTTGGGAAGAAGTGTAGTATGGAAAACCAAGTGTATGTCATGGTAATCTTGAATATTACCGCTGAAGGTTTTGAGGACAAATATCTTGGGCTTCCGGTGCCACAAGGAAGAATAAAGGCGGGTAAATTTCAATCTACTAAAGAAAAAGCTCTTAAAATTTTATCGGATTGGATTGAAAAATATGCATCTAGTGGGTGAAGGAAACGTTGATCAAATCAGTTCTTCAGGCTCTTCCAGTTTATGCCATGGGTATCTTTAAATTCCCGGAATCGCTTTGTGAGGAGCTATCTCATATTATAGGGAACTTTTGGTGGGGTGACGAGGATGATAGGAGGAAAACTCACTGGTTGGCTTGGGACAAAGTGACTAGGCCTAAAGGTGAGGGAGGTATGGGTTTCCGCGACCTCAGATTATTTAACCAAGCTCTGCTAGCTAAGCAGGCTTGGAGATTGGTGGTTAACCCTGAGTCCTTATGCGCAAAGGTGATGATGGCAAAATATTATCCCGATGGGCATATCCTTGACACTGTTTTTCCACAATCAGCTTCGCTTCCTTGGCAAGGTATTCTGCATGGTTTGGACCTGCTTAAATCAGGTGTTATTTGGCAAGTATGTGATGGATCTAATATTAATATTTGGAGAGATAATTAGCTACCAAGAATCTCTGGTCTTAAGGTTACTGCAAAGAAGAACAGGACCAGGATCAAATGGGTGTCTGGCTTAATTTTGAGTGGACCAAGGAGATGGGATGAGAATTTGGTTAGGCACTTATTTTATCCACATGATGCAGAGGAGATTTTAAGTCTACGCTCTTCAGTCGTCAGGGGAAGCTGATTTTATAGCTTGGCATTTTGAGAAGAATGGTTTATTCTCGGTTAAAAGCGTGTACATGCTTGCCCTTAATCTAAAGGAACGTAAAGAAGATGAAGGGCAATATAGTGGCGCGGTGTTGGGGGAGAGGAAGATTTGGGATATTATTTGGAAGGCCAATGTTCCTCAGAAGATTCGTATTTTTGCTTGGCGTGTCGCTACGAACAGGTTGGCCGTCCAGGTAAACAGAGTCCTGCACTACCAAGCCACTCTTAGTACATGTTCTATTTCTGGAGTGGAAGATGAAAATACGTTTCATGCGCTAGTCAAGTGCCCTAAGGCATATGCGTTGCGTATGGCAATGAGGGATATATGGGATCTTCCTGGGGAGGAGGTTTTTAAGCATTCGGGGTCTAATTGGTTTCTTATTCTTTTGGACCAATTGAATGCTACTCTGTGTGACCAAATTATTTTCATTTTCTGGAGAGCCTGGCACTTGAGGAATGACTTGATATTTGGTACGGGGAAGGAACTTGTCTCGGCCTCTGCTAATTTTGTGGAGAATTATTGGTCGTCATTTGTCGCAATTCAATCATGCCCAGAGGTGGACTCGAGAAATAAAGGTAAAGGTCTGATGTCTGGATTAAAAATTGTTCCTAATCCTATGGAAACTCAGGTGTTATGGCAACCCCCTCCTTCGGAGTATATTAAGATCAATGTCAATGCAAGCTTTGTGGAGAGCATTAGCGCTGCAAGTGCGGGTGTGGTGGTCAGGGACTCTTCGGGGAAGGTCCTCTTCTCTTCCTGGGATTACATTGGGCTTTGTAAAAGTATGGAGGAGGCAGAACTACGAGCATGCATTGCGGGTCTATGGTATTACCTTTCACAGTCCTATAATTTTGGAGGCTGACTTGCGTTTGTGGTTGCGTCCCTTGCAAATGAAATAGGAGACAGGTCTTCAATGGCTGATTTGAAAAAGAAAGCGAGGAGTTTATCAAAGCTTATAAATAATTTTAAATACTCCAAGATTGATCGTTCGGCTAATGTTGTGGCTCATACGATTGCAAAGTTTAGTTTTGGTAATAGATCGGATGGTATCCTTGTTAAGGATGTTCTGCCCTGCGTTGTGAATTTTGTAATGAATGGTTGTAATAACAATTTTGGTTAATCAATATATGTGGTTGTTTTCAAAAAAATCTGTAAATAAAAGGGTCGTGGGGGTGGATTCTCAGGGGCTTGAAAAAAGTTTATGGGTTTGATTGCTTTTACGGGCTCTATTCGGACGTTTTTTGACACCGCGGAATTGAAACGGAGGGTATGCTAGAGATGCTTTTAGGCTGGTCATAGTGGGGGCAACATAAGTACTACCTCCGTCTCGGTGAATAAGTCATTCACGTAGTCCTAGGTTGACGATTTAACTATCCAAATATGTATTATATGTGACAAAAATATATATTTAGAAACTACATCCTTGTAGAAATCTAGTGATGTACTTTTCGTGAAATATAACACATATTTAATTCCTCAAAGCGATGACCTAGAACTACACAAATGACTTATTCACCTAGACGGAGGTGGTAGTATCATGCACTCAGGACTCGCAAACATGCTTATGTGGCAAGAAATTAAAGAAGAGAGAGATGATTATAGTAACATAGGTAAATACCGTAACATAATAAATGTGATGCTACTATGTGTCATGCATGGCAATAAATGAGATCACCTATGATACTATGCACTATATGTTGGGGAACGTAGCAGAAATTCAAAATTTTCCTACGAGTCACCAAGATCTATCTATGAAGAGACTAGCAACGAGAGAGAGGAGTGCATCTACATACCCTTGTAGATCGCGAGCGGAAGCGTTCAAGAGAACGCGGTTGAGGGAGTCGTACTCGTCGTGATCCAAATCACCGAAGATCCTAGTGTCGAACGGACGGCACCTCCGCGTTCAACACACGTGCAGCCCGGTGACGTCTCCCGTGCCTTGATCCAGCAAGGAGAGAGGGAGAGGTTGGGAAAGACTCCGTCCAGCAGCAGCAGAGCGACATGGTGGTGATGGAGGAGCGTGGCACTCCAGCAGGGCTTCGCCAAGCACTGTGAGAGATGAGGAGGGAGAGAGGTAGGGCTGCGCCTTGGAGATAATAACTCGTGTGTTTTGCAGCCCCCAATACCTCAAGTATATATAGGGGAAGGGGAGGGGCTGTGCGCCCATCTAGGGTTCCCTCCCTAGGGGTGGCGGAAGCCCCAAAAACCCATCTAGGGTGCGGCCAAGGGGGGGAAGAGAGGAGGGGCCCTAGGGTGGGCCTTGAGGCCCATCTGCACCTAGGGTTTTGCCCCCTCCCACTCTCCCTGCGCCTTGGGCGTTGTTGGGGGGGGGGGGGGCGCACCAGCCCACCTGGGCTGGTCCCCTCCCACACTTGGCCTACGCAGCCCTCTGGGCTGGTGGCCCCACCTGGTGGACCCCCGGGACCCTCCCGGTGGTCCCGGTATGTTACCGATAGCACCCGAAACTTTTTCGGTGACCAAAACAAGACTTCCCATATATAAATCTTTACCTACGGACCATTCCGGAACTCCTCGTGACGTCCGAGATCTCATCCGGGACTCCTAACAACATTCAGTAACCACGTATATCTATTCCCTATAACCCTAGCGTCATCGAACCTTAAGTGTGTAGACCCTACGGGTTCGGGAACCATGCAGACACGACCGAGACAACTCTCCGGCCAATAACCAACAACGGGATCTGGATACCCATGTTGGCTCCCACATGTTCCACGATGATCTCATCGGATGAACCACGATGTCAAGGATTCAATCAATCCCGTATACAATTCCCTTTGTCTACCGGTATAGTACTTGCCCGAGATTCGATCGTCGGTATCCCGATACCTTGTTCAATCTCGTTACCATCAAGTCTCTTTACTCGTTCCGTAACACATCATCCCGTGATCAACTCCTTGATCACATTGTGCACATTATGATGATGTCCTACCCAGTGGGCCCAGAGATACCTCTCCGTCACACGGAGTGACAAGTCCCAGTCTCGATTCGTGCCAACCCAACAGACACTTTCGAAGATACCCATAGTGCACCTTTATAGCCACCCAGTTACGTTGTGATGTTTGGTACACCCAAAGCATTCCTACGGTATCCGGGAGTTGCACAATCTCATGGTCTAAGGAAAAGATACTTGACATTTAGAAAAGCTTTAGCATACGAACTACACGATCTTGTGCTAGGCTTAGAATTGGGTCTTGTCCATCACATCATTCTCCTAATGATGTGATCTCGTTATCAATGACATCCAATGTCCATGGTTAGGCACTTATTTTATCCACATGATGCAGAGGAGATTTTAAGTCTACGCTCTTCAGTCGTCAGGGGAAGCTGATTTTATAGCTTGGCATTTTGAGAAGAATGGTTTATTCTCGGTTAAAAGCGCGTACATGCTTGCGCTTAATCTAAAGGAACGTAAAGAAGATGAAGGGCAATATAGTGGCGCGGTGTTGGGGGAGAGGAAGATTTGGGATATTATTTGGAAGGCCAATGTTCCTCAGAAGATTCGTATTTTTGCTTGGCGTGTCGCTACGAACAGGTTGGCCGTCCAGGTAAACAGAGTCCTGCACTACCAAGCCACTCTTAGTACATGTTCTATTTCTGGAGTGGAAGATGAAAATACGTTTCATGCGCTAGTCAAGTGCCCTAAGGCATATGCGTTGCGTATGGCAATGAGGGATATATGGGATCTTCCTGGGGAGGAGGTTTTTAAGCATTCGGGGTCTGATTGGTTTCTTATTCTTTTGGACCAATTGAATGCTACTCTGCGTGACCAAATTATTTTCATTTTCTGGAGAGCCTGGCACTTGAGGAATGACTTGATATTTGGTACGGGGAAGGAACTTGTCTCGGCCTCTGCTAATTTTGTGGAGAATTATTGGTCGTCATTTGTCGCAATTCAATCATGCCCAGAGGTGGACTCGAGAAATAAAGGTAAAGGTCTGATGTCTGGATTAAAAATTGTTCCTAATCCTATGGAAACTCAGGTGTTATGGCAACCCCCTCCTTCGGAGTATATTAAGATCAATGTCAATGCAAGCTTTGTGGAGAGCATTAGCGCTGCAAGTGCGGGTGTGGTGGTCAGGGACTCTTCGGGGAAGGTCCTCTTCTCTTCCTGGGATTACATTGGGCTTTGTAAAAGTATGGAGGAGGCAGAACTACGAGCATGCATTGCGGGTCTATGGTATTACCTTTCACAGTCCTATAATTTTGGAGGCTGACTTGCGTTTGTGGTTGCGTCCCTTGCAAATGAAATAGGAGACAGGTCTTCAATGGCTGATTTGAAAAAGAAAGCGAGGAGTTTATCAAAGCTTATAAATAATTTTAAATACTCCAAGATTGATCGTTCGGCTAATGTTGTGGCTCATACGATTGCAAAGTTTAGTTTTGGTAATAGATCGGATGGTATCCTTGTTAAGGATGTTCTGCCCTGCGTTGTGAATTTTGTAATGAATGGTTGTAATAACAATTTTGGTTAATCAATATATGTGGTTGTTTTCAAAAAAATCTGTAAATAAAAGGGTCGTGGGGGTGGATTCTCAGGGGCTTGAAAAAAGTTTATGGGTTTGATTGCTTTTACGGGCTCTATTCGGACGTTTTTTGACACCGCGGAATTGAAACGGAGGGTATGCTAGAGATGCTTTTAGGCTGGTCATAGTGGGGGCAACATAAGTACTACCTCCGTCTCGGTGAATAAGTCATTCACGTAGTCCTAGGTTGACGATTTAACTATCCAAATATGTATTATATGTGACAAAAAATATATATTTAGAAACTACATCCTTGTAGAAATCTAGTGATGTACTTTTCGTGAAATATAACACATATTTAATTCCTCAAAGCGATGACCTAGAACTACACAAATGACTTATTCACCTAGACGGAGGTGGTAGTATCATGCACTCAGGACTCGCAAACATGCTTATGTGGCAAGAAATTAAAGAAGAGAGAGATGATTATAGTAACATAGGTAAATACCGTAACATAATAAATGTGATGCTACTATGTGTCATGCATGGCAATAAATGAGATCACCTATGATACTATGCACTATATGTTGGGGAACGTAGCAGAAATTCAAAATTTTCCTACGAGTCACCAAGATCTATCTATGAAGAGACTAGCAACGAGAGAGAGGAGTGCATCTACATACCCTTGTAGATCGCGAGCGGAAGCGTTCAAGAGAACGCGGTTGAGGGAGTCGTACTCGTCGTGATCCAAATCACCGAAGATCCTAGTGTCGAACGGACGGCACCTCCGCGTTCAACACACGTGCAGCCCGGTGACGTCTCCCGTGCCTTGATCCAGCAAGGAGAGAGGGAGAGGTTGGGAAAGACTCCGTCCAGCAGCAGCAGAGCGACATGGTGGTGATGGAGGAGCGTGGCACTCCAGCAGGGCTTCGCCAAGCACTGTGAGAGATGAGGAGGGAGAGAGGTAGGGCTGCGCCTTGGAGATAATAACTCGTGTGTTTTGCAGCCCCCAATACCTCAAGTATATATAGGGGAAGGGGAGGGGCTGTGCGCCCATCTAGGGTTCCCTCCCTAGGGGTGGCGGAAGCCCCAAAAACCCATCTAGGGTGCGGCCAAGGGGGGGAAGAGAGGAGGGGCCCTAGGGTGGGCCTTGAGGCCCATCTGCACCTAGGGTTTTGCCCCCTCCCACTCTCCCTGCGCCTTGGGCGTTGTTGGGGGGGGGGGCGCACCAGCCCACCTGGGCTGGTCCCCTCCCACACTTGGCCTACGCAGCCCTCTGGGCTGGTGGCCCCACCTGGTGGACCCCCGGGACCCTCCCGGTGGTCCCGGTATGTTACCGATAGCACCCGAAACTTTTTCGGTGACCAAAACAAGACTTCCCATATATAAATCTTTACCTACGGACCATTCCGGAACTCCTCGTGACGTCCGAGATCTCATCCGGGACTCCTAACAACATTCAGTAACCACGTATATCTATTCCCTATAACCCTAGCGTCATCGAACCTTAAGTGTGTAGACCCTACGGGTTCGGGAACCATGCAGACACGACCGAGACAACTCTCCGGCCAATAACCAACAACGGGATCTGGATACCCATGTTGGCTCCCACATGTTCCACGATGATCTCATCGGATGAACCACGATGTCAAGGATTCAATCAATCCCGTATACAATTCCCTTTGTCTACCGGTATAGTACTTGCCCGAGATTCGATCGTCGGTATCCCGATACCTTGTTCAATCTCGTTACCATCAAGTCTCTTTACTCGTTCCGTAACACATCATCCCGTGATCAACTCCTTGATCACATTGTGCACATTATGATGATGTCCTACCCAGTGGGCCCAGAGATACCTCTCCGTCACACGGAGTGACAAGTCCCAGTCTCGATTCGTGCCAACCCAACAGACACTTTCGAAGATACCCATAGTGCACCTTTATAGCCACCCAGTTACGTTGTGATGTTTGGTACACCCAAAGCATTCCTACGGTATCCGGGAGTTGCACAATCTCATGGTCTAAGGAAAAGATACTTGACATTTAGAAAAGCTTTAGCATACGAACTACACGATCTTGTGCTAGGCTTAGAATTGGGTCTTGTCCATCACATCATTCTCCTAATGATGTGATCTCGTTATCAATGACATCCAATGTCCATGGTTAGGCACTTATTTTATCCACATGATGCAGAGGAGATTTTAAGTCTACGCTCTTCAGTCGTCAGGGGAAGCTGATTTTATAGCTTGGCATTTTGAGAAGAATGGTTTATTCTCGGTTAAAAGCGCGTACATGCTTGCGCTTAATCTAAAGGAACGTAAAGAAGATGAAGGGCAATATAGTGGCGCGGTGTTGGGGGAGAGGAAGATTTGGGATATTATTTGGAAGGCCAATGTTCCTCAGAAGATTCGTATTTTTGCTTGGCGTGTCGCTACGAACAGGTTGGCCGTCCAGGTAAACAGAGTCCTGCACTACCAAGCCACTCTTAGTACATGTTCTATTTCTGGAGTGGAAGATGAAAATACGTTTCATGCGCTAGTCAAGTGCCCTAAGGCATATGCGTTGCGTATGGCAATGAGGGATATATGGGATCTTCCTGGGGAGGAGGTTTTTAAGCATTCGGGGTCTGATTGGTTTCTTATTCTTTTGGACCAATTGAATGCTACTCTGCGTGACCAAATTATTTTCATTTTCTGGAGAGCCTGGCACTTGAGGAATGACTTGATATTTGGTACGGGGAAGGAACTTGTCTCGGCCTCTGCTAATTTTGTGGAGAATTATTGGTCGTCATTTGTCGCAATTCAATCATGCCCAGAGGTGGACTCGAGAAATAAAGGTAAAGGTCTGATGTCTGGATTAAAAATTGTTCCTAATCCTATGGAAACTCAGGTGTTATGGCAACCCCCTCCTTCGGAGTATATTAAGATCAATGTCAATGCAAGCTTTGTGGAGAGCATTAGCGCTGCAAGTGTGGGTGTGGTGGTCAGGGACTCTTCGGGGAAGGTCCTCGTCTCTTCCTGGGATTACATTGGGCTTTGTAAAAGTGTGGAGGAGGCAGAACTATGAGCATGCATTGCGAGTCTATGGTATTACCTTTCACAGTCCTATAATTTTGGAGGCTGACTTGCGTTTGTGGTTGCGTCCCTTGCAAATGAAATAGGAGACAGGTCTTCAATGGCTGATTTGAAAAAGGAAGCGAGGAGTTTATCAAAGCTTATAAATAATTTTAAATACTCCAAGATTGATCGTTCGGCTAATGTTGTGGCTCATACGATTGCAAAGTTTAGTTTTGATAATAGATCGGATGGTATCCTTGTTAAGGATGTTCTGCCCTGCGTTGTGAATTTTGTAATGAATGGTTGTAATAACAATTTTGGTTAATCAATATATGTGGTTGTTTTCAAAAAAATCTGTAAATAAAAGGGTCGTGGGGGTGGATTCTCAGGGGCTTGAAAAAAGTTTATGGGTTTGATTGCTTTTACGGGCTCTATTCGGACGTTTTTTGACACCGCAGAATTGAAACGGAGGGTATGCTAGAGATGCTCTTAGGCTGGTCATAGTGGGGGCAACATAAGTACTACCTCCGTCTCGGTGAATAAGTCATTCACGTAGTTCTAGGTTGACGATTTAACTATCCAAATATGTATTATATGTGACAAAAAATATATATTTAGAAACTACATACTTGTAGAAATCTAGTGATGTACTTTTCGTGAAATATAACACATATTTAATTCCTCAAAGCGATGACCTAGAACTACACAAATGACTTATTCACCTAGACGGAGGTGGTAGTATCATGCACTCAGGACTCGCAAACATGCTTATGTGGCAAGAAATTAAAGAAGAGAGAGATGGTTATAGTAACATAGGTAAATACCGTAACATAATAAATGTGATGCTACTATGTGTCATGCATGGCAATAAATGAGATGACCTATGATACTATGCACTATATGTTGGGGAACGTAGCAGAAATTCAAAATTTTCCTACGAGTCACCAAGATCTATCTATGAAGAGACTAGCAACGAGAGAGAGGAGTGCATCTACATACCCTTGTAGATCGCGAGCGGAAGCGTTCAAGAGAACGGGGTTGAGGGAGTCATACTCGTCGTGATCCAAATCACCGAAGATCCTAGTGTCGAACGGACGACACCTCCACGTTCAACACACGTGCAGCCCGGTGACGTATCCCGTGCCTTGATCCAGCAAGGAGAGAGGGAGAGGTTGGGAAAGACTCCATCCAGCAGCAGCAGAGCGACATGGTGGTGATGGAGGAGCGTGGCACTCCAGCAGGGCTTCGCCAAGCACTGTGAGAGATGAGGAGGGAGAGAGGTAGGGCTGCGCCTTGGAGAGAATAACTCGTGTGTTTTGCAGCCCCCAATACCTCAAGTATATATAGGGGAAGGGGAGGGGCTGCGCCCCCATCTAGGGTTCCCTCCCTAGGGGTGGCGGAAACCCCCAAGACCCATCTAGGGTGCGGCCAAGGGGGGGAAGAGAGGGGGGGCCCTAGGGTGGGCCTTGAGGCCCATCTGGACCTAGGGTTTTGCCCCCTCCCACTCTCCCTGCGCCTTGGGCCTTGTTGGGGGGGGGGGGCGCACCAGCCCACCTGGGCTGGTCCCCTCCCACACTTGGCCTACGCAGCCCTCTGGGCCGGTGGCCCCACCTGGTGGACCCCCGGGACCCTCCCGGTGGTCCCGGTATGTTACCGACAGCACCCGAAACTTTTTTGGTGACCAAAACAAGACTTCCCATATATAAATCTTTACCTACGGACCATTCCGGAACTCCTCATGATGTCCGAGATCTCATCCGGGACTCCTAACAACATTCAGTAACCACGTATATCTATTCCCTATAACCCTAGCATCATCGAACCTTAAGTGTGTAGACCCTACGGGTTCGGGAACCATGCAGACATGACCGAGACAACTCTCCGGCCAATAACCAACAACGGGATCTGGATACCCATGTTGGCTCCCACATGTTCCACGATGATCTCATCGGATGAACCACGATGTCAAGGATTCAATCAATCCCGTATACAATTCCCTTTGTCTACCGGTATAGTACTTGCCCGAGATTCGATCGTCGGTATCCCGATACTTTGTTCAATCTCGTTACCAGCAAGTCTCTTTACTCGTTCCGTAACACATCATCCCGTTATCAACTCCTTGATCACATTGTGCACATTATGATGATGTCCTACCCAGTGGGCCCAGAGATACCTCTCCGTCACACGGAGTGACAAATCCCAGTCTCGATTCGTGCCAACCCAACAGACACTTTCGGAGATACCCATAGTGCACCTTTATAGCCACCCAGTTACGTTGTGACGTTTGGTACACCCAAAGCATTCCTACGGTATCCGGGAGTTGCACAATCTCATGGTCTAAGGAAAAGATACTTGACATTTAGAAAAGCTTTAGCATACGAACTACACGATCTTGTGCTAGGCTTAGGATTGGGTCTTGTCCATCACATCATTCTCCTAATGATGTGATCTCGTTATCAATGACATCCAATGTCCATGGTCAGGAAACCATGACCATCTGTTGATCAACGAACTAGTCAACTAGAGGCTCACTAGGGACATGTTGTGGTCTATGTATTCACACATGTATTGCGGTTTCCGGTCAATACAATTATAACATGAATAATAGACGATTATCATGAACAAGGAAATACAATAATGACCATTTTATTATTGCCTCTAGGGCATATTTCCAACAGTGTCCCACTTGCACTAGAGTCAATAATCTAGTTCACATCACTATGTGATTCTAATGAATCGACACCCATGGGGTTTGATCATATCTCGCTCGTGAGAGAGGTTATTAGTCAACGGATCTGAACCTTTCAGACCCGTGTGTGCTTTGCAAATCTCTATCTCATCTCCTAGATGTAGCTACCACGCTCTATTTGGAGCTATTCCAAATAACTATTCTGCTATACGAATCCGGTTTACTACTCAGAATAATCCGGATTAGTGTCAAAGTTTGCATCGGCGTAACCCTTTACGACGAACTCTTTTACCACCTCCATAATCGAGAAAATTCCTTAGTCCACTAGTTACTAAGGATAAGTTTGACCGTTGTCCTGTGATCCATTCCTGGATCACTCTTGTACCCCTTGACTGACTCATGGCAAGGCACACTTCCGGTGCGGTACACAGCATAGCATACTATAGAGCCTACGTCTAAAGCATAGGGGACGACCTTTGTCCTTTCTCTCTCTTCTGTCGTGGTCATGTCTTGAGTCTTACTCAATACTCACACCATATAACACAGCCAAGAACTCCTTCTTTGCTGATCTATTTTGAACTCCTTCAAAATCTTGTCACGGTATGTATTCATTTGAAAGTACTATTAAGCGTTTTGATCTATCCATATAGATCTTGATGCTCAATGTTCAAGTAGCTTAACCCAGGTTTTCCATTGAAAAACACTTTTCAAATAACCCTATATGCTTTCCAGAAATTCTACATCATTTCCGATCAACAATTCAACAACATATACTCATCAGAAATGCTATAGTGCTCCCACTCACTTCTTTGGAAATACAAGTTTCTCATAAACTTTGTATAAACCAAAAATCTTTGATCATCTCATCAAAGCGTATATTCCAACTCCGAGATGCTTACTCCAGTCCTTAGAAGGATTGTTGGAGCTTTGCACACTTGTTAGCATCTTTCAGAATTGACAAAACCTTCTGGTTGTATCACATACAACCTTTCCTCAAGAATAACGTCGAGGAAACAATGTTTTGACATCCTATCTGCAAGATTTCATAAATCATGCAGTAATTGCTAATATAATTCCAACAGACTCTTATCTCTCTACGAATAAGAAAGTCTCATCACAGTCAACTCCTTGAACTTGTCGGAAAACATCTTAACGACAAGTCGAGCTTTCTTAATGGTGATACTTACCATCATTGTCCGTCTTTCTTTTAAAATCCATTTGTACCCAACAGCCTTACGACCATCAAGTAGTTCTTCCAAAGTCCACACTTTGTTTTCATACATGGATCCTCTCTCGGATTTTATGGCCTCTAGCCATTTGTCAGAATCCGGGCCCACCATCGCTTCTCCATAGCTCATAGGTTCATTGTTGTCTAGCAACATGACCTTCAAGACATGATTACTGTACCATTCTGAAGTAGTACGCATCCTTGTCACCCTACGAGGTTCAGTAGTGACTTGATCCGAAGTTTCATGATCACTATCATCAACTTCCACTTCAATTGGTGTAGGTGCCACAGGAAAAACTTCATGTGCCCTGCTACACACTGGTTGAAGTGATGGTTCAATAACCTCATCAAGTCTGCACCATCCTCCCACTCAATTATTTCGAGAGAAACTTTTCCTCGAGAAAGGACCCGTTTCTAGAAACAATTACTTTTGCTTCCGGATCTGAGATAGGAGGTATACCCAACCATTTTGGGTATCCTATGAAGATGCATTTATCTGTTTTGGGTTCGAGCTTATCACGATGAAACTTTTTCACATAAGCGTCGCAGCCCCAAACTTTGAAGAAACGACAGCTTAGGTTTCTCTAAACCATAGTTCATACGGTATCATCTCAACGGAATTATGTGGTGCCCTATTTAAAGTGAATGCAGTTGTCTCTAATGCCTAACCCATGAACGATAGTGGTAATTCGATAAGAGACATCATGGTATGCACTATATCCAATAGGGTGCATCTATGATGTTCGGACACACCATCACACCATGGTGTTCCAGGCGGTGTTAGTTGTGAAACAATTTCCACAATGTCTCAATTGTGTACCGAACTCGCAACTCAGATATTCATCTCTATGATCATATCATTGACATTTTATCCTCGTGTCATGAAGATCTTCAACTTCACTCTGAAATTACTTGAACCTTTCAATAATTTAGACTTGTGTTTCATCAAGTAATTATACTCAGCATCTACTCAAATCATCTATGAAGTAAGAACATAATGATATCCACTGCGTGCCTCGGCACTCATTGGACTGCACACATCAAAATGTGTTACTTCCAACAAGTTGCTTTCTTGTTCTATCTTACTGAAAACGAGGCTTTTCAGTCATCTTGCCCATGTGGTATGATTTGCATGTCTCAAGTGATTCAAAATCAAGTGAGTCCAAACGATTCATCTGCATGGAGTTTCTTCATGCGTACATACTAATAGACATGGTTCACACGTCTCAAACTTTTCAAAAACGAGTGAGTCCAAAAGATCCATCAACATGGAGCTTCTTCATGCGTTTTATACCAATATGACTGAAATGGCAGTGCCACAAGTAGGTGGTACTATCATTAATATCTTATATCTTTTGGCATCAACATGTGTATCAGTACGATCGAGATTCAATAAACCATTCATTTTAGGTGCAAGACTATTGAAGGTATTATTCAAATAAACAGAGTAACCATTATTCTCCTTAAATGAATAACCGTATTGCGATAGACATAATCCAATCATGTCTATGCTCAACGCAAACACCAAATAACAATTATTTAGGTTTAACACCAATCTCGATGGTAGGGAGTATGCGATGCTTGATCACATCAAGCTTGGAAACAGTTCCAACACATATCGTCATCTCACTTTTAGCTAGTCTCCGTTTATTCCGTAGCCTTTTATTTCGAGTTACTAACACTTAGCAACTGAACCGGTATCTTAATACCCTGGTGCTACTAGGAGTACTAGTAAAGTACACATTTAATTCAATGTATATCCAATATACTTCTGTCAACCTTGCCAGCCTTCTCATCTACCAAGTATCTAGGGTAGTTCTGCTTCAGTGACTGTTCCCTCATTACAGAAGCACTTAGTCTCGGGTTTGGGTTCAACCCTGGGTTTCTTCACTGATGCAGCAACTGATTTGCCATTTCATGAAGTACCCCTTCTTGCCCTTGCCCTTCTTGAAACTAGTGCTTTCACTAACCATCAACGATTGATGCTCCTTCCTGATTTCTACTTTTGCGGTGTCAAACATCGTGAATATTTCAAGGATCATCATATCTATCCCTGACATGTTATAGTTCATCACGAAGCTCTAGTAGCTTGGTGGCAATGTCTTTGGAGAAACATCACTATCTCATTTGGAAGATTAACTCCCACTTGATTCAAGTGATTGTTGTACCCAGACAATCTAAGTACAAATTCAACGATTGAGCTTTTCTCCCTTAGTTTGTAGTCCAAGAAGCTCGTCGGAGGTCTTATACCTCTTGACGTGGGCACGAGCCTGAAATCCCAATTTTAGCTCTTGGAACATCTCATATGTTCTGCGACATTTCAAAAATGTCTTCGGTGCCTCAATTCTAAACCATTTAACATTACCCACTGAACTATCACGTAGTCATCAAAACGTGTATGTCAGATGTTTGCAACATCCACAAACGACGTTCGAGGTTCAGCACACCGAGCGGTGCATTAAGGACATAAGCCTTCTACACAGCAATGAGGACAATCCTCAGTCTACGGATCCAGTCCGCATAATTGCTACTATCAACTTTCAACTATATTTTCTCTAGGAACATATCTAAAATAGTAGAACTAAAGCGCGAGCTATGACATAATTTGCAAAGACCTTTTGACTATGTTCAGGATAATTAAGTTCATCTAATGAACTCCCACTCAGATAGACATCCCTCTAGTCATCTAAGTGATACATGATCCGAGTCAACTAGGTCGTGTCCGATCATCACGTGAGACGGACTAGTCATTATCGATGAACATCTTCATGTTGATCGCATCTACTATACGACTCATGTTCGACCTTTCGGTCTCTTGTGTTCCGAGGCCATGTCTGTACATGCTAGGCTCGTCAAGTCAACCTAAGTGTTTCGCGTGTGTAAATCTGGCTTACACCCGTTGTATGTGAACGTTAGAATCTATCACACCCGATCATCACGTGGTGCTTCGAAACAACGAACTTTCGCAACGGTGCACAATTAGGGGGAATACTTTCTTGAAATTATTATGAGGGATCATCTTATTTACTACCGTCGTTCTAAGCAAATAAGATGCATAAACATGATAAACATCACATGAAGTCAAATAGTGACATGATATGGCCAATATCATTTTGCTCCTTTTGATCTCCATCTTCGGGGCTCCATGACCATCATCGTCACCGGCATGACACCATGATCTCCATCATCATGATCTCCATCATCGTGTCTCCATGAAGTTCTCTCACCAACTATTACTTCTACTACTATGGCTAACGGTTTAGCAATGAAGTAAAGTAATTACATGGCGTTATTCAGTGACACGCAGGTCATACAATAAATAAAGACAACTCCTATGGCTCCTGCCGGTTGTCATACTCATCGACATGAAAGTCATGATTCCTATTACAAGAATATGATCAATCTCATACATCACATATATTTCATTCATCACATCCTTCTTGGCCATATCACATCATATAACATACCCTGCAAAAACAAGTTAGACGTCCTCTAATTGTTGTTTGCATGTTTTACGTGGCTGCTATGGGTTTCTAGCAAGAATGTTTCTTACCTACGCAAAAGCCACAACGTGATATGCCAATTGCTATTTACCCTTCATAAGGACCCTTTTCATCGAATCCGATCCGGCTAAAGTGGGAGAGACTGGCACCCACTAGCCACCTTATGCAACAAGTGCATGTCATTCGGTGGAACCTGTCTCACGTAAGTGTACGTGTAAGGTCGATCCGGGCCGCTTCATCCCACAATACCGTCGAAACAAGATAGGACTAGTAACGGTAAGCATATTGAACAAAATCAACGCCCACAACAACTTGTGTTCTACTCGTGCATAGAATCTACGCAATAGACCTAGCTCATGATGCCACTGTTGGGGAACGTAGTAGAAATTCAAAAAATTTCTACGAGTCGCCAAGATCTATCTATGGAGAGACTAGCATCGAGATAGAGGAGTGCATCTACATACCCCTGTAGATCGCGAGCGGGAGCGTTCAAGAGAACGGGGTTGAGGGAGTCGTACTCGTTGTGATCCAAATCACCAAAGATCCTAGTGCCGAACGGACGGCACCTCCGCGTTCAACACACGTGCAGCCCGGTGACGTCTCTCGTGCCTTGATCCAGCAAGGAGAGAGGAAGAGGTTGGGGAAGACTCCGTCCAGCAGCAGCACAACGGCGTGGTGGTGATGGAGGAGCATGGCACTCCAGCAGGGCTTCGCCAAGCACTGCGAGAGATGAGGAGGGAGAGAGGTAGGGCTGCGCCTTGGAGAGAATAACTCGTGTGTTTTGCAACCCCCAATACCTCAAGTATATATAGGGGAAGGGGAGGGGCTGCACCCCCATCTAGGGTTCCCTCCCTAGGGGTGGCGGCAGCCCCAAAAACCCATCTAGGGTGCGGCCAAGGGGGGGGAAGAGAGGGGGCGCCCTAGGGTGGGCCTTGAGGCCCATATGGACCTAGGGTTAGCCCCCTCCCACTCTCCCTGCGCTTTGGGCCATGGTGGGGGGGGGGGGCACCAGCCCGCCTGGGGCAGGTCCCCTCCCACACTTGGCCTACGCAGCCCTCTGGGCCGGTGGCCCCACCTGGTGGACCCCCGGGACCCTCCCGGTGGTCCCGGTATGTTACCGATAGCACCCGAAACTTTTCCGGTGACCAAAACAGGACTTCCCATATATAAATATTTACCTCTAGACCATTTTGGAACTCCTCGTGACATCCGGGATCTCATCCGGGACTCCGAACAACATTCAGTAACCACGTATATCTATTCCCTATAACCCTAGCGTCATCGAACCTTAAGTGTGTAGACCCTACGGGTTCGGGAACCATGCAGACATGACCGAGACAACTCTTCGGCCAATAACCAACAGCGGGATCTGGATACCCATGTTGGCTCCCACATGTTCCACGATGATCTCATCGGATGAACCACGATGTCAAGGATTCAATCAATCCCGTATACAATTCCCTTTGTCTACCGATATAGTACTTGCCCGAGATTCGATCATCGGTATCCCGATACCTTGTTCAATCTCATTACCGGCAAGTCTCTTTACTCGTTCCGTAACACATCATCCCGTGATCAACTCCTTGATCACATTGTGCACATTATGATGATGTCCTACCGAGTGGCCCAGAGATACCTCTCCATCACACGGAGTGACAAATCCCAGTCTCGATTCGTGCCTACCCAACAGACACTTTCGAAGATACCCATAGTGCACCTTTATAGCGACCCAGTTACGTTGTGACGTTTGGTACACCCAAAGCATTTCTATGGTATCCGGGAGTTGCACAATCTCATGGTCTAAGGAAAAGATACTTGACAATTAGAAAAGCTTTAGCATACGAACTACACGATCTTGTGCTAGGCTTAGGATTGAGTCTTGTCCATCACATCATTCTCCTAATGATGTGATCCCGTTATCAATGACATTCAATGTCCATGGTCAGGAAACCATGACCATCTGTTGATCAACGAGCTAGTCAACTAGAGGCTCACTAGGGACATGTTGTGGTCAATGTATTCACACATGTATTGCGGTTTTCGGTCAATACAATTATTGCATGAATAATAGACAATTATCATGAATAAGGAAATACAATAATAACCATTTTATTATTGCCTCTAGGGCATATTTCCAACACTATAGATCTAGTATCATACACTAGTATTAAATGCATGATACTAGTATAGTAGTATATGATACTCCCCACTATGACCAACCTTAGAAGGTGCACTGCAACCTAGGCATGAAGAGATTGGGCTAGGAAAAAATTTGAATCGCAGAGGAAGTCAATCCTTTCTCAGCTAAAAACGTGCTATTAATTAGGATAGCTTTTCAAATCCCTATAACATGTCGCAGAAATTGCATGCATTGGTCCTTCAATTAATAGATGAAGTCTAATTAATATACATACAACTAGTACTACCATTTCGTGCCTTGATGTTTTGGGATTATTTAATTTTCAATAGATATCTAATGCACCTAAACGGAGGGAGTAGTATAGTCCTACTCGGCGATTGATTTGAAACCTACACGGCCTCATGCAAATGTATACCACAGACACATATACCTCGTGTTTATTGCTGTGTCATGCGCGTGTTTTGCACACGCCGCCCGACACACTAAAGATATTGTCCTCGCATGCCGACTTGCCAGTTACTAGAGCAATCATATTTGGTCAAACTTTACATCGTTTGGCTTTAAATAAAATAAAAATATGCACTACATTCTGGCATACTTTTGCTTGAGATTGCTGGTCGCATGCATCACCATAGTCTCAATTGTGAACCCATGTCCAAATCCCAGCATCACACCCCAAACACCTTCCTCTCCGTCCTCTTCCATTCGGCGCCGCTGCTCATCAAGCACAAAAATCACTGTGGCGCTGAGCATATTCCCGTACTCTCTCAGCACGGTCCGACTCGCTGCCAACTTTCCCGGGTCCAACATGAGAGCCTGGTCGACATGGTCTAAGAGTGCATTGACGCCGGGGTGCATTGCCCAGAAGAGGTCGTTCCATTCGACGCCAACTCCGAGCTGCTTGAGCTCATCCGATATGCACTGCTCGATGTTCTGTGCTACTATCGGGACAAGCTCCCGCATCGACAATTGGTGGTAAATGCGACCTTCCCCGGTTTTTATCATGGCAAGATGATCCGTCCCCGGAATCACGATCTGTGACGCGGATACCATCTCGAAGAGTGGGCGCTCCAGTGGGTGCACCGTGTCAGCGCCGATAATTACGGCGCCGGCGCCATCACTGAAAATTGCCTGGCTGATGAGGGTGTGGGGGTAGTTCTCCTCTGGCCCCCGCAAGGCGGCGACGCTGAGCTCGACGCACACCACAAGGACACGGGCGCCGCGGTTGTTCTCGGCAATGTCCTTGGCGAGGCGTAGCGACGCGGAGCCGGCGGAGCATCCGTTGATCTGGAGCAGTGTGCAAACCACAGACGGTCGGAGGCCTAGGAGGGAGGCGATGCGGAGGTCGGCACCCGGGGCGCGGGCGCACGAGTTGGTGCTGACGATGAGGTGAGTGATGTCGGTCGCTGGACGGCCCCACTTGGTTATGGCCTTGGCTGCGGCCAACGCGGCGAGGTCTGGGGCGACGGCGGCGGCGATCTCCAGGCGGTCGTGTCCGCCGTCGAAGAAGCGAGGGTGGGCGTCCAGCAGCTCCTGTGTGTGGTGAAAGAAACGTTTCTCCGTGCCTGTCCTGTCACCTGCACGTATGATTGAGAGAAAAGATAAACAAACGCGGCTGCCTGCCATCGTGGTTCGCGCAAATTTGGACTTACATATTGACTTGAATTCGCGTTTGAGGTCCGTGAGGTGCTCGCTTTTGGTGGCGCGGAAGTAGTACTCCAGGTACTCCTCTTGGGACAAGTGGTTGGGCGGGTTTGCTGTCCCGATGGCAAGCACCAACGCAGGCCCGTCCGCACGCTGCAAACGGCGGATCTCGCACACGGTACTACTTGCCATGCTCTCACAGGCCTTCTTAGCTGTTGTGTGTGTGTGTGTGTGTGTGTGTGTGTGTGTGTGTGTGTGTGTGTGTGTGTGTGTGAATAAAACAAGAGTTAACGCTGCACACAGAAAGAAAGAAAGAAAGAAAAGAACGAATTGGAAATACCTAGCCACCGGCAAGACAGACGGGGGACAGGGAGAAGGCTGCTCTTGTTTGCCTTGCGAGATGCAAAGGCTTGGTGTTTTATATGGACGGGAGAGCATGGCGCATAGAATTTCCAGATCATGGTTCACCTAGAGTCGGAGGGATTCAAGTTATGAACCAGAAAATTTCTCTTGACAACTTTATGATATATAATATGACTGATCACCTAATCATAAAGCTCTTGGGAGTGATGCAGCCCCGGTTGTGACACTGTGATATCATATTTTCTGTAAACAATCAAAAATATTCTCTAAAACTAACAGTAATCACCGAGCTAAATTTGAATGCCCAGATCCAGCTCATGATTCACCTAAAGGCGGAGGCATTCATGTTATACCACCAATAAGTTTCTGCTGCCGACTTCATTGTATCGATCACCTAATCTTAGACCACTTGGAGTTATCAACAATGCATTGCAGCCCTGATTATGACGCTTTCAGATATCATTTTTTCTGTTCACAATCGCTGACATTTTGTAAAACTAACAAAATCACCTACCTATATTCCTGTGACTTATGACAAAATATCACTACTACAAGAGGCACAAACGAGAATTCATGAGGAGGCAGAGGTAGAGTCGCCTACAGGCGAGAGGGCGATGTGATAGGGTTAGACGACCACCAAGATTAAGTTGATCTCGGCGAATGCCATTGGTGTATAGGGGCGTGAGTATGTGAAAGTTCAATTCAACACCTGGAACCGCCGGACAATCATTACCTATTTAACATTTGGCCCAGTCAACTTAATTAGTCCGTCCCATAAAATTATACTACGCACTCTGATGTGTAGTCCGATGCATCGTAAAAACTCCCATATATATGCATTAGGAGGGTGGAGGCAGCTATCTCATTATATACCAATAAATAAAATAAGAGTTAACGCTGCACATAGAAAGAAAGAAAGGAAAGGCGAGAAGGAACGGGAAATACCTAGCTATATGAAGCGAGTGCCGACTGCCGAGTGCCACCAGCAAGACAGACTGGGACAGGGAGAAGGCTGCTCTTGTTTGCCTTGCGAGATGCAAAGGGTTGTATTTTATAGGGACGGGGGAGCAGAGCGCATACCATCTCCATAGTGCAAAGGCTACCAGCACAGGCATCCACCAGCCACAAGTAATTCTTGGTAACCATTCCCATGTGAAACACTAGTGCTACTTGTACTAGTTTATAGATACATAAGCCAGGGAAGGGCCAGACCATCCAGTACAAAAGTTGGGTTTTCCAGTAAATCTGGAGCCAAGCTCTGAATCACTTGTGTCGGTTTCAGAGTCAGCTTACGTATTCATCAGAATGTGGTAATTATAATATTTGATCCAGCTTTCAGTATTTTGTCGAGGCAGTATAGTTGTATGTTCAATACTCCTGGAGAACTAGTTTCTCAGTTTCTACTGCTTATAATCTCATCCTTGTTAATCCTAATGTTCCCCTTTATTTCAATTAGCTCTGGGATTCTTGCTGTCAAAAAAAGGCAGGGTGTTCTTCTGGCATCTCATTCCTAACATGCTCAATACCAGAGCAATGATGCAATGAAAAAACTTTCACTTGCTAGATTATAATTGTGTCATGTGTGGTTCACATACTTTTGAAACTAGGGACCATCTTTTTGTTGGCAATAAGCCATGCACATGGCGATGGCGACCGGCGTGAAGACGACCAAGTCGAGTCCGTAGCGTGTGTGTCCCCCGGCGTGAACCCGTGCTTGCGTTCGTGGAGTGGAGGAGCTGCATACGCAGGGACGTTGCGATCTGTTGGAGTCAGGTGCGGCGTGCGCGCGGCCGGAGGGAGTTTGTTGCATGCTAGCTATGTGGTTGGCCGGGTCATGCTAGTGCATGCATGAGCTAGCCGTAGTGTCCGATGTGTGCGTGCGTGACTTGCGGTGTGGCTGGGGCGTGCATGCGTGTGTGTGCCCCGCCTGTGTACTGGTTAGTTGCGCCGGTCTGTTGCCGCGCCACGGTGACTGTACGTGCCGAGCCGAGGGGGAGGGGCCTAAAAAAGATGTAGTCTCCGTCGTGACCGTGGTATGCGCCCGGTCGATGTGAGAGTTCTTCCGGGGTTGTGTTGCGTGTGTGCGTGTGTACCTTCATGTATGTGTGTTTGAGTAGTTGAGTTGAATAGAAGCCAAAATACAGGCCGTTCGGCGGCCGGGCGTTTGTCGCTGGAAAATTTTATTCACCTTCTTCTACCTTCGTCCGGCGGCGGTTCGGCGTATGTCGCCGGTGGGTTTGTCCCAACACTTTTTTTTTCACCTGCCCTTTCTCCTCCATCTGCTGGAAGCATACCAGCTCCACATTGGCACTACTGTAATTTTCCTATACACCGGGTGTTCGTCTCTTCGCCGAGAGCCAAAGCACGGACACTCGGCAAACATACAGACGTCGAGAGCCACACTTGGCAACCATGGCTTCACGGCAACTAGTTAACCTTGCTGACACGGACTCACGGCAAACAAACAACGGACGGCAAATGGCACAGACGCCTAGAGCACCACACGGCAAAAAGAAGCCACGTGGCATGCTTGTTCGCAACTGACGGAGCCATCACTTTCTGCTACCTATACCAAGAGCTGTTGTCAGAGAAACATTCAAACCTTACATATGGTCTCACTGGTCCCAGTTATTAGTAAAACTTTCAAATTATTTGTTCATAAGAGGCGGTTATATCTTCAAACTAGGTACCATCTTATTTTTCACATGCCCTTTCTCCTCCATCTGCTGGAAGCATATCTGCTCCACATTGGATTTCCAAAACTTGTCCCTTGACGATTTCATGGTCATGGTAAAAAAAACATCTCAGGAAGCCTTTCTTTAAGGAAATTATGATTCTCGCAACATGGGATATGGACTACTAGCAGTGGTTATATCTTCAAAGGAGTACGACCTACTCATTGGAATTACCAACAGAAGTTCAAAGAAGAAGTAGCCATTGTTATCCAAAGGGCTAAGAAAAAGAAATATATCGATTTCAAGCCATGGATTGAATCTTTTGTGTAATTTCTCTGTACGTTAGTTGTAGCATAGCTCTGTACATATATAAATTCAATAAATAAATAAAATCAGCGGAGAGTTGCTTTTCCCTCAAAATTTTGTAGAGACCATTCCCCCCCCCCCCCCCCCCCCACCCCACCCCACCAACCCTATTTATACACGGCTATACAATGAATACCGCTGAGCTGCCCAAGTGTCCACATCCACAGTAGGCACAGAAATTATGGAGGATCCGACGCCGGTCCTGGGGGTCCGAGTAGATCAAAAAATGGTGATTGAGATTCAATAAAACAAATGGTTTTTGACATACCAAGGACCCTACTTACGTTACAAGAAATATGTACAGCTAATAGTTTTTTAATAGAGAAAAAAATTTGTACAGTAAGACAACCAGCATGCATAACAGAGCACAAAATTGTTTTTTTACTCTTGAGATGGTACCAACACATGAATCCATCAGTCACAAGTAGACAACAAATATTTTGTAACTACTCCCATGTGAAGCACTAATGCTACTTCCTGGGAATATGCCCTAAAGGCAATTTTATGATGAAGATCTTTACACGGCTATGCAATGATACCGCTAGATGCCTAAGTGTCTACATACACGCTAACAAAGGAAATTCAAGAGGATCTAACGCCGGTTCGAGGGATCCAGATATTTTCACGGTAAATATTACAATAGATAGGATCTAAAAAATGTTGGTTGACATTCCATAGAATGAATGGTTGTTGAGATGCCCAGGAGCCTACTACATTCCACGTAATATATACAACTAACAGTTATTTTAACACCAACAACAAATTTATAAAATAACACAACCAGGAGCACAGAGCATCTCCATAAATTTTTCCTCATGAGATGCTTTTCTTTATGAAACTTTCCTCATGAGATGATACCAGCACATACATCCACCAGCCACAAGTAGATGCCAAATATTTTATTTTACGATGATCATATTTACACATGGCTATGCAATTAATACTGTTGAAACAGACGAGCCATGGAAATTCAGGAGGATCCGATGCTGGTCCACGGACCGGGATATTTTCATGATATACCCCTCCGTTCGAAAATATAAGGTGTATTAATTTTTTTCAAAATCAAACATGTTATGTTTGACCAACTACTTAGGAAAAAACATCAATATCTATAGTACCAAATTTGTATCATAAGATCCATCTCTAAAAGTATTTTCATATTTTATTTATTTTGTATCGTATATGTCGACATTTTAATTATTCTATAATCTTGGTCAACATATACACATGTTTGACTTGCACAAAATCAATACACCTTATATTCTAGAACGGAGGGAGTATATTACAATAGATAAGGTGTAGATCCAAAATAATGGTTGTTGAGATTCCATAAAACAAATGGTTGTTGAGATGCCAAGGAGACTACAACATTACAAGTGGTATGCGCAGCAAACAGTTCCTTTAACATGAACAACAAATTTGTAAAATAACACAAGCATGAGTACATAGCATTTCCATAGTTCTTTTCTCATGAGATGCTACCAGCACACGCATCCACTGGCCACGAGTAGATGCCAAATATTTCGTAACTAATCACATGTGAAACAGTAGTGCTACTCATCTGAAATATGCCTAAAGGAAAATTATGATGATGATATTCACACATCTCTATGCAGTTAACACCAGCCATGGAAATTTAGGAGGATCTGACGCCGGCCCGGGGGATCCGGATTTATTCACGATATATATTACAATTAAGACGTAGATCCAAAACATTTAGCTCAGACTCCACACAAAAAATGGTTGTGGAGATGCGAAGGAGTCTACTAGTAAATTACAAATAATATGTAGAGCTAAGAATTCCTTTAACACAAACAAAAAATTTGTAGAACAACACAACCAGAAACATAGAGCATCTCCATCGGGTCATTTTCATGATATATATTACAATCAATAAGATGTAGGTCCAAAAAATGGTGGTTGAGATTCCATAAAAAAATGGTTGTTGAGATGCCAAGGAGCCTACTACATTCCAAGTGATATGTACATATAACAGTTCGTTTAACACAAACAACAAATTTGTAAAATAACACAACCAGGAGCATAGAGCATCTCCATGGGGATTTTTGTTCTCATGAGATGCTACCAACACATGCATCCACTAGCCACAAGAAGATGCCAAATATTTTGTAACTAATATCATGTGAAACACTCGTCCTATTTGTCGGGAAAATTGTTGGGGAACGGAGTATGCAATTTTAAAATATTTCCTACGACCACGCAAGATCTATCTAGGAGATGCATAGCAACGAGAGGGGGAGAGTGTGTCCACGTACCCTCGTAGACCGAAAGCGGAAGCGTTAGGTTAACGCGGTTGATGTAGTCGAACGTCTTCACGATCCAACTGATCTAGTACCGTTGGTGTATGAGTTCATATAGAATGGTACCCTCTTTGAGTTCCTTCATAGCAATGATCGTAAATCAATGATCCCCTTGGATCTTCGACTGAAGATTGCTACACAATCAGCAGAGGCCCTTGCTTACATCCATTCATCAACTTCTCGCACAATTCTGCATGGGGATGTCAAATCACTCAATATACTTTTAGATGATGAATACAATGCAAAGGTTGCAGATTTTGGAGCATCAGCACCGAAGCCCATAGATAAAGATGATTTCATCATGTTTATCCAAGGAACTCTTGGGTACCTTGACCCTGAGTCTTTTGTCAGTCATCACCTTACTAACAGGAGTGATGTCTACAGTTTTGGGGTTGTTCTTCTAGAGTTAGTAACAAGAAAGAAGGCTATATTCATTGATAATCTTAATGAACAGAAAGCGCTATCGCATGCCTTCATTGTTGGCCTCCCATCTCCTCTTGGGTTCAAACAATGCATGGCGAGTTCAGCTAGTTTCTCGAGCACCACCGTAACTTCATCTTCTATTATATCATCATCAAATATATCACGGAGCTTCTTCTGGTGAAATGTCACGTACGACACTTCCGAGTTCAGCACACGTTCAGCTCGATGACGTCCCTTGAACTCTTGATCCAATGGAGGGTCGAGGGATAGTTTCGTCAGCACGACGGCGTGGTGATAGTGATGGTGATGTAATCCACCAAGGGCTTCGCCTAAGCACTACGACGCTATGACCGGAGGAGTAAACTGTGGAGGGGGGCACCGCACACGGCTAAGAGAATAATTGTTGTGCTTTGGGGTGCCCTCCTGCCCCCGTATATAAAGGAGGGGAGGTGGAGGCCGACCACCAAGGGGGCGCGCCAAGGGGGGGAGTCCTACTAGGACTCCACTCCTAGTAGGATTCCCCCCCCCCTCTTTTTTCCTTTCTCGTCGAAGGAGAAAAGGGAAGGAGAGGGAGAGGGAAAGAGGAAAGGGGGCCGCGCCCCTTCCCCCTTGTCCAATTCGAACTCCCTTAGGGGGGGGGGGGGGCGCCACTCTATGGGTTCTCCTCTGTTTCTCCCCTATAGCCCATGAAGGCCTATTACTTCCCCAGGGGGTTCCGGTAACCCCTCGGTACTCTGATAAATATCTGAAACGTCCCGAAACCATTCCGGTGTCCGAGTACTATCGTCCAATATATTAATCTTTACCTCTCAACCATTTATAAACTCCTCATCATGTTTGTGATCTCATCCGGTACTCCAAATAATCTTTGGTCACCAAAACACATAACTCATAATACAAATCGTCATCGAACATTAAGCGTGCGGACCCTACGGGTTCGAGAACTATGTAGACATGACCGAGACACATCTCCGATCAATAACCAACAACGGAACCTAGATGCTCATATTGGTTCCTACATATTATACAAAGATCTTTTCGGTCAAACCGCAATAACAACATACATTATTCCCTTTGTCATCGGTATTTTACTTGCCCGAGATTCGATCGTCGGTATCATCATACCTATTTCAATCTCGTTACTGGCAAGTCTCTTTACTCGTTCTGTAATGCATCATCTCGTAACTAACTCATTAGTCACATTGCTTGCAAGGCTTTTAGTGATGTACATTACCGAGAGGGCCCAGAGATACCTCTCCGATACTCGGAGTGACAAATCCTAATCTCGATCTATGCCAACCCAACAAGCACCTTCGGAGATACCTGCAGAGCATCTTTATAATCACCCAGTTACGTTGTGGCGTTTGATAGCACAAAAGGCATTCCTCCAGTATTCGGGAGTTGCATAATCTCATAGTCAAAGGAATATGTATAAGTCATGAAGAAAGCAATAGCAATAAAACTTAACAATCATAATGCTAAGCTCACGAATGGGTCTTTTCCATCACATCATTCTCTTAATGATGTGATCCCGTGCATCAAATGACAACACATGTCTATGGCTAGGAAACATAACCATCTTTGATTAACGAGCTAGTCTAGTAGAGGCTTACTAGGGACTCTGTGTTTTGTCTATGTATCCACACATGTATCAAGTTTCCAGTTAATACAATTCTAGCATGAATAATAAACATTTATCATGATATAAGGAAATATAAATAACAACTTTATTATTGCCCTAGGGCATATTTCCTTCAGTCTCCCACTTGCACTAGAGTCAATAATCTAGTTCACATCGCCATGTGATTTAACACCAATAATTCACATCTTCATGTGATTAACACCCATAGTTCACATCGCCATGTGACCAACACCCAAAGGGTTCACTAGAGTCAATAATCTAGTTCAAATCGCTATGTGATTAACACCCAAAGAGTACTAAGGTGTGATCATGTTTTGCTTGTGAGAGAGGTTTAGTCAACGGGTCTGTCACATTCAGATTTGTATGTATTTTGTAAATTTCTATATCTACAATGCTCTGCATGGAGCTACTCTAGCTAATTGCTCCCACTTTCAATATGTATCCAGATTGAGACTCAGAGTCATCTGGATCGGTGTAAAAGCTTGCATCGACGTAACTCTTTATGATGAACTTTTTATCACCTCCATAACCGAGAAATATTTCCTTTGTCCTCTAAGGATGATTTTGACAGCTGTCTAGTGATCTACTCCTGGATAACTGTTGTACCCCTTGCCAAACTCCTGGCAAGGTACACAATAGGTCTGGTACACAGCATGGGATATCGTATAGAACCTATGGCTGAGGCATAGGGAATGACTTTCAGTCTCTCTCTATCTTCTGCCGTGGTCGGGCTTTGAGTCTTACTCAACTTCACACCTTGTAACACAGGTAAGAACCCTTTCTTTGACTGATCCATTTTGAACTCCTTCAAAATCTTGTCAAGGTATGTGCTTTGTGAAAGTTCTATCAATGAGTAGTAGGAGCGACATCATTTGGGAGAGATACCTTTCAACCTTTGTTGCTCCGTCTTTTCTTTTTCTTCTTCACATTACGTGTGGGTTCAACCTTCTTCTCTGAGCTCCTTATTGATGAGATTGGTTGAATAAAAAGCTCCTCCTCGTTACCTGATTCATCATAAGAAATAATAGGAGGACATTGGGAAGTCTCTTCCCTTTCATTAGTGTTCTCTTCATCTTCTATTTGCTTTCTTTTCTTTATGTAATTGGCAATATAAGGATTTTCAATGCAATTCACCGCATAAAACATATAAATCTTCTCTGGATCAAAATCAAGAAATCTATCAAGATTAAATTTTGGAATACCCTCAGTTATACGTTTCATTTCTTCATACCCCAAAAGAAGACTAAGCCCTTTATGATGCTCAAGGGTAATCAAGTTATCACAATTTTTGGACACCATTCGATCATGAAACAATTTGCATTGGAGATTTAAATGACCATGTTCATTGCAAAGTTCGCAAGGATGGCGGAAAATATTGAATTTTTCAGCACAAACATCAAGCCTTTCTTGCAACACTTTAGTTTCTAAATGCTTATGCCTCTTGCAATATCTATCTTCCCTCTTTGGTGTGTACTTGCAAACCCAATGCAATCCAAAAAAATTGACATGCTTATAGGAGACATTTTCATCATAACTAGTGCAATATTCATTAGTACTATGGATATTCAAAGAGTTCATACTAACGACATTGCAATCATGCTCATCATTCAAATATTTAGTACCAAACATTTTATAGACTTCTTCTTCTAGCACTTGAGCACAATTTTCCTTTTCATCATACTTCCGAAAGATATTAAAAAGATGAAGCGTATGAGACAAACTCAGCTCCATTTTTTTATAGTTTTCTTTTATAGAATAAACTAGTGATAAAACAAGAAACAAAAATATTAGATTCCAAGATCTGAAGATATACCTTCAAGCACTCACCTCCCTGGCAACGGGGCCAGAAAAGAGCTTGATGTCTACTACACAACCTTCTTCTTGTAGACGTTGTTGGGCCTCCAAGTGCAGAGGTTTGTAGGACAGTAGCAAATTTCCCTCAAGTGGATGACCTAAGATTTATCAATCCGTGGGAGGCGTAGGATGAAGATGGTCTCTCTCAAACAACCCTGCAACCAAATAACAAAGAGTCTTTTGTGTCCCCAACACACCCAATACAATGGTAAATTGTATAGGTGCACTAGTTCGGCGAAGAGATGGTGATACAAGTGCAATACGGATGGTAGATATGAGTATTTGTAATCTGAAAATATAAAAACAGCAAGGTAAAAAGTGGTAAGAGTGAGCGTAAACGGTATTGCAATGCTTGGAAACAAGGCCTAAGGTTCATACTTTCACTAGTGAAAGTTCTGTCAACAATAATAACATAACTGGATCATATAACTATCCTCAACATGCAGCAAAGAGTCACTTCAAATTCACTAATAGCAGAGAACAAACAAAGAGATTATGGTAGGGTACGAAACCACCTCAAAGTTATCCTTTCTGATCAATCTATTCAAGAGTCCGTAGTAAAATAACACGAAGCTATTCTTTCCGTTCGATCTATCATAGAGTTCGTACTAGAATAACACCTTAAGACACAAATCAACCAAAACCCTAATGTCACCTAGATACTCCATTGTCACCTCAAGTATCCGTGGTCATGATTATACGATATGCATCACACAATCTCAGATTCATTTATTCAACCAACACAAAGTACTTCAAAGAGTGCCCCAAAGTTTCTACCGGAGAGTCAAGACGAAAACGTGTGCCAACCCCTATGCATAAGTTCATTGAACCCGCAAGTTGACACCAAAACATACATCAAGTAGATCACGTGAATATCCCATTATCACCACAGATAAGCACGACAAGACATACATCAAGTGTTCTCAAATCCTTAAAGACTCAATCTGATAAGATAACTTCAAAGGGAAAACTCAATCCATTACAAGAGAGTAGAGGGGGAGAAACATCATAAGATCCAACTATAATAGCAAAGCTCGCGGTACATCAAGATCGTGCCAAATCAAGAACACGAGAGAGAGAGATCAAACACATAGCTACTGGTACATACCCTCAGCCCCGAGGGTGAACTACTCCCTCCTCGTCATGGAGAGCACCGGGATGATGAAGATGGCCACCAGTGAGGGATCCCCCCTACGGCAGGGTGCCGGAACAGGGTCCCGATTGGTTTTTGGTGGCTATAGAGGCTTGCGGCGGCGGAACTCCCGATCTATATATTGTGCTCCCCGATGTTTTTAGGGTATATGGACATATATATAGGCGAAAGAAGTCGGACGGGGGAGCCACGAGGGGCCCACGAGGGCGGGGGCGCGCCCAGGGGAGGTGGACGCGCCTCCCTGTCTCGTGGCCACCTCGAAGCTTCCCTTACATTCACTCCAAGTCCCCTGGATTGCTTCCGTTCCAAAAATAACTTTCCCGAAGGTTTCGTTCCATTTGGACTCCGTTTGATATTCCTTTTCTTCGAAACACTGAAATAGGCAAGAAAACAACAATATGGGTTGGGCCTCCGGTTAGTAGGTTAGTCCCAAAAATGATATAAAAGTGTAAAGTAAAGCCCATAAACATCCAAAACAGGTAATATAATGGCATGGAACAATCAAAAATTATAGATACGTTGGAGACGTATCAGCATCCCCATGCTTAATTCCTGCTCGTCCTCGAGTAGGTAAATGATAAAAACGGAATTTTTGATGTGGAATGCTACCTAGCATAATTCTCAATGTAGTTTTCTTAATTGTGGCATGAATGTTCAGATCCAAATGATTCAAAAATAAAAGTTCATATTGACATAAGAAATAGTAATACTTCAAGCATACTAACTAAGCAATCATGTCTTCTCAAAATAACATGGCTAAAGAAAGTTATCCCTACAAAATCATATGGTCTGGCTGTTGCTCTATCTTCATCACACAAAGTATTTAATCATGCACAACCCCGATGACAAGCCAAGCAATTGTTTCGTACTTTAGTAATCTCAAACTATTTCAATTTTCACGCAATACATGAGTGTGAGCCATGGACATAGCACTTATATGCACTACTAGGAAAAGGGCTATAGATGGGATGAGTACTAATGGCGCACCTGTCAGGTAGTGCGCCACTACTATATACTAATGGCGCACCATTTGTTGATGCGCCATTAGTGTGGAAGACACTAATGGCGCACCAGACACACGGTGCGCCACTAGTAATAATTTTTTTCCATTTTTCCATACATACTAACGGCGGCCATTAGAATATATACTTTTTTTTACAAAACTTCTAATGGTACCAGGGTCGACCCCCCGCTCCACCGGCCGCCGCCGCCGACCGCACCCTCCACCGACTCCCCATCCCACCGCACCCTCCCCCGCTCCACCGGCCATCGCCGCCGACCGCACCCTCCACCGACCCCCCCCGTCCCACCGCACCCTCCCCCGCTCCACCGGCCGCCGCCGCCGACCCCCGGCCCGCACCCTCCCCAACTCCACCGCTGCCGACGACCACCCGCACCCTTCCCCACTCCATCGCCGCCGACGTCCCACCGCACCCTCCCCCGCTCCACCGGCCACCGCAGCCGACCCCCGGCCCGCACCATCCCCCACTCCACCGCCGCCGCCGACCACCCGCACCCTCTCCCCGGCACCCTCCCCGGCCCGCTCCACCGTCACAAATGAATGCAACTAAAATTGCAAAAAAAACAAATTTGATGATATTTTTTCATATTCATAAATATTTTCAAATAACAAATTTGATGATTTTTTTTCAAATAACAGATTCACCGTACGCCGCCGCCGCCCACGCGCCCCCGCCGCCTCCCTCTCCCCTTTCTTCGTCTGTCGCAGCCGCCGCAGCCGCCCACGCGCCCCCGCCGCAGCCGCCCACGTGCCGCCTCCCCCCGAGCCCTGCCTCCCCCCCCCCCTCCCGAGCCCCGCCTCCCCCGCGAGCGCCGCCTCCCTCGCCTCCCTCCCTAACCCTCGGAGCCACCGGAGACTTGGTGCCTCGGCGCCGCCTCCACGTCCACCAGGGAGAGGAGGCCCCGCGTCCACCAAGACAGGAGGCCCGCGACCTCCCCGCCTCCCCCAAGCTCGCCGTCTCCGCCCTCCGTCGTCTCCGCTCCGGCCACCACCTCATCATGGTCAGGTAATCTTCTTCTCCTCTCTTCCTCCTCTCCTCCCTCCCGCCCCCCTCCCCCTGACAGACTCGACTCCCCTGGCCTCTGCGCGTAGTTCACCATCTCGGATCTCCGACTACATCGCCTCCCGCGGCGGCAACATCCACAGCGTCGACGTCTTCGTCCCCGACGACGCTCCCGTCTTCTACGCCCGCAGGTACCCCATCCACTCACCCCCGCCTCCTTTTCCCGCCTCTCCCTCTCTGCTCCTCCCTCCTTGCCCTCTCCCGTAGCATGTTTTGGTTAGGGCATGTGTTGGTCTATGTTATCATGGTACTCTTCAATGCTAAGTTGTTATGTGATGCTGGTACAGTTGGTAGAACTTCCTGTAATGATCTGCTAGTGATGTTGGTAGAACTTCCTGTGATGTCTGGTTCCTCACCTTTAGGATTATAGAGAGATGGTGAATCTTATGCTAGCAG
Organism: Triticum timopheevii; assembly: GCA_963921465.1. Taxonomy (NCBI): domain Eukaryota; kingdom Viridiplantae; phylum Streptophyta; class Magnoliopsida; order Poales; family Poaceae; genus Triticum; species Triticum timopheevii. The sequence goes on from OY997274.1 coordinate 597,270,832, forward strand.
GAGCAAATGGACATGGATCGTTATAGATGCACGTTTGCATGTTTTGTACATCAACCAACCTTGGCCGGTTAGCATGAAAAAGAAGGGCAAGAAGATTGTGAACAGATAGCCAGCTAAGATTGATTGTATTTAAATCGTAGTCTTCATTTCTCGATTGTATTTCATGGGCACTTTGAACTCGTTAATGTTTTTAAATTTCATGGACACTCGATCTCGATACCCCTCCATCTCGATCGCTATCCCACCTCGCCAGATCTGGTCCCCCACTCCACCGTCGTCGACGACCCACCGCACCCTCCCCCGCTCCACCAGCCGCCGCCGCCGACTCCCAGCCCGCACCCTCCCCCTCTCCCCCGCACCCTCCCCCACTCCACCGTCGCCGATGACCCACCGCACCCTCCACTCCACTCCACCTTTTTCATATTCATAAATATTTTCAAATAACAAATTTGAACATATTTAAAAAAAATTATTACTGTTTTTATAAAAAAATATTACTGTTATGATTTAAACAAGTTTGAAGATATTTAAACACAAATAAATATCAAACAACATTTTAAATGCATAAAAATAAAAATTGGGGAGCCTGGGAATCAAACCCAGGACCTCCTAGTGTGTGTGCTGCGTGCTGACCAGTCGGGCTAGTGGGCGGGTTCTGATGTAGATTGGGTTAGGTGGAATATAACCTGAGGGCTCGAACTGTAATAAAAAAACATACTAATGGCGCACCGCTGCGGGGTGCGCCATTAGTAATCTCCCCCTAGCTAATTCCACCCTATCCCTCGCCAGATCCCTTCGTCCATCTCCCTCGCCAGATCCACCCGCTACCCCGAACGACCCCCGCCGCCGCCGCCCCGACCCCCGCCGGACTCCACCCCGCCGCCCCCGCGCCCCCACCACTGCAGCTCCCCCGCGCCGCCGCCCCAGCACGTATGTCCCCTCCCTCCCTTCCCCCTAGATTCTCCTCCTCCTCCTCTCACCACCCGTGCCTTCTTCTGCTCAGAAGGTCAAGAAGGCGGCCCCTTCCTCCGGATCGCCGCCCACCGCCTCCTCGACGCCGGCGCCCGAGAAGGCCGTGTCGGCGCCCCCTGCCGCCCTCGCGCCGGACTCACCGTCCACGCCCACGCCCTACGAGGTGCACCACCGGCCGACCAAGTCCCAGACGTCCCCGTCCCCGTCGCCGCCGGACTCCGCGCCGCCCCCGCCGCCCAAGCCCAAGCCGGAGCCCAGGCTATCCAAGCTCGAGGTATCCCCCTTTTTCTTCTCTCTAAATTTTCAAAATTAACAAATATTCACAAATCTTTAGATTTTGCTCTCTAAATGTCAGTTAACAAATTCTTATTCTTACTGTCAAATCTTCTTTTCTTTTTGGAACCATGCATACTTTGTTATGTTAGTATGTTCAGTGGTTAGTTCTTGCCACACCCACATTCCAAACTGTCCAAACTGTGGAGTACTGTCCAAACTGTATTTGACAGTGGAGTACTGTCCACACCCACATTCCAAACTGTCCAAACTGTATTTAGTTTTTTCCCTAAATGAAATTTGACAGTGGAGTACTGTCCAAACTGTATTCACTGTCCAAACTGCATCTAAGAACCCATTGTTGTGCTTATTTCTGAAGATGGAATGAACTATGACCTCCTGATCACAGAAAAAAACTTGTGTAGCTGATAGCTTTCTTTCTGAAGACGGAATGAACTATGACCTGATGATCGCAGAAACATATTTTGCATCTGATAGGTTTCCTCTCTCGTTGCCCCAGTGAGGACCATGATGATCATGGCACTGGAAAATATTTATTGCTTAATTCCCTCTTGCAATTTTTCTGTGAAAATAATGACATGTTAAGCCGTTAAGGCCTGACTGTTAATTTACAACCTTGTTCGGTGTTATATTGGATGGAAAATTTGTACAGGTTAGTCGGTTGTGCTTCGCCCTGAAATTGCAATGTTAAGTGTACTATTGAGTTCAGTCAAGTGTACTCCTTGAATAAACCATGCTTATTTTTGTAGCATATTACTGATACAAATGTTTCTGCCGAAAAAGAAGCTGTGTTGATCCTTGATAAACTGAAATATTATTTTCCTTTCATCTTGCAATTTTTTTTGTTTTCTTGGCGCACGTGTACAATTTAATTGGTCACACTTCACCCTGAATTAATCATTTTGAGACAGAGGGAGTATGTTACAAGTGTAGTGACGAGGTCAGTCATGTAAACTGTTGTACCAGAATGATGAAACGTTGCATCACAGATCTTTGGAGCAGACTAGTGCTCTTGGAATGCTAATCGCGCTTAGGAGAAATACTTAAGATTATTTCTCCCACAATGCATAGCAATTGTCTGCCAGCAGTCATGTGGCTTCACATTGCTGGCATCGGTTGTGTTGTGTCACATGGCCCAGATACAAGTGTCGCTTTGCTTTGAATGTGCCGATGAAGTAGATATAGATAGGCTTTCTGCATTTTGTCACATTTGCTTCAAGTAGATAGGCTTTGCGCATTTCGTGTTGTGATAGGTATGTGGTGGCCATTGTTGCACTTGTTGGATGTACGCAATTCTGTTGGTCCCATGTGTCATGTGTAACGTTCCTCTAGTGAATTGGGCAGTTGTATTGTACTAGTGTGTCTCTTCCTGCCAATATGAATGCTGTTGAATAAGAAAAATAAAAGTCTGGGAACCGATCTTGTGAATTTTACTGCCAATCTGATAATCTGAATGTTGCTGGATAAGAAACATACAAGTTTGGAACTTCTCTCTCTTGTGAGCTTTGCTATCAAACTGAATGTTGCTGAATAAGAAACGTACTACAAGTTTGGGACTTCTCTTATGAAACACAAGCTACTTCATCTTTTGCTTTGGATCAGATGGAATAACATGATCACGATGTTTCTTTTTAATCAGTAAACCTAGGTGTTCGTCACCTGTGGCCTTAAGATCGATAGAAATGTATGCTTCTATTTTCTGTTGATTCTTTCTGGCCAGTTCATTCATCATTTAGGGCTTGATGTATGGAGTCTTATCTACTTGCTGCTAATACAACATAATATTTGATATGAGCAGGGTGAACAACCTTCAGGTCCCGGGAATCTACTCAAGGCTGCAGACACTTCTTGTCTCACTTCTTTTATCATCAGTATAATATTCATATTAAGGACTTTCTATAAGTTCATTGTTCTTATAAGCATCAGGACTTTTTTTAATGGAAATTTACAGTATGTTCGAGGGTGAACATTAAGCAATGTTTGTTGTCAAACAAATTAAGAATCTTTTTAATTTATGTATTTACTATTTTTTATTTTACTGATCAAGATGGTGTATTTGAGCTCGGGAGCAGAGAATCCACGTCCTGAACTCCTGATTTGTCCCTCTATGCATGGTGTGCATATACTATTTGCCTATTTGGTAAAAAAACAGTTTAGTTGCCTATTTGGTATGCTTGTCATGTCACTTGTAGTACAAGCTTAGTTAGGAGTACTCCATCTAGTAGTAATTAATTTGTGTGGCTGTGGAAGTCACTTGCTTTGGCATAGTAATGTTTTTTTCCATTATTATTTTGTGGTGGTGTGGGTAGCAAGGTGCGTGCTACTTGTGATCTTCTGAAATGTCGACCCATTGGGGACCTCATTATGCGGGGATAATGATTTTGCAGGTACCCCGAGAGGCCCTTGAGTTTGTCGAAATGTCGATTAACTTCCGTTCCGGCAAATTCGGGTACTCCATATGTCCTATTTTCAGCAAAGCTCATGCTGAAATTTTCCGTGAATTTTAGCATGACTTTGCTAAAAATAGGACATATGGGGTACTTGAGACTAATGCATGGGCCGGGGTATCTTAGTACTTAGTTAAGTAGGATCAACTGCCCCTTTATTCTTGCTGCATTAAACCATAGGTGGCAATAGAGCCAAGTGGTCTTTCCTTTTAAGCCTGGTACCTTTTTGTTTTGCTAATGTGTACTAGGTGCTCCCATCTTCTGTGTCATTGTTACCCTAATTTATAGTCCAGTACAATTGGCCTTTCAGTATAGCCTGTTATCATGCATGTTTTATGATCTGTTGTAAGGGTACTAATTGGTCTCTTCTGCTGCTTATCAGAGATGGGGGGAAGCAGCCACCGCCGCTCTGTGACACCGCGGTACGAGTTGGATGCTTCCGAGTTCTTCAGTATCATACTTGGGACTTCAGTATCATCCATGACGCAGGTATATAAAACGAGAGATCTCCCCTTCACCCATCTCATTATGATATCTGTTGTTTGCTACATCACTCATTGTCCCAAACTGCATAGGCTGCCTGATAGTTTTATGAACATGCTGGGTGAAGATCCGCCAAATAATGTGAAGCTACGACAGGCCGACAGCGGGTTTCACAGGCAGTGGGATGTGGAGTTGTTGATCAAGGAGGGCCACATGTACTTGTCTCGTGGGTGGGAGAAGTTCTACCGTGCCTACGACCTGCGGCTGGGGTACTTCCTTCTCTTCAGGTACGACGACGATGCCACCATGCTCATCGTGAAGGTGTTCAATGCGACTATGTGTCGCATGCGCTACGCTGACAACGATGATGCCGGTACATTCTGCCTCTTCTTATTCCTCTACATTTGGCTTTGTCTCACATCGATTGTTAACGGTCATTGTTGCATTTGAACAGGTAATGGGAGCAGCAGCAGTGACACTGGCTACAGCCAAAGCAGTAGCGACTATGGCTGTAGCAAAAGCAACACCGATTCTGGCTTTAGCGAAAGCAGCAGTGATTCTGGCAGCAGCATAGACAACAAGAAGGATGATCCGGACTAGAGTGCGGGAGAAGAGGAGCAGAGTGGGGATGAGGAGCTGCAGGATGATGATGGGCATCAGGCTGAGGATGACCTAGCGCTAGTGGTGGCTGACCAAGGGCAAGAGATGGTGGTGGCTGACCATGGGCAAGAGATGGTGGTGGCTGACCATGGGCAAGAGATGGTGGTGGCTGACCATGGGCAAGAGATGGTGGTGGCTGAACATGGGCAAGAGATGGAGGTGGCTGAGGATGACCTAGCGATGGTCGTGCCCGTCCTGCCTGAAGGTGGCCTCGCGATGGTGGTGGTGCCTGACAATGACCACGCACCGGTGGTGGCACCGGCGATCCCACAGCTGGGCGACATGACCACGCCAATTGTGGTAGAAGACTACATCCCACTGCCTCCACCGCCTCGCCGCTCTTGGCGCATCAGACTGAGGAAGGAGAAGGAGAAGAACAATGAGAACTGAACTATGTCAGGTATGTCAGATCTCCAAAATGATATATATATACTTAGTTACCTATGTTATCTCTAATATGCTTAGTTCCCTATAGGTTAGCTTCATTTTACCTAAGTTGGCTCTAATATGCTAACTTAGAGCTTATATGCTTAGTTTCCTATAGGTTAGCTCCAAAATAACTTATGTTAGCACAAAATGATCAAGTTTACATAATAAGCTTATAGTCTTTTTCTTATTCTTCTTCTTTTCCAAAATGACATAGGTTAGCTTCATTTTACCTAAGTTGGCTCTAATATGCTAACTTAGAGCTTATATGCTTAGTTTCCTATAGGTTAGCTCCAAAAAAACTTATGTTAGCACAAAATGATCAAGTTTACATAATAAGCTTATAGTCTTCTTCTTATTCTTCTTCTTTTCCAAAATGACATAGGTTAGCTTCATTTTACCTAAGTTGGCTCCAAAATTCTTCTTATTCTTCTTCTAGTGTTCTTCTTCTTCTAGTATTCTTCTAGTCTTCTTGTTCTTCTTCTTCTTCTTCTTCTAACTTCTTGTTTATCATTTTGCAGATTTGATTTAATTCACGGAAGCTTGCATGGATGGAGTGCTTCTTTTCCATTTGTGTTTTCATTTTGTATCAATGTGGAACTTTTGTGAATTGATGGATAACGGTGTTAGATGAACAATGTGAAACTTTTGTAATATGTAACGATGGAACTATGATTGTTATATGGATGCTTGTTGTATATATATATATATATATATATATATATATATATATATATATATATATGTTGGCTATGTATCAATGTTGGCTATGTATGTATATATGATGGAACTTGTGTGTTGGCTATGATTGTTATATGGATGCTTGTTGTATATATATATGTTGGCTATGGTTGTTATATGGAACTATGTGTTGGCTATGTGTTGGCTATGTATGTATATCTCATATGTGAAATAGTGACCTGAAATTAAGAAAAAAAAAATTGTTACTAATGGCGCACTACCATATGGTGCGCCATTAGTATAGCAGACACTAGTGGCGCACTGTGGGCAAAACTAATGTATACCAGATACTAATGGCGCACCAGCGGTGCGCCATTAGTAAAAAATACTAGTGGCGTGATACTAATGGCGCACCAATAGTGTGCCATTAGTAGGCAAAACCGGTGCGCCATTAGTAGGCCTTTTCCTAGTAGTGATGTGTAGTAGAATGGTGGTTGTGGAGAAGACAAAAAGGGATAAGATAGTCTCACATCAACTAGCGTATCAACGGGCTATGGAGATGCCCATTAATAGACACTACTAGGGAAAACCCTAGTAGCAGCGCGGGTTTTGGGCCTATTAGTAGCGCGGGGGCCGGCGCTACTAATAAGGCGCTACAGCTAACGTATAGCAGTAGCGCAGGTGCCACCCGCGCTACTACTACGTCCGTTAGTAGTAGCGTGGGTAAAAACCCGCGCTACTACTAATCTCTAATCTCTGATTTTTTTTGAATTTTTTCGATTTTTTTTTGATTTTTTCCCTAATTTTCAAATTTCTAAATTATTTTAACCTCCAATTTCTAATCACCCCTCATCGTTGCTCAATTTAATCTCTAATCTCAAATCACCCCTCATCATTACAAATCATCTAACTTCCCGGACGGTCACCCATCCTCTCACAACTCCAGCCTGAGCACGCTTAACTTCCGAGTTCTATTCTCCCTCGTTTCCAAGTCTGCACTTGTTGTTTTCCTGACAATAGTAAGATGTAAATCCTATTAACCTCAGGAATTTAGCTTGAGCATGAAGTCACACATTTCACTATTTGAGTTTGAAACTATTGTTCTAAAAAATAACACTAATATTTAGTAACACTAATATTTCTTGAATAATTAGTTTGACCATTGTTTGACCACAGTTTGACCATAGTTTGACCAGATTTGATCAAAATTCAAAAAAACTGAAATAATTATTTAGTAACACTAATATTCTTGAATAATTAGTTTGACCATAGTTTGACCAGATTTAACAAAAATAAAAATAAAAACTGATTTTTTTAAATTTTTTTGCATCCAGATCTTAAAAGCCCCGTAACTTTTTTTCTGTTAGGTTTTTGAGGATTTTGAAAATGTTTAACGAGATTCGTCCAATTAAATTTGGATGTAACTTTTCGAGTAGATGATTTTTCATATAAAAAACTTTTTCATCCGAGTTAGTATGCAAAAGTTATGCCCATTTTTACAAATTCTCGAGATATTTTGCAAATAAAGTCGAAATTCATATTTGCAAATTTTCCCAACAACTAGACCACATATCACATGGGAAACTTATTTTATTTTATTTTTTTTTGACATTTTCATCATTTTCTTTTATTTTTTAAAACTAAAAAGCCAATCCACGGGGGGGGGGGGGGGGGGGTAGAGTTTGAAACCCAGTATTTAGTAGTAGCGTGGGTTTTTACCCCTCGCTACTACTATGGCATGTCTCCGAGGGGCACGGTTGAGACCGATTAGTAGTAGCGAGGGGTAAAAACTTAGTAGTAGCGCGGGTTTATAACCATCGCTACTACTATGGCATGGTCCAGGGGCACGGTAGAGACCACTTAGTAGTAGCGAGGGTTAAAAACCAACGCTACTGCTATCAACTTAGTAGTAGCAAGGGTTAAAAACCCGCGCTACTACTATGGCATGTCCCGGGGGGCACGGTAGAGACCGCTTAGTAGTCACGAGGGTTAAAAACCCGCGCTACTGCTATCAACTTAGTAGTAGCGGTAGCGCAGGTTTTTAACCCTCGCTACTAGTAAGCGTCTGTGTATAAGCTTTTCCCTAGTAGCGAGATATCGATGTGAGTGAGTAGTGATTGCCATGCAACGGATGCACTAGAGCTATAAATGTATGAAAGCTCAACAAAAGAAACTAAGTGAGATTGCATCGAACTTGCTTTCTCACGAAGACCTAGGGCATTTTGAGGAAGCCCATCATTGGAATATACAAGCCAAGTTCCACTAGTATATGAAAGTGACAACATAGGAGACTCTCTATCATGAAGATCATGGTGCTACTTTGAAGCACAAGTGTGGTTAAAAGGATAGTAGCATTGTCCCTTCTCTCTTTTTCTCTCATTTTTTTATTTGGCCTTTCTCTATTTTATTTTTTATTTGGTGGGCTCTTTGGCCTCTTTTTTTTATAAAGTACGAAGTCTCATCCCGACTTGTGGGGGAATCATAGTCTCCATCATCCTTTCCTCACTTGGGACAATGCTCTAATAATGAAGATAGACCCGGGGGCCATAGGTTTCACTAGTGGCTTCTCTCAAGATAGCATAAGTATTACAGTGGGTGAACGAATTACTGTCGAGCAATTGATAGAAAAGCGAATAATTATGAGATTATCTATGCATGATCATGTATATAGGCATCACGTCCGTGACAAGTAGACCGACTCCTGCCTGCATCTACTATTATTACTCCACACATCGACCGCTATCTAGCATGCATCTAGAGTATTAAGTTCATAAGAACAGAGTAACGCATTAAGAAAGATGACATGATGTAGAGGGATAAACTCAAGCTATATGATATAAACCCCATCTTTTTATCCTCGATGGCAACAATACAATACGTGCCTTGCAACCCTTTCTGTCACTGGGTAAGGACACCGCAAGATTGAACCCAAAGCTAAGCACTTCTCCCATGGCAAGAAAGATCAATCTAGTAGGCCAAACCAAACAGATAATTCGAAGAGACTTGCAAAGATAACTCAATCATACATAAAAGAATTCAGAGAAGATTCAGATATTTCTCATAGGTAAAATTAATCATAAACCCACAATTCATCGGATCTCGACAAACACACCGCAAAAAGAGTTTACATCAAATAGATCTCCACAAGAGAGGGGGAGAACATTGTATTGAGATCCAAAAAGAGAGAAGAAGCCAACTAGCTAACAACTATGGGCCTGAAGGTCTGTGGTAAACTACTCACAACTCATCGGAAGGGCCACGGTGTTGATGTAGAAGCACTCCGTGGTCGATTCCCCCTCCGGCGGAGCGCCGACGAAGGCTCCAAGATGGGATCTCGTGTATACAGAAGGTTATGGTGGCGAAAATATTTCTTCGGTGGCTCCCTGGATGTTTTCGGGGTACGTAGGTATATATAGGAGGAAGAAGTATGTTGGTGTCCGCTCGAGGGGCCCAGGAGACAGGGGAGCACCCAGTAGTAGTGGGCGCGCCCTGCTATCTCCTGGCCGCCTCGATTGCTTCTTGACTTGCACTCAAAGTTCTCTGGATCACGTTCGTTCCAAAAATCACGCTCCCGAAGGTTTTATTCCGTTTGGACTCCGTTTGATATTCCTTTTCTTCGAAATACTGAAATAGGCAAAAAAACAGCAATACGGGCTGGGCCTCCGGTTAGTAGGTTAGTCCCAAAAATGATATAAATGTGTAAAATAAAGACCATAAACATCCAAAAAAGGTAATATAATAGCATGGAACAATAAAAAATTATAGATACGTTGGAGACGTATCAAGCATCCCCAAGCTTAATTCCTGCTCGTCCTCGAGTAGGTAAATGATAAAAACAGAATTTTTGATGTGGAATGCTACCTAGCATAATTCTCAATGTATTTCTCTTTATTGTGGCATGAATGTTCAAATCCAAATGATTCAAAATAAAAGTTCATATTGACAAAAGAAATAGTAATACTTCAAGCATACTAATAAAAGCAATCATGTCTTCTCAAAATAACATGGCTAAAGAAAGTTCATCCCTACAAAATCATATAGTTAGGCTATGCTTCATTTTCGTCACACAAAGATGTTCCCAAATTCTACACCCCCGATGACAAGCCAAGCAATTATTTCATACTTAAATAATCTCAAACTTTTTCAACCTTCACGCAATACATGAGCGTGAGCCATGGATATAGCACTATGGGTGGAATAGAATAATGATTGGGGATTGTATGGAGAAGACAAAAAAGGAGAAAGTCTCATATTGACGAGGATAATCAACAGGCTATGCAGATGCCAATCAATTGATGTAAACATGAGGAGTAGGGATTTCCATGCAACGGATGCACTAGAGCTATAAATGAATGAACGCTCAACAAAAGAAAACTAGTGGGTGTGCATCCAACTTTCTTGCTCACCGAGACCTAGGGCATTTGAGGAAGCCAATCGTAGGAATATACAAGCCAAGTTTTATAATAAAAAATTCCCACTAGTATATGAAAGTGACAACATATGAGACTCACTATATGAAAAACATAGTGCTACTTTGAAGCAAAATATATGAGACTCACTATATGAAGAACAAGGTGCTACTTTGAAGCACAAGTGTGGGAAAAGAGATAGTAACATTGCCCCTTTATTTATTTTCTTTTTTTCTTTTTTTTTCTTTTTTTTCTTTTTTTTCTTTTTTTCTTTTTTTTCTTTTTCTTTTTCTTTGGCCTTTCTTTTTTTTCTTTTTGGGCAATGCTCTAATAATGATGATAATCACACTTTCATTGACTACAACATATAAATTACAACTCGAAAATAGAACAAGATATGACTCTGTATGAATGCCTCCGGCGGTGTACCAGGATGGTGCAATGAATCAAGAATGACATGTATGAAAATTATGCATGGTGGCTTTGCCACAAATACGATGTCAACTACATGATCATGCAATGGCAATATGACAAAAGTAATGTATGTCATAATGATGATGAATGGAACGGTGGAAAGTTGCATGGCAATATATCTCGGAATGGCTATGGAAATGCCATAATAGGTAGGTATGGTGGCTGTTTTGAGGAAGATATAAGGAGGTTTATGTGTGACAGAGTGTATCATATCACGGGGTTTGGATGCACTGGCAAAGTTTGCACCAACTCTCAAGGTGAGAAAGGGCAATGCACAGTACCGAAGAGGCTAGCAATGATGGAAAGGTAAAAGTGCGTATAATCCATGGACTCAACATTAGTCATAAGAACTCATATACTTATTGCAAAAATTTAGAAGTCATCAAAAATCAAGCACTACGCGCATGCTCCTAGAGGGATATATTGGTAGGAAAGGACCATCGTTCGTCCCCGACCGCCACTCATATGGATGCACAAGCCAGGTACACTTCATGTTTCAAATTTGTTACACAACTTTAACCATACGTGCATGCTATGGGACTTGCTAACTTCAACACAAGCATTCTTTAAATTCATAATCACTCAACTAGCATGACTTTAATATCACTACCTCCGTATCTCAAAACAATTATCAAGTATCAAATTGATCATAGCATCCAATTCACTTCCTATGATAGTTTTTATTATACCCAACTTGGATGCTCATCATTCTAGGACCAATTTATAACCATAGGAAATACCATGCTGTTCTAAAATACTCTCAAAATAATATAAGTGAAGCATGAGAGACTAGCAATTTCGAAAAAATTAAGCCACCGTCGTGCTCTAAAAGATATAAGTGAAGCACTGGAGCAAAAACTATCTAGCTCAAAAGATATAAGTGAAGCACATAGAGTATTCTAACAAATTTCAATCAAGTAGGTTTCTCCCAAAATATGTGTAAAACAAGGATGATTGTGGTAAACTAAAAAGCAAAGACTAATATAATACACAACGCTCCAAGCAAAACACATATCATGTGGCGAATAAAAATATAGCTCCAAGTAAAATTACCAATGAACGAAGACAAAAGAGGGGATGCCTTCCCGGGGCATCCCCAAGCTTAGGCTTTTGGCTATTCTTGAATATCTTGGGGTTCCATCGGCATCCCCAAGCTTAGGCTTTTGCCACTCTTTATTCCATAGTCCATCAAAGCTTTACCCAAAACTTGAAAACTTCACAACACAAAACTCAACAGGAAATCTCATAAGCTCCATTAGTGAAAAAAAACCCACCACATAAGGTACTGTAATGAACTCATTTTTTGTTAAACCTACTGTATTCCAAGTTCTCTATGGTTCATAAACTATTTTACTAGCCATAGATGCATCAAAATAAGCAAACAACACACGAAAAACAGAATCTGTCAAAAACAAAACAGTCTGTAGCAATCTGTAACTAACGCAAACTTATGGAACTTTAAAAATCCTACCAAAATAAATTTGTTTATTGAACAGAAGCAAAAATAATCAATGCAAAATCTAGTTTCTGTGATTTATTGAATTTTTTCTCGTGAGCGCAAAGTTTCTGTTTTTCAGCAGAATCAAATCAACTATCATCATAGGTTATCCTATAGGTTCTACTTGGCACAAACACTAATTAAAACATAAAAACACATCTAAACAGAAGGTAGATGCAAAATTTATTACTAAACAGGAAGAAAAACAAAAAACACAAAGAAAATTGGGTTGCCTCCCAACTAGCGCTATCGTTTAACGCCCCTAGCTAGGCATGAAAGCGAAGATAGATCTAAGTAGTGCCATCTTTGGCACTTGATTCATAGGTAGCTCGTATGATAGATTCATAAGGTAATTTGACTTTCTTTCTTGGAAAGTGCTCCATGCCTTTCTTTAATGGAAATTGGAATCTAATATTCCCTTCCTTCATATCAATAATCGCACCAATCGTTCTAAGGAAAGGTCTACCAAGAATAATAGGGCAAGAAAGATTGCAATCTATATCAAGAACGATAAAAATCAACAGGCACCAAATTTCTATTTGCAACAATAAGGACATCATTGATTCTTCCCATTGGCTTTTTAATGGTGGAATCCGCAAGGTGCAAGTTTAAAGAGCAATCATCAAGATCATGGAAACCTAGAATATCACATAAAGTTTTCGGAATCGGGGAAACACTAGCACCCAAATCACACAAAGCAAAACACTCATGATCTTTAATTTTAATCTTTATGGTGGGTTCCCACTCATCATTAAGTTTTCTAGGTATAGAAACTTCCAAATTATGTTTTTCATCAAAAGATTGCATCAAGGCATCAACATTATGTTTGGTAAAAGCTGTATTTTGACTATAAGCATGAGGAGAATTAACAACTGATTGCAACAAGGAAATACAACTTTCTAAAGAACAATTATCATAATCAAATTCCTTGAAATCCGACATAGTGGGTTCAATACTATTTAAAGTCATGACCTCTCCAATCCCACTTTTACCAAATTTAGCATCAAGATCTAAAAACTCAGAATTCTTGGGACGCCTTCTAAATAAAGTTAACTCATCTCCAGTCCCATTATTATCAAGATTCATATTGCAAAACAAAGATCTAATAGGGGACACATCAATAACTTTAATATCTTCATCATTATTTTCATGGGAACTGGAAGAACACACTTTTACAAAGCAATCTTTCTTAGCACGCAATCTAGCAGTTCTTTCTTTGCACTCATCAATGGAACTTCTCATAACTTTGAGAGACTCATTGATATCATGCTTAGGAGAAGAAGATATAAGTTTAAGAGAATCAACATCAAGCGAAAGTCTATCAACGTTCCTAGCCAAATCATCAACTTTGAGCAATTTTTCTTCAAGCAAAGCATTAATTTTTTTTGAGAGATCATAAATTATTTCACACTATTTTCAAAATCAGAGGGCATCTTATTAAAATTACCATAAGAATTATTGTAGGAATTTCCATAATTATTAGAGGAATTTCTAGGGAACGGTCTAGGATTAAAGTTTCCTCTATAAGCATTGTTTCCAAAATTATTCCTACCAACAAAATTTACATCCATAGATTTATTATTATTCTCAATCAAGGTAGATAAAGGCATATCATTGGGATCAATAGAAGAACTCTTAGTAGCAAACAATCTCATAAGCTCATCCACCTTTCCACTCAAAACATTAATTTCTTCTATAGCATGCACTTTTTTACTAGAAGATCGTTCGGTGTGCCATTGAGAATAATTAGCCATAATATTATCAAGAAGTTTTGTAGCATCTCCTAAAGTGATTTCCTATAGCATCTCCTATAGCATGCACTTTTTTACTAGTAGATCGTTCGGTGTGCCATTGAGAATAATTAGCCATAATATTATCAAGAAGTTTTGTAGCATCTCCTAAAGTGATTTCCATAAACGTGCGTCCGGCGGACGAATCTAAAAGATTTCTAGAAGCAAAGTTTAATCCGGCATAAAAAATTTGTATGATCATCCATAAATTCAAACCATGAGTAGGGCAATTGCGAATCATCAATTTCATTCTTTCCCAAGATTGGGCAACATGCTCATGATCAAGTTGTTTAAAATTCATAATATCGTTCCTAAGGGAGATGATCTTAGTGGGAGGAAAATACTTAGAGGAAAAAACATCTTTGCACTTGTTCCAAGAATCAATACTATTTTTAGGCAAATACGAAAACCAAACTTTAGCATGATCTCTAAGTGAAAACAGAAATAACTTGAATTTAACAATATCATTATCTGTATCTTTTTTCTTTTGCATCTCACACAAATCAACAAAGTTGTTTAGATGGGTAGCGACATCTTCACAAGGAAGGCCGGAGAATTGATCTTTCATAACAAGATTCAGCAAAGTAGCATTGATTTCACACGACTCAACATCATTAAGAGGAGCAATCAGAGTACGGAAATCATTATTATTGCTATTGGAGAAATCAAACAATTTGGTATTATCTTGCGCCATGGCGACAAGTAATCCAACACACAAGCAAACAGAAAAAGGCAAGTGAAAGAGAGAGGAAGAAGAAGGCAAGCGAAAAAGAGAGAGAGATTGGGAAAGAGAGGGCGAGTAAAATGGCAAGGGTGAAGTGGGGGAGAGGAAAACGAGAGGCAAATGGCAAATAATGTAAATGCGAGGGAGATGAGTTTGTGATGGGTACTTGGTATGTCTTGACTGGAGCAAAGACCTCCCCCGCAACGGCGCCAGAAATCCTTCTTGCTACGTCTTGAGCTTGCATTGGTTTTCCTTGAAGAGGAAAGGGTGATGCAGCACAGTAGTGTAAGTATTTCCCTCAGTTTTTGAGAACCAAGGTATCAATCCAGTAGGAGGCTCCTCACAAGTCCCACGAACCTACACAAACAAACAAAGAACTTGCAACCAACACGATAAAGGGGTTGTCAATCCCTTCATGGCCACTTGTGAAAGTGAGATCTGATAGAGATAATATGATAAGATAAATATATTTTTGGTATTTTATAATATAGATGCAAATAAAAGTAGATTGAAAGCTTATATGATAAAAGATAGACCCGGGGGCCATAGGTTTCACTAGTGGCTTCTCTCAAGATAGCATAAGTATTACGGTGGGTGAACAAATTACTGTCGAGCAATTGAAAGAAAAGCGAATAATTATGAGATTATCTAGGCATGATCATGTATATATGCATCACGTCCGTGACAAGTAGACCAACTCCTGCCTGCATCTACTACTATTACTTCACACATCAACCGCTATCCAGCATGCATCTAGAGTATTAAGTTCATAAGAATAGAGTAATGCATTAAGAAAGATGACATGATGTAGAGGGATAAACTCAAGCAATATGATATAAACCCCATCATTTTATCCTCGATGGCAACAATACAATACATGCCTTGCAACCCTTTCTGTCACTGGGTAAGGACACCACAAGATTGAACCCAAAGCTAAGCACTTCTCCCATGGCAAGAAAGATCAATCTAGTAGGCCAAAACAAACCTGTTGGGGATATAACTACTGATTGTAAACCGCCCAGGAGGAGCCGGTTCACGCTCAACCATACTGAAGGCCATGAAGACAAAGAAGATGGCGCTTGACTAATAAAGCTTAGAGGCCCGGAGCCCAAAGGGGGATTAGGACCCATAGTGGTAAACCGCCATAGTTGTATAACTTGTATTGTAAGTTAGGAAGGGAGAGACCGAGCCGGACACTTGTATGAGCCGGCCTCGGGACTCTGTAAACCAGCCGGGCATCAACCTATGTATATATAGGGACGACCCGACGGCGGTTCAGGGACAAGAGACAACAACTCAAAAGCCAGGCATAGCGTGTTTGCTCCCTGGCAATTGAAACCCCAATAATTCCATCACAACTAGACGTAGGCTTTTACCTTCATTGTAAGGGGCCGAACTAGTATAAAACTCTCGTGTCCTTTGTCCGGTTTAACCCCTTTAAGCTAACCTGCCGAGATGGCTCCACGACTAAGTCCCTTCATGAGGACATCTGACATGTTAATTCCACGACAGTTGGCACCCACCATGGGGCTATCGCACGATGGTTTCAAGTTCTTAGAGGGAAAATTCGAAGGGCTCAAAGGATACGCAGTGGGCCGGATGACCAAGAGCTGTCGCGGTAAACTCTACATCGACGACGCAGGCTGGGGCCCCTACGCTGGCTCAATTGAGTACGGGTACTGGGTCCCCTTTGGAGGAATCCACGTCTTCATCGGCAAGATCGGCGAACCGGGCCCTGAGACGGACATCTGCACCGACCTCGTCAAAACGGCTCAGCGTGCGAGTCCTGCCCGGATTCAGCCCGCCATGAAGCATGCGTTCGTAGGATGTGTCCATGGGATCGGATCTGAACCTGTGTCCGAAGGTGAGACGGCCGCTTATTCCGATGGCGAGTCATCCACCGGTGAAACCGAGTCCTTGTACCAAGTTCAAGATGGCTTGTTTGAAGGGTATTCCGATGGCAGAAGTATTCCGGAATTTCTTGAACCGCAAAATCGGGCCGCAATCTTCATGGCCGGTACACAGCCAACCTTGCAAAACTCCACTGCAGCGGCATTGGGTTCTGGACCAGTAGCCAGGACAGGAGGCCCCACGCACCGGTCGCCTCAAGTTCTGTCCAGTTTGTTGGACGCCTCGACGATGTTATTGGCCACAACAGTTACCCCGGAGACTCAAGATCGGCATACCGCGGAAGTTACTAAGCTACGGGATTTAGATAACTCAGGCCAAGGAGGACTTGTCAGCTGAGGAAACCAGGATGGCTGAGGAATGGGCCGCTTTAGATGCCCAGTCACAGAGGATTCAGGCTAAAAATTATCGACTTTTGTTGGATCAGAATGCCTCGAATGAAGTATTGAGGAGGATACATTAGTCTCGCTTACCGGTGGATTATAATGCAATGAATCTCTTCAGTATGCCAGGAGCGGGAACCAGTAACCCGGTAGCAGTAAACCGGACTACCGTGCCAAGGACCGGAGCGCCGGATCAACCTCAGGTGATGGGACCGCCTCGACAAACAGACTACCCGCCGCAATACACAACACCCCTGCCGGGTCACTTCTCCACTCCTTTGGACAACATGATAGCTGCAGCATCCCGGCTGGAAGCTATACCGATGGAGGGTGAGTCGCTAGCAGCGGTTGAGATGCGACAGGCCAGGGATCTTCTTCAGACTGCTATGGTGCAGCAGCAGGCTTATTCATACAGCCAAGACAATATTCACTCGACCCCCTGTCCGAGCAAAAGTTATAGCCGGCACATAGATGAACCGGAAGTGTCCAGCAGTGCGCGGTGCTGTAATGCCCCTCAAGGGCCCAATCCGGCGCACGGTGAGGCAAATGCTCAGGACGTGGTGGATAATGGCAGAGCACGAAGGGAGGCCGCATTAGCAGCAGAATATGCGAGTCATCATCAACCCGCCCCGGTTTAGCCAGCAGCGTCAGTAGACCGAGGCACTGGGCTTGCCTTCAGCTCCTGGGGAGTGCCTTATCTCATTCCGGCTCTCCGTAATGTGCGACTGCCCAAGGATTTCAAGGTTCCGCGTAAGGTGCCTAATTACACCGCCGATCAACCTCCCGAGGCGTGGGTGGAAATTTATGAGATGGCAATCGAGATGCTAGATGTAGATGAAGCGGCATGTGTGAAATACTTTACCATGATGTTGGAAGGGACAGCCTGCACTTAGTTGAAAAACCTGCCCGCCAACTCCATCGAGTCATGGGACCAATTGAAGGCCCAGTTTATAGCAAACTTCAAGGATACATGCAAACAACCTATGTCCATTGTAGATCTGGATGCCTGTGTTCAAGGAGAGAACGAGTCAACAACTCATTGGGTGCGCCGGGTTTCAGAAGTCCTGCATTCGTCAGACCGTATTAATGCTGGCTCGGCGATCATCACATTGGAGCGTAATTGCCGGTTTAAGTCATTGAAGATGAAGTTGGGACGGCTCAAGCGCCACTGCAATGACATGGAAACACTTATGGCAGCCTTGGTTAAATATGCCGATTCTGATGGTACCAAGGATCCTGATTCTGATGAGGAGAAACCGAAGAAGGGAAACAAGAACGGCGGTGCAAAGGGACAACAGCACAACCAAGGGAGCCATGGGAATAATGGTAAGCGCAAAGCAGATAATTCATATTTTGTGGCTAACACCAATATGCAGTGTCGTAAAGGTAAACCGCCCCAGCGTGGTGGAGGTATGAATCTAGAGCGTCTGTTAAACCAGCCCTGCCCAAAGCACGGGACCAAGGAGGTTCCAACAACACATCTCTGGAAGGATTGTTTCATTACGAAGGAGTTCAAAAACTCTGATCTCTTCCGGTATGATCAGGGTCGGTCGGGCGGTTCAGGTCCAGGTTTTCATGGTGGCGGCGGTTCAAACTCTGGATTTCAGAATAATCAGGGCAACCAAAACAACCAAGGTGGCAATAACCAACACAATAATCAGGGGAATCAGCAGCAATCAGGTTTTCAGAGTCACCCAAAGCAGTTGAATGGCGGGCAGTATCATGTGTTCACTACTAGCTTGTGCAAGCGCGATCAGAAGCTTCATAAGAGGGCAGTTAATGCTGTTGAACCGGCAGTGCCACGTTACTTGTGGTGGTCTGAGCAGCCCATTGTGTGGAGCAGAGAGGATCATCTGCCCCGGGTTGATAATCCGGGTCATCTGGCTTTAGTGGTGTCACCTCAGGTGGGAGGTTATAAATTTACCAAGGTGCTGATGGATGGAGGGAGCAGTATCAACATCCTGTATTATGAAATGTTCCGTCGCATGGGGTTGACAGACAAGAATCTTAAACCGTCAAACACTATTTTTCATGGTGCAGTACCAGGTAAATCGGCATATCCTGTTGGCAAGATAGCTTTGGAGGTTGTGTTTGGTGATGAGCATGACTCCAGGTCTAAAACATTGACCTTTGAAGTGGTGAAAATCCAGAGCCCATATCATGCACTGTTTGGACGGCCGGCTTACGCGAAGTTCATGGAGAGGTCCTACTATATTTATTTACATCTCAAAATGCCGGGTCATAAGGGGACCATCACAGTTCACGAAAGTCGTAAGATCGCTTTGGATTGCGAGGAAGGTGATGCGGCCTATGCTGAGTCGATTTGTGCTATAGAGGAGTTGTAGTTCTATAAAGACAATGTTGATCCGGCAGACATGACCCCTCTGAAGAAGCCCACCACTGAGCATGACCCAACCCTGAAGTTCAAACCGGCTGATGAGACTAAACTTATTGATTTCGTTCCTGGTGATTCATCCAAACAGTTTAGTATCGGCACCAATCTGGATCCAAAATAGGAAAGCGCGCTCATCGAGTTCATCCGTGAGAACCAGGACATTTTTGCATGGAAGCCTTCTGACATGCCAGGTGTACCGATGGAACTCGCTGAGTACACTCTCAATATTGATCCCAAGTTTAAACCGGTCAAGCAGTTTCTTCGCCGCTTTAACGAGGAAAGACGCAAGGCCATTGGTGAGGAGGTAGCCCGGCTGTTGGCTGCTGGGTTTATCATCGAAGTGTTTCACCCTGAGTGGTTGGCTAATCCGGTGCTAGTCCTTAAGAAAAACAGCACTTGGCGCATGTGTGTGGACTATACAGATTTGAATAAGGCTTGTCCGGCAGATCCTTTAGCTCTCTCGCGTATTGATCAGATCATTGATGCGATGGCGGGTTGTGAACGTTTAAGTTTCTTGGATGCTTATTCAGGTTATCATCAGATCAAAATGGCAGTTAAGGACTAGGAGAAGACAACTTTCATCACTCCCTTTGGAGCCTTCTGCTATGTTTCTATGCCCTTTGGGCTCAAGAGTGCCCAGGCGACTTATCAGCGCTGTGTGCAGAATTATCTTCATACTCAGATTGGGCGTAATGTTCATGCCTATGTGGATGACATTGTAGTAAAATCCAGGAAGAAGGAGACACTGATAGATGATCTCAAAGAGACCTTTGACAATCTTCGGGTTTATAAGATGATGCTCAATCCGGGCAAGTGTGTTTTTGGTGTTCCGGCAGGCAAGCTCCTAGGCTTTCTGGTGTCAAACAGAGGCATTGAGGCTAATCCGGAAAAGATCAAAGCGATTATATCCTTGGCTAAACCGGTGTGTATCAATGACGTCCAGCCTCTGGCGGGTCGAATTGCAGCCCTAAGTCAGTTTATCAGCCGCTTGGGAGAGAAGGCGATCCCTTTGTATCGGATGTTGAAGAAGACAAACACTTTTGTCTGGAGTGACGCAGCTGATGAGGCGTTCGAGGACTTGAAGAGGCAGTTGGATGAACCACCGGTCCTTGCTGCTCCGGTTGACAAGGAGCCCCTATTATTGTACGTGGCTGCTAATGCCCATGCTGTCAGTGTGGCAATTGTGGTTGAGCGCAAGGAGGCTGGGAAGGAATATCCGGTTCAACGGCCAGTTTACTATATCAGTGAAGTGCTTATCAAGTCAAAGCAACGATATCCGCATTGGCAGAAGCTGGTATATGGGGTTTTTATGGCGAGTCGGAAGCTCAAACAATACTTTCAAGGCCATCCCATCACAGTGGTTAGTTCTGCTTCTTTGGGCAATATAATTCAGAACAGGGAAGCAACTAGCCGGGTTGCAAAATGGGCAATTGAGCTTGGTCCACATGGATTGACGTATATGCCTCGGACTGCCATCAAATCCTAGGCGCTTGTTGACTTCATCAATGATTGGACCGAGTTATAGGTGAAGGAAATATGCCCTAGAGGCAATAATAAAGTAATTATTTATTTCCCTATTTCATGATAAATATTTATTATTCATGCTAGAATTGTATTAACCGGAAACATGATACATGTGTGAATACATAGACAAACATATAGTCACTAGTATGCCTCTACTTGACTAGCTCATTAATCAAAGATGGTTTTGTTTCCTAACCATAGACATGTGTTGTCATTTGATTAATGAGGTCACATCATTAGGAGAATGATGTGATTGACATGACCCATTCCGTTAGCCTAGCACTTGATCGTTTAGTATATTGCTATTGCTTTCTTCATGACTTATACATGTTCCTGTAACTATGAGATTATGCAACTCCCG
This sequence comes from Triticum timopheevii, assembly GCA_963921465.1. Classification (NCBI taxonomy): domain Eukaryota; kingdom Viridiplantae; phylum Streptophyta; class Magnoliopsida; order Poales; family Poaceae; genus Triticum; species Triticum timopheevii. Next base: position 597,292,261 of record OY997274.1, read on the forward strand.
TTTACCGGAGGAACACTTTGGGTCCTACCAAACGTCACAACGTAACTGGGTGATTATAAAGGAGTACTACAGGTGTCTCCGAAGGTACATGTTGAGTTGGCGTATTTCGAGATTAGGTTTTGTCACTCCGATTGTCGGAGAGGTATCTCTGGGCCCTCTCGGTAATGCACATCACTATAAGCCTTGCAAGCAATGTGACCACTGAGTTGGTTACGGGATGATGCATTACGTAACGAGTAAAGAGACTTGCCGGTAACGAGGTTGAACTAGGTATTCGATACTGATGATCAAATCTCGGGCAAGTAACATACCGATGACAAAGGGAACAACGTATGTTGTTATGCGGTTTGACCGATAAAGATCTTCATAGAATACGTAGGAACCAATATGGGCATCCAGGTTCCGCTATTGGTTATTGACCAAGAATAGTTCTAGGTCATGTCTACATAGTTCTCGAACCCGTAGGGTCCGCACGCTTAAGGTTTCGATGACAGTTTTATTATGAGTTTATGAGTTTTGATGTAACGAAGGAGTTCAGAGTCCCGGATGAGATCGGGGACATGACGAGGAGTCTCGAAATGGTCGAGACATAAAGATCGATTTATTGGACGACTATATTCGGAGTTCGGAAAGGTTCCGAGTGATTCGGGTATTTTTCGGAGTACCGGGGAGTTATGGGAATACGGGGAAGAGTATTGGGCCTTAATGCACTTCCCTCCTTTCCCCCCTTCTCCTAGTTGGACTAGGAAAGAAGGAGTCCTACTCCCGGTGGGAGTAGGACTCCCCTTGGCGCACCCTCCTCCTAGGGCCGGCCTCCTCCTCCCTTGCTCCTTTATATACGGGGGCAGGGGGGCACCCAATGACACACAAGTTGATCTACGGATCGTTCCTTAGCCGTGTGCGGTGCCCCCCTCCACCATATTTCACCTCGGTCATATCGTCGCGGAGTTTAGGCGAAGCCCTGCGCCGGTAGAACATCATCATCGTCACCACGCCGTCGTGCTGACGGAACTCATCCCCGAAGCTTTGCTGGATCGAAGCCCGGGGATCGTCATCGAGCTGTACGTGTGCTGAACTCGGAGGTGCCGTACGTTCGGTGCTTGGATCGGTCGGATCGTGAAGACGTACAACTACATCAACCGCATTGTCATAATGCTTCCGCTTACGGTCTACGAGGGTACGTGGACAACACTCTCCCCTCTCGTTGCTATGTCATCACCATGATCTTGCGTGTACGTAGGAATTTTTTTGAAATTACTACGTTCCCCAACAGTGGTATCAGAGCCAGGTTTTATGCGTAGATGTCATATGCACGAGTAGAACACAAGTGAGTTGTGGGCGATACAAGTCATACTGCTTACCAGCATGTCATACTTTGGTTCGGCGGTATTGTGAGATGAAGCGGCCCGGACCGACATTACGCGTACGCTTACGCGAGACTGGTTTCAGCGTTACGAGCACTCGTGCTTAAAGGTGGCTGGCGGGTGTCTGTCTCTCTCACTTTAGCTGAATCGAGTGTGGCTACGCCCGGTCCTTGCGAAGGTTAAAACAGCACTAACTTGACGAACTATCGTTGTGGTTTTGATGCGTAGGTAAGAACGGTTCTTGCTAAGCCCGTAGCAGCCACGTAAAACTTGCAACAACAAAGTAGAGGACGTCTAACTTGTTTTTGCAGGGCATGTTGTGATGTGATATGGTCAAGACATGATGAGATATAAGTTGTTGTATGAGATGATCATGTTTTGTTGAAGTTATCGGAAACTGGCAGAAGCTCTATGGTTGTCTATTTGTTGCATAAGATGCAAGTGCCAAATAATTGATTTACTTTATCGCTATGCGATAGCAATAGTTGCAAGAGCAATAGTTGGCGAGACGACCATGTGATGACACATTGATATAGATCAAGATGATGAAGATCATGGTGTCATGCCGGTGACGATAGAGATCATGACAGTACTTTGGAGATGGAGATCAAAGGCGCAAGATGATCATGGCCATATCATGTCACATATTTTGATTGCATATGATGTTTATCTGTTATACATCTTATTCTGTTTTGTTTGACGGTAGCATTATAAGATGATCTCTCACTAATTATCAAGAAGTGTTCTCACTGAGTATGCACCATTGCCAAAGTTCGTCGTGCCCAGACACCACGTGATGATCGGGTGTGATAAGCTCTACGTCCATCTACAACGGGTGCAAGCCAGTTTTGCACACGCAGAATACTCAGGTTAAACTTGACGAGCCTAGCATATGCAGATATGGCCTCGGAACATGGAGACCGAAAGGTCGAGCGTGAATCATATAGTAGATATGATCAACATAATGATGTTCACCATTGAAAGCTACTCCATTTCACGTGATGATCGGTTATGGTTTAGTTGATTTGGATCACGTGATCACTTAGAGGATTAGAGGGATGTCTATCTAAGTGGGAGTTCTTAAGTAATATGATTAATTGAACTTTAATTTATCATGAACTTAGTCCTGGTAGTATTTTGCAAATTATGTTGTAGATCAATGGCTTGCGTTGTTGCTTTCATATGTTTATTTTGATATGTTCCTAGAGAAAATTGTGTTGAAAGATGTTAGTATCAATGATGCGGATTGGATCCGTGATCTGAGGTTTATCCTCATTGCTGCACAGAAGAATTATGTCCTTAATGTACCGCTAGGTGACAGACCTATTGCAGGAGCAAATGCAGACGTTATGAACATTTGGGTAGCTCAATATGATGACTACTTGATAGTTTTGTGCACCATGCTTAACGGCTTAGAATCGGGACTTCAAAGATGTTTTGAATGTCACGGACCATATGAGATGTTCCAGGAGTTGAAGTTAATATTTCAAGCAAATACCCGAGTTGAGAGATATGAAGTCTCCAACAAGTTCTATGGCTAAAAGATGGAGGAGAATCGCTCAACTAGTGAGCATGTGCTCACATTGTCTGGGTACTACAATCGCTTGAATCAAGTGGGAGTTAATCTTCCAGATAAGATAGTGATTGGCAGAATTCTCTAGTCACCATCACCAAGTTAGTAGAACTTTGTGATGAACTATAGTATGCAAGGGATGACGAAAACGATTCCCGAGCTCTTCGTGATGTTGAAATCGATGAAGGTAGAAATCAAGAAAGAGCATCAAGTGTTGATGATTGACAAGACCACTAGTTTCAAGAAAAGGGCAAAGGGATAGAAAGGGAACTTCAAGTAGAATGACAAGCAAGTTGTCACTCCCACGAAGAAGCCCAAAGCTGAACCAAAGCCTGAAACTAAGTGCTTACACTGCAAAGGAAATGGTCACTGGAAACGGAAATACCCTGAATATTTGGTGGATAAGAAGGATGGCAAACTAAACAAGGGTATATTTGATATACAGATTATTGATGTGTACCTAACTAGTGTTTATAGTAACCCCTGAGTATTTGATACTTGTTCGGTTGCTAAGATTAGTAACTCGAAACAGGAGTTACAGAATAAACAGAAACTAGTTGAGGGTGAAGTGATGATGTGTGTTGGAAGTGGTTCCAAGATTGATATGATCATCATCGCACACTCCTTTCGGGATTAGTGTTGAACCTAAATAAATGTTATTTGGTGTTTGCGTTGAGCATGAATATGATTTGATCATGTTTATTGCAATACGGTTATTCATTTAAAATCAGAGAATAATTGTTGTTCTGTTTAAATGAATAAAACCTTTGATGGTCATACACCCAATGAAAATAGTTCGTTGGATCTCGATCGTAGTGATACACATATTCATAATATTGATGCCAAAAGATGCAAAGTTGATAATGATAGTGCAACTTATTTGTGGCACTGTCGTTTGGGTCATATCGGTGTAAAGCGCATGAAGAAACCTCCATAAAGATGGATTTTTGGAATCACTTGGTTATGAATCATTTGATGCTTGCGAACCGTGCCTTTTGGGCAAGATGACTAAAACTCCGTTCTCCGGAACAATGGAACGAGCTACTGACTTATTGGAAATAATACATACCGATGTATGCGGTCCAATGAGTGTTGATGCTCGTGGCAAGTATCATTATTTTCGAACCTTTACAGATGATTTGAGCAGATATGGGTATATCTACTTGATGAAACATAAGTCTGAAATAGTTGAAAAGTTCAAAGAATTTCAGAGTAAAGTGGAAAAATCATCATAACAAGAAAAATAAAGTTTCTACGATCTGATCATGGAGACGAATATTTGAGTTACGAGTTTGGTCTTCAATTAAAACAATGTGGAATAGTTTCACAGCTCACGCCACCTGGAACACCACAACGTTATGGTGTGTCCGAACGTCGTAATCGTACTTTACTAGATATGGTGCGATCTATGATGTCTCTTATCAGTTTACCACTATCGTTTTGGGGTTATGCATTAGAGACAGCCGCATTCACGTTTAATAGGGCACCATCTAAATCCGTTGAGACGACACCGTATGAACTATGGTTTAGCAGTAAACCTAAGCTGTCGTTTCTTAAAGTTTGGAGTTGCGATGCTTATATGAAAAAGGTTTTCAACCTTATAAGCTCGAACCCAAATCGGAGAAGTGCGTCTTCATAGAATACCCAAAGGTAACTATTGGGTACACCTTCTATCACAGATCCAAAGGCAAGTTATTTCGTTGCTAAGATGGATGCTTTCTAGAGAAAAAGTTTCTCTCGAAAGAAGTGAGTGGGAGGAAAGTAGAACTTGATGAGGTAATTGTACCTTCTTCCTTATTGGAAAGTAGTTCATCACAGAAATCAGTTCCAGTGATTCCTACACCAATTAGTGAGGAAGTTAATGATGATGATCACGAAACTTCAGATCAAGTTGCTACCAAACCTCGTAGGTCTTCCAGAGTAAGATCCGCACCAGAGTGGTACGGTAATCATGTTCTGGAAGTCATGTTACTAGACCATGATGAACCTACGAACTATGAGGAAGCGATGATGAGCCCAGATTCCGTGAAATGGCATGAGGCCATAAAATCTGAGATATGATCCATGTATGAGAACAAAGTATGGACTTTGATTGACTTGCTCAATGATCAGCAGGCCATGTTAAATAAATGGATCTTCAAGAGGAAAACGGACACTGATAGTAGTGTTACTATCTACTAAGCTCGACTTGTTGCGAAAGGTTTTCGACAAGTTCAAGGTGTTGAATACGATGAGATTTTCTCACTCGTATCAATGCTTAAGTCTGTCTGAATCATGTTAGCAATTGCCACATTTTATGAAATCTGGCAAATGGATGTCAAAACTGCATTCCTTAATGGTTTTCTTAAAGGAGAGTTGTATATGATACAACCAGAAGTTTTTGTCGATCCGAAAGGTGCTAACAAAATGTGCAAGCTCCAACGATTCATCAATGGACTGGTGTAAGCATCTCAGAGTTGGAATATACGCTTTGATAAGTTGATCAAAGCATATAGTTTTGTACAGACTTATGGTGAAGCCTGTATTTACAAGAAAGTGAGTGGGAGCACTACAGCATTTCTGATAAGTATATGTGAATGACATATTGTTGAATGGAAATAATGTAGAATTATTCTGCAAAGCATAAAGGAGTGTTTGAAAGGATTTCTTTCAAAGAAGGACCTCGGTGAAGCTGCTTACACATTGAGCATCAAGATCTATATAGATAGATCAAGACGCTTGATAAGTTTTTCAATGAGTACATATCTTGATAAATTTTTTGAAGTAGTTCAAAATGGAACAGTCAAAGAAAGAGTTCTTGCCTGTGTTGCAAGGTATGAAGTTGAGTAAGACTCAAATCCCGACCACGGCAGAAAATAGAAAGAGAATGAAAGTCATTCCCTATGCATCAGTCATAGGTTCTATAAAAGTATGCCATGCTATGGACCAGAACTATTGTATACTCTGCCCAGGTTTGGCAAGGGAGTACAATAGTGATCTAAGAGTAGATCACTGGACATTGGTCAAAATTATCCTTAGTGGAATAAGGAGATGTTTCTCGATTATGGAGGTGATAAAAGAGTTCGTCGTAAAAGTTACATCGATGCAAACTTTTACATTGATCCAGATGACTCTAAGTCTCAATCTGGATACATATTGAAAGTGGAAGCAATTAGCTAGAGTAGCTCCGTGCAAAGCATTGTAGACATAGAATATTGGCAAAATACATACGACTCTGTAATATGACAGACCCATTGACTAAACCTCTCTCACGAGCAAAACATGATCATACCTTAGTACTCTTTGGGTGTTAATCACATAGCGATGTGAACTAGATTATTGACTCTAGTAAACCTTTTGGGTGTTGATCGCATGATGATGTGAACTATGGGTATTAATCACATGCAGATGTGAATATTGGTGTTAAATCACATAGCGATGTGAACTAGATTATTGACTCTAGTGCAAGTGGGAGACTGAAAGAAATATGCCCTAGAGGCAATAATAAAGTTATTATTTATTTCCTTATTTCATGATAAATGTTTATTATTCATGCTAGAATTGTATTAACCGGAAACATGATACATGTGTGAATACATAGACAAACATATAGTCACTAGTATGCCTCTACTTGACTAGCTCATTAATCAAAGATGGTTTTGTTTCCTAACCATAGACATGTGTTGTCATTTGATTAATGAGGTCACATCATTAGGAGAATGATGTGATTGACATGACCCATTCTGTTAGCCTAGCACTTGATCGTTTAGTATATTGCTATTGCTTTCTTCATGACTTATACATGTTCCTGTAACTATGAGATTATGCAACTCCCGTTTACCGGAGGAACACTTTGGGTACTACCAAACGTCACAACGTAACTGGGTGATTATAAAGGAGTACTACAGGTGTCTCCGAAGGTACATGTTGAGTTGGCGTATTTCGAGATTAGGTTTTGTCACTCCGATTGTCGGAGAGGTATCTCTGGGCACATCACTATAAGCCTTGCAAGCAATGTGACCAATGAGTTGGTTATGGGATGATGCATTACGTAACGAGTAAAGAGACTTGTCGGTAACGAGATTGAACTAGGTATTGGATACTGACGATCAAATCTCGGGCAAGTAACACACCGATGACAAAGGGAACAACATATGTTGTTATGCGGTTTGACCGATAAAGATCTTCATAGAATATGTAGGAACCAATATGGGCATCCAGGTTCCGCTATTAGTTATTGACCGAGAATAGTTCTAGGTCATGTCTACATAGTTCTCGAACCCGTAGGCTCCGCACGCTTAAGGTTTCGATGATAGTTTTATTATGAGTTTATGAGTTTTGATGTACCGAAGGAGTTCGGAGACCCGGATGAGATCGGGGACATGACGAGGAGTCTCAAAATGGTCGAGACGTAAAGATCGATATATTGGACGACTATATTCGGAGTTCGGAAAGGTTCCGAGTGATTCGGGTATTTTTCGGAGTACCGGGGAGTTACGGGAATACGGGGAAGAGTATTGGGCCTTAATGGGCCTTAGTGGGAAGGAGCCAGGAGGTGCCGCGCGCCCCTCCCAAGCCCAGTCCGAATTGGACAAAGGTTTTGGGGCGCGGCCCCCCTCTCCCTTCCTTCTCCACTTCCCTCCTTTCCCCCCTTCTCCTAGTTGGACTAGGAAAGAAGGAGTCCTACTCCCGGTGGGAGTAGGACTCCCCTTGGCGCGTCCTCCTCCTAGGGCCGGCATCCTCCTCCCTTGCTCCTTTATATACGGGGGCAGGGGACACCCCATGACACACAAGTTGATCTACGGATCGTTCCTTAGCCGTGTGCGGTGGCCCCCTCCACCATATTCCACCTCGGTCATATCGTCGCGGAGTTTAGGCGAAGCCCTGCGCCGGTAGAACATCATCATCGTCACCACGCCGTCGTGCTGACGGAACTCATCCCTGAATCTTTGCTGGATTGGAGCCCGGAGATCGTCATCGAGCTGAACGTGTGCTGAACTCAGAGGTGCCGTACGTTCGGTGCTTGGATCGGTCGGATCGTGAAGACGTACGACTACATCAACCGCGTTGTCATAACTCTTCCGCTTACGGTCTACGAGGGTACGTGGACAACACTCTCCCCTCTCGTTGCTATGTCATCACCATGATCTTGCATGTACGTGGGATTTTTTTTGAAATTACTATGTTCCCCAACAACAGGCACCAGAGGACAAGCCGGATAACACATACTGGGCTATTCACTTTGATGGATCCAGGCAGTTGGAGGGCTCGGGGGCTGGAGTTGTCCTTACCTCCCCTCGAGGTGATAAATTTCGTTATATTCTCCGCTTAATGTTTCCTTGTACTAACAATGCAGTTGAGTACGAGGCGTTACTCCACGGTCTTCGTGTGGCCAAGGAAATGAATTTAAGCCACGTACGATGCTTTGGAGATTCTGATCTGGTGGCCCAGCAAGTTTCTGGCACTTGGGATTCTAAGGATCCACTCATGGCGGCTTACAGACGCGAGGTGGATATTGTGGCGGGTCACTTCAAAGGTTATCAGGGGTAGCATATTGATCAGCGTAAAAACAAAGCATCAGATGCTTTAAGCCGGCTATGATCTCAGTGTAAACCGGTACCACCCAATACCTTTTTAGATATCTTGCATAACCCGTGTGTTAAGTTGCCTACAGAGGAAGATTTAGTTGTTCCTGATCCGGAGGCCCAATTGGTAGCCGCTTTACATGTAATTCTGGATTGGACGGTTCCATATTTGGCGTATATGAACCGGGGCGAGCTACCAGATGATGAAGTTCTAGCCAGACAGATAGTCCGGCGATCAAAGTCCATGGTTATTCACAATGGCGAGTTACACCACTGCAGTGTTTCAGGCGTAATCCAGCGTTGTGTTTCTCCTGAAGAAGGCCAAGAGATTCTACGTGATATCCATGAAGGGGCTTGTGGTCACCATGCCGGTTCAAAGTCCCTGGTGGCTAAAGCTTTTCGTCATGGGTTCTATTGGGTGACAGCTCATCCTGATGCCGAGGATATGGTAAAGCGGTGTGACGCTTGTCAGAAGTTTTCAAGCCGAGCTCATGTTCCGGCTCAAGAGCGACGGATGATTCCCATCACTTGGCCGTTTGCTACTTGGGGGCTTGATATGGTGGGACCTTTTAAGCGATCCAAGGATAAGAAGACCCACCTATTGGTGGCGGTTGACAAGTTCACTAAATGGGTTGAAGCGGAGCCCGCAAGCAAGTGTGACACAGCTACGGCGGTTCAATTTATCAAAACAATCAACTTCTGCTTTGGCTTTCCACACAGAGTTTGGATGCTACGCACATCTCAAACATAGGCACCCATTGAGCACAGCTCACAAAAAATACTTGGGGGCTCTTTGTGCACTTCAACAAAGAGTTTGAAAGGACCCTTGTAATATGCTATCAAGCACGGCTTGGAAGCCTGGTGTATTCACCTAAAACCCCGGGTTAACCTGCCTTCATCAAGTAAGCCACTCATATCTACGTAATCCTAGCATGACCCGCCAAACGTTTGACAAGTCAATCTTATACAAACCCTGAACTTGTCAAAGTTAAAATGACGATTGGTTAGTTGGAGGTCCATCTTAAAAGGCTTTGCAAAATGGTTTAACTCAGCGGCCTGGCAGCCCATGAAAAGCCTCGAATTTGGGCCTGGCAGCCCTTGAAAAGCCTCGACTACATGGATTTTATTTGCCTTTTGCCAAGTTTTTACCCTTTCATAAAGTTTCTGTTGAATCGGTGTCTATTGACCCGGTATGGCTTTTCAGTCATCATAATAACCCGATGTTTGTTAACCCGGCTTGGTTTTCAGCTACAAGTTGTCAGACCATATTTATTATCAAACCGGTGTTTAATAACCCGGACTGGCTTTGACTACATGTCGCGAGCATGATCATTTGGTGTTTATCACAACCCGGTATAGCTTATAATATACACCAGCACTGCATGGTGAGAGTTATCAATACTCAAGATTTGGGTTCTTACCCTTACTACAATCTAAGTTGGGAAACCAACTAAGTGATTTAATATCACAGACATAAGGATCACATGAAATTATCAAAGTGTATAAGCAAGCACAAAAAATATCATGGTGGATCAAACAAAGTCATGTATCAGTGCAGCAGATCACGGTATTTTAACTGGCCTATTACAAGGCGCTTTGAGGCCCAAAATAATGATTGTTCTTCACACAACAATCTATGGAAACCAAGCCTATTGCCGGATTAAGACTCGTCACCAGGTTTACATGAAGTTGATGGATCCTCTGGCGTCAGTTCAACCTCATCCTCTCCACCCAGTGGCTGGAAGTCAATGGTGGTCTAGTCAATCCGGGTTAAAGCCTGGAAGACAGCTTCTTCACTTAAAAGATTGGACGGTCCAACATCAGGGGCATAGGTGTGCTTACGGATTGGCGAGATAAGATTCTGCACTTCTTTTACAGCAGCATCAACCCGTCTATTATCTGCATCATAGAAAGACCGATGAGTGGACAAATTAGCCTCTTCAGCCAATTGGCTTGCCAGTGGGCACATCTCCTTTGTTAGAGCTTTAAGGGCTTCATTATAAAATGCGGACCCGTCCGCCTGTTCACCAGGATAACCCTTTGCGATATCAACTAGATCAAGGTTGGCTATCCAAGCTTTAGCACGAGTCAGCGCTGATAATGCGCCAGCCCTAGCAACAGATCGCTTCACCTCTTCTATCTGAGCAGGTGTCATCGATAGCCTGGCCAAAATATCCTTGATCAAAATTGGTGCCGGTTTGTTATACGAAGCCACACAGATGACTTGTTGTGCACCAGTATATAGTTGCTCAATCAACATGTAAGCTGCCTTCAACTTCATCCGCATATGTGCGCCGAGCTGAGCAATGCGACTACCTACAACGGTTTAAGAATTTAATGTTAAACCGGCAAATTTGAAGATACATCAGACAGGCTATTACAAAGTACTTGCCAAAAATTGCAGAAGTCATGGCATTCACTGGATGTTTCAGCTCAGTTAGCTCTTCTGCCACTGGTTTAAGAGTTGCCTCGGCGTCTTCAGCCCGCTTCAACAAAGCGGCCTTTTCAGTTTCCCAACTGGCACGTTCATTCTTGGAGCCATCCTTTAGTTGTTCCATGGCTGTCAAAGCGCCCTTTAGTTCATCTTTGGATTTAGAGGTCTCTGCTTGCTGGGACTTGATATTCTCTTGAAGATCGGTGATTTGGGAATCTTTGTTGTTTATATCAGCCAGCAAAAGTCAGATGATGAAGATGTTAATATTTTTCTCAAAGTCCCAAGCCTATAACCAGTTACACACTTGGCACTTGGGGGCTAATGCGGATTGCTTCTTTCCTACTGCTTATTTGAAAGTCCCAAGGCTCAATACAAGTATTAATCTTGGCACTTGGGGGCTAATGTGTATTTGATCAGACTATCAAAGAAGAACGAATTGAAGAAAGGATGGTTTGAAATATGAAGTCCCGGTTCATCTTGATAACATAAACCGGCCCTTGGGGGCTACTCAGTTGAAGTGTTCTTGATATCAAAGACCCAGTTCATCTTCAAGGGGTAAACCGGCCCTTGGGGGCTACAATGGAATTGGAATACAGAACAAGCAAATTTAAAGTGTTTTGAAGATTACCTCATAGAACTCCTTCATTAAGTTCACCAAACCGGCCTCATAATCCCGGCTTGTGTATAGGCGGTCTAAGAATCCGGAATGGAGCTCCTGGGCGCGAAGGTTAACGAAGATGGATAAATCTATCTTCCCTTTCCCCTTGCCCATAGCAGTAAATTATTCCTTGGCAGTTTTCTTTGATAAAGCAACCGAGTTGCCAGGGACAGTGTGACCAGTACTAGTGATAATAACATCATCATCGCCACCTTTTGACGGGCTTGGCGGATTGACAGTATCCCTGGCTGGGCTTGGTAGATCTTTGTCCTTGGCTGGGCTGGTCGGATCAGCATGAGGATTAGCCGGGTTAACTTCTGGCGGATCAGCATGAGGACTAGCCGGGTTAACTTTCGGCGGATCAGCATAAGTATCCTGATCTTGGGGTATAGGATCTTCCACAGCAATGTCAGTATTTCCACCAGCATCTTCTGGGGTCTTTTCCGATTTAACATCCTCGGCAGAAGCATCTGTTCTTGCCTTCTTGCTGAACCGGCCTTTGGGACTGAAAAATAACAAAGGTTAGTATGACATCCCAAGCGCAAGAAGTATAAGTTAAAACTTTAGTGTACTTACCCAGGGACGGTTTTGAGGGGAGGCATTTGGGTGGTTGATGAATCGCCAGATGAAGAATTGGAAGTCACCTACTAATTCGAATCAGACGGATTAAGTGGGTATCAGAAGAAACCTGCCAAAGGATAAGATTTATTGGAAGAACAATGAAGCTCTGGACGACGCTTCCGGGTTGGTGTATCTGGTAAACTGAAGGATGTGACCTGTTGGCCGCTATGACGGGTTGTGCGACGACCTTCATGTTGCTGTGTCTTCAAAGAAAATTGGGGATCCAAATGAGCAAGAGGATGTGACCTTTTTACTTTCCGAACTACACGGCGAAGTTTTTGAACCGGCACATGTTCTGAATCGGAGGAAAGGGAGATTACCTCTACATGGTCAGCGCGGCTAGCTTCCGCATCATCCTGGGGATAGTCATTGTCAATAAGGTGTATGAAAAATGAACCAAGGGAGTCAAGTTCTACCTCTTGTTCCGACTCATCGACATCTTCTGGTGGATCAGAGGACTCGGCAGTTCTCTTCTTGGCTGGCCTCTTTGTGACCTTGCTCTTGGCATGAAGAGCCCTCGCCGGTTTGTCTTGAGTTTTCGCCGGTTTGTCTTGAGTTATTGTTGTTTTATCTTGAATCTTCTTCTTCCAAAAAGGATATTTTGCCTGTAAGAATAAACAAAGGGTTATCAGAACAGTGTTAAAGCGGAGACGGATCAAAAAGGCAGAAAAGATAAAATTCTTACTGCTGGCGGTTTGTTGGAGGCATAAAAGGGACACAGCCCAGTTTTGCTGCATTCACCGATCGGTTCATCCAGCATCTTCTTCACACACTCGGTGAATTCATCATCAGTCATCTCCATTTCATGGTACCGTTGAGGGTCCTTGATGTTCCCGGTATACTCATGCATCAACCTGGTGCGGTGGCTTAAAGGCAGGATACCCCAGGAAACCCAGCAACGGACGAGATCAACACCGGTTAAGCCGTTTGCTAGGAAGGCCCGGAGCTTAGTAATTTGAGGTGCATAAGCTTGTCATTCTTTAGCAGTGAATCATTAAGGCAGTGGATGGCCGTTACTAAGCCGATGAGCACGGTAACCTGGCAGAGGGTTTTCATCAGCAGTCACGGTGTTCTGACAGTAGAACCATGTTTGATTCCAATCTTTAGGGTGGTTGTGATGTTTGGCATGAGGAAAATTGACTTCTTTCCTTTTCTGGATTGATACTCTGCCAAGTTCAGTATTGGGGCCGTCAGAGAATTCAGTTCGGCGGTTTAAATGGAAGAAATCTCGAAAGAGTTCAACAGTTGGCTCTTCTTGAAGGTAAACCTCACAGAACACTTGAAAATTGCATATGTTAGACACAGAGTTTGGTCCAATATCTTGAGGATGGAGTTGGAAGCTAGCAAGTACATCCCAGAAAAACTTTGATCCGGGAGGGCTAAAACCCCGGTCTAGATGCTGCATGAATACAATTACTTCTCCATCCTGAGGTACTGGAGGGCACTCAGGGCCAGGAACTCGCCAATGAAGGACATCTTTCTTGGACAAAGCGCCAGTTAGAACATATCCATTGAGTTGCGTTTCTGTGATCTGTGAAGGAACCACTATTAGAGAAAAGCTTACCAGTAGTACTTGTTTTTGTGCTACCAGTAGCGCTAGTACCGGCGCTACTGCTACGGCGCTACAGCTATTTTGTAGTTGTAGTGTGTTTCTAGACCAGCGCTACTAGTAAGTTCAACTACTAGTAGCGCGTTTTTAGGCCAGCGCTACTACTAACATTTATGTTTTTTTAATATTTTGGCATTGTACATGTTTAAACAGATATATCTTTTATACAATAACAACTCATCATGAACTAGTCTGTTTAAATAGCATATTCATTACCAGTAGTCATCACCACCAAACAATGTTCGTCAATGAGACATCATATATATAACAAGTTGGTTACTAGTCATAATCACAACTCCTCATCCTCCTCATCAACTCTAACACATTATAGCACATAATAACACATTCTACCTAGGACCTACTCCTCTCATAGGACCTACTCTACCCTCTCTTAGGTAAAATATCATAAAACAAGATAGGCATTGACTCTTCATTAAGGAAACTGAACTCTCCATAATGAAGAACGGAGATCATCCTGTCTCCAAGTCTTGGCCTACGCACAATGTTGCTTCCAAGTAGCTCTCTACGATGGTTGAAACATTTTTTCCAATCATTTATTATCATGGCTTCCTCGCTTTTAGAAATCCGGTATGGACAGGAGTGATGTGGATACTGTGGATGACCTGGCCGTGGTGGCTGTAAGCTCATAACTTCAAGGCAACCTCTTGGCAACATCAGATGAGGCAAATAATCCATCGGGATTTTCTGTTCAAAAACATAGTAATAACTTTGTAGTTAGCAATGTAGTTAGCAATATTCAAAGATGCACGGATGTCGTAATAGTAGAAAATCTTACCATGATATCTCCATTGATGTTACCGTAGCACACCGCGTGCACTAGTGGCACATATTGACCATAATTTTGAGGAATTCGATAATAGCTATTGTAATTCTCAAGATCAGTAAAAAAAGTGATAATACCATCTTTCTCCTTATAAGTTAATTGTGCTTCATCATTGTAGTAGTAGGTTCTGTCTACCATCTTCCGTACATTTTTTGAAGAATGAAAATAAGCTTTCAATGGAAATAAGCTGTCAAATATTTTGAAATTAACAATATAAATTACTTAGTAAATATGTTTAAGAAACTCACACAGCGGTAGAACTGGAAGCGTGTCAACAAGGACACAAATGGTCATATCATTTTTGTCGATGTCAGGATCACCAAGATCGAAGGTGAGAAGCATACCCTCATGAAAATCATACGCCTTGGAAAGGGCTTCCCAATTCGGGCAACCAAAATTGGATGAGTTCACAGAATTGTATAGTTTTACAGCAAAATCATAACCATGATGGGTCCTTAGTTGAATTATCTTTGTCTCCGTGCTTTCATGATCTTCAAAACCCATCTTCTCCAAGACATAGCATCTTGCATGGCATGGGATAAGCTAGTCGAATTGTAAAAGACGGAAATTACACGTTGAAGAAGCAGAGAAGTCGTGCAAAAATAACATAAAAAACTTGTCATCGTTGCGTACCGTATCAACATCGAAGGTCTCTTGGAGCTTGATGCTGAAGCGCCGACCTTCTACCAGGTGAGGCCTATCGCACATACCGCGCTTATCTTCGCAGTAGTCGCACATAGCGAATTCCCTTTTATCGTCAGACATTTCCTAATAGGTAATTAATAATCCATCATGAATACATATGTAGTAGTTTGTAGCACAAACCGCTCTCATCTTTTGCATTCAATAAGCAAATAACTAATAGGTAATTAATAATCCATCATCGAATACATATATAGTAGTTTGTAGCAAAGATCATCATATAATAAGACTAATACATCTCGAATAATAGCTCCACTAGGTTCAGTGGGCCGTGGTGGACACCCAAAGAGAAGGAACCATCACCGGATCATAGCTCCGGTGAGATCCCCAAATAATCTGCCAGGTATTGGAGAACCGGCCGTTCGCCAACGCAACCAAGTAGCGCTGGACATGCGCGTTCTCCTCCGTGACATGGTGTTGAACCACCTACGCGGGGGACTGAAGCCTCTCCACCGATGCAGGCCCACGTGACCGCCACCAAAGAAGCTCCGGGTCGACGACGGGCTGGCTCCTCACTAAGCTGCACTCACCAGAAGGTAGCACAACCCAGTACCAGCCTGGCGGAGGCCAGTCTCGGACATGGCCCCTCGGCTCAAGCAGGAGTCCTCCACCGAGTCGACGATGAGGATGCGGGATAGGCATCGTCGACGTCGAGAAAATGCTTAATTATGAAAACAAAATTAATAAACACTTAGCAAAATTTGACATGACCTTTGCTAAAAACAGGTCCAATCGAGCGCCTGAAATTTGCCAGAATGTAAACGAATCGACATTTTTGGCAAAACATAGGCCACTCAGAAAAATATGACATGTCCAAAATGTGAAATGTTCAAAATATGACATGTCCAGTGCAAATTTGCATAAAACAGGAAAAATTTCTTTAACTAAAAAAATAACAACAATTGCTTTAACTAAAAAAATACCTAGAATTTTGTTAACTACACCTAAAACAACTAAAACACCTAAAATTCTGTTAACCACACCTAAAACAACTAAACCACCTAAAATTCTATTAACTACACCTAAAACAACTAAAACACCTAAAACAAATTCAACATTATTCTAAGAACACCTACATTATTCTAAGAACCTACCTTTTTAACTAAAACACCTACAAATTTAACAAACACCTAAAAATTCAACTAAAGCACCTACATTATTTAAGTAAAACACCTACAAATTCAACTAAAACACCTAAAAAATAACTACTCTCTAATAACTATAACTAGGGAGGGAGGGAGGAGGAGGAAGGAGGGAGGAGTATACCTCTCGGTGGAGGAGGGCCGGCGCGGGGGTCGACAGGCGGGGGAGGATGGCCGGTACGGGGGGCGGCCGGCACTGGAGGAGGGCCGGTGCGGGGGAGGGGCAGGGCAGGAGGGCTGGTGTGGGGGGGCCGCCGGCCGGGGAGGAGGGCCGGTGCCGGGGAGGGTGGCCGGAGTAGGACGCGGGGGCGGCAGATGGATCGGGGGACGACTGGGATTCGATCTGGTGTGAGCATGTGAGTGTGAGTGAGGGGAGGGGTGGTGCGCGGGCCGGCGCGGGGGGAAGCAGAGAGGAGAGGTGGGCTTAGCGGCAGCGCGGGGTAGGCGGCCCAGCGCTATAGCTAAAGCTGCAACGCGGCCCGTGAGCATGGCCTATTAGCAGTAGCGCTTGCTGTGAAATCTAGCGCAACTGCTAACGTGCACTTGTAGCGCTTGTGCTGGTCGGCACTACTGCTAAATAGCAGTAGCGGTGGGTATCTAACCAACGCTACTGCTAAATGTCTACCTATAAGCATTTTCCTAGTAGTGAACCCAGTTGCAAGCAGCGAACTGTTTGGTCATTTCGGAAGACAAACTGTAAAAAAGATGCAAAAGTCGGTTTATGGTTCAAGATTGATGTGAACAAGCCGGTGTTAAACCAGGGTATTTAGTCAAGGCATATATTCAAGTTAAACCGGATACTGCTACTCAAATCAAGATGGCAGTTTAAGCGAGGGCTAATGATACCAGGCGGATTATGATTTTCTACAAAGTTAAACCGCCTATATTGGAAGCCGCAGAGCTGAAATTTGTCAAGTACTGAGGAAACAGGTTTCACAAGGTGATGTTATAATTTTGGATCTACTGTGACCAAGTAAAGAAATTTTTTTGAACCCTAAAATGGCGACAGCAGAATAAAGAGGATCTAGATGGATTTGTTCGTGGTTCTAAAGACACTACAGTGAGGCAAAACAAGGTTGTAGCTTCGGCCGCAGGAGGAAAAGCTAAGGTGGTCTGGATTCAGCAAGATAGAAGGGCAAAGTAATAAAAGCTCAGATGAACACTGACGAACACGGCTAAATACCGAAAACCTAATGCAGATCTAAGGCTGAGGGAGAAAGGCTTACCGGATTCTCAGGAACGACGGAGGAGAGCCGTGGATCTCTGGTACGTTCAGGTTGATGCAGCGGCCAGGGACGAGGCAGAACTTCGAGGTCGACGGCGGCGGCGGAGCTGTCGGGCTTAAGTGGCGAGAGGAAGAAGAAGAAGTGCGAAAGGGGAAAAGTGAAAGACCCCGGAGCCTATTTATAAGGCGAATGAATAAAGAAGGTGAGCGCGAGAATCGAGGAGCCAAAGCGGGTAAATGGGGCGCAGCTGTCGCCTCGATCTTTGGAAGATAATTAATGAAGGGAATCTTTACAAATCTTTTTTGATAGAGAGATGACGTCATGATGATTCACTTCAATTTTCAAAAGATGACGTCATGGCGGTTTACCAAAGTTTACAGGGAGAAGACATCATGGCGGTTTACGAGAAACGTAAGAAGGTGTTCATGGAATTTTTCTAAGTATTGAAGATTGACATGAACTAGTTCAAATCAACCTGGGGCCTAATGTTGGGGATATAACTACTGAGTGTAAACCTCCCAGGAGGAGCCGGTTCACGCTCAACCATACTGAAGGCCATGAAGACAAAGAAGATGGCACTTGGCTAATAAAGCTTAGAGGCCCGGCGCCCAAAGGCGGATTAGGGCCCATAGTGGTAAACCGCCATAGTTGTATAATTTGTATTATAAGTTAGGAAGGGCGAGACCGAGCCGGACACTTGTATGAGCCGGCCTCAGGACTCTATAAACCGGCCGGGCGTGAACCTGTGTATATATAGGGACGACCCGGCGGCGGTTCAGGGACAAGAGACAACAACTCGAAAGCTAGGCATAGCGTGTTTGCTCCCTCGCAATCGAAACCCCAATAATTCCATCACAACTAGACGTAGGCTTTTACCTTCATCGTAAGGGGTCGAACTAGTATAAAACTCTCGTGTCCTTTGTCTGGTTTAACCCCTTTAAGCTAACCTGTTGCGATGGCTCCACGACTAAGTCCCTTCACGAGGACATCTGACGTGTTAATTCCACGACAAAACCGATAATTCGAAGAGACTTGCAAAGATAACTCAATCATACATAAAAGAATTCAGAGAAGATTCAGATATTTCTCATAGATAAACTTAATCATAAACCCACAATTCATCGAATCTCGACAAACACACCACAAAAAGAGTTTACATCGAATAGATCTCCACAAGAGAGGGGGAGAACATTGTATTGAGATCCAAAAAGAGAGAAGAAGCCAACTAGCTAATAACTATGGACCTGAAGATCTGTGCTAAACTACTCACAACTCATCGGAAGGGCTATGGTGTTGATGTAGAAGCCCTCCGTGGTCGATTCCCCCTCCGGCGGAGCACCGACGAAGGCTCCAAGATGTGATCTCACGGATACAGAAGGTTACGGTGGCGGAAATATTTCTTCGGTGGCCCCCTGGATGTTTTCGGGGTACGTAGGTATATATAGGAGGAAGAAGTATGTCGGTGGCTGCTCGAGGGGCCCAGGAGACACGGGGGCGCACCCAGTAGGGGTGGGTCCGCCCTGCTATCTCCTGGCCGCCTTGATTGCTTCTTGACTTGCACTCCAAGTTCTCCGGATCACGTTCGTTCCAAAAATCACGCTCCCGAAGGTTTCATTCCGTTTGGACTCCGTTTGATATTCCTTTTCTTTGAAATACTAAAATAGGCAAAAAAAACAGCAATACGGGCTGGGCCTCCGGTTAGTAGGTTAGTCCCAAAAATGATATAAATGTGTAAAATAAAGCCCATAAACATCCAAAACAGGTAATATAATAGCATGGAACAATCAAAAATTATAGATACGTTGGAGACGTATCAGTGGGCACGCCTCCCTGCCTTGTGGCCACCTCGAAGCTTCCCTTACGTGCACTCCAAGTCCCATGGGTTGCTTCCATTCCAAAAATAACTTTCCCGAAGGTTTCATTCCATTTCGACTCCATTTGATATTCCTTTTCTTCGAAACACTGAAATTGGCAAGAAAACATCAATATGGGTTGGGCCTCCGGTTAGTAGGTTAGTCCCAAAAATGATATAAAAGTGTAAAGTAAAGCCCATAAACATCCAAAACAGGTAATATAATGGCATGGAACAACCAAAAATTATAGATACGTTGGAGACATATCGGCATCCCCAAGCTTAATTCCTGCTCGTCCTCGAGTAGGTAAATTATAAAAACAGAATTTTTTATGTGGAATGCTACCTAGCATAATTCTCAATGTAATTTTCTCTATTGTGGGATGAATGTTTAGATCCAAATGATTGAAAAATAAAAGTTCATATTGACATAAGAAATAGTAATACTTCAAGCATACTAACTAAGCAATCATGTCTTCTCAAAATAACATGGCTAAAGAAAGTTATCCCTACAAAATCATATAGTCTGGCTGTTGCTATATCTTCATCACACAAAGTATTTAATCATGCACAACCCCGATGACAAGCCAAGTAATTGTTTCATACTATAGTAATCTCAATCTTTTTCAACTTTCATGCAATACATGAGCATGAGCCATGGACATAGCACTTATATGTGTAGTAGAATGGTGGTTGTGGACAAGACAAAAAGGGAAAAGATAGTCTCACATCAAATAGTGTATCAATGGGCTATGGATATGCCCATTAATAGATATCGATGTGAGTGAGTAGGGATTGCCATGCAACGGATGCACTAGAGCTATAAATGTATGAAAGCTCAACAAAAGAAACTAAGTGGGTGTGCATCCAACTTGCTTGCTCATGAAGACCTAGGGCATTTTGAGGAAGCCCGTCATTGGAATATACAAGCCAAGTTCTATAATGAAAAATTCCCACTAGTATATGAAAGTGACAACATAGGAGACTCTCTATCATGAAGATCATGGTGCTACTTTGAAGCACAAGTGTGGTAAAAGGGATAGTAGCATTGTCCCTTCTCTCTTTTTTCTCTCATTTTTTTATTTGGCCTTTCTCTTTTTTTATTTGGCATTTCTCTTTTTTTTATTTGGCATTTCTCTTTTTTATTTTTTATTTGGTGGGCTCTTTGGCCTCTTTTTTTATAAAGTCTGAAGTCTCATCCCGACTTGGGGGGGAATCATAGTCTCCATCATCCTTTCCTCACTTGGGACAATGCTCTAACAATGAAGATCATCACACTTTTATTTACTTACAACTCAAGAATTACAACTCGATATTTAGAACAAGATATGACTCTATATGAATGCCTCCGGCGGTGTACTGGGATATGCAATGAATCAAGAGTGACATGTATGAAAAATTATGAAGGTGGCCTTGCCACAAATACGATGTCAACTACATGATCATGCAGAAGCAATATGACAATGATGATGTGTGTCATTATAAACGGAACGGTGGAAAGTTGCATGGAAATATATCTCGAAATGGCTATGGAAATGCCATAATAGGTAGGTATGGTGGTTGTTTTGAGGAAGGTATATGGTGGGTGTATGGTACCGGCGAAATTTGCGCGGCACAAGAGAGGCTAGGAATGGTGGAAGGGTGAGAGTGTGTATAATCCATTGTCTCAACATTAGTCATAAAGAACTCATATACTTATTGCAAAAATCTACAAGCAATTGCAAACAAAGTACTACGCGCATGCTCCTAGGGGGATAGATTAGTAGTAAAAGACCATTGCTCGTCCCCGACCGCCACTCATAAGGAAGACAATCAGTAAATAAAATTGTGCTCCAACTTCATCACAAAGCGGTTCACCATACATGCATGCTACGGGAATCACAAACTTTAACACAAGTATTCTTTGAATTCACAATTACCCCACTAGCATGACTCTAATATCACCATCCTAATATATTAAAACAATTATCAAGTATCAAATTGATCATAGCATCCAATTCACTTTCTATGATAGTTTTTATTATACCCAAGTTGGATGCCCATCATTCTAGGACCAATTTTATAACCATAGCAAATACCATGCTGTTCTAAAAGACTCTCAAAATAATATAAGTGAAGCATGAGAGATCATCTATTTCTTCAAAATAAAACTACTGTCGTGCTCTAAAAGATATAAGTGAAGCACTAGAGCAAATGACAAACTACTCCGAAAGATATAAGTGAAGATCAATGAGTAGTCGAATAATTATGCAACTATGTGAAGACTCTCGAACATTTAATAATTTCATATATTGGTATTTTATTCAAACAGCAAGCAAAACAAAATAAAACAAAATGACGCTCCAAGCAAAACACATATCATGTGGTGAATAACAATATAGCTCCAAGTAAAGTTACCGATGAACAAAGACGAAAGAGGGGATGGCATCCGGGGCATCCCCTAGCTTACGCTCTTGGTTGTCCTTGAATATTACCTTGGGGTGCCTTGGGCATCCCCAAGCTGAGGCTCTTGCCACTCCTTATTTCATAGTCCATCGAATCTTTACCTAAAACTTGAAAACTTCACAACACAAAACTCAACACAAAACTCGTAAGCTCCGTTAGTATAAGAAAACAAAACCACAACTTAGGTACTGTTGTGAACTCTATCTAAATTCATATTGGTGTAATATCTACTGTATTACAACTTCTCTATGGTTCATAACTTCCGATACAACTCATAGATTCATCAAAATAAGCAAACAACACATAGAAATCAGTATTCTTCTTGAAGATCCATTTATTTTCTATGGCTTGCCGATCATCGGGCAAGTCAACCAAAGTCCACACTTTGTTCTCATACATGGATCATCTCGGATTTCATGGCCTCAAGCCATTTATCAGAATCTGGGCTCATCATCGCTTCCTCATAGTTCGTAGGTTCATCATGGTCTAGTAACTTGACTTCCAGAACAGGATTACCGTACCACTCTGGTGCGGAAAGTGCTCTGGTTGACCTACGAGGTTCAGTAGTAACTTGATCTGAAGTTTCATGATCATTATCATTAGCTTCCTCTCTAGTTGGTGTAGGCATCACTAGAACTGATTTCTGTGATGAACTACTTTCCAATTCGAGAGAAGGTACAATTACCTCATCAAGTTCTACTTTCCTCCCACTCACTTCTTTCGAGAGAAACTCCTCTAGAAAGGATCCATTCTTAGCAACAAAAATCTTGTCTTCGGATCTGTGATATAAGGTGTACCCAACTGTTTCTTTTGGGTATCCCATGAAGACGCACTTCTCCAATTTGGGTTCGAGCTTATTAGTTTGAAACTTTTTCACATACGCATCGCAACCCCAAACTTTAAGAAACGATAGATTTGGTTTCTTCCCAAACCATAGTTCATATGGTGTCATCTCAACGGATTTAGAAGGTGCCCTATATAACGTGAATGCAGCTGTCTCTAATGCATAACCCCAAAACGATAGTGATAAATCGGTAAGAGACATCATAGATCGCACCATATCTAATAAAGTACGGTTACGATGTTTGGACACACCATTACGCTGTGGTGTTCCAGGTGGCGTGAGTTGTGAAACTATTCCACATTGTTTTAAATGAAGGCCAAACTCGTAACTCAAATATTTTCCTCCACGATTAGATCATAGAAACTTTATTTTCTTGTTACGATGATTCTCCACTTCACTCTGAAATTCTTTGAACTTTTCAAATGTTTCAGACTTGTGTTTCATCAAGTAGATATACCCATATCTGCTCAAATCATCTATGAAGGTCAGAAAATAATGATACCCGCCGCGTGCCTCAACACTCATTGGATCGCATACATCGATATGTATTATTTCCAATAAGTCATTGGCTTGCTCAATTGTTCCGGAGAATGGAGTTTTAGTCATCTTGTTGCCCATGAGGCATGGTTCGCAAGTATCAAATGATTCATAATCAAGTGATTCCAAAAGCCCATCTGCATGGAGTTTCTTCATGCGTTTTACACCAATATGACCTAAACAGTAGTGCCACAAATATGTTGCACTATCATTATCAACTTTGCATCTTTTGGCATCAATATTATGAATATGTGTATCAGTGAGATCAAGATTCAATAAACCATTTACATTGGGTGTATGACCATAGAAGGTTTTATTCATGTAAACATAACAACAATTATTCTCTGACTTAAATGAATAACCGTATTGCAATAAACATGATCCAATCATATTCATGCTAAAAACACCAAATAACATTTATTTAGGGCCAACACTAATCTCGAAGGTAGAGGGCGTGTGCGATGGTGATCTTATCAACCTTGGAATCACTTCCAACACACATCGTCACCTCGCCCTTAACTAGTCTTTGTTCATTCTGTAACTCCTATTTCGAGTTACTAACCTTAGCAACTGAGCCGGTATCAAATACCCTAGGGTTACTATGAACAGTAGTAACATACACATCAATAACATGTATATCAAATATACCTTTGTTCACTTTGCCATCCTTCTTATCCTCCAAGTATTTGGGGTAGTTCCGCTTACAGTGACCATTCCCTTTGCAGTAGCACTCAGTTTCAGGCTTAGGTCTAGCTTTGGGCTTCTTCACGGGAGTGGCAACTTGCTTGTCATTCTTCTTGAAGTTCCCTTTATTTTTTCTTTGCACTTTTTCTTGAAACTAGTGGTCTTGTAAACCATCAACACTTGATGCTTTTTCTTGATTTCTACCTTCGTCGATTTCAGCATTCCAAAGAGCTCAGGAATCGTTTTCGTCATCCCTTGCATAGTATAGTTTATCACAAAGTTCTAGTAGCTTGGTGATAGTGACTAGAGAACTCTGTCAATCACTATCTTATCCGAAAAATTAACTCGCACTTGATTCAAGCGTTGTACTACCCAGACATTCTGAGTACATGCTCACTGGCTGAGCCATTATCCTCCATCTTGTAGGCAAAGTACTTGTTAGAGGTCTCATACCTCTTGACATGGGCATGAGTCTGAAATACCAATTTCAACTCTTGGAACATCTTATATGCTTTGTGGCATTCAAAACAGTTTTTGAAGTCCCGGTTCTAAGCCATAAAGCATGGTGCACTATACTATCAAGTTGTCATCATACCGAGCTTGTCAAACATTCATAACGTCTGCATTTGCTCCTGCAATAGGTCTGTCACCTAGCGGTGCATCAATGACATAATTCTTCTATGCAGCAACGAGGATAATCCTCGGATCACGGACGCAGTCCGCATCATTGCTACTATCATCTTTCAACTTAGTTTTCTCTAGGAACATATCAAAAACATAGGGGAGCTACAACCCGAGCTATTTATCTATACAACATAGATATGCAAATACTATTAGGATTAAGTTCATGATAAATTTAAGTTCAATTACTCATATTACTTAAGAACTCCCACTTAGATAGACATCCCTCTAGTCATCTAAATGATCACGTGATCCATATCAACTAAACCATGTCCGGTCATCACGTGAGATGGAGTAGTTTCCAATGGTGAACATCTCTATGTTGATCATATCTACTATATGATTCACATTCTAGGGTTCGGTCTCAGTGTTCCGAGGCCATATCTGCATATGCTAGGCTCATCAAGTTTAACCTGAGTATTGTACACGTGCAAAACTGTCTTGCACCCATTGTATGTGAACGTAGAGCTTATCACACCCGATCATCATGTGGTGTCTCGGCACGACAAAGTATCACAATTGTGCATACTCAGGGAGAACACTTATACCTTGAAATTTACTGAGGGATCATCTTGTAATGCTACCACCGTACTAAGCAAAATAAGATGCATAAAAGATAAACATCACATGCAATCAAAATATGTGACATGATATGGCCATCATCATCTTGTGCCTTTGATCCCTATCTCCAAAGCACCGTATGATCTCCATCGTCACCGGCTTGACACCTTGATTTCCATCGTAGCGTCGTTGTCGTCTCGCCAACTATTGCTTCTACAACTATCGCTACCGCATAGTGATAAAGTAAAGCAATTACATGGCGATTTCATTTCATACAATACAGCAACAACCATAAGGCTCCTGCCAGTTGTCGATAACTTTTATGAAACATGATCATCTCATACAATAACTTATATCACATCATGTCTTGACCATATCATATCACAACATGCCCTGCAAAAACAAGTTAGACGTCCTCTACTTTGTTGTTGCAAGTTTTACGTGGCGGCTACGGGCTTCTAGCAAGAACCGTTCTTACCTACGCATCAAAACCACAACGATTTTTTGTCAAGTGTGCTGTTTTAACCTTCAACAAGGACCGGCCATAGTCAAATACGATTCAGCTAAAGTTGGAGAAACAGACACCCGTCAGCCACCTTTATGCAAAAAAGTTGCATGTCTGTCGGTGGAATCGGTCTCATGAACGTGGTCATGTAAGGTTGGTACGGGCCGCTTCATCCAACAATACCGCTGAATCAAAAAAAGACATTGGTGGTAAGGAGTATGAAGATCACTGCCCACAACTCTTTGTGTTCTACTCGTGCATATCATCTACGCATAGACCTGGCTCGGATGCCACTGTTGGGGAACGGAGTATGCAATTTCAAAAAAATTCCTACAATCACACAAGATCTATCTAGGAGATGCATAGCAACAAGAGGGGAAGAGTGTGTCCACGTACCCTCGTAGACTGAAAGCGGAAGTGTAAGGTTAATGTGGTTGATGTAGTCGAACGTCTTCACGATCCAACCGATCTAGTATCGAACGTACGGCACCTCCGAGTTCAGCAAACGTTCAGCTCGACGACGTCCCTCGAACTCTTGATCAAGTAGAGGGTCGAGGGAGAGTTTCGTCAGCATGACGGTGTGGTGACGGTGATGGTGATGTAATCCGTGCAGGGCTTTGCCTAAGCACTACGACGCTATGACCGAAGGAGTAAACTGTGGAGTGGGGCACCGCATATGGCTAAGAGAATAACTATTTTCCTTTGGGGTGCCTCCTACCCCCATATATAAAGGAGGGGAGGAGGAGGCCGGCCACCATGGGGGCACGCCAAGGGGTGCTCCTACTAGGACTCACACTGGTGCGCGTCTGTCCTAAACAAACGGTTTTTACCCCTTTCTGTGACAACATTTGGAACCGTCGCCAAGTGAATGTGTGCGATAGGGTGTCCTTCCCACACGACCCAAAAATCGTCGGGGATAGGCCCTCCTAAGACCCAGGCTGGGGCCGTGTGCGATCGGGCGAGGCATCGAAACCCAATCATTTCCATAGGTATGTACATCTGTCAGGACCCTGATCCAATGCCACACCGATCTAGCATGTAACACATCATATCACTTTGCGGCCTCAGGCACGGTATTCCCACGGGTGCCACCTTACCTGGCCCCGGACGGTTTGCACCTTTTGGCTCACGTATATGATAGTGCCGCTAGCATCCATATGACAAAGAACCCGGGCTGACATGGCTAGTCGTGAACCCAAATTGGCACTAACTTACAGGGACAGGCATCCATGACCCAACATCGAACGTGTCGGTCATCAGCGAGTGAATCCAGGCTGTAGCACTGGGCTAGCAGGACTCCGGTGAACCGGGCTGTAGCGGGCTAACAGGACTTCGGTATTCATCGCGTGACATTTCCCTGAAGGGACAGACACAGGAACGAAGAAGGACACATGCCGGCCAGCCTAAGTGTTCCGGAGCAGTAGCAAGCTACCATGGCTCAGTGGAAACACTAGGAGACATTTCCCGGCAAGAGATGCTACTAAGGATAAACAACTAGATAGTCAGATCCCACACATACCAAGCATTTCAATAACATACACACAATATGCTCGATATGTGCAAATACAACATGGCATCACAACATGACTCTACAAATCAAGTATTTAATTCAATAGGCTCCGAGGAGCGAGATATTACAATCATGGGTCTCATGACCCAACAATCAGAGCATACAAGTCAAAGCACAAGCGGAAGCTTAACATGTCTGAGTACAGACATCTACAAATGAAAAAGGCTGAGAAGCCTGACTATCTATCAAATCCTGCCGAGGGCACCAGATCGTAGCTGAGGTAACAAGCTAAACGTCGAAGTCCACGCGGTACTACCAGCGAGACTGAAGTCCCTCTGCAAAAACATAAATTAAGCAATGTGAGTACAAATGTACCCAGCAAGACTTACATCAGATCTATCTACATATGCATCAGTATCAACAAAGGGGTGGTGGGGTTTAACTGCAGCAAGCCAGCTTTGACTCGGTGGCTAACCTGAACTACGACTGCAAGTAACTCTTTTGAGGTGGCGCACACGAGTCCACATATTCACCATATCAATACACCACTATGGATCCGCTCCCGTCTCCCTACGAGAACGCCATCCATAGCACTCACGCTTATCTTGCGTATTTTAGAGTATCCACTTCACTTGTCTACGAACTGTACAGGCAACCCAGAAGTCCTTTACCGCGGACACGGCTATTCGAATAGATAATGTTAACCCTGCAGGGGTGTACTTCTTCACACACGCTCTCACCACTTACCGCCGTTTACACGACATGTACTCGGCAACCTTCAAGCGGAAGCCCAACGAGGGTGTCGGCCACGACCTGACTAACCACACAAGTCTCTCGTCCAGGTTTATCGCCTATTCGGGTTCCATCCGCAAGGAGATCCGGCCGGGGTGTCGCTCACGGCCCCAAATGATGTGTGCAGGGTTCCCAAGCCCACCTCGACGGGTGGATCTACGCTTGGTACACCGTGCCACGGTGCCTAGTCTCTCCCAAGCCCACCTGTACCGGGTGCCACTTGGTAGACTACTAACACTACCTACAAACACCAGAAACTAGTTGCAACTCCTAGACAGAGATCATGTTGATTAATAAGTCGAGAGGGGTCGAGTTACCGGAACCCAATGTGTGGTAGTAACTGTTCATGGATCACAAACACAGAACTCAGTTCCTGAGGACGGCTGCAATGAGACAACCCACCATGTACTCCTACATGGCCTCTCACCGCTACCTTTGCCAAATCGTGTTCACACACTTAGCTCTCAACAGTAGGACATGTTCACCACATTCCAATTCATCCCCGATAAATCAGACCTGACACAACTCTAAGCAATAGCAGGCATGACAAACAAGCATGAATGAGTAGGCACATCAGGGCTCAAACAACTCCTACTCATGCTAGTGGGTTTCATCTATTTACTGTGGCAATGACAGGTCATGCAGAGGAAAGGGGTTCAACTACCGCAGCAAGTAACAGATATGTTGTTGTTGTCCTAATGCAGTAAAAGAGAGCAGGAGCGAGAGAGTGGGATTGTATCGGAAAGAATAAGGAGGTTTTGCTTGCCTGGCACTTCTGAAGATAGCATTGAGTCTTCATCAGTGTCAACGATCACAACGTCAGTACAACGTCTACCGAGAGGGGACAAATACCGGCAACAGAGAAGGAAACACAATCAATGCAATGCACAATATGATGCATGCTTGTGACATGGCAATATGCTGGTTTTTTGAGCTAATGCAGCTAGCAACAAAGTTAAATGAAGTTGGTTTGAACCCTAAGTTCAAATCCAAACTCCATATGTGAAATTCAAATGCCATTTATGCAAATTGCCATATACAGCAACCTTAGGTTGTTCAAACAAGCATGAAAATGGTACAGATGGATAGATTGGATTTTTCTGATCATTTTTCATATATAATTTATTTCATTCTGAGTTACGGTTGATTTTATATGATTTTTAGAAGTTTTGAACATTTTCTGGAATTTCCTGAATTATTTTAAATCCAGAAAACAATTACTGCGTCAGCATTGCGTCAATGTGACGACAGTGGTCAACGGGGCTGGTCCAGGTCAAACTGACCTATGGGCCCTGCGTGTCAGTAGTTAATTAAACTAACTAATTTTAGTTAAACTAATCTGGTTAGTTAGCAGAGGGGGGGGCACTTGTCATTGACTTAGGGGAGTCAACTTGGGCCCACTCAGTCAATGTCAACAGGTCAAACCCGCCGGTCAGTGGTCAAAGTCTGTCGGCGTTTAGCCTCCGGCGAGACCAGACGCGGCGGCGTGCTGCGGGATTTGCCCACAGGGCTCCATTTGCTACGCGGAGAGCAGCTACGTGCAGCTGGTGCTCGCCCGCAACCAGCCATGGTGATGGCTTAGCCGGGGAGTGGCCAGAGCATCGCCGGCGACGAGTTTGGTGGAGGCCGAAGCTCGGACCAGCTCGTGCGCGTGGCTGCAGAGGCCTAGGCGGTGTGGCGCTAGCACCTACAGCCTCTACGCGGCGCGAGGAGTGTGACGGGCACAAGCCCGTGACCAAATGGTCACCGGAGCTGTGCCGACGACGAGGTCAGGCGGCGGCGCGTTCGGGCACAAGAGACGTGGCGTCTACAGTATACTAGGGGCGAAACAGAAAGCACGGGGAGGTTCAACAGCTCACAGAGAAGCCGCAGGGATGGTCAGCGTGCTCGGGGAAGGCTCGGTGCGGTCGGAACAGCGACGGCGATCTGGGGCGGCCCGAGGTTAAAGACGACGGCGGCGGGGATGATGCAGTGGCTCCGGCGTCGTGCGGCTTGGCTAGTCGACGTAGTCGACGACGACGAACCGTCCGGACATGGTGAGAGGGCGCGGGGATGGCGTTGGACACGGCTGCGGCGAGCGGCGGCGACGGTGACGTCTCGGGCGACGTGGGGGAGGGCGAGAGAGAGGAGCCAGAGGGGAGGGCGAGTGTCTGCGAGGTCGGGGAGAAAGAGAGGGTTCGTCCCACGTCGACAGCTTGACGAGGGGAGTGGCGAGGCGGCGGGCAGCTGCGTGGCACGCATGCTGTGCTCGCCGTCGAGCAGCTGCCTGCCTGCCTGGCCAAGCCAAGCAGCTCGCTGGCGCAGTGGCTGGGCTGGGCCGGCAGGTGGGCCGCTGGGTGGCGCCAGGTAGGAGTTTTTCGTTTCTGTTTTCTTTTCTATTTTCTGTAACTTTGTGGCTTTTCTAAAAATACTTAGGCATTTTCAAAAATCACTAAACTGCACATGCCCACTGTATAGAATATATCCAACATGGAACATTTCAGTTTAGGAGTATTTGGACATTTAAAATATTTTATAGAATTTAAATGTCCAAATTCAAATACTTATGATTTAATTCAGTGACCTTAGGATGACCTAGAAAATTGTGCACCATTTTTGCCAGAGGTTTAAGACCAAGGCAAAGATGATGAACATTTTAGAAGGGCATTTCAGGTTCATTGAAAATGATTTTATGTTGAACCTATTTGATTTGATCTGGTGCTAGGGTTTGATCAGTCCCCATTTCAAGTTTATTTGAAAAGTTAAACATCATGCACACATGAAGGGCTAGCCTACTGCAGAGCAGGACCAGGGATGTGACAACTCACCCCCACTAAACGAGAATCTCGTCCCGAGATTCAAGCATAGGGTAAGATGAAGGGGAAAACGCAACTAACGAAATCTTCGCGATCCAGGTTGCACTTCAAATGAACGTTGATTCAATCACCATCTTTGACTCGATGTCTTCCTCTGAGAACTCCAACTAACATGACAAGAAGAGGAAAGGAAAACTCTAGAAGGATCGATCTTCTCGAAGATCGAACAACTTAGGATCAACTCGTGGAATGAGGCATAGCAACACCACTCGAGCTGAGACACAAAACACACATCTAGAGGGATGGGGTGGAACAAATGACGAGGGTTCACTAGGTAGACAACAATTCCACGCTTAAAAGGGTGGTGAACGGTTGTCAACATAGCGAGGAGTTGAGTTTCCATGATGCCACAGCGGGACATCCTGGAGGAGGGTGATTCGTAGATTATTACCTTAAGTGGCAAAAAGAATTACCTTTGATATAGAGATCATTAGAGCTCTTTATACCAGCTTAAGGCAAATCACAATCAATCATTTGAAGGAGTTCGGTAGAATGGCATACCCGGATTAGAATGGATGATGTGGATTACCTTGTTGAAAACAACACAAGGGATGATTTTAGTAACTGGGGAGAAGCTCAACAGTAGAGAGTGAGTCCACTGTTTGAAAAGTTATAGCATAACCGAGGAAACTGAGAGCAATCCCAGTTAGTGCCGATGATAACACCTAGCGCTTGTGCATGCTCTCAAGAATTGAGCATTTCCATATTCATCAAGGCTTTACCAATATCCGTGTCGAGGGTCTTGGCAACACAACGTACTACCATGATGAACAGCAATGGACGATGCAGATACAAAGGAAGATAACCTTCTCAGATTTCACCTTAGCGAGGCCAAGGAAACAGAATCTGGATGATCGACCGAGAGACATTTAGCACTCCGCTTCTAATGTTCTCCTTGATGTGCCAGCGCAACCCATTTATTAAACTAGGTTGATATCTAGGACATCAAGTAAAGGTCGGACTTCGGAATCACAAAAATCATAAGGAATAACTACGGAAGTAAATCCATCGGAAATCCTCATGGGGAGGTGGCCAAATTCCTCAATAAAGATACTACAATAATAGGTCTTCCGGCTGGGTGTGTTGGCCACGACATCCACTTAACCGGTTACAGAGAGACCATTATTATAGTTCTTGGGAAATGTTCCAACAATCATATCTGCCTGAGATTCAGATCTGGTTGGTGTTAGGATATTCCAGACTCATCGAGTCTAGGAAGAAAAATGAAAGTTTGCAACACAAATCGACGAGATGACGTTGCGAGATTCTCGGGAAATGAACTACGATAGTAAGCTCCAAAACATGAGCTGGTTCTGCTACAAACATGTGAACACGTTGTCTTAGACAAAACATGATCACATGGTAGTCTTACAATAAAACACTGCCGAGTTCTGATAGGGAACCATCATTAATGACATCGAAGTCTCCACGCGTGGAAGTCCAAAGAGTTCACCTTGGACAGACTCCTTTATCTTTGAACAACTCAATCAGTGGCTTGGTGTGCTAGGAAACCCATATAGAATGGAGGCGGCCAACCTATCAAACCATAGAGTACTTCGCACATGCGTGACTAACTTGGGACGATTCTAGAGGAAGCAAGACTAACTTTCTCAAACCCACGGCGGCAACTTGCATCAAATGCACATGAGTTAGAGAGAGTCACTTCTTTCATCCGAACATATGCTTCATGAGCTAGCATGAAGAGATGCTTTCAAAAGTTTCCAATACTAGCTTAATGTTCAACAAGATTCATGGAGGAGACAAAATGCTGCTGATGGGCTCAACAACAATTCATCCAGGTTTCCATATTAGTGGAATTCCACAATTATGTGAACAAGGTGATAGCATTGGTCAGACCAAAAGATATAATGGAGTATGCTCGAGGAAAAGCCACGAGTAAGACAACATTATGAACATCGTTGGTTCTGATTTGATTTGAGAATAGCCCACACTCAAATCAAAGATTGGTTAAGATGATAGGTCCATTAACTGATCATAGGGACCAATCAGTGAAGATATCATCTTTCTTCAACACACACACACAAAAAGATATCCCTTAACATGAACTAAGTCAGACAAGCTTTTATCTTCCAACTCTCCAAGTTGTTGTTTAGCTTGACCAACTAGCTCAGGGGTATCCCACACAGATTCTTGGAGAAGGGTGGTTTACAAGAAACCATCTTGATCACGAACTCAACATAGCGGTCAGGTGACAACCTGGTAATACTTTCGAGAAGACATTCTAAAAATCGCGAACCACCGATATATTATTAAGCTCGGGAACAATCTTGCTTCTAAGGGCAAGACGATATGAACAATGAGCGAGGATTTGACCAAATCCTAACTCATCAATCGAAGGGTGCACCGAAATAAGGACTAGGTAGCACGATCAGTCTTAGAATGATGATTCAAGAACCAACACGCTAAGAATGAAATTATTGTCCATTAACTACCAAGCAACAACACGGGAACCGAGAAATGAATAATGATGGCGAGAAGTATCACTACGTCAAGAATCCATAAGAGAAGGTGCAATCCTCATGACATTCCTGACATAAAGTGGGTAATACTTCAGGGTAAAACAGAACAATAGCTGGATTGGCATTTTGATCTGTGGAATACAACTACTTTGACCCAATCCTGGATATGGATGAGGTACTGGAGTTTGTTTCTCCTAGTCATTCTGGAATAGAATGGCTTGACAAACCACAAGAATAATAGGCATCGATGAACGAATGCACGCATACCCTTGACTATCAAATGATAGACGGGGTCAGAACACAGCTAAAGAGAACAACTCAAGGAACATATAACTTTCTGAGTTGTGGATGCATAGGTTAGTATGTCGAAACAAGTTCAACAAGTTTCTTCCGGATAACCCATGCAGAAAAGTAGAACTGGCAGAGTCGCAATATAGAATGGAGAACACATAGAGGGCACTCCTGTTGTGATCTTTTGATCCAACAAACTTCTGCCATAAAGTGGTTCATAGTATTTGGAAGAAGGAAATACCACGAACTTCGAGGACTATTGCAAAGGTTACTAATTTCCTAAAGGTACGAGCAACACTAACAACACGAAGTAAGTGGGGAAATCTCGGGTTCAGAAACCCAGGAGTAGAATGCCTACTAACTATGTGGCATCACGGGATGCTTTTGAGAATAAAGGCCAGAATCATCACACTGGGAACACAAATCATGGCTAGCTTACTAGGTGGTACTCTTAAGACACCTAGGTTCATAATACTAGCTCCAACATATATACCGAGGCAATGAAGTACCTCAACACACTAGTTGGTGTGGTTAATCTGGCCAAAGGAACATCGGAACAGTAAGAAGGGATTTGCAAGTGCATCAGACTATTTAGAAACCTGGGATGACTCGGACAGCATAACGGCTGTAAATGCTCACAAGAATTTAGACATGCTACAAAAATGGTGGCATCGCCACTCTGAAGCACAATATCAAGGTTTCGATATCAACAATTAACATACGGAAGTTGTAGGAACTTAACTGAGGCTTGAAACCAACAATCCTATAAGTCTACGGATTAGTAACACGTGATCCTGATAGAAAGAAGAGAAAGCCTAGTTCCTTAACCCCGTAGGAAAGATAAGATGACTCAGATCAGAAGGCATAAGGTATAAGGAGTAAAAAGAGCCTTACATTCCATCCCACAATCAATTCCCTTACATAACTATAGAATTTTCTAGACTCAACTTCGACCAGTTTGGCTTGGTAATCCTACAGGCAGTCAGGCTCTGATACCAAAGCTGTCAGGACCCCGATCCAATGCCACACCGATCTAGCATGTAACACATCATATCACTTTGCGGCCTCAAGCACGGTATTCCCACGGGTGCCACCTTACCTGGCCCGGGACCGTTTGCGCCTTTTGGCTCACGTATATGATAGTGCCGCTAGCATCCATATGACAAAGAACCCGGGCTGACATGGCTAGTCGTGAACCCAAAGTGGCACTAACTTACAGGGACAGGCATCCATGACCCAACATCGAACGTGTCGGTCATCAGCGAGTGAATCCAGGCTGTAGCACTGGGCTAGCAGGACTCCGGTGAACCGGGCTGTAGCGGGCTAACAGGACTTCGGTATTCATCGCATGACATTTCCCCGAAGGGACAGACACATGAACGAAGAAGGACACATGCCGGCCAGCCTAAGTGTTCCGGAGCAGTAGCAAGCTACCATGGCTCAGTGGAAACACTAGGAGACATTTCCCGGTAAGAGAGGCTACTAAGGATAAACAACTAGATAGTCAGATCCCACACATACCAAGCATTTCAATAACATACACACAATATGCTCGATATGTGCAAATACAACATGGCATCACAACATGACTCTACAACTCAAGTATTTAATTCAATAGGCTCCGAGGAGCGAGATATTACAATCATGGGTCTCATGACCCAACAATCAGAGCATACAAGTCAAAGCACAAGCGGAAGCTTAACATGTCTGAGTACAGACATCTACAAATGAAAAAGGCTGAGAAGCCTGACTATCTATCAGATCCTGCCGAGGGCACCAGATCGTAGCTGAGGTAACAAGCTAAACGTCGAGGTCCACGCGGTACTACTAGCGAGACTGAAGTCTCTCTGCAAAAACATAAATTAAACAATGTGAGTACAAATGTACCCAGCAAGACTTACATCAGATCTATCTACATATGCATCAGTATCAACAAAGGGGTGGTGGGGTTTAACTGCAGCAAGCCAGCTTTGACTCGGTGGCTAACCTGAACTACGACTGCAAGTAACTCTTTTGAGGTGGCGCACACGAGTCCACATATTCACCATATCAATACACCACTATGGATCCGCTCCCGTCTCCCTACGAGAACACCATCCATAGCACTCACGCTTATCTTGCGTATTTTAGAGTATCCACTTCACTTGTCTACGAACTGTACAGGCAACCCAGAAGTCCTTTACCGCGGACACGGCTATTCGAATAGATAATGTTAACCCTGCAGGGGTGTACTTCTTCACACACGCTCTCACCACTTACCGCTGTTTACACGACATGTACTCGGCAACCTTCAAGCGAAAGCCCAGCGAGGGTGTCGGCCACGACCTGACTAACCACACAAGTCTCTCGTCCAGGTTTATCGCCTATTCGGGTTCCATCCGCAAGGAGATTCGGCCGGGGTGTCGCTCACGGCCCCAAACGATGTGTGCAGGGTTCCCAAGCCCACCTCGACGGGTGGATCTACGCTTGGTACACCATGCCACGGTGCCTAGTCTGTCCCAAGCCCACCTGTATCGGGTGCCACTTGGTAGACTACTAACACTACCTACAAACACCAGAAACTAGTTGCAACTCCTGGACAGAGATCATGTTGATTAATAAGTCGAGAGGGGTCGAGTTACCGGAACCCAATGTGTGGTAGTAACTGTTCATGGATCACAAACACAGAACTCAGTTCCTGAGGACGGCTGCAATGAGACAACCCACCATGTACTCCTACATGGCCTCTCATTGCTACCTTTACCAAATCATGTTCACACACTTAGCTCTCAACAGTAGGACATGTTCACCACATTCCAATTCATCCCCGATAAATCATACCTGACACAACTCTAAGCAATAGCAGGCATGACAAACAAGCATGAATGAGTAGGCACATCAGGGCTCAAACAACTCCTACTCATGCTAGTGGGTTTCATCTATTTACTGTGGCAATGACAGGTCATGAAGAAGAAAGGGGTTCAACTACCGCAGCAAGTAACAGATATGTCATTGTTGTCCTAATGCAGTAAAAGAGAGCAGGAGCGAAAGAGTGGGATTGTATCGGAATGAACAAGGAGGTTTTGCTTGCCTGGCACTTCTGAAGATAGCATTGAGTCTTCATCAGTGTCAACGATCACAACGTCAGTACAACGTCTACCGAGAGGGGACAAATACCGGCAACAGAGAAGGAAACACAATCAATGCAATGCACAATATGATGCATGCTTGTGACATGGCAATATGCTGGTGTTTTGAGCTAATGCAGCTAGCAACAAAGTTAAATGAAGTTGTTCTGAACCCTAAGTTCAAATCCAAACTCCGTATGTGAAATTCAAATGCCATTTATGCAAATTGCCATATACAGCAACCTTAGGTTGTTCAAACATGCATGAAAATGGTACAGATGGATAGATTGGATTTTTCTGATCATTTTTCATATATAATTTATTTCATTCTGAGTTACGGTTGATTTTATATGATTTTTAGAAGTTTTGAACATTTTTTGGAATTTCCTGAATTATTTTAAATCCAGAAAACAATTACTGCGTCAGCATTGCGTCATTGTGACGTCAGTGGTCAATGGGGCTGGTCCAGGTCAAACTGACCTATGGGCCCTGCGTGTCAGTAGTTAATTAAACTAACTAATTTTAGTTAAACTAATCTGGTTAGTTAGCAGAGGGGGGGGGGGCACTTGTCATTGACTCAGGGGAGTCAACTTGGGCCCACTCAATCAATGTCAACGGGTCAAACCCGCCGGTCAGCGGTCAAGGTCTGCCGGTGTTTAGCCGCCAGCGAGGCCAGACGCGGCGGCGTGCTGCGGGATTTGCCCATAGGGCTCCATTTGCTACGCGGAGAGCAGCTACGGGCAGCTGGTGCTCGCCCGTAACCAGCCGTGGTGATGGCTTGGCCGGGGAGTGGCCGGAGCATCGTCGGCGACGAGTTTGGCAGAGGCCGAAGCTCGGACCAGCTCGTCCGCGTGGCTGCAGAGGCCTAGGCGGTGTGGTGCTAGCACCTACAGCCTCTACGCGGCGCGAGGAGTGTGACGGGCACAAGCCCGTGACCAAATGGTCACCGGAGCAGCGCCGGCGACGAGGTCAGGTGGCGGCGCGTTCGGGCATAAGAGACGCGGCTTCTACGGTATACTAGGGGCGAAACAGAAAGCACGGGGAGGTTCAACAGCTCATAGAGAAGCCGCAGGGATGATCAGCGTGCTCGGGGAAGGCTCGGTGCGGTCGGAACAGCGATGGCGATCTGGGGCGGCCCGAGGTTAAAGACGATGTCGGCGGGGATGATGCAGTGGCTCCGGCGTCGTACGACTTGGCTAGTCGACGTAGTCGACAACGACGAACCGTCCGGACATGGTGAGAGGGCGCGGGGATGGTCTTGGACGCGGCTGCGGCGAGCGGCGGTGACGGTGATGTCTTGGGCAACGTCGGGGGAGGGCGAGAGAGAGGAGCCAGAGGGGAGGGCGAGTGTCTGCGAGGTCGGGGAGAAAGAGAGG